>OX453065.1:10691955-12032453 GCA_949699795.1 Spicauda simplicius
AGCCGATTGGGATGCAGAGAGTGTCCAAAAATGACAGAAGTATAAGCATTAATCTCAAACACTCCTCCAATTATCCTCTTTATGATGCAATCAAGTGAAGGTAAACTGTGTTTGCATTATCACCACATAGTATAAAACGAAGTCGCTTCTCGCTGTCTGTCCTTATGAATGCTTAGATCTTTAAAACTAAGTACGATTCGGACGTTAATGCAGTTTTGTGTGAGTGATTCAAGAGGAAGGTTATTATGTACCTAATACATGTATAATATAGTAGAAAAAACATTGATTTTGACTTTTAGTTGGAATGAACTTCGCCGGGTCAACTAGCACAAAACAAATATTAAATCATCGTAGGTATAGGTTACATAAGCAAATTACTTTATTATAATGAGTCTTAAGCAATTTCGTTTAATATCCGTCTGTCGGCAGGTAATGAATACGGTGGTTGACTTTTATTTTTGTAGTGGCAACAAGAAGTAGGTACCAATTAAGGCAATTAGGTACACCTCAAGTTGCAGAGTAATCAAGCGAGTAGTCATCTGGCGAGCCGACCAAACAGGTGTTTCTGACAAAAAGGGTTCGCGTACCCAAATTCGTTGTGTATAGAGGACCGTTTCTTAACTTTATGAACCCTTTATTTAACCGGGTTCAAAATGTCGGACACTTAACGGACCCCTATAAAATTTAGCGTAGAACGCACACCTAGGTACCTAACAACATTTTTTGTTTAGTAGGTTTAGTTAACAATATTTAAAAACCGGTTATAGTGCAATGAAATTCAATTAACATATAAATTACGACGTAAGTAACATAAAGCAAATAATTGTGTAAAAACAATATCTATATTGATATAATCCGTATACCTACTATAATACAGTTAATCACCTCTGAAGACAAGTTAATTAAGCCAAATCATTTAACAGATTTAAGGCAATTTAAACGATTAAATGGTTCAATATAATTAATGTGTTAATGATTATGAAGCCGACAACACAAATGCAACGAAACAAAGCCGCGGAGGCGGTTTATTTCGATATCAAAATAGTTGTTTCATCTCGCTACCACGTTTCGTAAACCTTATATTTGTTTAACTAAAGTCGACAATCGGCCGACTTTTAGGCGCTTTTAGATGTAACAACTATAAACTAAAATAACACAATGGGTACTACAAACTCGACCGTTTACGACTTTGTTTCGTGGAATTAACAATTTAGCAGAGCAGTAAACGCTCACGCGAACTCACTATAGGTAATAAGAAAACATTTTTGTTATTAACGGATCGTAATTTCGTAACATTGGTAACATGCTTTTGGGGGAAATATTTATTAGCATAAGGTTTATTGCATGACTTCTTACACGATTTACATGCTTGTAACGATTTCGAGATTTTATGCTCAATAACGTTTGAAAAATGACTTCAAGTGTACAATGTTTTATTACAATATTTAACCTAAATTTACAATTTAATTTTACTAAAATTTACAATTATAAATAGAATGAAATGAGAAAAATCGCTGCCCCATGGAAATGCATTCAATACACTAGCAGCATTACCTCGCTGAATTTGAATTGCTAAATTTATATGTTGACCGAGATAATTTTCAGCTCTCGGCTCACCAGGCAGACTATCAGGCGCGAAAACAATTATTTGTAAAAATGTTCACTTCCGGCCCCCACGGTCCCATCGTCTCTACTGCAAATGGCACAAATATGCAGTCCTGAGAAATGGCTGCATACTTGCGCCGCTTCACAGTTTCTGCAGATTCGGCTGCCGCACCAGTGTGCATCGAAGTTACCTGTATATGAGACGGCACCAATATATAAACACCATAGCAAGGACTTCCCCTTTTTCCAGGTACGTACGTATATGGGACGTCATGGGTGGTAGGTAGGGAATTTCGGGCCTCGAGGGGTACCCTCTTTACCCG
Organism: Spicauda simplicius; assembly: GCA_949699795.1. NCBI lineage: Eukaryota > Metazoa > Arthropoda > Insecta > Lepidoptera > Hesperiidae > Spicauda > Spicauda simplicius. The sequence goes on from OX453065.1 coordinate 10,693,884, forward strand.
AGCAATTCCCAAGGAGATGGAATACCTCCCGGTTTTTCCAGGGCACGAGAGTCAAACCATCCGGCCGCTTGCCATTATTAGTACAATACCTTTCGGCTATCCGGTATGCAGTACGTTGATGGTGACAAGAGCCCGATGAAGGTCATCGTTGATGCTCGTGACATCCGGCCGGCAATGCGTTGACACGACAGACCATGATGACCTGCCTAATCAACACCTTCTCTACAGACACAATGATGTGGCTCATTGATTTTTAACCCAAATCGCAGGCACAAACATGTTGTATTATCTAAAAGTGTCCCTATGTTGCTCGATGGAAAAGCCTGTAGCCAGAAACCGGACTGTTTAATTTAAATGTTTTATTTAAACAAAAAAGTTCTCTTGACCTATAAAAATATTCACAGTTACTGCCGGCACAGCTATCGTACGATTGTATACAATAGAAAATTTACATAATATTATATCCATTGTTAAGATCCTTACTAGTTTCTTAGATATTAGACTATTGTATTTACTAAATTAACAATTTTGTAGGTACCAATCGGTCTGCCCACCTGACCGTTATCACTATCATAAAAAAAACATTGTTGCACTTAAAATTAAGTTAAAATACGTAGTTACGCAGTAGATATATAGTTGCCATTTTTCAGCCGGGTAGTGAGAGGAAGAGACCGGTACAGTCATACATAGAATTTCATTACCGTATTGAATCCTGAACGGTTCAAAATGTATATAAACATGTGAATTAAATTAAAGCGTACAGAAAATATGTGTTAAGTACCGAAATTAGTTGCCATTTTTCAGTCGGGTAGTGAGAGGAAGAGACCGGTAAAGTCATACTTATAATTTTATTACCGTATTGAATCCTGAACATTTCAAAATGTATAGACATTTGAATTAAATAAAAGCGTACAGAAAATATGTGTTAAGTACCGAAATTAGTTGCCATTTTTCAGCCGAGTAGTGGTAAGTAGAGACCGGTAAAGTCATACATATAATTTTAATACCGTATTGAATCCTGAACAGTTCAGAATGTATAGATATATACATTAAATTAAAGCGTACAGAAAATATGTGTTAAGTACCGAAATTAGTTGCCATTTTTCAGCCGGGTAGTGAGAAGAAGAGACCGGTAAAGTCAAACATATAATTTTATTACCGTATTGAATCCTGAACAGTTCAAAATGTATAGACATATGAATTAAATTAAAGCGTACAGAAAATATGTGTTAAGTACCGAAATTAGTTGCCATTTTTCAGTCGGGTAGTGAGAGGTAGAGACCGGTAAAGTCATACATATAATTTTATTACCGTATTGAATCATGAACATTTCAAAATGTATAGACATTTGAATTAAATAAAAGCGTACAGAAAATATGTGTTAAGTACCGAAATTAGTTGCCATTTTTCAGCCGGGTAGTGAGAGGAAGAGACCGGTAAAGTCATACATATAATTTTATTACCGTATTGAATCGTGAACATTTCAAAATGTATAGACATATGAATTAAATTAAAGCGTACAGAAAATACGTGTTACCGAAATAAGCTCTTTATTGTCAAAAGGGACATTTATCTCGCTCAGTTACTCAATAGCGAAAACCGAGGTTGAAGATAGATGAAGTCAGTTTCTACAAATACTGCAATCTCGCTTGGAATTTCTCTCACTTCCCACTTCCCAGGAGTACCGCAAGTGTTAGCCTATTACGATAACAGTTATTCGCGGCTCGTGAGCTACCAAATAAGCGTAGAGTAAGCAGCTTACAGGCTTTCGTAACATTTTTCTCGAGATAGAATCACGACGCGAACGATTGCCACGACTCGCGGAAAGCGACGAGCGAAATGTACTCGCAACTGAAGATTATTCAACAAGCCAGTCTTACAAATGTTTCCGGTGAATTTTATAGCGTGAAACTACAAACTGAATATGTATAACTTACAAAGTTTAAATCATAAATACGTTATATAATATTTAAAAAATTGCATTGCATTTGGTTTTGACCTTCTATTTCTTTGAAAATAATAACAATGATCATTTCAAAAATAATATTTAAATTAATAAAATATTAAAACGAATTAATAAATAAGCTCTAGCTGTTACTAAAGTACAAGAATGAACTAAAGTTGAAACAGGAGGAGCAGCTGTTATAGCAGCTAGATTTAAAATAGGTGTTATGGCAAAGGAAGATCTTCCGCCAAGCTAGATAATCATGCCTTTACATGCTCTGTAGAGTTGAGAAAATTTTAATAGCGTGATTCAGAAAGCAGGGCCGCACTATCTTGATGAGTTACGGAAGTTCGTCACAGCAGTCACATGCAAACATGGCACAGGGTTCATTTATTGGATATTTGGCAACGAAACCCTAAAAACAGCACCAGGACTAACACAATAATAATATACTCTAGCTTATTTGAACTAATCTTTATCCGGAGATTGCAAGGTAACAATTGGGCAAAAAATTAATTAATGCTACCTTTTGTGCAGTGATTGTGTCACCCACTGATTTGTTTGTAACTTAATCCTTTAATTAAAATTTGACATTAATATTCAACACAAAATCAAATTGTATAAATCATGCAATTAGAAATCGTGCAAACAGCTTGATATCTGTATTAGTGCATACAGTTTACAAATATGGAATTAAGCTACAAAGTATACATTACTGTGACCGACCGCCGTCGTTAATACGATAGCAATTATTGGTATAATGACAGTAATTGAGGTTCCAGACCACTCCTAAGTATAACTGCCAATCATTCTGTAATCTATACGGAACAGTATCGCAATCTTTATGTTCAATTTTAGCTCTTGTTATAGTTTTTAAGTTTAGAAACAAGGATTGATATTCTAAACCACCTTTTGGCAACACGGGCCACATAGTAACTACCACATAGAAACCTTCAAAAGGTACCCGACGGCGTGGGAGCAACGCCGGGTTATTTGGGATTTTTACCTCACTAAACCCCCGGTGGCCATCCTCAGCGCTGCTTGGAGGACTTCGGGATCTCCAGTGGAACACAACCGGAGTCCTCCGAGCGCGATGCCCTCTTCGGGCTCTTCCCAGTGAGCATTGGTACTCACTGCACCTCCTGGTATTTACGACGACATGTGGCCACGTATGCCGTCGTTCTACACGGGGTCGCTTGGCTGAACGGTTCGAGCTCCCACTCTTATCGCCCGCAACCCCGGAAGCCCCTTTTAGTCGCCTCTTACGACAGGCAGGAGATACCGTAGCCCTATTCTGATCCCGGAACTACAGGAATAAACTACCTAAAGTGAAGACGCACTTAAAATTTCTGTTTAAAATTTGACGACGAATGAAAAACGTTTGCTACGAAAATTTAACTAAAACAAACGGCAGTCCCGAAAATGTTACACAGACAAAAACCGGTCGTTCAAAAAAAGTATGGGTATTACTCAAAGCACTGTTAAAACAAAACACATATGCTTTATTTATTAATGTCTTATTTATAGTTTTATATCATTCTTCAAATTAACAAACCATCAAATAAGGACACAGACCACCTGGTAAGGTGCTTACTGTGAACAACTGTAATAGGAATCCCACCTTAAAGTCGTTTACAAATACATTAAAATTCGAACGTTTTATTATCTTCTGCACGCAAAACAAAGAAAAACAGCGTTACATAGAGATATTTAATGACTTGTCGTCAAGCTATTATTGCCCCACCGCCGGGCCCGGTATTCTCTCAGAATGATAAAGTTTTTAGTCCATAGTCCACCGCGCTAGGCAAGTGTGAGTTGGTAGACTCCACACACCTTTGAGAACTTTTTTTAAGAACTCTCAGGTCTATAGATTTTCTTACAATGTTTCCTTTCAACGTAAAGCTGTGATAATTAACTTCTAATAAGCACATAATCTATATATTAATAAGTGAGGCAAAAAATTGTGACCCGTTTTTAAGATGCTTGCAAACGGAGGGGTATGAAACTACACACGGTTATAGTTGATGTAGAGAAGGATTACGCAATGTTATTTTTTTTAAATAATGCATAAATATACATTAAATCAACTAAAAACACATTACACACTACCCGTGTGCTACTTTAATCTTAGAGCAGTGATAGCCTAATGGTTGAAACTTGCCCTCTCAGTCGGGAGGTCCGAGGTTAAAACCCAGGCACGCACCACTGATTTATGTGCGTATTAGAAATTAATTATCACTGCTTTTCGTTGAAGGAAAACATCGTAAGGAAACCTACACACCCGAGAATTCTTAAAAAAAGTTTTCGGAGGTGTGTGAAGTCCTAATAGTGGTTATAAATAAGTAGGTGTATATCCATAGCTTTAATATATTACTTGAGGCCTCGATTATGTGATCGAGGACTACGGGTCTTGCTCGTAGATGCGATCTTACTCAAACTACATACTGGTTCCTTTTATGGTAAAAGTTTTTATAACGTTTAAGGCGAATTGATGTCTCAATTCCAACGTAAGTGCCTAACTTCTTATAATTTTGAATTCATTATATCTCGGTCGTCTGTCAGCCGACTTTGATAGTTTTTACACCAGTGAAACATCTTATTGAGCCCTAACTATTCCCATCACTTTCGGTTAAAAATTTTCACCCGTTTATTTTTTGTCAATTTTTCAAATTTTAAAACTTATAACTTTAACTTTTTCGCGGTCTGTGCACCGATTGCTTCCAATTTAAATTCAATAGCTGCGTCTTGCAGAACCCTTTCATTTAATATCACCCCCAATAAAATCCGATTAGTAGTTCCCGAGTTATTCCCGATTATCGGGTTTCTTCCATACTATTGTTATATAACATATTAAAAGTCGAATAACTTCCGAAATATCAACAATAGCCCTTGTTATTGTTTCAAATAAGTTCATTTCTATGCTATTGCACGTCTTTTGGTATAATTATTTCATTAAAAACCTAAAATTTTAAATTTCCACAAAACCGAGTCGTAGTGGTGAAGCCCCTTTACCCATAGAAATCAACTTCTTATAATTTTGAATTCATTATATCTCGGTCGTCTGTCAGCCGACTTTGATAGTTTTTACACCAGTGAAACATCTTATTGAGCCCTAACTATTCCCATCACTTTCGGTTAAAAATTTTCACCCGTTTATTTTTTGTCAATTTTTCAAATTTTAAAACTTATAACTTTAACTTTTTCGCGGTCTGTGCACCGATTGCTTCCAATTTAAATTCAATAGCTGCGTCTTGCAGAACCCTTTCATTTAATATCACCCCCAATAAAATCCGATTAGTAGTTCCCGAGTTATTCCCGATTATCGGGTTTCTTCCATACTATTGTTATATAACATATTAAAAGTCGAATAACTTCCGAAATATCAACAATAGCCCTTGTTATTGTTTCAAATAAGTTCATTTCTATGCTATTGCACGTCTTTTGGTATAATTATTTCATTAAAAACCTAAAATTTTAAATTTCCACAAAACCGAGTCGTAGTGGTGAAGCCCCTTTACCCATAGAAATCAACTTCTTATAATTTTGAATTCATTATATCTCGGTCGTCTGTCAGCCGACTTTGATAGTTTTTACACCAGTGAAACATCTTATTGAGCCCTAACTATTCCCATCACTTTCGGTTAAAAATTTTCACCCGTTTATTTTTTGTCAATTTTTCAAATTTTAAAACTTATAACTTTAACTTTTTCGCGGTCTGTGCACCGATTGCTTCCAATTTAAATTCAATAGCTGCGTCTTGCAGAACCCTTTCATTTAATATCACCCCCAATAAAATCCGATTAGTAGTTCCTGAGTTATTCCCGATTAACGGGTTACGAAAGCCCGCCCACCCTCCCTCTGTTTTATCGCTTAGGTAGACAAGTTCGATTTCCTACAGTAACCCGATTTTTGTTAGAACTCACTGTTTACAATGTCGCCAAAATCCGAGCCACCACCTGAGCTGCCTTACAAAGCGGCCGATATTAAGACCACCCAGCAGTATCAGGAAGCTGTCCGCGGGCTCACCGACCTAATAAATACCAAGGTTTACGAAGGAAAATATGTTTCCGTTGTGAACAAGCGCCTGATCTGCGTAGCCGCAGATGAGATAACAAAAGCCACTGAGATTTTTGTAAATCTGATAGCCCCGGTCTCTGGTACTGCCTCCGCCACTACCGCTGCCCCTTTGGCTTCCGAGGGGCTGAAACGGGAGATTGTTGCTTGCGTGCGAGAGGAATTGCAAAAGTTTTCCAAGCAACAACAAGTACCTCGCACGCTGCATACATCTGGTGGTCGCCCCTCGTACGCCCAAGTTGCAGCCTCGGCTGGCAGACCTGACGCGCAATTTGATCGATGCGCCGAACTTCCGGCTACAAAACCGGCATTAATTGTAACCCCCAAACAAGCTAAATCAAAACAGGATGCAATTGAGGCCTGGAGACGCAGCATTTCATTTAGGAACTCTGGTTTTGCACCCACACGCGTTCAGGCCGTATCTAATAATAAGCTCAGGGTGGAGTTTAACAGCAGAGAGGAGAGAGACGATACCCTAAAACGTTTGAGCGACGCTAAGGATGTAAGCGCGGAGCCGGCACGTTCAATCTTGCCTATGATTATTATAAAAGGTATCTCGAATGATGTTCCGTCCGAAGAGCTGGTGGACATCATTCTCCAGCAAAACAGAGAGCTCTCGGATCTCGTTGAAGGGGAAGGAGACATACGCGTTCGCTTTCTACGTAAGAACAGGAACCCTACCCTCTACAACGCTGTCATCGTCGCGCAACCACGCCTCTGGAGAAAAATACTGAAGTTGGAACGCGTCTGCGTTGACCATCAGAGGGTTCATGTGGACGAGTTTTCACCTTTCGTCCAATGCTACAACTGCCTATCCTTCGGTCACCTCCAAGCCAACTGCCCCTCGGAGCATAAATACTGCGCGCACTGCGCCGAATCTTCCCATCTCGCCGCCGACTGCCCACATAAAGCTAACCCCGTGAGCAAATGTATCAACTGCGTCAAGTATAATGAAAAATTTAACACCACCGAAAGCACCAGCCATAAAGCCACTTCTACAAGCTGTCCCAGACTGCGATCCATGATCAACCGCATTAATAACCGCATCGATTATGGATCTAACTAGGCCCATACATATCATCCAGGGTAACACAGACAGATCCAAACACAGTTTCCACGAATTACTTGTTTCTTTTATGGCTGGGCAATATGGTATTGCTATTATCTCGGAACCCTATGTGGGTGCCGGAGACGAGGTTCGAAGCATCTCGGGGATTAATGTTCATCAGTTTTCCAGTGGGGGGCGCGTTAAAGCGTGTATACTCACAAAGCCAGAATGCGGCACAGTTATGGGGTTCTCCCAATATTCCACACCCAACTTGTGTGTGATCCAACTCGCAACTGGCAACAGGAAAACATACATCGCGTCAGTATATATAGAGCCGAAACAAGACTTGAATAACACTTTGGAACGTTTGGATTATTTTCTTAAAGCCACAGACGGAGCTCATCGACTGATTGGGGGAGATTTTAATGGGTGGCACCCGATATGGGGAAGTGAACGGGCGAATGCCAGGGGGTCGGCCGTGATGGAAATGGCTTATAGCAATAACCTGTCATTTTGTAACCTGGGAAACACTCCAACGTTCGAAACTATCACCCACGGAAGGGAGAGGTCGTCAATAATTGATTTAACCTTGGCCTCCAATTACAACTCTATTAATAATTGGAAAGTCAATCTGGATATCTGTCCTTCCTCTCAACATAACGCTATCACTTATACTCTTCAAACAACCAACGCTACTAACCGACGTACTGACTCCACCTCTACCTCTACTTTCTTATATAGGACAGAAAAGGCCAATTGGTCAGCCTTCGACGACACCATGCACACCCTTATGACTAGATCAAATATCTTGGACTATGACATACGAGGTACAAATGCGGCGGACATTGAGTCGATTGTGAGTGACATAACGTCACTCATACAGAGGGCATGCAGAACATCTATGCCGGTTAGGAGAGGCTCTGGCTACAATAATAAACCGCCCTGGTGGGATGATAGTCTCGAGGCTCTAAAAAGGCGGGTGGTGGATGGTCATCGCCGTTTACATAACGCCAAGAAACGGAGACTCCCATTGACCGACCTCATTGAGGAGCAAAACGCTATAAAGACCCAGTACGCGGAGGCTCTGCGCGCTGAATCCACCAAGAGTTTCCGCGCATTCTGTGAACTGCAAAATAAAGAGAACGTTTGGTCACTCACAAATCGACTTTTGAAAGCCGCTGCGCCCAGGCGACCACCTGCTACTTTGCTAATGGGAAATAAATTTACGACAGACGCAACCGAAACTGCAGCGGCCTTGTTACAGCATTTTTTTCCTGAGGACTTACCGGACACTGACCCTCGACATCAACAATTACGATCGCACTCTGAGGAGCTACCGGATGCTGAGGATGATCTCCCTTTCAGCGAAGAGGAAGTACTGGAACACCTTAAGCTTATGAACCCGAAGAAGGCACCGGGGCTCGACAACCTCACTTCGGATGTCTGTTATCGATTTGCAGCTGCTTACCCCAAACTGATGACAGACATCATGAACCGGTGTCTGGAAATACAGTACTTCCCTTATCAGTGGAAAATTGCGTACGTGAAAGTGATCCCAAAACCCGGTAAAAATGACTACACCTCGTTCAATGCGTTCCGACCGATAGGCCTGCTGCCCGTGTTTGGAAAACTACTGGAAAAACTTTTCACGAAGAGAGTAATGCACAGGGCATCAGTCCAAGGAAAATCAAACTCGTCCCAATTTGGTTTTAAGGAGCAAACTGGAACCGTTGATGCCATCCATAACGCTGTGGAAACAGTTCGGCGGGCAAAGTCCAATCGGCAACAGGTGCTGGCAATATCTCTGGATATCCGTGCAGCATTCGATAATGCATGGTGGCCGGCGCTATTTCACCAGCTTAGGCGTATTGGGTGCCCTAAAAACATCTACGGACTCATCACCAACTACGTACGCGACAGAACGGTGATATTAGATCACGCTGGAGCGCGGGTCACCCGCAAAATGTCTAAGGGATGCATCCAGGGATCCGTATGCGGCCCTGTCTTGTGGAATACCATCCTGGACGAGTTACTGAGCACGCCGCTCCCAGCTGGATGTCACATCCAGGCTTACGCCGACGATGTGTTGCTGGTGGTTTCTGCGGATAAGGTGGGGTGTCTGCAAGAAACTGCACTCTCTGCCTTACAAACAATAGTAGCGTGGGGCCGTAGTGTAAAACTAGAGTTTGGACCCGGGAAGACACAAATGATAGCTTTTACTCCCGGTGCCAAGGCTGCCAGAGTGGCGATGGATGGCCAAATTCTAAAATTTAGTAGCGAAATTAAACTCCTCGGTGTGATTTTGGACGAAAAGCTGCTGTTTGGTCGCCACGTTCGATACGTTCTCGGGAAGGCAATGCGAATCTTCAACAAACTATGCATCTATGCTCGACCAACCTGGGGCGCCCATCCCGAGAACGTACAAACTATATACCAACGCGTTATCCAACCAATTGTCACTTACGCTGCCGGCATCTGGGGACATGTGATAAATAAAAGATGCATTAAAAAATCTTTACTTAGCGTGCAAAGAGGATTTGCCATTAAGGTGATTAGGGGGTTTCGGACTGTATCTACTACAGCAGCTCTTGCACTGGCTCAATTCACGCCTCTAGACCTTGCAATTCGCGAAGTTCATACATTAGAACAAGTAAGACTCACTGGCAAAACCACATACCTACCGAAAAATGTTGAACTCGAGAAACCTACACCAGTTGCAGAACTCCTTCACCCCGCAAGTAGAGTGTCCATCAATACCGTAGCCGCATCCAATGAGCAGAGCGTGGAGATTACTGACGGATCACTATCATGCAGTATCTACACCGATGGTAGCAAGCAGGAGAACGGGGCGGTTGGTGCTGCATTCGTATGTTACTCTCCCGCCAGCACAGGTTTGAACAGTGTCACTAAGAAATTTAAATTACACAGCAGCTGCAGCGTCTTCCAGGCTGAGCTATATGCCATCTGGAGAGCTTGTCGCTGGGCCACGGAAAATAGTTATTACAAAACACACATACACACCGATTCACTGTCATCCATACACGCTATTCAAAATAGAAGTAACACTCATCCACTAGTCGTCAAAATACACCAAACTATATACTTACATCGAAACACACACAAAATAGATATTTCCTGGGTTAAGGCCCATGTTGGGACCGAAGGAAATGAGGTAGCGGATTCTGCTGCTAACAGCGCCGCTCGGTTACATAAAAAACCTGACTACGCCCATTTCCCCATATCATATGTAAAACATAGAGTCCGTGCGGAAAATCGGGAGGCCTGGCAGGAACGGTATCGAAGCTCGGACACGGGCCAACCACCAAACTATTACTGCCAAAGTTAACGGACATCCGCGAGCTATTCAAAAACGTGAACATTTCATTCCAATTCACCCAAATCTTGACAGGCCATAGCTACACTAAGTCATACTTAAATCGCTTCAAAATCATTTCGGACAACACCTGCCCATGCGACGGCTTCACGCCTCAAACAATAGATCACCTTCTTCAAACTTGTGCCATCTTTGATAGATGGAGACAAGAACACGAGGCCCTCTGTGCACACGTAGACATATCACCATTCTCGATAATTGAACTTTTAAAGAAGGAGACCACAATTGCTTCATTCGAGAAATTTTGCAAAATAATAATAAATAATTTAAAGAAAATAAATAACAGCGAAACCAGTGTTAATCCAATAATAACATAATTTAAAAACTACTATATATCTATAATATTTTTAATATAACTCACAACTACATATATAAATATAAAATACATACACTCTCATGTACATATGAATATTTGATGGGATCTATATTTCATCCAGCAAACAGTATCAAATAGCAGTTTGCTGGAATGCAATATTCCCATGAACATCACAGCTTTACCTTTTAGAATCTCAAAATGACCTCCAATATGTGAACAACAAGAGAACAGTACATTCATGGTATTAATTAAAAAAAAAAAAAAAAAAAAAAAAAAAACGTAAGTGCCTACTCATATTTCTTTGTAATTACAATGTCAGTAGCAACCGAGAGCAATTAATTTATGCCCATGTAGTTCCTATGATAATGTCATTATTCCTGACATGTGATAGTTTTAAGTCGAAATCAATTAATTACCAATAATAAATTGAACTATCCTTTATTTTATTAATGATACTTTTATCAGGGCTCCTGTCATACGGCAAATTAATTTAAATAATTGTCTAGAAATTTCACTAAAGTAATTACATAGCGAGATAAGAAATTGACGTAACATAAATTAAGCGAGAATTCTTAACAAGTTTATTATTAGAACTTTATCTTTCATCGGCCCGAAATAAGTATGGATAAATATAAAACAATTTGTTTTTGATTCGACAAGAGTGAAGTGTTAAACACTCTGACCCTGTTTGTGTGACCATTTAAAATGGTTAGGTATGAATCAATGATATGTCAATATTTTGATTCTTTATTTATATGCATATGATGACCAATCTTATCACTACATAGTATAAAACAAAGTCGAATTCCGCTGTCTCTCCCTCTCGTCAACTCATTATTGTCCCACTGGCACGGGTCTTCTCTCAGAATGAGCGAATCTTAGGCCATAGTCCACAGCGCTGACCGTGCGAATTTGTGTCTGTCCCTATGTATGCTTATTTAAAACTGCGCTACAGATTTTAATGCAGTTTTTCTTTATAGATAGAATTATTCAAGGGAAGGTTTGTAGACTTACAAAGTGGAGGAACACTGATAATTTAGACTTTTAACTTTTAGGCGGAACGAAGTTCGTCGGGTCAGCTAGTATATATTATAAATGAGAAGGTTTGCGAGGATGTATTTGTGTTTGTTACTTTTTCACGTCACAACTACAGTTCACATTTTGCTCAAGTTTGGCAGACATCCAGTTTATGACCTAGATTAACACATGGGATAGGTATTCATTATCATGGTAAAAGTACTCATACAAATTGCATTACGTACAACTATTCTGGCACCAACCAAAAATTTATAATATCCCTAGTGCAGTGGTTCTTAACCGGTGGTCCACGGTCCACTGGTCCCTGGAAGCATTCGAAGTGGTCCGCGAAGCCATTCGAAACATTGTAAAATAAGAAACAAAATAACATACAAATAGTCTTCAAAAGTATACAGATTCCAGTATGATGCTAGTTATCGGCTCGGCGAATTAGTTCGCCTAAATAACAAACGATAACGCTTTATAATGGTCATAAGCATTACCTGCCCTAGGCCACTTATAGGTAAAAGACGGCCCTAGTGGTCCATGGGTAGACAGATATTTTGTCAAGTGGTCTTTGTCACTAAAAGTTTAAGAACCACTGCCCCAGTGTAATACATCTTGGACCACAAATACATTTTTCGGCCAAGGAGCGTTTATTGTAAAACTGCTAAGAATACTAATTATTTCGTATTAGCTCGCGATGAGCGGTAATTTAACGTATAAATTCCAATACCTATAAATAATTATTGGTATTTTTTTAGTGACTTCCGTTAATTAGTCATTAGATGTCAAAATGCAAATTATTTCGGGTAGACCATCTTATCATAATTAAATTCCAACATCAATATTTTTATAAACGAGGAAATGAAAAACTATAAACATTTTAAATTTATAACTTACCTAGTATATTTATTTAATTAAACATATATCTTATACTAATCCTTAGATTAACCTTCAACATTATTATAATTTTCCACAATTATTATAATTTTATGTTCTAACATACATTATCATTCAAGTTTAATTACGTTTAAAGTAAAATAAAAAGCAGGACTATTCTACAACTGTTTTGTCTTTTGTTTTGCTGTACTCCGGTCAAAGGGTGTGATAAACCAGACTTACTTATCTTTTTTTTTATAAGTTGAAGTAGCAAACGAGCATGCAGTCCAGCTGATAGTAAGTGGTCACTGCCCATGGACATCTGTGATCAACTTCATACAGAACATGGGTTCCATCTGAAGTCAATCACAGATGCTCCTACTCCCGAGGACTATGATGGTCGCCTCATGTGAAAGTGTGCCGGCAATCGCACCCTTCTATCGAAACGCAAGAAATGCTTCACGCTAGAAATAGGTGTGGCGGTGGTACTTCCCCGGTCGAACTACACTGGTTCTACCACCTTGAAACTACTTCACACGTTCAAACGTATTTTCAAATGAATGAATGATATATGATCCAATTTCAGGACTCCTATTTAAAGTCATTAAAGCTAAATTTATAATTATAACTAGCTGTCCCGACAAACGTTGTTTTGCCATATAAAAAATAAAAAAAAATATTAAGGGTGGACAACCCTTAAGGGGTATGAAAAATAGATGTTGGCCGATTTTCAGACCTACTGAATAAGCATATAAAATTTGGTAAAAATCAGTCGTTTCGGAGGAGTATGGCAACAAAAACTGTGACACGAGAATTTTATATATTAGATGAAACAGTCCAGTGATACTCACTTAAAAATATCATGAGGCAGTAAAAAATAATCCCATACACGCAGTTTGGTACTTCTAGCTGCGAATTTTTGGAAACCAAGCCAAGTCCTTTCGCGTACCTGGAAAACGACAATAAATAATCTCTTATTGTTCCGGTTTTTGTACGGATAAGCCGTTTGGCTCGTTTAGCTGTTTCGGAATACTATGCTTTTTGAATTGCAGAAGTATGTTTAGCCTATTTTATGAATGCAACAACTGAAGCGTTTTATTTCATTCTAAGCTCGTTAGTAGCGTTTCAAGTTCCTTAATTTGTAGAGATTGTATTGTAATAAATATGAATACTCTTAACACAAAGCATATGTTACAAATCATTAGACAAATAAACGTACAGAAGTGATATAATCTTAATAACACAAAGTACGCAATAGAACTTGCACTGTAAGTGAAATTCTAAAATGACATGCAAAGCAAAACTCGAACTTACTTGGAAGTGAGGACTCGCGAGCAGCTCGCGTGTTCAGAGATATCACATAAAGCTTTGTACCCGGGGCGCGCTTCCGCCGCCATCTCCACATACAAAGCGTACGTAGACACCAACACACCCACGACGGCTGTCGCTATTATAGCGCGGTTCATGCCTCTAGCTTTCATGATAGCCTGGTACTGTGGAGCAATGTAGTGTGAGTGGTGTGCGCTGTTAGGTTTTTTTGCGTTTACGGTTAACAAAAAGTGTTAATTAAAAATTTAAAACCAGTTACATCGTACGTATAATTACGAACAAATAAAATAGTAGTGTCTGTCTGTAAAACTGTTAAACAAACTGTTAAAATCCAGGTAAGATAATTTAGGGGGAAGTTCTTATTTCGTCCAAAATATCCAACACTTGCAATATTAATTAATCCCAAACAATGGCTTCATAAAGAACCTTACCGCTACTCTACTCTTTCTCTACTCTATCATATTACATATAATAAGCATTTTTTGCGATTTTTTCTCCTCGAGGTCTATATGACCCGATGAGAAGAAATCGGATACCCCATTCTGCCCACAAAGGTACGGAGAAAAGTACGATAACGGCTAAAATTATCTAAAAACGTTAAAAGGTAAGAAAAACCTATCACAATAAATTTTGAGGGTCATAAAATTCAAATGTTCTGGGCGCTCATAGCCTTGACTACGACTTTATAAATGTAGTTTAAAACAATATGTAAATTTTTAATTAAGATTTATTACTGCTTACAGTTTTAATGAGTTTTAAGCAAAAATATTTAAATATTTAACTCATTTAGGCAAAACGTGAACAAAATTATAATAAGTACAATAATTATCACTTAAACGAACAACCGGCAAATTTACAAATAACGTAACGGTTAATCCGCAATGGAGCAACGTGGTGGAATGTGCTCCCCAGTTGTGGTATTCACAACTCGTGCCAGAAGATAGACAGAAATAATTGCATTGTAACAAAAAAGGTAATTAATAACCAAATAATCAAATACAAACACGCATTATAGAAGTTTGTAGGTAATCTTAAAAAGTAAATTGATGGTTAGAAAATATATATGTACATTTAATTTTATAATATTAGATTTTTAAGGCTTATAACGAATTGTTCCTTGTGAAATATACTGGTGAGGAGATCGGTGAGCAATCCTCCTAAGCGTCTTGTAAGAGTAAAAAGATGATGATTTTAAAATATGAATAATTATAGATATAGCGTAAAAATTAATAAATACTCTTTCAAAATACAAAAATCCAAAAAAATTTTTTTTTAATTGATTAGTATTACTTTTTGTAGAAAATATGGGGGAAGAATCCAAAAATGGTATAGATAGGGTATGCGCTGTTGATTAAGTCTCTGAGTTGAATGGTCTAAACAAATTAAAAATATATATTTTGGATTCAGTAGGTTAATAGCCGTAGCGCATATTATACGACTTTAGAATTTTGAACACAAAATAGCGGCCAGTTCTGAAAAAAAAACAATGAGTTTAACACGTTGTTAGCTCTGTGCGTAAGAAAAATATTTAACGTTTTATATGCGCTATATATTTATAGTCATGAAGAACATATGTTTAAGTTTTGTTAAGTATAGTTTTGGACTTTTATATTTTTGCGAAATGTGTTTATACTTTGTTTGCGAATATCGTGAAAAAATATTGCCTACTAATCAGAGATGCCTGCACCATAAATTAGGCCTTCAGTTTCCTCATAATGTTATTATCCAAAATAGCGTTTAATAAACAAAAACATCGTTTTGAAAATCTAAATTATAATAGACCCCTTAACAAAATCAACAAGTAGGTACATGACGTCGGCAATGATAGACCAAATAGGTCACAACTTAATTATCATAAAGCTGTAAACATTATTTTTAGTAGAATAGAAGTGAACAGTACAATGTTTATTCATTAACACCGTCTCCGCGAATTACGTTATGGCACATTACATTGTATGAATATTATTACAAATTTAAATCAATTTATACGTTCCCTCGTAAAGAAACCTTATAATAGAGTATAGCGAGGGGAGAGCGTGCATTTGAGAAGTTTACGAAATAAAAAAATAAATTAAAAGGCGCCGCTCAATCGAATCATTCGTCACACGAGCGTACCGGTCCATGCATTCTTCCCTTTGGTAAGAATTATTACAGCGCAGTTTAAACTACAATGGCGGTTTGTAAATCGAAAAATCTAACGATTTTCGCTTAGCATTCTTTAATGACAACCAAAAATTGTATGTAATACGAATAAAGAGTTATAGAAACTAATAGACATACACATTGTGTTTTGTAAATAAAGAAGCAAATGAAATAAGAAACGAACCCAAAAATGACTATAAGGTATAGTTTATTAAAACGATGATTATAATTACGAGATTTATATTTACCTGTTTATGATATTTACGTTTTTAACTAATTACGACAGTGGTAATTATTAGCGTCAAGATTAGAATCGAGGGAAACAAAGAGTATTAAAATTATTTTGCATAGTAGGTATAATCGGTCTATGGCGAGCACAAATTGTATTTTCGTATCTACAATAAATTATAAGGCACGAGTTATCTCTTTGATACCGAATATGAGACTGATAGTGCCGTTCGTGTATTGATTGCATAATCATTCAAGCGTTAGTAATATTTTGACAACATTAATAATTTATGAGCACCTACAGAAATTAAAGCAGATGAAATGTTTCAATTCAATTTTCAATGTTATTTTAAAATGTGAGTAAACCTACATCTAAAATAGAATGAAACACACTTTCATGCTTAGGTAACAGAGGTTTTGTTTTAATCTATAGGTAAGTACTTATAATACCTAAATCTGGAGAGAGGTCAATTCTATACATCAAATATATTTCCATAATATCTATCAGGGGGTGATTAGGGATCGATACTGATGCCAAAAACGCAATCAATAAATTTTTTTGTCTGTCTGTCTGTCTCTCTGTATAATCGCTATAGAAACAAAAACTACTCGACGGATTTTAACGAAACTTGGTACAATTAGTTTTCATACTCCTGAACTGGTTATAGTATACTTTTCATCACGCTACAATCAATAGAAGCAGAGCAGTGAAGGGAAATGTTGGGAAAACGCGAGAAGTTACTCCATTTTTTAAGCTTTCGTTGCGTGTGGATCCTTAATAGTTTAAGCTACACAGAAATCATGTATGACGGAAATGTTCTCCTTAAAATTATATAACAAATATCCCACAACTGCATATGTCTATCTTTTATGGTTGACTCACAATTACACGTGTACCTCTCGATAGCTTTGAAGTTCGAAGCTTCACTACATATTAAAAAACAAAGTCGCTTCCCGCTGTCTGGCCTTATGTATGCTTAGAGATCTTTAAAACTACGCTACGGGCTTTAATGCAGTTATTTTTTATAGATAGATTGATTCAAAAGAAAGGTTTGAATGTTTAATATATGATAATTTTAGATTTATAACGAGCGAAAAGAACGAAGTGCGCCGGGTCTAATAATTGGTTATAAATTCGACAAAAAATAAAAATATGTAATTAAATATAGACTTATAAAGGAAATTGAAAATAAAAATTTGATTTGAATAAAAATAATATTTGAATAACCGATCTTATTTGTTATTCATGAAGAGGAGTAGGATCTTATTTATGATACTCAATCATAAGGTAAACTGTAGCAAATAGTAGTACTTGTAAACTATACGGGGTAATTAATAAAAATAATTGTAAGGCATATAGAGCAGATAACCTAATGGTTGAAACTCGGCCCCAGAAGGGAGATTACAATGCACGCACTACATTTTTTTCTAAAATGATTTGCGTATTCGAAATTAATTGTCATTAGGGTTTTACAGAGCAAGAAAACATTGATAGGAAACACACACCTCTCAAAAATAAGTTTTCAAGGATGTTTGAAGTCTACCAATTCGCAATTGGCTAGCGCAGAAAAATATTGTCTGAAACTCTCATTCTTCACTCGTGCCCAAACGTGGGACAATAACACGTACATACATTACGTTAACACTTTAAATCAATTTTTATGGACATAACAGGACTGTTAGGCTACCCAAAATTGTATATTCAAACTGATATTTTGAGTAGGTATAGTAGGTATAAATATTTATTTTAAAATTTAAATAAGACTATTTAAGCCAGATTTATAAAGGATCCAGTAGATTAAAACCCACACGGGATCCAAGGTTGGGCCTCAGCATCACCTAGACGGAGTAAGTTAAAAAACAGAATTTATTATTTAAAATGAACATTAATCTCTGCTACAATTAAAATCTGTAGAAAATCATTTTATATTGTCATAGACTCTCAATCACTCTACTCAATACTTCGCTCACGATTTAAGAGAATCGGTCTAACCAGAACGCTATCTTATAGTTAGACCACGTTGAAAAGTGTCAACATAATAAAAACTCCACTTTCATATCAAAACCATAAAATACGACGTACAGTAACCCTATACAATAGATTGAATTTTTAATTAATGGTGGAAATGTTTAAAACAATATATTTTTAATAAAAAGGTACAATTTCATATTGTTCCTATTTATCTAAACTGTCTTTTTTGACCTTAAAAGTTAGTAGACAGTTTAATCTCTTGCAAAGATTAGCTACGTTGCGCAAGTTTTTATTTGTATGATAATTATTTTTTCTATATTATTGGCCGTTTTATTATTTTATTTATCGTATTTAATTTATATTTTGATAATTAGTATTTTAATTTATATGTAATATAGTGTATATTACATATAAAAGAAAGTACTACTTATCAAAATATAAAGAGAAAATATCTATTTACAAAATGTACATATATACAAAAAAGAAAAACAAAAACACTACCAGAAAAAATTATCACCATCGCAGTCCCTGGGCAAGGTTCCCAAGATGCTGGCAGCATTTCCTCTTTGAATGGCAATACCCCTAGTAACGTCGACCAAACGACTGGACAATAATTTATGAAACTGCCAAGATTCTGGACCCCATAGTCCCAGAGTTTCAACACCAAACGCCATAAATATGTAGTTATTACTTATACTTACTTATTTTTATTCCTTGTAATTTCATGATTAAATTATACACTCATTTTATATTATAATGCTATTGTAATTGTATGGGAAATAATATTAATGTAAAATTTAATGAAATATTACATAGCGATAAAATATATTTTATTTTAGGCTAAAAAAGGTAACAAATAAAAATTATTCTTCAGTTCATACTGTTAATTACGCAGTCCATACAAAATATGTTAACATTCAATTTATCATTATTCTGATTTTGAATTTATCTGAACGCACCATATCATGAAACGTCAAAATCTAACAACTTCACTTTATAATAGCCGTTTTCATACCATAACTACATTACCTTTTTCGTAGTATGAAAACACAGAGTCTATCGAAAACTAGCGCCGAAACGATCACTGTGTCATTTGCTGGAAAACGATCAAAGTAAACCGTGTTCGTGTCTTTCACAACAGTACCAACTTAACAGTACAAACACAATAAAGATTAATTTTAAATAGGTAATTTATTAAATATTACAAAATTAAATATACCACATACATAAAACTTAAAGTAGTATGATATATAATTACCAGTTAAAATTACAAATACTTACATGATTTTGTAGTAACTAGGTCAACTTATTTTGTCTTGTATTTTACGATTCAGAAAGAGACAAACTTATGTACAAGAACAGTAGAACCGAGCGCCACATTGCCTATGACGCCCCATCGCGGAATGTACAGTTCATAATGTTGGCAGCACTACTTTAGTTCACCATCGCGACCGCAACGCAGCGTTGGCGTCGTGCAACACCTTTCATTGTATTGACTATTGACTGATTCTGAACACAGAGAATAATGTATAAACCTAATTTATCGTTTTATTGTCTTAGTTCTTGTTGAAATATATTGTAGTATATCTTAGTTTAAGTGTAAATATGCCTCCGTTTACGTAAATGTGAAAGAAGACAGCCCGTCGAGTGCTACGCGGCCATTTTACTTGCAATGCGGCAACGGTGTACGATCCGCCATTGGAAACGGCCAGTGTCTTTTTCTGAGTGCAAGATTCGTATTTTGCCGATTTATTCGGCATAGAAATATCGGATAACCATGTGTGATAAAAGTGTAGTGCGGACTTTTGTGTAGTGAAGCACGGTGGTCGGGTGATTTGAATAATGTGCGAACGATGGAAAACGAAGTGAAGCAGCGCAATCAGAGAAACAGGCGAAGGGAGAGGGCACAGCGCATGCAAGCACAGCGTGAGAGTAAAGTTAAGGATGGGGACAGCGGCGAGGATGAGTCTCCGGCGCGAGAGAAGCCTCCTCGTCCTCCTGCCCGGAGGAAAAAGTCCAAGGAACCCCTTGGCGAGGAGGACATCATTGATGGCTTTGCCATAATGGCATTTCGCACCTATGAAGATCTTGAGGTGAGGTTTCCATAATAATCCTAATAGTCTAATAACGTTCAGACCTAAATAAAACCTTTGTCACCACTCCTACTGCTCATATACTATTATACCAAAGAGGCTCAAGCACCCATTTTGTTTGTTTATATATTTACTTTTAACGCTTGGAGACTAAAATTAGATGGGATTTTTGATTACATCCTGTAAACAAAGTATCGTTCTTGGATAAAGTATTCTTGAGTAATTACTCCTAATATTATGGTTCATATAAGCCTATGTACGTTATATGGTGAATATTTCCAGTATCCTGTCTCTTTCTGTCGCCTATTTGTACCTATTTGCAGGT
Source organism: Spicauda simplicius (assembly GCA_949699795.1). NCBI lineage: Eukaryota > Metazoa > Arthropoda > Insecta > Lepidoptera > Hesperiidae > Spicauda > Spicauda simplicius. The sequence continues at coordinate 10,714,649 of OX453065.1, forward strand.
TACTCAAACGTTTTATTTAACCATTTATCTTATTTTTCCCTGAATTATCATAAAATAGTGAAGTGTAATTATGTTGGACGTCGTCTCGGAAGTGCATTGACCTATTGAATGAACCCCCAAGTGACTGTATTTGCAGATGTAGTCAATATTAATTTAGTGTGGCATTAGTGAAAGTGCATTGTAGTTTTTGACTTAGTATTGTATACGAATATAGTTACGTATAGTGCATTGCATTACGTGGTGTTGATTGGTACATAGATGTAGGTAGATGTAGGCACGTATTATGTGGCGAGCAGCTGACGAGCGCGGCGCCTGGCGGAGCGCGCGCCACCGTCTCGACTTGCACCCGCGGTCTCCCACAAAGTGTAAATTTGGTCTAAGTGGCTTTCGCTCGTTTGTGCTCATTTATCGCGCCGTTCGACGACAATATGCTTTGAACGTTGAAGGCTCGAATGTGCACAATAAAACTACATTCCTCGCTATCGTTCTAAGCTATGGCGACAGCCTCGTCGCTTGTGGCTCGTTCGAGCCGAGCGCGTGTATGTTATACGCTGAACAGGTCCCCGTACTCCTATTTAATTCACCACATGCGGTGTACGACGTTTATGCAATTTCTGTTCACAATGGCTATAAGTTAATTTACTTCGTAACAGGTTTTGTAATAATTATACCAACGAATCCACTGACATATGGCGAATAAGCCTCGGAGAGCTGTTTCATAAAATATTGAACATAACAATTACTGTATCGGTATTAACACATGAATGAAGGCGGACCATGTGTTTACAATTATTTACCTGCCATTGTGTAACTTAACTTACGATCATTGGAAGTCTGTTTTGAAGAAGGTTTTACTTTTGTATGTGTGCATTCTTACGCTCATACGTGTTCGTTTTAACAATAATGTTTTACCTACTAGCTGTTTATTTTACTTAAACTAACAGTTACCTGCTGTTTGTTCTTGAATATGTGTACTTTATTCTTAAATAAACTCTACTATTTCAATACTGAATATAGCAAATTATACAATGTGATGGCTAAAGCATGTTTCGTATGCATTTTACTTTCGTAAAGAATTTCTTGCAAGAACGAAAGCAGAAAGCGTGTACGAAAACTTTTCGATGCAAGAAGATCCTTAGAAGATTTTAACATGCAATAATAATACGCCAGATAGGTAGTTAAGTATAACATAACATTTATTTTTTAAATGTGACGAGATCGGATTTTTTATATATATGCAACATAGCTATCTACAATAATATTATTTTCAAATCTCGCGTAAATTAACATCTTAATAAATGTTAGACTTAAACAGATATAAATGGCAGGAGACAACCTTTTACTTCTATACAATTTATGATACTGATGTATAAAAATTCTATGTGTATACAAATAACTTTCATAAGTGTTATTTATCCAATCTCAACACATAACGTTAAAAGAGAGTTTCGAATATAGTGCTATAAAATGGTTTATGGCTCGAAACTGCGAGCTTATGCAATTGTGTTCCGTGGCTACCACGCTATAATTGCTGCGATGAACAGGCGATCCGGAGCAATACAAGCGTGACCGTGTCATCTCACGATAGGGCTGCTAGCTCCATAACTAAATCTATTATTAAGACTATGTAAGGCAGTATATTATTTGTTACATTATAGCCGCGCCGAGATCTAATACGAAAACAATGTTTTTACACTGAAAATACTTTAAATTGTGTTTTTATGTGTCCCTTATAATTTCCTCTCGCAAACTTTAACTTTTTAGTATCCTTACTATCGTTATATCCTAAAAAGGCATGATTTAACATAAGTCGTTATGATCACGTAAATGTATTTAAAAATGTTTGAAAGATATAATTGTTACGACAACAAATATATAACTAGTCTAGTTTCACAATGACATATGACACATTGAGGTGAGTAACGGATCACATTCCGTTATCTACGATACTGGACATCGCTCCTAATGCTGGGAATTTATGAAGTTCCGAGCAACTATCAACCCTAATATAGCGGCCAACTTTAAAGACAATAAGTACAAGGCTAATAGTTTTCCCACGCTACACTCGCTACCCGATTTACGTCGAGCACCAAAGCGAATAACGACAAATAGAAGTAACACCTTCAACCGCACCGGCTTTTTTTTTCCTATACGAAACTATTTATACAACTAATTAGTAAAATTCGGTAAATGAACATAATTTGCATTTTATAATCTCATAAATAACCAAGCGTAATTAAAGTCGTGAGAACTTGAAACACAAATTTTATATTGTTTACTCAGAAGTTAGACGGCGATGACTACTAAATTTAATAAGTTGAATGTGACAGTTACTACGCTGACGAGAAAACGCAAACTTAGCTTATTAAAATGAAATGTGAGCATGTTCAAAACTAATTTGAAAAGTTTGACAAGTCCCCGTCTACCTGATAAGCATTCTGCGAAGATTGAATGTGGCATGGCAAAGTTTTGATAACTCGTCGCGTTTTTGTCGTAAATAATTATTTTATTACGATAATATTTAAACAGACCTCGCTTAATCCGTCCCTCGCCGGTTATTAATGTGATGCTATTTAAATGAACTGCCTGGTGAACTCATTTGATTAGCCTTTTATTATTTGGTACTCCATAAAACGTTTATTACTGCATTTACTTGTTTATAGCTGAATTTACTGTGGCGAATTAAAAATTAAATGTTTAAAGTAGAATTTAAATTTATTTCTATTAAAGTCAATTCTGTTTGTAGCATATACGTATTTATACTCCACTGATGTTACGATTAACGTTGCGAATTCCTTATCGTTTCAACGCATACATATTTGACGTGCCAACATAGATATGATATTAGCAATACGACAGAGATATCAAACGATTTATTAGGATTAATTAAAGTAATGTTGCTTATAAAGCACGCCGAGAGATATAATTATCGTAAAGGGTATTACCAGATGTTTATCAGTTATTTTAATATTAAGCTTCGTATATTTTTTTTACATAAAAAACATCATTCAAGCTGCTGTGGTCGTACGCGTAAGAGCTTATACTCGGTACGGGCACTTGCGTGTGCTTATACAAAATCAATATCGCTTTAGAAGACGAGCCACGACGATCGGGAGCAGCGACCGAGTGTCTCGACGCCCGTAGGCACCCCTATGACCCATCCCCTTCTAGATATTCCCTGGAGTTTAGATGTTAGCACTCTGTGACATAAATACTTACCTGGGAAAAGTTTAAACCGCTTCCCACCGTTTTTATTACCGTTTACGCGTTTTACAACATTCCCTACTTACCACTTCAATGTCGACAACAGTAAGATTCTTTACACAAACAATGCCATTACATCAAGTTTTATTTGTTTCAATGGACTGGTACTGTTTATGTTCACTTTTATTGTCTATACCTCAGTATAGTCTATCAGTCCTTGTTCTGTATTATCTTAACTTGACAAGTTAACCAGTAACTGATAAGTAGTAACCATCATGCCAAGAATTAAATTAAGTATATAGGGCTATAGTTGAATCTTGGCATGTCAATGCATTAGTATGAATGATCATTAATGTTTCTGTTATTACATATTATTATTATTTAGGTACTATGATTTTATTATTCTACATATTTTAAATTACAGATTTAGTTTCTAATTTGTTTATTTGGTGGTGCTATGTATTCCATTTAGGGTAAAAGTCTCCTCCAATAAAACCATTCTTCACGGTTATTTGCAGTAATCAACCATTCATCAAACCATTCAACATCATCTCCTGCTATATTCTTGATGTCATTTACCCACCTTTTTTTTGCAACCTATACTCATTTTGTCTTTTGGACCTTGCTACTTTGTTGTTTGTAGAGTCCGTCTTTTGTCAAGGTACCTAGCTATGTGACCCATTTGTGTTTCATCCTATGCTGAAGTGCATCAGTTACATTGGTTTTCTTACTTTATTTTTTTGTTTTATGGATTCCCCTCAATTTGAAGATGCTTCTCTCCATGGCGTGCTGGCAGGACAAAACCCTGTTTTTCACTTTTCTGTGTACACCCATGTTTGACTAGTGTAGATCAGACTTGGGAGAATGCATAAATCCATTATGGTCTTTTTCATTTTTCAGTTAATTTTCTTTCCGAACCCAATTTTTATTCCAAGATATGTTTATTCTTTTGTCTACTTCTTCTTCATTACAATTTGTTTCAAAAGGTGTCAGTTTCCCAAATAATAAAAATAGAAATACATAGGAACATGAATAATAAAAATCTTTTGGTAGTTAAGTATTTGATTATAAATTATATAGGTATTTTAAGTAGCACTAGTTACCCATCGCAATGGTCAAAATTCTACCATAATTTACCTTAAATCTAAACTTGATATTGTCCAAACTAGCATAAATATTTTCCCAAATTCAATTAAATTGTGCTAATTTTCAGTTTACTTTTAATATACCCCGTTGAAGGTAAAAAGAGATTATTAACTAAGCTGCATTTAAAAGCAATACTGGGTATTTTGACTAACACATCTGAAATTTTTGACATTATGTGTTTTCATAGCGAGACATTGAATGTTTTATTTCGTTTATTAAATATACTTATGTGTTACATTAATCACAAGAAATATAAGTAACTGAATTTTTAAATTGGCATAGTGTTTCTCTTAAAAACTATTATTATAATAACTTTAATTACAGAGATATACAATAAATAATTGTGCATAAGAATGCTTACAGTCACAATTCTTAATTTAAAACTTTGCAACTTAACTAGTGATTTGGTAGAAGTTAATACTTATATGTGACATCCCAACGTAGTCCTCACAGGTTTTAAAGGTGGTAGAACCAGTGTAGATCAACCGGGGATGTACCACCACCACACCTATTTCTAGCGTGAAGCATTCCTTGCGTTTCGATGGAAGGGTGTGGTTGCTGGCACACTTTTATATGAGGCGACCATCCTAGTCTTCGGGAGTAGCAACTTGCATTTGTGATTGACTTCAGATAGAACCTATGTTCTATGTAAAGTTGCTTACGGATGTCCATGGGCGGCATTGACCACTTACCATAATGTGGACTGCATGCTCGTTTGCTACTTCATTATTATAAAAAAAAGTCCTCACAGGTTGCAAAGCAATTGTGGCCAAACTTGGTTGAAATTCTAATTTTATCTGGAGTTGATTATAAATGTCCATGAGCGACGAGGACCACTTATCATCAGATGGACTGCATACTGATGCCATACATACACTCATGCCATGGCAGGAGTGGATCTCAAATGTTCAATGGATGGATAGAATATGTTTAAGGCTGCGCCTAAAAGTCGCGCAGGTTCTGTTAGTTTGTTATAAAGATAAAAACCGAAATCAATTTTTTAATATTTACATGTCTTGCCCTTAAAGTTTGTGTTATCGAGTTGTGTTATAATTCAATCCAAGCTCCTATATGTATAGCCTTTACAAAGTTTATCTAAATTCTTTCATCCCTTGCTTGCCAATTGTGGTGCATACCCTTGTCCCTTATCAGTTAAGTGTCAAGCTCAGACATTATTCTTTATAAGTTCAATACATTTTGTCAACTTGAATAAATATTATGTACTCGTGATTGTCTTCTTAAATAAGTATTATTTGTTGTTAAAAAATAATAACATATAGTAACAACTATCAATAATCATTTGAAGACCCACGTGGCGGAGTGGTCACCATACCGATTTGACATGCGAGAGGGTTCTGGGTTCGATTCCGAGCCAGACACTTATTTAAATGATGAGTTTGTATGTCCCTGGTATACATAACACAGGAGAATATCCTATTGTGGGGCTGTGAATGTAAAAATAAAGTGTGTTTTTCCTTTAAAATAATGGCACTTCCTAGCCTTGATATTCACATGATTAAATAGCCTCTAGTTTCCAGTTTATAAATTCTTAAAGTATGATACGCTAAATATAAAAAACTAATCCTTCAAAGTTTAAAAGTTTAAAAAAAATGTGTTTGTTATTATTGGTATAATGTGTAATTAAGTAACTATAATGTTTATTGATTTTTCATTGCACAATTACATTAGGTACGGGTGTGGTTGCTGGGTTACTTTCATATAAACCATTTCAGCTCTTGGGAGTAGCAACACATCTTTTATTGACTTCAGGTAGAATCTCTGTTCTATTCCCTATAGAACTTTCAGTAGCTTTCTGATGTTGGTAATGAACATCAATTTGTATGAAGTCAGACTAACAGATGTCTATAGGGTGGCAGTGACAGTTACCACCAGGTGAACAACAAGCTTGTTTGCCATTTCAATCTTTAAAAAGGCTAGGATAAAAATGGACAGTGTATATGATATTACAACACAATTTACAAAATTGTCCATTTGTTTATCGGATGTCTTCAACATTAAATCTTTTCAAAGTTTTAAATTTATTTATTATGCAGTGACGTGAATATAATGTCTGAGACTCTGAATTAATGAAACAACCTTGCTAGATGTAAATTAGCTTTTTGTATTCATGATTTTAATATGAGAACAGCTTTAGTTACGAATTGTAATAACAATGAAAACTTCAGACTACAGTAAAATAATAATTTGGGAAATAAATTTAAGGTTTCATAAAGCAGCTACACATACTTCATACTCATATGTAGCTAGGTATATACATACAGAAGTTTATTTAATTTTGACTTCACAAATGCAAATATTAGTTTACCATATGACAAAATAATGCAACGCTGTAGAATCATATTTTGATATTTGGTAGCTTCTGTACTTGAATGATAACATAGTACTTGTTTTGAAAGTGGTAGATCCCTCTGTAAACAGATTTTGGAACACTACCTTCATATAGTATAGACCCATAGACTACTATAGAGCCATAGACTACTTAATAACAGTAACACTACCATTTTTTTAATTTAAAGAGTGCCTCTTGGCAACATACAATAAGGAAGAATTAATTATGTAGGCCTTAAGTTTAGTAACACATTTGTGGCCAAAATTTAGGGCTATTTAATAATGTGATCTTAACTGGTGTCGTTCAAAGATATTCATTGGTGACAGCAACCATTTACTTACTGTCTCGATGACTCTCATGCTCGTTTGTTACTTTTATATTCAAGAATAAGCTCCAAAAGATTCCTTATCATGTCCAGATTTTCTATATATGGTCTGTCATATAATAGAAGGCAAAAATATATTAACAATTTACATTGAGTCTTACTTTAAACATTACATTTTTCTTAAGTATCTGATTTGTATTGACATCAAAAGTATATAAATCACTTGATTCACTGTACCTTCAGTCTTAAGATTTAAATAGGTATTTATATAAATAAAATAATAATATACAATAAGCTGAAACTTATCTGGGATTCTTAGTCCAGACTCGAAATATAAACTTTATACTATATAAAGTGCTGAGATGTCATGAAACATAACTGATTGTTTTAACACATACATACTGACATAGGTAAATGTGGTGAGAAATGTTTGCCTTCCACATCTGCTATTTAAATACGAAACATATATTCTCAGGTGATTAAGTTACGACCATGGTTGATTTACTTTTACACAGTGTAGTCATACTAAACATATTACATGCTTTTAACACATTCTGGTTCTAATTATTCCTTTAAATTCACATTGTCTATATGAATATTACTTCAATAAATATGACAGAGCTGTTTATTGTTTCTGTAGCTACTCGGTAGTTCTCTTGTATATCAATAGTGGCATTCTCATATATATATCACTATGATTCAGTTGTACGTGTCGTGGGAAGGCTGTAGCACATTATTTTAATAGTAGTAAAACAAAATAAAATAATAAATTATCGTGAAATATTAAATATATGATTGAAGGTGTGAAAATCGGTTATATTTCTTTATAGTTCAAATCGTATTAATTGATATTAGTTTTGAACCTTTGCATAAGTATGCTACAAACCTTTATTCCCCTGCTGATCACTTCTTTTCTGATTTCATTACAGCTTACAGAAAATCTAAGTCATGTATGTTTCCCTTCAAATGAGTACAGTTTAATTTCATTTTGTTTAAAAAGTATATGTTAGCCAACATGACAAATCATTTAAAAGGGTGGCACCATGTACTTGGCCATAGAATTTATCCTAGATACTATAATTTTATAATTTACTGTTTTGCAAATAATATGTATACTTTACATTCATAGTATTTTTTTTGTTATTTAAAATACAAACTCAGTATAATCATGTAAAATAAATTAGGTACTCATATTTGAACGACGACTATATATTTGTATTTGAGTAACGATTATCCACCGTGAAGTGAGTATTAGCACACATTAGCGAGTATTGCACGATACTATGTAAACATTTGTAACACATCGCGCCATTATCGTGTAACTCACGGCAGGTTACCGTTCCGCCTACAACAAACGTGTATCGTCAAAATTCTAACTTAAAAAAACGATTATCTTAGGATGTATCTAAATATTAAACTATATTTCAACATATTCTATTTTCATATTAAAGTAAGGAAAATGATAAGATTAAAAACTAATGGCACATTTGTTAGAATTGTTCATTTTACATGATAATATTTTACAGTTGTGAAACTATGCAATACGTTCCAATTACGTTTCGGAATGTTGGCAGCCTTTAACATACGTCAAATCGAAACAAATGTTTGCTATAAAATCAGCAGAATACGAGCGTCGGGCACACGACGTCGACCGGCCGACCCTTCCGACTTCTGTTGACAACACAAATACATTTAAGTTGATTGATTGAACCGGAACCGACACTGAAATAGCGACGGAAACACAAACGTACTACAATTGAAACGTAACCGCACTATAAACAATTTCAGAAGTCCATGTTTTATTTGTTGAAACTGTTTCTTTACAAACTCAACTTCGATAAGGCGGTCGGAATGCTCGGAAATCCTAACAGTTATCTGGCTTCTCGTGAACGAAGACACCCGTAACAATGCTCACTCCGTATAGACTTTTATTTTTAAATTCCTTATTGTTTTACGTGTCGGAACTTAATTGGAGATAATTTCAGAATGATTAAGTTGACACGTCAGAATTCGAAGTGCAAATTAGTAATGCAAATAACACTAATTATCAATAATCATAGGAATGGCACTCCACACAAGAGAAATAACTGCAGCAATTACTAGTTATTTAATAGGGCACCTGCGTTTTATACGAGTAATTATTTTTTATTGAGATGAATAACGAAGGTGTACTGAAACACGTGTTGTGTCACACCTGTCGTGCCGTGGCAGTATTGAAAAATGCTCTATTATAATAATTATTATATGCAACTCCCATAAGTTATTATTTCGTAATAAAATTGTCTCTCACCTTTAATCAACTTTTTGTCGTAAAAATATAATACTTATTTTTGTTTTGACAATTAATATTATGGCTGTATGTAGTAATAGACATGTAGTATATGTAATAAAAGTTATAATTAGTAACCCTACTAGCACGTAACACTTGACACCTTTGTTCCAACCATACCGTGAAGGATTCCGGAAGTAACGCTTGAAAACCGCTGTACGAGTGACACTCGCACGAACACCTTAACTAAAGTTAGTTGTGAATAAAAGTCAAAGTTAATTCAATTGAATCAATATTCCCGACGCGAACTTCGGCTCGGCCTCACGGGAATTAACTCTGTTAGTTCCGAAGAATGTTAATAACGACCTCATTTTACTATAGCTATTAGTGGACTTATATCGAATTACAATTTATTCTCACGATGGGTTTACAGGTTTCAGTTTTAAACGAAACGTAATGAATATTTAGTGATATTTTGTGTGCTTGGGCTTGTTAATTGTGATTTGAATATTTTAATTATTTCGACAAAGTCGATACATCGATTACATGTCGATTCTTACTATGCAATCATATGTTTATTATTCAGAGGGGTGCATCAAGGCGTCGTTAAACAGAATTGAAACGTCATGAATTTATTTTTATCTTTTCATAATTCATAAAATTGTTTCACGTGGACAAAAAATGTGCTCAATTCCTATTAATTGCTTAATAAATCTTTTACTACCACATTAATATGTTAAAATTAAAACGTTTACTGTAGAAAACCCAAATATAGACCTACTTAACTTTATAAGAAATGTAAGAAAGAAAATGAGTATAATTTGTGGATATACTGTAAATATCTTTATAATTAGTGTCTCGTAACTTTAACCATCTGACTTTTGTAATAACATTAAGCGGAGGCTAGAATAACGGTAGTTTTGGGCAGGCTGCCAATTCAGCATATTAGAGCAAACCACTGAAATATTTAACGAGTGCCGTCTCAACGCGAAAACTGGCCATAACTTGTTTACGTGAATTCCGTAGTTGCCAAACGCCTAATATGTTATCTTTTCGCATAGAAATTTCACAATAAGTTAAATTATTTGCTTTACGTACATTGTATACTTTTCGATTCGGCAAAATTTTATGTTGTGAAGATAAACTGCATTTGAAATTATTATTTTATCGTAAAGTACATTTTTACAATTGTGGTAAAAACCGCTGGATTCAGATGGCTCAGGACCCGTCGAAGTGGCACAGATTAGGGGAGGCGTATGTCCAGCAGTGAACTTTCAAAGGCTGATGGATGGATGGATGGTAAAAACGATATAAAACTTTATATCATAAAAAAATAAGATCCGTTAATTACTTTAACTTTTATAACGTTGAAGCGAACAAAAGTCGTTATCACTATGCAAAAAATACATCAACAATATGCAAACGAAGCCACATCAGAAACCTAGTTCACACAAAACAAATAGCCGAACACGTGTTCAACGATCCTTGACAAAAGCGTACCGCGGGAAAACAATTAAGCGACGAGGGTGTAATCGGAATATTTGTACGGCTGTCGCGGCAGTGATCGCGTGCCGCGGAACGATTACCCCACGCCAACCCCCGGGCTATCGTGGTAGCCGATATGACAGGTTCCGTGGCTTGTAGGCATGAGCTGTTATCAACGCAAATAGTTTTCATTTTTTTTGATTTTATAAACTCGACGTGCCTCTAGAACAAAATCGTATATGAAAAATTACCAATTTACAGTATAAAGCTTAGAAGTTTTGTGGACATACAAACATTGATTACTTACGCCAAGAAAGACGATCTGTGGGAAATCATTGTAATAGCTACTTAGGAACTTATTAATAAGTTCCTAAAGGGCTATTACAATCAACAAAGCTTCATACTGTAAATTGATAATTTTTCATACACGATTTTGTTCTAGGGGCCCTTCGAACTATTCATGCCGCTGTTTAGTAAGCTTCTTTGTGTTTTTAGTTAGTTACTAGCTGTACCCGCGGCTACGCCCGCGTGCAAATCAATGTATCGCAAAGTTTTTCCCGCGCAAATCTCCATTCAATGGGAATTCTACGATAAAAGTAGTCTACATGTTGTTCCATAACATTTTCTATAGTAAAAAACCCGTAAAAATCACAAACACAGAGTTAAAAAAACGAATTTTAAGTGTGTATTTGTGGGTAGGTGCATATTGTTATGTAAAATGTTATGAAAATAAGACGAATCAGAATATCGTAAACCCCTTTTTTGAAACAAATTACAGTCTTAGTGGTCACATTAACAATATCGGAATACATATTTTTAAACAACGCCTCCTTTTAAATTTCTGAGTAAGATTACATATAGGTGAACCTACTTTTAACATTAATTTGACAACCTTGACGACCCGCGTTGCGGAGCAGCTACCACACCCGGTTCGATTCCCGGCCAGACAGGAATCTGAATAGATTCATGTTCTGGGTCTGGGTGTTTCTATATACGTCTTGTGTGTCCATGGTACCCACGACACAGGAAAAAATCCTAGCGTGGGGCTATTGTAGAAATTGAAATTGTAGAAATTTTCTATTTCATTGAGTGTAGAAAACGTATTTTTATTAAAAATAAAAGTTTGTGTGGAGGAGTACCGGGAGGCGGGTTGAAGGAATCCAAAAATTTTGTTGGATAATGTCTTCGATCTCGATGGCTGTATCTACAGAATCTTCATCCCAAATAGTCAAATAACAATCCCGCATTGAATTTCCAGTATTCCTTTAATTTGAAATATTAAAAATGTTAGAGAAATCGTTGCTACAAATCTTGAGTGGACGCTCAAAGGCGAATAGGCAGGCATTATGACCGCTTTTTAAAAGTGTGGGCGCAACGCTGGACGACGCCACGGCATTAGCTATTTTTCTATCAGATCTTATATTTTTCGCTAATAGTAAATTTCATCTAACTAAAACTAAAAATCTAATGACAGTATCAATGATACGTAAACTAATTTTGGTTCTACTAACATTTAAGCGGCGCTCAGGTATGTTTATAGTTTATCTTTATTAAGCCTTGTTTGTGGTTCATTACATTAAAATTTGAATTTGTCGGCAAGGTAAATCCAAATTATTTTGTACTTTTACCTGACAGAGGTTAAACCTCTATTAATTTCATATAAACTTTGTGACACATTGATTCCCAGGCGGGCGAAAGCTTTGCATTTCCGATACTAAATAATATTTAAAAATGAGCTGGTTATTAAAAAAAAATACTAAAATTAGTATTTATGAAAACTACAGATAATAATAATAATAATAATGTACATAAGACAACTGGATTCGAACCCCAGACCTCGCGTTTCTAATCCGCCCGACTTGGCACCACACGGCTATCACAATTTTAATAACAGATGCGAAATTCACATACTTATGAGTTAAGAACATCATCTATTTTGGCTTATTTTGACACACTTTGTTAATCTAAAATTAATTTAAAATATGTTGTTATTTAAATGCATGTTTTCTATAACATTATTTATAATGAACATATCATAAATATAATAAAAAGAACAATAATGTTGATCTTGCTCGTTTGTTAATAGAGCCAAGTGTTCATCAACCATGCTTCAATATTCATAAATGCAATTATTTATCACAAAAGTTGCAAAAGCTTATTTATAATAATAATTCATGATATAATTGTTATATCTTATTTAGATATTGACCGACTTATTAATGTTAGTATTTTACTTAAAAGACTATCAATTGTATTTTGTCCTTAATATTTATTTTCGCCAAAAATGTACGGGTGTGGTCAATAACATAACTTTATTTATGCAATAATAGTTAATAAACTATTTATGTAACATGAACATGGAGTGACAAATAGAGTCGATAATTTTATTTTGAAACAATGTTAAAACATTTTGTCGCCTTTGAATTATTGGATTCGAATAACTATTTTACTATAATAGTATGACGCGCCATCTGTTATCAATTGGGAATCCCTGTACTCTAAGAGCGATTTACATGCTGCGTGGCCGCAGCGCGTCAACGGATGCTTTTTTATTATTGTATTATTTCATAAATTAAATTAAAATCAATTTGAATCACTATTTTTATGATAATTGATAGTTACAAATTTATACGTATTGTTTTTGAATGAATTCAGAATGGCATCCGGGCGGCCATTATGGCTACTGTCATGTCACACAACTGTCATGTCACACATGTTTACATTAGAATTTAACAAAATACGCGACAATCCGAATTTTACGGATATATGTTGTCGACTCAAAATCAATGTTTTTTTATGTTTTATTATTTAGATAAGGTTTTAAGTAAGTCTATCGTACTCCTTGACGGACTTGTCAATATGGAACTTTGTCAAAAACGAACTTCCATACAAATATTTATGCCCGATTTTAACGCTTTCAACCCATTTTTTTCGATAAAAAGCAGCCTATGTCCTTTCTCGAGTTCAAAACTATCTGTGTGCCCAATTTCATAAAGATTGGTTCAGTTGTTTAGTCGTGAATAAGTAGCAGACAGACAGACAGACAGACAGACAGACAGAGTTACTTTCACATTTATAATATTAGTAGGGATTAAGACCTACCTAAATTTTTGTACTTTTCTGTGGGTACCTACCTAAATGTTTCGGTGGGGTTCATTGTTATTTTCGTTAATTTGGAAGTACAAATTGTACGTTAGAATTTCATTAATATATTACAGTGTTCGGGTATATTGCACGTAAATAGAAGTATTTAAAAGTAAAGATTGTACGTGCCTTCAACGTTAAAGATGATGTTTCAATAATAAGCAACTTCATGGCTTTGTGTCGGTTGAAAGTTGAAGCGTATCGTTACAAGTAATACTTTGAACAAAAGAAAAAACTTCAGCAGTGGAACAGCCAGACAATATACTAGTTATTAAAGTTTCAACTTTAAAACCTTTACGCGTATGTATTGTACGAGCCAACGTCTTTAAGTATGTTGCAAACTCCTACAACATTGAAAGTTTATTTGGGCGTTGTTATGACATGATATTAATTTGTATTATCAACTTCGTATGCTACAATGACACACAATGCCAAGCGTGCCATGTTTTTATAGACTTATCGACATTTCTCTATTCGATCGGTAGGTACTGACCGAACCGGTATATGTACTAATTGTTTTCAATATAAATGAACGTGTTTATCGCCGTGTACAATATTTTTCGAATGCACGCTGTTAACAATTTTATACATTTCCATTGAAAAAATATTTTCACTGAAATGTCCGCGTAAAATTGTTTTACTCGGCATCCGCTCAATTTCCTCGGAACGTTTACAAAAACGGATACGGTGAATAAAGATGAAGCTTAATAGTTTTGACATTGAGGGCAACATTTTTTGCGCCCGTTTATTTTATATATCCTAACATCAAGCGAATTTATTACCTATTGATTATGATAATTTTAACATAATTATCAATGCGTCACAGTATCTTAAAACCTAAATTGAAACCTGATTTCTACCTCGGCCATAAGTTTCTGTTTGACGTTTACATGGCTATCAATTATAGTATTACCTAACCATTAAATAATTCATTCAATATATTTTATTATAAATATTAAAGTCTATAAATAAATTAAAAAATATACCTAATGCAAACCACGAGTCTATTATGATAAAGTATCAAGATATGTGATGTAAATTTATTCTTTGAAGTGAAACGGAACTCACAATAAATATGTTATTAAGTATGCGTTTATTTTGAAAAGGTTGATTTTAAAATGTTAATTAGAATTTTATCGATAATAGATTCGGTAATTGGTATGTGGTAATAATTTAAGTATCGCAAAATCAATCTGTCAAAACGAACATAATGGAAGTAGTATTTCTGAGAAGCCTGAAGTTAAATGGGTATAGTTAAATGTATATTATATGTAAATATGTATTACTTTTTAATATAATGTGGTTTCAAATGGAATAAAATCGTTATTTATTCCGCTATTAATTCAATTCAATTACAATAACGACCTAATGATAGATGATAGATTAGACCCTCAGTATAGCTATATTCATAATATATTTATTGGTACGCAGGGTATATTATATTTTCGATAGCAGTTTACAAAACTTAAACTATTTTTTTAATTTAGACGAAATAGGCCTAAAATCTTTTAACGCTGTAATTGCTTTTCGGCAATTTGCTTAACTGCCTATTATTAGCTAAAGATAATTTCTACGTTAAATAGAAATTATTATGGGTATATTTTGTGTTTTTATTATAAACTAGCTCTTTCTCGCAGCTCCGCTCGCTTCGGTCATGTTTACCACGGTATGGAGTAATAGGGATGTTATGGAGTTCCAAATCCGTAACCGAATCTGATATAAAAGTTTCGGATAATTTCGGATAAGGGCCAAGTCCAAATAAATCATGTCATGTATTACAATGTGCATTCCAAATTTCATTCTTATATTAATATATTATCTTCTTAATGTAAAACGGTTGATTAAGTATAATAATTGTGTTATTGAATTTTTATATTTCAAGTAGGTAAAATACTCAAAAATTAAATACGTATAATAATTACTCATAGACTAACTGTAGTAGGTATCTATCAAATTATGCCATTTTATTATATATTTATAAACACGCCACGTGCTTGTCGTTCAAGTGTTCCGTGTAAATATAAGTAGTTTAATTTTATTTAACATAAAATGTAGAGTACCTACTCGTGTCTTGATTTTTATTTTGTAATTTTATAATAGTTTACTACACCATACTGCTATCAAATATTTACCTCTAAAATATCCGATTATAGTGTATGTATTCAAATCCTTTCGGGATAAAACGCAGATGTTTTAGTTCGGAAGCAGATACTAAAGCTTCACGCGTCGGTACGTTCCCGAGCATTATTTCACTATGTCGGATTTGGAGGCAACATAATCGTTCATTACCATACAGTTGGGTGTCTAATCCACGGCGCTCTAACGCTCGCTTGTCTGATGACTTAATTAATGACCCGCCGTGTCGCTGTTAATTAAACAGCTCCGGCAAATTGAAGTTCACGCTCGGGCCCCGGGCTCTGCCACAGATTAAAAACAGAATGCAATTTGCGCGCCGACGTCCGACCCGGATTCTAAATGATTAACCACAATATTGCTAATACTCTAAACACTAGGGTTGTCAGTTTACCAACGGAATGACACAGAGTTGTTACAATTCGGTTATTATATGAAAACTCGAAGATATTGTCAATGTTGTGCCAATTCTTATTAATTAAGAAATGAAGGAGTTCTCGCTAGTTGCGTCATTGGTCATCACATACTTGTATTTTTATTCATTGTTTAATGATCACCAACCCTATTAAGACAACATTCTATGTCCACACTAGGATTTTTGAATGCTTGCAACAATGTTCACGTAACTAGTTTTTTAATCGAATTGAATTCTTGATCAGAATTATCCTATTATCCACTTACAAAAAGGGACGTGATGTCGTAAAAATAGCATTAACATTCTATACGACATACGCGATAAGCTTTTTAATTCCGCCATTAAAATGATGTCCTGCATGTTAAAAATGTTATTATAATGCTTATCACATATTAGCATACAATTTTATTGCCACTTTTATGATCTGAAGTCATTTCTTGCATGCGGGCATAAGGGCACGCAATATGAAATAACATGTTTCATCTTAATTCAATTAATAGATTAGCATGTTTAAATAGCATATAAAGTTACAAATACTTTAATTAATTTAATTGTACAGATAACGCTTGCATGAATAATGTATGCGTACTCGAAGAGAAACTTCCTCTAGTTTATGACTATTAGAATTATGTAAAGTGGAACATAACAGACTACTGTGACGAGTCGTTAAGAGGCTATTATTTCGTCATAATGGTAGTATCGTAGCTGTCACATTAGTGATTAATTTGTTGTTGGTGGGGCAATTACGGCGAATGGTCGTTGTCGGCGGGCCGTCGTCGAGGTGTGACCGTCCGTAGGCAGGTGATTATAACCCGGCCCACTGAGTTATTGACCGATGCTAATTATTAGACGCCGACGTCTTGGGAACGACGATTGTTTTATTTGTTTACTGACTGTCGCCTTTCAAAGTGGGAAGTGATTAAATTATTGTAAATTTTATCTAATAATGTTGCATTTATACGTATTTATGAATATTTTTTAATATATCTATCTTTTATAATTTACAAATGCGTATGGTAAGATAACTGATTGAGAATTGATTTTATTAAGAACATTTTTGAACTACCTTACATAAGAGTATTTATATAAAAACAACAAACCATTATAATATTGATTTCCAAACAATAAACATTCTTATAATACACTCTTTATTTTTGTTTGTAAAATAACAACACATTACGTGATAGCAAACTTTCAAATCCACTTCTACAATGTAAAAAAATAAAGTAACATCATTTAAGTAACAAATTACTTTCAACGCAAGTATTTTTTTCTTCTAATTTTGAATTAAGCGCGAACACGATCGCAGGCAGCGCTTAGTGAAGTTACGTCTCAAGATTGCAAAGAAAAATTCAAGCCTTACGAAGATGCGTAGATGATATCAGATAAAACATCACGTTATTCAGTACACTGAATAACGTGTAGAGACTGAATAGAATAGGTATACATACCTACTCTCATTTCATATAAAAGTAGTTAATCTTATAGTATAAATTAATCCTCATTTATTTTTTTATTGCTTTCAACATATTATTGCTCTAAAGTCATTTATTATTTGATTCAATAATACTGTCATCATACCTGTTATTTTACGAGACACGAGCGTAACCGAGAAAAGTACACTTCATTTTATTATGAATAAATCACTCCTGGAGTTAGGTTTGTGGCGGAAACAAAACTCTCTTTATGTGACTTCCACAAAAGATTTCATACAATTCATTTCAATCTCATAAAAAAGTTATCACGGATCCGCAGAAGTAGGGCCAGCTATTTTCCCGCCGGCGGGCGGTTACTCTCCCGTGGGAAGGACAGCTTAAATCCAAATGCTTCGAACCATAACATTATTTCGGCTCGTTTTGCGGACCTTTTTCATAATGTACCGTCATACGAGTACCTGCGCAATGTGTGTACACTAGTGATGTAAGGAATATTCGCATGTTTTTAGATATTCGCAGTCGCGTTCGCAAGAATTATATATTATAATTAGGTATGTTTTCAAGGTAGTTTTCAAGGTGGTAGAACCAGTGTAGTTCGACCGGGGAAGTACCACCGCCACACCTATTTCTAGCGTGAAGCATTCCTTGCGTTTCGATGGAAGGGTGTGGTTGCCGGCACTAGCAACGCATCTGTCATTGACTTCAGATGGAACCCATGTTCTATATGAAGTTGATTACAGAAGCTCATGGGCGGCGGTGACGACTTACCATCAGTTGGACTACATGCTCGTTTGCTACTTCAGTCAGATAAAAAAAATGTTTTGCGAATATTGAATTGCAGTGATTTGACGAAAAAGGGTGACCAATTCTATACAAATTTAATTCTAACTGCAGTTTGTCGACCAAAAGGTCCCCAAAATTTATATCCACCGGCACTCTACACCAAGAACTGAAAATGACCAACATTCGCATTCGCGAATGTCGATAAGCCCTTTTACCGTTTTTACCTTTTACGCTTTTACCGCTTTTTACCTTTTACCCTTTTTTGCGAATATCAAATAATAACATTCGTTACCTCACTAGTGTTCCCATAATATTTGTTACGGACAAACAGTGATCAGGTGTACGTCTAACCTGTGCAAACAATCCTTTTATACGGATATGTAAAATTGAAATCAAAATATTTTATTTACATAGTCATGGCTGGTTACTTTATTGACATTGACATTTATAATGTGAATTCGCTGTTTGAAGGCGACATATATATTTTTTCAAGTGAATCTTTTAAACCGGTTTTCAAAATGAGGACATTCTGATTTCTTCGTTATTTTTAGTTTCGTAAATACATGACATAAGACGGAACCCGTATAATTTGTATTATTCGTCTGTTCGTCCATCGGTCAGAGCCATTTTGCAACTGATATTTTTATCACTTTGTATATACATAAATTGTAGTTTGTATGGTTTAAAATAGATTGTTTATTTTTTTTATAGTTCTTAATTGGATCGTAACTGAAATACTCAAAAAATGCCTCACAAATTGAAATATTCAACAACCTTGTTGTCGATGTCTAACTAAATGACAGCCGAGCCAATTTTAACGACAGCTGACAGTTCGATTGCTTTTAAAGTACCAAAATACTTAAAACTCTATATTAAAAATAAATAAGCCGGAATTATTTGTAAATGGTAAAAGTTGGCAGGTTATTATTTTTATCTTTTCTGCACTTACGGGTTTTTTTGAGATATACTATAATTAAACCAGTTTATTTTGATCACATAATGTAATATTCCCTCATTAATTTCTCTTTTATGTTATATTCACTTATTTCTCATCAAATATCATAAGAAAATCAACACAACATAAAGTTAAATAGCTTGTGGGAACATTTCTTCAAATGTAACATGAGAGCCTCATTGCAATGATGACACTACTGTTAGATGTTCACTCAAGTTCATAGACTTACAAAACGTAAACTCGTACACTTGAGCGGATGATGTCACCATCCTACTGTCACTCAACTGTTTAGAATGTGTTACAATTTGTCGACACACTACTACGCATTGCTTGACTTCTCTCGCTGTTTGACGAATTCATAAGCAGAATTACTTGCCTTATAAAAATTAGAGTGAGATACCATAATAAATTGTTAAGTAACCTAACTTAATTTCTGGACATATAAAAAATAAATAAAATATATTCCTTTATATGTTTTTGCTTACAATTAAAATGTTTTGTAGGCTATTTTATAACGCATACATAGCGTCACATTTTTTAAAGTTAAGTATTGTAATAAAATGTTACACAAATTTTGATAAATTCATGTAATATGCGGTTATATGCTACTTACTTAACGAGCTATATACCGTTTAAACATAAATTTAGTAAAAACACTTATTCAGTATATTAAATATGTATAATATAAGCGCGCTACCGTGTTTTTATACGTTAAATTTTTTAACGCTATCAGTCAACCTAGATTTATTTGTTAGTAACTTTCGCCCACCTCTCCGTTATACAGTTTGACGTCTGGTAAAATGTAGGCGACTACAAAATTATTGACTTATAATTTACATTACATCTAAAATTTATTGTTTTATAATCTTTAATTTTAACATGTTGAGTCTAAAGTCGATAATCAAGTACTAGTACGGTAACTTGAAGAAAAAAGTCTGGCTACTTATTTTCTTATTAGATTGTATGACTAATTAAGAAATGTTGCAATCACTGATTATATTATAATTTTTGGTATGAGGTATAAGGTTTTGCTTATACATTGCAATGTACATTTAACATACGCTTTTATCGTTTTTTGGCTATTTTTGGCTAACTTGCAATGTCCTTTCAAATGGTGGGCGAAGATGTAAACAATTATTGTTTTGAATAAACTTAATAAACTCGTAGTAAAGGTACAGTTTCCGTAACAGTTACCCAACATTTCCACTATTACCAAATATTAATGCCTATTAACAAATTAATATTCAAATTGATACCACATTGAATTTTAAATAAACGACTATGTCGACCTGTCATTGTAACCTGAGATATATTTACTTAAAGCTTGATTGAAGATCCAGCTAGGAAAGCAGTGAAAATAATCTGTCAACATAACTTATGTTAAATTTACTTTAAAAAAAAACTAACAAATTAATGAGCACAGACAACAACGACTAATATACTCTGTGGCACACGCCTTCCATACAAACACGTATTAAAAATTAGGGTTCACTTATTGTTTATTTAGCTGTGTTCTAGTAATTTAGATTCCTGAATCTTATTTTTTTAACAATGATTATTTATTGTTTTACTTTCTATTCAGTAACATATTAAATGATGATATGCTTACATAAACTTTTGCTTATGAGATGAAAGTAGCAAACGAATATGGAATCTACGTGATGATAAGTGCTTACCACGGATATTAGATATCCATTCCATATAGAACAGGGGTTCTATGTAAAGTTAATCAAAAATGCGCTGCTACTCTGAAGACTAAGATCGTCGCTTTATACAGTAACGGCGCTAAGGCCGGACAAGAAAAGGCGCCGCAGACGCAGGCGTTCCTTCTTGTACCTACGTTTGCATTGCAATAAAGGGGCATAGCAGAACTACTAAACCGGTAACCGCTGCCTTTTACCGAAACGCAAGAAATGCTTCACACTAGAAATAGACGTCGCGGTAATAACCTAACGAAGTATACTTGTCACACCTTGTAATTGTGTACAGATGAATGTTTTGCAAGATATATTTTTTTCCGGTAGGCTGCAGTAAAATGTGCTTCATCACCTCGCACCAACGTGCTGTCCACCAAGCCGCGGCTACCGTTGTCGGCGCTCGCCGGCGACGCTGTCCGCAACCACCCGCCCAACAACGTCAACTCTCATGTAAGTTGTACTTTTAAGGTGGGTTTTGTCTACGCGAATGTGACTGACGATTACAACACTACTGAACTTAAAATTTGATGTGATATCGTTGAAAACCTGTGTCTTCATTAAGGTTGTCAGAACTCTGCTGTATATTGTAGCTTCTCCGCCGTGCCTTATAGTTGCTGCGTAAATTTTTTTTGTGGCTTAAACGGGCATAGTAAAACCCATAAAGCATTCCAAGTGTTCATGGGAAACAATGCAATTGAAAGCTATAATATTGCCCCAAGTGTAGGTTTTATTTGTACAGAGATGTCATATATGGTATTTTCAAAGTCTCAGTGGTCATGTAAGAAAATATCCCATGAAAAAGAATGCCTATTAGTTTCTTTTAGTGCACAAAATGGCTTAGCTTGGCCATATTTTTAGGATTATGAGACCCATAGTATCTGTTTTCCTTCTTATGATATCTTGGTAAACACGTGGGAATGTCTTTTATTTTCCGAAAGTATCAGTAAGCTTTTCTGAGAAAAAATGTTTTACCTACAATGCATTGTACCAAGGAACAATGACATTAACATATTTATGATACTGAGTGATCGAGTTATATACTTTTCTATCCATAAACGTCTCTTTAACTCGGTTAATATAGTAACTAACCGATCGCGTTAATTTTTCGCGTGTAATGAATTGCAAATATACATATAGATTACAACGATTTATGTTACGAATGCCAAACGTCATATAAATCTTGTGAAGCATAAATAATAAATGATGCTTGCATGAAATATAATAAAAAAAGTTGGGCATCTTGACAAATGTTCTCATCAACTCAATAAGTCTATTGAGATTGCTAATAGCTTTCGTAGGATTTTACCGCTCTACTGTTGGCCGAGATACTAAGATAATTTTAGCAAATATATATATGCTATAACATACAATACATTATCCGACCAGTTATTTCAAGAGTACATTCACATTATCATTCGCCGCGATTTATGATAAATATATATATAAAACAATAAAACCGGTATGATACACGAATTAATTAAGTAGCTTTCGTACATTTGACTAAAAAAAGATATCTCATTTTTAGCGAAACACGACTTGAGTTTTCAGGTTTATGACACAGTAGTTAGAAGACTAGTCTAACTACTGTGTCATAAACCTGAAAACTAAATTGAAATTTAATAACTTTAACACTAAATCATTCCTTAATTATTTTTAAAAATAATTCAATGACACGTTTACTGAAAATGTTTTCAAATTAAAGATTCATAACAAAACAATCTACAATGTATAAACGAAGTACTCGTGTAATATTTTCAATTATTTACGACTCAAACGCGAGTTCTTAAACTGAAAGGACTCGACAACTAAGTCTTAAACATTGAGCGACAAAATAGTAGAGTCAGGTCTTGCAAAATTGAATCGAGTAATTTTTAAAAGACAGTGGTAAGGGAGGCTTGCTTTTCCGATGCACTCCAACTTACTCCTCTGGGGTAGAAGGGTATCCGTGTCTTATCTCAGATAAGACACTGATCTTAGCTGGGATTGGATACAGATATCCGTGGGCGGCAGTGGTCACTTACCATCAGGTTGACTGCTCATTTGCTACTTCCATAATATATATAAAAAATACTTAGGTAGGAATCCTTATTTTAGATAGGAATTTCTGTCATCAGTAGGCTGAAGTGTGTCAGCGACGGTTAGAATTAATTAATCAAGGTGTTAAAAAGTAATAAGTCATAAAAGGTTCTTAACAAAATGATAGTCGTTCGCTATAATCATGAATATGTACCAACAGTTATTACAGCGCCCCTATACTTTAACACTAATGTTAACACATAACACCTGCAATAGGAATCTATTTGATTACCTTGTTTATAGGCTGGAACGATATTGCGATTAATCTTGTTTCGCATATAATTATATCTATTACAAAGTGTGATGGATGGTGAACAAGCTGAATGTTATTAACAATCGATAACGTTTGACTCGGTTTGACTAAACACAAAATATTACTAAGTAGGCTATTACCGCGGCTTCTCCTGCATCGGTCTCGGCTACCAGGGTAATAAGTATCCTAGGTATTAATCTAAATATTAATCTATTTGCCGAAATCCGACTAGTCTACTAAAAACTAACAAACACAGACATGCTTAGAAACTTTGGATTTTATAATATTAGTACGAATTGTTATGAATTCTTAGAGGAAAATATATTAAAAATATATGTACGTTCATTAAATTCCGCAAATATCATATAATTATGTTAATAGTGTTAATACATTTGCTAAATTAACGTGCAGTGTTGGTTTTACATTATACATAATTAAAATATTAACGAGATCGCAATGCAAACTTCAACACAAGTTTTTGTGTGAAAATGATAATGGATTTGTGACGAAACTTTTAACATATTGTTATTATAAACAGCTCAGACGAGCGGTCGTTAAATAATTGAAGATATTTATTACAGGCAAGTACTACCTAAAAGTTTTATCTATGTATGAAACTAGTCGTAAAATCGCGTTGTATTCACAATTTTAACTCAACAACGCAAGGACTGATTTCTCATTTGTTGGTATGGAGAATTACTATTAAAATATCCTAAATGCAATATGCAAAACAAATTAATTTCAAATGTCCATACCTACGTACATATTGTAATTGACATGACTGACATTAATATTACAAACAACACGGACAAAAATAAAACTTGACAGCTGATTCTGTGCGCGGTCCTGTCCATTGCAAAACTTAAATAACTACTATAGCTGGTAGTAACGGATTCTTTTTAGGCTTCACAGATCGTAAATGTTCATTATTAGGTGCTGATTTATTGTTAACACACACTGGTTCTAAGACGGTACGAAGTTCGCTAGTTTGTACAAAATATAAAGTTTGGCTGTCCTATGGTGACATCCATTAATTATGTGCAATAATCAGAGGAAGGCGGTCTGGTCGCATCTCATTTAGTCTCACTTAGGGAAGAGGAGGGACGGGGGAGGGATATGTCGGCATAATGTCACGTATTTTTCTGTTTTTATATTAAACTGTGTAAAGTCCGAGACAAGTGGATTAAGTTAAGCATATGTCTCTCCTACTCTATCTCGTGTGCAACTAGCCGAGGGGTTGGTCGAGATAAATCTTATAACATCTTACCAATAGGGGAGGGAGAGTCGAAAAAACGCCAAAATGATCTCACGTATATGATGGTCGTTCCCTATCTCTCACTATAACAATAATAGTATTTATTTGCATATAAATTAGGTACATAGCGGTCTCATTGATTACATATCCTCTTATTCTATCTTTAAGGCTTTTAAAGTAGAAACTCTGTGCTGTACTCGCAATCAATGACCCAGATTCATATATATAAATTCATTATTCAGAATTCTGAAACAACTGTTTGTGATTTGAATATAAAACGTATGCCAAATGACTCGTACAATATAAAATTTTCAAGTGGATTCAGCTTTACACGCGATATGCAAGTCTTGTTTATATACTTACTCAACCAAGGCAGTTTACAGTTGCAAAGACAGGTTTGCTTTCGTACTATCAAAGCGGCGCTCTAAGCTGTATGTCAATGTATGCGATAAATCAGGTATCCGGAAGCCAGGTCAAGCCAATTACTTTCTGGAACCAAGCATCCAAATTAATTAACCCGCCATTAGACCATGATAAGTGGCAATCGATCCGTTTACGATAGCGCTTAATGTGATGTCGTTTACGTATTCCTATGCGTTTTGTTTTATAAATTATTGGGGCCCTGATTGAATTCATGTAAGCTTTTCATTATCTTAGAAAGTATAAATATTTAGAATAATATTACCTAACAGGCGATTAAAGAACAGCTTTTTCATACAGGAAAACTAAAAATAAATAAAACAAAATAATCACTAATTTGTAATTATCAACAGATATTTGCATTTGTGTATACCTTATGCTTTTAAGCTGCTTAGCTTGCAGGTTTTGACATCTTTTATCACCGTAAATAATAATAAACATTGTATCTGTAAAACGAGCATGCACTATAAACGCGACGTAACAGCATCTCCATTTTCACAATCCCCACGAAGCGCTAGTACGCGGGTGATCTCACACGTCTAAATGCAGCGAGGCTAAATCTGTATGCTATTGGCGTGCCTCTTCCGGGCTTTGCTTTCTCGCCAAACGCATAAAACGTACGTAAACTGCCACTCGAGTTGTCAACGCGCCTCGCCTCATCTCCGAGATGCCCGCTGAACCAACACGCGTGAAATGCGCGAGCCGTTTACTTATATCAAACACTTTACCTAACCATTAGCTGAGGACTAAAATAAATTTAATCTTTTAATGCCGAGCTTTCGCACTCACTCGCCTTTCTACAACTCATAAAAAATTTGCACTTTATACGTCGTGTATAACATTTTAGATTTTATAACAACTTGAACGTGGAATTTTATGTCTACGAATATAAAGTATGTGAAGTAAAGCAATTTAAATGTATTTTCCATTCCTACACCTCATAATCGTTATGTCATTAAAGAATTACTTCACATGAGTTAAATTGCATACATTACAACGTTAAAGCCATCATAAACATGGGACGCAGCATTAAATAAAGCGCTTATGAAAACCATTTACAAGAAATTCTGTTAATTTTAATGCATACATTTACATGTAAGTAACTATAAAGCAGCAGTGCAGAGCAGTGATAGCCTAATGGTTGAAACTTGCCCTCTCGATCGGGAGGTCCGAGGTTCAAACCCAGGCACGCACCAATGATTTATGTGCGTATTAGAAATTAATTATCACTGCTTTTCGGTGAAGGAAAACATCGTGAGGAAACCTACACACCCCAGAGTTCTTAAAAAAAAAAAAGTTCTCGGAGGTGTGTGAAGTCCACCAATTCGCACTTGGCCAGCGCGGTGGACTATGGCCTAAACTCTCTCATTCTGGGAGAAGACCCGTGCCCAGCAGTGGGCCAATAATGGGTTGATGCGAACTATAAAAAGTCTCCTAACCCGGTTGAAAAACGAAGAAATAGTAAGCATCTTTTATCGAGAAACTGCTCATCTTTTATTGGCGCACTAAATTAAAGTGTAGAGGATCTTTTGCAAATCCGTGATTACAGTGAGAGTTGGTAGACGGAAGCTCGTGAATCACAATGCGCTTGAATATTGCAAGGGATAAAGTGGGATAGGGCGGGGAGAATTGTGGATAGTCGGAAGCGTGCAGTCGACACGATATTAAAATAAAATGCCGAAGAGCCCGCCGTAGTGCTTTTTGATATTATCTACCCATCGTCCGCTCCACCATTCATGAGAATAATGGCGCATGTATACATAAAATATCCCTTCTCACCTTAAACGTAACTTAAAGGATTGTAGCGGTCTATTGTGATGGATATGAATAGGGCTCGTGTCGTCGATTCAACGGGTTAAACCTGTTTGCTCAGTCTTATAAAAATCCGCTCAGAATTCAAATTGGTAATTTACATATCCACTTATGCATTGCTTTATTGGTCCACACGTCATAGCAATCGGGTATAACTTTACAAAATATTATTCATAACATATCATCTGGAAATTGTACATACGCTTTTCAGCAGCTTAGTAAAAATCCCACGGTTTTGATTCGTCAATCTCTTTAAATAAATTCAAGGATAACATTTTTGTTCCGGAAAATACTGGTACACATAACATGTAGTGTAATAAGCGTACATATCTCGCTGCCAAGGCAGCAGGAGTAGGCGGAATGTGAGCAGTTTACCCCCGCATTTCGACGGTTTGCCGCAAGCCAAGATATGTCGCAATCCCATCCAATTTGCCTCCCGCCGCCTTTGCTATTGCACGAATAAAGCGGAAAAATCTTGCTCTGTCAAGAAACGAATAAATTATATCGATTTGAATCTGAAGTAGCTAAGTTTCGAAGTTGTTTTGGCGTGTTTGTAAACGTCGAATAAGTTGCTCATTCGCGGAAAGTTTAATCGTACTTTGTTGCTACTAAGTGGGAAAGTGTTCCGTAATCAAACACGTATTTAACAGTGTTTAACTAAGCTCAAGCTCCGTATAAATAGAGTAGTATTATACAAGTAGTAGACGAGACGAAACGTTGCGGTGTGGACTAATAGCTCTTCGCAAATTCAATTTGCCGTCGAATAGAATATAGCCTCTCGGTGAGCAGCGCGCAATCATTAAGTTACGCCTTCGTCGCAGGCGACAAGACACTGAAATTAGTTTCAAATGTCTACAAGATATTACTCGTGGGGTTATTTTCATTTTGCTCCAAGTAATTCCCTGAGGTTTCGTGATGTTCGAGCTTCGTGGCTCTTGCTATTTAATTTAGATATTGCAATGGCTAGAGCTACGTAAACGTTTTTCTGGCTATCAAGCCGGAATACTTTGTGTCTTATTGTATAGTAATGTTTATAAACCTATTGTATTCATTAGTAAATCTCAATTCAGCGGTGCAAAGTTTCTTCAAAACCACGAAAAACTCGATAGTTATAATTTTACACTTTAGACAAGTCTTTTTCCATTACATACTCGCGTCTAATATGATGCTCAGTTCTTTGTTATTGTCGAAAATCTATTACCAATTGCCGAGCACACTCGAGTGTTTCCAAAAGCATTTGTACCAGTACCGTATAAAATTGGTTGCGGCAAACTGAACACGGGTTGATTGCTTTCGACAGCGACGCGTCCTTATTGTGTTGTCGCGGAGAACTGGCGAATAGCCCACAGACGCTCTGGCCGAAATGTTTTTACTCCCGTTTCCTGGCGATATTGCCGTTTGCTTATGTCGGTTCAAGATTCCTCTTATCTTGTGCGGAGCAAATCCGCCTTCTCCAATACTTACGCCTTTCAACACTGTGTTAACTAAAGCTAATCAAATTTAGAAACGATGTAACTTAAGAATTCTAGTGGGATTTTTAGTTTGAAAGATAAAACTGTTTGTTCACCTAAACGTCTGCAGTTCGATTATTAAAACTCTTAAGTAAGACTAATCTAATTATTGATTAACCGTAGATTAACAAAATGAAGTTGAGATGTATATTTTGAAATCCTATTGTCAATTATAATAGCATTACAGACTTGTGCTCAGACCAGAATACAATAGCATAAAAACTGCTATAATGCAGAATAAAAAGGTAGACATTTCATAAATCTTTACCGTTAATTCATTTTTATAAACTTAATAACTCAGACAAATAATGTACCTACCTACCTAACGCTAAGTTGTGATCACGTCTTCGCTTATTAAATTAACTTAATGGGCGCTCGTATCTACTTCAGATTTACACCCCGAAATCCTGAATTTGTTTGCAAATTGCTTCACTTCCAAAAAAAATGTTTTCAATAGCTTTATGCGATTTCCCCCATATAAACTCGTTGCGGCAAACAGAACACGGCCTGATTGCTTTCGACAGCGACCGGCCGAAATGTTTTTATTCCCGGTTGCCGTATTCGATATATTATTGCCGTTTGTTTATGTCGGCTTCGATTTCCCCTTATCTCGGTATGGAGAGAATACTGCCATCTGCAATGTTTTACGTCTGCGAGCCAGTGCTTAGAGTCTTAGCGATTTAGGTGAAATGTTTTAAGAAATTGTGTTGTAAATTTATGTGCAGAATTAAATGGTTTTTTGCATACAGTTATATTAACTAGCTAGTTGCTAGTCGCAATGATCAAAATTCGACCGCAGTTAACCTAAATAGACATTTAATTTGATATCCATCGAAGTGTAACAGATTGGTAATTGATTGTATTATATTTATAATTTCAAACTAGGTATTCGTTTCTATTATCCGTACGTTACGTACGCGTACGTAGTGTGCATAATAATAAGTATGTTTTTTAGATTCTGTCATATTATTTTTACAAAATATAATACACGATACGAGAGTTCAAATATAGATACAGCATATATTTGAACAGATTGTATCATATAGTAAGCTTATGTAAGTCATTCTCGTTTTCAACACAGCTTACATAGTATTTGTGAAAATATAATATTGACAAACCTTGTGTAATTTTAAACTAGGCTTAACTGAAACTAATTTATATTGGTATAATGCTTATCTGCGGGTATCTAAACTAATAAAATATATTAATAGAATGTTTGCTTTTCTTCAATTAGTATTTTGTTTCTCTCTACTGATATTGAATAGTAATAATAAACTTCAGATGAACTTGGGTATAATTGACCGGTTAAGGCGGATTTTATTATAAATCACAATTTTTCTCAAACATGAGATAGATAATTTAACTTAATTATTATTAAGCGTCAACTCATTGAGATGTTTAATGTAATAAACAAATAACTTATCATTTTTTTCTATAACATATTTTGTTACATTTTTTTTTATTCAAAATACCCTAATGTTTGTAAGTTTCACCAGAGTGTTTCAATGTTTGACCATTCGATGTTCTAGTAGTTGACCATGTCAATAATACTAAATAATACTTAAAAAAATACATTTATATTACAGCAATATTGAAGTTTCTTGCGTTTCGGATGAAAGGTGTGGTTGTCAGCACACTTTTATATGTATTTACAGCTGTCTTTGAATGATATTGATCTTTCACTCATTAGTGCTTAGGTACATCATTTAAAACACAACACATAACAATCGATCAATAAGAAATCTTAATGTTGGCACTTAAATTCAAAATTGGTCATATACCCATACATGGTCTAATATTCTCGTATTTCTTTGGTGATATATCCTAATAATCGAGAAGTCTTTTGGTGAGTTCATTGATAAAAGTAATATGACATTTTTAGAAACAACGTAACCTATAACTCAACCGTAACCCGTTTCGTATGGGTTCTGGAATACGTGTAAATTATTTACGTTAATAATGTTAATATTCAAATGAAGTTGAAACACAGGAACAACATTTGTATGTACCTGAATAGCACACAATAACTTCATGCGTTGAATCTAGCGGAATGCAAACCGACAGTATGCATACAGTATGTAAACATTGCGAAACCGTGTGTAGCCATAAAGTGTGATGTTCACAATTGTAGTTAATAGGCAAACAGTAGCTGCTAGCGACACACGTATTACGTGAGTAACAGCAACAATGTACCGTCGTAGCATGCAGAATCGTGAGGTTGCAGCTAATGCAATGTTTATAAATACAGATTACACTGTGCTAACATAACACACTCATTCCCCGATAGTGATCTCCGACTTAGATTAGGTGCTGTAATAAAACTCGTTGTCTTCTTTATTTTTTACACTGATTTTATTACTGCACCGTTTTACTGTATTGCCAATCATTAAATCCGACGTATCCAATTTTATAACTACTTTAAACATGTTACGATCGTTTTGTTTTAGTCTGCATTGCCTTACAATAACAAGTAAATTCGAGCAATGCATTCACGATGATAAAATAGAAACGGAGCAATAATGTTAATTCGATCTCAGTTCCATTAGTTGGGCCTGTCGATGTGTAATATTAATCCGAGAGCGGTCTATCGCGAAACTCCATTTAGAATGTACCTAGTTAATGTAATGTGTTCGTTCCGTTGTCAGTGGCCGACGTGAACGTTCAAACTGATTTATCCGCTGACAGCGCAATATGATCAATGCGCTATTCAAACATATTCGCTATTGTCAGACGGGATACAAAGATAATATTGATGGTATGAATCTTTCAGCGGTCTATCGTGAATTAGCCAAACAACGGGCATTAGATAATGTGTTATTAACATCGAATGACACGAATTATCTACCGACTATAAGGCAGACACATTTCAGTTATTAAATCCGGGTAAAACATTATTGTAATTGTCACTCGAAATTTTTGTGGTAAATGTTCAATGTTTTAGTACGCTAGTAAGTCAATAAATCTTTACTAATAGTTTTTTTATCTTAAGTTGAAAATGTTCCATACGTCTGCTACTTGTTTTTTCACCTCTCGTATCCATTCCGCACGAGACTTAAAACTCAACACAAAAGAAGTGTACAAATACACGGCGCATTAATGCGCTTAATTAAACCCATACGACGCGCATTAATTACAATACACGTTAATGCATTCAGTAATTAGAACGGGGTCCCGGTATCGCAGACAAGTTCCAACGAGAGAGTAACGTGCCGCGACATAAATAAATTATGCAACGCGCCACTTAGCGACACCGCATCCTGCCACCTTGCCGCCACCGAGGCCGAGTCCCCCCCATGCACTTGACTCCATAATGACGCGGTAATCTGATCAACAAATAATTGACTGCTGACAATCGCCGACGTACGACGGGAGTAAGTGCGTCGGCACGAGAGCCTATAATTATGCGCTTCTATATCTGTCGGACGTATTTCTGATTTTGGGATTGATCTGTTGCGATCGACGCGCCCAATTACGTCAGTATTAGTACAGTGTCTGGAAAAATCTTATTCTATTGTAAGAGTAGGTATATTTGGGATTTTTAACAGTGCATTACATTAAACTAAGCTCCAATGCAGTCGGTGCAGTATTGGAATTTTTAGAGATTTACTACAGCTATAAAAATCATGTCAAAATAATATTTGATGTAAAAAACAGATACTCATACTCATTTTTGTATTATTGCTTATCCCATCAAAAAGATTTATGTTTTAGATGACTTTGATACAATCTGTATGTTTATGCCACTGGTATTAATGCAATGCTTATAATATGAAGCTTGTAAATCGTGCTATGATTAATACCTCCTGTCTTACGCTTATCTATGGTTAAAAATAGTGATTTATTATCTAGTATGTAGTGCCGTATATCTTCTATATGAGTCCATGTCGAAATTACATATTGTTCGTGCATATTTGCTCATAAATTTTAATGATTTTTGCGTGATGCGAACTAAGTGAGCGAAACAATGAATACACGATTAGTCATTATACATATCCTTATGCCACTTCCAACATCGTGATTATGTTTGAACGATAGATTCGTACTACGCTGTTGAAATTTGTTAAACCTTAAGCATTGTATGTTAAATGGTCTGGTATCTGGCACAAAATCACATTTACAATTTAAGAAACGCATTTAGTTGAGTAATTTAGTGACAATCAATACGCATGTATAGAATTAAAATGTGTGTTTTGTGATTTTAAAAGATGTGTCATATGCAGGCCTAACGATAGAGTTTTCAGTGTTTTCTCAATAAATCCTACACTTCGAAACGTACTTAATTGAATATTTAAAATATGAAGACATCTAGCGTACAAATGCAAAAAATAAAACACCCAACTCAG
This sequence comes from Spicauda simplicius, assembly GCA_949699795.1. NCBI lineage: Eukaryota > Metazoa > Arthropoda > Insecta > Lepidoptera > Hesperiidae > Spicauda > Spicauda simplicius. Next base: position 10,747,661 of record OX453065.1, read on the forward strand.
CATTACATTCGCCAACGAAGCGTGCATAAGTCTTGAAATATGACTCGTTCGTTGAATATTCATAAGCAGTTCGAAAATAAGCGTATAAAATAAAAAAAGAAAAGGCAAACGACACCAACGAGTTAAATCAGTCAAGACTGTCTATCTATTCATGAAAAATGTAATTGAATGATTTATCGCCTTGGTCACGTCCCGCCGCCATATGGAGTTCTCATGAATAAGTAATAATGTTCGGCCGCGGTCGTTGTTTCAATTAGCGGTTGTGTCGTCGGTCGCCGGTCGAGTCGAGTGCCCTCCCACCGCCCGAACTCCCGGCACTCCCGGACTATGTCATAAAGATACAGATTAAATGGCACTCCCGACTTGTACACCCACTGAATCCGCACTTTACATCAACTAAACTGGGACATTTAGTCTTTGACTTTATAAACTCCAACTAAGTTATACGCTTTTATGCTCTGTTGAATATAAATTATTTAAGGCTGTACACACTTTATGTCTATAGTGTCTGTTGTTGTCTATATGTTATTATTAACGTTTTAGTAAATCACGGTAAGCTATATTGTGTGATATACTTTTTAAATTTATTATTATTTATTTTTCCATACAAAAATTATGTTGTAAAAAGCAACATAAAGTTCGCAAAAAAGCAAGCTTTAGTTAATCTCTCAATAATACGAGAAAGTAATTACGTGGTTAACACGACTCGCTACATCCCCGTTGAACACGATCCGTCGTGGATTAGTGGGATCTCGCTCGCCTACGCAACACGGATTAAATTGATATGTGTGACTCCGCTTGACTCGTTTATCTATGTAAAGGGTCGGGAAGCAATCCCTTTTATTAGAATCGGGGACGTAATCGTGCGCGTATGTCTTATTGTTGTCTTTTATGTGGGGTTGAGTGTATTCAACTTTTATTATGTCTTAGCGACTACTTAAGACGCCATTAACAATGCTCAGCTTTACGACCTTACAACCTCCCCTATACGCATATTATGTTTGCGTAGATGCGGGCTCCTTACAACGGATACTGAAACATCCATCGGTAGTTAAATCCGTTGTATACGTTTGTAATGTTTACGTTGTTAATTACGTTTGAGTGCGCAAACGAAGTGTTTATTCAAAACACTTTCCACCTGAATAGATCTTACATAAAACACATGCAAGCATATATTAATGCGTATCTGCTTAAAGTCTGTTTTATGAAAAGTCTTATTCAAATAAAACGCATAATAAGACCATAAAATTCCGTTATGAAAACAATCAACATTCCCTTTCATCTAAGTCACTCGAGCTCTTTTATTTCCCCATAAAAGTTCAATGGGTAAGAACGGTCGAAGAGTTATCCATTTACCAACAAGTTACCTTCCGTTTTATTCTCTTTTATCCGTCTCGTCGAACTCTCGTCGCTTGCCATACTCACTTACCCGACCTGTGCGTCTTTCGAACCCCAACGTAAAATAGACGGGAAATGTGATAAATGGGAGAGTCGTTTTATTGTCGGAACCCGGCCACGTTACGTTGTGGGCTGCCTCGTCTCGTCTCCATAGCGCCATACCAGCGCCGACCTGTATTATCAAGTTTTCCTTTATCGTAGTTACCGCTCAATTTTGCGAACTTACATAAAAGCTTTCCCGCTCCCCTCGGCAAATCAAATTAGAAGTAGCCGCTTCTCCCCAAAGTATTTTTTTACTCATTTTTTGTTTTCATTATTACGGTTGTTTTAGGTTTCTCCGCGAAAACATTTTATGTGTCCTGGTCTCAGTGGATTCGTATGAACTTTATTTTTGCAGGCCAGCAAAGGGGATCGTAAACATTTTGGGCGGTATTGTTTTTCCGGTCGTCGCTTCCGAGTTTATTTTTTGTCTTGTACGCGTTATGTTTGGAATGTTACATTTGTTGTCGTCTAGTAAATAATGTAAGTTATCCGTGTGCAGGGTATTACGCTGCTTCAAGACGCTGGTACGTCGGATGACAGTGGGAGAGCCTCGGAGCGGCTCACGGGCAGCTCGGTGGCGCCGCGGGACCCCGACTCCTCGCGTGACCGTCTTAGTGACGTACGTATAACAAATGATGATAATCTTCTAGTTTGTATTCTTCAAATATAACATTTCACTATCAATGTCAGACGAAATTCAATTGTAATCGGAACACATATTCTTGGGGTATACATTTTAAAATAAATGTTGTCGTAACTTTACGATGAGTCTATAATTAATAATATGAATAATTTATCAAAATAACATGTATGCGAAAAAAAATCGTAAATATGGAGGTTCAAATATTTGACAATTTAATTGTCACCTGAATAAGTCTTCTTTCCGTATTGAAACCGTCTTACAGTGTCTTGAATCAGTGTCGAAAAGCATGTATAAAAACGAATCGGTCAATGTTGTGATTGTGTCTCTTTTCTTAGTTTGTATATATTTTTTGTTACATTTCTATTTATTATTTCGTTGCAATGTCCCATATCTCCCAAAAGCTCTTCACATAGGATTCGGTTTAAATTAATCATAATAAGTACTTCATATGGATGACTATTAGCTTTATAAACGGTTGAACATAAGAACACAAAAATATATAAGAAAGGTGTCGTCACATTAATTCACTTAACATTTCATAGTTAAAATTGCACATATCAATAATAGATTGACGTGATAAGTTCGTGTAAAGATAAAATCGGATAAGTACTATACGGAACGATTAGATTGGTAGATTCTGCATTGAGCTTGTAGTGCTAGTGCGATGAAACATGATAGTTTTAACACCGAACGTGTAACATTCTAGAAGTCACACATATATTCGTGTTCGTATTTACAATGTGATGTCGCCCTAAGGGAGATATGGTAGTGATTTTACGAAACCTAAGTCACTCCAGTCCACTCATAAGTTCGCTTTCTCTTCCTGCCTACAGGCCAGTAGCCGCTGTAGTTCCGGAAAAGGCTATATCGTAAGTATAATCAGTATATTCCTCGTTACTTCTAGAATATGCCCTATTTAACCTCTTGGTTGCCGTATATGGTTGACTTTTTAACTTAGATGCATGATTTTAGTTCTTCCGCTTTCGTTTTCTTCTGCTATTAGCTGTAGCTTGTTTCTTATTGTGTTTGACGGTGTTCCAGTTTTATTAGCATTGTAGACTATTAATAACTATAAAAAAGTTTATGAAAAGATTGTATTAGTAATTTTTATTAGTATTTTTCAACGACACAGATTACCGCAACGTTTTGAAGATGTTTCTCTATCGTGAAGAAAAATCTGTACAAGAAACTCAGTATAACTCAGTTAATCCCAATCGGACCTTACCAACGTAGAAATATTTAATCTTATATACGAGTACGTTCGCATTGAACATTGAAAGCGTTTACATCATTTAACTTTAAAATATGTTTCACACACATTGCACGTAAATTATAAAGATATCAACAGTTATTTCGCGCAATAACAGTTTATCGTAGGCCACTACAAAAGTTATTTAAACGTGAAAGCTATAATTTTCGATTACCCGGTGCAAATTTACCCCGATCACGCAACACACATAGTCCCTGTTCGATATTCGGCGCGTATCGCACCTAAATCACGAGATTTGTCGAGGCGGTGCCGCTCCGTACTACATAACATTACCTGCGCCCGCCCTGAATACTTCATGCCCTGTATTTATTTGAAATTGTAATACCAATCTCCGCCTGATCCCTCGTTGTTTCCCCCCCGGCGCGAACTTACCTCGTAAATTTTGTACGGATTATTTGTCAATATGCCACGGTGATAGCCTTTTTCCCTTCATTGGACCCTTTAAGAATCTACAGATTTGTAGAGTTATTTTGTGAGTAAAGACGGCCGCGTTTTATCGAACTTTTCGCGCGACTGTTTACATCCATTATGTACTTACGAGAGACTTTATACACTTACTCTGCCAAGTAGTTTTTATACGTTTTTATCGTAAATACTTGTTGTATTATCTTTTTAACATATATCAATAATTCTTGGTCATTTTCTATGGCCGATTGCAGTTGTATCGATTTGATAATTTTATAATAACCATTCTATCCTATCTTGATCATTATTTTGTCGCTTTCAATACACGTCTATTTTGCCGACGCTAAACAAGGTGTAATTAGTGAAGATCTATCAATCAAGGGCGTTTAATTAATTTACTAGTTAATTAACTGCACGCATTGTAAGCCCATGTTCTTCTAATGTAAGTTATGCATGGAATTCGCTTCTAATTAGACCATTATCGATACTAATATACATTTTTTCTTCTTTTGCAGTGTGATAGTGAAGGCGACGACGACAAGGCAAGTGCTTATTTATTTAACCTTTTGAAATACGATTTAAACTTTGTGACGCAGTGAAATTTACGAAATGAGAAAATTAATTTAGATCTCCGTCGAGTCCGCGAAAGTTAGAAAAGTTGTGGAAGGTTATGAAGTAAATATCCGTGTAATGTGACGAAGTTGCTCGATCTCGGTTTATTACGAGATTAATTTCTCTGGGCCAATTTGTTTTATAGGTTAAATTGTAAGCAAATGTTTTTAATTGTTATATTCGTAATTAACCATTTGAGTTCATGTTTATAACGCCAGCCGCGTACAAGTCTAACTTTACATCGAACTCTAAATATATTTCGAGTAACCCATAAGTATGTATCTATGTATGTATGTATCCTATCGTCTATTTTTGCGTGAATATCCTGCCAAAAACTTTTCAACTCTTTTCAAGATTATTCCTCTACAATTTATTAACAATCGACAGACGAAAATATCAAATTCTCGTCAACCCATTATTGTCTTAATGCTGGGCACGGGTCTTCTCTCAGGATGAGAGAGTTTACTCACCGCGCTGGCCAAATGCGAATTGGTGGTGGAAATATCAAACAATAGTTTTCATTCGGTTAGTAAATGAGTATGTTGAAAAGGTACTTGCAATTTATTTGCGGAGCCAAATCCGGTAAACGCCCGTTTTATTTGTCACTGGTTTAAATAGCGCGTTTCGTGTATAAATTAGTTGGAAAGGTCAGAGTCATCAAGTAAGCGAGTAGTCGAGGGGTAATAGCCGAGTTTCGCTTTGTGCGGACGGTGCCCGCTGTAGGGGCTTAACTAACTCGTCAACAGGTTGTGAAATGCGAGTCAAAAGCTGCTAGAGTCGAGCTGTGGAGCGCTTTCCGCGCGTCGACGTGCCAAAGGGCGCTGATTACGTTCCGCCGCTCTGTTTCGTAATTACAAGATTGGAGCAGACGCGAAGTGCCCGTAATTAAATACATTATGCTATGCGTCAAGTGGCTACGTCAACTCCGCTCAAACGCTGAAATCACGGCTCCATATCTATTTATTAGAGTTTAAGCAGTTAATTCGCTAAACGTTCCATTTATCGTTTGCCGAATATGTTCAAGCACAGTTACATCTGTGTTTCTAACATTTATTTTTAAGTCAACGCATATCTACTAGTAAAATTAAATCTGTTTCAAACTGCCGTTAAAACTATATTATGCACTTATAGAAAGGTATTCGACATATTTGATGTGTAACATATGAAGTTAAATGCTCATTTCTTAAATTCATCTATGTATCTATAGATTTATTTAAAATCCCGTCAAAATCAGTTCAGTCGTTCGCAACGAGATTTATTTCAATAACGTTTTACTAAAACTACACTTTTATCTTTATTGAAACCTAAACCATAAGCAAATCGTCGAAGAAGTTACCGACCAATACAGGCAGTTATTCACTCTCAGACTCCACGTTCCCTCTTAATCTAATTACTTTTGCGCGCTTCGCCGGCATACCGCTTTCCTTGTACAAACTCACCCTATTTCTTACACAAAGTTCCGATTGTCGAGTCTCAAACAAGACAATGTTTGTTCGATCCCTCAGATTTTATATCTTTAATATTTGATCAGTGTGGCTTTTGTTGAAAAATACCTTTGTTTATGTTATAATTGTTTGTAAGTGTTCGCAGTATGCTTGATCCACTCCCCTATTAATTTGTTATCATATTAGTCTGCTTCGCAATAACGTCGACCCGCTTCTATAAACCCTATTGGTACCTTAGACAAAGTTTGTGTGCAAACTCTCAAACAAGACGAGATGTAGACAACGTTATGTTAGCTGAAATATCGAACTTGCCTTAGATTTATACGTACGTATTTGATCATATCATGGCTTCTGTTGTTGGTTTAGAACGGATTCGGTTAACTAAAATTTAAGCGAGATGTTACGATATGCCGACGCTATGTAACTTTATGATTTGATTTTATGAAGCTTTTACTCATAACACAATGCTATGCGGTCCTTTATTGCACTAGACATGAAAAGACGCCAAGAAACTCCAATTGGGATTTTAACAGATGTTTTGTAAGATTGTCACATTGTGTAGGTATAGTATAAAACGCATAATGAAGGTATTAGTAGGTGAGCATTTAGACTAAGCGAAAATCTTTCGATTTTGTTTGAATTTTTGAATTAAAAAATTAGTCTGGACTGGACGAATTTCTCTGGCTATTTTTATTTTGTACGCTATTCAAATCATTAGTATCATTAACGAATTACGAACTTATACTTTTCATTAATCGATTGAATATAAACCTAAATAAAAAATCTCGGCGAGGAAATGTTATAATGTACCATTTCTACTAGAGCGACGGCGCTATTGTTAATTATTTTAAATCCGTTCGAACTTTGAAACTTGAACAAGATTGTTAATTTAATTACTTCAACTTGCTTCACCTCACAACTTCGCCAACACACTTCTAACACCAACTTCTCTGAAACGTGCACTAATTTGTGCAAATCAGATAACTTACAAGAAAGAGAAAACATAAAGCTTGTACCGAAAGCAAAGTGATCCATTTATCTAGTTGAACTTATTTATTTTAAATTCTTTCATAGTAGGTACGTTCTTTGTCTAACAAAAGACTATAACTAATAAAGCGTGCCTAACGAGATTCAATATTTGAACCATGACTTCACGCTCGGGGTCAGTGCAAGAGTAGAACATCCGTTCGGTACACGAAACATAATCGAATTGAAAGTTGAGTGGCACAATAATGCCGGTAAATGGATATCTGAGGAGGAAATCAGTTTGAGCTCCGCCGTTGTGCCGTGTCGATTAATTAAATTATCCCAAGAGAGGTTCACAGCGTTGGCGCTGCAAGGCGAATAGGTCGTGGTAACACGTACGCTTCCATTAGAGTGGCTGCGTTGGTGTGGACTTAGGGATTCCACTCACTGTATCGGATTAGGTCAGCGCCGTAAATGTACCTACGTGGAATCAAATGGGACGTCCGGACCGCTATCGAAACGGCGTGGGTTTTGCTGTCTTCATTACTATAATATCTCGATTGGATTTGGACTTTAAACAATTATTGTTCAAGACGAGTTTATGAGGGTTGAGTTTTAAACCAAGGTGTTGTTTCGAACAATTTAACTTAACAATATTTTAGAACTTAATGATTCGAAACACAGAATGGTATAAATCTGAGCTTAGAGTGTTACCATTCTATGTTTTTATACACCTAATATATTTTAAAAAGTATACTGACATACGTAGCAACTAAATGTGGCGAATGACGCAATCGTTACAATTATTTAATAACACAATCGAATTTCACTTCCTAGTGGCAAGATTATTTTACTCAAGCACCTAATAAAAAGGTAGGGTCGTTGTAAACCAGGGTTCCCAACTTACGGGGTTTTCTCACAAATTTAGGGGATAAATATGTAGGATGGGGATTTTTTAGGGGTGTAATATTTTTAGGGGTACTTTTAGAGGTTTTTGTAACTTCAACATATATAACTTTTTAAAGGGAAATCTTCCGCCAGGCTATACGATCATGCCTAAAAAAATGGCCATGTAATACACCCGAAGACCTTTTTTTTCTCGTCGTCAGGTCAGGTTGCCACGAAAAATTCCAATTCATAATTCATTATGGGGGATTTTAAGGGTTTTTAATGAAGGCTTAAGGGGAATACATTTTTGAGACTAGGTAACCCTGTTGTAAACTGACGACATATATTCCACGTCTGGCAACAGTTCGACGAGAGTGCGCCACTAACTCGATCCGATTCAACTTGCGCTATTTACACTCCGGGCTTCAATTATGCTTCCACTTTGATATGCAAATCCGCTCGCTTTTGGGTAATTACGTGTACCCTGAGTATCGCTGCCAGCGCCAATTCGTACTCGTACTAATATGTTTGACTCTTCCCATTCATTCGGTGCATTGCAATTTGATTTTTTGATTTAACACGCATATTGTTAAGTATGCGTTGTATGTAACGTATCGTCGTATTATTTCAAACTTAGGTAGAGTTATCTCTTGAATTTTTATGATTCTCGCAAATAATAAAAAAGATGTGACTGCATAGCGTCTTGTACTGTAATAAGTAATGCTAACAAATACAATGTTAGTTACAAGCAGAACATAATACGTTTTTAATCCTTAAAGGTCGTGTACTTTTTATAATCACTGCAACGGCATCTGTCTATATATATGGTTTATAAGAGAAACTCAATTTTAATAGTAGTCTTTGACAGTAACTGCAAAGTAGCCAACTATCTCTGCAATCTCTTTCCATTTACACAGTTAAATCAGTTATAAGCACACTAGTAACGGAAGCGTGCAACTGGCTACGAAGGCGGACCCCGCCTAACTAATGTCTATCTAAACTCGTTCAGAATGTTTACATACGTTGAGAGAAACTGCGTGGATTCAGCATGGATTTTATGCAAATTGCAGAAAGATCAATGCAATTTGGACACATTCGAGTAACTTCAACAATATTGTCTGATATCTTTTAAACATCTCTCACAGTAAGAGATTCTACATATTTTTTTGTTAAAAGTAATACCGTCACTACATGCACCAAATACTTATAAAAACAACTTAAATATGGCCACAAAAAATAAATGTTGCACTTTTATTATCTGAAATGTAAAGTAAACAATCTTGAGAGATTCGCTTCAAATTAATTAAAGTATATCCAAAAGATATATACTAAAGTTTAAATTAAATGCATGTTGCGCACCGCTTCACTTGTTTTCTCGTATGAAACTTCGTTTTAAGGAATATGAATCGGCCTTTGTCAAGATATGTATTTTCGTAATATTGTCAATAACTTTTCATCCATTCCTAAATAATGAGTACAGACGGATAAACAAAAATTGTTTCATAGTTGTGTAGTGATAATTAGCATATTTTGGTAATCATATGCTTTACTATACCCAATAAATTAGAAAAAAAAACCAAAGGAAAAAAAAACATTGTAAATACTAAAAGAAGACGGATATGAGAGTTCTATAATTTAGGAGTGAAGTAAAGAAAAATATTATCGGGAAAAATATATTGAAGCAGTGCATACAGCGTAATATGATAAAGAGATAACAGGAAGTGGTTTCAGAAACAGGTAAAAGGAGTAGGAGCTGTATGAAGTAGTAGAGAAAGCAAGGTTTTCAATGGAGCGCAAAGATTGATCATGGGAAAGGTAAAGAAATTGGAGAGATTGCTTAAGATTGGGAGGGAAAGCATGATTTTGCAGTATTTGGTAGGGAAGTGATATAATTATGCGCATTTCTGTAATGTCAAATTGGAAGCCAATGCAGTTAAGCGCCACATGTCATACATGGCAATATTTTCATAAGTCAAATAATGAATCTGTGTGAATGAAGTGTAGAAAACTCTTCCAACACTCATAGCCACACACTAGGATTTTCTACTTTGTCGTGGGTACCGTGGACACACACAAGACCCAAATACCAGAACATGAATCTAAACTCATCATTCAGATATCTGACTGGCCGGGAATCGAACCCGGGACCCATTGCGCGTCAGACTGGTATGGTAATCGCTCCGCCACGCGGGTCGTCAAAATAAAAGTTTTTAAGAAGCCCAAGAGTCTAGAATCTAGACTGCTTCTTACAACTTTCTAGTCTAGATTACTTAAATAGTAAGAAGCATGGATCTGAAAGGAATAGATAATAAACAAATAATTCTAATTTGCGTGTATATCACTTGACTTTCACCTAGAAAGTAGTCTAATGTGAAATGTGACAAATCCTAACTCCCTCACGTATCTCGCCGATCTCTTCGGACACAGCCCTGTTATTAGATCAGCGGTAACGGGAGAAACTAGTATTTATCGCCTTCCTACCTCACTACAGACCATTAGGCGATGTATACTTAGTAGTTATTAAGCAAGGATGATTATTTTTGTTACATCGCAATATGGAAATGTTTAGACTACTTGTTGATGTAAGTTAATAATATATTCGTAATATTTCATAGATTGGAAGGAAGGAAATCGTTTGAAAATATGTCTAAAATTTTTGGATTTGTATATATATATTTTTATTCGGCTCACTTTTATATAAGTCGACTAGTTATTTAGACCTCAGAAGTCACAACCAATCTGTGATTGACTTCATGTAGAACCTTTATGCTATATGAAGTTTCTCAGATGTCCATGAGCGGCAGTAAACACTTACCTCAGTTGGACTGCACACTCGTTTGCTAGTGCAATAATAAATATAATATTCTTATAACGTAAATGGGGATGTTAGCAAATAATCCGCATTAGAGCAACTTAGCCAGACGTTCCAGTCCTTCTAACTTGTAGGGAGACGTCTACACTTAGCAAACTGCTATAAATAACAAATTTGCGATATTGTCGACGAAAGTTCACGTGATATATTGCCTAAATTGAAACGATTAGCTTACCTCAGCGCGGTGAAAATAAAAACAACCTGATTTCGGCCTCTACGTATAAATCTCATCATCATTTATTAGGCGGCGTATCACTTCTAGTCGATTAGACCTGCCGGCTGGCTCGAACACAATCTCGGTTCACGGAGGCATAAGGGGAGATTTGACACCCATTAATAAGATACTGAATATGGATCAACCGTCTTTTTACGGCCTTTACATATTCATTTTCTTTTCAACTTTGTGCGTCGGATACTTGTGATCTCGCAAATAGCTACGCTACGTATAAAAAGAACCATTTAAAAGTAAACAGATTGTTTAATAATGGCCGTTTAAATACCTTTACAAATTTAAAGTGAAGCCTCATTGAAAGAAATATTTGCTGTGCCGACGGGCGCCTCTTGGCAGGATTTACCTTACGCAAACCTGCCTCGGTTAATTGAAAGAGCTTCTTTCATTTAGTGTAATATTTTATGGCGCGGAGACGGGCGCGCCGCTGTGGGAGTTCGCGGTTTCACTCTTACACGGATCGCTTTGACTATAGCACTCTCTCCACTCACGGGCGCTTAAGACTCTTTGCAAATACTCAAACCAACAAGAAAATAATTTAATCTTCTGCGGAGAATCTAAATATAATTTTGTTTTCAGCATTTTCTTAATCGTCAGCCATCTTTTAAACGTTAAATTATTTTATAGTTGTTTTATGTCTATTACGTAACAATTTTAACCACCTACAAGATATTGTAACACGTTACTCAGATCAATAAGTATACGTCCAACGATATATTTTTACGAATGAAGAAGGAAAAATATGAACACCCTCCCAGAAACTTGTTTTATTATATTACACGGCATCGTTCACAGTCCAATAATATCAGTAACAGATACTGTCGTCGACATAATTCTCAATGTCGTGCCGGCAACACGAGCGCAATAACAAGCAATAAGCCTTGGTAGTAAGGGCGTGTTATAATTAGCGTTAAAGTCGGAGGGTTGATTTTGCGGTGTACCGACATAAGCCCCAATAAATCGTACCCACGACGGCGGAGTTGCGGTGCTGCGGCTCGCAAGATAAGGGTCATCGCGACACAATTAACTACTACACTACAATCCCGACGAACCACCGAACACGGCCACATAAACGATACAACGAAACGCCGACAATACCCTCCTCCCTTTACGACTTATTGCTCCTCTTATCCCTAATCTCCACCGTACCACATCTGGATTATTTTTATTTCATAGGTTTCGTTATTATTACGACATTTATAAGTTACGATAAACTATGTACCCAACTGCGTGATTAACATAATGTTTCTGGAATGTTCCACTTTTGTCTTGTAAACGAGCATAAAGTGAAAGAACAAATTGCGAGTTTCCCCAGTATTTTCCTCGCTCGGAAAAATATATGTTTTATTAAAGCTCGGCATTTCCGAGAGCGGAGCAACCCTCGGGGCGAGGGTGGCGGCGGGCGGCGGCGCGGGGGGGGGGGAGTTCGGCGGCGCGCCAGTGTATAACAGACAGTAGAAGGATATAAAACATATTTACGCGCCTATAAAGTACTCTCGTACGTTCGCTCTCCACCATTTTCTTTGTTCCTCGCAGCCAATGATAATGCTCTCTCTCGTTCGGTTAAACTTATTTCACTTCCGTCTTATCTGGCTTTTCTTCAACACTTTTATTTATAACCCGAGTGGTGAAACATAACAATCTGATATAAACGATTTCAGATGTCTACTTGTATTTAACTTGATTCAATTTATCAAGTTTATTGTTGGCATTATTTATTATGGCATGACAAAGTGTTTATTTAATAATGTGTACTGTTTTTGTTTATTTATTGTATTGTTTGTTCTCTTTTTGCCTTTTTTTATTAATCTTTCTTGCTTGTCAACTTGTGTTATGTCTTTTGTACTCGTCTGGGTAATAATAATACCTATATACCTAATATTCATGGGACTATTTAAATATTCATGGGATTTTGTATTGTTTATTCTCTTTGTTCGTTATACATATAACTTATAAACTAAAGCCTACAACCTTTTAACCATTTAGCTTCCAGTCCTTTGTCTCTGAAAGAGACTTTATTTTTTTGCGGCCATTATCATATAAATGACACCGCCGCGTTGTTCCGCTCGCATTTTACGCACCCTCAGTAGACAGACAAGTATGCGAGCGATCGTGTCACGTTAAACTCCGCGAACAGAGAGGAGTGCACTAGAAGCTGTTCAGCGCGAGAACAACCGAAGCTAAAGCGGTAGCGTCTTAATCTCATGCGACAGTGAGCAACCCCTTGCGCGGCCGAGAGGGTGCAATAACAAGGCCTCCTCACCCTTACATAGTCTAACTTACCAGCTTGCAAACTTTGCCGATCTACACTGTCGACACGTCCACAGGATATTCTCAAATTAGTTCTAACTTACTACCGCATTACCTACATTGCAGTGCGCGTAAACTAATTGTCTTCTAACTTTAAATGACTGTACAGTCAATTATTTCACAAAAATTACTTGTAGCGTCTTATACCTTCAACTGAAAAATATAAAATGTGTTATGAAAGACTATGTAATGAAGCAATTCAAGCATTGTTACTTGTAAGATAAATCTAAGTAAATATAAATATAAATAACAAAAAGTCTGTTTTAGGACCTTAATCTCTAAACAATTCCTTATGCGCTGAAGAGTAATTACAGTAACAAACTTGAAAAAATAAGTTAGTATGTTTAGTAAATTACATACGAGAACTGAATATTAACGATTAATTAATTTCGTGATATCAATGATGATATCGTGATATCAATGATGATCAATTAATAGAACTCACAACAACAAACCAAACACCAACAAATTTACTGCACAGCTTTTAGTACATTTTACAATGTAGAAGCGCGCAAAGCAACGTTCAAAAAGCTGGATAAAAATACTTGCATAAACATTTTGTGAAACGTTCGAGTCCTGTAGTCCAGTTTCCATTTTACAAATGACACAAACATTTTGAAAGCTAAAAACATTGTTGCCACTTTCGTAGCGCACAGTACAAAGACGGTTCGTCAAAGGGCCGTAATTATCCGTAGGCGGGCGAGTGTTAGCACTCGACGCTGAGGTCGAGATATCTCTCGACGGATCAGCAGCTCACTCGGGATGCACTCTGCGATTCCGTTTGTCACTGCACCCGACTGCGGTGTGAGCTCTCGCTCTGATAAACGCATGTCAACGCGCTCTGAGCACGGAACGCCTTTAACCACCGTTGCAATCTGCCGGCTTTGCTATGTAACATGACCGAGACGCGCCGTTTGAGGAGATATGAAATGGTTATTACTTGCTTGCGTTCCGATTGCATATGTGAACACGCCGTGGGAATATAAATGATACTTTCACGTATATGAAACACGTAAAGAATATAGGCTGTAATTTGCGCCGGCAACTCGACGTTGGCGTATTTAATTGACATTTTTCATTCATTAAACTGTGCCGTGAAAGGAAATGCAACGCGAGTGTAAACGACACGCTAAATAGATAAACCGTTTAGATATTTGCACTTTACTCGTTGCCATGTGTGCGAGCGGGTCGGGCTGGGACGTAATTAGCCGACCGCAAAGTTCACCGGAATGCTTTAAACACTGCCACATGCCTGCGACGAGATCTCGCTGTTTTGCATTGCACTAACTATTTTATTCGCCCCAAACCAACACCAATTAATTAATTTTGGTCCATCCACTTTAAGAAGGACCAGTGTTCTCATTCTTTTCGAGTAGCTTTAAGTGCAAAGTTGTTCGCGATCGTGCCGCTCCTTTCTGATTACTTGGCCTTCCAATTGCTTCTTTCTTTGTTTTGATTGGCTCCGAGTCCGTTGTATCTGCTTTTTCTTATTATAAAAATTCTTTCTCGCTTTGAATCTTTTGAATACTGGAAAAATATGTATAGGCATTGCGGTGTTTAATGGAAAACTTTTGATTATGCTGGTTTAGAAATTATAGTCATAATTACAGAATCGTAATACGTTACTTACAATGTATATCGAATAGAATTACAACTGACTTCGTCAGACTGCAGTCTAAACTCTTTTCGTTTTTCGTTTACGTGACGCGCCATAAATAACAGTTTCGATATGTTGTGACTGTGATTTCAGTAACAGTAAGGTAAAAGCTTTTTAAAGTCGTAAAATACATCGAGTACACCACGAACGAGCATCCGTCCGCTCGAGTAAGCTGATAAGACTTTACGGTTCGAGTTTCAGCACTCGCTATTTACGTCGTAAAATGTTCTAGGTTTGTTATAAATTATCCGCGCTGAAGCGGTAATGAAGCTGTAGCAGCGTAGTGTGGAGCCTATTATACAACAACTTCCAGTTTCCTAATTCATTAACGATGGAGCAAGTTCGCGACAATAGCTAATTTATGTATTCCGTCTGGAGTGAAATCTCGGGGAATTATTATAAAGTAATCTAAGTTAGGCGACCCGTGGAGAGACGAGGGGGTTGACAGGTGTTTAAATATACGTTCAACCGCTCCCCACTGGTGCTCGCTGGAGATTCACCGTATTACATCCGAGGCGGACTCGTTGGAGCGTGCGGTTGTCGGATTAATTGCTCGCTCCAACACGGGTGGATACTTACATTCTGCTCTCGATTTAAACTGTTACGTGCGCTTGCAGCATAAAAGAGCTCCAAATGTAGAGAAAGTTTAATCTGACCACTTACAAGCTGAGGTAACTTATTAGCTTTGGGTGTGTGCGGAATCTAATGAGCGAATTGCATTGCTGACTCGGAGAGTCCTAAGTGGATTTCTATTACTAATACAAACTTTTGCTGTTATGTGGTAAATGTGTTATGAATGAAAACACATAGTTTTTTATTTAAACCTAGCATGTTCTAGCTTAGCTTATGTGTAAGCCTGTACCGCAAGCGTACGTGACGTACATAAAGTACGTGAGCTCTTTGACGTGTTTTATTTTTAGGGTGTCGTACGGAAGGGAATTATATTTCTAAGCCTAGTCCGTCTGTAATACATTTATAGATTTAACAGCTGTTGTTTATTTTATAACTCACTAGTTTAATCCCGCGGGTTCAGCCACGTCTGCAACGGTAATGGAAGAAACGTATGTGCGTGCCAAATTTCTGCGAATATTCGACCGGTAGTTTTTCGTTAAAAAGTTAAAAGTATATATTTTTTAAATATCAATAAGATAAGATGTTGACGTAACCTCTACCGATGAATTTGCATAGTTTTGAAATCTCTGCATAAAGATTATTCATGCGAATATCCAGTTGTATAACAGATGGCCTTTGTACATTGTAAGATCGTGTACATTAAGACGTACGCCCATCGCGTCCGTCAATCTCAAGTGGTGTCTCCCCGCGATCGTTATAGTGTCATCACGTGTTTACGGCCACACGCCTGAATAACTCATCTGGCAGCGATCCTCGAGCGCTCATTTAATTGGCCGCTCCCATCGCGCGTCTCACTCAACCACAACCCGTCGCTCGTCACATAGCGCGTCATAATAACCAACAGGCCTCTTAGTAAACTGCAAGGCAAGATACTGGCGCTAACTTTTATTACAGTGTAAACTTAAAACTTTAAACGCTTTCTACACTCATAGCCCCACAGTAGGATTTTCTCCTGTGTCGTGGGTGCCATGGACACACACAAAGACGAATACACGAACACCTAGACCCAGAACAAGAATATAAACTCATCATTCAGATACCTGTCTGGCCGGGAATCGAACCCGGGACCCACTGTGTGACAAACCGGTATGGTAACCGCTGCGCCACGCGGGTCGTAAAAAAACATGGTTGTTAATTTATTACAATGTAAAATAAAATATCAAAAAGACAAACCCGCTGAGTATTTTGCCGGATCTTCTCAGTTGAGGTCGTGTTCCGATCCGGTGGCAGTGTAAGAAAAAAAATTGTAACTGACAATTTTTAAATGTCCCCGTAGGCCTATACAAAATAAAGACATTTCATTTCATTTAATAAACTTGTAATTTATATACACACGCCCGAGACAACATCTTACGCTAGTAAAAACTAACGCTATAATGATCGTCGTTTTTTTCCGCTCCTATCTTTCACCATCGCGAGAAGCGGTAATTGCTTTATTACATCCAGAACAGTTTGTTACCGACCTGTCTTTAAAATGATGTAGTTAGAATGATTTATGTTCGTCTTATGCAAATATTGAGAAAATGTTTGCTGAGATTTAAATTTATTTGTTATTTAAAATTAATATTCTCATTGAATATTAAATACTCATCTTAAATTTATTATTTAATATATTTCTTTTGGCTCATTTCAAATATCTACTGTAATACGTTAATTTGTTTTATTTTAAAAACTCTATACTTTATACTATGAAACGGAATATAAGAAGTGATAAATTATCGCTGTTGGCATGTTTTAAATAAATAAAATAAAAAATAAAAATAAAAATATCGACAACATTAGGTAGCGATTTTCGGTATATGGATTTAATAAACACAGCTAAGTATTAACGTGAGGATGTACGTGTAAAACTATCTCATTCCCAGAGAAGACCCATGCCCAGCAGTGGGACAATAATAGGTTGACGATATATTAACGCGAATGTCAACCAAGAATAAAGCAAAGTAAAGGTCTAAACGAGCAAATCACGTCGTTTAAATTTTCGCACTCGCTCCGAGCACCGATGAAAGCTTCCAACCACCATTAGAAAGTCTTAGACACAGATCGGTAAACATTTTAACTCCGCTGCATGGCGTTACGTAACACTTGAACGTGTGGCACCAATATCAATATTACTCGCGATAACTTTAATAGCCTGTTTGAGAAAAGTCGTGCCCATAAATTCGCAAGAATGTTGTAATACGCCTTATCTCTTAATAAACAATATGCCTCAGGCGTTAAATTAAATTTAATCCGCCGTCGAACTAAAACCAATGTTCTTGATATCGTTAATAGCAATTAGACACTAGAAATGCAAATATTAACTTGTGATCTTTTAAAGTCAATCCACCTTGAAACACGATAAAAAACGAACGAAATCAAGATACGATTTGAATTGATATGACTTTTACAACCGTTCATTGTTTAAATTCGTTCACAATTGAGAAGGCATAAAGAGATTAAAATGAGCTTTTAATGAATACTGGAGCGAGCGGAACCGGTCCGGAGTGGTGCGGCGGCGCTGGCCCGTCGTGTAATATCCCCTGTGTACATTCTCGCGAGCTCATTAAAGCGGTTTTTGTCCTCGCCTTGTGTTTATCTTATTACCTTGCTGGACCCTGTCGCTACTAAGTTGCGCAACCGCCGGCAAGCGTGCGCAAGCGATGCACGATTATGTTTCGAGCGAATTTTGTTTTATCTGACTGAAGTAGCAAACGAGCATGCAGTCCACCTGATGGTGGTGGTCACTGCCGCTCATGGACATCTGTAATGAACTTCATACAGAACATGGGTACCATCTGAAGTCAATCACAGATGCGTTGCTGCTCCCGAGGACTATGATGGTCACCTCATATAAAAGTGTGCCGGCAACCACACCCTTCCATCGAAACGCAAGAACTGCTTCACCCTAGAAATAGGTGTGGCGGTGGTACTTTCCCGTCGAACTACACTGGTTCTACCACCTTAAATGATTTAATAATTCGATATACTTAGCTTTTTGATGATTTTGATTTATTTTTTCAATGTTAATCTGCTCTCAATATTTCTTTTCGACAGTATAGACGATATATCAAGATGAGTAATTCAATACTAGTTATAAAAATAATGTCTCATCTACATATATATTTTTCCCCTTTTAGTGTTAGAAATTTTTGATGATAAAAAGACCAGAACGAGTTTAGGTTACTCACTTTTTAAAAGAGATTTTTGTCGTTTTGTTTTTTCTTTAGCTCCGATTCACTCGTTGTTTGTTAAGCGACACCCTATTAAATCCGACGCCCGGTTGTATTGTAACTGAATGTCACATCATTTTGATCGCGCACGCTTTTCGCACCACGTCCTTTGACCCTGTTTTTAATGGATATCAATTTTGAATGGACGTTCAAGAGCTTTTGTATAAATGTTTAATATCCCATTGAATAATAAGAAATGTTTTCTTATGCATTACCAGTTTGCTTATTCAATTCATTTATTATATTATAATTTTAATTGGTATCTGACATTTTAGCACGACATACAATAGGAGAGCATTAAATTGTATTTTATCTATCCTTTCGTAATCTCCGATGAAACGCTTAAAAGCCTGATAATGTCTAAAACATGGATTGATAACGATCTTATCTTACTTCGATTACTTCCATCATGTTGTAAATTATCTTCAACTAAAATCTTAAATGTATAATTGTACGCTAAACTGTTTCATTTCGTAAATATTGTTCTTATCGATGCCTATCGCAATTCTTAACTCTTAACGTTAAATAAAACCTTTCGCTATTTTTCATGCTTTGATGGTTATAAAATCGCATTAATATAATCGTTTATAGTGTAACATCAGTTCGCGCCAGTCAACAATAATTCAACAGTAATTTCAGCATTTCGTTGTATGTAACCATTAAAGTTGGTGCTCGAGTATATAATAGTTTTATTTTACGCCTGCCATAAATTTAAAGCGAATAATGTGCTAAGAGACAGATCATTATTTTATATGGATGCTAAAGCAGTATTCTACTGCACTTGAGCGTACGTTGTCGGATTATTCCCCTCTTTATGCCGTCGAGCTAGATGCGTCGACCACTTTGTTGTTTTATACCTTGTCTCGTAGCGACTTTGTGCATCGCCTCATTGCTCTTCGTCGTTTCGTTTAGTTTTCCCTCTTTATTTTGGGCTCACGTTACTATGTAAATTTATTTTAAAATCTAGCGACCCGACGGCGGCTCGGCTGTCACTAACATTGTTACTGTATAACGTTATACTATTACCTTCAACGCATTAATAGCCTTGATAAATTGCAATAATTGAGTCAATAAAACAAACAGCCGTTTACAATAACCTACTGAAAGTATTCCAAATAAAATACGATTATCATAATGCGATTCGATAACATTCGACGTGAAACAAAAGCGAGAATAGCAGTTGTAAATGGGAATTGAATCATTAAGTTACCGCAGTGGCAGATCCGCCTCAGTGGGGGTTTAGGAACTACATTTTTACACGGCGAGTAAACAAAACGAGTTAGCGATGTTGTTGCGCCGCTTTCCCCGTATTCCAAAGGAACAAGCTTGAACATTCGCTTTAATACCTTTGTTCTACAACGCTCTACAACACTTGAGTCGCTCGGAGCTTGGTAACGTTTCAGCTTCAGCTTTGCTCGTCTCTGTATTGTCGAGATTTTTCCATTCTGTGAAATTCGAAACTTGTCGATTTATTGTTGCGGGTATTGGTTTCGATTTTTGCAATGCGATGTCATGGCGTAATGCGATGTTGGGATTGTTGTTTGAGGATGAAGCTTTTTATGAACACGCCCAGTACTGCAAATAGTTTAAATTGAAGTATACCTAAATAGTATCATATATCAATTACATTCACGATCGCTAAAAAACGTTGATTTAATAAGAAAACCACTTAAAAATATTCTTCGGTTGGAGACAAGTACATAATTCAAGATCGTCAAGAGAGACTCGACCTAGGTCACAAGTCGTCCAATAAATCGTGCCTGCTACAATAGTAGATCATGACTCCTCAGTTGACATTGTGGCTGGATTTTTATTACCGTTAAAACATGTTTTCCAAACACACTCAAAATTATAGGTTCAATTTAAAAAATATATTTATAGGTATTATTTTGCTTTTTGTTTGATATTAATAACACGATATTCATGTGAAGTGTACTTACCATTTCTCCCCATGCCACTTCTTTAAAATGAAAAAATGCGCATTACACAAAAAGAATAAGCTGCACGATTGTACAAAATCACGGTCGTAAAATATTATAAGATGGTACGATTACTGTCATCGTGAAATTGTGTTTAGTGAGTTTATTCATTACTCCGCGCCGGGGGAGCGAGCGAGGGTGGCGAGCCACCCCTCTTTCCTCTGCTCAGTTTATGGATATAACCTCGACAAAATATCCCTAAAATTGAACTGTTTTTATTACGCTCTCCCTTTATCTCTTTTGGTTTGTTGTGCCCTCCATACCGCGTTATTATTTTATTAGGCGACTTAGGTACATAACGTAATGGGACTTTTAAGTCCCTAATTGTTTCTCTTTTGAAATTCTTTTTCATGCTTTTATGTAATAGACTGTTATGAGCACCGCCGCAATATGTTTTATTTTGGCTCGTGAATATTGCATGTGATGGAAGCTTTTAATCGGAATTTTATACAGGAATAAAGAACAGAGCCTTTATTTCAGTTGTGGATTATATGAAGTAGCTTATGCTGGTACTTTTGTTGCACGTCCAATTCATCATGTGAACATTTTTTGCTAAGTGCAAGCGCGAGTGATCTGATACGTTAGAATGCAGGCGCAAGTGCTAATAAATAATCGTGTCTAGCGCATTGTCGAGAAAGCACATAAATCCTGTAACAATTATCTTTTTAATGGAAAGTTAAATTAACGAAATTTATTAGACAATATAACAGGTAACAAATATCTTATAATTAATACGTCTGTCCGTTTCATGTTTTATTCATTGCATCATCACAGCTCAAGTCTCGCGAGCCGGTGTCGTGACAAATTGAAATATCGGCTGCGATTTTTCTGTATCATTAAATGTAAACATAGTTTAGATGCCAAATAGTTTGCAAAAACGATAAAACAAAGCGGCTGGCAAACGACCAAGTCGCGCAGTGCGACACGAGTGGATGAGCGCGCGATTTGCAACGTGAACACCGGCTACAAACATCGCATCCAGTGTTGCCGTCTGCCACGTTCTTCTATTCTATTATAACACGTCTACACAAATGGAATTTGTTCATCCTTTTATACAGTTCAACTCACTTTTCCATTTATGTTATACTGTATAGAAATAGTAGTAGTGAGTAGCATGTTTCGGTAGTGATTTACAGTTTCTGACTTGGTAAAGCTTTAGCGGATTTGTTTTCTGTATCACTACTGAATAAAATGAATGGATTTTTTTATATTTTCTAAACCTGGACAATTATCAGTTTGAATAATTCACCGATTAAAATAAGAATGCCTAAAAAATTGGTCCTGATTCGAAAAATATGTTACAAAGCTTTTCGTCATAAAAGTTAATAATAAATAAATCTTCAATACATGACATATTTCTACTCCTGATATTATTTCTGACCATAATGTTACAAATATAGATCTGAACATCGGGCAACTCTAATCGCTTAGCAACACCGACGTATCTCTCTTTCTCCAACATTCACCGCCGCGCTTAGCGCAGATTTGTACGAATTCATTTTAAATGGAGCCGCCAGATCGCAATTACACTCCCTTTGAGCATACGGAATGCGTTCTACTCGTATATGACATTCAATTCAATTTCGCGCACAAAGCGCGCGTCGAAATTCTCTTTCTCTTTGACCAAATCCTCTTATGCAACAATGCTTTGTTAGCGAAACAGCGTCAAGTTAACAGACTGCACGTTTGCACCGCACGGAAATGTATTTTGCAAATACGTGATGTGCACGGCCGTCATAAATGAAATGTTTCCTTGAATTAAATGTACCGCTGTGACATTCGTAAACACTGTGAATACATGAGCGTTTTTAATTCAAGGTTAAAAATAACAAGCCGTGTTTATATTTAGCGTATTGCAATCCGTCTCGTTCTATTTGTGCGCTCGTGGCTATATTTCAGAAGAGTTGCAATGCGAGATCGCGTATCGGCGTGTGGGTTGATCGATGCTGTCAAGTGCATAAACAACTCAGTTGGCAGGCGGCTGGCGCATTCCGCCGAGAGTCGATCACGTCCACCTGGCCGCAGACGCGTGTAAATCTTTTGATTTCCTTTTTTGATTAAATTGAGAGAAAGGGAGATGTTGTGTTATACGATCAGTTAAAAAGCGAGTTTTAAAAGCGACCGGCTTCTGTCGCGACTTTTTGTGGTTAAAGGTTACATAACTTGTGACGTGTCTCTACATTTTTCCATGTATGATTATAGTATGTTTAACTGAGCGAATCATAACGTCAAAATATATAAAATATTTAACAGGTTTAAATATAATGGTTTCTCATATTTACAAAATTTTGTGAACTATGTGCCTGCTGATGAGAACATAATAGAATATTTACTCTACAAAAACATACGATTATCGAGCTTAAGCTTGTGTAAAGAACCTTCTTTGGCTAACGTATTATTAAATATGTATACTGTAATCAACTTTACTAAATCTCTGTTCATATTACACCATATTTTATTAATGTACAAGTGTTTCGCACACATCGTCTGTAAATATTTACGTGCACGTTCGACTCGTAAACGTTCTCGCAAGGAGGCGGGGGTTAAGATTTAGTTAATTAATTTACACGGGAGCGGGCGAGGTGAGTCTCGATTAGTGGAATAAATTGGTCTTGCGGCGGCGTAATCCGGGCGAAGCGCAGCACCAACAAAGCCGGCTCAATCGCCCTCATCGTGCCCGGAGTACGGGGCTCGATGCTTACTCATTATTTATTCACATCTATAACGAGATTGTCAGTGCCCGCCCTCGGCCTACTCCGCCATGATGCTCTTAGTCGCTCATTTTGCGACCTTTGTGCGTATTATTTTCGGTAATACGACTTGCTACCGTGAAAGCCCGGTAAAATCTTGTCTGTTATAATATTGTCAATGCTGTTTAATGGCCTATTTATGTTGGTCGTCCTATTACTGTGGGTATCTCTACTTGATAAGTAATTATCTTAACTTTTAAAGTCCCCTAATACAAAGAAAACAATATCACTGTGGTCAAATATACGCAAATAACACTCTTTTCTAAGCTGTGGCAAAATGAAACAGCTACAGTTATTATGCAAAAATCTCACTGAAGTAAAAACGACTTCATATTTGGACAGTAAAAGTCTATTCTATGCGATTCTCTTTTATGTTAGCGCTAAAAAGACTAATAAATGTTGGACTATCTGGCGAAACTCACAAAACCGCCCGGAAACAATGTAGCTCTTGAGAAATTTTTAGTGAAAAGATATGAAAAGCGGCGGAGTACTTGCAAACGGCTAGATAATGCCGGCAGATACTCGGCGTATTCGTTGAAAATTTGATGTCACCTCGCGCTGCACTCTCAACTGCCACTAGGGTTGCTCGTTATCTCTTTTCCGACTTAATTTTTAAAAAAATATAGTCGAATTTAAAAAAAAACCAAGCGCGTTGAATTAAATTCATCAGCATTCCGAAAATACTAATTGAAATAGTTAAACTTTACAAAAAACGATTAAATCACTCGGTAAAAAACGTAATAATCTTTTTTAAAATTAAATCACCGATATTATTAAGAAAATATAATGTTGCCAAAATAATAAAATAAATTACAATTTGCAAGTAACAAAATGCAATTTGCAACCCTAACCAGCCTCCCACCTCCTCCCACGGCTCCCGCTCACTGACGTAGATGACAGTAAATATCGTTTACATTTTATCCGTTAATATTTCATCTTCAATCTCGACGCTTCAAATACTGATCATGGAATAACAAACGGCTTTGTGCAACAAATCTCGCCTTTTAAAAATATTTTATACACACTCGGAATAATAGCTAGCATCCTTTTGTTCTTTTGAGCTTTTCGCACACTTTGTTAAGATCAACATTTTCAGCGCAAATGGAAAATTATACAAAGTTTTTGTTATTTAAAAATAATTCGAATCCTACACGAGAATAAAGTTGTTGAGAAAATTTCATAACATTAACATTATGCGCATACGAGGCGTTATCGTTGCATAAAACCACTTAGCTCGTCCAGACAAAGTTTTAAACACCGTTTTTGTTAAATGTATTTCATCCGCAAATAAGTATGCGCGACTGCGCTCTAGAACAAACTTCAACGTTATTCCTCATTATGATTCAAAGAACGCAGACTCGACTCACTTTGGATCATTAATATGTTTTGTGCATAACATACTCGTTGTCACCTTGTAATATGTCCTCGTCCGTTCTAAAGTCACACTTTCAAAAATGTTCGTCTCGCACTTTCTCTTTTCCTTATCCGTTCATTGTTATTTTGGAAAAGGAGACCGCGCTACATTCAACTTTACTTCTATTTTGTTTGAGAGTCGTATTTAATTACTGAGCATTGCTTTGGCTTCGTCGGAATAAATTTAACTTCAATCTATCAGAAATAGTAATTTCAAATCTAAACTCTAAGATTCAATATAAATCTAGCATTGATCACAATTAGTATTCTACAAATAAATTCCCACTCTACGTAATATTGTAAAGCTAACCTTTATTATTACAACAATTAAAACGATTTCATTCATCATTACCGATTATTAAAACGAGTAGAAAATTCACTGATACGCTCTCCATTATCTGGCAAAAATAAAGCGTGCGTAAAATAAATAATGGGAACCTCGAAAATTTAATCGTTGCTGAAATAGCTTCGATCGTTATCGCGGTGCCGTTCTCCCACCCTCGTCGGAAGGCGGGCCCCGAGGGTCGGCCGTAAACCGGCACCTCTAGTGTATCGTAAGTGTTAATTACTTTTGTCACTCCGCAAGCGAGCGGTTAACAAATCATGTTGTTAGATAATACCGCAATTGAGGACCGTTTGATGTCGCTTCACGCCTAATTGTTTGTATATAATGTTAGTTGGTGTATGTGTTCGCATTGCGAGGTTCTCGTGGATGTGTGATATTTGTGTACGTCTGCCATAACACGAAGTTCCCGTCTGCGGGTTACTTAGCGCTCGTAATGGAAATGGGTCATTGGAAAAATCTCAGTAAAGCACAGTTGTGGGTCGTGCCCCGAAAAACTTAACGTAGCGTGGGGGGCCTTTCTCTAGCAGCGCTGTCATATTCAAAGCGCAGTTGCTTTTCTCTTTTGCCTCGCGTCAAATTGTTAGTATTATAAATTATTATGCCTTTAAGCGCTTTTTACGGTTAAATCGATAAGCGGAGTTTTTATTGCATCATTAACAAGCTGCGAGGGAACCGAAGCGATTTCAATCTGCGTAATCAATGCCGGAAGCGCTCTGCATTACGTTGAGTAAAACTTAATTGGTGCTCGAATATAAAATACTGCCCTACATCGTAGCTCAGTACGCGCATCATGAAACCATACCGATCGTTTTCATATTTAATTTCTTTATTTGTGTTTTATTCGAATTATTTTAGCGAATAAAGCGATCTTTCACTTTTTGTTTTTATTTATATTTGTTTCTAAAAAGTTTCGATTGATTATCAATTTAGATTTGCAATAGTACCAACATATTTCTTTAGTGTTATATCAAAGCAAACTAGCCAATTTTATCCCTTTTTATATGGTTGAAGTAATAAAGGAAGTCCACCTGATGTTCAGTGTTCAGCCCATGCACACCCGTAAAAAGTCTAGTATGACTTGACTTTACGTTAACTGAACTAAACATATGTTCTTTTGAAATAATATTTATAAATATTTTTGTCAATCCTTTTCATTTCCCATATTACATTTGTTTGTATTCCTTCCAATTATTTTTTATGTAGAATTGTTGTTGTTGCTTTTCCTTACACGCGTAGAGAGTAGAAAACTTACACGAATGCAAATCCAAAATACTTTTTCTATACCAATTTTTCTATAAATATCTAAAGTATAAATAAATAAAGTAGCGGTCTGTAGTCAATAAATGAATAATCTAATCGTTAAGTAAATAGCAGTCATAAAGTAGTATGCAATGTAATATGTTTTATGATCATTCCGCCACTTACGGCTCCGCGAGGCAGGATGCACTTAGAGCTCTCGTTGTTGTCAGATTAGAATATATTAACTGCAACGTCTGTCTGTGCAGAACTAGTATTCAACTAAATGTAATGAGTGTGCAGTTGGCTCATGTTTTATATTTATTGATGCGATATGTTACGCTCTAAGCTCGCTGGAACCTAGTATTACGTACTTGAATATCATTGACTTGAAGCTTAATATTGGAGTCTGGCTTTATGTTCTTTTATTTTGTGCTCATATAACTTAAGCTATAATGTGGTCTAATTGTGCATTACTTCCATCCATCCATTCATCCATCCATCCATCAGGTCATTTGAGGTCCACCGCTGGACATAAGGGAGCCTAAATGACGCTACTCCAACCGGTCCAGTGCCTTCTGAATCCAACGGTTTCCCGCTGTCTTCTTCAGGTCATCGGTCCACTTGGGGCAACCTGTGGACCTGTGTTCCTTTTCCGTTTTCTCTAGGCAAAAGGACTTGTAATATTCAATAAATTGTTCACAGTTAATATGGAAATAATAATGGAAATTTATTATTGTTGCACTTACGTCAAACCACTTGAATTATTTTGCTACCATGCATGTTAAAACACACATAGTATGTGCGCACGTTAAATTGCTATTCTGATATTATTAGCTTTATCCGACAAAAGCCGAATGAAATTTCATTATTACGTATAAATAATTTAATCACAGCTCGGCCGCTAGCACATTTCATTGCACAAACGCATTTATTTAGCTTATAATGTACATTGCGTAGGTACAAACTACACAATAAATTGATGTTGCGTTTAGGGCTGCTGATACACAAAAAATTGCATACAAAAAAATTGAAAAATGTTATTTAAAAAAAAAGTAAGGCAACTATTTCAATATTATCTATAATATTTTTCCTTAGAGATATGTCCATTTTAATGACAATTAACATAAGAAGAAATACAATTAAGGTACGTTGGTACGATTTGTAAATAAAGCGGAAAACTTAGCCTCGTACGAAACTCATCACAAATGGCATGACATTAATCGAGCGACGAATTCCGAGAGACACATTTCCGGGTGAATTGGCAACCCTAAGCGACATCCGGTAATTAATATGAGTGGTTATCTGGAATATAATTTCCCGCAATCAACAAATACAGTGATCGTTTCTATATTAATTCGAAATATACACCTCTCATGTTTAATTGAATCATCGTGCCTTATTGTAATTGCGTATTAATTAAGTGCTATTTAAATACCCTAATTACGACTATTATGTGTTATTGTGAGGTTAAAAGCCAATGGGATCTAAACCACAACTATTATTGTATAAATAAAACACATTTATTTACTGACAAATTCAATTAACGAATGAATGATACGTAAAACATGTAAATCCTTATTACGCAATTAGTTCTTTGTGATCAATTTTGCACTACTAATGACATCATAATAATATAAATACAAGAATAGATAATACTAATAACATTCTGTAGGTGATATAAATTAAGGCATCCAACATTTACATTATAGACATTAGCACCATTCCATATAACGTTTGAAATACTAGCATTACATTGTAATGTACAAAGCAATTATGGTATCGTTTTAATTGAATATAAATGTAATTATAATAGCCGACACAATGAAGCGTTTATCGCTTAATAAATTAATCCTATTGGAATGTTTGTGCGGGCACGTATTGGCTTCCGAAAGCCGTTTACATGTGTATCGTATCGCGAGAAATGCTCAACCAAGCGGTTTGTTGGGCGGGCGGCGCGTGCGCGAGGCGCGGGGAGGCACCGCGCCGCCCGGCCGCGCCGCGCACTCTCGCCCCGGCCGCGCGGCCGTTTACACGTGCGTACGAACGCGATCACCCTCTTTGTCTCCGCTCGGTTTACGATCTATCTTTATTTTTGTTCACTGACGGATCGCCTCTCTCCTCCCTTGACGGAAGCACCGCTCTGGATTTCAGTGCCACAAGGATTGCAGTGATATTTTTTCTCACCGGATTTTGCAGTGTGTTTGAGTGCAATAAAGAATTCTGTGTCGTCATCTTAGTTAAACAAAGGCCGCTCTGAGTGACTCTCGACGTATTGTGCAATTAATTATAGTTACTTATAGATACGTATTTCGATTATTTTTTTTATTGACATGTTATTTCGGTACGATAAGGACTCAATTTCTTAAACTAGAGTCGCAAAGTTCGTGACCCAGAAGTTAGTGACAGTTACCATAGTGAGGATCAAGGATTCTCCTAAAAGCAATGCTGAGGGTAGTAAAAAGGAAGGCAAGAAAAAAAGTGGTAAACAAAAGACTGAAAGCAACGGGACGGTGACGAGCGCGAAAAACGAAAAGACCGTGTCAAGTGTCTCGAAGACGTATAAAGAGGGCCAGAAACAATCCCCCGCAAATGAAAGAGATAACGAGGTATTTTCCCGGCGTTTCCGCCTTACCAAATAAAGCTGAACAGATTTCCCGTTTTTTATTCGGTGCCAAAAAATAATGCACTGTTCCGTGTAATCTATAGTCTCTTGGCAAACTCTTATATAAGTATTTCCGCATGCGAAGACTTTATAATCTGCCGCAGTTTTATTGCGAATATTTTTGTCTAGTATTTTATGTTGGGAATATCTACGTAAACCCATGAGATTAAGGAAAAACGAATGAATGTTACATAAGTGACAAGTGTTTTGGATCCCGTGACAGGGTAATAAAGTCAGTCGCTTAGATGTTTATTTATACGAGATTATGAGATTCCGTTCTGATTTTTATTAGGTATACTGACATATACTGCTAGATCATTAATTGTATTTATGACGCTGTGGTTCGACATCCGTCAATATTGAACACTGTTATTGATGAAAAAAGTGATATAAAAAATTAAATTATCTCTGTTTGCTATACTGATTGATTGTAATATATACCCTAAAGTTTAACTATTCCTATATTGAAATTATATCACGCATGAATGGCATAAGTTTGTCCTCTTACAATTTTTCAAGCGGTTGAGACGTTAGTAATATGTAAAGTAGATACAACTAATACTTTAATCGGATTTGTTATCAAAGCCGGTGTATTTGTGATTAAAATATAAGTACTCCACACTCTTGATGTAAATACATAGCAATATAACGGTACAATCACATAAGCTTACGCCTGTAACTTTTTACAGATTGAAGTACCTATAAAATAGGTGGTTCGGACTTTCTAAACTGACAGTAAGTATAGCAGTAATTTTATATGTGATCTATATTAATGGAAAGCAGATAAACTATTATAATTTTATTCATAATTTATTCAATACATTGAATGGAAACGACCATTTAACACGATATCTGAAACAATCTTTGTACAACCGTCATTATACTTGCGGTTAAATATTACACATTGCAAACATTTGCTAACGACATAATTATGCTTACTTTTCTTCAGCTATTTGTAAGTAATGCATAGATATAGTCACGCGAATGAATGTAGGTTAATTTTAATGTTGATTTAAACGTAACCAATTATTTCTGCGTTTATGTACAGCTGGCATATTAATTGCTCCATTATTTCCAACTACCGGGACAATGGATTGAAATCAAACCGCTCATATAAGCACGAGAGAAGGTTGAACTATCTAGCAAATAAATTTATGCTCGTAATTTAAAAGATGTTATGGATGAGAATATATTGGCTAATTCTCGTCAACCCAATATTGTCCCACTGCTGGGCACGGGTCTTCTCTCAGAATGAGACAGTTTTAGGCCAGTCCACCGCGCTGGCCAAGTGCGAATAATGGCTAATTGTATCGTAGGAATTAGTTTCCAAACCAAGTTTACTAAGAACCGTACCGTAATGCCTGAATGTAAGCAAAAAATAGTTGTCATTGTCATATCGTGTGGCATTCCATTCGAGTATCTGAAGGTCACTAACTGAGGCCTTGGAAATGAGAGGTTTTTTCACATGATTTTGGCTCGAAAGACTTATCTTCTCTACATTTTACTTGTTTTATAATCGCTACACATCGTTTACAAATATTTTCAATAATGCATCTATACATTCCGCCCGTCTTTTTCTGTGGTTTAATGAATGATTGCAATTACAAACATTTCTATTTTACAAACATTTTTAAACAACTTCTTGCTCTTTTTTGTCATAAAACACGCAAAATGACTCTTTTACTTTCGCGAATATATTCAATATATTCTGCATTAATGTTCTTAAGCTAATATCAAAAAGATCTTCCTTAACAACTATTTATGACTTCGTAACAGGATCAACCTGTTATATGTAGTAAAAATATTTCTTGTGCGCTCACATAACACGTATTCCCCGCAAAATCCTATTATGGGATTGGCGTACAATGAACACAGAGACTTTAACATATCATAGGTATGTACAATAGCGTAGAACTAAAAAAAATCTTATGCTGCGAAATGACAACACATTATGCATGACTAAATTTATAAATCAAATTACATTGAATTAATACAGAACAAATATTAATACATAAATAAATTGAAAAAAAAGAGAAAACTAAGAGAAACTAATTATTACAAATAAAATAAACCATCTTAAGGGCCGTGTGAGTCATGGTTCACAAAATACTAAAATTATATTATATATTAAATTATATTCAAAATTATATATTGAAGAAAAATATATAAACTTAAAACAATTTCGTGATATATTTTCTGCCCGGTAAATGCTAATAGACGTGCAAAAATTGCTGTGGTAAATATAATAACCTATAAATAGTCTAAAGGCAATTTATACAAATAACTAGCTGTGGAAATATTTTCGCAATGATTATAAGGTAAATAAAAGTAAACCACGCTCATGAAATAACAAGTAGGTGCTAGCTAATAAACTGTGACAGTGTACATTACAAATCAAATTTAACTTTTAATATTAAAAGGTAACTTAATTTACTGTTTTTTATTAGTTCAACAATACATTTTCAATTCTCGCTTTTGCTGGTACTTTTTTGCAGTAAACTTTTTCTTATCATAATATTTCAGTGTACGAAGAAATGTATGTATTATATATACACGTATTACACAAAATACTTCCTTATAGGCATACATTCAAATGTTAATTATTTATTGTCGTTCAAACATGAGTGTACTTATGAAAAGCACATACAAGTAGGAAAAACAATGTGCAATTACAAACCACAAGTACTTTTACAGTGTAGTATAATGTTCGATATGACAATTGAGTTTTCCACGTCGATCCAAATAAATGTACCTCTCAATATTACCAATAAATTAATTTCAATGTGTGCCGAAAGTGACCGAAATTAAAATTATTTACCGGCAGCGATTGCATTCGCCCGGCGATATTAATTAATGCAGTGGAATATGCATGAAAGCAGGTTGAGTATAATGATTATTGAATATTTATATGTAATCTGATAAGAGCAGCCAGGTCGAGTCGCGCATTTATAGGCCAATTGAATAGTCAATCACCTTAATCTTGCTTACAAATTACGTATCAACTCGTTATGGATAAACTAATTTACATAATATGACATGCCATAAAAGAATCGATACTGTCGGATATTTTCAATATAATATCCTATCTTTATTATCTGACAATATATTCCATTTGCCAGTTTCGAATTCCTTTTCATCTTGATAATATTAATATTTAACATAGCCGGTTTTCAAGAGGGATATAATCAGTTAATGTATTTCCCTATGAATATAAGTAGTCTCAGACTATAAAAGAATTAAATCGTAGTTAGCTAATATATATGTAGACTTCTAAACTTATTTTTGTAGACGGTAGAACCATCTTTGGTTAAACTTGGAAGGCAACAACGTCACACGTTTTTCTGCCTATTAACAGCAGCGTTAAGCGCTACCGTAATCTGGATTGAATCTTGTAGGTCCGGAGAGAGGTCCGGAGACTTGTCCTGAGGGTAAGATTTGTGATGAAGTTTCGTGGGGATGATTACAGACCTTCATCGGAGCAGTAGTCACCTACCATTAGACGGATTGCATGCTCGTTTGCTACTTCCGTATTATGAAAAAAAAAAAACTCCTTAAAGCTAACAATAATTAATCTGGAACTCATTTTACTATTATTGTTAATAGAATATTCTGAGTAAGTACTCTCCAAACGCCTCGTGTTTATGTAAAACCTCCTTTATTTCATCGTATGTCCATCGCGAACACCTTTACATTAATTTATCAATAAAACAAAAACATTCAATCCGCAGACCACAATTTAAACAGACAAACGTGTTTGTATTTATTCGTAACAAAAGTAAACAACTCCAAAATAAACCCGTGAAAGCAAAATACAACTGCAATACATCCCCGAAAATATCAGGAGCGTGTATGATTTTAAAACAGAATGTTCCACAACTTTTGTTTGTATAAATGAGAATGTGAAACGGTACGGATTGTCTGAATTTATTCCACTGTACAATGCGCGTATGTACCACCACATCGTAGGAAATTTTGTATGCAGCATAAATTCAGGTCACGAACAAACAATTCTCGTGCTAAATATTCATAGCGGCCACTTAGTATTTTTTTCACACGATTCACACAAGTTTATTGCTTTTAAGACCCGTCAGGTTATCGCCTATTTGTATTCAAAAATAAAGTCATGAGATTTACCGAGAAACCTGCTCCAACTTCGGCACGAGGTATTTGCGACCTTACATTAGCAATTCATATTAATAAAATTTGCACTAAAATACACTTATATGCATTGCTGAACACTTCTTGAAAAAACTAAACCAGCTCTGATATTAAAAGTTTGCATAATGTACATGTAGACTATTTGAATTTCATTATAAAAAGGAAATACTAGAATCGACATTATTGCTTTATGCAAATTTTATGTTACCTACATTTAATAAAGTATAATGTAGAATTATAATATATGTTATGATTAAGTATATGTATTAATTATGATAAATGTGTCATATATTTCTTCAACCATAACTTTATCGCAATTGATCAGAGCTTGAAATTAATTACCGGTTTAAGATTAATTTTATCTTTCATTTTTAATCGCGCACCACATCTGAAACTTTAATTGCGGTGTAAATACCAAACTCCTATGAAATTTGACTCAGGCTAGCCAACGTGGCATTTGTTTCTACCTAAAAAAGCAGTGATAAGCGCTTATGTATTCTGGTTTGACAGGTGTGGTAAGACACACTTATCCAAGGCTACGGAGTTAGTCCTTTGGATAATAATATGTAGCGGACTTCAGATTTAACTTCAGTATTTCTATTTAAAAACAAAACACTATCTCCATAAAGGTTGTATGTACTTGTAACTATCTCTCGAGTTATTTTCTTTTTAAGAATTGCTGTTTTATAATTTCAATTCCTACCAAAACAAATGTTGCATACGCAGCATCTCATAATGAAATATTTTGAATGGCTTTAATAATTTGATCACTTACTATTTGTATACAGATAAATAATATACTTACTTATCATGATCTCTTAATAATAATATGTAGATTAGACAACCTAATCATATGCAGACAGGTTAAGTGATTTGATCGATACAGATGTATTTAATGTTAATTAATCTGTCGTTATAATGTAGATCCGGGCGGGCGTTTAAACGAAACAACTAATCCAATAACCGGCTAATAGAAAAACACTGGTGATTAGAAAGTCGCCGCAACCCTAAGATTGCGAGCCGCTGTTTGAACTTAGCCACGATTCAAATTCTCCTTGAATTTTAAGTCGTATCCTATTAAAAGTTTGAGCAAGTATTAGAATTTCGAATGAGGGGCGAAAAAGCTATCATGACGTTTTTCCGGATTCCCCTCCTCGCCGCAATAACGGAGCGAGCCTAGTAACAGCAACCCTACAATCGCAGACTGGTCTTACACTCGTTTCTTTTAAAAAAATCGTACATTTTTTCTATAGCGCCTACTTCATTAATATCTCCATTACGGAGACGTATTATATTTGATAATATTCAGGTTTTTCATATTAAAAATAATAAATTGTCGCTTCTGGTTTTTTTTTTATTTAATTTTGAATACATCTTAATACAATCTTGATCAATCGTCCGACCGAATTAATATTCAAAGTTTTATTTTGACAAGGTTGAGTAATGGGGTCGTTTATTTTTATTGCTGGTTTATTTTGACTGGCGCGAGTTTCGCTCGGAGGTGGGCTCGACCGAACTATTATTACATGCCGACACGACATCACTCATCGCTCTAATATCTCTGTGATTATCTATTATAATGTGAAATCGTTTTGACAAGTGGCCAACGCCAACTAGACTTCGGACACAACTCGTTACAAAGAATTTATGAATAACTACAAAAGCATTCCATGTAAAAATAATCTGTCACGAGCTTTTTTTTGTGGGTCGTAAATGAAAATGTAGCAATATTTGAATATTATACGTATAAATATTTAGATATGAACTATTTTAAACTGAACAACTATTTAAATTTTCTTGCACATTTGTCAAGTGAGTTATGTTAATAGGTTTTCGTGTATATAAATATGTCTGTCGTCGATTTCGTTGCAACATTCCATTAAAAATACATAATAACCTTAATATATTCCTTCTAATTTATGTTAACTACATTCATCTAGTGAGTTACGAACGAATATTTTCTAAGGAAAGCTTTAGAGCTAATTACCACGAACAATGATCTATTGATATTTATCTCCTATTTCAATACATTTATGGACAAAATTTGAAAGGGACATTACATCAATTTCATTATTTCAATCGTCAACATTATTTCAATCGTCAGCTCAACTTAGTTGAACACTACTAATATTGGAAGTTCCACTAAATACAGTTTTAGAATCATTGAAATATCCAAGTATACTTTTCTTCCATTTTATTTCGAATGTTGTACGATATTCCAAGTAAGGACATTAAAAGTTACTGCCAGATTTTGGTACCTTTGTCAGACGTATTTCAGAAGGTAAAACTTTTTCGCAGTTTTGGTCTAATTTGACAAGCATTCTAGGATAGTACAATCATTGTAGTTTTACTCCGCGGGCATCACCGCCACATCTATTTTTGCAGAAATGTTAAGCGCATATCGGTTTGGAGGTCTCTATGCCCAACCTCAGGTGAAACAGGTTATGAAGGTGCGTTCGACCGGGGAAGTACCACCGCCACACCTACTTCTAGCGTAAAACAATTCTTGCGTTTCGTTAGAAGGGTGTGGTTGCCGGCGCACTTCTATATGAGGCAACCATCTTAGTCCTCGGGAATAGCAACGCACCTGTGATTGACTTCAGATAGAACCCATGTTCTATATAAAGTTGTTTACAGATGTTCATGGGCGGCAGTGACCATCAAGTGGACTTCATGCTCGTTTGCTACTTCAGTTATCTGGGGTTGACTATAGTTGCCATCAGATACAATGCAAGTACATTTACTGACACGATTTTTAACAAAACAAAAACGGTGCCAACTCTCAGTTAGGGCTCCAGACTGACCTATGTATGGTTGGTTCATAATAGATGTCAATCAGCTGCAGTGACCACTTAACTACCAATTGCGTACTCGTTGTCTGCCTCCGTTAATCAAAGTCAACAATTGACCTATCGAATATGCGAAATATTCTGGTTGTGTATAAAAAAAATTATAAGTCCATTCCAAAAATATAGAAAAATTATGTGTACCTATATCTCACTTTATCTGAATTCGACGCATCGACTCAATGATCCACAATAAACTGTGCAGCAATAAAAAGATGTTGGCTCCAAAATTTATTGCCTTCTGGTTTATTCAGGACGTCATTCTCAGTCATTTCGGAGACTATTTTTGTGAAATGATATGATAATATCATAATAATAAAGGCGCAGCTGTATTCGGCGTCGTTATAATTTATTGCGTCGGCGGTAAATTAGGTTTGAAAAATAAAATCAAAAACAATTTTGTCGTAATTTTTTATTACAACGCAGCACCATTAATCATCGTTTGTATAAACTCTTTAAGCATATTCAAAAGACATAACTCGCTATTTTTGTATTTAACGTCTGTTCAGCTTTGAATGTTTCTAATTCCAAGGTAAAATTCAGGAATTTACTATGATCAGTTGCCTATATCGTGCTTAAACTTAATTAACATATAAGAAAGTTATAGTTACTATACATGCTTAAATTAATTTAGCCTTACTACATTTTTAAAAGTTGTCTTTCTCAAGATACGTTGTCTTTCTCAAGATTAATCTTTGTACATCTTACTTGCTAATTCAGTTCTAAGTTCCGGCTATTGACAGCGTGGTAACATCAAGTGTATCGAAGCAAAGTCATCCACGCTTTAATATTCTGTGTCAATGCTAAATGATTAACAACGTGTTTGTTGTATAAATAGAGCGTTTGGCTCGCCATTAGGGCTGTCAGTAAGTTTAATAAAATATTTAAAAAAAATATTTACAAAAAAGAACTTTACTTTTGTATACCAAATCAAAGTAAAGTAATTGACTATATGTGTCGTTCCATGTTTACCAAGTGTATTTTATCAGATCAGGGTTGACGAGGTATGACAAAGTAATAACTATTCACGCAATACAATGGTTATTATTGAAACATTTATTGATTTTGTTAAAAAAATATGTAAGCATCTTATACAAAAAGTTACAGCGTGTAACCGAAATCAGATGACAATCGGCGTAATATACACAGTCAACACCCCCGAATCGCGATCACGGAGCGTTCACGATCGGGTGCACAATAACTCTGTGAATGACAAGTGTAGTGAACCCTAATAGCGGCACCTTTGAATGTCTTGCGGCACCGGACGCCGCGCCACCCGCCCGTCCGGCACGAGCTATCCATACTTGATTTATCACTCCATTGTTGAGAACGGACCGGGTCGCCGGATAACGCTAAACATTCAATTGCC
Source organism: Spicauda simplicius (assembly GCA_949699795.1). NCBI lineage: Eukaryota > Metazoa > Arthropoda > Insecta > Lepidoptera > Hesperiidae > Spicauda > Spicauda simplicius. The sequence continues at coordinate 10,785,005 of OX453065.1, forward strand.
GGTACGCTCCCGAAAACGATTTGTTCTTTTCGTGATTCCGATTGCGTTTCCCATTCGGCACAGCGTTGCGCTGACTGCGCCTTAACTTTCACTGCCACCCACGCTGCGAAAGATAAACGTTAGTCATAAGTGAAATTGATGTCTATACGACAAAATGTTTCAGTTATTTTTGAAATAGGTTACTAAGTTCACAATTGTAATGTTTGCCATTGAAAATTGATGTTCACTGAAAGTAAAACAACATAAATAATAAGTTACAAATAATGGAAAGCTTAGTTCATTTTTGAATTCTTTGATCCAATAAAAGGTGTCGAACCTTTTATTGGATGAAAGTTATTTTCCCCTGAGTTTTCCTGGAATAAATCGCGGTTGAGCGGTAAGGCCGCCTTATGTATTTAATTATTGTGATTTTACTGTATTATTTTTCTCTTTTCTGGGTACAATAAAGTATATTATTATTATAAGTTACTATTTTTTTTCCACTCTGAGTTTAAATAACTCGCCATTAAACCAACACTTGGTTAATTCATCTCTTACATTGTTGCCAAGCAACTCCCTCCGGATAACGCGAGAGATTCAAATCATTCAATGGTCTGAATGCCTTTGAACCGATTTGCTCTTTTTATGTGACTGATTTAGAAATTCACTCTGCTCGACTTTTTTCGCTGCGTGAAATGGTGATTTAATAACACTTAAAAGTTTTGTTAAACTTGTTTTCGGTTTTTCTTGTTACAAATAGATTTCATACACAGGATTTCGTGCACACAGAGAAAGCCATTTAGCAAGCGAGTTTGTAGACTATAAACGCCTGTAACCAGTTCAAAAACAGCAATTACGGAAATATGGTCTTACACATTAACCTTGTGTTCTATTATAATAATGTCTAGGACTTAAACCCGCATCTCTAAAATCGAAGGTTCGTTCTCAACCAGCGAACGCTCTACATTTCCATTTTGTATTTAATTCTATTCGGTACTCAATTTTTCATTTGATATTCAGAGGTTCACACCGCCAGCCTCGTCACGTCCGAATAATGCTAAACATTCAATTGTCGGGACGTTTTCAAAAAGATTGTTCTGTTCATGTCCTCGTCTGCCTATATACGACATGATACAATACAAATGCGTTTTGTTATACGCATCACAATGAAACAATTACATTAACATAGATATAATGTGCTATATAATTATGGTGGTCCAAATGTAAATTTATTGCACTTTATGGCTTTGAAGTGTATATTACAGCAAGTTTGATAAATAAACGTAAATTATAATGTTGTTATTATTAATCAGTGTTTAATAAGATCGTTGTTATATTCCAATAGTCGTTCTTACCTATTTCTATGATGAACGTTATTACAGCATTAATTATTTTCAAATATATTACAGAACTTGTGAAAAAAATGAAAAAATTCTTTTACGGACGTCTATTTCGTTCCTTAAATATGAAACAGATTTTACAGTTTCTATTTAATACGATAAACTTATTGATATCGAGTGTATTAATATAGTCGTGGATATTATGTTTTGATTATATCAGATTACCACTCCACGGGCTCGTAAAGATACGGTAGTGATGCATACACAAGTAATATACGTACAACACAAACACAAAACGCCGCCTTATGCATTTACTCATCAGTCTCCCGGAGTTAACAAGTCTTAATTGCTCTGCGGAGAGCGGAAAACTAAATTCTTGCAGATAAAGTTGAAACGGAGAGGCGCGGTTTACACTGAGCTCTCGAAAGTGCAAACAGACGTTTCCTCGAATGGATAGCAGTTTACTAAATTGAGCCTATCGCGGACGATTCGGTTACCCGGCTAGCTTTATTGAGCTATTTTCTCGCTTCATCGTAAATGTCTTGGAGTAATTACTTTCGATTCCCACTTTAACACCGATTCAGCTCGCCGCCGCTCGTAAAGTAATAGGTTTTATACCGTTTAAAATTTCTACTTCGCTTTTGTGTTTTGTCCGTGATTATTCTTATCGTATCTGTATTAATTTATTCTTGCAATTGAAATCTTTGCTTTACGATCAAAGGTGGGTCGTAAATAGTTGATGTGCGCTCCTTTCGTTTTGCTAACATCGAATAATGGGAATCATTATTATTATTTTTTCTGAATACTATAAATAAAGATCACATTTGAATCAGTTATGAAACTGATATAGTTTCTTGATAATACAAATATGTACATTCAATAAGGATGCCGCTACGTACATAGGCATCAATCAATTGAATATCAATGACGTAACTCGTGTAATCTAAACTAGCGATCGAGTAATAAATCAAGCCGAGGACAATGAATTCCATTGATCTGTGTAATGTATTCTACTGATTTATGTAATTTTGCCGCTATTTTACTATTTATCGCGCTACTTAACATCAGAAATTGCCCATTAAACATAAATTACCTCGGCGGAGTGGTCGTAGTTAATTCTAATAAACCACTCTTGATTAAATAACAATAGGCGGAGCTACATTACTGTTACCTAGAATACTAATAAGGCAATTTGCTAGCTGGCACAGATTCCTTGGCTAGCTACTGGATACCAACCTCAAATGGTCTGAACATTGTGCAAACGTAGAGATAACATTATTACAATCAACAAATATTATTTTATTGGAATGTTAGTCAATGTGTCTGGCTAAATTTATTCAACAAGTTAAACAAATAGCGCTTAATATGTTTTACACATTAGGATTCTTGTCTTTGTTCCAACACTTGCAACAATCTGTGTAGTCGTGGATTTTAATGTTAAGTTGTCTTTATTATAAGTAATTAACAGATTTTTTTCTTATTGTTACAGGCAAGCCCAGAAAGTAGTAGAAATGCCTCACCAAGGTATCATGATGCATCAATGGACGATGTAAGTTTAAATAAAAATGTTAATTTTGACATGTGTATTTGTCTTGTTTGTGTCCATGGTACCCACGACACAGGAGAAAATCCTACTGTGGGGCTATGAGTGTAGAAAGCGTTTTTTTTTTTTAACATGTTGTCACACAATTTGATACATATTTTTTGAATTGTATGATTATGTAATTGTTAAATGTATCATTTCAGGCATCGGACGCTGGCTCTCTGTTCCGGGTGACGGGCGCGGTCGGCGGCGCTAAGAATGAATTTGTAGCGCGCGGCGGCAGCGGGGGCGCGCTGGCGCTGTCGCGCGCGCCCGTCGGCGGCAGCGCCAGCCCCGCGCCCGCGCCCCTCCCGCAGCCCGCGCCCTCGCCCGCCCCGGCCGCGCTGCCGCCGCCCGCCCTCCCGCCGCCGCCCTTCCGCGCCGACACCCCGCACCGACCCAACGGCGCCCACATCCCAGCACTCGACGGACACGCCGCTACCCAGATCTCAGCCAGAACGGCTGGCCCCGATACGCCAGAACGACCGGCCAACAGCAAGCTCCAGCCCGGCGCCCGCGCCGCCGCGGATAGCCCGACGCCCGCGCCGCCCGCTCCCCCGGCACCCTCGCCCCTGTTCCCCTCGCACACGGCCTATCAGGCTCACGCGACCGCCGCGCTCCCCGACTACCGACACACGAACCACGAGACGCGGACCGAGCCCACGGCGGCCGACCATGCGCCCGCGCCGCTCGACCTGCACGCTCACCACGCGCCGCGGCCGCCGCACCTGGCGACGACGGTGGCGCAACCGCCGCATCCTAGTCTACAAAGTCGCGTTCCGCACACGCAGCCGCACCCTGTGATGCCCGGCCACGACGTTCGAAACGCGACGCCGGCGACCCAGCCGCCGGTCCATCCCTCCTCCGTTCCTACCTCCTATCCCAATCGTGTCAATGGCGTGCCGCAAACGGTCGCGTCGCAGCTTCCCCCGACGTCGAACCCGAGTTGTCTTCCGAGTCAAACGTTGCCCGGGCGGCCCATGTCTCCGGTGGCGCCGACTTCCCGCCCGTATCCCGTTCCGTCGATTGGGTCTAGTCATGTAAACTCGAGTATAAGTTCTAGTATACATAACCATTCGATACCTTATCAGAGTCAGTCGAGTTTGCAAAAACATTCCGTTCCGCCGGTTTATGCGAATCGCCCAGCGCATCTCGCACCATTTAGCGTAGCAAATCACATTTCGTCGAGTATCATGCCATCTTCTACGGCTAACCCGACTACTGCCTCGCACGTGAGTCACCCGATAAACAGCCATTCCAATATGAGCCATTCAAATCATGTTCCTATGAGCAATTCCAATCCTATAACTACTTCAACGCCGAGTCTAATCGGAGCGCCCTTGTCAATGTCATCAATACCCACTAGCACGATCTCAAGTTATACTTCGAGTTTAAAACTCCCTGCTTTGGGCTTGGCCACGCACCCGGTTTCGAGTGCACCGCCAGTCTCTCTACACCAGCCCATGAACCATATGGACACGTCGCCGTCGTCGAATAGTGCGCCGGCGATCGTCGCTCCCGTATCGAATAGTAGTAGTCACAATAGCCACCCACTGGCGCCTCCAGTCGTAGACTCGAGGCAGCCGGTGGTGTCCTCTAGTGAATTACCGGCGCGGACCGAAAGCCCCATCGTCAGTAGTACTCTCGCCACGAACGGATATCCCCCGCCGGCGGTATACACCGGCGGAAACTACCCTCCGCTGTACGCACCCTACGCCACTACTCTACAACACAGTCCCTACCTACCACCTGCTGCTGCATCTCCAAGAAATTCTGCAGATACGGTAAGTAATAAAAAAAACAATAACACCTCTTTTAGAAATGTCCGCGATTAATATTGTAATTCTGTATTGAAATCGACCCCCAAATTAAATATTGACCTGTGATTAGTTAAACAACCATTTTCAAAAAACCTTACACTGTTCTTGAAGAAAACTATTAAATAACATACAAATTTAACACTGTATCGTACTATAACATGTAGTTCCATGCACTCATAATTTTAATTTAATTTGCACTTACATGACACCAACCTTAAAATATCACATAATAAATTATAATCATTAAACAATAACAGAGTCCATATTAAAACTTACTAAAAACTAAGACTATCCTCATAGACAACATGCTAAATATGTAATTTACCAAAAATTCCAGAGAACAAGTCTATCCGCGTCGCCGCTGGTCGCTCCGAAGACGCCGAAGGGCGTGCGTCCGCACACGCCGGGCTCGCTGGGCGCGGCGGGCGCGCACGCGCCGCTGTCGTACTCGCCGCGAGGGCACAGTCCGAACCGCGAGCGCGAGAGCTTTAGGTACGGTTTATGAAAGAAAGAAAGATCTTTATTTAGGCAAATAAAGATATTTCTTTCTTCCCGAACTAACAATACTAAAAGTAATATTATTTCGGAACTACCGTACTGATATTACTTTTAATAATCTGTGTATGATATGTGACCGTAAATGCACATATTAAATATATCGTCGCTTAACTTTTAACAACGCGGATCTCAAAGTTAGCAACTTTTCAGGAGAGCAATGAAACTGTCGCAAATAGTTGTTTTTAATTCTACAAATACCAAATAATATATTGCGTTTAAAATATTAATATACTCATATTAAAATAATATTTTTTATGAAAATGTAACATGTTCCTATATTATTTTGAGATACCATTGTTTCATTAACTCAAAATGGGTACTTAAACAATCTTTTGTACAGCAGATTCCTTGCTTGCAGTCCAGTTCAATAGATAATCATCAATGTCAGTTGATTGTCCTGGATCTATGACACCATTACATAGATAGTGTTAGTACGATGAAACCAGTGTACAAAAATGTTTATTTAATTTATGATCTATTTCAAAATTAGTCACTGTAAATATAATTTAGGTTTATCCTTAAATCAAAACACCTTATATGGTCATGTATAATGTTCGGAAGTGACAAACGTGTAGACAGTTCACATGTCACATATTTACCCTATGGATATATGACACTATTTACCTGCCCTTCGGAATTTATACATAAATTATCACATGACGAGTATTTGATTGGAAGACCTCGTGATGTATTCATTCATAAATCATCAAATTACTTGTGTTCAATTGTAATTTCGGTAATATGTTGCAAAAACTAAGTCGTAGCTTGGCATTGATTCCAGCAGCAACATAAGCAGCCTGTCCATTTGAACACCAAGATGAATTCATTGACTTATATTACTTGTGTTCAATTGTAATTACGATCATAAGGTGCAAAAACTAAGTCGTAGCTTGGCATTGGTTCCAGCAGCAACATAAGCAGCCTGTCTCGCAGCACGCCCGCGTCGGCGGCGAGCGCGCCGGTGTCCGCCGCGACGCTCGCGCCGCCGCTCGCCGCGCCGCTGCCCGCGCCGCTCGCAGCGCCGCTCGCCGCTCCGCTGCCCGTTAGTGACTTGTTAAACAATATGCTACGTTTTAATATACGCCGTACACGGCCAGTGATGACCTGCTTGGCGGAACCGTTACTATACTGGTCTGACTCGCAGAGGGTTCCGGGTTCGATTCCCCACCAGACGGGTGTCGTGGTGAATGATTCCTGCTCTGGTTCTGGGTGTTTGCTTATTCGCCTTTGTGTATGGCCATGGCACCCACGACACAGGAGAAAATCCTGGTGTAAATAGCTGAGCTGAGTGTAGATTTATTAATTAGAATGATTTGAATACAAGTATGTAAATAACCTACTCTGAAATCCTCATCATTATTATTTACTGATCATTTTCTGCGTTTAGCGTGAAATGCAATTTACGTTTGGTGATAATTTTGGAATATCTAAGTTTGTAAACCATAGACAGAACACCATAAACAGAGGCTTATATACAGAATAAGTAGCATAGTGTTGAACATAATTCCTAAATAATATCATTACAAGATTTCAATTCTAAACTTTTACATCAAATCATAAAATATCACTAGTATTGTAAATAGAAATCAACTAGCACATTACAATATGTCAAAAGACATGGAATCATTACATGTCACAACTAACCCCAAAACACCTATATTCCAGGGTCAGTTGCCGTCGCTGAGCAGTGGACTTAGCGCCCTAGGCGGTCCTCTACCCTCGCTTGCTGGGCTGGCGCCCCTGGCAGCGCCCACGCCCACGCCGGCCGCGCCCACTCCCGCGCACCTCGCTCACTCGCTGGCACCCGTGCCCACCGTGCCCAGTATCAGCTCCACCGCCAAACCGCCCGCCCACTGGGGGGTAACGTGAGTATACCTGATGATATGTTATTATTCTACTCAGAGTTACGTATTTTAATTGCAATAAGTAGGAATAAAGTTCCCGTAGACTCAAAGCTTATGTATTGTATATTTAAACTGATCTGTCAAGTGAACAATCATCAGCTGATAGAACTGCAGTTGAATTAAATATTACAATAAATACAATTAGAAAAAGCGAGACATACATAGTACTACAGTGTATCTTGATAAGATTTGATCTATAATTTTGTAAAGTGAAACAAAATTAAATGACCGCTAGTCATTACTTTTTGATCGCGCGTATTTTTATTTTAACTTCATTTTCTCTGTCGGATTACAAGTTACGTAAAATTTGACAGGATTGCTCAACTCAACTGATATCTATATGTTGCTGTTAATGAGAAAAGTTTATAGTAAGGGCCAGTGGAAAGTAATTATCAGTAAAATTGCATTTTTAGCACAGAAGGTTGTTTGTTACTTTGTTGCTGATGAGTCGATTATCTCTTCCAGCAGGCCACCGGCTGCGGAGCGGCCGGGCTTCGCGAGTGCACCCTCACTGTTTGGGCCACCGCTCGCGCCACCCAACCCCAACCCCTTCTCCGCAGAGTCAATATTTCAATCCAGTGAGTATTGCATTTCTTATATATTATTTCCATCCATCCATTGCGCTTTTTGAGGTCCACTGCTGGATATAGGCCTCCCCTAAATGAAATCACTCTAACCGGTCCTGTGCCTTCTGAATCCAACGGTTTCCCGCTGTCTTCTTCAGGTCATCGGTCCACCTGCTGAGGGTGCGACCTGTGCTCCTTTTGCTATATATTATTTATTGTATTAAAATTAAAAGATACACAATATGTTAAAATTATTTACGCTTAAATTTAATTTAGTAGATAAGCTGATGTAAATGCTGTAATTAATGGTATCAAAGGTTTCTCAGTAAAAACAAATTATATAAAACGGTGACAGTAAAGTATCTTAAATGTTATTTGATCTTACCGTTTGAATTTCTATTCCAATTACTAAATAAAGTGAAAGTAACTTATATTATTATTATTTCGTGTTAGAAAAGAGAATGGATTTTATTTATTATGTTATAAGACCCCAGTCTTTTTGGCTTGAGAGATGCTACCGTATTTAACTTTAACTTAATAACAACGATCTTAAATGCTGTTGTGAATTTGTGTACAAGATATAGGAAATGACACCCAAATTATGTGTGTGACTTGGCTCTTATAGGTAATGCACAGGTATATGCTGTAAATCCACCTATTCGCACTTGGCCAGCGTGGTGGACTATGGCCTAAACACTGTCATTCTGAGAGAAGACCCATGCCCAGCTGTAGGACAATAACGGGTTGGCACCATGCTAATGTAATTAATTTCAATGTTTTATTTATATAAAATTAATTACAGATGTGACTTCATAGTCAAATATATTTTAGCTATAATAATCGTCAACCTATTATTGTCCCACGACTGGGCATGGTACTTCTCTCGGAATGAGAGTTACGGGCCATAGTCCACCGCGCTGACTAAGTGCGAATTGGTGGACAGCTATAATAGAATACTATATACTTGTATGAATTTGCATGAATGCTTCACGTTGGATATAGGTGTACCACGTTGGATATAGGTCTACCACCTTCTAAATTTAGTTTAATTTAATATGTTATTGGACAGTAATAACGATATTGTCTCCACTACACTCCAGGTCCGGGCGCGGATCTACTGCGGCGCGAGCTAGACAACCGGTTCCTGGCGGCGGCGGGCGCGGTGGGCGCGGGCGGCGCGGGCGTCGGCGTCGGCGTGCGCACGGAGATGCACCACCACCAGCACCAGCACACGCACGTGCACCAGCACCCGCCGCACGCGCCGCCGCACGCCGCCAACCCGCACCACCCGCACCAGCTGCTGGTGCCGCACGCGCCCATTGTAAGTGTCACGTGTTAGTGTTGCCTACTGCGACGCGACCTCGACAACCGGTTCCTTGCGTCGGCGTGCGCACGGAGATGCACCAGCATCCGCCGCACGCGACCAACCCGCACCAGCTGCTTGTGCTGCACACGCCCATTGTAAGTATCATGTGTTAGTGTTTCTTACTGCGACGCGAGTTCGACAACCGGTTCCTTGCGTCGGCGTCGGCTTGCGCACGGAGATGCACCACCAGCACCAACACACGCACGGCCAACCCACACCAGCTGCTGGTGCCGCACGCGCTCATTGTAAGTGTCACGTGTTAGTGTTGCCTACTGCGACGCGAGCTTGAGTACCGGTTCCTTGGGTCGGTGTTGGCGTACGCACGGGGAATTACTGCCACCAGCACAGGCACGTGCACCAGCACCCGCCCGCTGGCTGGCAGCTGCTGGTGCCGCACGCGCCCATTGTTAGTATTATATGTTGCTTGTTTGTTGCCCGTGTATGTTACATAGATGATGGGTGTTGTTCGTGTGTATGCCTGTATGTATGTATTTATGTATGTGTCCATACAATTTCTTTGGCACGCTACGGCAAAAACGGCTTGACGGATTAGTACATATGGCATATCATTAAAACATTCTCAGTTTGCAGTGACATAGACTATATGATTTTTAAATATAGCGTCTGCGATCAAAGAAAAAGGGGAGAAAGTATTTTTATTTTATTATCATAACAATATGCCATATCAAATCCATGTTGGGTGTCAAGCGAAAACTTGTAAATAGACCATTACATAAAAATAAAGCTCGCTTATTCTATAATGTCTATAATGTTATAGAATAAGCGAGCGTTCCATGTTCCTGTTTGCAACCCTAGGTTAAAATAATGCTAAGCCTATGTATGCAAGATTATAGAACGAATATGTTCGGACCAGGGAGGTATCGGCGTTCTGGCAGAAGGGTATGATTGACACTTTTATATCAGACGATTGTCTTAGTCCATGGTAAGAGCAAACCATCTGTGATTGACTTGAGAGATAGAAATATCAGGTGTTCTATATAAAGTTGTTTACACATGTACAAGGGCGGCAGTGACCACTTACCATCAGGTGGACAGCTTGCTCATGTGCCGCTTCCAAATTATATAAGAAAAGTAGATTTGTCTTTATTTGACTTCTGATTGTTTTATTTGTCTTCACGAGAAAACTAAAAAAAATTGAAGACGACTGATCGAGGTATTTCCTTAGAGCAAAGTATTCGTAGAGCAGAGAACCCTAAGACCATCACAACCATAGGACAGAGTTAATTAACTTAATTATGATATTTACTATATCGTAAATAATAAATTGTTCTGCATTGCATTTTGGGGCTCACATTACTCATTTTACGGTTACCATTTATTGTTAAAAACAATACGCAACTGTTCAATTCAATATGTTATATTTTATTTTTTAATTTGTGTGTCATATACTTAACTGATATTTAGTCATAACAATGCACATGTAGTTATTAATAATAATGCACAGTTAATTGGTGTGAACTTTTTAACATATTTCCTCAATTTGTTATTGTTATAAAATGTAATAATAACTAACTGAGGTAATGCGCATACATTGACTTTTTAAAACGCTTTTATTAGATTGGGTTGTATGTGTGTAATGGAATATTTGGGCTAAATTTTCACCACTTTCCAGAATTCTGATTAATTTGACTATGCAATTATATGAAGAAAAAAAATTCACAACAGTTATTTTATTTGGTTTTTACTCAAATGTTTACTTATTAAATTACAAATTTAAAGCCTTTATTGCATATAAGCAACTGAATAATACTATATTATTGTAATGAAATATATTAAACATTCCGTTCACGCGTTTCAGTTCAAAGACGTGGGCAAGATTTCGTCACTGTACCGCACTGGGCTCGGTCTCGGATATCCGTATTCGTCGAGTTTATTGCATCCTGCAGCGCCGTATGTGCCTCCCGCGCCGCTCAACGCGTACGCACCGAAGGTACTATGACCTTTTTATATACGTTTTATTTACAATCGATTTTGTATAATACACTGAGATTATAACCTCATAGAATAGATGTAGTATCCATTAACTCTCTGTATATGTTTCCATCGTAGGATCTATTATAAAGCATAATCGGACGAAATAGCAAACTGAAATTCGTCTTATATCTATGATGAATAAAAGAAAAACAATTGAATATTTCACAAAAATAAATTGTATTTGTTAATATCTCAACAGTCTGAATTTGCTTTATACAGAACTTTTTTGTACAATACGTAGGTCTGTTTTATAGTAATATGTGAAACATTTAGTTTATCACTTCTTCCCTTATAACACAATGATGCTATTGTGTCTTAACTTTCAAAAAACAGTATTTGTTCCTGAAATTTTATATCGTTCTTTTCTAAATAGCACAATTTTCATCATCTATAGTTCATCGTAAAATAGTTTTGTTATTCTACGAATCAAAGCTATGCTGTTACAAAGTTCTATTTACGAATTAGTCTAGTGCTTATATTTTAATTTGCTCTCATCATTAACACTGCATCGCCTCATGTTAACAGCCCATAGTGTCGGCCGCAAGCGACTCCGCCACTAAACCACCACCACGCCCTGCTGTTGCGGTAGGTTCCTTCACCACTATGTACACTCTGCATGCATTCTAACTACCTTATGCCAATCCTGCGCTTTTGGGTGTAGGTACTCATATTATTATTATAGTTTTCACTGAATAATGTAGCTTCTCTAGAGTTCATTTGTTTTTATCAAATCTTTAGGTGTCAAACAAAACACTAATTAAGTAACTTTGCTATTAAACAGAAATCTGGAAAATGGAACGCTATGCACGTACGCATCGCCTGGGAGATTTACAATCATCAACACAAAGACAAATCGGCTCCTGGAATACTGACGCCCGGCGGCGTGGATAAAGACAAGTTGCGAGCCTACCCTCCGCCCGCGCCGCCGCCTCCTACCTACCGTTCACCCTACGATCTACCACCCGCGCCTTACCTGCAACACCATCCGCATCTAGGTGCCGTCCGATACGATCCACGCGGCTCGCTCGCGACCTCGCCTCTCGCGCTAGCCGCCGATCGGAACTTGGGCGTATCCGGTGTATCACACTTCGCTCGATACGGTGCCGGAGCCTTCCCCGGCGCGCCCACCGCCTTCGGCCTCTCCGCGTACGGCCGTGACCTGGCGTTATCCTCCTCGTTGCACGCCGTGCACGCGCCGCCGCTCGGTGCCCTGCATGACGCTTGGCGCGCGCGCCCGCCGGCCGCGGCCGACGTACGGCGCGAACACGAAGAACGAGAGCGTGCTCGCCGGGAGCGCGAGGAAAGGGAGAGACGCGAGCGCGAGGACCGAGAGCGACGCAAGGCCCGCGAGCGCGAAATGGAAAGGGTACGGACGCGGTCGCCGCTACGGAATGGGGCGCCCGACGCGGTCAAGGACGAGAGAAAGGAGCCTCCAAGGCCACCGCCGACGTTACCCACGTACGCACCGCCGCCGCATTGGGACCCATACCGCGCGTACGACCCGCTTCAGCACATGAGGTTCGCGCCGCTCGTGGAGGCCGCGATCCGCGCGGAGGAGGACCGCGCGAAGATGCTGAGCGCGTACGCGCACCACCAGCAGCTGAAGTCGAGCCCGCTGCTGCACCGGTCGATGGCGCACGCGGCGCACGGCGCGCACGCGGCGCACGGGCCGCACGCGCCGCACGCGCCGCTGCCGCCGCTGGGCGCGCACGGGCCGCTGGCGCCGCTGGCCCCGCTGGCGCCGCTCGCGCCCATGGCGGCGCCGCTGGACCTGCTCAAGAAGGAGGAGCCGCGATGATAGCGAGCGCCCGCGACCGTCTGCACCACCGTGTACATACAGAGTAGCGTGACCGACGTCGCCGAGTGAGTTCCGCCGCGCCGATTCGACGTGTGTCGTTTCGCGTTATCGGCTTAGAGAATTATTTATTGTAACGTCGCTTGCGGCCCGCAGCGCCGAGGCCGAGTGCAATATGGGACGAGATCGCGGGGCGCTCGTCGCCGCCAGCCTGTACACTACTGCTTGTTTATTTACATGAAAATATCTATCGAGTTGTTATTGTGAACATTATTAGTTAATTATACATTAAATTGCTGATTATGTGAATGGTACCGTTAACATATGGTACTTATAAATATTTATATATACTTATAAATAAATTGTAAATAGTAGCGTGTAAATTAGTGTTAAAATATAGAATTGGTTTATTTAACGTCATACAAAGGAAAATCACATAAATTATTATTGCATCGGGAGGCCGATTTACGCTCCCGTTAAAAATCTCATAATGGTTTTTCAATTGTACCAGTGGAGTTCGATCTATATTTATATAATTTATTTATACTCTATTCTTCCATGAACACTTAGACGGAAACTACGATGTCTGTTACAAATAGCGGTTGATATTTTCTTTCAAATGCATTTAAAAATATGTGATATTATTATATTGTGGAGTACATTTTGTCTGACTTCGACTAGTGTCTGTTTGCGAAAAGATGACTATACAATAACATTCACGTTACATTCTTCCTTCACAACTGATACAAAAGACATTTTTCGTGGACAATGTTGTAATAATGCTTCCGTTGAAATATATATTTTTGTTTCATGTAATAGGAAACTCGTATGTGCCATTAAAGTTAGCGTTAATGGACATTGAGTCAGACAAAATTGAATTAATAACCTGTTTTAAGGCACGTTACATTTGATGATTGTGTTCTCATGATTTTATGAAAGAGTAATTCAGAAGTGTATTATAGTCTATACAAAAATCATTCTGTATACTAAAAAGTAAATGAAAGCTTGGTGCGATTCAGAAAAGAAACCATTAAAACTTTTGATTTTTATACCAAAAAGTTTTTCTTTTGTTTCTCCTGTCTGCTTTGTTCTATGAAAAAAGTGATGATCTATTGAAAAGGAGAAACTGAATTTCCCTACTTCTCTCGTATCAATAACATTTCGGAACTCTGTAATTCCACGATGTTCATCGCTTATGTACGTTTTACTAGTAGGAAATATGCAAGTGATTTCAATTTTCTATCGTGGATACATTTTGGTAGAAATAATTTAATTATTTTCGTACGTAATTGTTACATAAATCTTGAATCAAAAGTGTAAAAAAATCACGCTGACTTCTCAAATGCGAAACGCTTAGCGTTCGTCGAACCGAACAAGTAACATTAAAAAATACTGCATAAATAGAATCAATAGATTTTTGATTTTTGTAATAATTTATTTAGTTAAACACTCGGACTTTGCGTCAAAACAGTAGTATAAAAGTATTATAATATTATAATGTGGTTTACTAACCAGCATTCGTTTGATACTTACATTGTTATACCTACTACCACACCAAACCTAGACCTATTTCTAACGTGAAGAATTTCTTCCGTTTCGATGGAAGGGTGTGGTTGCCGGTACACTTTCACATGAGGCGACCATCATAGTCCTCGGGAGTAGCAATGCATCTGTGATTGACTTCAGATGAAATCCATTTTCTGTATGAAATTGATTACAGATGTCTATACACTTATCAGGTGGACTGTTAGTTTGCTACTTCAGTCAGATAAAAAAAAAACAAACCTTTGCGAGCTCATGAATAACAACTGCTAAATATCCTCACATAATTAGATGAATAGTTTACGATTCTATAGAGATATACAGATATTACTCTTATAGCTAAGTCGTTTCAAATGATATGTCTTAGGGTTTATTCCGTGCAAAATAAATGGACACTATTTAACATCGTCTGACACAATCGGGTAAAAATGAAGTTGTGATGCTACTCTCATTCAACATCGCTATTCATGTGTAAGGGGTAAGTGAGAATAAAAAATGTTTATATTTGTAGTCTCGTACAATTTTTCAAATTCCAGTGCACTTTTGATATATAATATTTATAGGAACAAAGAAACAATAACTATAAGTGATTTTATCAAAGTACAATCTGGCAGACTTAAAAATTGATGTTTATGTAATATGAGAAATATATTTTTTACTATATAGTAATTTAAACACCATTATAAAAACGATATTGTGGATACTATAATTATCTCTTATAATCATCGTTTACACCTGGCAACCCAAGTATTATGCCAGGAAAAGAATAGGTAACCCTCCGTTTACATATCCTATAGGCTTAGTACTTAGGTACCGTTAGTTTTACTTTTTTCGTTAAACTTGTATTTTATTGTTGATAATGTTGTTAGTTTTGTTTGTGTTCGTTAAATTTCACCATTGAGGAAATTAAAAAAATTTAAATGATTTTCAATTTTTAACAGGGTTGCCAAGTTAGGGGGTTTGCCCCAAATTTAGGGGATAAAAAGTAGGATTGGGTTTTTTAGGAGTGTCCTATTTTAGGAGTTTTTATAACTTCAACATATGGGTGTTCATAAAGCGAAATCTTAAAGGAAAAAAACGGTGATGCACTACCCCCGATGACCTTTTTTTTTAGTCGTCGAGGGAAAAACCTACGACCTGATTCAGAAATACGGGAGGTTGCCAGGAATCCAATTCATTGTAGGAATTTCAGGGGTTTTTTAAAGAGACTTTAGGGGAATACATTTTTGGGAGTTGGTAACCCTGATTTTTAATTAATTATAGTTATGCCAAGATTTTAATCAGGCAACCCAATTTTCTTTTTTTATCATTTTTAATAAACGAAATTACCTATTGATTATTTCATATCCATTAAACAGATCGGTGAAGCAGTGGCGTAGCGTGGCTTCATGTCGCCTGTGGTAGAAGTACAATTTATAGTCCATGAATTTACATTTTTTTTATCTAAAAAAATCACTTGCGAACCCTACTTACTCGTTTAATCTATAACTCTGGAATCTGACGACCGGAAAAAAGGTCTTCAATACCAAATATTTTGCCGCCCCCAAAAACATGCCACCCGGTGCTAACCGCACCCCCCTCCCCCCACGCTACACAACTGCGGTGAAGTTCGATGTTATATCGTATCCCTTACTATACTCGGGGCATATTCGATAAGGAATGTTTAATAACAAAGCGTTGCCTAACAACCACTGACAGGCAGGGGAATGCAACTTCTTGTTGTTTTATCAGCCATCTTTTACCTATTATTAACTGTTACCTGTAACATAAAATAGGTTGCAAATACCTTAGTGGTAAATAAATTTTGTTTGACTGGTTTTAGCATATTATTTTGCAGTTGGTCATTATTAGTTAATCAACCCTTCTTGATTAAATTTCATCGCGAAAATTGAATGCATACTTTGGTTGAATATGAAATGCATTTGTGTACAAATTCATGCAAGTTGGTGATAACCCTACATTAGAATTTTTATGGTTTGTTTACATTTATTCCAGATGGAATTGGCCCCGAGTAATAGAAACCGAATATGGCGTAACATATGTACCTACCAAATGTAGATGCTTCATTTAGGTTTTAGTAGCACTAACAGTTGTTTACTTCTGGAGTACTACTATTTAGATTTTTAAGCATAGTAAATGTATGTAAAATATTAGCAACGTCCAATATGCGGTGAACTGATTTTTACCCCCAAATGTCTTACAAAGGCGGTGTTGTGTATACACGAGATTTATGCCCATTGCTAGGTACGAGTCTATCCTCAATACTAGAAGAGAGCTGGAGAGCATACACTAGCACAAGTAGTTCGCTTGTCTAAGGCCTGGCGCTCATTATCGGCATCGGCATGGCTGAGGGTTCTAGGTGATAAAAAGCATTATACATTAACTTCATGGCAATAAGTATGTATGATTGCATGGCAATAAATATATATGTATGATCGTAGTAACAAAAATACCGCCTTGGTATGCTTGAAGCTACTACATCGGCAGTTTCTAGGATGCTTCGTGATTTTATTTATTTAATTTTTGAAACATCCTAAGCTAAGGTTTACAAGGGTAAACTTAATACCTAATGACATTCTCTGCCAGTCAACCCTGAGCGATAGCGATAATTTGTGGTAGGTATATAAAAAAGTAAGTACAAACTATTAATTGTATATGAAATTGGATTCTGCGGTACGCCGTCGCCGCCGCCCGCGGCGAAGCTACACTCGGGGCTAGCTTGCACTGCGGTGCGAGGGGGAGAAGAGGCATTCGCCTTTTGGATCATTTGACTCACAATACCCAATTCACCATATTAAATACCACTCAGGCAACTTGCCGATGCCCATAATAGGCGCTGGGCCTAACATGTCGGGAATGTGAATTAATGGTTAACCCACAGCCATAAGACATTCGACAAAAATTAAGTGTCATTATCAATACTGCTACTCCCGGTAATAGAAATTAGGACCGAGATCTTAATATGCGGTTTGAAGCAAAAAATACGTACAATAATAATGTCTAATGATTCAATAGTCCACTGCTTTGCCCAGTAGTGCAGTATTGGGTGATTATTAACTTTGCAACTTTTCTAAATGGATTTGATCCTGTCTCTGAGCGGTGAACGTCGCTCCAGCAGGAAAGTAGCACGTAGAGTGATATGAGTGGGACGCATAATTAGTGCCCAATCTGCTGTAAATGTGCGCCAAATAAAAAATTTGTGCGTGTTGTAGTTTTTGAAATAAACGGAAAAAACTATTCCTGCTGGGGTAACGTTGTTCCAGCAGGAAAATTCTAAACGAAAGATCGGAGAGTTAAAAATTGCATATGAGCAGAGAGCTTATATTTGTGCAAATTTGTGCGCTAAAAATATAATTTGTGCGTCTTCAGGTTCTCGAGATATTGCGTTTCCTGCTGCGGTAACGTTTTGCAAAATCGCGTATCTAAAAGACTATTGTATGTGCGCCTGTAGAATAAACATGTACAAATAGCTCTTAATTTGTGCGTATTTGTGACAAAATTAGATTTAAAAAAATACTTATAGTTTTCGAGTAATCACGGTTTTTTCAAAAATCCAAACAGTGTCATAGCTCCTAAATAAGAAAAGATATAAGGTCACTGAAAACTGCATTCGGTCCGTCTTGGCGTGGTTAATTAGCACAAAAAAAATCAAAAGTGCACATACGTGCGTTTTTGGATAATATGAATTAAAGTCAAAAAACGACGTCCTACCTTTGACGTCACCGTTCAAGAAACTGGCTCAACCTAAGATGTTTGGGCATTAACCAAAAATTAGTGCGTTTAGTCAAATAATATGTAAGATAAATATCCAGTGAGAAATACTTCGCATTAAGTAAATATAAACAAAAAAACAAAACAGACACAAACGCTGGTTATACGACCAAATTCGAATGACTATAAAAAAGCGGGGATTTTATACATGCTAATGACCTTCTTAACTTTACACACTAACCGATTAAAACTTAGTATACTCGAGTACACTGAAGTAGAAAATAGAAAATAAACTTTTTATTTGTGCGGTAGATTTGTACACGATGAAGTACATAATAAAAAAGGAGCTTAATTGCTACTTGGAATATTATTAGTTATCTTCATTCCAAATTTAATTAAAATACATTCAGCACTGCAATTCAGCATACATTAGGACATTTACATTAATAATATGATATTAGTCTTAATTTTTTAATTGGAAACTGATCTGTGATTTTAATATATACAAGATACAAAAATATAAAGTGTGTGTGTTTATGTACACGCGTTCGAAGTTATACTTCTTTGGCTTAATATAATATAAAAATCTTTTTAAAAGTTTTATCTTTCGCATAATTCTACGCTTGGAGAAAAAACGACATTAACAGTAGAAAAAACTAAAATGTACACTATAGTTAACTTCAGGGTGTCGGATTTACTTGTCGGTGTGCGCGCGCATCGTAAGACTCTTCGTAAGACTCTATTTACTCTCATCATTTTTACCTAGCGCGCCAAAAGAAGTATAACTTTAATAACCTTAAGGAACTTTTTGCGTTCGAATATTTTACTTAAGATTTTTCTGTGATCTTATTTAAGAATCAAAATTAAAGAAAATATAAATAAGAATTTTCACACATACTAGGTCTTTCATTTGATAATTACACGATCCATTTATTATATTTTGTAATTATTTCCCTAAAGGTCGTATAATTAATCACCAATAAACGTTTGAGCGTGACAGTACCTGCAATAATACGTTCAAGAAAGAAAGGTCATTAG
The DNA here is from genome assembly GCA_949699795.1 of Spicauda simplicius. Classification (NCBI taxonomy): domain Eukaryota; kingdom Metazoa; phylum Arthropoda; class Insecta; order Lepidoptera; family Hesperiidae; genus Spicauda; species Spicauda simplicius. The sequence continues at coordinate 10,804,201 of OX453065.1, forward strand.
TATATATGAAACCCCCGCTTTTTTGTAGTCATTCGAATTTGGTCGTATAACCAGCGTTTGTGTTACTGTTTTGTTTTTTGTTTATATTTACTTAATGCGAAATATTTCACACTGGAATTTTATCTTACATATTATTTGACTAAACGCACTAATTTTTGGTTAATGCCCAAACATCTTAGGTTGAGCCAGTTTCTTGAACGGTGACGTCAAAGGTAGGACGTCGTTTTTTGACTTTAATTCATATTATCCAAAAACGCACGTATGTGCACTTTTGATTTTTTTTGTGCTAATTAACCACGCCAAGACGGACCGAATGCAGTTTTCAGTGACCTTATATCTTTTCTTATTTAGGAGCTATGACACTGTTTGGATTTTTGAAAAAACCGTGATTACTCGAAAACTATAAGTATTTTTTAAAATCTAATTTTGTCACAAATACGCACAAATTAAGAGCTATTTGTACATGTTTATTCTACAGGCGCACATACAATAGTCTTTTAGATACGCGATTTTGCAAAACGTTACCGCAGCAGGAAACGCAATATCTCGAGAACCTGAAGACGCACAAATTATATTTTTAGCGCACAAATTTGCACAAATATAAGCTCTCTGCTCATATGCAATTTTTAACTCTCCGATCTTTCGTTTAGAATTTTCCTGCTGGAACAACGTTACCCCAGCAGGAATAGTTTTTTCCGTTTATTTCAAAAACTACAACACGCACAAATTTTTTATTTGGCGCACATTTACAGCAGATTGGGCACTAATTATGCGTCCCACTCATATCACTCTACGTGCTACTTTCCTGCTGGAGCGACGTTCACCTCTGAGCGGCAGTGACATCTTACCACATGGATTGCAAGCTTGTTTGCCACTTAAATATTTAAAAAAATTGGCTGAGCTCCTAATTTACCTCACATGTACTATTTAGTTATTTGCTAAACAGTTGCCTCTGGGGATATATCATCAACCTATTATTGTCTCACTGCTGGGCACGGGTCTTCTCTCGGAATGAGAGAGTTTTAGGCCATAGTCCACTGGATACTGCCATGCACTTCACCGCTGCGCAGCGCACCAACGCCGTGATGCAATTTTTATATGTCTTCTGTAGCATTTCAAATAAACAGAATCTACATTATACTCGTTAAAATATTCATTATAGCCACTTCATGAAAAAAATAGACTTCTGTGTTAGAAATTTTATTTAACTAGACAAACAGCAAAATCATTATTCTGTTATTTAATTTGCAAATCTACGAATCTAGATTATGTAGTATTTCAATTCTGATCTCTAAATAGCATATATTTTTCAAATTCTATTCTACAAAGAGATAATCATTAAATAGTGATGTTAATGCAAACATTTAAATTGAAGTTGATTTAGATAATATGGCTATAACAATGATTGTATTTTATCAAAGAAATAAATAACAACTATAATTATGATTTATTGATCTATTTTTCTATTTCGCCATGTTTACTTTCTGTACCAAACTTGAATACTCTTCATTCTCTTGACTTTCTTTTGTAATTGGAGGACTCCATAAAGCAGAGCTTCAGCTGTGGGTGGGCATCCAGGCACATAAATATCTACGGGTACAATACGATCACAACCCCTGAAATTAAAGAAAAAATGATTAGATGGCAAACATGATACAATATAAACTGTTTAGTTCTTCTATATTTTCAAATTAATTAAGAATGATTAAATTTTATTACATTTAATTATTTATACTACATTTTTATCTTAGACATCTGTTAAAATCTAATATACCTGTCCATCTTTCAGTTCACACTTCATAAAGTATAATAAAAAATTTCAAATATTTGTTAATAGCATTCAAATTGTTTCAATCTACATATGGGAGTGAAATAGTAGCTTACAAGTGGATTAATATTCTGTCACAGTTATGTACATTTCTATACATATATATATTTTGATTACAGTGTCTTATTGGCAAATGTAATTGAAAACGTAATGATTACTTTGAGTGCTGTATCCATCCATCCATCAGCCTTTTGATGTCCACTGCTGAACATAGGCCTCCCCTAAATGGCGCCACTCCAACCGGTCCTGTGCCCTCTGAATCGCAACGGTTTCCCACTGTCTTCTTCAGGTCATCGGTCCACCTGGTAGGGGGGCGACCTGAACTCCTTTTGCCTAAACGTGGTCGCCACTCGAGGACCTTTCTTTCCCATCGATTATCGGTCCTATGAGCGATGTGGCCGGCCCATTGCCACTTCAGCCTGCTAATTTTGAGAGCTATGTCGGTAAGCTTGTATATATTACAGATATTTCTTTGTTACATCTTACCTTACAACAGAGTAAGAATAGTGGTAGTATCCCCCACCATTGGCACAACTGCCCATAGATATGACCCATCTGGGATCAGGCATCTGGTCGTATACCTTCCTCAAAGCAGGAGCCATCTTGTTTGTCAATGTTCCGGCCACAATCATCACATCTGACTGGCGAGGAGAAGCACGGAATACTACACCATATCTGTAAGAGTTACTCTATGTATAATTTGATAAAGGTTATTCTTACAGTTTCACTCAGTTCGGCCATGTACCAGTTATACCATGGTAATGAGTATGAGTTGTGGTAATCTGGGTCATAAACTATGCATGTACCAAATTTTAGCAATATCTCATCGGTACTTTTTGTCTGAAAGACTAACAGACACATTTGTAGCCACAAACTTCTTGCATTTATAACTTCAACAATATTTCATTATTAGAGAGATATTTTTTTGGGGTATGTGTGTATCTTAATGTTCAGCAGAATATTAACTGCAATGTGTAGTTGGGTTATAACCACATACACATCCATTTTAGATTTAAATTTTGGATATTATATAAAATGATAAAAAATTAAAATCCGTATCAATTCCAGGTTTTGAAATAGATTCCTTGAAGTACTTAAAAACAAGACTAATTAATTAAAATAAATAAAAAAAAATAATGCAATCTGCTATGAAGATAAGTTTTATATCATTGTAAATCTATGATTTCAATCTATTGTTGTATCCATATATAAAACATCATATTATCTTAGCTCAAAAAAGTCATGTTTCTTGGCAAAAGATCAAAGTGAGCATAAAAGTGAAAGTGAAATTTCTTAAAGAAAATAGGAAGAAATATGTATATATGTATATAAATACAATTGTTTTTATCGCAATTCTGTTTCAAAATAAAGTTACAATTCTGTTACCTGTCCATATCATATCGAGGAGCAGCAATGTGCATCATCTCTACAGCACAGCAAGCCAAACCAAAGGTCATAGGCCACATTGAGCCCTTTCGGCCCCAATTAAGCAAGTCGTCGAGACGAGCCACCGCATACTCTGCCATATTCGAAGCATCTTGGAAAGGCGAGTATGGACGTTTTTCAGTCGTATTCGGAGCAGGCAAATGAGTATTACGAATTTGTCCAACGAGGGGCGCAATAGCTCCTTGCTTCAAAACTGAAAGCACCTTTGAAGGTGCAGCAGCACCGAGCGCTTTAACAGCCTGCATTTTTTCTGCAACAATTAATACGCATTTTGTCAATACACTTTTATTCCGTCAGCACAATAGGTTATAGTTTATTGATTATAATAGTAAATCTAAAAATAAGTAACTCACTTAGGGTATTAATACATTAGTTAACTATAATAAGAAATAATTCACTGTACACCTATACAATTAGAGAAAAATTACAAAAATACAATTAATTTACGTAACTTGGTAGGTTACGTTTACAAAGCTAGATTTTGATGTGTCAAATGTCAAGTTTTATCAAATATTTATCAAATAATAAATATAAAATTTTAAATAATTCGTCCATTAGTATTTAGTGTAAGACATACATTTTGCCTTATATTATTTTACTTACTAAATATGTTTTTCGAAAAAAACGGTTTTGTAGAAATTGAATAACTGCCTCCGTAAATACTCATTTGAATTTGCGCATTTTTGGATATTTATTTTTTACTATATTTATTTTATTTGTATAGTTCGTTTAGTTGACGACCTTACACCTAGGTACAGTTAGAGTTTCAAGTGTTACAAATTGTCCTATTTACATCGAAGGCCTAAAATATCGAAAGATGTTAATAAAGAATAAATTTAACGGGGCTTATTTCACTTGTTCAACTCTTTTAGAATATCTATAAAAATCAACCTTTTTTTCATTGATTGATTGGTACAATATGTAATACTTTCAAGACCGTTTTAATTTTTTAGATTTGATGATATTATGGCACCAATAATCAATGTTGATACTTTTAGGGCCGATAACATCCATCTTTCTTTAATACGCTTGCAACCCTAATGACAATGATATCAACTGTCAAAAACAGGTTGACATGACATTGATATTTTGATCGAATCAAATTCGAAGTTCACTGATGTAAACGAAAAATTTGAAATCTTAACAATTTAACTAGTTTTTTTTACGTTCTAAATTGCATAAAAGTGTAATTGTGTATATGTTCAGAAAATCTGTTTTATTTCTTAATTTTTCAGATATTATAAACAACCATTTGTCATACAGAGTACCTTTTTCACAATTGTAATTTCAATAAATAAACAATGCCTAATTTGGCAAAGGTTAGTGTTTTATTGTATAAATCCTCTTAATATTTTTTTAATAAAGTCTTAAACCGCTGTTTTATTTTATAGGGAAAAAAATGGTTTATGTCTGAATTTAATTTTGAAGAGGACCAGCCTCCAAATAAAGTTATTAAAAAGGCTAATGGACAGTCTCCTGTCAAAGCAACCAATGAGGTACTTATGTTTTCTGATATTATTCAATATGGATATTTACAGCATTCAGAAGACTAACTTAATTTCATTGCAGGAAATCCCTAGTAGTACATATTATACCTTCGACTTAAAAAGTCTCATCAACAACACAAATTGGATGAAAAATTTCGACCCGGTGAAGGTCGAGGACTTAGCCGTTAACAATAAAAAAGTACAAGAAGTTGAAGAATGGTTGAAAGTGGCCTGTGAATGTAGTTCCAGTAATATGCTCCTTCTCTCTGGGCCTGTTGGTTGCGGCAAAACTGCTACTGTTAGAACTGTTGCTGCAAAACATAACATTAGAATAACGGAATGGATTACTCCTGTGGATATTGAATTTCCTTCAGAATATGGTATACTCAATATATCTGTTTCTTTCTTTAGATATTTGAAATCAACTTAATATATCTATTTTTTTTGCATTATATCAACTAGGTATCAAATCTCTGTTCTGTCTGCCTGTATCTATTTATGTTATTCTATTGCAGGTGATTTTGAATTCAAAGAAAAGCAATCTAAACAATTTCTAGACTTTATATTAAATGCAGCAAATTTTACATCTTTGTTAGATAATAATAATTGTAAATTAGTCCTTGTTGAAGACTTTCCCAATACATTTCTAAGGACTCCAGCAGAATTTACTGATGTTTTGCAGTAAGATATTTATATATGGCATGACAATGAATTAAAATTTTCATAGTAATCGGTAGTAAAAAAAAATCAAATTATTTCAGGCAATACATGCAGAGAGCTAAGTCACCTATTGTTTTTGTAACCTCAGAGACTCATACGGATAAGAAGAACTCAGTTATAAATCTTTTTACTCCTGTACTAAAGGAAAGATTTAAAATTCATCAAATTTCGTAAGTTGCTTTCATGCTTTCATTTCAATTTTATGGCGTGAGATATAAATATGTAATTTGGAAGGCCTGAAATGAAAATTGCTATTCTGAGTGATACAATTTCATTAAAATTTCCAAGCTTGAGCAAAAGTGAAATCATAAATAAATAAATTTTATTTTATTTACTTTATAAGCTGTTTATCATTTGTTAAGTTTTTAATCATATTCTAAGAAATTTTGTATTTTTCCTTCAGTGACATTGATATTTTTGATGATCACAGCTAATTAAACTTACATTCATTAATTACAGGTTTAATAGTATTTCTGTCACTGGTTTAAAGTTCGCCCTTAAAAGAGCTTCAGATATAATCAGCAAAAAATACACCAGCATGTATAATATTCCAACAAGTGATTTGATTGAATCAGTTGTGAATTCCTCTGGAGGAGACGTTAGATCGGCTGTTTTAAATTTGCATTTTGCATGTTTAAAAGGTATGTATGTATTTACTAGATTCATTTTAGTAGGTAATAAATGTGTTAGGTTAATGATATGTTTTAAAAAAGTGTATTAGAAACCTTGTCGATGTTTACCTTTACATTACATATAAAATTGGCCTATCAATTTGGAGTACATAGCACCATGGGTCTATGGTCAAACAACCCTCTCACTCTGAGAAGGGAGGGAGGCAATAATGGGTTGACTACACACAATTTTGATATACCTTAATTATTTATTAATAGTTGCTGAACTTTTTTATTCCTAGGTTCAAATGCTAACTTAGAGACTAGCATAATCAAAGACAAAGAAATTAAAAGCAAAACAGTAAGGAAAAAGAAGAATCAGTCAAGTAAATTTATGTCACTAGGCAAAGATCAAACAGTAAGCATACTACATGGAGTAGGAAGAGTATTGAATCCAAAAGGTATGCTTCATTGTATATGATAAATAAATGAAATGTGTTACAAAAAGTCTACTTGATAAAAACACAATCTGCCTCAATAGAAACGTTGTGATGTAAGCATCCTGTAGGGGCAGTTATACCATGTTCTAGTTTTAGAGGTTACACAATCTTCTAGGAAGAGGAGTGTGTAGACTTTATAAGTATATTTATATATTATGATGAAAATTAAGTAATTGTAGATACAGGCAGTCCTCGACATACGTCGTTTCGAGTTACGTATTTTGACACTATTCCTCAAACATACATCGTGTTTCGATTTATGGTATAGGAAAATCCGTGTATCGCGAGGTCGACGTCTTCAGGAAGGCCTGGCACGACGGCGGTGGAGAGGAAGTACCCGCCCCGCATGTAGCTGCTTCTATTGGGAACACTGAAAGGAACTCACACTATGTCTTGACTTACGTCGTTTCGATTTACGTCGCGTATTTCGAGAACCTAACATGCCTTAAGTACGTGGATTGCATGTATATAAAAACAGTTTACAGAGGCTTAACAAATGTAATTCTTTCATTTCAGTCATTGCAGATGGCAGCCAACAATTTTCACATGCTCCGAAAGATATAATTGAACAATTCCTCAGTCATCCTAGCTCCTTTGTCAGCTTTCTAGAGGAGAACTATTTGCCACATTTCTCCTGTCCTAATGATACCGAAATGGCTGCCATGGCTCTTAGCGACGCTGATGTAATGCTTGCTGAGTGGAATGTAAGATCGAATTTAATTACTATCATCTGTAAAAAAAAAAACAATCTTACTAAATAAAAAAATATATTTTGTTCGTAGGAAAACCTTAGTCAAGAACAAGGGTTGTATGTAGCTGTAGCCGGTTTAATGTTGGCCAACAAAAACCCTATTTCTGCATGGAACCCAGTTAGAGGTCCGAAGAATATGAAAGTACAATATCTGTGAGTGAAATAACTCATTTTTGAAATTTTTCCCCATTTAAAATAGCAAAGATTTATTCCCTCAATTTTTTTTTAATCATAAAAATAAAAAATAAATGTTTTGATATTTATGACTATTATCTGTGTGGCTATGTTGATATACAATATTATAATGTCACATTATTATACTGAGCATATTAGAGAATGTGGGTACATTACTAATTATTTAAAGACGTAATTATTTAAAGACGGGGAGAGTGTGGATTCAAAATACCATGTTTGGTGATATGGTTTATTGTCACATAGTCAATATCCCATAAATGAAAACCCACGCTTTCTCAGTCTATATTCAAATATTTCATTAATGAAATTTCGTATGCATATAGTTTCGACGCCACAAAATACGATGTTAATCATGAGCTAAATTATTATTTTTTGAACTGTCTGTTTACAAAAAAATATTGAAAACTAATTTACTTACTTTTATTAATCACTGTGACATGTTATCCTAAATCTTAAATTGATAATAGATATATCTACTGCTTATCTGTTCGTAAAATCTCCATTATTGTTTCAGATCACTAAATGAGTTGCCCTTGCTGGAACAAAATTACTTATACAAAGGCAAAGTTCTAGTTTCTGATTATTTAACCTTCTATAAAATAATTACTGCATCACAGTAAAATAGAAATGGCAATTATCTGTTATGTATTTATTTAAATGTACTGTGTATTCTAAATAAAATGTTAATAGCATAAACAAATTGTTTATTGTAACAATCCATATATTGAATCTCTATCTCTTCTTAACATGTGTTAACCATATACTATTTACTTGGTATTAGAAACAGGCTCTTTGGATCTGGGAATGAAAATAAAAAACACATATTACTTTGATTGTTTAATGTGTGAAATTACAATACTTAAAACAATAGTCAATAATATCTCAATTACACATAAAAATGCATCGACTTTAAACTAGCACTGCACTTTTGTCACTATTGTATGTTGCACTGCGCACTCACCAATTCAATTTCCATTTTGCAAGCTTTTTGATAAAAAAGAATCATTAATATTCATGCCTATATAGAATGATGAATATCAACGTCATTTCGGCGAGGTGTAAAGTTTTCTTTAATCTACATTCCTTGTCAATACTTAAAATTATTAATATCACTATCAATAACTGAACAATGTTGCAATGCATAAACTTGCATGTTTTATACTCACCTGCCCATCACAGCGGTTAGTAAGGTAAGAATACATGTTAATATGAATTACAGCTAGACACTCCATATTCATAGAAATGTTACATATTGTGCAACATTTTCTATAATTTTCATGTATGTAGACAGGTGGAACAGGGCTAAAATTGAACCAGAATAGTTTAGGATCATACTTACCTGAGCGTGTCTGGAATGTGTATAGCCGAGACGGACACTTGCTGTGTGGCGGTGGTGGTTGCTTGCTGTTAGTGTGAGACGTGCGTGTGTAGTGTGGTGTGTGGTTGCTACCGGGAAGAGGAGGAGGAGGACCTGGAGCGGCGGCGGCGCGGCGCGGCGCGCGGGGAGCGCGAGCGCGAGCGGCGGCGGCGCGGCGGCGAGCGGCGCCGCGGCGGGCTGCGCCGGCGGTACCTGTTATATGGACACAAATATATTTTTACATGAAAATTTACGACTTCTAACATAACTAGTAAGCCCGCAGACAACAGCAGGTGGTCCGCGATAAGAATATTCTCTATTATAAGTACATGAATAATATTTTCAGAGAACAAGCCAAGTATATAAGTTTGTGAACTACATGATTTTTTTTTGTAACTTTTCAACCAAATTTGAATGTGCTAACAATTACTTGCCGAACCCTGTTACAAATAGATCATTACCAAAATTGTCATTTCATCCCAATTACAACTTGAAAATACAAAGTCACTACTAAAAATAAAAATAATTTACATTCAACAATAATACCTCATGCTGATAATTACTACAAAGCAGTGAATAATATAATTTAAATTTGTATGTAAATCATTCACTACAGAGAAAATCAAAAGAAGTGTTTTTGAATTCTGCAAGCTAACATTTGGCCTTTGTATTCTAATTGCATTTAATTTTATGTTATGGCATCAAAGGTCCGCTCTTTTATATGTATAAAGTCCCTGAAGAAGCACATTCTAGTTCTGTAACGACTAACCTTTATGTATTATGATGCCATTTGTTTATTAAGATATTATAAATGATTTATAGCTACATAAATAATATCTTGCTGTTTGATTTCGCGATAATTGTGAATATAGTAATAATAAATACTATCAACTCTATGTTTTAAAAATGCGTATATTTTGCAATATCTACCTTATAAGTGTTATATCAATTAAAGTTATATAATAGTTTAACTTCTGTTGAGGTCAGATGACAACAGAGTCGTTAGTCAAACGGTTTTCTAAGGAAGTCTTTACGTAGTTCATCATCGAACATAAGTATTGCAGACAAGGTAGCTAAAAATATTGTTACGAGCTTCGATCAAATATGTATTTTGCGTGCCCAAAATTATGTCGCGTGCAATGGCACGCGTGCTACTGGTTCGCCATCCGTGTTTTAGTTCTATAGGCCAGTTTTTTTCATGATACGAGCCCTGTAGTAGCAGAAAATTATTCTCGACCCATCGACCTTTTTTTATGTATGTCAAATAAATTGTGATTAAATATTTCTAATATTTAATTCATACAATTTTCATACTGAAGTATCTACTTCTCCCAACCTCTCACGACCCCCTAAACACATCGCAACTCCTTAACCCTTAAATGCATAGCACTTCATAAATCGTTGAAAAAAATATATGTCATGAGTGTTTAACTCTAGATAAAGGGAAAAATATTGAAAAAAATCCAGGTGTACTTTTTTGGTTTTATTTTTCAAAAATATACTAAGTATCGATTTCGATACATCATGCATTTAGGTAACAATTTTATTAGGGTAAGTAACTTAGAGCCTAATTTTAGAAATCAGAACATTTTTGAAATAAATTAAAACAGTCCGTGTTGTTTTTACCATAAGTACATTTTATCCTTAATACAGTATATTATGCTCAGTAAATTCCACCCAGACATCACGTAACACATCCTGCTATGACCTCGTTTCAGTTCATGGTCTACTCCGTCGACACAAGTCGACGTTGACCCCAAGAGACCTCTTGGGGTTTTTTTTGCTGGCACAACAGCCTTTCTTCTTGTAGTTGTAAGAGCAACTTCGATACTGATGACACCGACAAGGACGACGGTGGAGAAGTGAACATCACTTCTCCACTTACTAGAGGTCCAAAGCAAAGTTTCCCTGCAAAGTTTGATCGCATCTTTCTGTACAGAATATTCTTTTTTGAAGTACCCAGGCGTTGATTACCTTGAGATCTAAAAGGTGTTAATTTTTTCTCATGTACCATATCATTACGACTCTTCAACCTGAATCGGCTCCTGCCAAATACGAATCCCTCAGATCTACATCTCCCATATGTGCGGTGTACTCTTTTGTCAAGTTTTGGCAACTAATGGTAGCTGATGGATTTTTTCATACCTTCGAATTTCACCAGCAGGCTCTTCCCCTAAGTAAGTGGAATCCATAGTGACAGGTTTGTTGTCCTTCCAGGATACAGCCGTCACATCCACGCTATCAACACCAGTGACATTCTACTTACAGGTGCAGCTTACATTATTTTCCCAACCTGTTCCTCTGAATAGTTCCTAAGGTGCGAATTCCTTCTCCAGCCAAATTTACCATAAGTGGAATCAATGTGTAGTCAAAGAACTCTGTTTCCAAGTTTTCACGTCAAATATATATCGTCACTAGTAGATTCCTTTTCATCTGAAGAAAGTTCTCCATTTCCTAGCTGCCACAGGTATTTTTCTCTTGTTTTGATATATATGTATATATATAAAACGCATGAAGACAAACCATGTACCATATAACCACACAAGCAAAAGGGAATGCATATAACATAAAATTTGGTAAAGCTAAAGAAAACAGTGTTTTTCTCAACAATTTGTTTGAAAAAATAGATACAAATACGTAATAAGTTACTGTATTCAATAATATCATCGCAAAATCAATGATTTTTGATAAAATAAGGTACTTTGAAAACATTAGGAAGCATAATGTTATTGCCAACAATTAGTAAAAAATCATGCCATTTATGCATGAAGTATCGTTTTCGATACAAACAGAAATCCCTTCAAAAGTGTTCGTTTTAGCAAAAAATCTTGAAAAATACTAATAATAGAACATAAAAAAAATACATAGCATATTACTAGTATTTTTTTCAACCCAAAATATGTTTTTACAGTTGCCGTCAAAACGGATTGAAATTGCAGATGTTGTTGAAGACAATGTTCTTCGACCACATTGTTTCAAACTTTTTTCCCAATTCCAAAATGGCGTCACCAAATCAGCTGTAACTTACTTTTTAAACTTAGTTGACTCGGAATTCACGTCATTGACTCAAAAAAATCATTGACATATAAAAAAACAAAGTTACGGACTAAGAAATTCGAAGTATCGATTTCGATACAAGATGCATTTAAGGGTTAAGAGGTCGCGAGCCACAAGTTGTAACTGTCACAGGCTATAAGATAGCGTCGCAAAGTATCCATGCATAGTACCGTGCGGGGTACCTGGGCGGCGAGTGGCGTCGCGGCGGCGCGTGGCGCGGCGGCGCGCGCGGCGACACGCGCCGCGGCCGCGACGGCACCAGCACCGGCGCCGCCGTTATCTCCTGCCCGTCGATCTGACCTGTACACAAAATATCATGTGTTCATCATCAATTCGCACTCCAGCTCATCAACATCAATTCGCACTTGGCCAGCGCGGTGGACTATGGCCTATAACACTCTCATTCCTGAGAGAAGACCCGTGCCCAGCAGTTAATTGGTTGGCGACATAAGCTCGTATGACTATATTTAGGGTGCGTTCCATAGGCGGTCACAACGTCGTGAGCTCGGACTTTGTCAACGTCTAATGAAACGCACCCTTAGTAGACATGAAACAAGTAACATTGTTAAATTCACACACAAAGGGTTCTGTACCATTAGTTAGGAAAAACGGTAAAACGTCATGTTTGATGTATAGAGTGCCCACTTAAATATTTCCTTTATTATGTTTTTAGTATCTGAAAATTTCAACTGTCTAACTATAACTTTTAATGATATACAACTTAGGGACAGACATACAGACTGCCAGACAAACAGACAGCAGAATCTTATTAATAGGGTCCCATTTATCCCCTTTAGATACAGAATCAATTGCTTATTTGGTTTCTACATCAAAACAGTTATTCGAAGTTATGCATATACTTATTCGTAATACGCTTTTACACGCTTTTTACACTCATAGCCCCACACTAGGATGTTCTCCTTTGTCGTGGGTACCATGGACACACACAAGACGAATACACAACCACCCAGATCCAGAACATGAATCTAAACTCATCATTCAGATACCTGTCTGGCCGGGGAACGAACTAGTTTCGCATTGAAACTTCTATTCTTTTTTAGTATGTGTCATACTAACATTTTACAGCAATTTATTATGACATTTCAATGTACCCGTTATGAATCTTTACACAAAGACACAAAGCATACATATGTTATTTACATAAAATCAATCAAAATGTTCTTCATTTTACCCATTAACTACACTGGGAGCCTATCATAAATCCAATAATTTTATTATACCTCCATCCATATGCTTCATAGCATTTTCAGCTTCATCAGCATTGGTAAACTCCACATAGGCATGTCCACGCCCATTGTGCGGATGCAATCTATCGGTTAGAAATTCCACAGCCTTCACAGTTCCATATGTCGAAAATATTTCGTGGATGTGATCCCGCGTCACATTTAATGTCAGCCGCCCAATGTGAATGCGTGTTGGTCGCGGCGGAGGAGAACGTTCGCGCTTCTTACGCCCTGGTGACCTGTAAAATGTCGTAAAAAACATATATAAAAGACCTGGAAAATGCTCAAGTAACATTTTGTATTATATGTATTATGAAATATTTTATTCATGGAGCTAAAATCAAAAGCACATCTAAATTATGTGATGATGGTTATCAATACTCCCAACATATGAACTCATGGAGGTAGGAGTGGCTGAAAAACAGCATTCCATGAGATTTAATTCTTGTGGTGGTGAAAGCTGAGCCACTTTCTTTTGCCTATAGTAGAATCCTAAAACATTTTATTCTTTGTGCATTATGTTTTTATCAGTTTGTTAATCAATTTTACAACACATTTGTTAAGTTATATAAAAGTAGGGGAGCCCAAGAGGGGATTTTGGGACATACTCAAGCGCGGCAGATTAATATGAAGTAAGATACTTTATATATTGATAAGTACCTCCAGCCAGTATGCGGCCTTAGCATAGGTGGGTACTCCCAGGGGAACTTAGTAACCCTCCCACCCCCTTACGTGACGCTCAAATCGTCAGATTAGCAAATTGGACACATCTTAGGTTCTAATTCACCTCCGCTTATCCTAATCTTCCAGACGACCGCAGACGACCCGCGTGGCGCAGCGGTTACCATACCGGTTTGACGCGCAATGGGTCCCGGGTTCGATTCCCGGCCAGACAGGTATCTGAATGATGAGTTTAGATTCCTGTTCTGGGTCTGGGTGTTTGTGTGTGTCCATGGTACCCACGACACAGGAGAAAATCCTACTGTGGGGCTATGAGTGTAGAAAGCGTGTTTTTTTTTTTTTTTTTTTTTTAATCTGGCGCGCTTGAGTGAGTCAAGACGTCATACTTATTATGCAACTTTGTTAACCTCCTACCCCCCAAGGATACACTTAAATTGTCAGAATAGCAAATTAGACATATTTTAGGGTGTAATTAACCTCACTTTGCCGTAACATGATTCCTTCCGCGTAATTCCACATCATAGATTATTTTTTAAAAATTATTAAAATTAAATTTAAATTATTTAATTATTAAATTTAAATTTATATGAACACTAAATTGATTAAAGAGGTATTCGGTATTCCTATTGAAAAATCACTGATTACATATATTTTAAACCTACTGTATATAAAGAAGTATGATGTCCTTACCTTTCATGTTTATCCTTACTCTTGGATTTGTCATTACTTATAGGAGGAACTACTTTCTTCTTGTCTATTGGAGATCTGTCTCTAACCTTATCTCTTTCTGGTTCACGGCGATCTTTGACCGGACTTTTATTTGGGGATGTTCTAAAATAAATATTCTGCTGTTAAGTATATTCTTTATTAACCCGATTTGGTAAGAAATACAGTTTTTAAATAGATGCCATCTATGAAAACCAATTTGAAAAAGAAAAATACCACAAGTAAGATTCTTGTATTCTACTCACAATTTGGACACAATATAGATTTCTTGTACATGTAAAAGTTAAATAATAGTAATTTAATTACATTGTAATTATAACATAATACAGGTATGATACTTGGGAGTTCCAATTGATTTTATAATTACTGTTTTATTATGTCAAAATTCTAGTATGCAATGCAATTACACCATTTAATGTGTTTTAAAAAAGTAAGTTTGTCTGTCGAAGCTACTTACAAAGTTTTATTAACACTTACTTCTTCTTTGGCCTGGAGCGATCATTGTTACTGCTACTGCTACTCGATGAGCTAGATGAAGAGGAAGACCGAGAGGAACTCCCAGAACTGCTGGACGACGACCGCGATGAAGACCTGGATGAGCTGCTCTCTGATGAACTATATAATTTGGATTTTAATTAAAGATTACACAAATATATCTCTACACTTTACTTAGTTCAGATGAAGTTCGGAAACATTATAAAGCTCCTGTAGGTATAAGATAATGAAGAAAGTATAATTTTCCTAATAGAATTCTGCCTTCTAGAAACTATTTGACTATTGTCTTCTAGAATAAACCAATGAAGACATTCACTAATCTGCAATTATTGTTACCCTAATAGAAAAGTTACCCAATTCTACTACAAGTAAGACAATTAGTGTAACCGAAATTTTATTGTATTTATAGAAGACTTGTGGATGGACATGGATTCATCCTGCTCAATAATAATGATATAAATACGTCATTTAGTGTATAATGTAGCACATCCATTGGTCTCAGAGTTCGGGCTAGATTGTAAACAGTACCTTGGTTTCCACAGCTATTGCTGAGACTAGTCCATTTCAAGAAATTATTATATAGGAGTATAATGTTCGTCAACTAGTTGAATTAAAAGAAATTGTTCCATTTGATTTTTAAAACTAAAATCTTTGTTACAATAACTATCTCTGATGGTATTTTAAATACCTAATGAGCTTGTTACATTGTTGTGTTCATTTTTGTTCTATTTGTGGTATAGACATAGTGTATCATCTATGGTATAGACAATTTATAGCTTTATTTCTTTACCGTGAACAATTATTTTTGGTCCTTCCATATTCAAATGTTTTTATTTCGCTCCATCCCAACCAAAATGTCAGGTGACGCCTAACCTCACTATCATAATAAATTAACTTTTACTAGTAAATAAAATATATCTATACCTGCCACTGCTTTCACTGCTACTTGATCCCGAATCTCCCTTCTTCTTTTTATCTTTTGGCTTCTTTTTGTCCTTGTCTGAGGAAGCCGATGGCGATTTATTGCGTGCCCTATCAAACATCGAAAATTAATCATTTTAATTTTGAACATTAATCTTAGATTAAAGTCATCATAGGTTTAAATAGTAATTAATAAAACTTACATTTTATCCTAATATTAAGAAAACAACTATTATTAAATAAAAGTAATCCTTTTCACTTTATATAGCGTCCGGCTAACTTAAAACTCCAAACCACAGATCATATTATAGTTTCTCAATCTTTCATTTCAACGTACAGATTACAGATAATAAATGTTAAAACATACATTAAAAATATTTGATGGCAAAGATAACGTTCATTGTTAAGCCAATAAAATAAAATTTACAAATATATATATATTTTTACCAAACTGCGTCAGAAGTAAAGTAATATTTTTCGAGTAAGAAGTAATTGTACGTGCTAATAAACAAGATTACTTTTCGTTAGTTTTCGTTTCCTGGGCGAACGAATAAGGTGATACATAGTTTATTTTTCTGATCTGATTAGTTGTTTCCATCCATCCACTTATCCGGCTTTTGACGTACATAAACCTCCACTACTGGGAGTTTTTGTTAATAATCACCGTGCCTGGCATGCGTTTTCGTGCAACATATTTATATCAAAATAGCTGACCCGGCGAAGTTTGTTCCGCCTAAAAAATACTGCGCTGTGGACGGCTACGTTGGGTTAGTAAGGTAGAAGATGTTATTTTACTCTTTGGGTAGAAGTCCCACTTAACCCGGCGTTGCTCCCACGACGTCGAGTAACTTTTGAAGGTTTCACCCTCGATACACGAAAAAAAAGGTACAGCGATTGTACTAACAGAATCAATCAATTATGTACCTTGCGGTACTCCACTGGGGGCCATCTCCTTCTGCTCTATAAGGCATAAGTGAGGCCCCACATAGAGTACTGCTCGCATCTCTGGGCTGGAGCGCCACAGTACCAACTTGGCCCACTTGACTCCGTACAGAAACGCGCGATCCGAATCGTCAACAACCCACGGATCACCGATCGGTAAGAACCCTTAAGCCTGCGGAGGGACATAGATTCCCTTTGCGTGTTCTACTGGCTTTATAATGGTGAGTGTTCCGAGGAACTATTTGATCTGGTACCCACATCACCTTCCCTTCACCGCACCACTCGCCGACGGATGAAGTTCCATCCGCATCAACTGGACCCGTGGCGGTCTTCCATGGTTCGGTTTGCACGCTCCTTCCTGCCGTAGACGTGCAAGATGTGGATTGAGCTTCCTCCTGAGGTATTCCTGGAGCGCTATGATATGAGGCTCTTCGAGAAAGGTGTAAAAAGAGCTCCCCTCCAAAGCCGGCGATGCATTGGCGTCTCCCTTGGTGTCGCAAATGTCCATAGGCGACGGTGGCTGCTTTCCATCAGGTGGCCCGTCTGCCTTATCGTTTGGCCTAACTATTAAAAAAAAGGCAGATTAAAACATTAAAGATTTATTGAAATAATACAAAGTATCTTTGCTGCAATATTCCATTATCTATAAATATTACAATTTTTTATTATATTACTGACCAGACTAAGGTTAGGTTATATTCATTATAAAGTTCTCAAACATATTTCGTGTATTCCTCAATTTTAGAAAGCTTGTTTTTTAGCTTTCGAAACCAAAAGCTCTTTATAATCAACCATCGCACACTAAACAGCGTCAACGGCTTCTTTCGGGCCCTTGCAGGCCCCTGGTGACGCGACAGCGGGGCATTATAATATATAGATAACTTTGAGATACATTGATCTCACAGTAAAAAAATGCAAAAAACCCGTAAGTAGACGCATTTAACTTAGGTGATCCGGAAACTCGCTAGATATTCTTGTATTTATAAATAGAAAATTATTAATCTCCCCCATGCTAGGATTTCGTTTTACTTTTGAATCTGTATATTGTGTGTAAAATGTAACCATACCCTATAATATTTTGGAATACTTACAATAAATATAAAAAGGATACGTTAATAAAGACAGGGGCTATTCACGGACATAATTCCCTATTGTGGTGTACGAGAGTCATAAAATTGCGTGTCAAGGACCTGCAGAAAATTTGCTTACATTTCATCATTACGAAGACTATTTATACTCAGGGATGTAAGTAAAACCGTCTTAAATTTTGCTTCTAATGTATCCTAATCGCCTCATTAACAATAGGTAGGGGAGACCGGGGACGGTTGAAACAAGGGGCGGTTAAAACAACTCAAATATTATCGAAGCTATGCAAGATAGGGGAGAAGTTTATAGGAAGAAGGCACGCAGCCGATAAATCCTAGCAAGTGTTTCGTCACCTTTTGCGCAATGATAACGATTATAAAGGTGCCTATCGAAAATTTTTAACCAAAAGTATTTGTTGTGAACTTCATCGTAAGATATCTTATATGTTGATATAATTATCGTATTTCAAAGATTGCTTTTGTAATCGTTATATTTTTTAGATTATAGTAAGGCTTTTTCTTTTCGTATAAGCTGTGTTACCTTGCGGTAGTGACAGTTTTATTACAGAAATAGGGGATGGGGACGGTTGAAACATCAATTAAATTATATTTTTGTGTTGCATATGTCTAGTAAAGGAATAAAATGACCTCTAGAGGTGAAGGCGAAATATTTTATCATACAAGAACGCTTACGAGGATGTCAAATCAAGGTCTATTTTGAAACGAGCTGCAGAAAACTATGGCGCTAACTATTTATGGCGTTAATTATCTCTTTTGATGATGATATAAATGAAAGAGGGATACAGTAAATGAAGATCGTTATCAGGTTGAAAATATTATCATGCGATATGTAGCTCATATTAGACTTTTTAACGAAGGTCAAGCTTAAATTAGCGAAGTACCTGATACATTGAAATATATTTTGTTCTCTCCACAAAATAGGTGAGAAATTTGGCTTTTGAACTTGCCATAAAATACAATTTAAACGCGCCTTTCACTTGACTGGAAAATACAAAGGCTGCAGAGGAATGGTTTCGTTCCTTCATGAATCGCAATCCTGAACTATCTGTACGCGCTGCTCCAGCTACAAGCCTGCCTAAAGCCTGATTAACATTGTTTATTTGTTACACTAACATTTCAGTATTTAAAATTAATAAAAACCCTCATTTTTATTTTTATTTTGAGTGTTACAACCACCTACCATTGGTGTTTCAATCGCCCCTGGCAGGGGGTCGGTTGTGAAAATTGGACACACTCAATAAAATATCATTTTGCTAGCAACCTGTTCTATCTAAGCTATTAATTTAAAGACAAATGACTATGCTTTCATCCCAATAACTTTGTAAGTTGTATACAGCTGTAATAGCTATGCTGTGAGCAACTAAAGGCAAATTGTTTTAACCGACCCCGGTCTACCCTACATAGCTAATAAGATGCATTGGATTATTATTATGGACTTGGTTACGACGGGGAACGTATGGAATTACGAGTTTCTATTTTTGAGGAAATATCTGTTTATAGTCTTCTTGATTCACGGTAAAGAGTATTCTATGTTTAAGATATTTGCTATTATGCTATTCAAATCATAAGTTTGGGCAACATCTCGCCCAGATGTGATCAGTAGTAGATGCGTGGAAGAGTAACAAACTTCGCAGGTTTTGTAAAATGGTTATAAGTTACGTTATTGTTAGTGGTATAAATAGTTCCATAAGTTCTTTAGCTCAAAGGTACCTGGATATCACTATTAGGTTTGAACAACCAGGACTTTCCTTTAAATACAGCTACAATGGGTTTAATGATGACCTATAATTATGAAGTACTCAATTTATTTATTTATTTATTTATTTATTTATTGATTTTGGCAATAAATGTCCTGATTTTACTATGCGTATGTAGACTTGGACAAAGCGATTTCATTGGTTGACTTTTTTGAGCGTGCGTGCTCTTGAAATCTAAAATACACCAAAATTAAAACGACCAACTTGTTGCAATCGCACAAATAACAACGTATCAATAACCGCAATAAATATGAAATGAAGAATGCCTTACTAATAATAATGAGACCAAAAGAAAACTCAATCATTTCATCCCATTTACTAGTTTTCGTATGTCTCCCCTCCCCTTTTTTTCTGATCCAAGACGCTATATTTGAAAATTATATGTCTGTAAACTGAGATAATTCCAATGATATGTCATATTTCACAATCCGTCAAGCTGTTTGGGTTGTAGATAGGGCCGTCTTAGTCTTTATTAATTAATATTTTTTTTTATCTTATGAAAGTGTGCCGGCAACCACACTCTTCCATCGAAACGAAAAAAATGCACTCGCTAGAAACTTTACGCTAGAAATAGGTGTGGCGATGGTACTTCCCTGGTCGAACTACGCTAGTTTTACCACCTGTATCTTATTTTAATAATATCCAGTCTATTTTGTGATGATGTTGGTTACAAAGACTGGATAGAGTTGAAGTAGGGTATTCACTACTTTTGTGGTGGAACTATGCGTAGAGCTATTATGGGTTATAAGACACAAGTTGCATATGTGTTAGTGATGTACCGAATGATCGCATTCGCATTCGCGAATATTCGCATGTTTTCAGACATTCGCATTCGCCAGAATTGTGCGCATGTTTTGCGAATAATGAATTGCAGTGCTTTGCAAAAAAAAGGTTCTCAAATCTATCCAAATTGAAATGAAACTACAATTTGTCTAACAAAAGAAACGCCAAGCCTGAGCCACCTACACCAAAGTGCAAAAAAAATCATTCGCGAATGTTAAAATAGCAACATACGTTACATCACTAATAGGCATATGTTACATGAGGCGTTCAAATTTAGTTCTCGTTACGTTTTGCTTCTTTTTGAATTACTGTTAGTTTTCGGATTCATGTTAGAAAAAAATTGTAGGCGATAGCAACTATCCTCACAAAACACTATATCTTAGTACTCATAAACGTACTTAGATCAAATTATAATTTAACTCCAACGCGCTGTAAGTAGAGAAACACAGATTGATGTCAATAATATTATAGAGAGCGCTATTTAAGTTAGTAATGAGTGTTTTAACACTCGTTGTGGTGGAGTGCGAAAAGCTTTAGGCCCCCGCTGAGCGACACGGCCGCACATTAACACCGTCGGAGGGCCGTGTCAGCACCCTATGCCCTATTCCCTACACTCTCCTAAGCGATCTTCGTATTGTACTCTACTTATTTACGAAAGTGGCTACGTGCGCTTGCGGCACCACGGATTTATAAAACTTTTAGGGTTTTGCTTAAGTCTTTTGATAAGAATTTTGGCCTTATCTTGTGGATGTGGTTCAAATAGTATGTCATGCGTTTACGTTACCTACGTTCAAGCTAGAAACGACATATCTGTTGCCGCATTGGTTACGAAAGAAAATCGTAAAGCCATACGTTGATGGTTATTCAAAGAGATCTCACACTATATCAAATAGTCCTCACTTGGCCGTTGTGGTTGGCTACAGGATAAATCATTCAAATTTAAGAAAACCCGTGAAAATAGACTGAGAATAATGTTCAATATGGCTAAGTAATTTCGAAAGGTTAAAGTACCTATACTACTACTACTAAGTTATACTTATTACTTTAAAAAAGCGTTTTGGAACAAAATTTTCAACTATTCAGTACTTCTGACACCTACGCGATAATGCTCACGTATATTTTTCCTCATTTTCTTGTACGAGTATAATTTTAGTAATTTTTATAATATGGAAGTAGCAAATGAACATGCGATGCACCTGATGGTAAGTAGGAAATGCTGCTCATAGACATCTGTAATCAATCCCTTATAAGATCAGAGTATTACCTGAAGTTGACCACATATGCGTTGGTACGCCTGGAAACTAACTTGGAACGCCTGCCGCCTCCGCACACAACTGGAACCCATCTTACACTGTTACCTAGTTGAGAGCGATGTTGACGGCGAAAGTTCACAGTGGAGCTGTAGAATTTTGACAATAACTTTTTGACAAACATAAAACTAAGCTAAAAAGGGCACGGACGAACTTGAAATGCCTTGGAAAAGTATGTCTACCTTAAGTACCACACCTTTTAAACGAGGACTCAGCAACTTTTGTCAATGCTTTTATTATGCAGAGATAGGTGGTGTGGTGGTGTTTCATAGATTCACAATGGATTCCATCACCTTCAAAGAACATGTTCACTAACGTTTGGCGTTTTTCAGTTTTTAGACATTATATTTAAGTAACTAATAATAGGCGTTTTTGCCACGGACGTGCAAGATGTGAAATGAGCTTCTTCTTGAGGTATTCCCGGGGCGTTATGACATGGGACTCTTCTAAACAGGTGTTAAAAGAGCTCTCCTTCGAAGCGGGCGAAGTATTGGCGACTCCTCTAATGTTTTTTATAGACAATAAGAGACAGTAACTACTTTCCATCAGGTAGTCCGTTTGCCTTATCGTCAGGTTCAAGTATAAAAAATGCTGTATGATTCCCTTTTTTGTTCATACAGGATGTGAATCATGTCTTATTCACATCAATCAGTGATTATCACTGAGTATATATCGATATTTTTGAATTTTAGAAGCCATTTACAGACAGACACTTTAACAACGCAAAGTACACTATTGTGGACTAGCTTTTTCCAGCAGCTCTAATAGCTTCAAATCTGTATCAAATTTCGTCAAATAAAATTAAATAACATAAACTAAACTAAATAAAAACTAAATTTATAAATAAAATAAAAATTATACGAGGAAAACCTGCATTTTCACACGTTTTATCACAAGTTATATGTCAATATAACTTATTTCAATCTATTTATTGATAGCATACCTATATGACCGTCGGCTTACACCTACTTGAATGAAACAATAATTGCGTTTTATAACAGCCTATATCTTTGCCACGTGCAATAAATTAAATGACGGTTAATATTGTTGTAGTATGTGTTGTAATAATAATGGGGTGTTTTACTATATATTGTATGGTTCATTGCAATGATACTTAAACTATATTTGAAGTGCCCAATGACTATCTATTTTATTTACACCCTTAATAAAATACAATACAACTTTATTGCTAAATACAAAATACTGATTGTTCACGTTGCACAAAAATTACAATATACCAATGGGCAAAAATGTGACATTTTTTAATGAAAAAGCCTAAAAAGTAACCATATTTCATCTATGTAACTATACAATTTATGTAACCATTAGTAACCAAATTATTTTTTTATTTATTTCGTAGAAGAATACAAAACGTATTCTTCGTAAATACCTCTCATATCCTTTTTTTCAACGGGGAAACCTTCAAAAGGTACCCGACGACGTGGGAGCAACGCAGGGTTATGTGGGATTTTTACCGCACTAAAACTCCCCGGTGGCCGACCTTGGCGCTATAAAAAGGACTCCGGGACCTCCAAAAGACCATCGGGCTCCTCTCAGATGGGCGGCTGGGCCCACCGCTCCGACTAGTCTTTACGACGATATGCGACCACACATACCGCCGTCCTTCCCGGGATCACCTGGCTGGACGATTCAAGCTCCCACTCTAGCCGCCCGCAACCCCCTTTTAGTCGGCTCCGACTGCATAACGATGCAGGGATACGAGAGTTGAGGAGTTGAAAGTTTATCTTTATACCAAATTTCATAATTAACGGTTTAGTAGTTTAGGCGTGGAACGTAACAGACAGACAGAAATATTATAATGGTGTGTGATGATGGCACCAATGACACTGACAATCCTGGATTAGGACTATAAGGTTAGAAATTAGAACAGAAAGTGTTTTATTTATTTAAATGTGTTTGTCATATATTTCAAATCATATTTCTATTCCTAATGGTATATTCTTGAAAAAAAAATCTTTGTTAATAATAAATTCACAGGCTGCCTTTTAACTACACTTACCTGCAAACTATCTGCCATTAAATGTTTTTATATTTTCTAATAACAATGATAAACTGTATGTTGATGAAAAGCCGCTAACAACCTCATACTTTATTTGTGCAATATAAAATGACGTGGGCCGTTAGTAACCATAACTAGGTATATGAATTGGGCGGTTATAAAGGCTGGGGCGGCGCGCGTACCGCCCTACATACGCTTCCGAGCATCCGCGCTACGCTGCGGCCAGAGTTGCCACTCATACGATCATATACAGTGTAAACTTCATATCGACCTCAACTAAGTGATCTTGTTGGTTAATTGAAATTGGTAGTGAAGTAAGAGCAGTGTCGTATTTCTGAATGAATTGTAAGTTTTTCATATTATTCTTATTAATTACTGAATATTTTATTGGTGCAATGTAGATCTTAAGAGGTACAATTATTTAAATAATGATCCTTTTTAAGCCAGAATATGCCTTAAGTTCATATACCTTTTCAATAAAACTTTAAAGTATAGTTTAAATTGTGTCGGTTGTAGGAGTATCAATTAGATGGTCGTTTTAACGAAAATAAGCTACAGTACCCGTTATAAGGTTTTGATATTGATACCAGTATGGCCTGATAGAGCAAATATGATAACTTGCAAGATGTCGAGTGCTCTCAAAAACAAAGGTTTTAGGCATGTAGCTACATAGTACAAAACAAAGTCGCTTCGCGCTGTCTGTCCTTATGTATGCTTAGATCTTTGAAAGTACGCTACGGATTTTGATGCAGTTTTTAATACATAGAGTGATTCAAGAGAAAGGGTTTTATGTATAATACATGCATAATAGAGTGGAGGAATTTTGACTTTTAGGCGGAACGAAGTCCGCTGGATCAACTAGTCAAAAATAAAAGAAATGTACAAAAATTCTTAAACTATGTAAAGATAAATATTCGTAAGCTGTAACTGAAATACATTGCTTATATTTTATTACAAACTGAAATACATTGCTTATATTTTATTATCAAAAATGGCAAATATGACTACATCTTAAAGTTTATTTACAAATGCCCTTAAAATGTCTTTTAGACACTAATGTCGCATATATAGGCTCTAAGTGTTTCATTTTCGATCTTGAACAGAGAACATTCAATACTAATCACAACAACAAACAGCAATGGTTCAGTTTCTACAGGTATTTCTACCTTACAACTGTCTTTTCAAGCGCTACATTCCGGTTTAAGATTGTGGTAAATTCTGTACGCCATCCATCCATCCATCCATCAGCCCTTTGAGGTCCACTGCTGGACATAGGCCACAACTAAATGACGCCACTCCAACCGGTCCTGTGCCTTCTGAATCCAACGGTTTCCCGATGTCTTCGTTAGGTCATCGGTCCACCTGGTGAAGGGGGTAGATAGTATATTCCAACATGAAGGCCATACAGGGCTTGCTAGAATAAAGTTGTAGAACTCAAAGCAGACTAGTTATAAATTACTTTGTATTTGTTAATTTTAAATTATTTATTATATTAGTAATTTTAAATGCTAATTAAATTTAAATTAATGAAATATAATACGTCATTAAGGCATAATCATATACGGAAAAGTATGTTTACGCGTAAAGGAAAACATCAAAATAAAATTATCACGTTATCAGCACCGTTACACTACCCTTGATACTGATTGATTGGTTTATTACGTTTTTCAAAATAGTTAGTCATTATGTTTCCGCCTATCTTTACATTGTAAGGTATGATTGAAAACGCTTATAGGCTAGGGTCGATAATTTTTGAACCAAAAAAATTGTCGGATGAAACCCATTGGAAAAGGAGAATGAGAAAAAAATAAAGGAAAAATAAATGACAGCCGATTTGAGTTTGGGAAGTGGGAGGGGAGGGGGGGGTACAGGTTATAAGGTAAAAAATGGTTTATTTCGACAAAAGTTCTGTAAAAAAATGTTAAATAGCGAAGTAGTGGGCAATGTACATACGTATGTGAAAACAATGATCGTTCAGGAAATGTAGTCAACTCATGTAAGAGGACTGGTTAAAATAATAACTTAATTAATAAAATATCCTCTACTGACTGTCAGCTAGTGAACACCTATATTTTATTATAATTTCCTTTCACCGACCAGGGAATACCAATAAAACTATCTGAATCGTTAATTACTTTTGCTATTTTAATTTCAAGTTTAGCTAACGCAACCACGCGGTATTCCCAGCATATTATGTGTATATGTCGTGACGCAACTGCATCATTTTGTCGAAGATTAATAGGTAAAACCAGTATAGTTCGACTCTTGAATTTTTATTTCCAGTACATGCCCACAGCCCAACCGGCTTGATCGATTGTAACATATAACAAACACGCTTTCTACACTTATAGCCCTACACTAGGATTCCTCTGTGTCGTGGGCACACGTGGACACACACATGACGAATACAAAAACACCCAGACCCAGAAAATGAATCTAACCTCATCATTCAGATACCTGTTTGGCCGGGAATCGAACCTGGGACCCATTGCGCGTGAGACCGATATGGTAACCGCTCAGCCACGCGGGTCGTCGAACAATAACATATCATTCCAAGACTCATTCGTGAGATTGACATAGGCTATACAATTTTTAAATATTTTTTAAAAAGTCTTTATTGTTATGATAATCATGAAACCATTTCTTTTTGATTATCATAACAATATGGGTATCGAATGAAGGTTAATAAGTAGACCATTACAAATATATTGCAATATAATACTTATATATTACTGTTTTACGAAAAATCCAAAAAAGCGTTAAACTAAATAAATTATTACAAAATTCAAAAAATGCTTATGATTCGTTCGAAGCATTCGATTTTTTTTAAACAATTTTACTATGTTACTTGTTATGCTATGTTAGTCGCTATCTTTCAGTCATGAACTCTTTAGGACATGTGAACCAGTTCGTATAAACTCGGATTCAACAGTTAATAACAGATTTTTCATAGTTCATACTTAATTCACACACTGACTCTATTGATGAGCTCTGTGGTCGAATTTCATCGGTAGCAAAAAACTATTAATATATATAGTTCAATATATCGTTCAACGTGTTTGATCTCGTTTTTATGCAATGTTGTGCCGTGTGAACGCATGATAACATAAATAAAGTTATAAAGTTAGTCACAGATGCGTCCTCTGGGGAATAAGTTGCAATACCTGGAATAAGTATTCCTTTAGATTAAACAACACAGCACCAAACACGGCTGTTATTAGACAAGAATAGATGTAGAAGCGGTGCTTCGGAGTAAACTAACGGGTTATATCATTTACATTTATTTTAATATACTACACAAACAAACTGACAAACCCGCCGAGTTTCGTGCCAGACCGTCTCAGTTGAGGTCGTGCCTCAATCCGGTGGTAGTGTAAAAAAAATGTAACTAACAATTTATAAGTGCCCGCGTAGAGCTATATAAGATACAGATATTTCATTTCATATTGTATTTAAGTAATTTAAGTAAACAAACAAACATCGATTTTAACAAATATACTATGTAACAAATAGATAAGAGCTTAGACTGTTTACGTTATCCTCTTGTAAGACGGCCAAAGCCCGTCACACGCCTGTCGACTACTGGAGCTTACCCCGGGCTTACTCCAGTTCGCGTTTCACTAATAACCTATCGACGAATGTCCTCAGTTTTTTCCATTAACTGACTAAACCTGTAGATCTTTCGTTTTCTTCTCTTCTATTCTATTCTCGGACCTTTTTTGGGTCCGCTACCTACTTCAGTATAGGATGCAGGGATATTCTTATCTATCAATGTGCGTGAATCCATTTAACATTCATTGATATAAAATAGAGTAGTGATAGCCTAATTTATGTGCGTATTAGAAATTAACTATCACTGCTTTTTGGTAAAGCAAAACATCGTGTGGAAACCTACACACCCGAGAGTCCTTAAAAGAAAAGGTTCTCAGATGTGTGTTAAGTAAATCTATTCGCATTTGGCAGACGTGGTGGACTATGGCCTAAACTCTCTCTTTCTGAGAGAAGACCCATGCCCAGCAGTGGGCCAATAATGGGTTGATGAGAAAGATATAAAATAGTCTCGATACTAGAACAATATTGTCTAAAATATTCACGATCACTGAAAAATACAGTCTTGTATATATGGGTAACATATGGGTAAGCACGAGCGTATAAAATTATCATTTTTCCATTTGACAGAAACATATCTAACAATATCAATTGACTTGGGTCGGGAATGCGTAATATGAGAATTTGACACCTTTTACTTGTGTTTCTCAAATGCTCAACCTTTCCGAATAAATGACACAGTGGCTATAAATATCAGATATCAGGCATTTTGGCCTAGAAAATTTTATATGGAATTTTGTTTACTGAGAGACTATAACGCGGGTAGAACATGTAGCTTTATGTATATCATGTATATAAAAGTGTCTGAAATCAATTTGATTTTATATAGGCACGGTTATTTATGAATACTTGCCACTAAATGCAAGTTTGATTGATGGTGGTCGGTGGTGGACTTACAGTTAAATACATGCGTTGCTATGTGGGCTATATTAGACCTTCGTACAAGTGATTTAATGGTCTATGCTCCCTTTAAACATCTAAAGTCAAGCTATGCAAACAGTAATATAATATTAAAATAATATTACCTACCCAAAATTGGACAAATGGTATGAGTTAATCCATTTATCCATTTTATTAATGATCGATTTATTTATTAATTTGAATAATCCATTTTATTATTAGGTCTTCGTAAGAAGTAGAATTTCTAATTTTTTAGAGACTGTAATTAGTACGAAGCTTGTTATGCCTTTAAAAATCTAATTATTTTAATCAAACAAATCATGTTAATTACTAGTCTTTAGCTAGGTTTGATGTTGTTGGGTTAAGGCTGCGAACAAAAGAACTCTAGTTTCAATTCCTTTAAAAAGTCATCTCCTGGATGATTATTATTTGTGTGTATATTATTATGTCCCAAATTATATGTAAGCAATATAAATAGTGAAAGCAAACATTTTGAAAATACATATGAACTCTACCAATGCATGCTTTACTCCCGAGGACTAAGATGTTCTACCACCTTCAGAAAATTAAATATATATTCCAGGTGGAGAGGTTATGTGACACAGGATGTACACGGTTCCCGTAGTTCTGATGGCGCTGTCTGCGGTGCTCGCTGCCCCCGCCTCTCTCTCCGACCCTGAGCACTACACCATGATTGTAGACTCCAAGAATATGGACGATGTAAGTAGAAAATAAATCTGATACCTTACATTAACCAAATAGTAGCAACGCTGTTGATCCATTGTTGGAGTTTCAGGCACGCATCCTTAGTTTTTCATATTAAAATTGAACTATGTTATGTCGGTCACGAATAACTTAATACCTTCTCTTTTTGTAAATCTATTGAAAGAGAACAGAACAACTGAACTGCGATTACCCACACGCAGTGACTTGGCAATGATAATGGAGGACTATGTCCACCGATAGACTGCAAATAGCTGTCAGATGTAGAGATTAAAATTATTTATTTTTTCCCTTGCGTCTAGAGGAAAACATGTTTAAAATATATAGGATCTACAATTCTTCGTAAAGTTTCCGTATTTTTTATTTACAACTGTACCCTGCGCGCGTTGCTACGCCATTACAAGTGAAAAAATACACCAGAAACCTTCGCGAGCTCATGAATAACAACTTTGCTAAAGATCATCACATGATCAAATGAATAGTTTACGATTCTTTAGAGGACATACAGACAAACATTCATTTATATAAAGAAGAAGAAGATAACTGTGCCCGTCACTCGCCTTTTATCTATCTCATGGGAGCCGTAACTTATTTTAGATAAAAAAGTAGCCTTGTATTTCAGACTCTAGTCTATTACCGTTCCAAACTTTATCAAGATACCCTCAGACTTTCTGGTGTGATACAACAAACATCCCTCCAAAGTTTCGCATTTACATTTAAGTAGCTTACTACTAGCATTATTTTGTATGAATATTTTGTGTAAATTGTAGAATTACAACTGGGTTAAACTAAGAAAGATGTGCTTAAAGACATTCTTATGATATATTTTAATACTTATAAGATATAAGTTACGTAATTAAGAAGTCCTTCACATTTTAAAATGTACTTATAACAAAAACATCGGGGGTGTTTTGGGAAATGCAATTTGGCTAATCGTTTTGCGTGTTCTTTTGCGCCCACACGTGTAACTGTTTTATAGGTGATTTCGACGAAACATTATGACAATGAATACGTACGTACTACACACAATTACGTAAAAGGAAAACATATTTACTACTTACATAATTCGGTTGTACACTAACCTAATTTAATATAATAATTTCACGATATTACAAAAGTACAATAATATGACACTCTGTGCTGGAACAGATTGGTACTGGATGGCTCACATCTTAATAAAATTATAAATTCTGAGGTATTTAAGAATGTGGCTACGTGTGTTTGTTAATCTTTGTTCTCTTTCCATTGAAATTCAGTATACACATTACCGTGGTCGACGTGTAGGTACTATTTAACTGTTCAAAGAATTAATCTACTTCATACTAGGTTATTTCAGTGGTGAACTGTTGAAAAAATAGCATTTATATCTCATATATATGTGCTAGGCGCAAAAGACAAAAACTGTGACCATAGATAAGCTTAACAAATTTTAAATTAGCAATGAATATTTTATTTATAGATGTACAAATCGACATTTTTTTTCCAACACTGGTTTGTTTACATTCCAGCAAGTAATAATGCCGCAGAAGAAAGCAGCCCTGGTACTGGACAGATTGCTGGTCGCTCTCCAGAAGGCCTTGCATGAAGACGGAGGTACTGCACGCTACGAGGCGGACAGGGATGGGCCTCGCACTGCACCGTTACGTATTTCCGGGATGGAAGCTAATGATTTGGTATAACTATAACATACTGTTACTGAAGTTTTTTTACTAGTGTCATACGCCACTGTGTTCTCATTTTTACGAGTTACATTTCCCTATAACTATTGTTTACGTCTTTTTCTTACTTTGCAATGTATCTACAGTTTTTTTAGTTTTTATTTTGGCCATACCTGCAACTTATTTTACGACGATGGCAAAGTGTGGTAAGGTAGTGAAATTTGGAAAGAGGGGCTTAATTTTATTCTCCGGAGATAGTGGCCTATATAGAGAACGCATGCGGCCGAGCTCAAGTAGAATTGCAAATCTATCTGGGGTATTTATGGGTGTCGAATTGTTTATGGGCGAAAGTTGCAACTTAGTGTTTAGAGACAGCGCGCTCGTTTGCTGAATATAAAAACAAAATGTAAGAAATATAATTTTTTGTTGAAAGGATATTTACAGAATATCTAGATGATAACTGCTAAATACAGCTTAAAAATAAAATCTCTCCTATGTCCAATGCTGGCAAATATTTTGTATAGAAGTGTAAGGCTGGACACTATTGGGAGTAACGAAGTTAAGCAAAAATACTCACACAAAACGTGTTATTGTTTTTCAATAAAATTTTATTTCGGAATTTACCAACTTAATAGTACCCATCAACTATTAGGGACATTGAAATGCCGCGCAGACAATAAAGCTGACTAGCCATTAGCGTAATAATCACAGCTAAGCTTACTGCCCAAACTACCCGGAGGCAGTCATGAGGATTGTCAACAGAAGTGAAAACTAAAAAATAAAACGAAAAACAAGAAAAGTACTTAATAAATCCTTTTAATTACTTTTGCAAGGTGATAGAAAGAGTTTGGGTAGACCGGGGTGAAGGGTGAAGTAGGTTACTTCACGCTAGAAATAGTTGTGGCGGTAATACTTTCGTGGAAAAAATATTTCAAGATTTTATATAATCGAAGCGAATAAAATAGGGATTTCAAGAGTGTAAGAAAGTACGGTATTTTTAATCTAATCTGAATGATACTTAGTATTTAGTTTTCTGGTTTAATATTATTTTAGTTTTATATCACCGACTCACTGTTTTTGGAACATTGACCCATAACACGGTGTAATAGGAGTTGAAAGTTTGATTTGATACAAATTTCTACTGATACGATGGTCAAACTAAAAGTTCTTAGAAAATCTAAAACTAAGCAAACTAACAAATTATTTGTTTTTATAACTTTTCAAAAGAGTGTGCGTTCACATCAATACATCGCTGCATCCGATCAAACCACTGATAAAAGCACTTTGCCCATTCAGACTTGGGGGTCTCTTCGACGGTCTTTTGAAACGCAGCCACTGCTTCCTCGGCGTCCGTAAAACGTTTTCCTGGCAGATTTTGCTTTTATTTTCGGGAATAAATAAAAATCGTAGGGTGCGAGGTCGGGGCTATATGGCGGGTGACTCAGTAATTCCACGTCTGAGGTCACTAAATAGTTGATTGTCTTCCTGGCGGTGTGCGACGAGGTATTGTCGTGGTGAAGGAGGGTCCTGCTGAAAGGTCATTTCTCTCAAACTTTTTCCAAGACAAGTGGCAAACAATTATTAGTGTACCACTCTACATTAACCGTTTTATAATTCTCCAAGACAATCGTCGCGTAATGAACTGTCCTTCCGAAGAACGAGGCCACCATCTGGCAACTCCTCGGAAGTAATAACAATAATAAAAGGTTTGCCTGTGCTGTACTGTTAGATGAGTTGCAATAACTCAATAAAACTGATTTTATAACTTTTAGTCTTTTAGTCATCCTCTTTTTCCATTTCAAACCAAATTTTCTCTCTTTCTGACAGCTGTCAGCGGAACACTCACTGAGCAGACTCCCTTTTAGTTTCTGGATCATAACAATAAATCCAGGCTTCGTCCCTCGTTACTATGTCAAACACAGCATTTGAGTCTCCTCCATTATTTTTTTTAATAATTTCTCAGCACCAATCAACACGGCGGAGTTTTTGGGCCTCGGTTAAATGATGAGGTATCCAGCGTGCACAAAGCTTCCTGACCGCTAAATGTTCATCGAGGATTTTGCCCACTTCACTCATACCAATGCCTAAGCTTGTCCGAATCTGCTGATAGGTCGCTCTTTTATCAGTCTCTATCATACGCCACACAACACTGATGTTATCTTCAGTCGTCGCTGTAGAAGGGCGTCCCTCACGCAGATCATCGGTGATATTAGTGCAACACATTTAAATTCATAAAAAAACTAGTTGTAAACTATGACACGTGATGGGGCTTCATCGGGAAAGGCCGATCAAAGTCTATCATAACTTTCTTGTTGACTTAAATTGACAGAAAGGGAGTCTACAATTATCATCTGTTACCCTCGTGATGGAAAGGAATTCAAAGGGATAGATATCTACAAAACAAATTAACAATAGGTTTGAAATTCTATACAGAAATTTCACAGTCTTGAAGTAAGGAGTATAAAATATTGTTTTCTGGTTAGAAATAAAAATAAATATTATTTATTGGAAAGTTTGTTTCCGTGGACTTATTTCACAATAGGGATTAAACCTTCTACGGGCAGGAGCATCTTTTTATGTAACAGCAACATTCGTTGCGGTCACCAATAATCATGCCAGAAACTCTCATACCCGTACTGCTGCAACACCCAAGTTTACTGGATGGATGAATTTTATTACAGCCGGCGCGTACGAAGTCGCAGGCACTGCTAGTATTAGTATATTAAGATTTATGACATATCTATAGCGATCAGTCTGACAAGTAAAAATTTGTATATTAATGACTTGAAAATCGCGAATTCAAAACTTTTGAACCTACCGAGAATCGCTGAACGCGCATAAATGAGTTTTCACTTTATAATGTGTTTTCATAGGTGAAACCTTTATTTAGTTAAAGCTGTTATGTAAATTAAGTTTCATCCTCTTCCTGATGACTAATCGAAATGAAATTTTGTGACAATGACATGCTATGATGACATGATCTGATGGCTGGTAGGTTGCCAAAGGAACTTCACAATGAAATGACAAAATCTCATCTAGTTTGGGTTCATTTGAATCGTCCTGAGTAGTTCATTTTTTAATTGTAACCAGGGTCTGATGATGGACCTAGAAGGTGATCATAGGAACACTGTAATAATGTTCCTGTAACGTGATAGAAAATTTAATAACATTTTGCACAATGTAACACCCTATTATTTCTAAAAAATGCTGTATAATTGATATTTTTCTTCGTTTTTTTATGTACTTTTATTGGTATTTTTTTATTTCATTAATTAACAATGTGACATAAAAGTTAATATAAATATTACAAAATTTAACCTAAAGTTACGATTTTATTTACCATAACTTATAATTATAAATAGAATAAATGAGTCAAATCGCTGCCCCGTGGAAATGTACCCAAGACACTAGCAACATTACCTGGCTGAATTGCTAAACTTATTTGTTGACCGAGGTAAGCTTCAGTTCTCGGATCACCGGAGGCGTCAATCAGGCGCGGAGACAATTCTTTATACAAATGTTTCGCTTATGGCCTCTACGGTCCCATCGTCTCTACTGCCAACTGCACAAATATGTAATCCTGAGAAATGGCTGCATACTTGCGCCACTTAACAGTTTCTGCAGATTCGGCTGTCACACCATTTTATCAGATTTCAATTATTTTTTTCTTTGTATTAACAAGAATACTTATATAAACTAGTCGCCCGTCGCATCGGCCGAAATTCGACCGTAATTTAAATTAAAAAACTAAACTTCATATTTTCCAAATTAGTACGAATATTTCTCTAATTCAAATCAAATGTCATCTGACATTCTTGACGTTGTGTCTTTTCATAGTAAGACATTGAATGTTCTATTTCATTTACTAAGTACATATGTGTTTGTGACAAATGCAAGGTAGTGTGTGTAATGTATTTTTAGTTGATTTTATGTATGATATATGCGTTATTTGAAAAAAATATTAACATTCTGCACTCCTTCTCTACGTCCACTATAACCGTGCAAAATTTCATACTAATCCGTCCGCGGCATATTACTTAAAAATCCGTCACAAATTTTTGCTTCACGTATTAATATAATAATTAGTTTTTCTTTTAATTTTATTAAAATTCAGTTAACAGCTTACTTACGTTTCTTCCAGACGGGGCTGCAGCGGCGCGGTCAGGGCTCCACACGCGGTCGGGTACTGCGATGTTACTTCAACGCTGTCACATGCTTTTAATACATTAGATATATGTATACCGCTAACATTCGATTTTTACTAATTCTAATTAATACTTCAATCTTATAAAATATGTGAATTATACGGCCATGTATTAAAGTAAGTTAACAAGCAGTATTTTAAGTAATTTAATCCGTACAAGTAAATACTTATTGCCTAATTAGGTATTTGATACAGTAAAAGTTTCTTATTCACGGTTTTCTTATTCGCGTTTTCATAATTCATTGGTTAAAAAGAGACCATTTTATTGTATTCCGGCTAAAATATGTTATTTGTGGATGCAGTGGCTGCATGTAAAAAGATTCGGTGCCTTCTTTCTATGAATACTGCTGATCATTTAAGGTTTTTATATTTGCTGTATATCGGCATTAAGAACTTTTACTGTATAAAATACGAGAGGTAAAATGTACTTGCTTTAAAAATGTTAAACGAACTCGTTTTAATTTTCTTTTAAAAACAAAGTAAAATTTCTACACTTACGTATTTTATAATTATGGATTCATGTTTACGATAAAATACATTTTATTTTAATAAATTATACGATTTTTCTTATTTTTTTAATTTACCTTTACTGTGATCTACGCAAAATAAATATAATTAGAAGTAAATCAGGTACGTAAAAAGCTTTTAACTGCCAAATTTCTAAATCGCATTCAATTATATCAAACGATTGTCGTCTAAATCCTGTTCTATTTAAATTCCAAATTCAAATTTAAATATGATAGTTACTAATTCGTAAGGATACCTTATAATGTAGTATCTACAAATATAATTACAAGTCGCTAAATAAACTAAAAACTCACTTACCTGCTTCTCTCGAAAACTGTATCAGTGTGTCTGTAGTGTGTTTATAGTAAAACTCATGTAAAATAATAGTGTAGTTTACCGCCAGTCGAGCTTATTTACAACCGATCCCTAGCAGCAGGTCCTTAGTATTAAACTTTTAATTATGTTTTAACCAATAAGCTCCTATCCGTTGTATGTATAGTAATATTTTAATAATTTAGATAAGTCATCGAATAGACTCAAAACATTTAACCTTATAAGCTGAATTGTGTGAACTATGCATATGAGCAAGCCGCGATATGCATGAAAAAATGTAAGATTGTGTGGTATATAATTATGTATGGAATGTCTTAACATCTATGTCTCACATATGCTACGGCTAAGTCAACTACCTCTGAATCATAAAACAAAATTAATAAAACATTGAAATACAATGTAAAAGATACGTGTCAGGCCCCACTACTTAGAGGGTAGTTTGGCACTACAGTTTACAGTGAGGGTAGTTCGGCAAGCGTCGCATATAAGCCAACGGTTGTCCTCGGCGTTCGGTGGTCGCCAGATCAGCGAGCTCCCGAGGAAAAGGTCGCCCCCAGGTGGTCAATCTTGTAGGGGTGCGAATCCCTTTAGGTGTGAACGCGGTCCTCCCTTTGCAAGCTTATATTAGATGTAAGAGTCGAACCACAAATATTGTATTCATATAGGGTTATACTCATATTCCTTAGCAATGCAAAGAGGAACATTAATCCTATTTGGAATTGTTAAGTCCTATTGTCACTTGCCATCAAGTGTGCTCGATTGCTACTTCTATAAAATAAAAAGTACGCCTAACCTTATTCTATTTTCCGATATACGTGCCTTTGAGAGTTCTAGTAGGTTATCTTTATTTATATAGGTACATCACACTGGTATTAAAGAAATAAATATAATATGCATATAAATACTCATAGTTTACCTATTATATCACACTCAATAAAATAAACCTTTTAACATGGCCGTGTGAGCCATTCCAAAATGTCGTCGGCGTTACCTTGTTTTACGATAGTGCTCAATTTTTTCGCAAAGTAGCTGCCAGCTCTTTTGTCACCAAGCAGATGACAGATGACTATGGACCTATGGTCTCTATTGCAAGCGGCACAAATAAATAATCTTCTTATTCGTCCTCTACAGAATCGTAAACTGTTCATTTAATCATGTGATGATCTTTAGCAAAGTTGCTATTCATGAGCTCGCGAAGGTTTCTGGGGTATTTTTTTTTTGGGTATGGTGTAGAAACACGCGCAGGATACAGCTAGTATTCCAATAAATGAATGGTTTGCGGTGCTTAATATTCCAAGCATGGTTAGCTCCTACCTCAGCCATCTCGGAGGTAATTGTTACATGTTAATGCTCTTCCATATTGCCTTAGGTATATAAATATTACTGGGATTTCTTTGTCTAGAGTTTTATGACTAATACCATAATATGTACAGAGGATGCGGGTCGAACCAAAACAAACTAAATATCACTTGGGATTGAATATGAAATTTTAGCAATCCTATGTGATGTCACGTGAAATCAGAGAGTCGCGACAAATTTTCCATCTTACAGTGGTGGAAGGGAAGTGGTACGAAAAATTGGCTAAAAAATCTTACATGTTTAATGTATGCCTCCATAAAATCCATACGTCATCGCGGGGAAATTTTCCTCCGCCTTAAGCAAGCAATGTTTTTTTAATAAGGTTGACAAACAGCGCGATGTTAGGATTTACATCTATATACTTATATATAAAAGTGAAGAGTTTGTTTGTTTGTTTGAACGCGCTAATCTCAGAAACTACTGGTTTGAATTTAAAAATTCTTTTTGTATTGAATAGACCATTAATCGAGGAAGGCTTTAGGCTATATAACATCACGCTGCAACTATTAGGAGCGAAGAAATAATGGAAAATGTGAAAAAAACGGGGAAAATTATTCATTCTTGAGGGCTTCCGTTGCGTGCGCTGCCAAAACGGTACAAGATACCAAAAGTATATGTATGAAAGAACTACAACCGTTTTCATGGTAATCAAATTCGGTCGAAATTAGTTAAGAGTTGTATCAACGTAATAATATTAATCTTTATCCAAGTAAATGTGTTGTTGATTAAGTAAATACTCTTAATCAACAACACATTTACTTGGATAAAGATTTGTTAACAAAATTGTCTTTGACCTCACTAATTGTCTAAAATAATAATAGAAAATGAAACGGACAAAGTCGTGGGTAACAGCTATAATTTATAAAGCTGAGGAGGTTGTTTGCAAAAATAAATTATGCCCAAAATAACTATTCCACGCGGACGAAGTCGCGGGCACAGCTAGTATTTAATAAAACCTTACATTCTCACACTCATGCATGCGGGCGCATCCATATCCCGCATGACAGAAAAAATGCCTTCAGCTATGTTCTTAGGAGTCTATAAAGTTTACATTGTCTGTGGCAACATTTACGCACATGTTCATGTGAGGTCGTTTATCAGTGAATATTAACATTAAAAACATCAATCTAACTTTGTCCTAATATAATTATGCGGTATGTTAACGTACCTAATGTTGTGTTAGGATTAAATTCATGTTCACGCTCAAAGTTTCGTAAACAATTTATTCAGGGCATTAAAATAAGGGTGGCATAATTAGCTAAATGTTGCCAAAATATTATCTAGCAGTAATTTGAATAAACAAGTTTAAATGATGACATTAATATTTATATGTTTTGCATGAAAGTAAGAAAGTAAGACTAATGTTTTTTTCTTAATATTTAGCGATTAGATGAATAAACGGTTAAGTACAAAACGTATTGTTTCTGTATTTTATCCATTACACAAAGTTTTTTTAGATGCTTTCCCTTCAATTCACACAAATTTCACTTACAAATCAATAATAACTGATAAATACATATGGACTCTATGATAGGCTAAATTATTAATTATAACACATTGATTTAAATATTAATCTACAATAAGTAATTATCCTTCATTTAGAGCAGGTTTAGGTTATAGATACCCATGTGTGTGGCAATAGATTGAAATTAAAGAAGCAAATACACAATCCCGATGGTAAGCAGTCACTGCCGCTAATGTACGTCTATAAGGTATAGGGAGTTAGTTAAAATGCCTCGTTTCATACATCCATTAGCGTATAATACAATTATTATAAGACAGAAATTGATGGAGATGACATTAGTGGTTGAAGTACGATAGGCCGCCTTCATATATTAAACTATACCTATGTTAATTGACATTGTGACGGGCTCTACATCACCGTGCAAAGAAAACTCTTCTTGAAGACGACGATGCTTGGATAAAAGATTTTTTTAAAGCTTTTAACTTACAATGTTTGTGGGTAAGTAGGTATATGTGTTTAGGTCAAATCTTGCAGCCTTAATTTGACCCACTTCTTAGAGTTCCATTGAGCTGAAATTTGGAATACAAGTATAGTTCTGATGACAATGCAATTATATATATACTCAATATTGTTGTTAATCCAAAAGAGTGAATGCAACGAAATGGCGGATTACATATTTTTATACAACCCTCCTTATATGGGTATCAAATGGAAGAGTTTAATGTGTAAAATATATTACAATACGAAAAAAATCCAAATTTAAAATCGCCGCCGTCCAAGAATACGCAACAAGCCTTTAGATGATAGAAAATTGTACCATGCAACAAAATGATGGGCTTAGCTACCCATCATTTCTATTTTTTATCAAGTAGACTGTCGGTCTTATCATTAGGTTTCTGCCTAATAACAGAAGCGTAAATAAAATTACTTACCTCTGGGTCTCAAATGTTGATAAAAATACTTCAATAAGTTTTATACACATTTTCTGCATTAATTAACATTTTAACCGGTTAACAGTAATAATAATCTTATATAATAACAGTAATAATATAGTTACTAATCATACATTAGTACATATTTGGTTTTTATTAAAGATTTATTTAATTCAAAAGATACAATAGTAAAAAGTATTTTTGTATTATTATTTCACTTTTAGCTGCAGTCGACATCTACTGTACGATGATAGAACTCGGAGCTCCATAAGCATATGTCTGACTCATTCCATTCGAACAAATTTGCTTCAATTTCAGTAGATGGTGCTACTAGGTGCAATTCAGAGTGGTGCATATGATGTTAATTCTAACTTTGAATACTTTCGGGATAAGTTAATAATAATAGTTTGTTTTAAAGACAGATTTCCTTTGAAAAAATGGTAAGTACGATTAGAC
Organism: Spicauda simplicius; assembly: GCA_949699795.1. NCBI lineage: Eukaryota > Metazoa > Arthropoda > Insecta > Lepidoptera > Hesperiidae > Spicauda > Spicauda simplicius. The sequence goes on from OX453065.1 coordinate 10,844,284, forward strand.
CTTTTAATAAACTTAGACTTTTACTTTAACTTCATAATGTCTGTAATTCCATATACCTACTAGCGCATGTAATTTAATAAAAAAATTAAAATAATTAAAAACTTATTTAATTTTAATAAATCAGACATAATTATTTTAAACATTAATTTTTAAACTATTTCACCCCTTTTAATGTTCATACACTTTAAAAGGCGGTTTACAATGATTTCTAAAATATATTAGGTTCATCATACTTATAAGGTGCATCGCTTTTTATGAATAAAACGAACTAGTAGTAGTAATTATCAAATTACATTTACATTGTTGCTAAAAGCTATTAATGGACGACGTAGACATTAGACAAGCGTAACATGTGATTAAAAGCTGTCTTACTGCATACTTTATATGTATTAAACTGCTAAAAGAATCAGGTTACGGATCACTCATTTGAGAATCTTCTGAAAACGTGAACTAAAAAGTTTAAAATGTATATTTATGAATTTATAGAAGGGCAAATTTTACCTGAATGGATTTTCTGTACATATACAAATCCATCTTTCTCTGAAACGTAAAAGGAAAGGAAAAACGCTTTCTACACTCATAGCCCCACAGTAGAATTTTTCTCTTGTGTCGTGGGTACCATGGACACACACAAAGACAAATACACAAACACCCAGACCCAGAATCAAGAATCAGAAGAAGAAGAAGAATCTAAACTCATCATTCAGACACCTGTCTGACCGGGAATCGAACCCGGGACCCACTGCGTTTCAGACCGGTACGGTAGCCGCTGCGCCACGCGGGTCGTCAATAGAAGGAAGATAGCAATACTATCAGATTAGCGATATATTACTTTTGTAATAGATGACTCAGTTCATTAAGCTACTGTTATCACTTGTTCTTTTATATATAAGTCGCGAAATTCATTGAATTGCTATCTAAATACTTATAGAGTTAGATACTTGTTTTATTTCAAATCAGTATACGTATTTCTTGACAAAACAAACAAAAACTGATTCACAGACATTGACAACTGATGCTTTGACTTTATATCACGGTAAATTGATTAATTATCATACACATATAAAATAAAATTAGCTAATTAACATATTGTTATATAGTCCGCCGAGTAGTTAGTGAATATTGGCCTTAGAAAAGGCTTTGCTGTTGCTTTCACCTTGAGAAAAGACTAGAGTTCTACCTTTAGTCATCACCTAGGCACACCTCGGGATTAATACAAAACGCCTCAATTAAGTTTATCTTTCTTACAATTCCTACCAGAACAGTGCAGCGATTTGGACTACTGCTCTAAGATATAAATAGGTGTGGTGGTGCTACCTCCGAAATCTTATCCATTGATGCTAATAGATGTGAAACCGACGGTTGAAAAAATGTGTCACTAAAAATGCTGAAATAAAAGCGTCTGCTTTGCATGATGGGACCGTGGAAGATAAATAACTTATCATTAAAATACAAATGTGTGTTTGCAAGAGAATTAACAACAAAAATTAAACGCTAATAGCATACATGGTTTTAAAGAATTTGGAACTGTTTCTTTTTTATAACAGTAATATTCGCCATCGTGTTCCATAGGTACTTGATGAGCCCGTGAGGGGCGCCGTGCCAGGGGACATCGGCGTTCCATTGGAGATCCCGGGGTACCCTATAAGCGCTTTTCTACAAGATCTGTTGAAGGTTGTATCTTTTGAAGGTTTCCTCGCTGTCACAAAAAAAGTACTTACAGGTACTCATATGTCTTAATTCTGAGCGGTAGCAACGCATAAAATCGTAACGTATCTGTAATCGAGCTCACGTAGGTGTCTCTCACTTCATGGGGGGTTGATCGATTAACATCAGATGGACAGAGTGTCTGCTTATTACGTTTTGTATAAATGACGTTGGTAAATTAAATCCACAAGATGATGTAAGAAGAATTATTTACCAACCGTAGATTATTTAAAGTCTGTCATGAAGCCATTATTGTCCCACTATTGGCACGGATCTTCTCTCAGAATGCCATAGTCCACCGCGCTGGCCAAGTGCAAAGTGGTATTTTTTTAAAGAGTGGATTCTTTTAAAAAAATCTTAAAGGTGTGTGTACCTTATGTCGGTTCATCATATTTTTGAAGTGAAACTTCTTTATCAGGGTTGGAAAAAAATTTTGTGTAACATTTTTTCGTTACGCGCCATCTTTTTTTCCGTTACGCACCATCTTTTTTCTGTTACGCGCCATCTTTTTTTTCCGTTACGCGCCATCTTTTTCTTATCCCTACCACGCGTGATATTAGATAGATTATTATAGATTAGACTAGCTTTTGCCCGCGGCTTCGCTCGCGTGAAATTTAGTCTGCCACATAAAGTTTGCAAGGTGGTAGAGCAATTGTTCAACCAGGGAGGCATCACCGCCGCACCTATTTCTACCGTGAAGCAGTTCTTGTGTTTCATTTGAAGGGTGTGACTGCCGGCTCACTTTTATATGAGACGATCATCATAGTCCTCGGGAGTAGCAACGCATCTGTGATCTACTTCAGATTAAACCCTTGCCCTACTTCCTAAGGCGATTAACATACGGTACCGCTCAATGCCACGGTAGGCGGTGAAGCGGATCTCATGTTGTATTGGGGTCTAATAAATCCGAGCAGTGATAGCCTAATGGTTGAAACTTGTCCTCTCGATCGGGAGGTCCGAGGTTCAAACCCAGGTACGCACCACTGATTCATGTGCGTATTAGAAATTAATTATCACTGCTTTTCTGTGAAGGAAAACATCGTGAGGAAACCTACACACCCGAGAGTTCTTTAAAAAAAAAAAAAGTTCTCGGAGGTGTGTGAAGTCCACCAATTCGCACTTGGCCAGCGCGGTGGACTATGGCCTAAACTCTCTCATTCTGAGAGAAGACCCATGCCCAGCAGTGGGACAATAATGGGTTGACGACACAAATCCGTTGATGCCTCACAAACGTACACCGATTGGCCGCGCGGTCCAGCGGTGTTCTCATCACCACCGTGTCTCCGCGCGAACGACATTGCTGGGGGGGGGGGGGGGTCGGCGCCTCACACACGGGCTGGCGCCTAACAGCGCGGATCATCGTTGAAGCAAAAATGCATTTCGATGTCGAAAAGTTTATTTTGATGATCGGTCCATCCGCGCGTACAGGTACGTAAACCGCCTTACCGCGCAGGGCACCGCTATTCGCGGCGGTGCGCGGTGCCGTGTGTTAATCGCCTAAATCAGTGTGTTCAAATTTCAAATCACAGGCACGTATATTAATTTGAATTAGTTTTGTCGGCAACAGATATTAATGCTTACTCTGAAATTAAAAGTTTTAAGAAAGGGTCTCAAAACGCGTGACGGTTACCAACGCGCAGTTGGCTAGCGTGGTCAACTACGACCTAAACTACTGCTAATCTGACATATGTGTCGAGTTGTGTTACATTAAAAGGTCGATGACGATTGAATAACATATTTAACCTTTCCGCTGTTTCATTCTCATTGACTTTTTTTCTTTTTTGTCGAGGGAGAAACCTTCAAAAGGTACGCCGTGGGAGCGACGCAGGGTTTTCTGGGATTCTTATAGCACCAGGACTCCGGGATCTTCAAAGGGACGCAACTGGAGTCCTCTGAGTGCATTGCCCCATTAGGGTCCTCCCAAGTGAGCGGCTGGGCCCACCACTCCATCTGGTCTTTACCACGATATGCGACCACACGTATGCCACCGTCCTTCCCGGGATCGCCTGGCTGGACGGTTCAAGCTCCGTCCATCCTGGCTCTCACGATATCATGCGACCACACATGCTGACATCTTTCCCGAAGTTGCTGACTGGGTGTTTGGAGCTCTCCGTCTAGCCGCCCGCTACCCCGAAAGCTCCTTTTTAGTTGCCTCTTACCACAGACAGGGGATTCCTTATTCCTGGAACTACAGAGACGTCATTGACCTTTCACATTTTGCTCCGTGTTTTATAACCATTCAAATATTAATATCATCGTTGTATACGGCGGCGGCGCACGGCGCGTACTGCCGGTCAATCAAATACTCGTAATATCTTCTAAACTACTTATCCAATTTACATGGTGTAAAAGGCAGATTCGATCTTTATTAGATGCTTGATTTTTTGAAATCATTTATTTTGATAAGGATTAATATTTAGTTTGTATAAAACCCATGGAAACATCAACTTGAAATTTTTAAAATTTTCAAAGTATAAAAAGAGTTATTGTGGGTTATACATAAAATATAGATATATGCTGTCGCGGACTTTTATTTAGATCTATGTGAGCCAAACAATCCCACCATACATTATATTTGGATATCTCCAACGGTTTAGGCAGCGTACGCGAAGATAGCTCTCAGAGCACAACTTTTTTTCCGACTAACCTGATATTTCTCGTTATATTACAACCTTATAAAAAAAAAATCATTACAAATTATAGCCCATGTGTTATTCTGATGTATAACTTATACTACTGTAAAGTTTCAACATAATCCGTTGAGTAGTTTTTGCGTGAAAGAATAACAAATACACATACATCCTCACAAACTTTCGCATTTATAATATTAGTAGGATAGGATTATTAGATAAAGTTTAATAAAAGGCTTTTATACTTTATTTAACCAATTTCTGTAAAGTTGCATATAGTATATTATTTTTTTGAAAAATAACGTCATAAAGAAGTTTCACTTCTTACGAGTGTACGCTAGTACACGCACACGTTTTTTTTATTTAGATACCCACATCTCAAAAACTCAATTATTGTATTATGCATGTCTTATGTTGATTTAACAGCGACAAATTATTTTGATATATGTAATGATATACGTGCAGTACCTACAAGTGTCGAATGAATACATCCAGCGAAAGATGTCAGATACAGAACGTTAGCGCTGTTCTTTATGCGAACGAACAAAAGTGTTGCAGAATAACGGATGAAGATGCCATTCCACGTCCAAGGCAGCTTTTGAATGATTTCAAAGAGGCGACAGAGGAAAATGATTTTCATTAAACGTTTGAACGTTTTACTTTCATTCGTGACATTGCAAGAATATACTTTCTTAGAAGGTTTTACTGTTTACCTTCTTGTAAGGAAATGATTTGTAAAATATATAGATACTACTTCATCATTTTATTATATGTAGAACCACAGGAATATAGAGCTACAAAAAAGTTACAATTGAAAAAGTCATTGGAAATAAAACTTTTAATCATTTTACATGGATGGTTATAATTAATAAAAAAATTGCAATACCGTTAAATTCGTACCTGTACCATATGTACATCATTGTAGACTGTAGCATATGAATCGAATGTATCTAAGTAGGTACATTATAATATCTATTTGCATTTTATACGAATACCTTTTCATATCCATTAAATAAAATACATACCTAGTAAGAAGCGTGCTAACTCAGACGATTTTCCGTGTCACGTAAAAGCTGTTAACTAATCGTTGCAAAAGTTTACCAAAATGTCTTTATGCGTTATTTCTTGAGCAATAATTAGGGATAATAGCGCTTAATCTGTGGCAACTTATAAAGGCTAGCCCACGCCGGCTAGGGCGTGTCAGACGCGTGTATCCACTAAATTGGTTAGGCTACCCCCGCACTTTGTTAAACTTCGTAGTAATCAGATTCATAACGAAAACAACAAAATTCATATTCAGTTTAGTGGATAAAGTGCAAACATTTTATTTTAAATGCCTTTTTTTCGATAAGATTAATTAATGTACTTTAAAGTTATTATAGCAGGAACTGTTCTAATCGGATTAGTATTTAAAATTGACGTAAAGAAAGAAGAGTAGAAAGACCAACTAGACGTTTTCAGATGTAATTTTAAATTTTAATCAATTAATTATAGTCAGCAATGAATATAAAATCGTATATCGTAATTATCCGTCACATTAAAATGTTCATTGAGATATTGAATAGACACATTTTATTAACAGTTACAGCATTATGAAAAGTAGGTATTTTTAAATCTTCCTACGTAAATTTAGTTCGTTCGGTATATTATTAGATGCTACGATTACATAATACATTTACTATATAGTAATTCGACCTTTACGATGTATAAGCCTACGTAGCGCCATTTTAAACGAGTCTTCTACACATGTGATTTCTAAACGTGTTCCTTTGACATTTTTGTACGACGCACGAGTAACTATTTGATATTATATTCATCGAAAGTTGTTTCTTTCCGTAAACTTATTTTTTGTATCATAGAAATGTAAAGTCACTTTTATTATAATGCTTTATTGAGTTATTTTAACATTTAAAAGATAAGTTATTCATACAAACTGCTTAAAACGTTTCACTCAAAGAATTTTGCTAACCGTATGTAGAAAGAGAAATTGGTTTTGTACTTCGTGCAATAAAATAATACTATTAAGGAATTAATGTTAATGAAGAGAAGTTAAATTTAACTGCATGTATTTTATGTCTTATAATTGAACTATGCTGTACAGTTACAATTCAGCTGACGATATATGGCCAATGCTACCTATAGAACATTGATCAAACGCCAACAAGATTAGGGAATTTCCTTAGGTGGTCGTAAATTTGCCGCTAACTCTGAGGACTAAATTTAAGCACATCGATTAATTATGTATGTTTTAATCTAATTGAAGTAACAAAGTAGCATGCAGTCCAATGCAGTCATACAAAAGTGAGTCGGCCACACCCTTCCATTGAAACGCAAGAAATGCTTCACGCTAGAAATAGGTGTGGCGGTGGTACTTCCCCGCTCGAACTGCAAAGAATATACTTTTGAAAATGTCTTCCTCACCTCATCCTTTAAATCACAATTCTGCAGCGTATTATACTGCTGTAATAAGGTAAGTGTGGCTGTTGAACCGATGTTTCTCCGGCGTTCCTCAGCGCTTGCAGTGAACCCCGAGATCTCCAATGGAATGCACCGGTGCCCCCTAGCGCGGCGCTCTTCGCAAGCCCATCTCTTGGGGGACGTGTAACTGTCCCCCTGTACCCTCCGCTGTCTACGAAGACATGCAGTCACGGACGCTGCCGTCCTTCTCGGGGTTGCTTGCTGGGCTCCCACTCTAGCCGCCCGCAACCCCAGAAGCCTCCTTTTGGTCGCCTCTTACGATAGGCAGGGATACCTTAGCCGTATTCTACTCCCCGGATTTAGGGGACACTATAATATATTCTAAAAGCCAGGAAACCGTAATGCTAATTTTTCTACAATAATGCAGAATTATATGAAGTACTGAGTACATGCGACCCATTTATGATTCTATCCATTGAAGGTTATATTATTATAATGTAATGATATAACCATAATAAAAAGTAACTTTAGTTTTAAATAAACTAAATACATTGTAGCATGAGTTTATATATTTATTTAATATGTAAAAAAAATCCCTAATATTCGCGTTATGTCGCGAACCTAACCTAAGTGATTAAAATAAGTTACAGTTAAATTAGCAACATAAAAATAATGTTGAGATTATATGTCCCAATGCATAGAGGGTAAATTGAAGATATTTTTACAAGGTTAATTAAAACTTCTGAATCTAACAAAATCATACGAGTTTTACAGTAATTTAAGTAAAATAAATATTATCCTATCATAACATTTTCTTTGTATTGTGGGTTAGGGCCTAATATATGGTTCTCATCACATGCTCAGTGGGTGCTAACTAACTTTCCTTGCTGTAATAATGTACTAACGTTTTGTCCGTGTTTTTCCTGGTTCATGTTAATATGTGATAAATTAGAAACGAAACCCAATTTTCCACCTAATTTTAATGTTACATAAATTCTAAATTGTCTACGCATAAAATAGGCGGAAGAACTTTTAGGTTGATTGAGACAACCAAAAGTATATCTGTATAACTAAAATTACATGTCTATTGCTGTGTTGTGGAGCCTTAAAGTTATCAAAATGTTTGAAACCATTTTAAAATCTATTAGTTAGATCAAACAATATTTATAAAAGCATCTGCAAATGTTTCTTTTACGTTTACTTTTGTCTATAAAACGAAAATCTTATGTAGAATTTATAAAAAATACACCTAAAACTAAATATTTAAAGTTATTTTGCAACGTAAATAAATGTTCTATTTAGATTTACGAAATCAACATAGCTAATGTTTATAATATGATGTTTATAGCTATATTTTCACTTTAGAAGCTATTTTATATACATAAATGTGGCCGGCGTTTTAGGATGTACGTACATTATTTTTATATTGTACTTTTCATAAAGAAGGTACATGCATTTTAATAAACTGATGATGATAAACTCGGGAATATATGACTTTTATTATACATATGAATTAAGGAGTATTTAAATTCAAAGCATTCTGAAATGTTTGTCTTGAAAAGGTTTAGCAAAAGATCTCTTACAAAACTATGTAAAGCCTACTTACGTGTTGCTTGGAAAGCCGAATTACATATATTATAATACTAAATGAGACGTCATACCCTTGAACTTCTTTAGATATCGTATTTTTGTTGTCTTGTCAGAGATTTTTTTAAATTTTCATCCAACAAAATCATTAATGATTGCATCATCTCCTTAATCCCGGTGCCAACATGTACCTGCGATATCCTTTTGCTTGTTAAAGGCGACTCAGAAGGGGCTTCCAGCTTGTGGGCAGCAACAGAACCGCCCAACTGGCGATCCAAGAAAATATGACAACTTATATGACCGTATATCGTCGTAAATAACATAATTTCATGAGGACTGTTGTTTCCTCTGAATGGTACCCGACAACAGGTTGTGCACACCCCGCCCAAAGGACTCCCGTTGCGTGCCTACCTTTGGCGTCTTAAGTGTTCTCTTTGTAGTACTGAGGACGGCCATCTCGAGGGTTTTATTGAGTAAGAATCCCACAAAACTGAGCGTCACTCCTACAATAACAGGTAAGCTTTGAAGGACCTTTTTACCTTCTGAAGGGAGAAGGTATAATCGTACAATTAAATATTGATAAAAAACACGAACTTTTTTTACTTCAAGCGGTTTAAAATATATCATCTATTTTGTATGCCAAATATATGATTTATTTATTTATTTATTTCAGACTCAATAACAAAAATGCATGTAACTCAAACATAAAATAAAGAATCCTTAAAACTAGTGGCATGTAATTTTATTTATAAATGAGTACAGCAAACTCTAAAGTGATGTGCATAAACATGAAACACCATACTATTTAATGTGTAAATACTAAGTATATGAATAAGAAATAAAGATTTCGGGAATTTTGGCTAAAAGTAAATATAGTTTAATTATGCAAAGCACTTTGTTATGATGTTATCATCGCGTTACGTTTGATATCAAATTATAATAGTTATGAATTTGTTTTTATTTTAATTGAGTATATTTTTTATACTGCAATATACTATAATAACGTATGAAAGGCGTTTAAACCATAATCATAATTACGATAAATATAAACATGTTTTGTTACCTTCTATTCTCATAGTAAACTATTAGGTACAGCTCCATTTTTGTTTTATAACAATAATAAAGGCATATATTGTTAAATATAGAAGGCAATATTATTACAGTCGTAAAATCTTGTTCGTGTAAAATGTTCATGTTTTACGTAACGCTTCTGTATTATACAATATTCTAGAAAAGAATTTATTATACTTAACTTACTTAACTTATTCTGGATTGTCTATTTAGTCAATTATTTTATTTATTAATGAATTTACTGGGAATACATTGTAATTATGCATCGTAAGCAAAACTGAAGCTTACAAATAAAATACAATATTTATTTAATATTATTCTGTTTTATATCTTGCTAATATGACTTATATTGTGTTATTTTTTGTCTTTATACATGCCGTTTATGTTAAAAATTTAAAATATGCTATCACTAAACTACAAAGTAAAATTTAAATCCCAGATTAAAAATGGACACAAACAAGGTCGGTACGACCAACTACTGGTATGACGTACTCCGTAAGCTCGTAATCCTCGGAAAGCTTAAATTGAAAATATTTTGTCCCTGCGAACATATATATAGATTTTTTTATTCGATTGAAGTAGCAAACGAGCATGCAGTCCACCTGGTGGTAAATAATCACTGCCGCCCATGAACAGCAACTTCAAACAGGACATGGGTTCTATCTGAAGTCAATCACAGATGCGTTGCTACTCCCGAGGACTATGGTAGTCGTCTTATATAAAAATGTGCCGGCAATCACACCCTTCCATCGAAACGCAAGAAATGATTCACGCTAGAAACAGGTGTGGCGGTGGTACTTCCTCGGTCGAACTACAGTGGTTCTACCACCCGTAAAGATACTTATTAGTCATTTGTGTAAAAGGATACATTTTAGGTTATACATACATATTTATATTGAATGCAAAACTTAATCTATACATAGTAAAATTTGTTATTCTGAATTTGGTCGTAGACAGTTCGTAGCAAAGGCGACGTAGCACGTAGCCAAGCGTAGCAATGTAGACAGAGTCGTAGCCGTATACCTATGTCTGAAGGAAATATACATTGGTCCAGTAACTGAATGCGAACGCTGCCATAATTGGGACGAGATATTTCAGTGCAACGCATGCAGAATATTCTGATTCAATTACCCCTACAACCCACAGTATGTGACGTTATGAGCTCAGGGTTAATTTAATGAACCTTGGACAGATTACTACTATCGGAGACACAAATATAATTTTTCAGTTGGTACTCCCGTTGGTATTGTAAGTTATAGCAATAGCAATTGTGGCAATAGTAGTGATACTCAATACGATTTTAGTATCACAAAATGTTTATGGAATATAGGTAGAAATTAAACTGTATGTACATAGTACATCAGTGGTATAATTCTAAGAGTAAGTGGGAGTAGAAAATTGATTTACTAGTTAAAAGTCGATTGATAGTAACATGACTTATAAAGCTGTACGTGGTACGTCGCCATTCGCCAGCACTACCGCGAAATCCTTTTTGTCTTATAGAAGCAGTGTAAGTATTTTTGAAGGTAAAGTCAGAATAATTAATGTAAGTCGTTTCTACTCTAAAGTAAAAATATTATCAACTTAAGGATTACCAATTAATATAACTGCCGATGGATTTCAACCGGGAGATACTATAATTTTCGAGCACATATCAGCTTAGTTATTGAGGGTGCGTTTGCTGTCTCGTCTATTTGTGCCTCGCGTATTTCGCAAGATACCTCATGCGGCCTAGTACTGACGCGTGCAAGCGTGAACATTAACGAAAGGGAAAAAAATATAACATATCCGTGACTACGTCTACGCGTACCACAGCAACAAAAATTTAACAGTGGATTTATAATCTAGGAAGTAGTGGACAGGATGCATGTATGACAGGCCTGAGATATATTTTAAATCACTATTAAGATTAGTTGTATTGTCAATTTATTTTAAAATAGGAGAACATATCCGATTACTATTTATTTATCAGATAATAAGGTAAGAAATTCAATTATAAAGCGTATGATTAAATTTCCTGCAACATAATTACAGCTATGGTACTTGATATCGGTGCAGATTGGATAATATGATAGTTCCATCTCAGACGACCGTTCAATGTTATGCACTACGAACATTAATATGAAATAAAAAGAACAGATTTGAAATTGGTAAAATGAATTATTACACGATTTTTGTAATGTTTATGAAATACAATAAAAATACTGTGCTCAGTTTAGCATTTTAACAATATTTTATGCATGGAGATGATAATTGATGGGTGAACATTATATTATTTAATAGAAACGAGCATTAAAAATTATTTCAGGGCTTTTTAGAGTATTTTTAAACCGTTTTAAATATGTTATAAAATATTTGTATCTATGTTTACCGACAAATTACTGCTCTCAGCGTTATTAGATATAGGATGGTTGAAAACTACTTAATGAGATTAGAAGGCGGAACGGGCAAGTAAATAAAAACACACAAAAATATACAGTATCGAATTGTCAGAGCGTCTTCAATACTTTTTAACATGCTATTTTGCTCGTTATCTGCATACACGTGTGAAAGCAGCGCGAGGATCGAGAGCCTCTCAATAATATTTAGACGAGTGTACCTATTCTTAACAGATAACTACACGTTTTTCTACATTATGTTATATTGGAAAGGTTATTGAATTTTCAGGTTATATGCTTTTATAATATCATATTGTTTCGCCTTGACCATGATTCACGTTGGTACGTGTATGTGCGTAGTATGTGACAGGGCTAGTCATTAATCGGCATATAAAATATACTTATATGTTTAAATTTATCAACACGAAAAATTACACGAAATATACATTTAAACTAAATGATCCGTGTGGTGGAGCGGTAACTAGGCCGGTCTGACACGCCGAGTGTTCTGGGTTCGATTCCCGGCCCGACATCCCGGCCCGAAATCCATAGCACCCACGGCACAGAGGAAAATCCTATTGTGGGGGTGTGAATGTAAAAAGTGTTTATCTTTATGTTTACGTTTTAGATATATAGCATAATAGTAGTATTTACAATAGATAGGTGATAATACTATTAATAATCAACATTAATTTGTTCAACACCTCGGGGAGCTTAATCCGTTAAACTTATATTGGTTTACGGTACTATAATTTCAAATTAGGTTAAAACTTTCATTTATCGACCTTCATTTCTAATTGCCTTTAAGTCCCTACGTGGTAAGCCTGGGCTATTTCGAGTTTATACTTAAAAATATTCCGAAGGGATTTCAATGTCTTGACACGTAAACACTATAAATTTTATGGATATACTAATAACACAAATTTATGAGAAAATCGATTAGAATCAGGCAATAATCAATGACTGCAAATGTGTACAAAATTAACTACTTTATAGGATACAAATGGCAAAAGTATGCAGTATATTTGTAAGTGACCATTGCCGCCCATGAACATCTGTAGTTAACTTTAGATAAGATGTACCTTTAGGCCGGTGGAGACTGCATTACCTACCCCTGAGAGTTAAGTTGTTATAGGGTATATATTTTATTTTCCAAATTACTCCTTACGTTTCTTCTCTTCAAATATTGAAGTAACAAAGGAACTTCTAGCCCACCTGATGATAATGCTGCCATTTTTTTTATTTGTTCTCGAGGGGGAAACCTTCAAAAGATACCCGACGCCGTGGAAGTGACGCAGGGTTAGATGGGATTTTTACCGCACTAAAACCTCTTCGGTGGCGGTCCTCGGTGCTACAAAAAAATGACTTCGGGATCTCGATAGGAACGCAACCGTAGTCCTCTGACCGCGTTGCCCCAGCGGGCTCCTTACACATAAGTGGCTGGGCCCACCGCTCCGTCTGGTCTTTACGACGGTATGTGACCACACATACCGCCGTCTTTTACGGGGTCGCCTGAACGAACGGTTCGAGCTACCACTCTAGCTGCCCGCAACCCCGGAAGCCCCTTTTAGTCGCCTCTTACGACAGGCAGGAGATACAGTAGCCATAGCATTGGCTACGGTATCTCCTGACGTATTGAATAGTCTAATCCCGGAACTACAGGTACAGTACGTTCTACCACCACGTTTTTTATTTACAAGGTGACTACTTATTACTTACCGAATATAAAGTGGGTAATTTGAAGGGAAGTTCTTATTATACACCAGTTTTACATTCATTTCCTTGTACGACATCTGTTAGTTTAATCCCGTTTCCGTTTCCTTTTTATAGCTCCTATTCACGACAACCATGTTACGATCATTTCATAAACCTTCTTAACAAGCTAAGAGCCATTTGCGTTAGCTTTATTAGATTCTATAAATCAAGGCACGTAGGTAAAATTAATTTTATTGTTTTACACTGTTAAGTTAAAGAAAGAGCTATTTTATGAGCCAGTGAAACGTTTAAGTCTTATATTGATGTGTCGAGTCAATTTGCGGAATAAGTTAATATAATATCTACAAAAAAATAAGCATATTTTTTTGTCAAATTTGTTTTAAACTGATTTTTCACGCGCTCAATGCGTCTTTGGAATAAGAGGCGTAAAGCACTATTTTAACATGATTTAGCTAAGACACATTATTATCATAAACTAAAATAGGATTTAAAAGTGTAAATTTTAAGGGTACAGATCCTAGCCTGGCATAATATCAATTTACACTTACACGTCAAAAGTAAATTAAGTAAATTAAGTTAATCAACTTTATTGTTAGAATAACAATTATTTAGGATACAGTGCACCTCTGGGTCTGTCAGGTTTGGAGAGTGAATGCCTGATAATAATTAGAATGCATATTACCACTGATCTATATTATTCCATAGTGTCAATGCATTTCATAAAACACGAATAAGACAACAATTCTTGGGATTCTTGGCTTCATGATTATGTTATTCTTCCTTTAGGCATTAGCGTCCCTTAGCCTGTGTAGAATACTACCATAATATTGTTATGTATGTAGGTAATAAAATAAATGGAAAATAAATTTATTTATTACCCGTGAATATCACAATAGCAATATTATAACATCCAACTTTAACAATGAATGTATGTGTTATGAATATATACAGTAACATATAAGTTGTACAATTACGAAGAATGTTACAACATTTTATGCTCATTAAATTAAGCGCCATTTGCAATTACGAAAAAATGTAAATGTTTTATAACAAATGTCAAGTGGGTTTACGGAAATAACTTTTTCTTATCCTTACAACATTTCAGCTTAACAGAGTCTCGGCAATTTTTCTCCGTTAGAAATGTATGCATGTTATTAATTACGTTGGCAGAAAAGAAAAAGAAAGATGTGGTGTCGTGGGACACCACATCTTTTTTATGTAGGAACGAAGTTAAATTATATGAAAATAAACGTGGCTACTCACAAGTAAAATGAATCTATAATGTGAGTATTTTCCACGTGGTTGTACATGAATTCATAGTGAGTATATACTATGCATTTGCAGGTTGAACTGGTAATACAGAGAGAAAGGATGATTGCAAGGTAAGAAAGGGGGAAAAAGAGAAATATATTATACACTATTCGCTTGTTTACACGACCCTGTAGCATTTTCTTTCTATACATATCTTACGGCTTTTTTATTATGGTCTTTTTCTTACGTTTTTACTATCACATTTTTTTAATTAGATCGCGCAGCAAAATCCCTATGTCCGCGAAGCTTGCCGTAAGGATCATCGTCCAATATCACAGTAATAGTTATATAAACCATATAGATGGTAGTTATATCAACACGTATACGAGACATGTGAGCAAAGTTATGGGTAAAAGTGAGTTCAAGTTCAGATGTGTGGAGAAGTCTCAAAGGACGCATGTGATATTAGCGCTATGTTCTTTGATCTGTGCGTGTTCAGTTAATAACAATCTTGAAGGTGTGAATGTAATAAATGTGTATATGAATAATCATAAATTTACGATGCACTAACTTCACTCATAAGGTTTCGTGGGTGTTTCTTATTATACTTAGTAGTAAAATCGTTTATCTGTTTGTCATGAAATTTGCGAAAGGAAAATAATAAACGAGCAGTTGATATTTAAAGGATGGAAATCTAAAATTAAAACATGTATGATCACAATATAGAACCAAAAAGGACAATAGGAGTATTAATTAATCCGTTTTTATCAGGAAACACGCATATTTTTTTGAGAATATCGAAGGAACGACCAAACACTTGAATATGGAATACTTTACAGATACGAAATTTAACATACTACTGTTAAAAAAACATATGTATACGGAATTCACAACATAAATAATCGCCACGGCGTTAGATGTATCGTTTTATCGTTACCTACCCTTTTAAAGCACTCAAGGATCCATTATAAATTATTGCGGTGGCTGTGTAACTGTGGTGTTAAGTTTTATTGGCACCGGCCAAATTGAAAAGGACGTACACTCGCCGGCCTGTCCTGTTTTATAATAAACAAATGGATTTGCTATATTCCAGATGACAAATATTACACACAAAATTTTTGTAATTGGTACGTACGGTCGTTCTATCATTTTGTAAGATTTTAAAAGTGATGTCACAAAAAAGATTAAAAAGCATCCATAAATGTACAAAGTATCTATAAATAATCGGTATTATTATGAACCTAACTTTATTTCAATTGTTATTTAAAATATGTATGTTCTTAAAAACAAAACGTTTATGTATACATACAAATCGTAAATAAAATTAAGAAGTGGCAATAACCTGCAAATGTGACACGTGCTATAAATCGTTTCTTACTTATGATACTAGAAGTCATAATATTTAATATGTCAAAGTAAACATTCGTAGTATTCGTACAAGTATTATGAATGCGAATTCGAATTTACGCCCACATTCTATTCCATAGCACAGAACAAAATCTAAAATGTAACAAACTTAAAGTAATCTACTTAAATTGATAGAACAGTGATAGCCTAATGATTGAAACTTGCTCTCTCAATCGGGAGGTCCAAGGTTCAAACCCAGGCATGCACCCCTGATTTATTTACGTAATAGAAATTAATTGTTACTGCTTTTCGGTGAAGGAAAACATCGGAAGAATCTACACACCCGAGAGTTTTTGAAATAGTTAATCGAAGTGGTACATAATAGGCTTACCCGCTTACACCAAGGTAACTTTTTACAAGTTGGTAGAACGTATGTGGTTTAACCGGGAAGGCAGGTACCACAGTCACGCCTAGTTCTAGCATGAGCTGTTCTTATACTGCGGTGGAAGGGTATGGTTGCCGGTCACTTTCATTTGAGGCGACCAACTCGTCCTCAAGAGTAGCCACATTTGTGATTGGCTTCAGAAACCTTGATCTGTAGAAGTTGCAGACGGATGTCCATGGGCGGCAGTCACTACTTAGCATCAGGTGGACTGCATGTTCCTTTGCTACACATAAATATAAGAAAAATGTGTAAATATTGGTTCTCAAAACAATATTTGTGTCACACTAATTTATATGGTTATATCACTATGTAGGTATGTAAGTCATTATCTTTATAATAAATAACTATGGTCAACTGTTATAAATTATTTATTAAATAAATATAAGAGTAGTGGATTACCTAAAAAATATCTCATGAATTACAATCAAAATCAGGTGTAGATCCCAACCATACTAAATATTAATAGAGTTACCTGAAATCTTATTTGGACAGATCTTTGTGTACGATATGTAGGCACTTAAGAAAGTATATTAGTTTCGTTTCCAAATATATGTATCTAGTCGAATAACTTTAAATGTAGTTATTGGGTTTCAGAGTAACCTCTAGGTGACTATTCCCGTTCAAAAGATTTCATAGAAATATAAATATTAACTTCGCCCAAACCTTGAAATACATTTATATTGATCCACAATACAAAATTAAAAATGAAAATCTCTTAGTGCGGCGGGGGAACCGACTGACTCCTTCATTCCTGAAATGTATTATTCACTATTTTACTAAACTTTACAAATCAATAAAACTTATAGCTATGTAAAATTTGTCTTAGTGATGTAAGGAATGTCATTATTTGTCATTCGTGAATGCGAATATTCCTCACAAACATTCGCGAATGTGAATGCGAATATCTAAAAACATACATTCGCATGTTTTTGCATGCAATGCAAATGCAATGATTAGGTACATATACGTAACGAACGTGGTAGGTGAGGCTCGTAGTATATCACACCTTCGGTGACATGACATGTTTTACAATTTTCACTGAATGGCTGACTTTGTTCTACCAGACCGTAGGATGCTTTAAAACACTCTGGCATTTTTAAGTCTTTTTCGTAATTTTTGCGTTTTATGCCCTTGTCCTGCCGAATGTGCGATAGTAGATGAGTGTAGTAGATGTCGTCGATGCGACATACATATATGTATGTAAGGATGAATGCTAGGAGCCGTTTCTGAGAATTTGATTTTTCTGTACTTTTAAGTTCCTCTGTTAAGTTATTAAGTCACACTAAACATTTATTTTAAATTACGCTAATTAATACGTTAGTTAATACGCTAGTTAATAAAACGGTAAGTAAGAATGATAGGTACGGTAGGTGAGTATGATATCAGTTATCATTGACAGTATTAACATAGTTGTAAATAAGCTCGATCTTCCTGGTAGTAAGTTATTATCAACTGTCACTTTTACTTGTATCAAATTCACGTCACCTAATTGAAAATTTCTCCATTACCTATAGTATAGGTCCTAAACAATGATTGATTGTTCCATCTATACTTACTGAAACAGTAATATTGATGAATAAATAAATATTAAAAAGAACCCGTCTTCATTTCAACTTCAAAGGAACCGGCCTTCTTTAAAAACCATTGATTGCCTTTAGTTTCAGCTGATTGCTTATAACGGTCGATTTTTTGTTTTAAAAATAATTTATTTAAGTTTATATATTTTACGTGAAATAAAAGTGTTATAATATACAAATATTTAAAATGATATCGCTTTCATTTGATACTCAAATTATTATGTTAATAAAAAATCTTCCATATTTCTTTTTTTCTCCGATTGCAGGCGCTATATTTAAAATATATATAGACTTCCCCCCTTACGCACTATTGGTTAACAAAATTACCAACCGCGGCGGTTGAAATTTTGTTGCGGTTTCATATTAAACTGGAAAAGCGGCTAGCCGCGCGGTCTGCCGCGCCCGCGGTTAACCGCTAGTGCGTAAGAGGGCTTTGTCATTCTATATGACTGAGTTATTGAAACAATTTGTTAATATGTGTATGTTGTAATTCGTCAAGCCGTTGAGTTGTATTGTGTGCCAAAAAATACACTACACACTACACAATAAATACTTGTACACACATAAACTCGAAAGACGTCACTCTCCTTTGATGCTGTCAGGTAATATAATTACAAAATATGAACCAGACTATAAATCTTTGATACATAGTTCAATTCGTTCCGCAATCACTTCATTAACAGGGTAATATAAATTTTGATTTAGGTTATTCTAATTTAATCGGCTGTAAAATCAAATATTTTATGTGAAAACAACTATTTTAACGGTATTTGTGTTTACTGTAACAACTGTACTATATGATATTTAATTTGTATATAACTGCAATTTTATTAACTATAGTATAATTCAATAAACAATTATAAACCCATTACACATCTTAGCAATCATAATTGTACTGGTATAAAATATCTCAATATATTGTGTTCATATGTGATGAGCTTTGAGTTGCTATTGATTTATATATAATTCATGTATGAATATTGCAACACTCTAAATTGCTCCCGAAATAGACATTCAAACGCCTATCAGTTAAGGTGGGCATTTACGTTACAACGGTCGTACTGACTGTCGCACGAACTACGCGTATGCGACAAGTTTGATCGTAAATAGCGTACAAGGCGAACTGTACAACCAAGGTCCTGTCGCAGGTCCGTTAAAATATTCATCGAACGTAGTTCATGCAACAGTCCGTGCGACCGTTGTAACGTGAACGCCCACCTTTAAAGACACATTAATCCATTAAAGGAAGCGGATATTTAACCATTTAAATTAACATGGGGCGTCGTTCACATACTTCTAATATATTTACTAAGAGGCCATTACCTTAGCACGATGATCTTTGAGGGCGCTTGCCTCTGAAAGGTAAATTTGTTAATTATAAAACATTTCTAAGGTTGATTTCTGTGTCTCAGATGTCTGTCGGCTTATTTCGCTAGCAGAAATAATATTAAGTTATCCATATTAAATTATTATTACGTGTATATTTTTCTTAATTCCCTCCCTAATTAAGAACGGCAGTTATAGGACTTAAGTGAAATTTATAAGTATTTCTAGTCTACATCTTTTTATTTAGATAAGGATTCTACAAGAAATAAATTTTTATTTATCTTCTGTGAGTAACTTTAATTTTTAGTGATTTAAAATATATTGATTATATATTCCGAGAAATAATAACATTATGGAACATTTTACAAAAGGCAATCATTGGCATCATAATATTTTACAATATGTGAACATATCTGTCTTAAGATTATAGATTTTCGTTTGAAAATTCAATAAGTTAAGGGTAAAGGCTACGAATCTAGTACAATGTGGTTTTGAACACTTATTGAAGCGAAACTTCTTTATCGGGGTTGGAAAAAAATTTAGTGTAACATTTTTTCGATACGCGCCATCTTTTTCTGTTACGCGCCATCTTTTTTTTCCGTTACGCGCCATCTTTTTCTTATCCCTACCACGCGTGATATTAGATAGATTATTATAGATTAGATTATTAGATAAAGTTTAATAAAAGCCCTTTATTAAACTTTATCTAATTTAACTTTATTTAACCAATTTCTGTAAAGTTGCATAACGTCATAAAGAAGTTTCACTTCTTACGAGTGTACGCTAGTACACGCACACATTTTTTTTTCGTTCATTAGTGTTCGTTGGTTGTCTTGTGATTATCCTCGCCTAAGCTACTTGTTGCTCTTCACTGCGGACATAGTTGAACAATATTAGTTTTCTTTTCTGAAATAAATCTAGTAGAATTTATAGTTTTTTCTTGTTTTATGAAATTACTTAATTGCGTTTTTTAATTGTTTAGTTTTTTGTATTTTATTTGCGTAGCGTATTATATAGCAATGATTCCCTATAATGTTTAAAACTTCCACATATAAAATCAGCTATGACATTTCGTATGAGGATAGTAGGAGACACGATATATACTAATAACATCCTCGACAACATGTAGAGAACTCTCTGACCAGTAAGTTTAATCAAATATTTTTTACTTAAATGATCATAAATTTCAAATATACACGATCCTTCAGATATCGTACACATTTAGTACCACAAGTCCACTGCTTAATGATGATAATGTATGACAATAATATCACATATCTATCACTTTTATCAGCATTTTGTTTGCTGAAGCATACTCATTCATATCCCAAATTGTTATTAAAGCCTATCATGTCACTGTAAGCGATAATTGTGATAAGTTTACTGATGCATTACCATGTTCGTCAAAAATCGGACAATGTACTATCAAAAATTGATAAAATTGACCATTTATGAATCATCACATCCATCCATGTGGTAATAAGTTATAAAAAGAAAAAATGTAGTTTAATCCAGAGTAATTACATGAACAATATATATAATAACCATATAATGTAAAAAAATAAAGCTTAAAAAGAATTCATTGATATTAAAACATGTGAACATAAGATAAATTTGTGGTTATAAATATTGAAACAGTAAACGAGTATGCAGTCCACCTAAATGTTAGAGGTTACTACCGCCGTCGGACATCTGTAACCAACGTATAGTAAAACACTGTTTTATGTGATGTCGATCATACGTAGCTACTCCTGAGGACTATGGTGGTCAGACTCGTCGTAATGCGTGGGCGGTATGGGCATCCTCCCACAACTTCACGGTGCAAAGGGCCTCGCAATTAACAGACACACAGGCAAAAAATATAGTAAGGAAACTAAATTTTTTGTCTGTGTGTAGGGGGCCGGAGGATTTGGCGGCATTTGCAAAACACTGCAATTTGTATTCTCAAATCATTCGAACAATTCGAACAAACAATCAGAGGGCTTCGGGAATTGTAGCTTGCCCACACTAAGTTTAGGCCTTACGCCGCCACTGATGGTGGTTGTTCTTTTATGAAAGTATGCAGTATATATCAATACAGCTGATACTTATAAAAATTAAAGGAGCTTAAATAATTAAAAGGTAAAAAATATCCACTTCCTAAAAATCTATAAAAATGGATATTTAACGTTTTATAGAGAACATAGCAAGCACAGCACTTTTGAACAGAATTCTTTAGTAATGCTAAATAAAATAAAAAAATAATGAAAATAAAAATTACGGTCTTATCCTGTAACGGATCATAAAATAACATAATTGTTAAATCGAAATTCGGTATACTAAAAATTAAGGTAAAAATTATAAGATATCCCTATACTTGTAACTTAGACTCCATAACAAAACAATCTTATGACTCACTATATGCTACTTTTATTTATATAATTTATTATACAGAAAACATTTTTATTTATTTAATAAAAAATACTTTATCTACCTAATGTAGAGCACGTGAGAATCGTTGTTATTTTCATTCGTTAACCAACTTTAGAAAGCTCAGATAATCCTGAATCTGTTTGTAAAGCAAACGTGACACGGCAAGGAATATGAAGCAGGTATCACATACACGTGCCGTTAAAATACATAACAAATACGCAAAATATATAAAATAATGGTTATTCTTTCAGTAACAAAACGAAACCAACTTATTTATTAACAGAAAGTAAACCTACACGTAAATTTATTTCACCGTCTACTAAGTATGAAGTAAATTATTCAGGTATTTTAATTTAGTTGCTATACAATAATAACCATGATACGTACGCGTCTGATTATTTGCAATGAAATGAAAATACTTTGGAAAACTATTTCAACTATGTGCAAACAAAGGATGCAATATTAATTTCAAATTAACTATAGCAATATGAGACGATTAAGACGATATGTATTCCTAATACACACAATACCTTTGAGTGACGATATTAATATGATTGGCAATTCGTGTATAATTTCACCATCTGTCAGTTCCGGTTAGTACGGTGTAAAATGTACATGTGAATAAGCTCGACAGGTGGTGCAAATTAATTAGCGATTGTATGTAGCGTAGCCACGTAGAGACGTAGCCGTAGCTTACGCAGGCGAGGACAACGGCGGCTATATAACGCCGGCGTAGCCTTCGTAGCTCTCATTTGCTTTCGAACCCACCAGCGGAACGCGGAAGCTGCAGCCTGTAGCATCGATACACTGAAGATTCTACTAGAAGCCTAAGGTACGTATTATTTGTGACTTTTTATTTCTTTTACGTTGAATGCTTTTTTGTTCTGTGTTAAACATTTTAAATTTTGAAATTGTAATGCGTTCTCAAAATAAATCAATATAATAAACTATTTTTAAATCTTCTTCGAAAAAATCAATTTTATGATTTGTCCGTGCGATAGTGGTGTTCAATCGTCTTGAAAGTTGTTTTAAAGAGATTTAATAATTACTAAATTAAATTTTCATCCATTCAAGGCGCATAAACTAGTTACATTAATAAAACTTTAATATTTCAACTTTCAATCTATTCTGTAAATTGTTTTTAAAATCACTTCAATAAATTACGTGATGCATTATTATTAGCGACATAAGCTGAAAGGTATTATAAACTGAAATATATAGCAACGATTGCCAATTTATCGTTATAATAAGATGTTCTACTACTAACATAAGATTCTCGCCGAAATCTATTGTCAAAGGCCACGCGAGTGCTTTGATGATAATCACAATGAGTGGTAAGGAAATAGTAGGTCATTTTTGTATTTTAATAAATTAAATCTATCTGTTTTTTGTTTGCGAGAATACACAAAGTATAATATAGATATTAAATTATAAATATAGTTTGTATTCTATGAGGTAATGCCGGATACGTTTTTTTTTAATAATTCGGAGTTTTATGCGTAAAAGCCATGTAACATTATTAAAATAACGAGATCACGTCAATAGTTTCTTAATTGCAATGCAGATTAAGCGAAACGGATACTGTCAACCATAATCTAATTGTGTGATTATGTATGTCGCTAAAAAAACCTAAAATAATAATGTAGCTGTATTCTTCAAATCGCGTCTATATTTACCTCATCCTGATCATTAACTCATTTTCTTATTACATGGATGTTCTTTTAAAAATAGATTCCGATTCCTTTGAGAGACTTTACACTTTATGAGTAAAATACGTAAATTGCCCCAGACTAAACAATTTCTTTCCATGTTCCTGTCACGATTAATAAATGAAACGAACATCAGAATGTTCTAAATTCTGAGATCAACAGTGTAACAGGTCGATCGTTAAGCTATTCTGTCTCCGTTTTATTTTTACAACATATTGTCTAATAATATCAATTATACTCTAAACTTTGTCACAAATACATGTAAACGTAAAAAAAACACTCCGGTACAAAAAACATCGCCCATAAATATAATTATTTTTACCCGACTGAGTAAGAAAGGTTGTTTTTCGAGCGTATATACGTATTTTTTCATTTTTTTTTTCATTTGATTGAAGTAGCAAACGAGCATGCAGTCCACCTGATGGTAAGTGGCTACTGCCGCCCATGGACATCTGTGAGAAACATTGTACAGATCATGGGTTCTATCTGAAGTCTATCACAGATGCGTTGCTACTCTCGAGGACTAGGATGGCCGCCTCATATAAAAAAGTGCGGGCAACCACACCCTTCCATCGAAATGCCAGATTGCTTTACGCTAGAAATAGGTGTGACGGGTGTACCTCCCCGGTCGAAGTACTCTGGTTCTACCACCTATAAAATGTATGTATGTATCTATGTATGTTTGTATGAATGTCCATTTATTTGGCATGCGATAGATATAGCCCAAACGGCTTTACGGATTTTAATATACGACATATCATTTGAAACGACTTAGTTTTGCGAGTGACATTGGCTATATAATCTATACTAATATTATAAAGCTGAAGAGTTTGTTTGTTTGTTTGAACGCGCTAATCTCAGGACCTACTGGTTGGAATTGAAAAATTATTTTTATGTTGAATAGACCATTTATCGAGGAAGGCTTTAGGCTATATAACATCACGCTGCAACTATAAGGAGCGAAGAAATCATGGAAAATGTGAAAAAAACAAGGAAAATTATTCATCCTTGAGGGCTTTCGTTGCGTGCGCTGCGAAAACGGTTCAAGATACCAAAAATATATGTATGAAAGAAATATTCCTCTTGAATGACTATGTATATGTCATGTATTTTTTAAGCGCGGGCGAAGCTGCGGGTTTCAGCTAGTTTGTAAATATGGCGGCTGTGGTCAGATAAAAAGAGAGGTGGAGGGACTACTTTTATGATAATCATGCCAATATGGGTATCAAATGAAAGTTTGCAAATACACCATTACAAATATATTTGCATTTTAATACTTTTATGTTACTGTTTTAAGGCAAAAACCAAAAAAGCCTCATATTAAATCAAATATAACAAAAACCAAAAAAGCGATTAATTCGTTTTTAAGCAGTCGGGTTTTTGTAATAATTAAACAATATTCCTTCTTTAGTCCACCAATTCGCACTTGGCTCTACTACTTGGCTAAACTCTCTCATTCTGAGAGAAGACCCGTGCCCAGCAGTGGGACAATAATGGGTTGATGAGAGATTCCTTGTTTGTGTGGACACGATGTTGTTGAAAATTTCGAAATTCAAGCCTAAAATTATGGAAAAATATTATCTGAATAACCATTTATACCTGTCGATTTATAATTTGTGTTATAAGAAAATTAATATAAAAAAGACCGTTAAATGTCTATATCTACCAAGAGTTTAGATAACGTAAAAGTCTGTAGAATTCTGAAAATTATACAATAACGCATTTGATCCTAAAGTTATGGGTTAACATGTCATATATAAAATATTTTAATACTGGTTTCTGGACGAGAGAGTGCGAGATATATATTTATAGGTGTTTATAATCTTGCTATAGATACGCTGTTGAATTCGCAACGGATAACTGATATTGCGTTAAAATTATGCAGTTTCAACGACAGAAAACTTTGCTCAATATAAGTTTAAATTACTCTTCAGTACAGGAACTTCGTCCAAGAGATTAAAACTTGTATAAAATAGTTTTATCGTTGACGCAGATTGAATAACAAGTTAGAATTTAAAGGACTCGGGGGTAATTATTTTATATAATAAATACTTTTAATTTGATTATATCCTTTATAATCAAGTGAATTTTTCGCGTAGAGTAAATTAATTCATATATTCTTGCATATATGTATTAGCATAAAGGTATAGGTCTATCTACTTTACCAAAAAAGGTGAAAAGATACCCTGAAGTTAGGTTCATATATATTTTTTTTTACCAAAATATATTTTCAATCAAAATCATAATATATTTATAATTGTAATTGTAATTAATAACGAACACTGGCTGATTTGGTCATCCTAAAAAGATGCTTACATTTATTTACCGTATAAAAAGGTACATTTTATATACAAAATACTTAATTAGCTTAATTAAAAACTTACCATGTATATTAATCAATATTCATCGCGAGTAAATAAAACATCTTAATCTCATGCAAATTAATTCACAAGTTGGTTAAGTTCGGAACTAAAGACCGGGTGCCACTTACATCATGCTGAGTAACTTAATAATTTCCGCTTTGCACTGTCCAAGAAACTAAAGTTTAAGATCATCATAATAGAGAAGGGTTGTGCTATGCATCAACATTTTGTAAGACTTAAAGAATTGTTCTTTTTTTAAATAAAACAGTATGCAGAGCACTTGATAGTATTTAAATGGCCACTACTTACACTTAGATAGCCTTAGATAGAAACTTGAGTTGGGAAATAAATACACACGAGTATGAGTTATTTCTTACGATTACGTTAGAAAAAATCGTTCCATTATCACATATTTCAATCAAAATACAGCAGCCCTTATTACTGTTGTTATTAGGGTAAAGAGAGAAATAGTGCCACTAGAGTGAATCGAAAATTTACATTGTTTTCAAAATGATTTAAATTATAATTATACATGACATGCACACAGTCTAGCAACTACCTTAAGTGCTTTTTTTAGAATAGATATACATTTTTAACACTGAAAAATAATTGAAATTACCTACATGAAGACACAAAGTGTTTTGAACCGCACGTATGATCAAACGATAACACAATTAGAGCTGCCAATTATTTCTTGTTTCTTCTGTGCGCGATATACTGAAGAAATGTACGAATACGACATCGGGAAATGTGACACGTAAAGAACATCGACTACGTTAATTTGTTATTCAATTATTTCTTAGAAAATTGTATAAATGCATTCTTTAACGATGTCTCAACTTTCTCTTGCAGTAAAAATAAATAAATAACTGAGTTTCATAGCCTTCACTCATAGAATTATTCATAAATTCCCTTTTACGTATATCCCAGGGACATATTTATAAAAATAAAAAAGCAATTAGTAATAAAAAAATAAGTATTGATTCATTAAGAAACTCATTTTATAAACTAAACAGTTAACTTAGCTCAGCTTAAAGAGTAACTGTTACTCATACACTTTTAATCTTTCGAATATATATACCTTTAAATAATGACATTTACTTTAAATAGAAGAAGGAAAATTTAAATGAATGAATCATTTGAAAATAAGTGACAATACTAGTATATAAATATTTATTATCCCTCAACTAATTTGGTATTATTATACGATGTTTAATTATAATTCATAACAATGAAGTCACAACCAAATGCGATCCGGAAATTTCACAAAAGCAGCAAACCCATTGAAATAATCTACGTCACAGAATGTTGGAAACAATAGCGTAATCGCCGAGCACAGTTTGTAATGTACCCAAATATTCCTTTAAAAAATGCCTACATACTTTCTTTCGAAACTCACTAGTCAGTAACAATAGATACACTTGAAAAGTGAACCAAATTTTAACCATTCAAATCGGTTTTTATTGACGTAAAAAAATATCGCCATAACGCAATATATTTTTCCGGATTCGTGGTTTAGTGATATATAATACTCATATCCAAAACAAGTAAGTAATTTAAAAGCGCTTGGTAGTGCAACAGCTTTATATAGTACAGAGATACCATCTAAAGTCAATTACAGATGTGTTGCTACTCCCGTGAACTAAGATAAAAGTGAGACAACCTACACCATTCCACCAAAACGCAAGAATTGCTTCCCCTTAGACATAGGTGAGGCAATGGTACATCCTCAATCGAAGCCTATTCGTTTCACCACTTGCAATGCAAAGAGTAAAGCTATTAGAAAGTAAAACGTTGAAAGATATTGTTAAAAAAGTAAAAAATAATTTAAAAATATTTCTTTAAAAATAAAACACAGCACAAATATAAATACAATATACAACAAACACTTGCGTTAAGACATGCATGTCTAATAACCACATCAAATAAACATTACACATAAGTTAAGTTACCAATTATAAAAAATGGACAATTCTGTAAGTCCATAGGTCTATAGGCCAATCCCCTGTAGTCGGGGAATAGAATACGACTACGATATCCCTTGCCTGTCGTAAGAGTCGACAAAAAAGGGAGCTCCTAGGGTCGCGGGCGGCTCGAGACGGGGCTCGAACCGCCCAGTCAGCAACCCCGAGAAGGACGGCGTCATGTGTGGCTGTATGTCACCGTAGACACCGGAATGTGCAGGGGGACGGCTACATGTCCCCCAAGAGACGAGGCCATAAGGGGTGCTGGGCTAGGAGGTACAGGCGCGTTCCATTGAATACCCCGGGGTCCCTTACAACCGCTGAGGTAGGCCACCGAAGAGCTAGCTTACCGGTGTTCCCGCCGTACGGTGCGAGGAGAAAACACAGTGGGAGTTTAAGGCAGCGAGGAGGTTTTAGTGGGTAAAAATGCCACATCTCGAAATCTCTCCCAAGGCTCCGGCGTACCTTTTGAAGGTTTCCTCCGCGTCAACAAAAAAAATGGTCCATAGGCCAAAAAAAAGGAAAACGTATATTTCTTTTTTTTAATACATATAATCTGTGAGTACCTAGTGTTTGTCGTTGCCATAAGGAAGACGATCTAATATAAAACTCATTAAGTTATCAACGTTTAAGTATACGCAAGTGCATCGTGAAGTGATAGACATTTAAGTGGAGGCAAGACGGGAGGCGTATTACTTTATGCAACATATCCGTTCAGCTCCGACGCCTTTGCATATTAATGAGTCTACGCTTTCAATTCCTTATTACAATCTATAGGTACTTGTATTTGTTCTTAACTTGTAGGTAAGGAAATGCTAATGTAAAACTTCAGTTTTATTTAACTACAGTATATATTCTGTTCAAGTTCTTAAATTGATTTCTTAAACGGTTTATTTTTGTACTTTTATGTGTATTGAGTAGAATTGATTATTTCTATTAAAACATATCTATATATGTAAAAAAAAATATCTATATATATAAAAATCAATGCCATTTTTCGTTTATAACTCGAGAACGGGCTCACCTATCCAAACCAAATGTTTCGGCTTTGTTCGGACTATTTAGTAGATGATTTATATGAAGTTTACAATGACTGATATCCGTTGTATCGACGTAGATCAGCTAATGATAATTCTGAAAGTTGGTTCTCTGGTTATATTATTGCGAAATATTAATCCACCAGAACTGTGAAATGGCACCAAATTGACAGCGAAAAAGTTATTGCCAAATTTGATCTTAACTGATATGCCATTTGAATTCAAACGATTACAATATCCTTTGCGTTTATCATTTGAGATGTCCATCAACTAGGCCCAATGGCAAACTCATAGCGTTTGTGGTGTTAATTTGGAGATGTCATGTTTTTCATGGATTAAGTTTTAAAATAGCTAGTAATTAATAAAATATTTTTTGTTTTAATGGAAGTTTTTTTTAAATATTTCACTTTATACGTAGCGAAGCACGTACCGGACCGCTATTTAAATGCATTAATCAGGAACTATTTAGGACTACAACTAACAATGTATTTGGGATTTAAAGATTTCGGAGCTGTCTTCGCTTTTGTCTGCTAGTTATCAGTCTATTACAGGTAAAATTATCAAACGAAAATCAAACAAACATCTTACAACTACTAGTTACGCCTTTATATAATGTAACACTTTGACTTAGCATATTACTTTGCTCGACATAGACCATCTCAAAACTAAAAAAAGACGAAATGTCGTTCAAAGTAACGACATGAAACGAGAACTAACATAAAGCGCGCCCCGACACTCTCATTTTAGGAGAATTAAAAGTCAAAGTTCAAAATTATTATGACCTATTGTTGTTATTTTTTTGAATACACATTTGTTAACGTCACAATCACTTATGACCTTCCTTATGACGACGGGTGCTTATTGATAAATAGCATCTCATGTATCCAATTATTTGTCAAGGCGACTCCAAATCCACGCAGGGCAGCCTTCTTTACCCCGTTTTGTGATACGAATTCCCAAAGGGATATTATCAAGACATATGAAGACGCCAAAGATGTCCCTTTTACCCACCCGCGAATTATTATAGAGAACATAACAGCTACTGCGAATTTGATAGCGAAAAATGTATTTTCAAACATATTTTTACTTTGTTTCTTATCAAAATTAAAGTCGTGCTATAAAAATTATCGTAACACCGGCATAAACCCTAACTTTAGGTTAAAAACAATTATACTTAAAGAATAATACAATACAGGTAAGATTAATAAAAATAGGTGATAAGAGACAAAACCTCTAGTCAGTTTACTATTATGAACACGTGTGATAACAGTTTTATTAGATAATTGATCAATACATTATTTTTACACGAGTATCAATAACAATGCCATTCAAAATACATATATTATAAGACTCTACAAGTGATATGCAATAATTTTAAAAGTACTTTTTTTTTTTTTTATTTCACTGAAGTGGCAAACGAGCATGCAGTCCACCTGATGGTAAGTGGTCACTGCCGCCCATGAACATCTGTAATCAACTTCATACAGAACATGGATTCCATCTGAAGTCAATCACAGATGCGTTGCTACTCCCGAGGACTATGATGGTCGCCTCATGTGAATGTTTGCCGGCAACCACACCCTTCTATCGAAACGCAAGAAATGCTTCACGCTAGAAATAGGTGTGGCGGTGGTACTTCCCCGGTCGAACTACACTGGTTCTACCACCTTAGATAATTATTTATAATGTCTGAAATATGGTTAAAGTATACATTATCCGATGCCATTAATTGCCGTCATTATTGTCATTATGTCATAAATACGCAAAGTAAACGAAAATCAACTTAATAGTTGAAGGCGTCTCGATTTAAGGCTTTGAATGTCATATTTCTCATACGACATCGAAAAGACGGATGATTGTGACATACACTGTAATAAATTTTCTTTGTATAGATTCTATTTGTGATTCCATAAGACTTACAAAACTAAAAATTGAACAAGTGTGCATAATAACAATACATTTTGGCCCTGTTAATATTTTTTTTGTGTAGATGTACGAGCAATTTAAAGTCCCAAAGGGTTATTAAGGTTTTCGATTTGGCTTGACATAATTATACTTAAAATTACTATCCCACTTGATTTCAGAATGTATAATGTCACATTTCAAATGCAAGGAAGGAACTAACAAATCGTGTTTGCCGCGTCATGTTTTTGTATTGACATAAAAATAGTCGTTTTCAGTGATGAGGGATAGAATATAATAGACTTAGAATATATGAAATATGATAAATTGAACCTCTACAATAATACGGTAACGATGTCTATTGGCAGCTTCACTGCTTTTGTTAAATCTGTACTTTTCCATTGCAAGGCGGACATAAATAAATTGATTTCCTTCATTGTGACTGTTCTAGTAACAACAGGAAATTAAAATTTTTCCACTTAAGGAAACTATGAGGAAGATATACGTGACTTTTTTGTCGCAGTTAAGTAATTTATTACTGAGGATTACGAGTAAGCATAAATTTTGATTAGCGGTCGGCGCGACAAGAAAATATAAATGAATTTCTTTTATTCTCAACACCTATGCAACTTTATGATATCCATTTATCAAAGCTAAGACATCGTAAGCACAAGTTTAAGAATATAGTTTTGAGTGTAATGATATAGAAGGCAGAGAACAAATAATTCGTGGAATGTATTTTCTAAACACTACCTACACAGTATAAAACAAAGTCGTTTTCCGCTGTCTCTCCCTATGTATGCTTAGATCTTTAAAACTATGCTACGGATTTTAATGCAGTTTTTTTTAATAGATAGAGTGAATTAAAATGAAGCTTTTTATGTATAATACATGCATAATATAGTGGAGGAACACGGATAATGTTAAGAGTTTTGACTTTTAGGTGGAACAAAGTTCGCCGGGTC
Source organism: Spicauda simplicius (assembly GCA_949699795.1). NCBI lineage: Eukaryota > Metazoa > Arthropoda > Insecta > Lepidoptera > Hesperiidae > Spicauda > Spicauda simplicius. The sequence goes on from OX453065.1 coordinate 10,876,089, forward strand.
AACTAGCTAACAATATATGTATATGATTTGAGTACTATTTAAGTCGACGAATTAAACGTTAAATACCGACATTTATATTCATTTTACGCATACACAAGCAAAATAGAAGTACTAACAAGAGATATTCATTATATCATAACTTCATGGCATTATATTGTGGCTACTGTACAAACGACAACCTGTTAATGACAGGCAGGGACGCTAAATATACACTGTACAAAACATTATTTATTAAACTTATCAATCAGTATATATTTTTTAATTATTTGGTTAAATACTGATGGACATAAATGTAAAGGTAAATATAGATAATAATAATAACTAAACAATGACTTATTTCATTATTCAATATATTTTAAAAAGTTGTTCGTAATTTCATTGGTATATAAAGATAATTTGTAAAAATGCACTTTGAATATGTAAGTTCGGAAATTAAAGTTCAGTGCTACGCCCGTAGACGACGTAGCAGTGCCTACGATGGTATGCCTCTACGATTAAGAACTACTCCAGAAGCTAAATAGTATTTTTAACTACAATAGACAGATTGGAAATTTTATTATGTAATTGCTCAAATAGAGCCATAAGTTTTTACATGTCAATTTCGCGTGTTATGTTAACATACATAGGTCCTTTAAAAGGTGAAAACGTAAGGCTCATTCAATCTGCAGACTTAAAATACTTGATGACGGACATACTTGAAAACCCAACATCTTTACAAATTACTGGTTTATTTGTAAATATGTAAATTAATTTGTAGACCTACAAGAATATCTTGCCAAATTTACTTTTGTAGCAAATTATATTTGTTTATTTTAGCAACAATATCTAATATAATACATAATTAATATTATGAAAGCCATAATTTCGCAGTATTTTTTTTTGTAAGAGAAATTGCTATTGTGACTCTTAAAAAATAATTTGAACTAATCAAAAAGAGATAAATGCGACAGCAGAAGTGTCTTAATATTCATCACATACATATATTTTATGACAACAACAAAATTGACAAAGTATCATTCAATATGACCTCGATTTTATAAGTTTCGCAATACCTGAAATTCTAAATAACGTATAGCTGAATAGTCAAATTTACATTTACAACCTGTAACCAGGTGTGCTGTGAATTTGCGTTCCACATTCTGATACGTATTTATATTGACTTTTATGCCTGTATTCCTGCATTTTGTTAGTAAAGGCTCAGAAACTTAAAACATTCTTGTATGAGCGTATATTTATACAAAACTTCATAAAATTTAGTAATACTTTGTCTAATGTAGAGTATTAATGCCTAAATCCTTCTCCTTTTGAATGAACCGAGACGAGACCGGATCTGACGAAACAATATGTTAATGATGATGAGCTAAATTTGTGTATAACGTTCAAAATAGCTATAAGGCTGGCTGATTACATTTTAAATATGAAGTGAATTAATACAGAAATAAGTATACATTATAGGAACTAAAGAATAACTTGAAATCAATAAACATGAAAACCTAAAATTTACCTTTGCCTCTTAGCATTAATGAGCTTCAATTGGCATTAAAATTGTGTAAATTTTTTGTCCCATAATTGGTGTAAAAATTAAACAGTTATAAATTAGTGTAAATGGCCACCGTCAGTTCTTGTTTGAATCTGGGAAACGTATCCGCCTTCCATTTCTCCCGACAATGTATGTACTAGGAATTAATTTGTTGCTTAGTTTTGCTTGTTAGTGATGCACATATTGTATGTACAATGTTCTCAATGGCAAGATCACTACATTTTCAACAATAAATTTTGTATTCAACCACATAAGCAAACAAACTAAGCAAGACAGGATATTCTTATATAACTCATGTTTTGTTTTAGTTAAAGCCATGAAGATGAGCGCAGCCGTCTACAACAGCAACATACTGATCGCTATGGGCACCTTTGCCCTCCTCCTGATGACCGCCGTGGCAGCTCCAATGGTAAATTCTTGCTTTTAATTTAATATACATAAGAAGCAAACGACCATCGTATCAATTGAATGATCACTCGAGCCTGTGCATCTGTAGTATGTTTTTTTTATCTGATTGAAGTAGCAAACGAGCATGTAGTGCAACTGATGGTAAGTGGTCACTGCCGCCCATGGACACCTGTAAGGAACTTCAAATAGAACATGGGTTCTATCTGTAGTCAATCACAGACGTATTGCTATTTCTGAGGACTAGGATGATGGCCTCATATAAAAGTGTGCCGGCAACCACGACCTTCCATCGAAATGCAAAAAAATGCTTCACGTTAAAAATAGGTGTGGCGGTGGTACTTTCTCGGTCGAACTCCACTGGTTCTACCTTGAAAAAAAATAGATTTAATCAAAATTCAGTTTAGCTTTAATTGTGAAAATAAAACATATCTTATAATTACATATGTTATCATATATACTTGCTATAAAGACTAGTATTGCTTTTAATGCTGCATTATATCACCGTTACACTATATAATTAAGTCAATTTAATTTTAACTTACCTGCAATGTTAATTGTTGTCATTAAATCGCTGTAAGATTTATAAATGCCATTACGTGAAGGTCTCATGTTCAATGCACTTGCACATTAAACTAACTGAACGACTAAACTGAGTAATGGAGCACCCTCCTGTGGCTAAGATGGCGCGGTACTCACTTATCATTGTAATAATAATAAACAGATGAACAACTTACAAATACAACACAACTTATTAATTACCTGATATTAAAAAAATGTTACTGTATACAGCTTCATTGTATGTTTGGTCACTTTATCGAAACTTTATATCGATGTACTTCTATGATACGAGAGGCGCTTGTATATAATAGCAAAAGGAGTCACTTACTGATTCTAAATACCTACACTTAGTATTGACTAAGCATGCAGTCTCAAACAACTGAAGATAGAACCATAATATTTGCCAATAATTTTTCTTTTATGATGCGGACATACTAAGAAAGAATCTTTAAATATTTGTATATTTAAAGATTTTAACCGCTATTTAATTCCCATAGGGATTGTTCCCTATGTATGGGAATTAAATAGCGGTTAAAATTAATTATTAACACTGATTTAAAATGAAGGAAAATTCGTGAGGAAACCTACACACCTGACAATTCTTTAAAAAAGTTTTCAAAGAGGTGTGAATACTATAGCCTAAAACTCTCATTCTGAGGGAAGGTCTGTGCCCAGCAGTGATACAGTAATGGGTTGACGACAAATGTTTTAGTCTGCATATACGAAGTCGATGGCAACGGTTACTTCATTGTATAGAGTGAAACAATAGCAAGTTGATCACAGGTGCGTTTCTATCCCTTAATAGAGATACAACGAGAACTCGAAACGAATATCGAGCAGGTGTTTTAGGAAATTACTAGTTATTTACAATAGCACTATATGTTGTTCAAATAAAAAACGAAAAGTATTTACTACCAATTCACAAGCTCTCATAAGGCGGGGCGACCTATATAAGAAGTTTAGCCTTACAATATTAGTTCCATTGTACCTAGTAGCAAAAGATCAAGCAGTCCAACTGATGGTAAGTGATCATTGCCACCCATCAATGACTACAAACAAGTAACTCCCTAAAAACTAGGAGTTTTCCTGAATTCGATGCACTCTTAATCGTATGTAAGTTAGCCCAGACTAAGGAATCGTCGAGATATTGACCACAAATCTCTTAAATTTGGCTAACTCGTACGGTTCCATATACATTAGTTTAGCCAAGAGTTAATAAATATATTTTATTTTCTAAAAATGTTCGTTCGTGAAGCCTTTTCTATTCTGATGAACCGTAAACATTAGTATGGATGTAGAGTACGCGACATTTAACTCAATTTGCTAATTTTTAAACTTTTGGCTTGACTTCTGAGAATTATTAACATACTAGCTTATTCTTCGCCTCCGCTTTCATTACGTTTCCTATGGTAATAGTAGTCCGTTGTTAATCCAGGTCCTTGTATTTTTAATTACAGTTGCTTGACCAAAATTATATATACTCTCCACTATATATATATATATATATATATATATATATATATATATATATATATAGTGGAGAGTTGATATATTGATATATATATATATATATATATATATATATATATATATATATATATATATCATCTCCACTATATATATGTGCAAATAAACTATTACTAACTATTACTATTACTATATCTATATGTTGGTTAACGCGGTTAACCTGCTCGTCATGTCTGATTAGAATTTTAAGTTCATATAAGCATTTTGCTAACCTGAGGAAAGCATTGGGCGTTAAAAACAAATTTAAATGTCCAATCTTATATTTATTTAGGTTACCAAATTACGTCGCAAATGGTTTTTTTGGCAAAGAGGAATTTGCTTATATTTGCTCAAAATTTGAAAGAAACACGCTTGAAATAAGTAAATGTTTCGTGGCCCTCAGATAATTGGCACTCTATCTCTCACTTTATTCATAGCGTTTCATCAATAACTTACGATGAATATGTTGTAATGTATGTAAAGATGTATGATCAAAACTTGAGCCAACGGTGAATCAGCTTGAACTCGAGGAATCATATGACATAGGATTACCGACGATTAGCGTAAACTTTAATCTGATTGAGTCAGAAAAGCGTGCTACTTAATAATAAATGAAAGTCCCTTTAATAGCTTATATATGGCAATATCTTCATTACTAATATTAAAGTTACAACGTTGAAGCAGGCAGAAGATGAGCAGTCAGAGAACGCACTGGTGGCGCGACCGGACTCCGAGGGGGACCTGTCGGTACCGTGGGACTCCATCGACACAGCCACCCTTCGCAAACTGATCCTGCAACTCGACGCTGATGACAGGTAAATAATAAAAAAAAAACATTTCAATTAATTAAGTACACTTTTTCTTGTACGCAACGGGAGTGACGCTGGGATATGTGGGATTCTTACTGGACTAAAACCCCCCGGTGGCCATCCTCAGCGCTACAATGGGGATTCCGGGATCTCCAGAGAAACGCAACCGGAGTTCTCTGGGCGCGGTGCCCCATAGGGCTCCTCCTCCATGGAGCGATGGACCCAGCCCACTTAGGGCTAGGCCCGCCGCCCCATCTGTCTTTTACGATGATATGCGACCACACATACCGCCTTCCTTCCCGGGGCCGCCTGGCTAGACGGTTCCAGCTCTCATTCTGGCCGCCCGTAACCCCGGGAGCCCCAGTTTAGTTCTTACTACAGGCAGAGGATGCCGTAGCCCTATTCTGATCTCGGAACTAAAGTGTCGTAATTGAGCATACTAGAATAGATTCACACTAACCGCATAGTGAAATTCTTGTACTTCTATAATTATTTTATACTTTACGAAATATACCTTTTTATGTTTTTCTTATTAATATAAATTAATAATATAAATACCAATAATTTTAAAATATTTTTCGCCATATCCAAATATAGAAAACTCTTTTGTTAATCCAAAAAACTGTACAAATTAGGACGTGGGCGGAACAATGCGCCGATGGTTTGTTACCTGTTGGTGCTGAAAAATAACTTTTTTATTACTTACATTAATGTGATGTACTAAAGAGTGAATGAATTAAAAGGTTTTTCATGAAAGGCTACATTAACTTACGCGATATAGCTACCACCTACATAATTTCATTTCAGTGGATATCTCTATCAATACCGAATGGAAACTTACTGATTGCTACACAAATTTACATATTTTAAAGGACTGTCATGTTGTCATAACATTTTTATGCATTTAAAACGTAAGGCAAGATATTGGAGCTAACTTTCATTACCATGTAAAAAAACATGATTGTAATTATATAAAAAAAAATGGATATAACTAAGAAAAAAGACAAACCCGCTGAGTTTCTTGCCGGATCTTCTCAGTTGAGGTCGTATTCCGATCCGGTGGTAGTGTAAGAAAAAAAATGTAACTGACAATTTGTAACAAAGACATTTCATTTCATTTCTTAATAATCGTTTTGTTTTATTATTAGTTAAAGATATTAATTATACGAACGTTTCATGCTATTTCTTCACCATATTTTAAACGCTTTAGTATAAATCTAACTTTATACAATGATAATTGAAATAACCCTGAGTGAAATACGTTTCTCATTAGCCGAATTTAAAATATCATCGTTTACGCATTAATATTATCCATACACTGTTAATAAGTCTATTATGTTTATTTTTCTCTTATAAATAATACTCGAAATGCATTAAACTCTGTTCATTCCTTAGGTACAGGAATACTTGGCATATTTCATTAGGAGACAAATATAGCATTCTTGTTTCATTTATCCGCCTAGTTAGCCTGTTCTCTGACGGATAGAACGCTGTGGTAAGTGTTTGAACGCGGACAGTTAATTAAGCTGCTTAACTGGCCCTGTGAGTGACTGTAGACTGGAATTAACAGAATACGTAACAGCACAGTACAAATATGGAACAGTATGGAATCTAAGCCTTGTTTATGAAATAATTACCTACACTCTATTGAAGCGATAGGGTTGTCTCTATATATATTTTTCGGAATAGTGTTATTAATACGACTTATTTTTGCATTTATTGTCATGTAGGCATCAATCAATCGAATTGTAATATCTACTAATATATATATAATATAAGTAGGTAATCTCACAGCTTTGCATTTTAATCCCAGCATGACGATAATTATTATGATATTTAGTTTGAAATACGGAAAACAGTTTAATTTTGATACTAGTTATATCAAGTAATTAAAAAACCATTACATAAAAAATGCTTTATTCTTCATAAATTACAAATTATTCACTGTAAAAAACATTCTTCTGCGACGAAACGTCCAGAGTTCCTTATTATTAAATTTTATAATTAAACCGCCGTATACCACGCAATACACTAGTGATTTTTTTAAAAAGATCCCGGAAACAAATAGCTACGTCTACTACGACCACTCATCTTGAAGCGACACTCGCTATTAAAGCGCCGCGAAAACTCCTTAGCGGCCTCGTCAATGCGATGTTTGTGTGAGTGTGCCGTTTTCGAACACTTGTAGGCAGTTTCCATACTGTTCCCAATATTTCTACTGTGGTAACGGCTTACTACGGCTCGCTTTTCCCGGATTAGCTTTGAGAGAACTGTTGAAATATACTCGTGGTACATTCGGTTATAAATGCTCGTATTGCGCTTCATTAACGAAATAAAGGACATTGTTAACGGGTATGCGAGTAAGGTATGTTATAATTTGCATGTGTTATCAAAGCTTTTAGTATTCCTTTGGTTTTAAACGACCCTACTCTAGAAATATGTTTTGGATTTCGGATATACATATTTAATCGTATCGGCTATCTTAATTGTACCAGAAAAATACATTAATATTAACACAGTTGGGATTCTAATTCTGTTAGTGTTTGTTTTAGTACAAAATAACCATTTCTTACCTTTTGCATTGCCGTCTGTTTAATTTTTTCTCTTACCTTTGTACTTTAGTACAAAAGAAAATACACAAAAGGCATACCCGACTGTACCTAAACAGACGTTTATTATAGTAAAATTACGTTAAGAAGGGTTCCATAACGTAGCACGAGTAATAAAACAAAACAAAGTATTGTTTCGTACAAAAAACAATTTAAGTATTCAGAAAAGTTCCATTTAAACCATTAATTAGGCTGCGAACTTCTAAGACTAATAACAATATCCTTTTGAACCGTTTCGGAAGTGCGTTAATTGTGGTTGTGTACTGAAAGCTAATTAAGAACTCTTGATTATATTGTTTTTGTAGGAATACCAACAGTAGCGTGCGATAGATAAATTTATTCCTATTGATCTAAACCAAGTTTTATCAGTTCTTTTTTATATATATAAGAATGTCTTTTTATCGTTCCATTCAAGAATAACACCCCAAAGCCTAAAATAACTGCTTAAGATGTCTTTTTCCGATATAGTACCAGAATGCGTTTTTTAATGCAAGTCTACTAAATTACTTTCTCTATAGCTGACAGCTACAAAGTAATTAAACCTAAGTAATATTTAAAATACTAGACTCCTAGTCTAGTTTGCATTTCTTAATGAAGAGCGAGTGGTATATCCCCTGGCTATTGTCAGTGTCACCGCGGCCTTTGGCAAAGCGAAGGCCAGGATTATCTAGTCTAGCCATACCAGTAGGATTAATTAACATTAGAGATAGAATATATTTATTACTTTCAACTTTAAATTTAAGTAAATTACTCTGAATATATAAATTAAATTAATAACTCAATTAGCACTATGACAAATTCTTTAATACTAAATTTAGCATGGTTGTACAGTTAATATAAACTGGATTCAAGTTAATTTACATACTTTCCATCCGACATCAAAATACACCCAAAATATAGCTAACGTGTTGCATATGTATGGTACCATGGAGCGGTTCCATACCGGTCTGACGCGCAATAGGTCCCGGGTTTGGTTCCCGGCCAGACAGGTATCTAAATGATAGGTTTAGACTCATGTTCGGGGTCTGGGTGTTTGTGTATTGTTCTTACGTGTGTCCATGGCACCCACGACACAGGAGAAAATCCTAATGTGGGGCTATGAGTGTAGAAAGGTTTTTAAAGCATGAGCGTGTATTTATGAAAGAAGTAGTAAACGAGCATACAGTCCATTAATAACATCTGTAATCAACCCCGAGTAGACGACCACCACACCCACCGACCACCATCGACCACAAGTGCAATATCTCTAAGGATCAAAATGAATGAATACCTCTTATAAGCTTCCTCCCCCACAATCTTCAAATCAGTACACAAGAGTTTAAAACGCTTGTTTTAAATCATTAGAGTAAGTAAAATTAATTACCTATTACATTAAACAAAGCGGCCCCTTGAAAAACTACTATTCAATCTGTATTTCAATACAACTTATTACTGGAAACGACTTGTTTGCGTAACGCTGCACTCAATTAAGTTCAGGCGCATAGCCATTTTATTATAAATAGTAGGTAATTGAAGCAAACATAAAATGCATGAATAACTTACCTTGTAAGGGTTGAACGTTTCATTCTGTTGTAATAATTTAATTGCAAATTCCTGACTTGACTTTAGTTTTAAATGTGGTACATGGAATTTCGTTAATGTCGTAACTTCATTTGGCAAAGGTAAACATAGACTCTATTTATATTACTTTAGGATGTTTTTGTATTCCCTACAGCAAAACGTTATTTACAATTCTGTTAGAATTTGTGTCAAGCTAAAATAAGTGTCTTTTGTCATTTCAGAAGTAATTTAAGATAATGAGTAATCTTCAGTGTAGTAACATCAAGAAGTTATACTACGTATCTTTAACGTCTTTCAAAATAGTTCTCAAAAAGCCTCGTGTGCTTATTAATCCTATTTTTGAATGATTGTATCTTGTAATATTATTTTTATTATCATAGCTAATTCAAATACATGTAGAAAAAAAAAAATATTTCTTGAAGTACTTACCTCATATAAAATTATGTGATCTTAGTCCGCCCTAAAGTCTTCGTTATGTAAAAGTCCCGTCCGAAAAGAAAGTCCGAAAAATAGTGTTTTTTCTCCAAGAACATCGATCCAGTGAGTCGTAAGGCCTCATTTTAAGAAAAGTGTTTCATAAGCATATAATTTCAGGTTGGGAATGGGTGGTCGCGTGAGCCGCTCGTGGCCGCAAGCGGAGCCCCGCGGCTGGGGGCTGCGCACGCTGGACGGCCGCCTCGCGAGGCCGTGGCGCGCTGACAAGCGGCAAGTCCGCTTCAGGCAGTGCTACTTCAACCCCATCTCCTGCTTCCGCAAGTGAACGGACCCCGGCTACCGCCCTGCTCTTGTACACACCATACCGATGTTTCGATGACCTAACCCCATACTAACGTAGTACGTGTCTCAACGTATACGCGAGTACATCAATAATTGCGGCTATACTAATTTCATGTAATATCGTTAATGTTTGCAAAATATAAACGTTTTTTTTGTTACAAATACATTCCAATTCATAACTGAAATAGCATGTTAACATTCATAATCATTATAATATTATAATATTCCGATTTCACCTTTTTATCAGTAGTTTGATAGTTACTGTAGTTTAACTAAGCATATTCTTAATTAAATCAAAAATAATTTTCAGTGATATGTGCAGTTACAAGTACATACTTCATCCTTTGAATTTTTCGAAAGTCTTCAATTTTCGATCATATAACCATTATTTTTCATCATATTGTGCATACATAGATATAGTTATATATTACTTAAATAAATGTTACTGTAGAGATTGTAACTTATTTATAAATTTAATGAAGAATATACCCAGTCAAAGAATAAAGTGAAGATTGTGTAAAATGGTTTGTTTCATTTACAAAAATCCTAAAAAACATTTGATGTGATACGATATTAGTCTTAATACGAGCAACATTTTTTCTGCTAAGAAAATCTCCAAAAGTATATGCAGAAGTTATATTACGAGTACCTACAGTTATATTTTACATGGCATTTGCAGGGATGTAACACCCACAAGCCCGCCCATGTTCTTGCGTTAGCGTAACTGATGAGTATAAGGGTCACCTTATAATGCCCAATGGTGAACTAAACAAAAAATTATGTAGGAGAATTAAAAGATGCTTACCGATACGTGCGTTGAAATTGCCAAGTTTAAATTTAATATCGTCTTCAAGTGATGACCGTATAAAAAACACCTATTAAACACAGCTCTGTACCGCCAATTTATACAAAATTAGACTAAACTTTAGAATCAATTTCGGTTTAGAAGTAAGATTTTACACAGTAAAGATATATACTTTAGAAATATACTTCGAGAGAGTAATTTCCTCTAACGTCTCTTAAAGTACCTATTATTTTAAACATTGCAGAGACGCATAGTGTCAAAAAATAGCGCAAAATTTTCAGTAGCCTCAATCTGTTATTTATAAGGCCATGAAGCTTTCTAAATAGAATAAGTCTCGATATTAATTGTCACTTAATACTTTGTCCCACGACAACGCCCACATACCTAATCGTTTTAGCGCAGGTAAGTCAATTTCCTCGCACCTTTAAAAGTCGTGTTCGGAAGATTCTTATTATGGATTTATTATATTCTGTATTACTAATATTTTATATTGACAATTTATATGGCATATAATGATAAGTTACATACATGCATTATTTAAATTCTTATTAATGTTACACACAAAGTAGCGCCATTTAGGCGAGACTTATGGCTACCTGTGGACCTCAGAGGACCTCTGATGGATTAAACACAAAACCCACGGAAGAATACAATTTTGTTAATAATAATGTGGGATAAGTAATAAACCACAAACTTTGTTGAAATTGCTTTTGATAAAGGTAACCAAATATTAATTAGCAATTATGCCGCTTAGTTTCAAATTATGCCAATCCGGCAAAAGGTATGAATCCCGAACGACCTTTAAATTAAATATTTCATGTTTTCTGAATAGATTTTGTACCTCGTCCATCTACACCCTGAAATACCCTGCGTAAAGATATGTTTCCACCAAAGACAAGCGATGTAGCTAAGCTATAGATTTTTATCAACCGCATCATCCACCAATAGTATTGATTGATTTTCATTTCACAGCTTACCTCAGTCAGAAATTAGGTACTTCGAATACAAGAAGTGTGTAAGAAATGTGTAATTCCATATGAAACACATATGGAATAATGCGAGCTAAGGCTACGAATGAGAGCTCTAAGAATCATGATAGGAATAACCGGAGTATTTTTATATCTCATCTTACTTGGTTACCCCAGCTAAGCGATCGCTTAGCTACCTCGCATATGTTTGGTGGAAAGTACCCTAAGACTAAAGATTTAGACTACGCTTTTAAGATATACAGAGCTTAAATTACATCATTATCTAACGTTTGACTTTGAATTTGTATGTATTCACTGCTCATATTGCATTTAGCGCTAGTTACATCCTGTGTCTTTCTTCCTAGAAATATTTTAACCAAATTAGCTATAGTTATAAGGAAGATAAAATTACATTTATGTAAAACGTGACTACTAAGCTAATGCTTTTTTATTCTTTAAGAAAATTATTTTTTCTAATTTCCAAGATCGATATTTATTTTCGTACTCCTGACATGTTCTAAAGGTGAACATTGGTTCATTAATCTGTGGAAATGTAGACAAACAATAAACAAACAACTGACTTACATATTAATAAGGAAGTAAAACAAATATCAAGTGTGTGTACAAAAAAGAAACACGGAATTACCTTTAATCCCCGCTGGTACGGTAGATAATTGAAATATTCTGTGCCAGACACGATATGTAGATTATTGTAGATACAGCGTATGCCTCATGAATTTGTATCACTCGTATGCTTTAACAAATTTCAGCAGCTCAATAATAAGCTTAACATGTAAAGTACTTTTCATACAATTCTGGATATTGTGATGAACGTGCCCTTTCATTTATTTCCTTATATTTTATACCTGAGTAAGCAGAAATGTGTTATGTTTTTTATTGTTTCAAAAAGCGATATGCTATTGGATAAATGAGTGAGATGTATCTATACTTAATCGATATTACCACAAGAAAATAGCGTATAATCTAAGTACCTACAATTTTAGTTCATTTCATTTATCAAAAAGTTGTTATTATATGCATATTTAAAAAACATTTCCATTATTCGAGAATTCGCATTTTATTACGTTTGCTAAACTTAAATAGATATAAATCTATCGCTGTATACTGAATATTGGTTCTATTCAGGTAGAGCCCTTTGAGAGGCCAAGACTAACTCAATTCGTCAGTTCCTGGCACGTGTTGCGCTCTTGATATACAAATATAGAATTGTTAAAAAAGAGTAGAGTACGTACGTCTTTACATATATATTCATATCGTATATAGTCTACCATTTATATACAATGAAATAAACCGCGGTGTCAGTGCAAACATATTTAAAAACTGATACAATTACTTATAATAGGTCTGTATTTTACGTACGTAGTAAGTAGTCATTTGGTTTAAGCTTCTTATCTTAATAATATGAAATTGTTTTAATATTTAGTAACCTGGAAAAAAATTAAGACATTAATACTTTAAGAAGAACAGTTAAAGTCAATAGAGAATGTAGTACCTATCATAAGCACCTTACATTTCCCAAATATTAAATCCAAATCACTTACATATGTATAATACTTATCTAAAAACGTAGCATCAAATAGAGCTATAAAATATGTAACACGTATACGTAGATATTTACGTAACATTTTTGTAAAATTATATTTTAGCTGTAATTAGTTACGCGTATAAAGGATTCAGACCCGAGGCGAGGTCATTTATTTTTTCAACATAATAAATGAAAGAACTTTTAAAAAATATAATAAAGTGATGTCCAGTGAGCATTGTATACGACTGCGGTTACCTTCACCGTTACCTTTGTACAGAAATAATGATTCTCATTAACTTTACTGTCAAGTGAATAACTAAATGTAGCAAAAACGCAAAATACATGCCTCCACGTGTAAAGTTAATAAGGCATCATATTTTATACAGATATAAGAAGATTCCATGTCGCATTTGCTCCGTAGGGGGCAACGTCGCGACACACTGATTATATTTTTGTCTGAAATCATTACTTATTCATATTCAATTGAAAGTTGTTTATATTATTTTCAAATTATGCCCTATTGAATAATTTGTAAAAATTTTCTATTCATTTAAGATTACACGTGCCTTTGCCAATATGGGTGGGAGATAGTTTTTCTATTGACAATTAACGTTTTAAATTATTGTTTCTGAATTGACTTTATTTATACTTTTAAGTACCTATCTATTCCCAAAAGACAAGACTGACAATTTAACTTGACGCCAAGATGTCCATAAACCTAAATTATGCATATTTTGACATCAACTTTAGAAACTTAGTCACCGCTCATAATTTTACGGCAATTATGGATAATCATAAAATCAATATTAATAAGTGACTGGCTATTTTCTTTCCAAGAATTTGCTCAACTTTGACTTCTATTTATAAAGCTATTCAATAAATTTATGATTCATAGGCCTTATGTTTAGAGTTTCGGACTTTGGGAGTTTGAAGTTTATTTTAAACCTAGTATTACTTAGTGGGTCTAGTAATTTCGTGTAGCGCAAAACTAACACCCTTATAAACGAACTGACTATGTAAATTTTAAGCAATAACTTCAGCCACAGAACCCCTGCCACTGAGGTAGCAGTTCGGTTTCTATAATTCTTAGGTAAAGATCCAAAAATCGACATCATATAAGTATATTATCGACTAGCTGTACCCGCGGCTTTGCCCGCGTGCAAATCAACGTGTCACAAAGTTTTTCTCGCGCAAATCTCGAGACCGTGGGAATTGTATGATAAAAAGTAGTAACATTAATATCGGTTTGGCCGCTCAAGGATTAACTGGTCAAACATAGAGTAAAGAAACCGAATTTGAAGTGTGTATTTGTGGGTAGGAACGTATTGTTATGTATTTTTTTTAATTAGACGAATTCTAATATTGTAAATCGCTTTTTTGAACCAATTTACATTCTTGGTGGTCTAATTCACAATATCGGGATACTTTTTTCAATCAACTCCTCCACATTTGAACCAAAACGTATCGATTATAAAGATTGATTTGAACTTTTCCGAATTGGAAATACTATTTGAAGTAATTTTGGCGGATTCAAATTTCTAAGTAAGATTATAGGTAAACCTACTTTTAATATTAACTTGTGTTCAGGAGTTCCGGAAGGCATTAAGGAATTCAAAAATTCTGTTGGATAATGTACTGCTTCCTCCATCTCAATGACCGTGTCTACCGAATAGTAGATCTGTGACGCTGCTTTAAATTTTGAAAAAAAAAAAAAATTTTTTATCGACACGTTCATTGGTGGGTGGGTGTATAGCCCTCTTTTGGAACCAATTTATAGTGTTATTGGCTGTATTAACAATATCGGGATATACTTTTTCAACCAACTCCTCTACATTTAAACGAAGACGTATCGATATAAAGATTGATTTTAACTTTTCCGGATAACAAAGCACTATTATCTACTTGAAGTAAATCATTAGAAAATTGGAATATCACTGAACAGCGACATATATTCTAAGTTCGTATTTTGTTTCATGTGGCCAAATATAAGATCTTTTAAGAGGTGCACCGGGCTATTTGTGTGCGTAAATCCCGCATTGTTCTTTGTAAAGCAGAAGACATAATCAAAACATTTTTACAATTCATACGAACAGGGCGCACCCGCTCGCAGGGCGCTGCCGCACCCTGCTCGCTCATTTTTTATGTTTTCTTTTATGTTCCAACCTAACCTAACCCATCCTGTTTAAAAAGCTACAGCTTAATCCAACTCTTAACAATAACATGACAATACTCCTGCTTTTTCAGGATTTAGGTATTCAAAGTGACACTTTTCATCATAATGTTCTCTCAACGGGTTGTAATGTATTGTACTCAATAAGTACCAAACTCATACGGCTAAAGTAGGTTGTGTACTTAGATTATCAGGGTTGATGAATTGAAGTTTAATTTATTAATTACATTTCAGTTTAATGAGCTGTCATTAAACTTATAATATATACTAAAAACAACCGTAAGCATTATGTGACTACCTTTTATAATTTAGGCTTGCACTATCCCGCATCATCAGGGAGGAGTTGAAGGTAAAAAAAAAATTCCCGTGTCATTGCTTAGTATTCTTATTACTTATACATAAGCACTTGCGAGCCAACTTCTATAGCTTGGGCTTGCAGTACCCTGCATCATCAGGGCTGAGGACCTGAGGTCGAAATTGTCATCATGTGTCTTTGTTTAGTAATTATATTACATACCCGAAAGCATTAAATGGCTAGCTCCTATGGCTTAGGCTTGCAGTACCCTGCATCATCAGGCTTGAGGAGTTGAAGATCGAAATTTTCATCTTGTGTCTTTGCTTAGTAATTATATTACATACCCAAAAGCACTAAATAGCTAACTTCTATGGTTTAGGCTTGAAGTACCCCTGCATCATCAGGGTTGAGGAGTTAAAGGTCAAAATTTTCATCATGTGTCTTTGCTTAGTTATTATATTAAATACCTGAAAGCACCAAATGCCCATCTCGTATAGTTTAGGCTAGCAGTATCCTGCATCATCAGGGGTGAGGAGTTGAAGGTCGAAATTTTCATTTTGTGTCTTTGCTTAGTAATCATATTACATACCCGAAAGCACCAAATGGTCATCTCCTATGGCTTTGGCTTGAAGTAATCCTGCATCATCAGGGTTGAGGAGTTGAAGGTTAACATTTTTACCATGTATCTTTGCTTGGTATTTTTATTACATAACCGTAAGTACCAAATAGCCAACTCTTACGGTTTAGTCTTGAAATACCCTTACATCATCAGGGTTCAGGAGTTGAAGATCAAATTTTTGTCCCATGAATTTGTTTAACAATCTTATTATATATCCATAAAAACAAATTGACTTACTTCTACGGTTCAGGCTAGCAGAACCCCTGCATCATTAGGATTGAAGAGTTGAAGTTCAATTTTTTTAGGAAATATCTGCTTAGTAATCTCATTCTACATTCAACCCAATTGGACTCCTACAGCTTAGGTTTGGCCGAGTATCGCTAATTTCGTTAATTTACTTCAAAGAAATGGATCCTATGATCAGAACCGTATCAAACTCATCAGAGTACCCTTGAAGTACATTCTTTCAAATAAAAGAAAAATCATCGAAATCGAAATTGAGTTATTCATCTATTTATCGCGCACATCGATAATGTAAATATCAGACTTATGCGCTTTTCTTATGGATGCCACTGTCAAAAGTGAACTAAAAATAAATGGGATCCGATGACACGCACTACCTTTCAAATGAAAAAAAAATCATCCAAATCCGTTCACCCAGTGCGGAGAAATCGAGTAACAAATATAAAATTAAAAAAAAAATAAAAAAAAATACAGACGAATTGATAACCTAATCCTTTTTGGAAGTCGGTTTAAAACGATGTTTTAACATAAAAATCAAAGCGAAATACTAAATTTTATTGAGGTGGCCTCAAAATTGACTGACTTTCATACAAACTTACATCTCCTATTTGGGTTAAATTGGGGGGGGGGGATCAGAAAATTCATTCTTAACTGACGTCTACGTCATAAAAGGAACCCCTAGTAAAAATCATATTCGTATCTTTAGCAGTTTAGGCTCTACGATGTTTATTCAATAGATGAGTGAGAGAGCATCCTTTCGTTTTTATATAAGTATATATAGATATACAGATATAGATTTGTATAGTATCAAATAACATAGGTACATAGGTACACACATAACCAATAAAAAATACATAACAAAGGAATACATTTTACAGACCATAACATGTTTAGTTTCAACCAATTCAACTATGCAGTTACTTATCTTATTAACACTTATCGAACACAGAATAAATACTGCGTAGTTTTAAATTAACATAACTTTTTTATTCGTAAACCGATTTACATAAAATAAACACTAAATGTTAAGTGAAGTTTCCCACAACACATCGATGAAAATTATATTCAAATTGGATAAGCCGTTTCTGAGATTAGCGTTTTCAGACACACAGACAAACAGACAAACAGACAAACAGACAAACAGACAAACAGATAAACAGACAAACAGACAAACAGAAAAGATTTCTAAAAACCATTATTTTGGGTTCTATATCGTAATATGGACCTCTAGAAATGGTTTTCACCTAAATTTATTCCATGTACAGACAGCGACCTCTTACAGATTTATTATAGTATAGAAGATAGAAGAAGATATATACTTTTTTATATCGTTTGGGTTAAAAGGACAAAATTTACTTATAACCTCCAAATATGGTATCTAAATGTGAAGATTTTGACCATTTAATATTAATTTAACTTAAATACATCTCTCATCAAGTGTGGGCTTTATTGTTGTGCTCATCATACTAATAAACTACAAACTACAAACTAGATATTCTAAGCATAGGCGCTTACAGCAAAGATTAAGATTATGGCTACCAAGTTTAGAATCATTAAACACATATCATCCAACTGGCCATAGCTCTTGGAAACTAATATCACACGTCCTTGGACAAAGCAGGATAACTATTCTATGTCTACGTGATTTTACGAGTGTTATTTCCTGAAAATTCGCGAATGATTCGCATTCGGGAATATTTCGTGTTATTTTGAATTTGGTATCAACACGGGCACCGCTATCGGAGTAGTGTAGGGTGCGTCAAAATGTAGATAAGTTTTTTCGATCATCAAACTGCAGTTCGTCTTTTTGTATAGATTTGGTGAACTTTTTTTTCGGTCGTGAAGCTACAGTTTTATATTCGCACAATCTTAGCGAATGCGAATATTCGTTACATCACTACGAACTACGTATGTTACCAGAATAGTGCAAATATTATCGTCTTATTTACATAACCGCCCAAGGTTCAAAAACATAACAAAGGTGATAGAATAATATGGTTCGGCGAGGGAGATATTACCGTCGCACCTATTTCTAGCGTGAAACAATTCTTGCATTTTAATGAGAGGCTGTAAATGCCGACTTAGTTACACATGAGGTGATTAACTTAGTTTTAAGGAATAATAAAATCTCTTTGAATGAAAATGATTTGATGTCTATGACAGTAGAGCTAGACGGTATTTCAATTATCTACATATAATTAAATGATTCAAGGTACAATCAAGGTACGGCTACTGCGTTGCTAAAAATCACAGACGACAACCGCATGGGGATGGATAATCAGCAGCTTACTGTCTTGACGTTGCTCGATTTCAGCAATGCTTTCAATACTGTTGATTTTGTCTTCTGCCTGGAAATATGGCGTTCTCTTTAAATATCTCCGACGACTTTTGATAGGTTTCATAGTTACCTACTTGTGTGGGGGCCGACAGCGCATTAATAATTTAATATTGATGGTAAATACTCTAATTGGTTAAATACAACTGCCTACACATTCTATTCTATCAGTCTCCAACTAAATCTTTTCTACCATCTATATACAGACGATCTTCAAATTTACAACCTTGCTAGCTTGAGTGATTTGCGCAACGCCATCAAGATTGCTAATACGGATTTGGCTTGTATTTCGATATGGTGCGAAACATTTGACCTGAAATTGAATGCGACTAAGTCTCAAGCCATTGTAATAGAGAGTTCGCATCTGATTTCGAGGATTACCTGGCACCAGTTATCACCGATAATTCTTGATAACGTTGTCACAGCAACAAAGTAAAAAATCTGGGTATATTCAAGGACCAAAATCTATCTTGGATACCGCAGATCACCGGGGTCAACTAGAAAATGTTTGTTTCAGTGGGCTCCCTCAACACAACGGAATCCTCTGAGCACGTTGCCCCATTGCTCCCAGATGGGCGGCTGGGCCTACCGCTCCGTCTAGTCTTTACGACGGTATGCGACCATACCGCCATCCTTCCCGGGATTGCCTACTAACCGAACGGTTCGAGCTCCCACTCGCCACTAGCCGCCCGCAACCCCGGAAACTTCTTTTAGTCGCCTCTTACGACAGGCTGGGGACGCCGTAGCCCTATTCTTATCGTGGAACTACGGGATCTGGTGGCCAAGACCTATGATCCAAGCCATAAATTATAATTTAAACCGATTACCTAAGTGAGAGTCGAACTCAGACACATAAAAAGCTCGGTACGAAAAATAATATTTATAGATCTGGTTATTAAATATTATATTTATTTATTTATACATCAAAACTGCAACTACGACGACTATGTCTACCTACTACTATAAAATATTTAGTTAATCCTTAAATAACAAAAGAACCTTTTTTATCCGAAATTCTAGCAATACATCTATGTAAAAAAACACATGCCTTACAATTAGGTTCATATGCACTATATCCATAGATTAAGACCACCCAGTGGCCCAGTGGTCACCATACCGGTCAGACTTACGGAGTAGAACAAGGAAAAATACCCACCCCTAAACCATACGCACAATTTTCCAAAGTGTAACAGAAAAAACAATATAAAGTAGGTACCTACATATTTTACAAAATAGACTTATCTATTTTAACGTATAAGGATAGAAATTTAACTCCTATATGTTTAAATCTTATTATTTACGGCCAAACTCTTCGTAAGTATATCATAATAAACTAGTTTTGGCAGTAACTTTTCACACTTGGACAGTTGGCGGAAAATAAATTTGACACGAAAACTGAAAGACGATAAAAGATTAAGCAAGAAAACAATTGCTGTCCTAAATAAAAACAGAAAATACCTTTACCAACAAAGCCATATTAATCGAAATAGCTACGCTTTTTAAATTGATCGTTGACCTTTGAATAAAACTTACTCAAAAGCTAAAGAAATACCAACTGTAAGGATTCTAGGTTTCTAGGATATTGAGTTCAGAATTAAGGTGTTACCGTAATTTAAACATAAACCTATATAGATTAACACTCGTATTGATAATTTTACGTTTCTTCGCAGTTAGTAAAACGTAGTTAGTCTGTAACATCAAACACGTGATTGTTGAACTCGTGTCAATTAAAAGTTTTTCTGCAGTTAGGAAACTTTTATGTTTATTCCATTTTAAAACAATTTTTTTCCTCTACAAATCTACAATAACATTTCTTTCAAAGGGTGGGATTTTATGAAACAATTTAGTAATATCAATGAACGGTAAAGTTTTTAATCGTGTTCATTTATGTTAAAGTACTAAATACTATCCATTCATCCATCGGCCTTTTGAAGTCCACCACTGGAAATAGTCATCCCCTAAATGGCGCCACTCTAACCGGTCCTGTGCCTTCTGCATCCAGCGGTTTCCCGTTGTCTTCTTTAATCGGCCCGCTTGGTCGGGAAGCGACGTGTGCTTCTTTTCTAAGTCTTCTCGCTCCAAGAAGTTGGCATGCAATTAGCCTCTGGGATTCCGTTGTTAAACTCCAAATGGCCCTACATTCTGTTAGTCATTTTTCCGTGCGCCTGGCACTGCGTTAAAATCCTCCATTGCAAAGATAAAATTGGTCTTCGTGGCATGTACGGTTCTGCTAATGTGCTCATGCATAACCTCAACTTCTTTGACTGGGTGCTTCAACGTCGGTGTATGACCTTCAGTGAATACCGTTTAAATATTCTGAGTATAAGTAAGGCACCCTTGCCGAAATCCTGTGGAATGTTACCACCTTGTTAATCAGGGACTTTTGGACGAGAAATCCGACACCACCCTGAGAAAAATCTTTGCCCTCCTGGTGATAGAACAAGTTATCGAATTATAGGATTATCGTATCCGTCTCCCGCCTTCCCATAGTGCGATATATAAAACACTCCAGTTTGACTTGTCTATCTCTTCTTCCAGCTTCTGTATCTTCTCGTCGGTCCTTAGTGGCCTGGATCTGTTTGTTCCCAGGTGCAGGAGTCGTCGCTTCTGCTAGCCGGGTCTCTGCCGGAGATTTTTAGCATCTCCTGCCCCGCTGTTACCTTGACCGCTACTATAGCCTAGGACTGAGGGCCGGAGTTAATTTACAACTTTCTTTGTAGGGGTTTCGCCAATAGTTACCGCGCTTGGCAATCGTGTCAGTGGACACAGTAGATGTTGAAGAGATGCTGCTGCCCATCTCCTGGAATATGCCCCTTAGTCGCCTTTTGCGACGGAAAACTCCAAAAGAGAATACGTGGTGCTACTCAAGATCGACTCTGCAAGTCACAAACATAGTTACCTACAGCACAACATAACATAAAATCATATTGTTTTTTTTTCAGGATTTTGCAACCTGCAACTCGTGATTTTCTCCTTGCGGCTCGCGAACCTTTCTAAAACTCCCCTTACTCCATATTTTCTAAATTACTACAATAAATGCTTTAATCGCAAGTATATTGGTCCTCGTTGATAGAAGCCTTGCGTTAAAATAACTATACTTGAAATATTTTTCATCTTTAGGAAATGTTTAGAATTTAACTTGCTTTGTTAACTTTTGGAGGGTACCAAATTAAAAATAATAAGCTCTATGTTACTTCGTCGAAAAGGCCATTAAACCGTTGAATAAAATATATACCTAAATATATGCGTATGTTTTGGCGAACACTTCTCATGGTCAGCTTATATGCGATTGGATCTGATAGATGGATGCATATAGTGGCGCAGTGGGTTAATGCCGCCTGGGACCGAAGTCGGATTTACCACCCACCACATTCTCAGAAAACAAAGAAAATCTTGGACTAAAACGCAAAACGTCAAGGCTGTGAAAGTAATGAAAAAAGATGAGATTGGCAATAGACAAGGAACAAGGACAAGGAATGCAAAAGCACGTAAAGTCGTAAAGTCAAAACGTTAATAGAAGTTCGAAAGTTTAGTGAAACTTTAAAAGCATTACTTAAAACTTTAAATTTACGAAAATGATTGACGACGTAATGCACGAGAGTGAAAATACACAAACCCAAACTCAAAATTCTCAGGTTGATTGGAGTCAAACAAACACACCCGCATATATTCCTAATATTTGGGGTAGACTTTATTCGACAAAATTTTCCTTAAACGGAGACTATTGCTGGCAAGAAACAGTTAAACAAAATCCTGAATATTATGGTGAGTTTTAAGAAATATCTACTTAAAAAATTAATTACCAACCTGATACTTATGGTGAAAGTTAAAATATAAGATTCAAAAATGAAATTAATTCTTTTTTGTTATCAGACCTTGTTGAGCCAGAGTTTACATTAGGAAGAGCGCTTAGCTGTTCATTTGTTATGAAGAAAGATATTATCAAAAGTAATATAATCAAGAGTGTAAGCAAGCAGCACTTTGTTATAAGAAGAGATTTAACGTAAGTATTTACCAGGTACAATAAATAAAACTATAACATAACATCACAACTCTATTTAATATTAATATCGGGTTTTTATGTAGCTTAGTAGAAAACTGATCAGCTTTACCAAGGTGTTTAGAAAGGTGCCCGAACTTATAGAAATAATTCATTACTATCCCTAAAGAGTTTCTTAGTTTCCATGCATCTTAAAGGTGTGTAATTTACCGCAAATTTTAAAACACTAAATTCCATTTATATTACCATAGCTTGTACAATATGAGTAACATATTCTTAAAATGCTTAAATCAAATCATTAATTTAGCATTTATTCGTGTTTGAAATAAAAATCTAAATTTATCAGTGTTTCTCTACTAAAAAATCCTCTTAAATCACTCTATCTATTAAAAAAAACTGCATTAAAATCCCTAGCATAGTTTTAAAAATTTAAGCATACATAGGGACAGTCAGCGAGAAGCGACTTAGTTTTATACTATGTAGTGATTTAAAAGTTGTGAAAAAGGATAAAATCTAACACAAATTCTATTTCAGTGAAGTACTCAGCCCTGCCATAATAACGGACCTATCTTATAATGGCACATATGTTAATAAAGTGTTAATTGGAAAAGGAAATAGCAGGGTATTAGATGACAATGATGAAATATCGGTAACCCACCCTGTTGTCAAAAGTATGTTAAAGTATTAATATTGTATAACTTTTGTTTTCATATTAGATTGAAATAGCAAACAAGCATGCAGTTCACCTGATGGTAAGTGGTCACTGCCACCCATGGACATCTGTAAGCAACTTCATATAGAATATGGGTTCAATCTGTACTCAATTACAGATGTGTTACTACTTCTGAGGACTAAGATGGTCCCCTCATATAAAAGTGTGCCAGCAATAACACCCTTCCATTGAAATACAAGAACTGCTTCTGGCTAGAAATAGGAGATAAGATGGAATAGTGGTAAATAAATCTGTCATGTAACATAACTTATTTCATGTACATTTGTAAATGGGAATGCCTTTTTTCAGTATTTGTATTTAAAGATCTGTTAAAAAATGAACAAGATAAAGTACCCAAGGAAATCTCACAGAAGTATTATATTTCTCGGACACTAGGGCAAGGTGCCTGTGGTATTGTTAAACTAGTCTATAATAAAGTAAGTAACATACTCAATTAAAATATATGTATCCATTTATTTGTCTTGGAATTATAAAGAAGAAATTTATATTTGACATGCTTATTTTAATAGCAAATATAAGGTTTTTCTCGAAATAGTAAACTAGGTACTTAAAAATTTAACATTTTTTGTAAATATTTAATTTCTAGGTGAAATGCACTAAGCATGCAATGAAAATAATTAAGAAAAGCAGACTGACTAATGGTAAAATAGACAATCTCAATGATCCTGCAAAGATCATGAATGAAGTAAATATAATGAAGGCACTCAGACATGTAAGACCATACAAAAATATTATACTTATTTAATTTAGTCAGCTTTCTCCAAAGTAACCATTAATTTATGCCCTTCGATGGTATTCGATCATGCTTAATAGTTTTGAAATTCTACTACAAAAGATATTCCCACTCATAATCTAGTAAGTCATATAATGTTGCATGTAGTTGCATGAGCATGTCATTGTAAGAAACTACAATATCACCTACTTGCTTATTCATACTACTCCTCCCCATAGTAATGAGTAATCCAAGTCATAAACTACCTGTGTGCCAAATTTCAGCGAAATTTAACCAGTAGTTTTAATATGAAAATAAAAAGATGACAATTATACTAATAATAATGCTCAATTATGTTTACAGCCCTGTATAGTTTCAACAGAGGAAGTATTTGACACACGAGAAGCTGTATTCATTATACTAGAATTGATGCAGGGAGGAGAATTATTTGACAGGATATCAAAACAGGGACATTTGACAGAAAAACTGACACGATTTTTGTTTAGACAAATGGTGCTAGCAGTGAAGTACCTACATTCTCAGGGAATCACTCACAGAGACTTGAAAGTAATATGAAGTATCTTCTCTATTTTTGTATGAAAGAATTTCTTTTGTTACTTTGTAAGATTTTTTTCTTTTTTTATACAGCCTGAAAATGTGTTACTTGCAAGTAAAGATGACGAAACAGTAGTTAAAATAACTGACTTTGGACTAAGCAAATTTGTTGGTGAGGACACATTTATGAAGACAATGTGTGGGACCCCACTCTACTTAGCACCAGAAGTGCTTAAAGCTAATGGACAGAGGAGCTATGGCCCAGAAGTTGATGTGTGGAGCTTGGGAGTTATACTATTTGTATGGTTGGTATTTTTTTATGTTTAGATTTAGAACAAAGCGGCATACAGTTCATCTGATGATAATAGTCACTGAAACGAATTGGCATGTAAAATAATGAAACCCAGATGGAATTAAATACAGGAAGGATCTACTTGAAGTTTCCAGATGCATTGACACTTCATCAAATGTTCTGCAAATATTCGGTATTTGGTCACTTCTTTCAATATACGTTCTTTGCCGAAAAATTACGTAGTATCGGCCGAGTACCGACGTGTTGGTGTGGCGGCCATACTTCCACGACTCACACATACTTGTTTTACTGCTTTACACATTTGATTTCACTTTTTATTGAGGATTTTAGCTTAGGCACTGCAATGAGATCTATAATGATCGTAAACTGAACATTAAGTTGTCCAATACTCTTTGTTCGGCCACAAACGACGCTGAATAGGATTCGACAAAATCTATATAAATATATAAATCGACAATGTACCAACATTTAACACTGTTGCTTTTATTTGGCTTTCATAGGAATAATGTGGCAGTGGAGCCGTCCCATTCTTAACTCGAAAAATTCTACAACTTTTATTATTTTTTATAGTTTTGTAACATTTCTGTTGCTTAACCATTACCGCAGCATTCATAAATTTTGTTGTTAATAACAATGAAATTATATAAAAAAACATTCATTCTCTTTTCAGCCTTGTGGGTTATTTGCCATTCTCATCAGACTACAAGGAAGTTTCACTCAGAAGTCAAATCCTCAGTGGCAAGTACCGTTTCTCACACACACATTGGAAGGGAGTCAGTTTGCAGGCCAAACTATTGATGAAGAGAATGCTCACAGTAAATGTGGAGAGACGAATAACACTAGACCAGATACTTAAGCATAGCTGGATGCAGGTAAATCCGAAGTTTTGAATAGAACCTAACTAAAAAACCGTTATACATGTTTTTGGATTGTTAAATTGTTAAAATTTTAAATATCAAGAGAAACCTATTAAATTTGTATGTACCACAATGGAATACAGATTTTTATGTGGGTATTTTAGACTGTTAAGAACACACACATGATGTTCGGATTTGCACATTCGAATAGATCAGCGATTACGCGTTTTTGCATAGTTGCCATTGATGGGCAATAGCTTTCCTTAATTTATCTTGTATCCATACAATTTAGTAAGTAACCAGCTGCCAGTCGGGCAGCGCGTATCCAATACCAATAACTATTAGACCGCGAGTCGCGTATTCAATAACCATTACGTCGCGTATTTTATCCCATTAACCATTAGATAATCCAGTTGTATTGTAGTTTAGTAATATTTAGAATTAAAACCAGTTGACCAGTGAAAGGTTGTCCGTTATTACCAATGAATCAAAGTAAACCCAAAAGAAAAGAACTACAAGCATGATAACTCTTTGATACAAGTAATTGATCCTATTTCCTGAAATAACGGGTTCACAGACTGAGCCAAATAATAATATGAAATTATATATTGGCAATCTATGTTTTTCGTTAAAAGGGCCTTACTCATTAAGCATACAGCATCAGACTTAGTGGCTTAATATATTGTATTATAAAAAGCAATAACACAATTTTTTTTTGAAATTGTATACCCGAAAATATTAACCAAAATTTCAGATTCAAATTACATTGTCTAATTTTTCAGGATGCAGAAGTTATATTCAAAGTTGAAAGATTACTGTCGCGAAGTATGGAAAATAGAAATAACCTCAAGTTGCTGCCTGGTGATTCAGATGACGAAAACAATAATGCAGAGTGTTTGCCCGTTGCTAAATTAGGTGGTAAGAATAGTAAGAGACCACTAAGCTCCAGTTTTAACTCATGTGAGCCACTGCCAAAGAAGCTGAGAGTTGGTGTCGTAGGCCTCAACAAGGACAATGACGACTCGAATTCTACCTGTTCCATTGATTAATGTTAGTTAACTTAATTCCACTACAATTTTAATGTAAAGCGTTATATTTTAAAGTCTCGTTGTTTTTGTTATTATAATTTTAGTGTTACTCAATTGTTAAGTCGTGATTGCCTGTGGCAATATTTCATTTTTAAATGTGCCATAATTTTTGACCTTTTTACAGCACAACTGTGCTGTGGTAATCCTTCCGGCAGCTATTCTAGTGACATTCTCTTAACTTAGGTGTCGAGAATGAGACGAATAAATTGTACTTTGACAATTTTTTTATTATCAATGTAGATTTCATTGACAATTTTATTACAATATGGATAACTTAATTGATTCAAGCTTGAATGATTGTGTGATTTTTAATTAGTTACATTTGATTATTTTATCGTTCTTTTATTAATTATCTATCGATTTAGTGATTTTATTATTCACAGTATTACGAATATTTGGTGTTATCTTTTATGTATTTATCTTAAAATGTGTTATGTTATAACATATATCATAGCCTTCTTTACACCAGAACTATAAGTGACCCACCGATTAACTTAAACCATACTTAAATAGTTAAGATGAGATGTGTGATGAATATTTTGTGATATTGAACGTACCTCATTTCGTTGCATACAATAATATTAAGTGAAAAATATATTATTGTTATAAGTATAGGCATATTTTTAAAATGTCCACCAAATATTCTTATCATGTTCACTAATTTGATTATGTCAGTAAAATGTTAAGTATAACAGCAACAAAATGTTACTTGTTGTAGATTTAAATAAAACTGATTTTAAAAAATAAATTATGTATTTCTTTTTAATTGCATTCTTTACACCATATTTACACAAAACAAGTCTATTTATTACATGACAAAAATTAAACATACATTTCAGTCTTGATTGGCATTGAATACATTTTAACTTGCATTTCAAACAATTTTCTGTAATAATTTATTGTACTTATCAACGATAATTGACATTTCCAAAACATTTTGCTCTTTACGGGAAGATGCAATTATTGTAGTACTTATGAATCGTCAAGTTAATCATTTTTCAACATAATGGTTATAAATAAATTTAATATTGTTACTACCGATTTTTATTAACAAAAGCTTCTCGTTTCAGGCATTAAAAAGATATTGCCAATTATTGAATCGATTTAATAGTCTGGACAAATATACTGATTAATTTAAACTATAAAGTATTTATACCTTGATTCTAGCACCCTTGTACCAAACACATTTAAACAATTACTAACGATCTATTATGTTATTATTGTGTTAATTTTGTAGACAGATCAAGAAAAATAATCAGGCAAATGTCTAGTTCTACATTGTTTTGTCTATATCACGATTCTACATACATTTGTAAGTATGTAACAGACGTTATATTGTGAATCCATTAATTAACATTTATTCTTGTCTCACACATCCACTAAATACGTTAATATTGTCATATTGTAAGCAATGCATGAAACATGTTTAAAATGCAAACAGCTTAAAAGGGGTTTCATTATAATGTTTATAAAGCCAAGGATACACTAGGGGACAAATGTCCTGCGACACGTGTCACTAGCGATATTGGGTTTTGGTCGACATGGCTGGCAACATCTGACGTCGCTGCGCACGTAAGTCGCGCGTTGTCGCCATAATTATATGTCAGGCGAAATCGGCTGGCTTCGCTAGACATGTCGTGGGACATTTGTCCCCTAGTGTATCCTTGGCTTAATTCTCTACACAGACAAATACTCGGTATTCAATATAATTTATATAAATATCATTAATATCTATTTCAATAAATATTATCGATTTTGAAATACATATTGAATATATTAATTTAAATCAAATGAATAAAAACTAACTAAGACTCTATTTCTTGTGTAACAAGTGCTTGAGGTAATGTAAACCAACAATGGGGACGACATATTATTGTACTGCTATGTACTTCTGCCCATTTTAATCGTGCGGTCGTCGAATAAAATTCTTAATAATATAACCCTAGTAAACACTTTCACATTAATATTTTAAGGCTAATCACCGTGTACAAAATTAACTCGAATGGATGAAATTAGTACGATTATTCAATAAATAGGCACAATTTTTCTTATAAGTAGCCAATAGGGATAATGTGATGCCTAAATTACGATCTACATAAAATTTCTCACTACTGCTATTTCACACTGTCATTCACATAGTAACACTACATAACCCGTTCACTTTGCTCAGATGCTAAGCATTTACGAATCAGTCTATATTATATGTCGCAATCAAATGCAGAAAATTGTATGTATTCATGAACATTATGATGACATGTAAGCTTTGTTCAAGTATACGTAACAATTCTTATGTTATTAGATCGAGGAACATAACCTTATTCGAAAGTGAAAGACCACAGCTCTCACAGATCTAGTTTTGTAACTAAACGTTGACTGATATCATTTACACTTTAAGATCTTCTATTCTCCTGCACCTGTAGTATCTTCCTGGGCATTACTGTGCGATGGTTCAGTGCTTTGTGCTTCGGCTTCTGTAAATTACAAAATATTTATAGAATTAAAATAAAACGTAATATTTATGATCATAGAAATATTACAATTACATGTCCCCAGTGCGTATTGCAGCTACAACCATGCACACCAAGCATCAAGTGTGCTTTAAACTCACCTATTGGCTAAATTATTTTTGAAGCAACTGAAACAATGTGAAGATGAGTGTAAAACACTACTTTTTAGGGACCAATAATATAATGGAATTCACTACAAGTGATATCTACACTATCTACAATAGAGTTAAATTTTAAAGTTAATAACTTGATATATCAATGATATATACTTATAATGCGACATATTAAAAATTGGACTTTGAATTTCATGTCGAATTATAATTTCTAATACTTTTCTATCAATAAAAATATGCCATATATAATATAATTTACACAAAATATACGAAACTATTATAGAAAACAGTATAAATCATATATAATTCAACATGAAATTCAAAACTCAATTTTTGACATGCCGTTTTATATAATAGGGACTGACGATATTATGACTATAACGAAACAAAAAAAAGGCAAGCAAATAAACTAACTGACTATTG
The DNA here is from genome assembly GCA_949699795.1 of Spicauda simplicius. NCBI lineage: Eukaryota > Metazoa > Arthropoda > Insecta > Lepidoptera > Hesperiidae > Spicauda > Spicauda simplicius. The sequence continues at coordinate 10,906,138 of OX453065.1, forward strand.
AATAGTTTAATTACCGGCGATAGCCCTGTCAACTTTGAGCTTGTCCCTGACGATGTACATGGCGGTGACGAGGAAGAAGACGCCGCCGATGACCTCCACGAAGCAGGTGGTGAACAGCGCGTACTGCAGCGCGCGGAACTGCACGCCGTCGGAGGGCTCCGCGCCCGCCGGCGAAAACGAACGGATCAGACTCTCAGATATCTGCAAATTAAGCGTAAATATAGGTGCAGCTCGCTAATCACTACAGAGTATAAAACAAAGTCACTTCGCACTGTCTATCCCTACGTATGCTTAGTAGATCATTAAAACTACGCTACGGATTTTAATGCACTTTTTTAAATAGATAGACTGATTCAAGAGGAAGGGTTTTAAGTATAACACAATACATGCATAACATAGTAGAGACACACTGATAATTTTAGATTTTTGACTTTTGCTAGTCTCATCTATAAATGCGATTCACCACTACGAACTGACTCATCACAAGATTTACTCGAAAATTGACATATTTACTTATTTCACGATATAGATACTTAATAATGATGGATTTTGTGATATTACAACCACGAGGGAATTAAATACGAGTGTAAGTTTGTATGAGCCGCCCGCAAAACCCTGGAAACCCCTTTTAGTCGCCTCTTACGACAGGCTGGGGATACCGCAGCGCTATTATAATCCTGGAACTACAGGGACGAGCGAAAAATATCTAGGGATCCCGTTAAATGACAACCTGACTTTAATATTTGAAAGTTTGCGACCATGTATGTGGTTTTATTACTGCACGCAAAAATCTACTGATCGAATTTCACTGTAATTTGGCATACAGATGGACCCATGGGATATGCATTGCCATGGTAAACTTACGCCGCGGAATTAATCTAGTAATCGATATATTACAAATATTTGGTATGAGATCATTTTACTCAAACATATGTTGTTAAAGAAAAAGTTAACTGCACTTACCACTCCTACTAAATAAGGACTTCCAGCATCCCCAAACATGTGTGATATAAGGATCTGAAATGCTTCCGCTGTTGATCGTCGTGGTGGAACGACGACATACTGAAAATTTTAATGAGTATTAATTATAAATCAACTAACCAAACGATAAAAGATATTATAGTAAAACAGTATCTGATTCTCCAGTTACTTTATCAGAATAATCTATGTACATACAAATTCAAATTCTAGATTATCTTTTCAAATATTTAGGTTAAAACAATGTGATGTTAGTAATATCTTTTGGTGTGATTTAAAAGTGCATATCAATGTTTCTACTTTCATATCTAACTACTAGCGCCATCTGTAGTACTTTACGAATATTATATCAACTTCTCTATACTAAGGTTACTAGCAAAAACAAGTTAGCACAAATCGCCAATAGATGTCACTATTTCGCAAAACTTGAAACCAGTCCACCCCGCCCGGTGCAGGTATTTATTTTATTTGGAAATATTCCAATGAGATAAGAATGAATTACTTTTATATCTTACAACTTTAAACAAAGACTGTACTCATGAGTGACTGATTTCAATAGTGACATGCCATTATGAAGCGTATGCTATAATGATTTTTCTACCATGCTATTTTCGATAACCACTACTTACTCATGCATCTCTAATTAATTCTAAAAATACCACATGCAAACATAACTATTTTCTTTATAATGTTTTGAACACCCGTGATACTCTCGAGGTTTTTTAGTTTTGATAGAACCATTAACAGGTATTATTATCATGCAATATTTGTATGAACTTTTGTAGTTATTAAATTTGTTTTCATACAAATGTAGGTGAATGTTAGCCGCAGCCCATTTGTCATGCGTCTACGCTACTATTATTCAACAGACTACATTTCACAGTAAGCTCCAAAACTACACAGAGAGTGGCGACAGTCCAACACACTACACAACCGCGGCCGAACGTCACGTCGACGCCAACGAGATACCCGAGAACGACACAGTAGATGCGAAGTCGTCCCTTACCAGCGACATGTCGGCGACGACCGCCCAGTTGAGATTGAGCGCGAGCTCGCCGACGAACATGAGCGCGAAGGGCGCGTAGTAGCTGGTGTTCGCGAGCAGGATGCCGAGCGCCATCGCGGGCGCGGACAGCAGCAGCCCGGCGCCGCAGATGACGGGGTGCGCGCGCGGCCAGCGCGCCACCAGCGCCGCGCCCAGCCACGAGCCCAGCGGCACGCCCAGCAGCCCCGCCGCCATCGTCACCCCGCCGAACACGAGCGACACCCTTCGCAACACCCATACGTCACCACACGTCGCGCTCGCCGCGAGGCCGCACCGCTCGCGACTTCGATACTCGACCGTCACGGAAATGTCATTCGGATTTTTACCCTGGGTTAGGGTTGGGGATATAGGTAGCGGATGCACCCTGCGTCAGGATATTAGTACGCGAGCTACTGTGGGAGCAGACCTTTTTCCGTGACGGACGTCCTCGAATCGTAAACATTACAGTTTCAATCGAAATATATAATAGTGTGTAACAGCCGCGACGTCCAGCGGCGATTGACGCCGCGAGCATCGCAAACCTAAAATTCGGTGATCGTTAATCGATCCATGCTATGTAATCGTAAAATATACATTAGCGAATTCGTTCAATATTAGTTACGAAACAAAGCATCATTCACTATGGCAGGATGACATGAAACCTATGAGGCATGAGTACGACGTCGTGCATCGAGTATTCTCTCTCATTGGAATATTTGCACCGGGCCGGGTGGCGGGGGGCTCACCAGGACGATATCGGCCACGATGGACCAGGTGAGGTTGAGGACGAGCATTCCGAAGAAGATGAGGCAGTATGTGAGGCGGTGGTGCGAGCTGGCGGCGACGAGCGCGAAGTATACGAAGGGCACGGAGGCGAGCAGCGCGAACCCGCAGATGAGCGGGTCGCAGCCCGGCGCGCGCTCGCGCAGCCGCGCCGCCAGCGCCGCGCCCAGCGGCACGCCCAGCGCGCCCGCGAACAACCCCACCAGCCCGAACTCGAACGACACGCTTTGAAACGTTCAACCAGTATAGTTCCACCGGGAAACCACCGCCACGTCTATATCTGTCGCCGAGCACTTCTTGCGTTTCGATAGAAAGGCGTGGATGTCAGCTCACTTATTTGTGACGCGACCATCTCAATCCTCAGCAGTGAGGGCGCATCTGTGATCGACTTCAGCTTTAACGCCTGTCCTACATGAAGTATGTTACACATGTCCTTGGACGGCAGTAATCACTTAACATCTGAAGACATTTGGTACTTAAATCTTATAAAAAAAATACTCTGCGCCGTCGCATCGCACACATACATGTAACAGCCACACGTCATGATACTCACCTTCGGGAATCTTTCAGTTTGTTCGAGTGCATTATTATAAAACACTTCTAACTTTTGTAATCGTACGTTAGGATTCCTTGTGTTATATAGTTGCCGTAAAACCACAGAAAACAACTATACAATGCATGCAAACCAAGAAAAAATAACTTTATTACATCTGGGAATCGAACCCGTCATCTTGCAGTCGCTAGATAGCTTATATGTCTCACATATTGGCTTGTTATATTCTTCAGGGAATCGAACCCAAAAAAAATATTACTGTTTAAGCTAACTTAAATTACTTAAGTGTATATTATCGATACTGCATTGGAGAACACAGAATTTTGTAAATAGTAAATTTTAAGACTTCGATGAAAGTTTTTACTTTTTTGCGGATATCCGGAACCGGTCGAATACCCCACGCTAGTAAAAATTAACATAACGCAATATTCAAAAGTTTATTAGTTACTGAAGCATGAATGTATGCACAGTTAAAGCAGCGTTTGTAACATTATATGTTCTCCAGTTTAAGTAGATCTATACACACATATAAGAAATGTACGCTGTTACAGTGTGTAACAGCGTATATTTTTCATGATTTCAGTACGATGAAATAAACAGAGCAAAACCAACGTATATGCAAATCAATACTTAGTATAAGCAATATTAAATACCAATTTGTATGTATTGGAAAAAAAAACTATCATTATTTTGTTGAGAATTAAATTACTGAATTAATTTCAATATGAATATGATAACTGATTCAAATTATACCAATCTGCAAAAATAGGAATCAATGCATATAATGCGGTTATATGAATATGTATTTTATCATTTTATTTTAATGACGTGGACAAGCTACTCTGAACTCTATATCTCAATAAGACTTTTCAAGTAAAATGTCTTCCACAACTTGCCAATCAAAATTTACTTACTTAATTTTAATCCAACATAAGATTTTATATTTTTCAGTTCCAGTAACATACCATCTGACGAAAGAATTCATCCACATTATCATTAAAGTGTTGTGTTTACCCCATAATTTAAAATATGAACAATCCGATAAGTGTTTCTAATCAGATGTAAATTATTCGTCGCTGATGCAAATTATTCGTCATCTAATCAAACTTATCGTCGTTCACCAAAACTATTCGTCACCTAATCAAACTATTCATCGTCCACCAAAACTATTCTTCACCCAACAAAACTATTCGTCCTCCAACAAACTATTCGTCACCCACCCAAACTATTCGATGCTCACCTCGCGACATCCGCATTGACGCCCGGCTGCAACTTAAGCCCCAGGTATATGAACCGCGGTCCCCACCACGCGAGCGCTCCCGTCACGAATGCGACGCACGTGAACGCCAGCGTCGATAGCATGAATGACGGGCTGAAAATATAATGACGCAAGTTTATGTATAGTATAGATCAGTATAGTCTCATTAATTCTATTATGGAAGAGACCCCACTATACAGAGATTATAACTATTACCTGTATATACATGCTAACATTTAAAATTAATTTTTTTTTTATCTGATTGAAGTAGCAAAGAAGTAGAAGAAGTAGCAAACGAGCATGCAGTTCATCTGATGCTAAGTGGTCACTGCCGTCTATGGACATCTGTAAGCAACTTCAAACAGAACATGGGTTCTATCCGAAGTTAATCTCAGATGAGTTTTCACTCCCAAGAACTATGATGGTCGCCTCATATAAAAGTGTGCCGGCAACCACAACCTTCCATCGAAACGAAAAAAATGCTTCACGCTAGAAATAGGTGTGGCGGTGGTACCTTCCCGGTCAAACCATAAAGCTTCTAAAACCCTGCAAATGCTTCAAACGCGAATCGTTTGACATTGAACTCTAACAAGTTTAGGATTGCTAGATTTTTTAATGAAATTCTAGTACATAGTTCCAAAAAGTGGTACTTCGACGAAGACGTATCATCATACCATATAGAAATGGGTGTGCATTTCTACCGTGAATCAACTATTGTGTTCGTTGGAACGGTGTGAAAGTGTACCTGCTTTATACAAGACGCAACAATCTTAGTCTTCAGGAATGGCAACGCATTTGTGATTAGCTACAAATAGAACCCCTATTCTATATGAAGTTTCTGACGTTGATGGGCAGTAATGGGCACTTACTAGGTAGACAAGTGCCTCGTTTGGTACGTCAAAATTATTAAAAAAAACATTTTACTGAAATCGCAAGCAACGTCACTAACGCATATACCTAATGAATCTCAGACCACCCCTTGGTCACCATGTATAGAATAATCGATGATCTGCATATTGTCAGTAATATATTGCCCATATTCAGGTCATATTTCTTATGTATCGAACGATACACCATTGTGCATTGTTGCTTCTGGGCGGTTATACCACTGTTCATACTACTAATATGGAACGCTACTACGAACTTAAGTATGTACATACCTACATGTGCTTATGCAACGTACAAATACTCTTATTTTTAATATACTTGTAAAGTGTTCCTATATTATCAATATTAAATGAACATTATTTGCATCTTAAAAGTAAAAAAAAAATCGAAAAAAAATCAATGTAGTAGGTAAATTAAGTGACTTGCAAGTAATAGGTAAGGAAATTTAAATTGTTATATTATATGTCAGTGTTGATTTTATACTTCAGGTTTTTTTAATTATAAATAATTATATCTATTCTGCAGAATATGATAACTTCACTGCATACGATATGATAACAAAGAATCAACGACAAACTAGATCAAACAAATGCTTGAAATCTTGTATTAGATACCTTTTGCAACTACATATATAGGAGCCGAGTTTAGAGCTGACGAGTTTTGAAATATAAGAAACTTAATACATAATTACGACTAGTCAAGATATTAACTTTTTAAAGTAGTACCTATGTGTCAAAAATTTGAATTATTGATTACTTAGCGTATTTTGCCAAACAGGTTCTCTTTTACTGAACTGTAAGGCAAGATATTGGAGCTAACTTTCATTACCATGTAAAATAACATGATTGTAATTATATAAAAAAAAAATAAAAAAATGGATATAAATAAGAAAAAAGACAAACCCGCTGAGTTTCTTGCCGGATCTTCTCAGTTGAGGTCGTATTCCGATCCGGTGGTAGTGTAAGAAAAAAAAATGTAACTGACAATTTGTAAGTGCCCCCGTAGGCCTATACAAAATAAAGACATTCACTTATATACTCACTTCTTAACAAGAGCGCGCAGATCATCTCTGTAGGATGTTGGCTTCATATGACTGTCCTCAGCCTGCCCTCTCTCTGGGTCACGCATGACACACGCTATAAGCCCGACAGCTACGGCCCCAAGGATCGGTGTGACACGGAGGCCCCATCGCCAGTCCCCAGTTATTGAAAAAGCCGCGGATCCAAGTATGTATCCAAAGCCACTGGAACATAAGAAATGCATCATCTAATCAACGGTTCATATTGCGACGCTCGTTTAAAAATCGATATTTTATTATTGAAGTGAAACTTCTTTAGGCGCATGAGGGTAAATTTTTTACAGATGAAACGTCACGCCGGTATGCAACGGAAGTGTCGGAAAAGAGAGAGAGAGTGATCGAGACCGATTGAGAGAGAGTAAGACAGGGCGAACGTAGCGTGAGCAACTAGCCGTGGAGTGAGAGTAGGGAGCAAGCGAGTGAGAAAGATCGAGAGAAAAAGTGAGACAGAGCGAACGTCGTATCACGCCTTTTTCCCTTCCTCTTAATCTTGGAAATTTAAAGTTTTAGATTTGTATAAATATAAACAAGATTTATAAATTAGTTCGCCAAAGAAGTTTCACTTCTGACATGTGTACTTTGTACGCACGCATGTTTTTTTATTATTATCTGATAGGAGTAACGAACGAGCATGCAGTCCACCTGATGGTAAGTAGTATGGATATCTGTAAGCAACTTCATATAGAACATGGGTTCTATCTGAAGTTAATCACAGATGCATTGCTACTCCCGAGGACTAGGTTGGTCGTCCCATATAAAAGTGAGCCGGCAACCACACCCTTCTATCGAAACGCAATAAATGCTTCACACTAGAAATAGGTGTGGCAGTGGTACCTCCCTGGGCGAACTACACTGGTTCTGCCACCTGGTAAAATTAAAAATATTAAGATGTCTATACATTAAACTCAAAAGAATCGGCGAAAAACCGAATCTACCGGCGAAACCGTCTCTAATTTTTTGACCCAAAACTAAGGGAGTCCGAAATAAATATTGGATGAAATTGATCGGCGAAAAACAAGAAAAATCCTCTTGTTTGAATAGTATTTATTTTCTCGTCTATGCTTAGGTAGGCCCCATTACGCCCATATACCCTATCTGGGTATACCCTTTGATAAAATTGCAGGAACAAGGTTATATAATCCTTATTGTAAATTAGTCAAATCGCATCGCTTCAATCGTTCGTAGGTACATGTCGTTGAACAAAATGTTTGTTTAAACAAACCATACAAGTAGAGACTAGACGTGATTAATGAAATATCTAATAGCAGCCCGCAGTGGGTACTAGGAACTGTATTGTTGACTGAAATACTTCTGAACCTCCTCACTAAGGATTCTCGGAAGTTGTGCAAGTGTGGATCGCTTCAAGTAACATTCGTTCTCTGGGAAGTTATTACACTAAAAGGTTATATTGATTTGAATGTATGTAAATATCATTTTTATTAGGGTTCCGTACTCAAAAGGTAAAAACGAGACCCTATTACTAAGACTTTACTGTCCGTCTGTCTATTACTAGGCTGTATCTGGTGAGTTGTGATAGGTAGACAGTTGGAATTTTCACAGATACAAAAATCAAAATAAAATTAATATTTAAATTTTCCCATTCAACAAACGTATATTTTTGCAGTTACTTATAGTTAATGGTACGGAACCCTTTGAGTGTAAGTTCGACTTGCACTTAGTCGATTTTAAAATTTATTTTGTATAAAAGTACGAATCATTTTGTTTGGAATATTAATTAACCTTCCATAACCTATTTTGTATGATAATACAACTCGAGCAGGATAGCGCAAAAACTGTTCCAAATGCAACCAAAATATTCCGATTTACGCCACTAGGTAAAAGTGAATCGAAAAATGAACATCGCAACAGTAATGTAACAGGGTTAGTTCCAATAATAGGATCCCATCGGTGAAGTCCTATTAATAGTAGTTGACGGATTTCCTCGCCACAAACCTATTTATAAAACACATCAAAAAGGAATTGAAAATACGTATATGTCAAAGCGTACGATAAAAGACGTATTAAGAAAATAATATATTTAAATATGTATGTATGTCTTAACACATTCATTAGATATTATTAGCGTATGGATTTATTATTGGTTGTAATTAAAGCACCTTTAACTCACATAATACACATACGGTTAACTAGCTGAACTCCGCAGCTTCGCCCGCGTTAAAAAATCGATGTATCGATTGTCAAGTGTGAATAAGATATTTTCCCACAGTAAAAAGTAGCCTATATATTAATCCAGAGTGTCAGCTAAATCCCTACCAACTTTTATGAAAATCCTCCAGCCTTTTAGACGTGAAGAAGTAACAAACATACACACTCAGAAACTTTCGCCTCTATAATATTAGTATGATTTACTTAAATTAGGTTTAGTTCATCGGAGCATCGAAATCGCTACTTAAGGGGCACGTTGCTTATAGGCCTTAAATAAGGCACTCTCATATAATTATAACATAAGAAAACTTCAACATCTCATGAATGTATATGGCCCCGGTCTCCCCTTCAATGAAACTGTCGCAGCTGTTAAAACAGCGCTGCTTGACAACAGAAACTGGGAAAGGACGCAGTATTTACACAAAAGGACCCTTTATTTGAATAAATGTATTTAAACATCCTTTTAATATTCCAATACGGAGTGTGATAAACAGACTACGCATCCCTCAACGTCTCTTCGTCCTAAGTTCACAATGGGACTTTTCTTCCAATCAAGTAGTTACTCGTATTTACATAACCAAAGTTATAAACGTCTTTCCGGTTCATCTGATTTAGTATCACTACATTATGATCAACAAGTATGAAATTATTTAAGAAATATGCATATCCATTCATACGTATGTACACTACCTATATAGTGTATCTACATATCCCGTAAGTACTTATGCTTTTATAAATCGAGTAATAAATTGCAATTGTAAAACCATATAAACTTAGTTACACTTCAAATATGTTGGAAGGTGCAATAAATATTTATAATTAAATATGTAAAATACCAATTCGCACTTGGCCAGCGTGGTAGACTATGGCCTAAAACTCTCTCATTCTGAGGATAGACCCGTGCCCAGCAGTGGGACAGTAATGGGTTGAAGACGACGTGAAATAAGGTACTTATTAAAAAAAATAGTGGGACTTTTTAGACGTAGGTACCTACACGAATGTAGACAATTATAAAAATGTAAAAACTATATGTTTTGTGTAATTCCAACCAGACAACAAATTGTATATTAAATTTCTATCTACCGGGCCAATTTTCAACTGATTACTCTTCAACGTCAGACCTAAACCATTGTAAGTATTCCACGCAAAATAAATCGCATTTCAGCTACTAAACCTTCTAAATGGATACTAATTATAACGATTATAGTGTGAGGCTTCCAAACTGACATTTACCAGTAAATTGAGTAGAGTTTGCAACAATTTGCAACAAGATGGTAAATGTACAGTGGTATAATCATGTTTACAAAATTATCGTCCGCACATTCGAGAGTACACATCGTTAACAAAACGAGCAAATGGCAGCCCGTAATGGCGCACTTGAGGGCTCTGTTTACACATCAATCATTTTGGCATCAGATAAATGAATTACATATTCATACAATATATACACTATAGAAACATAGGCTCGGTATGCAAGTATCAGTCAAAGTTATTTTGCACTGCAAACATTAACATCGGTAGCCCAACGGTTTAGGGAGGTTGAAGATTGAAACGAAGCTTTGATCGTTCAGCACGAAATGTGGGCAAAGATTATTGAACTGTATTTGGCTTCTAGGTTTTCCCATCTCGTCCCTGTAGTACCGGGATCGGAATAGGGCTACGGCATCCCCTGCCTGTCGTAAGAGGCGACTAAAAGGGGCTTCCGCGTTTATAGACGGCTAGAGTGGAAGCTTTAATCGTTCGATCAGGCAATCCCGGGAAGGACGGCGGTATGTGTGGTCGCATACCGTCACAAAGACTAGACGGAGCGGTGGGCCCAGCCGCCCATCTGGATCTGGGAGGAGCCCGATGGGGCAACGCGCTCGGAGGATTCCGGTTGTAGTCGTTTCGAGATCCCGGAGTCCTCCTTTTTAGCGCCGAGGACGGCCAACGGAGGGGTTTTAATGCGGTAAAAATCCCACATTACCCTGCGTTGCTCCCACGGAGACGGGTACCTTTTGAAGTTCCCCCCGAAAACAAATAATAAGGTTTTCCCCTCTGTTTGTGATAAAAGCACAGCAGTTGTATAATAACAGATTCATGCTCGTCATCAAATATTTGTACATTTAGATTTTAGACTGTTAGGAATAAAACTACTTAATCGTTTTAAAATGGCATTTACCTACTTCTAACGAACAAATAAACCTCTTAAGTTTCCTATACTATTAAAATGGATTTTCCGCGACTGAAAAACATTCTGTGCATTTATTTAACGAACTGATAAAATTGGTTTACGCAACTTAGTCCACACAATAGAACATATTAACATGCTGGATTAATAAATACCCTATTAGTTAAACAAAATACCAATTCCAAGGTTTCGTACTAAATATTTTCTATTGTTTCAGTATTTCATGTACCTATAATACAAAGCTACTTTTCTTTGGCTTTTTGTATTAAACATTAACTGACATCTAAATACTTGAATTGCAAATGTGTTACATTAGACACGATGTTATTATTTAGGTATAACATAAGTAGGTAAGTAAAATGCAAGGTAGGTAACCTTGCATTTTAAAACATATTGAAAACGAATAGCTTTAAGGAGACCGTTCTAAGGATTTGGTCGCATCACTAAATATTGATTTCGTAACAGGTTTCGTCGGTTCAGTGCTCATAAACTAACTTTTAAAAATAAACATTACACCTTGATTCATTGATGCGTGTTGGAATTCATTCTTAGAAGCCAAACTGTTAACAATATCAGCTAACTTTGAAATGTTCAAGATTTTTTGTAAATCTTGAACATTTCAAGCGTCTGCAAGCAAATTCAATTTGCTATGACACAAAAGAGCCGGTCAAGCGCACTGTTGAATGGTCGCAAATCATTGGATTATGAAGCCATAAAATAAAACTTAAATATTTTTCACCAGGTTTCAACCATTACATAGCTTACGCTTTCAGATTAATGTAATGCCATTTTGTACTTGATCTGTATTTGTGCCACATGGTAAATAAGTCGTTTATCGATACTATTCTATCACTTACTTTATTTTATACGTTTTCGTCTAAATCGTTACAGACATCAATACGGGTGGGAACTAAAAGAGTAGAGGGAGGCGTTAGCTCGTGATGTTAAATAGCAACGAAAAATATATAAGTAAATATAGTCAGCATCCAGTACATCATAAATATAGGATGTACTGGAACTAAACTTCTTTGCTCCAGCGAAACTCATATGGAATGTGTGTTAAAATATATAATAAGTTATCCGATGACATTAAAAATGAATCCAATAATAAATTTAAATTCAAATTAAAGACATACTTATTAATGAATAATTATTATAATATAAATGACTTCTTAAATGATAGGGAATATTAATTATCTTTGAAATAATAATAATTTTAATGAGTAATTCACACATATTTATGTAATGAATAATTTATATTTACATGCTATCACATTGTTAGCAGGACAAGCGAACAAATTTTATTTGTAACATCGGATATTATGTACCTGTTCTGTGCAAATAAACTATTACTATTACTATAAAACAAAAAATAATAAGAGACTATGCACTCCATCTAATGCTAAAAGAGTAGTCCTCATATAGGTTTGTAGTCGTAAGACCCGCATCAGACGCGTTGCGACCACTGAGGACTCATTGCTCTACCATGTCATGCCACGACAGCTAAGAGGGGAGTGACAAGTGAAATGTACGTAGCATGGCACGGAGCAGCGACAGTGAGAGCATAGCAAAAACTGTCCGAGCGACGTCAGCACTACGCGATCAATACCCTTAGTACAAGATTATTACGTTTCCTCTAAACAATCATTGATTACGTTTTAATATGAGTACGTTCCATTAGACGTTCACAAAGTTCACGCTCACGACCGCAGTTTTTCCCGTTCCACTAGCTTGTGAACGTTACTGACATAATCTCTAGTGGAACGATCACTTCGACCCACCTTATTAGATAGGTCGTCGTGAGCTTCACGTGGGCGTAAGTATAACGTCATGAGTGACGTATTCGCCGCGACCACAAGGACCGCGGTCGTCTTGTGTAACGGCGTTTTGGGCGTTTAGGGCTTTGTGAGCGTCTTCTGGAGCGTGCCCTATATGAGTACATTGTACGTTCGTATTATAATTTCAGTTTAAAAAAGTAATGTCTAGACTTGTTATTCACGGTTTCTGCGTTTTCTGCATTCGCGAGTTAAATATTGTGGCGCAGATGTATAAGCAAGTGAAATATTCGGCGCCTTCTGTTTGCGCGTCGCATTTCTTTAAGTACCGCTGGTCATACACGGTTTTTGTATTCGGACGGAACGTAACCGCCACGATTGAGAAGCTTTTTCTGTATATGTTAATAATTACGTAAAAGTCGCCGTCATTCCCTGTTAAATGACGAAAGAGAGCATGAATCTGCATTGCGGACAAGGAAATTAAAAGCAGCCATAAATAAAGAAAAGGAGAATATACGAGTGAAACGAATGCAGCAATGTCAAGGTCGCGAATTTAAGGTCACAAGTGGAGAATAACAGATTTCGTTGCCAATTCCCCCACCCACGCAATGCGGCTCCCAGATCCTAGTTCGATCTACACGCACTGGTTCCCCCGCGATGGAAACTAAAAAATACCTATACTTTTGAATATACCTAAAATACTTTTGAGCAGTTGAAGCTCAAGACAAAGTTTTTTTTTATCTGATTGAAGTAGCAAACGAGCATGCAGACCACCTGATGGTAAGTTATCACTGCCGCACATGGACACCTGTAAGCAACTTCATATAGAACATGGGTTCTATCTGAAGTCAATCACAGATGCGTTGCTACTCCCGAGGACTACCATGGTCGCCTCATATAAAAGTGTGCCGGCAACTACACCCTTCCATCGAAACGCAATGAATGCTTCACGTTAGAAATAGTTGTGGCGGTGGTACCTCCCCAGTCGAACTACACTGATTCTACCACCTTAACAAATATAAGTCAGTTAAATCAAGATATTAAGGAATATAAAGCGAAAGGATTACTCACTTTTAAGTAATCATTGTAGAGCCTAAACTTTTAAAGCTAAAACCATTAAATCTAGACAATAGGTAGCTTTATTTTATAAGTAATCACAAGACATCCACTAACAAATACTTAACATTTTTATTGCACCGCCTATTTACATATCATTCTCAAAATAATATTTTGATATATTTATAACGTACTTCAACTATTTCATTCATGCATCAGACTTTGAAGTCTTAAGATAAAAACCTTCAGTAGCTTTTCTTCGAAGAAACGCTTGTTGCAGTCACCGCACTTGGCTGCAAGCCAGCACGGTCGATATCAATTCATAGATAACTTGGTACAAATACACAGTTCGTTTCCAGGATTCATCTACGTCATCGCAGGAAGAGAGTAAAATAGTGCATAACAATGAAGGCGTTTGCTAGGTGGTAGAATCGGTGTAGTTCGACCAATGGGTTCCACCACCTCGCCTATTTCTAGCGTAAAGTATTTCTTGCGTTTCGGTGGAAGAGTGTGATTGCCGGCCCACTTTTATATGAGGCGACCATCTTAGACCGCGAGAGTAGCAACGCATTTGCGATTGTCTTAAATAGAACCTATGTTCTATTTGAATTTGCTTACAGATGTCCATGGGCGGCAGTGACCACTTACCATCAGGTGGACTGAATTGTCTGTTGTTATTTAAGGCCGATAAAACAAAACGGTTCTTTCTACACTTTTAGTTAACAAGTAAAATTGTTAAATTATGAAAACAAAAAGCCTACTATATAAAGATCGCCTTCAGCTTCAGTTGATTATTTTTAAGCAGTGAGGTTTTTCGTTTTTATGATATATTACAAAATGGACGCTTCTTCGACGATAACTTAGGATGGACGATAACTTAGTGCATTTAAATGATAATTATATGGAGCAATTATTATGAATCTAAAATCTGTGTTCCTTATGGATTAGTCAAGATTAAACTTCATCTTTTCACATAATGCCTTTGAGAAGTCATAAAGATATTTTTTTAATAGAACTTACAGTTAAATGTGTCTTCAGAAGAAAAAATCTTCCACCTCTTTATGTTATCGCCGTTTTTTTCTACTAACTTATATAAACATAGTTAAAGGTAACATACAAATAACTATAACAAAGAGATTTAACTGAGTTGAAAACTAAAAATATTTCATACCTGCCGACTGGAATAGCGAAGTAGAAGAATGCAAGCATTTTGGAGCGCACGTTGCCAACGAACAAGTCACTAATGATCGTGGGTGCTATCGTGGAGTACGACGCCTCGCCGACACCCACAAGGCCCCTGAAGAGGGCGAATACTGCAAAATTCTGTCGACAACACAATACAAATTCTGTTTATTAGTACTGTAAAAAAAAATATTTTTTTTTTATTTGACTGAAGTAGCAAATGAGCATGCAAGCCACCTGATGGTAAGTGGTCACTACCGCCCATGGACATCTGTAATCAACTACATACAGAACATGGGTTCCATCTGAAGTCAATCACAGATCCGTTGCTACTCACGAGGACTATGATGGTCGCCTCATGTGAAAATATGCTGAATAATAAATGAAAAGGACACAAATAATACTTATGACAAATAATTGTTAAAATATAAAAAAAATAATGTACCTAACGCTCACATTGTATCTGCCCACATAGACCTGTAGCCTTTCCAAACATCAATACATTCGATTTTGCATCATTTCAGATGGTATGAATATGACGCGTAACGCTCTTTTGCATGTTTATCCGCAAAATTCAAATTTACCAATTTTATGTCCTATCCAAAAAAATGTCTAAAATTGAAAAGTTAGTGCTGTAACTACTCTGTGGTTAAGAGGATTTTAATAGATTTTATTATTAAACTTCATTCATTGAAAAGATAACAAAAAGTATCATTAAATTTGTATCTGTAAAATGTTCGTTATAAAATTAAAATCACCTAAGTAATTTTATTTAAGGACAGACGTTTATTATTTAATTAACGATTACTATACTTTTAACTGCAGTATGCGAACATTAAGTATCTATTTATTTGTTGTATTTAAAAATATTATAAATATTAAACAAATGAAAATGTACGTTTAAATGTATTAGTTATTTATATCTACGAAGTACGTTTATATGTTAAACGTACTTGAAGAAAGAAAGAAAGAAAGAAAGAAAGAAAGAAAGAAAGAAAGAAAGAAAGAAAGAAAGAAAGAAAGAAAGAAAGAAAGAAAGAAAGAATACTTCGTATCTTTCTTACTGTTACGGCTGATGATGATCCATGATATAACACATTTCTAAATTTATTACAACGCTGATAACAAATTGATAAAATTGCGTAAAATCACACGCAACGCAGAGAAGACGTATTAAGACCTATGTCAATATATTACGGTGCCTGAGTCAATATGTCTATCAGATAGATATGAGTCATGCAGTTCCGTAGACAAATGGCAATAAAAATATTATAAAAACAAAAAGACGACTACTTAAAATGTAACTAGATAACTATGTACCATTTAATGCACTAGTCACCCGTCGCATCGGTCGAAATTCGACTATAATTTAAAGTAAAAAACTAAACTTCATATTGTCCAAAGTAGTACGAATGTTTCTCAAATTTAAATAAAATGCAATATTTTTTAAGTAATTTTGAACGCGCCCGTTAAATATAAAAAGAGGTTTAATTATCTAAGCCGCATTTAAAATAAATTGCGGTATTTTGACAAAGACATGTGACATTTTTGACGTTATGTGTTTTCATAGTAAGACATTGAATGTTCTATTTCGTTTACTATGTATGTGTTTGTGACTAATGCACGGTAGTGTGTGTTATGTGTTTTTATGTATGATATATGCATTATTTGAAAAAATATTAACATTCTCCACTCCTTCTCTACATCCACTATAACCGTGCAAAATTTCATACTAATCCGTCCGCGGCATAATACTTAAAAATGCGTCACAAGTTTTTGCTTCACGTATTAATATATTAATGTATTAAAATTGAATTTATAATCTTGTTAATATTATGGGTAAATGCGAAAATTGTAAGGAAGTATGTGTGTTGGAACTTGGACTCTTCAAATTGACACACACATAGTTTATGACCGACATTAAAACATAAGATACATTAACATAGTAACGTAGAAGAAGAGGCCACAGCCGTAGGAACAACGTAGTATCTATTTCAGTCCTCGGAAGTAGCAACGCATCTGTGATTAACTTCAGATACAATCTTTGTTCTGCGTGAAGTTGCCACTTACCATCAGGTGGACTGCTTGCTCGTTTGTTAACTTAACCGTATAAAAAATATATAGGTACTATAAAAAGGTACTATGCCACCGCAAATGTATTTTCAAGTAATAAAGAAAACGCAGCTCCAATACACTCTTATACTCACTTTAATGAGAGAGCCCAGTAACGTGGTGAGACTCCATAGTGCGACACCGAACGCCATGATTTTCCGCCTCGAGTACCTGTCCCCCATGTACCCGAATATCGGCGCGAACACCATGTAAGCAACCACGAACACCGTCTGGAGGAATCCGGCGCTGTCATTGCCGATGTCGAACTCGCTTGTCACTTCGGTTAGTACACCTGTGGACAACAATACAAAAATTTATAATTTTGCACAATTCGTTAGATATTATTTTATATACATTTACTTTTTTTATATAAGGTTGAAAGTAGCAAACAAGCATTCAGTCCACTTGATGGTAAGTGGTCACTGCCGCCCATAGACATCTGTAAGCAACTTCATACAGAACATTAGGACTAAGATGGTCGCCTCATATGAAAGTGTGCCGGCAACCACACCCTCCCAACGAAACGCAAAAACTGCTTCACGCTAGAAATAGGTGTGGCGGTGGTACTTCCCCGGGCGAACTGCACTGTCTATAAGCAAATTTATACAGAACAAGGATTCCATCTGAAGTTAATCACAGTTACTTCCGATGTCTAAGATAATCGCCTCGTATAAACCTCGGCAACCACACTCTTCCATTGCTTCACGCTAAAAAACGATGAGAAGTAACAGTGTATTTATTTGCAATTCAAGTAGCTTCCATTTTTTTCTAGAGTATTACAATCACAAAGGTTGAAGAGTGCTCTAGACAACAGCGAATAATGTCGACTATCCTAATTAACCGCCCAACCAATAACTCTTTTTAATCAATCTACAATTTTTAAACGGACTATTTCTACAAAGAACAAACAAATTTTTGTTGCATTTTTTTAATATTTTAAAGTGCTGAATGTATTTTTAAATCATACGTATTCATAAATAATTGTATTTATCTTAAACATATGTATTTCATAAATGTTTTTGTATCTATAAAGAATAGAGCTAGATGTTGAAAAATATCATTAAGCAGAATTCTAAATTAGCATGATTTATTATTTATAACATGAACCATGTAATTTCATACTTTGAATTTTATACATTGTATGTAGGTAGTTTACAAAGGGGAATAAGGAAAAATAACTATAGATGACAAGAAACAAGTACCTACACACGTGTACACACCGTAATTAGTGTTAAGCACTACTGACAATTTATCATTATCAACATCACCACGATTCGAGGTCAAATCTGGCAGAGGGTACCACGAATATCAATTTTGCCAAGTAGTCTATAACTACTAGACTATTGTATAAATCGAAAGAGAAAGTGTGTGTGTTTATGTACACGCGTTAGAAGTTAAACTTCTTTGGCGTAATAAGATGAAAATCTTTTAAAAAACATATTTTTCGCCTCATGATACGTTTGAAGAAAAAACGGCACTAACAATAGAAAAAGATGAAAGTTGACTATAGCTAATTTCAGGTTGTCGGTTTTTCGTGACCGTGTGCGCGCGCATGGTAAAAATTTACTCTCATCATTTTCCCTAACGCGCCAAAAGAAGTATAACTTCAAAAACTTCCTCTATCATCCTTTTGATTCATTAAACCTTAAAGAATTAGTTCTGCAATAAAAAATGTAACATCACGCTTATTCTAATTTGAATAGCATAGCATTGCTAGGTCTGCATAAATAAGTAGGTGCTCATGAGTAAGCAAAGACGTGAAAACAATAAAAATGGTGATGTAGTATTTCCCATGTAAAACGCATTGAAAAAAAAACATTTTTAAATCTAAAGTTATAGAGCTAATCTTGATCGTGCATCAAAATTCCTCAAGTTCTCAACTATACTTACCTAGTTCAATTTTAGTTCACGGAAAATCTACTTCAGATATCCATAAAAATAAAAGATCCGTGTGGCTGTGTATCACGAAACGAATTGGTGAAAATAATTTCAAGGGAAATTTTGCCCTCAAATAAACGTCATTAGTTTTGGTTCGATGCGTTTTTTTAAACACTTTTATATATATATTTTTATTCTTGCATATTTCTTTATCAGTGTTTTAAAAAACGCATTAAACCAAAACTATTGACGTGTATTTGATGGACTGAAATATAATTATAGTCCGTATCTTAAGGTAACTTTGGTATTTATATAATTAACATCCACGCACTCTATTAAAAGTTATTGTCACAAATATGGTGATAAGATTGAAATGCTTCATTAAAATATTATGAAAAACATCATTGGAAATGTAACTGGTAGAAATTCAATATTTCTAACCGTTTCAGATTTAAGGGTGAAAGGGCGCTCTTATCGAAAGGAGCAGCGTCAGCAGATAAGTTGCCACATACATTTATAGACATCACTGACATTGAAGTCGAATCAATAAAATGATGACAAAACAATAAACAATAATAAACAACAAACATGTTTTGTTTGAAGAACTTACTGAGTGCAAATGTAAGTCTCAAAACGCACTGCCGAGACTGACATGAATTACATTTTCTGGCATCTTTCCGGATCACTCGGAGACCCACTTTAATTTATACTTGTATTACATTGCAGGGTTTCTATTAATATAAAGACATATAACGTATCAAATACGTTACTTTTTAAATGGTAATAAAACTCTTAATAATAAAAATTCTAATCTACTTGCATAGTATACAGTTAATTCGGAACACTTACATAAACTTTTAAAACATAAAATAACTTAATCTTAACTACATTATTAAGTTTTTTCCCAAGATAGCTCCGGCTATTCGCTTCCTAACAAGTTCATCGGCCTTATCACTTTTGAATTTTGTTAAAGTAAATATTGCGTTAAATTTTTTGCACTATATCGCTCCTAGCAGACCCACTTCTTGGCGGAAGGGAGTGGTCTTTCATCAAACATATCTGCTGAGGATAACATAACTTAAATATGGCTAAACCATAAAAAACTTGACGAAAAAACATAATGAGTAACCAATAACAATTTGTATTTTAAAATACACATTTGCAGTGTAAATATGCATTTCAAATTAAAAACATTATAAATTTTACACACAAAAATGTATGAGCCTTCAAATCAATTTTATAAGACTTTTATGTATTTAACATAAAATGCATTATACATGCCAGTTAAATTTAAAACTTTAATTAAGTTTCATAAATCACTTATCTCAATTAAAATTTATTTATTAATTATTATCATTATACAATCCATAATCGTAGGAAATAATTATTTCCTCGATGATAAATATATAATTAGAGATAAAGATTAATACAAGAAAAATCCAGAAAAACTGAGTGACGTAAAAATATTAATTTTAAATTGACACAGTAGGTATACGATCAGTCTTACTCTGTGGCTATTTAATACTGTACAATTATTACAAGGAATTGAACACAAAAATCATTATTTTAATTATTATTTTATGAGATGGAGTAGTAAACGAGCATATAGTACATCTGATGATAAGTGGAAAGTGCCACCCATGGGCATCAGTGAGCAACTTCCTACGTAATAAAGATTCTATCTAAAATCAATCAGAGATGCGTTGCTTCCAGAGACTTTTTTTATTTATTGAAGTAGCAAACGAGCATGCAGTCCACTTGATGGTAAGTGGTCACTGCCGCTCATGGACAAATGTATTGACATTTATATACTTCCCCGGTCGAACAAGACTGGTTCTACCACCTTCAAAATAGACTTAGATTGTCACCTCATATAAATGTGAACCGGTATCCACACCGTTCCTCCGAAACACAAGAACTGTTTCACGCAGGAAATAGGTGTGGCGGGGGTAGCTCCCCGGTCGAACCATACCATTTATGTACTACAATCCTTTATGCTATAATATTAACGTGTGTGACATAAACGCACATGTAGTATCTCCTCGTATGTATGCTTTGTTTTGTTTGTGAGCGGATATTTCCATATCAAAGAAAAATAGTTATAGCGTCGATATTATCCATTATCTGAAGAATTGTGTTTAATGAGCGTAATTATTCCTCTTGATCTTCGGGTCAGATCGTATCATTGAAGTATTTTTGTCTGTAGGTACTAGTGATATCTATATCTATACTAATATTATAAAGAGGAAAACTTTTTATTTTTGTATGTTTGTTATGAATTAACTTAAAAACTACTGAACCGATTTTAAAAATTCTTTCAACATTAGAATGTTACATTATCCCTGAATAACATAGACTAATTTTATTACTAGAATACATAAGGGGTCCTAGATAAACCTTCAGTAAAGTGAGTCAAGGTGTAATAAAATATTTTAACGCATATTATGTTATAGTCTGCGCGAACGAAGTCGCGTGAGTTCTGCTAGTAACGAATATTCGCATTCGTGCCGCAAGAATTGTGCGAATGTTTTGTTCCTTAATTTTCTCATAGCAAAATTCAATCCACCAAATTCAAATAAGTAAATCAATGAATGTATAAAAAATTAACCAATCAAAAATAAATTAGCCTATCAATAAAAAACAAACAATGTTTTTATGTAAACTGATAAAAGCGCGTCAATGTATTAAAATTAAACAATGTCCATAGAACTTGTTGTGTCTACAAAGCATTATCGTACACTCAAGGAAATAGTACATTGACAAGTTAATTGCTTATACATATTGGTTTAGTTAACACCCTTCAAAATATAAATTAATTGGTGTCCTATGAAATTAGTTTTTATTAGACAACTTTTTATCACTCTAATCATTAACTAGCCAAACATTGGTATTGATCAGAACGGATGTACTCAATGATCATTTTTTACAACAGCAAATTCCTATTAAGTTATTTATTCTTTTTATTAACTAACGGATCTCCTGTATTTAAATATTGCGGAAACAACTTTGTGTATACATTTTTATCCCTACTAATATGGTAATCTAGTTGAGACCCGGCGAACTTCTTTTCGCCTAAAAGTCAAAAATTATCAGTGTTCCTCCACTATGTTATGCATGTATTATACATAAAAACTTTCCCCTCAAATCACTGTATATTAAAATAAAACTGCATTAAAATCCGTAGAGTAGTGTTAAAGATTTAAGCATACATAGGGACAGACAGCGGGAGGCGACTTTGCTTTATACTATGTAGTGAAGCGAAAGTTCCTGAGGATGTATGTATGTTAGTTAACCCTCTTTCACGTTCATTGACGAGTCAATCTATTTATTTAAAACGTTAAAGATTTTTAATATTGATATGGTCTCTAGAAGATGTTGTTGCTAGGTTAGATAATTACGTAATATAACAACTTAAGACAGAAGGTCTCCTAAGTAGGGACTGAATAAATGAATAACCGACTTGGTATTACATGGATCTCACAACTTTTTTCGGTAGAAGAACTGAGTTGCGAGACTTGGTTTTTTGTTGTAAGTTGTTGTAAGTATTGTTTTTTTGATTCTGATTATACATCGCTTACTTTGTTTACCAAGATACGAATATGTGCAACATTTCAAATGACATGAGCAGTCAAAAACCACCATGTTCTACAATGTACACAAATAACATTGTAGAACATGGTCAAGGTGCAATAAATAAAGAATAATACCAAAATAACTACAGCTACGTCGACAGCGATGCTATATTAGCCTTAAAACATTTTATCACTACATAGTATAAAACAAAGTCGCTTCCCGCTGCCTGTCCCTATGTATGCTTAGATCTTTAAAACTTCGATACGGTTTTTAATGCAGTTTTTTTTAATAGAGGTGATTCAAGAGGAAGGTTTTTATGTATAATACATGTATAATATAGTAGAGAAACGCTGATAACTTTACATTTTTGACTTTCAGGCGGAACTAAGTTCGCCGGATCGACTAGTAACCAATAAATAAACTAATATTTTTTAGAATCGCATCCGATAATAAAATGCCTTGTAAGGGCCTTAATCACACGTTCGTGTCAGTTTGACGGGTCTATAAATCATATATTATGTTTTATTGTGTGAACCCTCGCTTTTAGGACAATTGTCGGAACCCCAGGTTCGCTACATTAATACACTTGAACTTTTTGTCCCCTGCCTTTTGTGATGAATCAACATTGCTTTAATCGATATTACAATGAACGGGCAGTTTACATCGCCAGCTCCCTTCGTGTTAGGTACGCATACACGTCATTTTAAAAAACTTATCGAATTTCGGTGCCTCTGTAACCTGTGACGTTTTATTCAGTAAAAATATTCTTTGAATAAATTTTGAATATTTATAGACATTTTACGTAGGTCTTAGTAAAATAAGGTCTTAATAAAATTGTGTTATTAAGCAAACAAAGGATTGAATGTTTTAATTACCTACCTATGTATTTTTTTTAAATAGGGTACCTACTTAATTAAAAATTATAAACAGCTAGACATTCCATACCTCTACTTGGAAGAGGATTACAAAATTTAGAAAAAAACAAATCGTAGTCGTAAGGGGCAATAAAACGTAACTCTCTCATTATATCTGATAACATTATAATTAAACAATACATTATATATATAGCACGAATCAGTGCATTATAAACTTAGATAAGAAATCTCTTTTAATTATAATATTAAAGCCATCAACGATCAGCGTGAAAGTGAAAAGTTACAAAAAGGCACATTACAATACAACCTTACGTTCACCTGTAAGTAGGGTTGCCGATATTCCGTGAAAAGTATTATTTTACGTTATTCTACACTTTAGCTAAAGCAGAGACTAATACAACAGATCATTATTGTGGAAACTTATGAAGCTTGCAAAACTTTATAACATATCTGTGTTCAATACACAGCCATTGGCCAAAGCGTCCGGGTTTCAAATTTGTTGCATATTTGACCCTACACTTAAAAGCAGATTTGTTTCCAGCCGTTTCAGTATTGTTGGTCGGTCGCGAGACCACGATTGGTTTTAAGCTTAGGCGTTTTTGATTCAAACCAAGAGTTTAATCAAGAATTTAAAAGAGGCCCGCACTTATAACAAAACCTAGGCCCTGTTTGGGTTAAAATTTCTATGTTTTTCTTTAGCATTTCCACTTTTCGTAATGACCAACTCAAGTTGCAAAATAGCAAATCGCACCAATTCATTGCGTGCTACATTGACTTTTTTCGCTCTAAAAATACTATGAAGAGCCTGGTCAGGTAAAGAAAAAACTAACTAGCGTCCATCCTACGGTATTTCACATCTTTCGACTGAGTATTAAAGAAGCATATCATACAAAGAAACATGCATAATTACTTCAAAATTCATATTATGTTTGAAGATTGAAGTAACAGTAACATATGTTACTTACACATGTCCAAAGCCCTTCATAGAGAACAAGGATTCAATCTGAAGTCAATCACGGATGCGTTATAACTCCCGAGGCCTAAGATGATCGCCTCATAAAAAAATTGTATAATATTATGTTTTTAGTGTGGGAAATATGTACGTTGTTAAATAGTTGTAGAATTTATTTATATGAATGTTTCCTGGTGAGAACGGTGGCAGTCAAACAAAGGTGACTATCATATTTATTTAGATATGATTAATAATTTTATAAAATAAAATAATATAGAAGAAAATTATGTAAAAACTTTCCTAAAAAACGTTACCATTTTTCTTCCTCCTGTTTTCATATAAATTTTCATTACAAACGGCCTAGTAGTATGTCCAGGTAGTTACGTTAAGAATGGATAAGGATTTATAACATTCTGGACACAAAAATTCAAAATTTAACGCAACAATTGAACCAGACAAAAATACAGATATAGTAACCGTATCTTTAAAAAAAAAATACCTTATTTTTAAGAAAATGCAACCCTAGTCGTAGGTAACAAAGTGTCGATAGAAAGTAAGCTCTGCTATGAAATTGTCGATTGGCATTTACGATAATGTATTAACCAGGTTTATAACAAGAAAATACATCTTTTTGTTGCTCAAGCTCATTCCCTTCAAATTTGATGTCGTACAGTGAAAAGGCACGCATTTCAAATGACCTACATAGCTTGTCTAACCACGGCCTACTCTTTATTATTATATTCACAAAAACATGATTTTATTTTTAAAATATACTTTATTTTCTAAAGCATTAAATATTTACATAGAAGCGATATAATCTTTTAAAATAATATAGTAATATTGTACATAATAGGCATCGTATGTGGGTATTTCCTTACACAATGCTTTTAAACGACTTAACAGGAAATATCTATATATTTAAACCATGAACGTTGCCTACTGCTTACTTCCTAACAACTATTTATATAACTAAAGGGCTTATATAAAACGGCGAAGACCAATCAAGACATAATATTATACGAAATATGACTCGCGTTTAAGTATGTATTACTTAATTTTGTACGTTCTGAAGTACAGAAAAAGCTTATAATTCGCAGAACTTTGGTTCCATTTACATGCCGCGAACAGAAAAAGCGCGAATGACCGGCAGCACTAAAAGCTGACGCGCAAACAGAAGAAGTTGAACCTTTTTATTTGTACAGAATATAAAGACGAATAAAATTTTTTTTGCGGCGAATACAAGAAAATGGTCACATTTTTTTAACCCCGTCCTATTCATATGCCGCGAATAAAATAACCGCGAATGACCAGCAGCACCCAAAGGAAGTTGACTCGCCAATAGAAGGCGGTGAATATTTTTGATTGTACCGAATACATCGGCGAAATACAAGAAAATGCTCACAATTTTTTAACCCGTGAATACTAAAAACGCGAATCGAAAAACCGTAAATAAGTAGCTTCGACTGAACTTGCATTTTAAGAGGGCTTTAGTTTCTTAGCCACAAATATTGAATCTGTCTGTGTATATCATAACCATGAACTTTATTTTTTAGAAACACAATCTACAATAAAGCATATTTTGTCACTAATTATGCATGGATCGTCTATTGGTCTAACGGATCGCACGTTCTATTAACTCAGTGCAAGTCGGATGGTTGCTTTCTATATGGACAGAATAAATGCGGACAATGACGAGTGCAAACACTATTGTTAACAGATGTATGTTAAGTAACATATTTGTCGTTACGGAAGGTATTTACTTATTTAAATAACGGGGCATGAAACTATTTATTGTTTAAATTACTTAATTCATTGCTTCTCAAATGAAGTGGTGTGTACACGTATGAGATACCCCTCGTTAACTATTGGTAAGCAGAGTCGAAAAGAAAAATTACAACGTGGATAAGAAAACAGGTAAAAAATTAAAAACTAACGTTTAAAATACGTATATACAGGAAAAATAATCGTCATCGGTTAACTTTTCGTCAATAGGTTGGTTTCATCAACAGATTTACATTTTCAGAAATTCGTTTATCATTTCCGAATTTGTAATTCAAGTTTATCGCTTCTTAAACCCGCGACCTACGCGTCTTTGACGTCAGGCGGAGTGGCGCGAGTTTACGTTGTGCCTGCGTCATACCAACGTGTCAGCAATGAGCCTTGTCATTTAGCGTATGGTGGCAGCACCTTCGCGGTGGCTGAACACGCCCGTCGCTTTTGCCTACATCACGCCATGTCTTTCGACCAATCACAGAGTAGTAATTTTGTGGCGCGAAACATTAGACACGATAAACAGCGCTCGTGACAGCTCATTAATTTAATGCGGTGAGGGTTTTCCAAAAATAACAATTTTCCTTTAATTATAGACCACAAACATTTAAAACAATTTTATTTACGTATATAAATGACTCCACAAGTTTACATAATTAGGAATATAATATTTCAATCTGTTTGCGTAGATAGAAAACTAACCAACGTCATAACAATCGGCATTGAATCATGCCAGATCTGTAATAGGATCAGTATCATTCAACCGATGGCAAATGATTTTCCAAATTTGTTAAAAAATATTTAGTGCCTACTTATGTCACATCATTACACATTAATATAGCAATATTTCCACCAATTCGCACTTGGCCAGCATGGTGGACTATGGCCTAAACTCTCTCATTCTCAGAGAAGACCCGTGCCCAGCAGTGGGACAATAATGGGTTGTACCTAATAGCAATATTTGTTACAAAAGTATTTTCTTTATTTATTAATAATAAATTATGTTTTTATTTGCAACAAACGTACTTAATATTAGTGTTCCTTTGGTTAAAAAAAGCAAAACTACAAGAGTGGATGCAGATATTAAATATATAAATAAAATAAAAAAGTGCTCTGTCAATTTCATCTTCAGTTAAAAAATCTAATATAAGGGTAAGCTTTAAAGCATGTCTTTTTGTCCATATCGGACAGATTCGGGGTCGACTATAATTATTTTTCAGTAAAAATGACGTCGATTTAATAAATATTTTTTTAACCATGTTACTACCATATTGGTTAGTGAGCAAAAACAGTAACTAGTAAGCCCGCATGGCACGTGACACTGGTTCCGCCCACTGCCTTTCCATGTGGTCACTTGCTTTAAATGTACATCCGCAACAAAATCTGCATTCTTTTACACGGATGCAGATGTCTAAATCAATGTTCCGCGTTTCATACATCTACAATGACATGTATTAAGTAGGTACCTACATAGAAAGTTGCTATATTCGTGTTTCAAAAGAAACAACGCATAGGTACATCATGTTGTCAACCCATTATTGTCCCACTGCTGAGCACGGGTCTTCTCTCGGAATGAGAGAGTTTTAGGCCATAGTCCACCGCGCTGGCCAAGTGCGAATTGGTGGATAGGTACATTATAATTTTATATATTTTTAGAAAAACTTCTACACCTATAATTAACATTAACATCCTTAGTATATTATTATCATTTGAAGGTTACGGGAGCAAATATTAATAAATAATCATAATCATGAATAATATAGATAGAAATGCGGCAGTGTATAATAGCTCCACTGACGATAATTCTTATCCATAAAGTTAAAGAGTATAGATAAGAAAGTACCAGATATCAACAAAAAGTGTACGTTATCTAAATCACTTAACAATAACAATGAAGGTGAATCACATTTCCAGTTCCATTAAACCTTCGAAAGACCCTAGACAATATGTCTGTGTCCAGTTTCCACTATCTTCGTAAATAAAAACGAAGCTCAATGAAGTAAGACTAACAATGGGTGCATATCACTTCATTTAAAGATAACATACCAAAAATTACGTCTAGAGTTTTATGTAAACTGTGAGAGTCACCTTTATGATTCATGTATCGCGAATATTTTCTACTTTTTCTACTATAATCTCATTTCAGATGTGCAATGAAATTACTTTTATTTATTTATTTTATTCTGGACACAGACAGTCATGTATTACATAATATTGGTCTTAATATAACATAAATATAACATTACAGACTTAGAGTGCCAACAATTTTTATAAAATACATTAGACAAGATTAAAGAGAAATGTTTAAACGAGTAATGATAATAACAGAAAAGTTATTTAATTACAGTTAATGTATATTCTGTTTTTTTCTTAAGTAATTAAATTTTAATAAATAATTACACAGTTGAATCGGTAAGATTTGACTTTTAATAACATCAAATCGCGGTGCTACGACGCTAGTCAACCTGATGTCTATACAGAGAAAGAATTAAAATGTAGCGTGAAAATACGACATGACTTAACTACAACAGACTTAAGTACAACAGGAGTGTCATGTGTTATTTCTGTCCTCAGAGTTATTTGAGTAGCTTCTGATATTCTGCAATCTACTCAACACCCGGTAGTCTAGTATACTCATATAATAAATGTTAATTTTACCAACAGATTTTGGTTAAAATAAAAATAGTAAACAAACACTAAAATACTGCGATTACTATGGCAATAATCTTAAAACGACCCGGTATCAAAACACAGTTTGGTTTATCGCCAAATAAGTCGGTTATCGTATTGTACTAGCGATGATATTCCTACTAAAAATCTAAATGCAAAACAACATGCAGTAAAGTTGTCACATTATGTCATATAATTACATCTTTTTGAAACTATATTATAATTTATAAATATACGCTATTGTAGTACCACTAAAATCTTTTTGAATAGGCTAAAAGGCATGCCTCTTGATCGTGGAAAAAGATGCATAAACCGTTAGAAACCACGTGTTTATTTTTGAACTGTTCTTAATAACAGCATCCGGGGATGGATAGTTTAAAGTTTTTATTAGTTAAACTTTGTTCATTCCTATCCACTCAACGTCATGTTTTTTTTCTAATTTTATAAGAACTTGGCGTCGTTTGGGCGAGGTTGGGGTAAGAAATTGCCACATCATTATACTAACATTAAATAATGTTATTTCATAAGGTTGTTATGTATAAAAACCACACGTTTTCGGCTTATAATCATCAATTCTTTATATTTCATTGAATACGTGAAATTAAATGTCTGAAATAAACACTGAATAATATTAAAATTAACTTTCTACGCGTAATAGAATGTGATTGCATCAGAATTTCATTTTAATAAAATTTCATCAGAGTTTGTAACGCTGTATAGTTTGTGGGAGTTTTAAGAATTGACATTTGAATTTAAAATTTTGACTATGTACCTAATTAGAGACAAAATTTGAAGTAACTGAACCAATGTACCGTTGCCGGTCACGAATCTCTTTCCGCAATTAGAATTTTTGAAGTGTACTCCATTACGCTGCAGCAATTATCATAGTTAACTAGTAAGATATATTGTTGTCCAGCAATTATAACTTATATTATATGATCAGTATTATGTTGATATAGAAAATAAAATTTGTATGCATGTCTCGCAACAATAGTAACTCTCCAGGAGATCGAGATTAGGTTTAGGTTAGGTATATCTAAGAACAAACACACTCGCAATACTTCATCTCAAGCATGATTTGGCTCTACTCCTGGCAAGTCTTAGAATAAACAATTCATAATCTCATCGCGACAAGCTTTTAAATGATAATATATACCTATTGTATAATGCAATAAAAATAGCGTTTGCGTACTACATAGTTTTATTTGTTTTTCCGCACTTCTTTTTTCCGTTAACTTTAACTATGCTTAATGTAACCCTCCTAGGTACACGCAATATTCGTAAACAGAAATTGATGTTTTTACTCACGTCTTAATATACACCTAGTTTGTACTAAAGTCTTTTTCAACAATAAAAGTGAAAAGCTACGAAATAAATAGGAAACGATTTCCTAGAGTGGACGAAAACGGAACATCAATTACATTGTTAATTTTTGATTAACTAAAAGCTAATGAAGGCAGATTCAAAGATACGAGTACATTAACCTCCTTACTCTGATGAAACGCACACCGCCTGGATTTATGTTTGTACAATTACTAATGGTTTTATTAGCACTTAAACTATAAGTGCACATACTACAGCAAAGAAAATAAGCATACTCTATGGAAAACTCGACAATCTGTTTCTCTGTAAATACTTGCGTATGTTGCAACCGTGGATATGTTCGCATTCTTATCACGAGTATAAAAACTTTTTAACAAAAAATATCTACCGACTTCCATGTCACAAAAAAGTAAAAAATAATTTAAATATATTTTGGTCTAGAACATACTCAGTACTTAGTACATAGTCCTGAAGTCGGTGCTCGACATATTTCGCTGGACGACGGTAACTACGTCCTATATGAGCACCGACTTCAGAACTATGTACTAAGTACTGAGTATGTTCTAGACCAAAATATATTTAAATTAGTTTTTACTTTTTTGTGACATGGAAGTCGGTAGATATTTTTTGTTAAAAAGTTTTTATTTTACACTTTTTAGTGACTACATTTTTATGTTTGTATTTAAATAAAGCCTCTAAGTTTGCTTTGTGCATCTACATATTCACAAAAATTAAACATAAAACACTTTTACAATTCATACAAACAGGGCGCCCCCTCTGGAAGTACCCCTCCATCATCAGGGTTGAGGAGTTGAAGGTCAAATTTTTCATCTTATATTGTTGCTTAGTAATCTTATAACATATACGTCAGTACCAGGTGGCTAACTTCTATGGCTCAGGCTTGCAGTACCCTGCATCATCAGGGTTTAGGAGTTGAAGGTCAAAATTTTAATTTTGTGCCTCTGTTTGGTATTATTTTTACATACCCGTAAGCACCAAATTGCCAACTCCTATGGTTTAGAATTGAAGTACCCCTTCATCATCAGGGTCGAGGAGTTGAAGGTCAAAATTTTAATTTTGTGCCTCTGCTTAGTATTATTTTTACATAACCGTAAGCACCAAATTGCCAACTCCTATGGTTTAGGATTGAAGTACCCCTTCATCATCAGGGTTGAGGAGTTGAAGGTCAAATTTTTGATTTTATATTTTTGCTTAGTATTTTCTTTACATAACCGTAAGCACCAAATTGCCAACTTCTATGGTTTAGGATTGAAGTACCCCTCCATCATCAGGGTTGAGGAGTTGAAGGTCAAATTTTTCATCTTATGTTTTTGCTCAGTAATCTTATAACATATACGTAAGCACCAAATGGCTTATTCCTATGGTTTTGGCTTTAAGTACCCCTGCATCATCAGGGTTGAGGAGTTGAAGGTCAAA
This sequence comes from Spicauda simplicius, assembly GCA_949699795.1. Lineage (NCBI taxonomy): Eukaryota > Metazoa > Arthropoda > Insecta > Lepidoptera > Hesperiidae > Spicauda > Spicauda simplicius. The sequence continues at coordinate 10,937,639 of OX453065.1, forward strand.
TTTTTGTCCCATGAATTTGCTTAACAATTTCATTATATATTCGCAAACATCAAACGACCAACTTTTATAGTTCAGGCTAGCAGTACCCCTGCATCATCAGGATTGAAGAGTTGAAGGTCAAATTTTTCATAGTAAATACCTACATAGTAATTTTATTCTATATTTTACTCAATTGGACTTCTCCAGCTAAGGTTCGGCCGACTATCACTAATTTTATTATTTTGCTCCAAAAAGTTGAAGATCCTATGATTAGAACCTTATCAAACTCTTATCAGACTACCCCTGGAGTACATCCTTTCTAATAAAAAAAGAATCATCAAAATCGGTTGGCGGGATATTGAGTTATTCATACATTTATCGCGTACATTGAAAATGCAAATTTAAGACTTATGCGTTTTTCTTATGGATGCCCTAGTCAAAAAAATACTAAAAAAAAAATGGGACCCTATGACACGCACTACCTTTCAAATAAAAAAAAAATCATCTAAATCGGTTCACCCAGTCCGGAGAAATGAGGTAACAAATATAAAAAAAAAAAAAAAAAAAAAAAAAAAAAAAAAAATACAGACGAATTGATAACCTCCTCCTTTTTGGAAGTCGGTTAAAAATAAATTACTTTCGTTAAAGGTGTCACTGTATCGATCCGACCAGTATTTTAACAAGAACATATAAATTATGATAAGAAAAACGGTTATCACTTTGAGGTATGATTTTTGCTTTAAACTAGCATTGGGTAATATTTTGATTTAACTTTTACTTTTGTGGAACATTATGATGTTATCAACTTGACACATTCTAACAATACTTATAATTACATATTTGAGATTATTGAATTTCAAATAGAAAATTATGACACGTATATCGTGTTTTTTGGCATTATTGTATTTCAAAAAGAACATTACGACACGTATATTGAGTTTTTTTTGCAATCAATCAATGTTTTAGCTAGTATATTAACATATTCTCCTGCTATATCAAACGTATCCCGTAAATATGATTAACCGTCATTAAAGTAAGACTGGAAAGCTCTTAAAAACCAATAATTCCCAATCCACTTCCTATCAGCGCCAGTTAAACGTATCTCCATATAATTCGATTCCGATAACATACATTACTGAACAATAAGTCTTTGATCGGTGGAACTAATTGCATCCAAGTGCACCATGCGGTCTCGATGGGCACTTGTGTTTGGTGCATGCGGGCAACAGCATGCAGCTGCGCCACGTTATCGTAAAGGCATTACGCTCATTGCGTCGAGCGCTTATAAACCTACCGCAGGATCAAATTAGTACAGGTTGCACCATGTTGAACTTGTTCCTGTTAAAACTGAAGTATACTTACAGTGTCCCTACTAGAATTTTAAATGTGAATGTAAGTTTGTTACGCTTTCATGCTAAAACTACCGAATCGGATTTCGCTGTAATTTGCCAATTTCAGCGAAATCCTAGAAGAATATTAAAACACAATCTTAGTCCCATAGCAGACCGAAGCCGGCGAAGCCGCGAGAATAAGCTATTAAAAATATAAGTAAACATTTTTTTTTCTATCTTTAAATTCTTGCGCCCGTGCGGCAGTTTTCTTACTAACGATGATGAAATAAGTAGTTTCGAAAGGGAGTAACAGGTAACTTCAATATAGAAGTAACAATTAGACATCTAGGTAGGCAATGAGAAACGTACACATTAGACATCTAATTCACCTATGAATTTATTACGTTTCCTCAAAATGATAATATAAAGCTTATTAAGACAAAATATTAGCAATAATAGTTTTGAAAATAGACGTAATATGAGTTTACTGTAGTAGTAGTAGTATAGTATAATAGTATGAGTTTACTATGGCTATAGGCGTAGAAGTCCTACTATAACTTGGATCTAAGTTGCTAACTCGAAAGCTAGTGAACCAAACCAAGGTGCGGTGCAGCACGGATGATGTTTGTCAAAAAAAATCAAATTATAACAAATTACTTATACAATGAAACGAAATCAAAACTCACCGAGATAAACCGGAAAACCACTATTGTTACAATACTTATTACTATAATCCAACCTAAGCATAATCCAGTTGCGTAAAAGTGGTCTAATGTGTCTTGTGGTAAAACGTAATTGTGGTAAAAGTATTACTTTACTATTCAATTAAGTACCTAATTCATAACGCAGCTGAAAAACTACACATGAAATTATATACATACAATTGAAGTGATCTAAATTCCGAAATTATTTCTACTGTTCATTTATTGCATAACATTAAAACCAGAGACTCTTTTGTCTGCTTCTTTGTAGGTAGCAAGCTTAGATTCTGATCAATATACTTAACCGAGAGTTTCCCGCGAAACAGAAGAAATTTATAAGAACTCGTACGTTTATCTGTATCAAAAACATGTTTTAAATTTTTGAGTCGAAATTTTAAACGTTCTCTAACAGCAGGTCAGGTAGGGTGTTTAAACACCGATTATGAAGATTTTTCTACATCATTTTTATGGCGGATATGAATTTTGATTCATGTATGATGATGTGATGATTTATAAGTAAACACAATACTACAAATCCTAACATAAAAATCGACTATGTGGATAGGCACAGGGTTACGTATTCCTATTCAAACCAAAATAAAAAACCGAGATATAAACACAAACAAACGACACTTCCTAATACTAAAACGCTATAAATTTTAAATATGGCGACAATGTACAATATAAGCAGGGAGTAGACAATAGAAAATCTTATCCCCTGTGACTGGGGTCAGATTAATAATTCCGATTAAAACCACAAGCGCCCGGTGGGCTCATTGCTCCGTGGCAACTTTAATCCTCATGGATCAAAGTAATTTAGACGAGCATTATTAGTCTCTTGAGTTATACAAAAAATATTATATTTAACCTCCATTATAAACCGTTGTACTTTTATGATACCAATTTTTTTCTGAAAACAATATAATATATTGAAATGATGACGCCACAGGTTCCATTTTGGATTATTAGTGAAATAACTTTTAGTCAACATTACTATTCTGAATATTTGTGAGCAAATATTTTATAAATATTATATGTATACGTCCTTGACAGATACAGACTTACTGTCGCCAAAAATTCCGATCTGAAAAAAATATGAATTAAATCAATGTTTTAAAAACAAGAATAAAAACGATACAACTAACGTTTCGTTCCTAGTTCCGGGAAACAAGTCAAAAAGGGACACATTTAAAATAGTCATTGACGTTAACATCGTCGCAAGAAATGCTTTTAACTCTAAATTCTCGTCGTAAAAGCCAGATAGTCACCAGTTTACGATTTCTTAGGAACAAAAAGTTTTACAGTTCAAGTAAAGAGACAATATGTTAGTAGACATACCTATGGTATCTTAAGCCTTAACTGAACATAGTTGGTTACAAAGCTTTACATCTGTTGGTATAAGTAGTTGGTGGTATAAATAAATTACGCATTAACCAGACAATGGATAATGCAGAATAGGTATATTTACTACATATTACACCAATGAACATAATTAAAATAAACAAAAACGTGTCTAGGTTTTTGTAATCAACATTTCTTATGCCCTAAACGTGATTTATATGCCATCAAAAAACGGTTCTTTTTGGCAACTTTTCTGTGTATACAGCCTTATCTTAAACATTACTTTAGACCAAAACAGTCATTTCCCCTACGTAAAAATATTAACATCCATTTAACGCAGGTGGGTTAAAAACGAAAAGTTCTCGACTAAAACCTTACATTTAGGCAGAGTAGCCTAAATAAAAATATAAAAAGAAGGAACATTTCAAGTCGACTAACCTTTCACCGTTTTTTAATCACCAAGCTGGATATTCATTATCCACTCTGAAAGAAAATTCTCAAGGTGTCATACAACAAAACTAAAAAACAACATCTCATATGGCGTCGTACGTCGTATCAGGTAGTTTTAAAAACGATTCAACAAAAAGATACAAATATCGTTAAGAAGCCGCAATGTAATTGCAGTGCCTACCGAAAACGAGACGGAACAGGTACTTGCAAACGAAACACGATTTGACATAACGACCTTGCGCGTCACTCATACTCGTACGAGCGAGCTGAAGTTATACTTAAAGCGGCATTCTGAGTCCGAATTGTTCAAGTTTCACCGTTTCAACTAACACACTTAAAATAGATCGCTATCTCATGCAGATGCCTACTATTGTTCCAAGTTTTCTTATTTTGAAAAGCAACGTATGGGGAGCGTTCAAATAGGTACCACAGTAGGTATAATTACGTAGGTCAACTACGTAACGCAATTTGGGGTAAGGGGGGGGGGGGGTCTTGTCAAAAGTTACGATGCGTTACAGAAGAGGTAAAAGAGGGGTTTGAACAACGCATTCTGTAACGAGTTTGTTTTTATTTAAGTATAAAACCTTATTTAAGTAAAATACGGCCAAACCGACTTGCTGCCAATGTTCATTGAGGGAGAAAGGGAAAGAAAGGGTTGTAGCAAAACGTTACTTTGCGTTACATGGGGGAGGGGGATCTAAAATCTTTAATAATTACGTTACGTAATACTTGAAAGCCCCCATGCAGTTCCAGGCGAACAGTTGGCATAGCACAATATGCTTCTTCAGTTCAGGTTACTCGAATATTCGGGTTAATGGGTATAACCTAGATCGTTTTTTTACTATCTTAAACTTACAAACTAACAAGAAACCATAACAGAATCGTCCATTAATGGAATCATTTCGTTGAAGAAGTTTACAAATACAAACACATACAATCCTCTGGTGGTCTCACGTCAATACGCCATTAAGCTGTGTTGCCTCTTTACAGGTCATAAGAAATGTAGGTCGATTAAAAGAGAAATACTGAATGTTCCCGTTTAAATAATAGTTTCGAGTTAATTGGCTATGCGTTTTTTATGCAAATACAGTTTCAAAAGCGTTAAAATTAAATGAAGGTAATATTTAACTACGATATTTTAATTTCAAATAGGAAATATTTAAATACTTAAATAAGCTACGTCCAGCCATATGAAGTTCCATATTTATAAGATAAAATACTGTTATTAATCAAGTGGTAATAGCCATTTCTTCCCTCAGTTGCTTTTATTTTAGGCGCATAAAGGTTTAATAGAGTAAAGTATCTAGGTCTTAAATTGAAAAGTAATATTAGAGACTTAAAAAACTTATTAAAAAGTTTTCAGAAACAATGGTGTTAAATTTATTCAATTCAGATTTTTCATGGTAAGTACCACTAAAATTTGCTATACCTACATATTTTTTTATTTATATTATACGAGTACGATATCATTTAATAAACATAAATCGCAAGTTTAAAAATATTAATAAGTACGTACTGTTAATGCAAATTTAACTTTAATTACCTATTAAAGTTTACTATACGTGAAAAGGCTTTCTTTTTTAACGTACTGTATAATAATTACGCCAGATTGTGCGGATATCCATAAACAAATTAATGAATTTGTATGTAAAATAATAATGTAAACTATTATTATAGACTAGCTGTTGCCCGCGACTTCGTCCGCGTTTCCGTTGTTTTTCGTAAAAAAAAAGTAGCCTATGTCCTTTCTCACGGTTCAGTGGTTTTGATGTAACAGACAGATTAACTTTCGTATTTTAGTAGGGAAATATAATATGTCATATCTACAATACTGTTGAAAAATATCGCAATACGGAACCGCACAATATTATTGTTAATAGCTTTGCCCGCGACTCCGCCAGCGAGTAACTCCTTGTGTGTTATTGAGTTAATGTATTGGTAATATTGTTTAGATCACGTTCACATGAGGCTTAAGAACCTTTTTTATTTTTGTTTTCGAGGGGGAAACCTTCAAAAGGTACCCGACGCCGTGGGAGCGACGCAGAGTTATGTGGAATTTTTACCGCACTATAACCCCCCCGGTGGCCGTCTTCGGTGCTATAAAGAGGACTCGGGCTCCTCCCAGATGGGCGGATGGGCCCACCACCCAATCTAGTCTTTACGGCGGTATGCGACCACACATATCGCCACCTTCCCGGTATCGCCTGGCTGGACGGTTAAAGGTCCCACTCTAGCCGCCCGCAACCCCGGAAGCCCCTTTTAGTCGCCTCTTACGACAGGCAGGGATACCGTAGCCCTATTCTGATCCTGCCGAAGGCTTAAGTACTTATATACCGAAAATACTTCAATGCAAAGCTTCCGGGTAAACTATGTTGAATGTTGATCCATCCGGCACGTGAACGTAAAGATTTTTGGAACTACTGACCCGGGAAAGAGCGACGTACAACTGACCATGCGAGAAACAACTGACACCGAGATCTACTCCAGCAACACGAAAAGTCTGCCCTTGAGCCTTATTAATTGTCATTGCATAACACACCGATACTGGGAATTGCGTTCTTTTAAATTGGAATGGAAAATTATTAGGTACTAAGGGAATTCTGGGAATAAAGACGGTTTCTCCTGCACCGCAACCTGTTAAAATTTGAGCCTCGATTATATTTTGTTGCAACCGGGTTACTTTTAGCCGAGTTCCATTGCAAAGTTGTGGTGGTCTTAAATTTCGGAGCAGAATAATCGGAATGCCAATTTTTAAACAAATTTCATGAGAAGGAAGTCCGGGCATATTTAAAGAATTTAAAAATTCTATCGGGTAGTTAGTGGCGTCTTGTTCATCGACCATTCTATTTATTGAACTATAAACTTTGCTTTCCCCTTGTATATTCGACAGTATTTTATTATTAATCTCAAATGCCTGGTCATTGCGAGGAGTTAAGATGGATCTTTCGCATAGCCAAGAATTCTCCCTATTTAATATATTTGTTACGTCATCGTAAACCGACGATATAAGATGTAGTTGGGATTGCACTATACAACATAACTCAGGCGTCAGAATAACTTTTCCTTGGTGTAGTTGTGGATAGGTACCTTCGCCAATCTTTAACAGTGTATCAGAAAATTGACGATCATCCGGGTTATCTCCCGTTCTCACTCGCATGTTTATAGTTAAATGCACCGATTGTATATCACGCCACAAATAAGAACTTCACTCTTCACTGTTCACTGTTCACTGTTCACTGTTCACTGTTCATTTTTCATTTTTCATTTTTCATTTTTCATTTTTCATTTTTCATTTTTCATTTTTCATTTTTCATTTTTCATTTTTAATTTTTCATTTTTCATTTTTCATTTTTCATTTTTCATTTTTCATTTTTCATTTTTCATTTTTCATTTTTTTATTTTTCATTTTTCATTTTTCATTTTTCATTTTTCATTTTTCATTTTTCATTTTTCATTTTTCATTTTTCATTTTCATTTTCGTACAGATAGATGACTGAGTTATAAACGTAAGAGTAGACAAATATAATCAGAAAGCTTTGAACTGCTAAGCTATCGGGAGTTACACGTGTTATTGTGAGTCAACCATAAAAGATAGACATATGCTGTCGTAGGATATTTTTTAGATAATTTTAAGGAAAATATTTCCCTCATACATGATTTCTATGTAGCTTCAACCATTAAGGTTGCACACGCGACAGAAGCTTAAAAAAGTAACTTCTCCCGTTTTCCCAACATTTCCCTTTACTGCTCTGCTCCTATTGATTGTAGCGGGATGAAAAGTATACTATAACCAGCCCAGGAGTATAAAGAATAATCGTACCAAGTTTCGTTAAAATCCACTGAGTAGTTTTTGTTTCTATAACGGTTATACAGACAGACAGACAGACAGACAGACAGACAGACAGACAGACAGACAAAAATTTTACTGATTGCATTTTTGGCATCAGTATCGATCCCTAATCACGCCCTGATAGTTATTTTGGAAAAATATTTCATGTACAGAATTGACCTCTCTACAACTTTATTATAAGTATAGATTTACCCCCTGGGATTTCCGCCTATAAGGCAAAAAAGGAAAATTCCAGCTGCAGAAAAGTTTTTCAATATATTTTAATGGCATACGAGGATATCGCTTATCTTGTAATATAGTAACATGTAACAAAAAATTTCGTATAATCTAAACCGTTTTAATATCTGATATAAAAGAATTTTGCAGTTTTCATCCCAAAAAATTCTTCTATCTAGGTATTGGCTTCTATAAAAGGCATGTATCTTTTATAGAAGCCAATACCACAAAATCTAAAACAAAAGGTTAAACACAACAACGTATGTGTAAGATTTTAATGCTTGTTCCTGAAAAATATTAATAAGTAGATGTGCCAATATATTACTTCACGAGCGACATAATAAAAGGGTCGTGTAATGAAAATAATAATTTAAAAGTATTAGCTTAGAGGGTTCGTTTGTGATCTCCCAAACCAGCCCTGTAGTTTGGAAACGTTATTTAACCCTCGATTGATGATACAATATTTTTTATAAAATGCTGTGCACCCGCACCCCATAATAAATTTTCAACAAAATGGAAACAGCGGGGGACTTTTTATTGCATCATGTTAAATCGAAAGCAATTATTGTTTTTATTTAATAACGAGTAAAGTTATCGATGGACATATCTGTATATTTTTATATTTATTGTATGACACCTTCGGCACTATAAATTGCCTAATTTAGTACGTACTATATTTTTTACTCAAGACTTATTATCAACCTTCAACGTGTAAAAAGGTACTTAAGAAGTAAACATATTTCAATACTTTAATTTTTCACACTAATGTGCCAAAAAAGGCAAATTAATTAATAAAATAAGTAGGGCTTACGCTATAAAATATATCCCGGAAAAGAAGACGGACAATTTTAAAAATTTACGACATAATTCTAGTAATTGTATACGTATTAACGTACACATAAACTTTTCTGATTTTAGAAAAAGTCAGCCATTTAGAACGTAGATGAAGAAGCCTTTATACTATTTATAATATTGATTGATCACTGAAATCCTTTATTAAACATTTCTCACAATTTAAACAAGCATAGGTAAGTCTTTCAAACAAAAAGAAGTCACGTTTTCAGAAGTGCTTTAAATGACAATGCAGTTTTCAATGCACTCAGTAAATAGAGAATTAGAGAACACCTACGAGTATTTATTCTTCTCGCATACAAAACCTGTTTTATAACATAAAAACTTACGAAAAGATGTTATTAGGTATATTGAACATACATTCCTATTGAACTGTTGCTTAAAAGTACACAGATGTTATTCTGACATTTTTGCTACCTTGTTACATTATTTCCTCGGCTCTTTTGGCGAATTTTAATCTGAATAATACAACAAGTTATTATTAAGTTTTAAATTAAATCAATTTCACATATTTACAAGTTAAAATCTATTTCATTAATGAAAAGATACCTTTGTTACTAAGAAAAGAAAAGTAAGAAAGCCGAAAAATTCACATTTTCGTAATAATCGTTTGCCTAGTAACTAATTAAATGATGTCAGAATTAATAACACAAACCAGCGCTGGCATCAGTATCAATTGATATAAGAATAAAAACCTGAATGAGCACCATGAGAAAAACCACTCCATACATTTTTATATTATACTCATACATATTTAATTTAATAATTTTAAATAAATTATACATTTTCATTTATATTATAATTATAATTTATAATTTATAAGTCCGGACTTTTAAAACAACGAAATGGCGTTTTTACTGTCTCCTAACGATCTTACAAACTTTTTATTCTTGGGTATTAGTTTTACAACAAATATAATAAAACAAGGTGTTCTATATTGGAGATACTGTTTAAATATGCGCATGTGTAAAATAGTATATTTCACGCAATTAGTAACAGACACTCAAGGACGATCACAGGTGCATATAGGACGTACAGGGTAAAAGATGTTACTTTACATAAATTAACTTGAAAATATCTTTCAATCGACCTGATTATATTATTTATTTATTTATTTTATTTTTATTTATTTATTTAATTCAGACAAGGTCCATATAATAACAATAATAGTACATAGTAGATATTGTTAGTAGTTACTTATTAACTATATTAGTATTACAAATTACACATCCATCATAAAACAATACAATTATCAATGCCCAATAAAATTCAAAATTAAATGAAAATATTCAAAATTATGTCAAAATGTCAGTTATAGTATATTAAAAATAACCCCTCTGGAGCGCATGTGGCAAGCATTCCAGTGTCTTACCACTGGACAGTCTACTCTATCTACTCTATCTATATTATTTATAAAATTAATATTATTATAAATGTTGTTGTATAGCTAAGTTCAAATACATACTGAATGTAAATATATACAACAATTTAACATAAAATAATACCTATTTTTACTAATATACTACTTCGGAAATTAAAAAGTCGTGTTAGAAGTGGGTGGCATGTCCGTTCGTCAGTTCGCATAAAAACACCACAACCGCACACTAATTTGCGATTTGAAAACGCATTATAAACATAAAACCTTTACTACGTGTTAAAATAGACATGTGTGATGTGTTTAATATAGATCGTAAATTGTGAAACATCACAGAGATTAACACATCTAGTCTAATTGATATGATGCAATGCAACTTTACAGTTTTTATTGCGTGACTCATCTGTATTTTTTATTTCGCGTTCTACCACCTATACTTTAGCCTTGCACACGAAATTTCACTGCATTGATCCGAACACTGGCTGGTACATTGGCGTCTTTCTGCAACTGGAGAATACTCCAGCGTGTCTCTATACTATACTACGTCTCTACACTACCGCACCCCCTCACAAAACAGTGGAGATGGTAATTATTCGAATGTTGCCTCTCTACATTACAATATTTTAATTAACATTATAGTGTTGTTTAAGCAATATTAAGGTAGGTTGAGCATCTGACCGGACAAAAAGAAGACCCTCGAGACACGAATATTTCTTACTCCCCACCCATCCTCTAACGTTGACATGGCCGTACCATATGAGAGGCTAGAAGTAAGAAATCCCACTACAGTGCAGTACAGCGTTTTTCAAATAACGATAGGTGAATATATAACTAGCAGTACATATATGAAAAATGAACGTAGCTGACAAGGAACATGAACACATCGTCTCATAAATGTTTATATGGTATTTATTGAATGCATTGTCAGCATTATTTTCTCGTTTATACTTAGAGGCGACGTGCTCGTTATTTGATTTAAATAGCGTACGATGTACGATCTGTAAACCGTGGGTGCCAACATAGGTACTTGGTGTTGTGAAAGCGACTGTAGTTATGTAGTATTCATTCTACTTTACGCATATTCTCACCATTTCATTCATCAAACATCATTGGTGCGATTCGATTATAGAACATACAATTGTACATACAATTGTATGTTCTATATATAGTTAATTAACTGTACATATATAAAGAAGCAAGACATATTTTATTAAACTTGCATTTTGTAGGTACATAAATGAATTAAACGCTTTCTACACTCATAGCCCCACAGTAGGGTTTTCTCCTGTGCCGTGGGTACCATGGACACACACGAAGACGAATACACACAAACCCAGACCCAGAACAAGAATCTAAACTCATCATTCTGATACCTGACGGGGATCACCAGAAACTGATCCTTCAGATGTCTGGCCGGGAATCGAACCTGGGACCCACTGCGTGTCAGACGGGTAGGTATGGTAACTGCTGCGCCACGCGGGTCGTCGAATTATTTTTATATGTTACCCAAACCTAATATTAATAAAAAATCAATATACAGAACCTCCCCTTTTCATTAATCTATAGCACGAACGTTAGGAGAATTCAATTTATGAATCAAAAATACCGAGTGATCGCATGTGGCATGCGGCACGCAACGTAATCACAGGCGTCAATTTAAAAACCGATTAACACGTAAAATGATCCGTCATCAGTCATAGTTTGAGTCACAAGACGTATCATTGTTTGATTAGAACAATTTATTATGGACAGATAAATAAGACGTTAAGACACGAACAGTGTCTACGAGCGACAGAAAACTGATGTAAATGTCGTCCTCCTACAAAGAATTCATATAAAATATAATGTAAATCCCACAGACACTTGGACGTAGCGACTTGATCTTAACAATTTTCATTCTAATAGGATTTATAAACAATAGCAATGATTCAACAAATATAATATTAACTCTAAACATTTAAATCCGGAAAGATATGAAGAATAAACTCAATTTAAGTCAGTGATGTAATAAACTGAGTCACCGTTCCTGACCTACGAACTAATAACACACATTCAATCAAACAAGAAACTGATAACATAGTTACTAAGAGAGAATTAAATAAACATTACATTGACTCGAGTTGGGTTCGAGCCAGACGCATTACAACACCGGTATGTGACATACAGACGAAAAAAACCATTACGCCTACTCAGTTATCCGAACTAGGCAGACGATTTTATCTCAAGTGGGAATCCGATCGGGAACTCACATATTAAAACTGTAAACATAAAACATTAAGACCGCACGCGGTTGTGTCGTCTACTGATATGACCGACCCCAAACATAACCTTTCAGTTTGTTGACTTTACATGTATACTAGCAGACTCAACTTATCTTTGTGAGGAAATTTTAAATTCTTCTTAAATATCAATATACAATAACATAAATATATGGATGGATGCACAGCACACCCGTTATCGATCTAAAAATATTCAGGAGGACTTCAAGAGGAAAAGATCATTTGATATATCAACGGTACCTTTTATTTATTTGGATCTAGTTAGGCCTTTTCTGTAATACAATGCAAAGTATAACATCAGATGAATAGTGAAATATTTTAATTAGCTATTCTTTCAAGCAATATCCTCATAATTTTAATAGACTTTCCATTTTGATATTAGTTACTAATAACAACACGCAACCCTCAAATAATGTACCCACAAATGTAATAGGGTTTTCAAGATTTTAATCACGATAACGAAAGGGCCAAGTGCATTTGTTAATGGACTCTTGGGAAATAATTCGATTTGTTCGCATACACAAGACGGATTATGTTTACTGCTGATTCTGTAACTGTGTGTGACCTTTTGTGGTATTTAAAAAGTTTCGACAGTAATATTCATATTGCTCTCTCGTTTTTATTGAGAACGTTATCAGCAAAGAAATTACGCGATCGATTACCTTTCAAACTGTGTATATTTTCACAAAAGGTTTCGTTTAACAACAAACCAGTTTAGTTTAATTTTTTAAATGAATTCCAAATAAAAATGCGGGACCCCAAATCAAAACAGCCTCACTTACAATGGTGGCATTGTTCCCGAAACTATAATCCCGACATTAAATGCCGTATACAATGTATAAAAAAGAATAGAGTTGAACCCACGCACGTGATTTGACACTGAGGATTAGTCCTCCGAATACGTGACGCCAACCCTTCACGGAGTTCATGGGTGTCCGCACACATACATGAATAAAAATTACCATAACATTATTTCACTATTATTTAAAAGAGAAGCTAATGAACTTAACTTCAAAATGAATTAGTTAACTCTGAAACATTTTATTGGAAAGTAAATCAATTCAAGTTAAATGCATTTCAATGCTCACCGCGTTCTCGGTAATGGGACCCACACGAATCCATTAAACGACGCCGTGATTCGAAACATTTTAACCTGTGTCTAACCATTTTAGTACCCCACGCTAAACGGGCACAAACAGCCGACGTTGCATTCCTTTCTTTATTATGGGATTCGTCCTGAGAGGACGTCAAGTCAACGACACCTACGCAATCTACGGTTTTGTAACAAGCAACACACGTTGTGTAACTATTTTCACGAGAGTAATTTTGTCATGTGCGGTGATTAAAGGATTTTAGATAATCTCGATATAATCCCAGTAGTCATACATGAGATAAGTCTTATGATGTCACATACATTAAACTTGCTCTATGAATAATAAGGTATAACAAATATTGCGTTAGAAGATAGGAATATCCCAGCGGAAGTTTCCGAATAACTAGGTGTCGCCCAAAATTACGTTTGACTCATACCGGATTCGATCAATGTTTACTTGTATGGATGTACTTATACTGAAATTTTCTATGACTTCAAAGCTCATTCCTATAAGAGCTCTACTGCTGTATTTTATTGGTATAATAAATGATGTTACCATCGTCATACCTTTTTCATGCGTGAAACAGTACTTTCGTTTTGGTAGAAAGATGCAAATATCTGCCCACTTTTGTATTAAGTGACCATCTGAGCCCTCGAGAGCAGCAAGACATCTGTGATAGACTTCAAATAGAACCCTTGTTTTTAATGAAGTTGCTTACAATTGTCCATGGGCGCTAATGGCCGTATCAGGTGGGGTTCAGGTTCATATGCTACTGTCATTAAAAGAAACACTTAAAAAACAAGATTTAGTGATAAATGTACATGTCTTAATTTGCTATACTACGATGCATAAGCGATTTAGTACTCGTACCTACCTGAACTAAATTGGTAATTTATACGATACGTTACCGATTCACAATCGAGTTTTAAACAATGTTTAATAGGTTTCATACTTTGGCGTTTACATCCGTAAAACCAATACGAAACAAGTTTTATTAGCGTCCCGCTCGCTATCTGCTTGCCGTGTCTTATCGCACACCTGCCCAGACTAGCTTGCCAAAATGTTTACAGTACATTTAAATGCTAAATAACGTACTCTTACGTGAAGTTCTATAATTCTATGGTACAACCATAATATAGATTCGTTGGCTGCAGGTAAATTAAATCAGTCAATGATAAAATGCCGATTTTGGTAACTTAATATTTTAGTAACTGTTCGAGCTATATTTATGAGATTTAAGATTCTAATTCATTTCAAGGGTTTTAATAGATATACAAAATTTCAGGCATCTAACTTAAATAGATTTCGAGATATTATGGGTCAAAAAAGGTTCCCAATTGTTTGTGTAAATGATACTCATTGTTGTGTTTCCAGTTTTTTCTTTTACGAGCTTCGCAACTAACGTGCAATTGGCGCTAACGTGTTTTGATAAGAGTTTAAAAAAGGTTATTAGGGTTTCACACCTATACGGTTAAATCGAAATGAGCAACTTTGTTTGTGTAAATAAACCATACTGAATTGTATTTCATACTTATTTCTAGTATGTTTCGCCCAAAATTTTTTTAAACATGTACTAGGTAGTTTAATTTCTTAAATAAGACCAAAAATTAGTATAAACAAACAAGTCGTTTTAAGTTTTGAAAATAGACACAGTATAAAACAGGAAGATGTATTAATTTTCAAGTGCCTCCCCAATAAAACAGAAACTAACATTATGTGATGTTGGAAATTATCAATTGACGAGCAGATATTATATGATTGACTAGCTGTCCCGACAAACATTGTTTTGCCATATAAAAAATAAAAAAAAATGTTAAGGGTGGACAACCCTTAACGGGTATGAAAAATAGATGTTGGCCGATTCTCAGACCTACTGAATAAGCATATAAAATTTGGTCAAAATCGGTCAAGCCATTTCCGACGAGTTTGGCAACAATAACTGTGACACGAGAATTTTATATATTACCTAGATATGAACATTTCAAAATTACATAGGTAATTTTCAAAGATTGTATTGATCATGATTTTAAACGGTCACATCAGCACATGGTCTCCAATATATAATTTAGAATAGAAGAGGATTTCTAAACGAAATGTTGCTAAGTATATCACCATTCTCCTTTTAAGTAAATGCACCTGACTGATAATATGTATGCCTTGCATGTTTTCTGTTTGGCTTAAAGCTTGACTTGGTAGAGAATGCTCCTATCATTAAATCCGATTTTTGTACCAAATTGTAAGGTATAATAAAGTATAAGTAAATAAATACATAATAGTCTAAATCAGAATATCAAATCATTTAATAGATGAAAAAGTTTATGTACTAATGTATACCAAAAATAAGTCTTAATAAAATTGCTGTTAGAGTTAAAAATCATTGCTGTAAGAACTGCAGCTTCCTTTTCCACTTCATTTAACATCAATGCATTGACCCTGAGGGTTCTGCTCATTGAAGTATAAAATTAAAGCCATCTTAATAAATACAGCTTTCAAAAAATTATATAAATGTAAGCAAAATCATACAATTTAATCTTACCATTATATCTAAAATCAATATTGGTTTAAATCATATAGCACGAACCCCAAGAAAAAAAAAAATTAATAAACTAAGAATGGAACACCATAAGTTAATTTTGGATGAATCCAAATGCAAATTATTTTATCCTATTAATTTTTGCAACCAGTTTAGTTTAGTACAAAGTTAACAATACATTAAATTTCAAAGTGTTTTAAATATAAGTAATAAATTCACATTAATTAATATGTTTGGTTAATTAATCTCATAACGTCAACAAATAAAAATGTTAAAAGTATTTTTTACATAATTTTTTCTCCTGTTAATTGAAGGTCTGTCCTATTGGATTTTTATAGTATGAACCCATAAGCAAAGATTTGAGAAATAAAACTAATTTGTATACAGATGTGTTAATTTAAAATATACTTCCACTTACACTATTATGCATTTAATTATATTGCAAATGGTCACTTGTATCACTAGAATGAGCAAAACATGTTAGGATTTTCTAATTAATGTTAAATTGAGAATTTTCAAAAACCAAAGAATCATAAGAAGCCCTAGATTATCATAAAAAGTATCTGCAATGTTGATATCAAGGCATGCTATGAAGGTCATTGGTTTATGAAAGTTATACAAATGTTTCTGATAATAATTATGTAATTGTCTACTTACTAGCCAAGGTGAATCTGTCCATGTAATTGATGAGGTTCACGAAGCAGAGTATTCCAACAGTCATGTATTCAACATAACTGACATCCCTCAAAGTATCTCTCCTCCTCGCCTGCTTCTCGTGAAGCAAAGCCGTCGCCGACTCATTGTCACTAGTCACCAACTGCTGATTCGAAGTGTTTGGAGTAATACTACTCTGGTCCATGATGTCCACACTCTACTTCTTAGCACTGCTTATGATATAACAGCTACCACTCGAAAGTATTCAACGCCGATACGCCGAATAACGCGCCTTACGAACTAACGTATTTTAACAACTAAATAAATAATACAAAATTATTTTCAGTAAACAAAATAAATAATGTACATCTAAAAATAAATAGACATCAGACGGTAACTACAAACACTCATTTAGTTACTAATCTTTACAAATAAATAAACGTTACAACCACTCGACGTTCATGACGTGAATAATTTTCTTGTGTGAAATTGTGAAGTGAATGAGTTGTCAGTTGTCAGTTGCTGGGTTGACAGTTACAGTACATACAAATTTAATCTGTGGTTGACAGTTATGCCATACGGCCGAGTTAATACTATTGACTTGCTTACAATGCAGCGAACGTCGACTTAAGGTACACTTCCGTGAGCAACAACCGATGTTACGAAAACAAATGGAAGCAGTTATTATAATGCCGCGCACTTTGACCACCGGCTTTGGAATTGGCATTTTTTGTATAACATTCTAATAGGTACTAAATAATGCCACAGCCTAATGGTTGAAACTTGCCCTCTCAATCGGGAGGTCCGAGGTTCAAATCCAAGCACACTGATTTATGTGCGTATTAGAAATTAATTATCACTGCTTTTTGGTGAAGGAATATATCGTGAGGAAATCTACACACCCGAGAGTTCTTTGAAAAAAAGTTTTCTGAGGTGTGTGAAGTTCACCAAATAACACTTGGCCAGCGCGATGGGCTATGGCCTAAAAATTCTCTCATTTTGAAAGAAGACCCGTGCCCAGCAGTGGGACAATAATAGGTTGTACCTAATCCGACTGCCGTCAAACCGAATATTTCTGCTTTTTTACTTCTGAATTGCGTTTCTCGCGACTATCGCACGCTTGTACATATTAAAGAAGAGGTTTATATCGTTTACAAATGGGTCAAATGTTTGTATGAAATCCGCCAACTTTGATGCTTACTTAATGAAGCTTAGTATTTGACATTATAACAAACCCGAAAGGGTTTGATCTAGTGAGATATCTTTTCCACCATTATCGGAAAATAATTAATCTTCAAGAGGGTAAAATAGGGGTAGAAAGTTTTTTCGGAAATCTGCCAAATTTGATGCTAGTTTAATGAAACCTAGTGTCTTGCTTTTCGATTCAATGTATTGATGTCTGACAAAACGGGGGCCTCGGAAGAGGGGATCTCCAGCAGTAGATCTTTAGTCTAACATAAAAAGATAACATTAATTTATTTTTAATATAGATAGTGCTGTATTATAATTTAATTTCAATCAAAAAGATTTCTATAACCCATATTTAATGAAAAGATGTAAGTTATCTTTTTCAGTGCAGGTTGAGATAGATACCTATGTGGTTTACGACGATCGCCACTAATACCGACATATAGTCTGCATCGTTTGGGGACCTCAAAATCCACCATATAAAACAACAGTATTCGTATTGTTTTGCTTATACGCGGTGCAATGGTCGCAATCTTTAGTCGCATCAATAGTGACATGAAAATAAACCAACATTATATTCCATAGACAAAGTTGATGATCTATGTCTATGGCAGATTAACTATCACAGATAATTATTGTGACTAATTAGCAGTACTAAATATAACTGCGTGACTAATTTGGACTTAAAAGATGTAGTAAATATTTTTCATATTCATTTTACATATACAATAAAAAATTGCTTTCCTATGCTACTTTTAATGACATGATTGACATGGCAACATTGTTAACAATAAAGTCAAGTAATCACAACAACTGTAAACAATTATAACCTAAATTGATTCTGCTTTTTAACTGTATTATACAAGTTAAACGCGTAAATGTAAACGTAACCAAACATTCGTCTTGTTTTGCATATGATTAATCTTATCACTCTGTCTTTTGTAAGAGACTGACGCAGAGGTCAAATTATATTGTCAAAGAAATTGATTGAAATATGATTAAATTATTGTATATTGTTTTATTATTCACATCACTTACTTCGGCTAAGAAATACAAAGACGAAGAAAAACCATCATGGGCTAAGAAAGACATAAGGGACTTCAGCGACGCCGATATGGAACGGTAAATATATTTTCTAAATTGACTATTAGTTATCGGCCTAATGCATACAGAATATTCTCATGTTATCCTCACCTGT
This sequence comes from Spicauda simplicius, assembly GCA_949699795.1. Classification (NCBI taxonomy): domain Eukaryota; kingdom Metazoa; phylum Arthropoda; class Insecta; order Lepidoptera; family Hesperiidae; genus Spicauda; species Spicauda simplicius. The sequence continues at coordinate 10,956,680 of OX453065.1, forward strand.
GAAATAAAATAATAAGTAAATAAACGTAACAAGGGGTATTCATTTTATTATTTCATCTCAATAACAACTCTTATCACTTTAATTTATATCGCTTTTAACAATTCAATGTTGACCACGTCAAAACCGGCAACGTAATGACTCGGAAAATATCAGTTTGACTTTTAACTTACCAAAAAACCAATCATAAGACTAATGCACATATATTTAAGAAAAAAATCTAATTGAATTCGGCAGCGGTCTAGAATCGTGCCACCTTAAGGGTGGGTTGTGGGGTGGAATTGGAGGGGAGGGGTTAGTACTTCCCCCTCCCGCAAACCCTGCCCGCCGGAGACAAGTATTTTTTTTTATAGAATTTTTAAAATATAAACTAAATAGTACTAAATTAAAGAGAATTCCAAATATTGTTTATTTTTACTGCATACTTTGTTAGAAGCAGCCTAACCTAGGACATCTTTATTCTATAATTTGGACTGTAATAATTTGTCTCTCAATTTAGGGAACTTTATCTCTGAAGTCGACGGAACATGGTTCCTTGTCCTGTTTATTAGAAAAGTCTAACCAAACCTAACCCAAACTTTTTTAATCTTTTTAATTTTCTGTGAATGCATAAATGAATGCTTGAAAGCTAAAATACTTTAGGATACCATAACAGGGATACATTTAAAATCACCCTAAAAGAAGGCATGTCATTGGCCTCTTATAGCTGAACAAAAAGTCTGAAGTAGTATGTATCAAGAATTTTATACCGCTCCTACATTTTCACATGTCCTGGCATTTGCCTCATTTTTTTCCTACTCAACACTAGAGCATTGTTACTATGTTTTTTTTATTGTAATAACCATTTATTAAATTTAATTAATAGGCTCTTCGACCAATGGGAAGAAGATGAGGAGCCCTTGCCTGAAGACGAGTTGCCTGAACATTTACGTAAACCACCAACTTTAGATCTGACTAAATTAGATACTTCAAATCCGGAGTCCATTTTACAGGCTACAAAAAAAGGGCAAACTCTAATGATGTTTGTCACTGTAGCCAACAAGCCTTCACGAGCACGTACTGAAGAACTAACTAAAATTTGGCAAACAAGCCTGTGGAGCAATCACATACAATCTGAAAGGTAATTTTTTATTTTTTTTAGTATTAATATAATTACAGACAGTTTGTTGGCCCTGATGTTGATTTATCTATTATTGTGAAAAGTTTTGTTTGTTCTGTAAATAAAACTAAATTCTTCTGTGTAATTAATATATTTTAAAAAACTTATAAAATACACCACATGTTTATTGCACACAGTTATATATATGATTGGATATATTATTAAATCATATAATTATAAATATTATTATAAAAATATCTATTCACCTAGGAGGAGTAAATTTACTCCATGAAGGTAAAACATTATAATAGGTTAATTCAATTTTACTTTCAGATATCTTATAGATGATGATAGAGCCATCTTTATGTTCAAAGATGGGTCCCAAGCCTGGTCCGCTAAGGAATTCTTACTAGAGCAAGAGGAACTTAAGGATGTACAGTTGGAAAGCCAGGTATATCCAGGAAATAAACCAGATGTTAAAAATACAGCTGTTAGGGATGAACTGTAATTATTCTAAGAATACAGTTACAATGAACAATCATATAAAAATGTTTATTACTCCAGAAGTTAAACAGAATAATTTAACTAAAATTGGCACATGCCTATCATTTAAGTTATATTTTTGATATTATTGCCATGTATATAAAAGTAATTGAGATATTTTTTTTAAATATCACTGTTCCAGTTCTACTCCGTTTAGACAAACTGTATTAAATTATGTCAGAATACGTATTGTTTTATTTTAACCTGATTTTAAAGTAAAAAATACTTAGGTATTAATAATTTTCATATTTAATTAATTGGCCAGATCCTATATTTAATTCTTACAATTTTTATTTAAATTTTAATTGCAGTGAAACTATGCCTAACATTGTAATTAAATAAGTTAAAGAAGTTTTTGATTATAAATTAATAATTCATTAATGTCTTTCATGATCTATACAATAAAAAGAACATCTTATTAGATCAACACAGAAAAGATAACAATTTAGTAAAAAATTAACTATTTAGAATGTAATGCCAAAAGATGAGATCTTGTTCCTTACAAAACTAATAATTTTAAACTAAAAATAATATTCAGTTTCACAGCCAAAAACATAATGCATGCTTCAAACATAATTTCAAAATGAAATGAAATAAAAATAAGAAATGTACATACAAAGAATTCCTTTTATGAACATTTCTTGCATTTGATATATTGTTTAGGTTCTTAGCAAACTGTTTTCCAATTAGCAGAAAAAAGTACCATCAATTGTTATACCATTTTGAATATAGGTATTCATAAGCCCAACTAATGATAAAAAAAATCTGGTCATTTAACACATTTAGATTAGATTGTGATGTTTAATTTGATTAAAAGCTATAAATATTAAAAAAATATGGTGTCTGAAATAAATTGAACAAATGGATGCATACACTTGTAAACACCTGTGCCAAATACACCTAAGTCTAAAATAGCAATATTATATACATAAAATACATTTATATTTTCCAATAAATATTTCATGAGTAAAAAAAATAAAGTACAGTAAAATTTAAAGTAATAAATCTGTTAAAATTCATTTATTACTCCAGAATTTAAACAGTAAAAAAATCATTATATACAAAATATGTCAAAAATGTGGCAAGGTATCAAATACCGAAAACGGCTATGCTGAATATTCCTATCAGTATCCCGACTTTTATAATTATAATAGCTAACGATCTTATAGTCCACCTGATGGTAAGAGATAACTAAGGCCCATGGATATTTACGACCAACTCCATATATATATATAACAGAGATACTCTCTAAGTTTTGCAATAGAATCCCATTGGTGGCCCAACAAAAATTGATTTATACATCAATTTCATATTTATGTTATAATAATAATTTATATATATATTTATGTTATATTAGGCGTCAGTGGCACGGTAATGTTCTTCATCAATAGTTGTATATATATGCCCCTGTCCACACATCCACTCCAGTGTATCCCTGTAAATTAAATATGACAAGAGTTTTTATTTCTAGTTGGACACCATATTGGTATAATATATCTTTTAAAGCAATTGTATTAAAGGTATAGTCTCTAATGGTACTGTGTTATATGTGTGTTTTTGTTCATAATTATACAATATTAGCAATGCATATTGCCAGGCCTTTTTTGATTATTTCATATTTGGAGGCTAATTCTCGAAAATTCTAGGTCCAAATATTTTTTATCCCCGCCCCCCTCCCCGCCCTTGCTACGGTTTCGAAAGTGAGTTTTAACATAACTGTGTAAGTTAAGTGTAAACCATCAATATTGATAGTGTGAACTTATAAATTCCATTTGATTTATCATACCCCCATGCCTTAAAAGATTCGCATATCATTATAAATTATTGTAAACTCATTGGGCCATTTGCAATACATAATAATCAACTTCTAGCAATTAAAATCATTAAAAGATACATAAATTGTTGGAAAAATTTGTAAGTGTAAAATAACATTTTTGTAAAATGAAAGTCAAGCTTACTCTAATTCTGCTAGCTGCATATGGTGTTGCAAACTAGCATACAAGTACTTTTTGCTGATTCCTTGTTCCAAAGTGAAAGCACAGATTAAGTTGTACACCATTGTTTGTCGTGGGTTTAGGGCTAGGCCACTGAATGAGGCTGGATTATTGCCAACACCAACCATAGAGTTAGAAGGTAAATTGCTGGCAAACATAGTACTTGTAGCAGTTTTATTCTGAAATTATAATAGTGAACTTTTAGTTTTACTGATAAAGTACTTTTAAAAATAATAAAAGAAAAACTTTCAAATCAAATATATTCATGCATCAAATCCTTGTAGATTTCATATATGCTATTATTTTCTTTACAATTACTCTTTGTAATTGGTCACTATGTGTCCATGAACAGCAAGATTATACAAATAAATCACAGGTAGGTATGTTGCTACTCTTGAGGACAAAGACACTTGCCTCTTATGAAAGTGAGCCTAGAACTGTAAGTGTAGCGGTGGTACCTCCCTAGCCAAATGATACTTTTTTGACCACCTTACCAATATTCCATTCACCCGTGCTTTATTGCATAATGGTTACAAGTGGGTCTATAGTACCCTAAAAACTCTTCAGTGCGTAGTATAAAACAAAGTCGCTTCCCGCTGCCTGTCCCTATATGCTTAGATCTTTAAAACTATGCTACGGATTTTAATGCAGTTTTTTTTAATAGATAGAGTGATTCAAGAGGAAGCTTTTTTTTGTATAATATATGCATAATATAGTGGAGGAACACTAATAATTTTAGATATTTGACTTTTAGACAGGACAAAGTTCATTGGATCAACTAGTACATATATAAAAGTCCTTAGAGTCCACAAATGCTTATTGGAAATATACAAATTTGCTTACGTGCTACACTGTTATAAGTAATAGGTATTTTATTGTAGTTAATAATCACATGTAACAAGTAGAAATTACCTTCTTAGCATCTGCCTCCATTTTCAGTTTGTTATTAATGCATTGCAAGTAATGAAATGTTATGGCATTCACATCTGTAACTGGCAATATTTTAAACACCATCAATACTTTTTTGCCTTTATTTATTTTGATATTACCAAATATCTGGATATAATCATTCACTTGTACTTTTGGCATACATTCATCCTGTACAAAAAAACACATATATCGTATTGTCAACCCATTATTGACCCACTGCTGGGCACAGGTCGTCTCTCAGAATTAGGCCATAGTCCACTGCGCAGGCCAAATGCAAATTGGATGACTTCACACACCTCCGAGAACTTTTTTTTTAAAGAACTCTTGGCTGTGTAAGTTGCCTGATTGAAAGGGCAAGTTTCAACCATTATGCTATCACTGCTCTTATATAATAAGATATTAATATTTCAATGATCCACCAATTCACACTTAGCCAGCATCGTGGACTATGGCCTAAACTCTCTCATTCTGAGAGAAGACCCGTGCCCAGCAGTGGGTCAATAATGGGTTGACAAGAGAAATGTCGATGATGCCCTATGATTTAAATTAATCATTGCATTGTAGAATATCATATTCGGTTTATACTAATTTCTAGCTGGTTCACTAACAATAAATGTTTAAATGACAGTAAATAACTTATCACACTCAAGATAGTGGATGTTCTTGTTGTTATAAATAAAATTACTGATTAAAAGCATATAATATGATAGTGTAATATTTGATGCTTACATTATCTTGTTCCAGCCAGAGAACAGCTTTCATTCTGCCTGTAATATCCTGAATAGTATATGTCACTTTAATGCTTTGCATGCGAATGTTCCTTACTCGTGCCACTATTGACACTATTTGAATCTCCGTCCCCCATATTTTAATACCATCAACTCCACTATGTAAAGCTTGTCTAATTACAATAGGTGCAGTCCGAGACCTACGTCCCTGTAATCAAAATTATTTGTACAATAAATACATTAAATTGTACAAGATTGTTTAATGTTTCAAAATAAAGTTATGAAGAGATGAGGTGCGTATTATAAAAACTGCACTTCTCGGGAAAATTTTAACACTAAATAGTAAAGTAATTTTATAGGGATTGCATTATAGAATCTAAAGTCACTGATTTATGATCTCTAACAGTTAGATACCAATTGATGTATTGATCATTGAGCTTGACTTTGTAAGGTTGGCGAAAGCGTTTTCCAAATTACATCTGTGATGGATCAATGCAAAGCATTTTTTAAGATAATCTGCATAATAAATAAAATGATGAAGATGATAATTGCATAATTATGGGTTCGTACTGATTTCTGCACTTGAGTTGGAGTATTGTCATTGCCAAATTGATTAGTAGTATTCAAAAATCCACCCGCGGCAACAGGCTGATCTGTAAAAGAACTACACATTAGCAATAATATACATTACTATTGTATATTTAATAAATATCAAAATGTAGTCTATCTTGCCAAACAGGGCTCTTTTTTACTGAACTGTAAGGCAAGATACTGGAGCTAGCTTTCATTCCCATGTAAAAAATCATGATTGTAATTATATGTTAAAAAATGTTGGGTGTAAGTAGGAAAAAAGAAAAACCCACTGAGTCTCTTGCCGGATCTTCTCAGTTTAGGTCGTATTCCGATCCGTTGGTAGTGTAAGAAAAAAAATGTAACTGACAATTTGTAAGTGCCCCCGTAGGTCTATACAAAATAAAGACATTTCATTATAAAAGTACATATTTGATAACTTACCATTCCACATAATGTTCAGACAGGCTGCACACTTAAAAAAATTTAACGATTATTTTATATATATAACACTCCTGCACTGATAAATATTAAATTTAATTCCAGCTAGATAGCTATACTTACCAACACTGAGGACGGTTTCATGCAAAATACTGTGTTATCGCATTTATTAAGTTTTATCTCTAGTTATCAATACGTCGGACAGACAGCTTTTTACTGGGGAATTACCCGTCGAATGCATTAATATCGGATGCATCATAGAAGTATTTCAATCAATGACGTATTTCGATAAAACATGTAAATAAACACTGACGACTGACTATATTCTTGATTGACGTTGTCAAATAATTGTCAATTTGTCAGATGTCAACTGAGCTAACCATAGACAGCTATTTTTCTACGAAGCTTCCAGCATAGGAAAAAGATCTTATCTATAAAGTTGGAGAAATGGGGACCAATTTGAAATATTTCGTCGATTAAGCTATAGACTACATCGATGCGATTATGTCAGTCAGCACGAAGTAGTATAAAAGTTGACTATTATTACATATTTGAGCATCAATGTAAAAGAAAAAGATACGAAGCTAACATATAAAGCGTTCGAACACAAATCTAGCCGTTAGGTGCCCTTGGGTCAGCCGCAATCCCCATTTAACCAGAGGCGGAAGACCAGGACTCCGGCATTAGCTGGATCCGCAACCGTCCTTCCCTATAGCGAAGGAAGGAGGTCGAGGAATCCGGAAACGGGGACCATAGCCATCTGTCCCTTCCAGCCCAGTTTTCTTGTCCCGGCTTGAGCTTTAGGCTCGCCATAATAAACCTGGTGAAGCTGTAAAGGCTATTAGGGCCAACAGCAACTACACAATTGCCAAAAAAAAAAATAGCCGTTATTAACATATTTTATCAAAGCGTTATTGATTATGTATCTCACTCCTGCAGCGAATGTATGAAACATAAATATTAAATTTTAATATTTTTTCATTAGTGTAGCACTGATTATTCCTTTATCGTTGATTTATTTTTAACCAATCATGCCTTATGGTTTGTACTCAGGGCAAAAACGGAAGCCTAATTCGAAGATTTCGGTCTGTCACCAAGCTGTATCTCATGAACCTTGATAGCTACATAGAGTTAAAATTTTAACAGATCTTGTTAATCTGTTGCTGCTATATCAAAAAAATACTACATACAATACTAGATACAAACAAATATTTAAAGAGGCTCCAGTACGACAAATAATAATACTGTTAAAGTATAATTAATTCAAGTTTATTAAACAAAAATAATGTGACTTTTCAAGTTCCATTAAACATATGTATACTTCATAGGATTTAAAAGGCATCAGTGGCACGGAAATGCTCTTCATCTATAGTTGAATATATGTGCCCCTCTCCACACATCCACTCCAGTATGTCCCTGCAAATAAAAGTAATATATTATTGTAGTTCTACATTTTTTTGTAAATAATGTTTCAAATCAATATTAAAGTGTTATTATTGGACTAAAATTATAGAAGGATGTGGACGCAGCATAAATTATTACTATTATTTAATATCAGGGTGACATCACATTGAAATCAAAGTAATTAATAGCATTTACAAGATTTAGGAACAGACTAAGAATATCGATTAAATTATAAAAATGCATTGTATAATTTAACGAATAGAAATTATCATATTTCTTATTATTTACAAAACCTAACTTGCTAGAACAAACTAAAAAACATGTGTGTTTTTTAGTTCGTTCTAACTATGCTGCATTTAAACCAAAACCCATGTTTAATCAGCCATGCTTTTGATACTAGTAGTAAAATGCATATACCTGCATGAATTGAATAATGGTAAATAATACAACTCAAAAAAACACATATTATGTGGAAGTAGTATGATGACATTTAAAAAATGCTTTAGTTTAATGAAAGCATACTAAAATGATAAATGGCCATTAACGAAAATAAATATATTATATAAGGCTATTATCCACAGTGGCGTTAGAGCACCAAGTTTTAAGATATAAGATTTTGTGGATAAAACTGTATCTTTAACTTAACATTTATGAATGTGGAATTATGCAGTTATTCATATAAGCAGCAATATTATGAAGGTTTATTAGCTCCATGCTCTTTACAGAGAGTCAACATATCTGTTTTCTTTTTGTTGCAATGATGTGTTGATGCTGTGATGTGTGAGGCACACATACTAATACAGTACATCCAAAGTATATTAGACCTTCACATGTCTACCAAATACAAGAATACAAAAGTTCTCAGTCAAAAATATGACCTAAATACTTAACATACTAAGAAATTATAAAGTGCAAACTTACTCCAGTTCAGCAAGCTGCATACGATCTTTCAAACCAGCATACATATCCTTTTTGCTGATTCCTTGTTCTAGAGTGGACGCACAGATCAATTTGAATACCATCGTTTGACGTGGGTTCAAGCCACTTACTGATGTTGAGTTATCTCCAACATTGATCATAGAGTTTGATGGCACGTTACTAGTGAACATTGAGTTTGCAGCAGTTTTTTCCTAAAACACAAGTTACTTTAAAACCTACTGCTACAATTTTTTGACAATAAAAATATATAAGAAATGTGTTTGTTTCTTTTATGAATTAATTGAGCATTAATACATATTTATTTAGTAAGTTTATCCTTATGTTTATTCTATAGACAATTATTTTGTGTAATAATAAAGTAGAATTAGAATATCCATAAAATCAATAACAACAAACACAATTTTTTTCATGGCTTAGAAATATTTAGTCTAAATTAAATCACTAGAATACAAGACTGCTAATGAGCAGTGATTCTTTTGGGTATGAAATATGTTACAGACGTCCAATTTCATTATATTCCTTGGGCGATAATCTTCACAAGATATTGAACCTGTACATTAACATCTCAATGTTTTTAATATGTTATTTAATAGAATCACAAATGCATTAAATGGGATCTTGTTTCATGTATATCACATTCAACATTACCTTCTTAGAATCTGCCTCCATTTTGAGTTTGTTATTAATGCATTGCAAGTAATGGAATGTAATGGCGTTCACATCTGTAACTGGCATTATTTTAAAAGCCATCATAACTTTTTTGCCCTTATTTGTCTTTATATTGCCAAATATCTGGATATAATCATTCACTTGTACTTTTGGTGTAGATTTATCCTGAAAGTATTAAAAATCATATTTATTATAAGGTAATAATAAGTAAAAAATTGATAAATCTTTACAAACATTAACGTCACAGCCAGTATTTAACCAACAATGCACTCATCACATAAGACAAATAAAAAAATATTAATTTAAGTAGAAGTAGATACAGTGCAACCCTATAATATAAGGAAATAAGCAAACATTCATTAATTACAATAAGGCCCATTATACAGAGGTATAATAGGAGTAATTTAATTCATTAACAACTAAGCTTTACAATTCATTTTAGAAAGGTAAAAGTCATGTAGGTACTAATCTCTTTGTACCCTACTAGTTGAGGTTCCTCCGCTGTAATATGCCTGTATTAAATATAAAAACCGTCCTCTTGAATCACTCTATCTATTAAAAAATCTGCATTAATATCCATAGCATAGTTTTAAAGATCTAAACATACATATGGACAGACAGCGGGAAGCGACATTGTTTAATACCATGTAGTGATACTTTTTTTCCCAATAAATATAAAACATGATGAAAACACATTACTGAATATCAAAGGATGATTATGTTCTTACAAATAGTCTGTTGTAATATAACCTGTCTGAACCTGTTGAGACATGATTATGTATTGTGTAAAGGAGTAATAAGTTACTGAAATTGATTAAATATAGGTAAATAATACTTTCCATTTATATTTTGCTATATTTGATAATTTGTTAGAAAAATATTTTTGTTAAATGTATTCATAATGTAAGATGTGTTGTATTAATTCTTACGGCCAGTTCTAGGGCATTTTGAAAAAGTTTGTAAAATCAAGAAAATTGCTATATATTCTGCTAAGAATCATAATAGGAAGGTTGCACTATACAGATGAAATATGACTTACATCATCTTCTTGGTCTAACCAGAGAACAGCTCTCATTCTGCCGGTAACATCCTGAATAGTATATGTGATTTTGGTGCTTTGCATGCGAATGTTCCTCACTCGTGCCACTATTGACACTATTTGAATCTCTGTCGCCCATATCTTGATACCATCATCTCCACAATGCAAAGCTTGTTTTATTACGATGGGGGCAGTGCGAGAAGATCTACGTCCCTGAAAATAATAATTTCATGTTTTTTTATAATAGCACAGTAGTGAATGCGCATGCAATCCACCTGATGGTAAGTGGTCACTGCTGCCTATGGATATTTGTGAGCAAATTCATTTAGAACATAGGTTTTAACTGAAGACAATCACAGATGCATTGATACTCCTGAGGACTAGGATGTTTTGTTTGGGGGATAAATTAAGGTTAGGAACCTTGTAGTCACCAAAACAAAGGTTGATCTGATAAATTAAATATAGATATTAATAGTTACACCTGATAAAGAGTAATAGAGGCTTAGAGATATTTTTAAGGTTGGATTGAGAGAGTACTCTTAAAATTTTAAATCAATTTATTCTTGTGGTTAATTGATGTAAAGCATTTGTAATGGTTGTTAGTTACATAGTGTATTTTTTAAGAATCAGCATATTATCATGCACAAATTTAAAATTGTTAAAGGTTCTTTTTTTTATTATTTGTAATAATTTTATTATACTATATTGACATACAACACTTGAATCATACCGATTACAATAATTTAGTGTACATTTATGATTTTGAATAAGTTTTAGGAACTCAGCGAATAACGGCATCCAAAAAAAAGAAGAAAATTAAAAAAAATGATAAAGTGTTGAGAATTCATACCGATTTCTGCTGTTGATTTGGAGTATTGACATTGCCAAATTGATTTGTAGAATTTAAAAATCCGCCGCCAGCAACGGACTGATCTGTAGCACAATAATAATTAAAGTAGGTAAATAACCACCCAAAATAAAAGAAGTCGGTTATTAACAAGATTCAAAGCATCAGTTGTTAAACTTACCATTCCACATTTTTTCCGTTATCTCTTATGAGTTTTCAATAAATTATAAAGACCAGTTATTATATTGAATCAAACAAAGTTTCCTGCTCTTATAATTATGTACTTTTGATTTTTGAGATGGATTTCCGCCGTTGCCGCGCTTTTGTCTTTTGAGTTTTGACGTAAGTGTCGTATTATGTCCTATTTGGTTTTGACAGTTCTGACAAAAGAAAAACATATTTTTTTTAGTTGTTTTTACGGCCTTGGCTTCATGCTTTTCAGCCTAACTTTAACTCTCATATTAACTTTATTCACTTTTGTTAAAACGTCTTTTGTTTCTAATGCCTTCAATCACAGGACGATAATTATGAATTATAATGAGTCAAAGTTCCTTATTTTGTCATTCACTCACTCACTCACTGACCGATCATCCAAAATCTAAGGCACTTCTAGGAGGTATAGAAGCTTCAAATTTAGAATACAATTAGTGTTTGGTGTATGAATCGAAGAAAAACTGAAATATTTTTCAATTTCCATCCAGTTTCCTAGATACGTCAACTGCATAAGTAAAGTTGTAATCCCATATAAATATATACGATTACAAAGTTAAATTGGTAGTTCAATAATTAGTGTACCCGTATACATGTATAATTTAATGTATATATGTATATAATGTGTGTATAAGCAAAGTAAATTGCCCGAAATTACATAATTACATAGAGACGTTTGACGAGGGCGGCCTTAAAAATTACTAGCTTTAAGAAAACTCCTTGTTGGTATACAAGATGTTGGAGGTACCGGATAGGAAAAATGTAGGGCTATCTACAAAAAGAAATAAGATGCAATAAAAATCAATACTTCCATGTATACCAAGTTATGTATACCAAGTCGATTATTAATTTATTCAGTCCCTGCTTATATGAACTTTCTGTCTTAAGTTGTGACGTAATGTTCTAACCTAACAACATCTTATAGTTACCATATCAACATTATAAATCTTTAACGTTTTAAATAAATAGATGGCCACTAGGTGGTCTGTATGCCTCGGCACTTTATTATAAAAAATATCTAGAATAATACCACGTTTTTCTCCACTTTTAGTATTTAATATGGTATCCTCACTCACCGACGATTCAAACACATCACAAACAATGGAATTTCTTACAGGTTCTCGAAATCACGGCATTTTTAACCGACTTCCAAAAAGGAGGAGGTTCTCAATTCGTCTGTATTTTTTTGAATATCAAAATCCTGAACAACTTCCACAAATCTGAAATAATCTTTGGAACAGTTGTAACACCAGTGAATGTGGATTAAATCATCGACAAACGTCGTATCATCCAGAGTTCCCAACTTAGGGGGCTTTTCCCCCAAATTAAGGGGATAATTAAGTAGGATGGGGATTTTTAAGGGGTGTATAATTTTTTGGGGTTTTTATAACTTCAACATATAGGTGTTTTCAAAGAGAAATCACCCCGCCAGGATCATCATGGATAATCATGCCTCACGACGAAAAAAAAAGAAAAAAATAAATCATGCACTACACCTGAAAACCTTTTTTTTTCGTCGTCAGGTCAGGTTGCCACGAAGAATTCCAGTTAATAATTCATTATGGGGGATTTTAGGGGTTTCATCAAAGGCATCATGTGTACAAGTACTCAAACCTGATTTAGGTAGAATCCAATAATGTTAACACCATACAAGAAAAACACACTGATGTTATATACAATTTTAAGTTTATATTTAATCAAAATGAGTTACAATCCCGCTATCCACAATTTTGAATTTCATAATTAAACATGTACGAATTTAAAATAATGTACAATTTAAAATTATTTGTCATGAAAAATATGCTGACACTGGCGTAGCGCGATATGTTGTTGGTCGTGACGACTTCTTTTCTTTATAGCTTACTTTAGGCAGATCTATATTCATATTTTCTTTTCCTTTTTGATTCTGTGATGCGATTGACATCGGCCTTGAATCTGTAATAAATTAAATAGACATTTAAAACAGTAGTATTTTGTAGTGTTAGTAAAGGAATAAGTACTATAAAATATAGTACAAAATGGCTTTTCTATTTTTCTATTTTGTACTATAAAATAATTACGATAACAAACTTTTAAAGTGAAAAATGTTAAAATTGTACGAAAAATGTAAAAGTTGAGTATGTGTACTTTGAATATGATTTTATCTTTTTCTTAGTTTTAATAAACCACATTAATAAAATAAATGATTACATTGGTAACAAGTTACCACTAGATGTCCTCGTCTTTTAAATTCTATCAATATGTTATATTGCATTCATCCAAAATACATTTTTTAGTTACAGTAACTAAACTCCTCACTAATACTACTTTTCACAAATGCTGTGATATTTCTATAGGCTATTTGACAATGCGAAAAATTAAGTGTCAATTACTGTTATCAGTATATATTATGAGTTTAAGAATGGTTATTTATTAACATAAGTTGAAAATAATAATTGAATTTATTTAAAAATCCTTAAATAAAAATGCATTTTTTAAACGTTTGTCACGTGACACAATATGCTCCTGATTTGGCGGGTTTATGATGACGTCACTTGCTTGTAAACTTTCGTTTTTTGTTTACAACAAATGTATGTGGATGACATGAGCCACAGATGACAATACAGGCAAGTGACGTCACCAACCCGCCATATGTCAAAGTAGCGTTTTTGCGCGCTATTTAAATATTGAATTTTTAATTTGATATTTTTCAGCAAATATGTACATAAATTAAAAAAAACAACTTTTACTGGGTTCCTTAACCTCTGCTAGATAATATAAAATGGATTTTAAAAACCTGTCAAATAGCCCATTAATGTTAGAATTTTATCAAGCTAACATAGTTTGCAGCAATCGTTATCTTTAATTTGGCGATGCCACAGAGGGATAAATATATACCTTTTTTCTTGGTCTGATTGTCTTCACATGCTGGTCTTAAATATTTCGGATCTAAACCTGTCTTTTTTCTATTTTCTTCTACATTTGGCTGTGGACTTTCATCTGCGTTTGACCTAAAATGAGGCATAGATATGTAAAATAAATTGAATAAATGTGACAATAAGAAAATTTTTGAAGTTATACTTATTTGGCGCGTTAGGGAAAAATGAGAGTAAATATTTACGATGCGCGCGCACACCGTCACGAAAAACCGACACCCTGAAGTTAGCTATAGTCAACATTCAGTCAGTTTTTTCTATTGTTAGTGTCGTTTTTTCAACAAAAATGAAACATTTTCTACAAAGACGAAAGACAAGATTTTTAAAAAGAAAAGATTTTTATCCTATTACGTCAAAGAAGTTTAAGTCCTACCGAGTGTACGTAAGTATACACACACATCGTTTTTTTTATTACTTATATTATTTGTGACCTAATTTAGTCAGTTGTGTTGTGTGTGTAGTCAGATGTCCCCAGGTGTAGCAACACATATGTTAGCAACACATATGTGGTCAACCTCTGTTAGATTTCTAGGGTTGTTACTGGTTTCCATTGGTGGGCATGGTCACTTACCATCAGGGGACTAGTAGGCTCGTTTTTAAATTCTAAAGTACAGAATGCTATGTGAAGAATATATATACTCACATTTTCGATGATGCATAGAAGTTAATAGACTCATCAGAAGCCTCTGACGAATTGTTTAGGTTTGGAATATAATGTGGCGTGGAGCTCACGGCAGAATGAATGCGATTTTTATGCTTCTGCAAATGATCGGTGGAACACCCTTCTTCCATCTTTTTATGGAGCCACTGAATAACTAAATAACGAAAACAACATGTTATAAAAATAAAATATAAATAAGCACTTGTAGGATGTCTCAATATGTGTTTACATATTAATACCACCACGGTAGAAGCAGTAAGTTTAAAGCAAAAAGAAAATATGAGTTGAAAATCAATGCAAGACTTTTAACTCCACATAAGTTATACATTTTGCATTGTTTTACTATTATACAATAATTTTTACTTGCTTTATTAGAGCAGGAAAAAATTTTTTTTTTGAAGTGAAACTTCTTTATCGGGGTTGGAAAAAAATTTAGTGTAACATTTTTTCGTTACGCGCCATCTTTTTCTTATCCCTACCACGCGTGATATTAGATAGATTATTATAGATTAGATTATTAGATAAAGTTTAATAAAAGCCTTTTATTAAACTTTATCTAATTTAACTTTATTTAACCAATTTCTGTAAAGTTGCATATAGTAAATTATTTTTTGAAAAATAACGTCATAAAGAAGTTTCACTTCTTACGAGTGTACGCTAGTATACGCACACATTTTTTTTTTAATATAGTAAGTATTTATGAACCTATACTTGCTTATCTGCAACTTTATGAAGGTGGTAGAACCAATGTAGTTCGACCGGGGAAGTACCACCGCCTCACCTATTTCTAGCGTGAAGCATTTCTTGCGTTTCGATGGAAAGGTGTGGTTGCCGGCACACTTTTATATGAGGCGAACATCATAATCCTCGGGAGTAGCAGCGCATCTGTGATTGACTTCAGATAGAATCCACGTTCTGTACGAAGTTGATTACAGATGTCCATGAGCGGCAGTGACCACTTACTATCAGGTGGACTGCATGCTCGTTTGCTACATCAGTCAGATAAAAAAAACTTCGATTATTACCTAAACCTTTTACAATGACATAAAATAAAAATATGTTAACTTATATCACATTATTTTAGTATCAATCTTACCCATATGATTATTTTTTATAGTTTCATCCCTGTCCTTAAGAGCTTGTTCATTACATTCATATTTTTCTTTTAGACTTTTCAGTTCTGCTTGCAATTTGTCCATGTTTTGTTTTGTGTCCTCTATTTGTGATTTCAGATCTTGAATTTCTCGGACATTATGATCTATAACTTTCTCTTGTTCAAGGGCTATTGCAGTCCGACATAAAAGCTAAACAAAAAAAACCTAAATTATTTTTTTATACTGACTCTGAATATAAATCTGTTTTAATTATTATTTGCTGATCAATTTTAAATTCATCATTTAGTATTGGAAGTAATGTTCCGCCTATATGCCGCGAATACAGAAACGGTTAATGAGGAACGGTTCAGAAAAGCCATCTCGGGCCGTGCCAGAAGTATTCAATGAAAACTGATACGTAAACAAAACATGCCGATTTCTTTTACATGTACCGACTGCATTCGGAATAAAGATTATTTTTGCCAAGAATTTTTTTGCGAGTGCCAAAAAATAGTCATAATATTATAAAGAAATGAATACGCGAATAAAGAGCTTTTACCGTATTGCCAAACAATTAAATGCTAATTCATTATGGTGCACACTTCAATAGAATTTGTGGCACAAGCTACTGTATTATGTACTGTATATACTGTATAATGTGCTGTAAACATTATTGTGTCTGTAATTTATACCTTATCCTTCATTTCGAGCAAATCTGTGTTTTGTTTAGATATGATTTGATTTGCCTTCATCAACTGTTCTGTGGTAGAATGAGCTGCTTCATTATTTTTGTTTGCTAGGGATTCGCTGATAGATAGCCGCCTTTCCAAGTTATTCTGCAAATTAATGTACATGTGTAAATAACTTAGGTGTGTAAGTTTATCAAGGTATACAGATTTGAGATTAAAATAAATTTAATAATCCACAAACCTTCTCTTTTTTCAAATGTTGTATAGTTTCATGTAATTCCTTTACAGCATCAGTATTGTCTTTAGCTGCCTGAAATAATACATAGAAATTACAACAAGTCAACTAAATTAACTCAAGTTAAGTCACTGTATGGGATCTATTGACCCTGTATTTTTAAATAAGCATTTGTTTAATGAACGGATCAATTGAAATTGATAAAATCTTATTATAAGTAAAATAAATTTAGCCGGGTCCCTGTCATAATGTCTGACAATGTAGCTACCATATTTTAATTGCAAATAGAGCTAACCCTTCTACATTGTAAAACATATAGGTATTAACAAACTTTAAAATATTGCTATTACTACTCATTCTTCAATAATATTGAAGACAAATAAACAAAATTGTGCTGTAAATGATTTAATTTCATTTTATTTGCGCAGAGACCAAGAAAATTATACTTAGAAAAATGTAGCATGTGACAAAAACATTTTGTGATAATCGCATCGCATCAACCCATTATTGGCCCACTGCTAGGCATGGGTCTTCTCCCAGAATGAGAGAGTTTAGGCCATAGTCCACCGCGCTGGCCAAGTGCGAATTGGTGGACTTCACACACCTCCGAGAACTTTTTTTTTTTAAGAACTCTCGGGTGTGTAGGTTTCCTCACGATGTTTTCCTTCACCGAAAAAGCAGTGATAATTAATTTCTAATACGCACATAAATCATTGGTGCGTGCCTGGGTTTGAACCTCGGACCTACCGATCGAGAGGGCAAGTTTCAACCATTAAGCTATCACTGCTCTCGTGTGATTGTGTGTGTGTTGTGATAATATTCTATGATAAATTAATGAAAACAAATCATACCTTTTCCAATGAAAGACATCTCGAACTCAGTTGACTATTCTGTTTTTCCTTTTCCATTAATTCTTTTTCAAGTGTTGCATTTTTTGCTTTTAGAGTTGCTACTTCTATATGAGTCTTTTGAACCTCTTTCTCTAACACCATTAGACGATTCGATTTTTCTCTACAAATATAATACACTTATGTAATCATCAACAATTTTTAATACAACATAAGATAACAAAAAAACTCTGCTTTCATGCAATAACTACTTGAAGGGACTTTATGATATTATATACAAATATTATTTACGTTCCTTTACTGTAGCAATAATTATAGCCATTCAGTATTTTTTTTCTAATATCTCACCCTATTTGATTTTCTAGTTGTGTAATCGTTTCCCTTAACTGTTTGCATAAGAAGTTCAATTCGTCAATCTGTGAGTCTTTTTTATTCAAATTTTCTTGATTTGTAGCTAGAAGATTTTTCATGCTATTGTCAGCATTTTTCTGCCATTGTAATCTTTCCTGTGAATAATATATAAATACGTAATTCATATAGGTAACCATTACGATTATTAAAAATAGTTGTTCAGCCTTAAACTCCGCATTCTTCTAGACGGCTTTTGCCGGGTCACGAAAAGCATTAGCGTTACATTCGCGACCCGGCAACGTCAGCCTGTGATGCTAGTAACGTCAGCCACATCTTGAGAGGGAGGTCCTCTCTCATTGACATCTTATCTTATCTCGACATAATATCTCGAGCCTTATAACAGGAATTCGATTCCGCCAAATGCGCCTTTGCTGACTCATGGAATGGGAAAAGGAGACCTTCAGCGAAAACCTCCCTCCGGTGTCTTGTGTCCGGTGCTAGTAGCACGAGTCCGAGCTAGTAAAATCTAAGTAAATAATTACTATTTATCATTAATTTCCTGTGAATAAAGTAAAAGCTCTACTTTACCTGTGCCTGTCTATCTTTTTCAGCTTTTAATGCTTCTTGAAACTCAGTTTCATGTCTTAATTTATCTTCTTCTATTTTGGACACTGTATATGTCAGTTCATGGATTTTGCCCTCCAATTTTGCACATTTTTCAGTCCATATAACCTCATTACTTGAAGCAGAATTTTTTATAATTGCTAGAGTTTTCTGTTAAATTAAATCAAATATTAACAGCAAAATAAAAAAATAAAAATTGTGTATTAAAGGTTGTTAAAAATACAAAGTGTTTTTTTAAAGTAATGTCCTTTCTTAAATATAAATTTATGTTCATGTTAGATATGTATTACTTAAAATACATCATGCCACATCTCACATAATAAATGACTAAATATGAGATAGGGCAAACAAAAGCTGACATATAATAAAAAGTTCTGCTTTTTATTGTATGTGTGAATTGTATTGTATTGTTTGCGTAATAAAGGTTGTTAAAAAAAACTAAAGTGTTTTTTAAAACTAATGTCCTTTCTCAAATATAAATTTATGTTCATGTTAGATATGTATTACTTGAAATACATCATGCTGCATCTCACATTTTTAATGACTTAATATGAGATATGGCAAACAAAAGTTCACATAATAAAAAGCACTGCTTTTTATTGTATGTGTGAATAAAGCATCTACTTAGTTACCTTTAATTCAGCTATAGTAGTGGCCATATGAAGTTTTACTTCACTGTCTGTAGCTGGTGTAGTCTTTAATGACAGGTGCACTAGCCGCCTGAACTCATTGTGTTCTACTATTTCAAAGTTATATTCCAATGGAGTCAATTGGTGGATTATCAAAAACCTGAAAGCAATGGTAATAATGGAACATTGAAATTGTTTCTGTGGCATTATTTGGTCATTACCATGCTTTTATTTCTTGAACTAAATTGTATAAAACCTTTCAAATTGTATGCTATATAAAAACAGAAAAAAATCTCCTTTTTATAAAATCAAATACATTTCTTAGCTAAATCAGATTGTACGCTAAGACTGGATACTTATGACATTCCTAATTAAATAGGGATCCAGCTAGTATATGAAGCAACCAATTTACTCCTCAAGAATGGAAACATGAGTAATTGGCTTTAGATAGAACCTTTTTAACATATAGCTTCTATCTGAAGGCTTAGGTTACAGATATTAATGGGCAACACTGACCACTTAACCTCAAGCGGACTCAATATTCATTTCCTACTTCAATTCATCTTGTGATTTTAAGTTCCAACTGCTGTTCAGATATTTTTACTAACCTGAAATTGGATGTTTCCTATCATAAGCTCATAAATGCATGTCTTACAAACCAATAATTTTTACAGCCTAGAATTTATAACACAGATATTTTATAAGATCTAAGGATGATCTAAGAGATCTTTAAAACTATGCTACAAATTTTAATGCAGTTTTTTTTTAATAGGGTGAATAAAAAGGAAGGTTTTTATGTATAATACATCCATAATATAGTGGAGGAACACTGATCATTTTACATTTTTTACTTTTAGGCAGAGCAAAGTTTGCCAGGTCAACTAGTTTATCTATCCTAATTCTAAGAATATAAAAAAATTGTATTATATGGTTTTAGTTATACCATCTCATAAATGAGAATGAAATATTTTACTCAAAGTAGACATGTATTATCAAGGACACTATCATATTTATTTCCAGCCTAAAGCAGTTGTGGCTTTTAGGTAGAAGAATGTATTTACTGAAGAACATTCATGTTTTTGTGGCCATCTTAATCCTCGGTATAGCAAAGAATCTGTGATTAACTTCAAATTTACATACAAAACTGGCTCTTTATGAGATTGGTAAGATTTCAAATGGGCAGAAAGGTCCCTCTCTCATCCGGTGGACTACATGAATGTTTTATTTGATTAAAAAAAAAGATACTATTAAAAAAAAACATAAACTAGACAGTTGTAATACTCACATGTTATTGGCAGCACACTGTTGCAACAATCTAACAACTTGAGAAGGGAAGTTGTCAAAATCTATGAGCAAAGCTTGTTGCTTTTTCAAATCTTCGAAGTCAGTACGCGTTAATTTGATTCGACATAAAAAAGTTGGATCTTCTTCGTCAGATAATGTTATTCTCTGAAATTTTGTGCCGTTTTTTTAAACTTCTTTACACAATAACGAAAGAAATTAGATAAAATCTCCAGGCGAATACCAAAATTTTATATGCAAGAACTTGTTTCCAAAAACTTAAGATAGCTTGCCGATACGCAAGGCAAATAATTTCCATATTCAATGAAAGCAATTTAAATTTATGTGGTTGTATGTAATTATTACACGTGTGAATAGTATAGAAGAATATTAGTACAAACCAAACAATCGTTTTCAAACTGTTTATCAACAGTAATCGTTATATCTTTTTTGCAATCATCAAATCCACGTTTAAAAGAGATGTAATATTTTCCTTGATGAAAAGTTTTATAAACCATATTTTAAGTTTATTTATTCTTGGTAAAATTATCACAATAAACTTGGTAAAGTTGACTATAGAAATTAGAATTGTTTAGATTTCAAATATTTTTTGTTGACAAATTGTCATAGTTTGACATTTACCATAGGCAATGATTTACCATTACGGGTGCGTTCCATTGCACGACCACAAAGCGCACGTTCACGACCGCAGTTTTTCCCGTTCCATTAGCTTGTCAGCTTTACTGACGTATTCTCTACTGGAACGATCTGTTCGACCCACCTTGTTAGATGGGACGTCGTAAGCGTCGCGTGAGCGTTAGTCATGAGTGACGTATTTGCCGCGACCACAACAACCATGCTCGTCTTGTTGAACGACATTTTGGGCGTTTGGGGCGTTGTGATCGCGTTCTGGAACGCGCCCTATAGGGTGCGTTCCATTAGACGTTCAAAAAGCGCACACTCATGACTGCAGTTTTTCCCGTTCCATTAGCTTTTGAGCTTTACTGACGTATTCTCTACTGGAACGATTACTTCGACCCACCTTGTTAGATGGGTCGTCGTGAGCGTTGCGTGGGCGTAACTCATGACGTAATGAGTGACGTTTTCGCTGCGACCTTAACGATCGCGGTCGTCTTCTGGAACGACGTTTTGGGCGTTTGGGGCTTTGTGAGCGTGACAAGAGGCTATCAAAGGCGAATTATCTTTTCAGCTTTTAAAATAATGTTGCCACATAAAATGTAGGTTACGTACGAGAAATTCATTTATTTTTATTGTTTAAAACGCACTACTGCAAATGCTGAATTATTGTTTAATTTTAAACTATGTTTATTTATTTATAATTTCCTCAAAATTAACACTTCAATACCGGTTTTTAAAAACCGATATTTAGCATATTTAATCAGTCCTAGTTGGGAGGGATCGACGGAAGGATGTTGATGTGAATCTGTCTGTTCAATACAATCAATCAGTTATGATTTTATGTGACTCATTGCATAGTAAATAATATTTTAGTGTCAGTTTATTTATGTTTTCTTACATTTTCTCACTGCTTATGATGTGACGAAGCTACAAAACATCACAACGTGAATTAGGTTTGGCATCGCAGCTATGGAGTGCGACTAATGAGTGAGGTTTAAAGAACTGTTTAAGTTTTGTTGTGAGCGGCCAAGTTGTAACAAAAATGCCTTTTAATTTTTTGTGTTGTGTGAAAGCGAGTGTAGAAGATGTCGTAGAATTGGATTATTCTCATCAGTCGCTCACCGACGTACCCTCGGACGTGTTCATTTACGAAAGGACGCTCGAGACATTACTTTGCCAATGTAATCGAATCACCGAGTTACCCCGACAGCTCTTCATGTGCCATGGATTGAAATACTTAGACCTTAGCGACAATGAGCTTCAAAACATCCCCACTGCCATATCTTCATTGGTAAATTTACAACATTTAAATATCAGTAGGAACACATTAGCATCCATACCAGATAATATGAAAGCATTAAAACATCTATCTTTCTTAGATCTCAGTTTAAATCCATTGGAGAAGCTACCTGATACGCTCACTAATCTTATCGCCATGCAAGAACTGTACCTCAATGACACATACCTTGAGTATTTACCTGGGAATTTCGGAAGACTCGCCAACCTACGCATATTAGAGTTGAGAGACAACTACCTAATGATTCTACCAAAGTCATTGTCACGATCGACAGAACTTGTAAGATTGGACATTGGACAGAATGAGTTCCAACAGTTTCCAGAAGTGATAGGAAGATTTTTGAAGTTAAAAGAATTGTGGATTGATAGCAACAGCTTTACAAGTATAACTGCAGTTATAAAGCCCTTGGAAAATCTGGTCCATTTAGAAGCAAGCAATAATATGATAGAGGAAATAGCGCCTGAAATTGGCTATTGTACACAACTTGCAGATATAAGTCTATCTATAAACAGTCTGACTCAGTTGCCTGACAGTATTGGACAACTAAGCAACTTGACAAGTCTTAAACTGGATAACAACAGGTTGTATTCCCTCCCAGATACAATTGGTCAACTTAAAAACCTCGAGGAGCTAATGTTGATGTGCAACTACCTGGAGAAAATACCATCATCTATTGGTCTGCTCCGGAAGCTGCAATATTTGAATATAGATGACAATATGTTGAGGGTGGTGCCTCCTGAAATTGGTAGCTGCACAAAACTAGCTGTGTTGTCACTGAGAGCAAACCGACTTACTAAAGTACCCCCAGAAATCGGACATCTGACTTCATTGAGAGTTTTAAATTTAGTCAGAAATTCCCTAAGCTTTCTTCCCCAATCTGTTTTAAATTGTGACAATTTAGTTGCTCTCTGGCTTTCGGAGAATCAGAGTAAACCTTTAGTGCCTATGCATTCTGAAGTTGATCCCCATACTTATGAACAAGTCCTTACTTGTTTTTTGTTCCCCCAAGTGCCTTTGACCCCTATGGAGTTGAAATCAGAGAATGAGAAAGCTGACGGTAATGAAAATCAAAATGCTGTCCGCCATATCAGTTTTGTAGATATGAAACCCTCTGTGAAAGTGACAGAAAAATCAGGACAATTAAGGAGGGCTCCAACCCCATATCCTAAAGAATTAAGAGCAATGGCAAAACACGCAAGAAATATACATAAGGATGGAACACAGGATGTTCCGCAGCCTATGCAAAATGCAGTTCATATTAAGGCAGCTAAAATAACTCCTACTTTACAACAGCGCTTTGCATCTGACAATAAAAAAGAGTTGCAAAGCCAACATGATAATACTGATGGTAGCCAGTCTGACCCCATGAAAGTGTCAGTTTATGACAATTTGCCACCCGAGAATACATATGACAAACCTTTAGATTTGACGTATGAACAGGACAAAACCTATAAAAGTGTTGATCATGCACTGTATGTTGAAAATGACACAACAGTTGGTAATGAATACAAGCATGATGGTGTAGAGCCATATATGTTACCACCAAGACACTATGCAGTTAAACAGGTAGAGAAGTATCCACCTAGACAAGATGTTAACAGAACTTCCTCTATGCAGTCAGCAGTTTATGGTAATAATATGGATAATAACACATATCACACAAATAAGGACAGCAGCTATCGAAACTGTCCAGATGAAGCTCATCACATACAAAGAATGTGTCATGGATCTCAAGAGAGACACATAGTGAAGGATCAAATGATATTGCCACATTATAAAGAATGTTCTTACAATGCAAGGCCAGCCCCTGATCCGTCATTTGAACCAATGTATGCAAGAAAAGATCACATTTTATGCCACTCTGTACCTGAAGATGAGTATCATGAGAAAATTTATAACAGTGAAAGTATAGTATGTGATAAAGAAAAAATGTGCAACCATCAGAAATATGATGTTTTCAATTATCATCCACATGGAAACCGTGAATTACCTAGTCCAAGAGTGCACACAGTAAGCCATGTAGTCAGTTCAACAACAATGCCAAATTTAAGCCATTATAATAACATGTATGCAGCATCTGACATAGATGGTCATCATTATCCACAAGCTATGCACCAAACTTCAGCTAATGCGAGTATTTATGGGATGACTCCTTCAAGTCCGACTTATGTAGCATCACAATCTCCAGAGCTATATTCTCCTACTGGCCACACTAATACTACAAATCCATACAGAATGACGAATACTCCTCTCATTTCTGATGATGGCAGTTTTGGTCACATTCAGTCACATGCTAGTCAGACTATGTATGATTTATATGAGGGCATACCGGCATCATCAAATGCGCCGAGTGTTATAAGCCATCGTCACAGTCCAAGTGGCCTATCTGAAACAGTGTACATGCGGGGTCAGCCTCCGCCTTACCATATTGCAGCCCCATACACTAAACATGCTCAATATTTTAATGGTACAGGAGGATAGTGGTATCACACATGTGATTAACCTGATACTTAAAATACATTGTTTCTAATGTTTGCTTTATTTAATGTTCATCTGGTTAATCATGTTGAGAACTGATTCTAGATGTGCAATTTAAATGTGATATAATATAATGTGTAATAATGTTGAAGTTTAAAAGTAATTATAAGGTGCTAAGATATGGATCATATTGGAGCATTACCCAAAATAATATTTTTGAAAGAGTTGGTTTTCAAACGGCAAGCGAATAAATTAAATTGTAATGTTAAAAATCTGTAGGTACTAATTAAGTACAATTTGTAACAACTGTGTTGTATCAGATTTAATGGATTATACTATAAGAAAACTATTGTTATTAATGTTAAAAGTAATACTCTTGACAGTTTGTGAATGTTGTAATATTAACTGATAATTTCAATAAATTTCTTATTCTATTTTTACATTTTGAACATTATGTTGCTTATGGGTTAGGAAGGTGGTAAATATCTAAATAACATAAACATAATATGTAAATGATTTGGCTCTACAATGACAATCTTACTAAAATTATGAGATACTAGATGTAGTGTGGTTGTTGTATCTCTTTTTATATTCTAATGTTGGCCAAGTTGTGTTTCAAGCTGAAGAGGCCTGAGGCGCCATGTTGCTCCAATGCGCATTCGTGGAGGATAGTCTAATAAATTATTTTAATTTCTTGCTACTTACCGCTAGTAATATTTATACTAGATCGATTATAATTTTAATTTAATAAAATGTTTCATAATTAATTTTAATTGATATGTTCTATGACAAAATTTAATTTTTAAATTCGTATTTATTGTAAATTAATAATATGTAGCAATTTATTCTTATAATTGGTTTATATTACGAACGAATCGTATGTACCACTCGAAATGCCCAGCGTAGTAGACTATGGATTTTGTGCAACGCAATGGGTCCTGCGCATATATATTTTTTATCATTGATCTTGTAATGATACAATTTTATCGTCGTCTTTTCTAAATTGATTTAACTCGGGATTCCGTTGGCTAAGTAACACTTTTTATTATCATTAACATCCAAAGTAATAATAAATACAAAGTAATCATTGTAGATCTAAGTTTCTACTTTCGGTGTTCGTTAAAAGAAACATCTGAATTTATCAGTAGCTAGTGATGAACCTAGATGATCGCATTGATTGCACCTAATTTTATGTAAATTTTAAATAATTTATTTTCGAAAGATCGTTAGAAAAATATAATAATGTGCCATGTTAAATTACCTCATTAATTTGTGCTTCAGAATAATACACGAAAACGAAAAGTCGTTAATGAGGCGCCAATGAAGATATATTACTACACTTTCTGAAAATTAAACATCTTTGGTAAATTTAAACGCATACAAAATTCATTTATTATGTTAAATTGGAAGTATAGTGACCCGATAGTTACAGTAAATTATTGTTTTATTATTATATCTTTCATATATATGTATATCTAATTTGGGTAAATTCAAATACAAAATTGTTAACTGTGTGAACTGTGAAACAGAAAATGATTTTGAAGTCACTATATAGCACCAAATTAAATTGTTTTAAGTACTTAATTATGTGGAGAATACTTACACAATAAGTCCTTGTCAACATTGTGTTTTCATATCAATTGCTCTCTGTTATATTTTCACAATAATATTTTAAATTTTAATATCGATTTATGCATTTATAGTAAATATCTACCTACTCTAATAATTTGCTGTGATTTTTAATGCACACATTCGTCCTAAGATATCCCCTGTAATGTAATACGATTTTATACATATATGTATATTCTAATTATTTTTAGTAATTTTAATTATACGTACTTAAATGTCGCGAATATCTCTGGTTGTTCCTACTTTTGTATAAATTATACTTTATGTAATATGTTTAAACAATATCTTCTTATACATACTTATATTTTGTGTATCTTTACGTACATTTTAATTTTGCTATTATAATATTTCGCTATACTTAAAAGTGACCAGTAAAATAACTTTTTAGTTGATATAGGTACATAAAATATAAAATTCTGCTGCATTTTAGAACGACCTAAGTTTAAATTATGAAATATTGGTAGTGTTCTTGATACTTTATCAACATAGGTTTATTACTTTTACGCACGACCTTTTATTATTTGACGTGTAGATACTACTTTTTTGTTAAAAAGAAAAACATTACCCTCCTTATGTAGTCGGGTAAAATTAATAGGAAGTGTGCAATATTGTTTTAAAACCTATTCATGTAAATAGTCAGAATATACTTGCTTAAGATTTATAAAACTACTTCCAATATATAATATTACAAGTGTAATATTTGAAGTGATTTCTATAATGACGAGAACATTTTAATTTTAAGGAAACCCAAAAAGACAAGGCCAACTCTTAGCTTCTCAAATCTACGTTTCTACAATCATAGGACGATTTTATTATGTAACGGGTACCTACTCACGGAGGTTTATGCAGTTCGATCCAGTGGTTACATTCGGAATTAAGGACCGTGGAATCTGGTGGTTAGTTTATGTAAATCGCAAATAGTGCAAAGTGTGGCGCGTAAGGATACAGTTAGTATTGTGTGTCGTGATATGGAACCTAAAACAGAAAAACGTACTACTACTAGACGTAGGGTAGATAGGTTAATTAACCACTAGTGCTTGTCAACGGTTTCTCCCCGCCACCGCAGTTTGGCCGTGACCACGATCTATGCAACTGGGTCGAAATATCGGCAGAAAGAAATTAAAAATCGCATATCGTGAGTACCCGTTACATAACAAAATGTATACATTCCGCGATAATATTAGTTTAAAATCATAAATCATAGGACGAGTTTGTAAATAAAAAAAACCTGTGACAATTTCTACGTAATTCAAACCAATAGCCGTAAGTAATAAATATAAGTTGTACCGGGGTTTTGGTATTTTTAAGGGGCAGAAGCAAGTAATATTTCAGTGTTCGAATCTTAATGTTGTTTAAGCTGAAATGTTACCGCAAATATGGGATTTGAATCCTTAACCCTAAATCGGAGGTCAAAGATTCATCACTATTGTTTATCTTTCACAGTTAGCGAAAAATGTCATTATTTGTGGAAACATTAATTGCTGTTGTTCATTGGAAATACCGAAATACCGATAAAATACATGGTTGGCTTGAATAAAGTAAAAATTGACCTACGTTTTTTGTTACACCTTTTTTTTTTTTTTTTTTTTTTTAAGTGGGTAATCCTCATGGATACCCAGCCACCCGGGGCGGCAGCTGGGTTATGCCGGACTCTTACCGGCTAAACCCCCACTGTGTTTTCTCCTCGCACCGTACGGCGGGAACACGGGTAAGCTTTCGCAGTCATCCGCGAACCCGCCGGTGCCTGGCCGCTCCCGCAGCCCCTCCTCGCGTGGAGCATAAAGCTCCCCTTCAACAGCAAGGCGCGCCAGAAAACACAAAGGCGCGCCTTACCTCCAAGGCCCCATCCGCAGGGTGACGGTCCAACCCCGAGACCGCCACCCAGGGGCCGTGGGCATGGCAAGCCGACACCCGCAAGGCATCCCTACAGGCATCGACCAACCACACCCAGCGGATCCGTTCTTTGGTTCCGCCGCAAACCACCAAACGGCCGCAGAGGATAGGGAGGACGGCAACGACACACCGCATCTCCTCTTCCTCTGCGGCCCCACCGCCAACGCATCTGACGGTGCGCCCCCGTTCGGTCGCGGGAGATAGGGTGCACGGCAACGACACACCGAGACACCTCTCCTCCCGCGACCCCTCCTGGCTGCAGAGGCCAGAAAACACCGACCTCCACAGCCCCCTCGGATGCGTCCGGAGCGGGCCCTCAGCCAAGCCCGCTCGGAGCGTCCCCTCCCTGGGATCTCTCTTGGCTTCACCGCGGCGCCCCCAGCCACGGTTACTGAGCCCCCTCACCACGACAAGGTGGAGATCCCTGCGAGGGGGATCCCTCCCTCCCTTTTGTTACACCTACAAAAAAGCCATGTTCTGTGACGGAAAATTACTGTTATAATAAACAGTTTAGGATATCCTAAGTTCAAATAGAAAACAAAATTTCTACGTGTTCACAGATTTGAGAACCTAGGCAGAGCCGTACAAAAGTTAAACATATCCTTTATTGGGTAACTTATAAAACTGAACAGATATAATACTTTTTTCGTAATTTCATGATTTTTACATGAAGAGGCCCATTCGATATAGATAAATTGTTTTCTTCCTAATAATTTCTTTTTTTCTTGTAATATAGGAAGGTGTATAAATTGTATATTCAAGCTCTGAAATGTTGTACACTTGCTTTTAAAGTCTAGTCATGAATACAATTTGTTTTGTTCTTTTATTACCGATTGATTTTAGTATGCAGGGACCATGTAATTACATCACAATTCATTTATATCATTTAAAATATGTACGTGCAAATATGTATAATGTAAATATACCTATAACTCGGGGCAAATTCGATATGGAATGTTTAATAACAAAGCGTTGCCTAGCAACCATTGACAGGCAGGGGAATGCAACTTTTTGTTGTTTTATCAGCCGTGTTTTACCTAATATTAACTTTTACCTGTAACTTATAATAGGTTGCAAATCCCGTCATGGGTTTAGGGTTGTAATATCATTAGTTATAAAATGACGATAATGGTAAATAAATTTAGTTTGACTGGTTTTAGCATATTATTTTGCAGTTGGTCGTTATTAGATAATCAACGCTTCTTAATTAAATTACTCCGCGAAAATTTAATGCATACTTTGGTTGAATACAATATGCATTTGTGTACAAATTCGTGCAAGTTGGTGATAACCCTACATAGGACTTTTTATGGTTTGTTCACATTTATTCCAGATCGAATTTGCCCCGAGTATATATGTTTTCTTGGTGACGTCTGTCACATGCTATATAAAATGTAACGATTACTAATGAAATAACCCTAGTGTTAATAATTATTATAGTTTATAAAATAATGATTAATAAATTCTAATAGCCTAATGGTATGTTAAGTCACTATGTTCTATTGTAAATACAATTAAACATTTCCAGAATAGATTGAAATGATTGATTACATTCAAACTTGATGCCAGATTTTCTACTCGTATAAAAGTAAAATGGTGTATATGTCGTTTCTTATTTAATAAAATGAAAAAGTCTAAGCAACAGTCACATCTCGATATATAATATACCATATGTGGAAATCGTATTAATCATGATAAGGGTTGCTAAAAGATTATCAGGAGAGTTAAGAATTTTTTGGAATTTTTAACCGACTTCCCAAAGGAAAGAGGTTATCTATTCGTCACGTATATTTTTTTTTTTTTTTTTTTTTTTTTTTTAATTGCCAAATTCACGTTTTATGTGGTCTTTTATGGTCCATTTTTCTGCCACGCAGGTTAGTGTTTGCAATCAGAATTGGTGAGCTTGTGTACAAAACTATTTCATTTCATAAAATGCAAGTCATAGTTTCCTTTTAGCTATACTTGTCCTTTTATGCATGTCGATAAGATTGTGAGAGTGTAAACTTGCGTGAGAGACAAAAGAACCCAAAGAAAAATCCGTATTAAATAATACGTATGGCAACCCTACATAATGATTTTGGTTTTCATTATTTTTAAATTTTATTGTCCATTATGTAACCTGTTCATTATTAGTACTATTTTTCATACTTAACGATATGCCGTCATGTAAAATGCGTAAGGGTACGGGTGCTAAACTTAATTACTTAAAGCAATTTAATATGCAAGTCTATTTATTCTTGTATTTATATTAGTATAAATAATACCAAAATGCTATATTTTCTAAAGACTGAAACCTGAACATATCATTTAATTGTGTATTTTCGTATCATTTATTTTGGCTTATTAATTTATGCTATAATTTATTTTATTATGGTTAGTTTAATTTTCAAGCTTTTCACACTGCCGTTCGAATATGAACATTATATATTTTTTTCTTATTTTTCTGATCGACCCATAAATGGCAAAAGAATTAACACTTTAAAAATTACTCATATGTTTATGATTACATGTATCTCGTCCGTGTCATATATGAAACAACTTGCGCCAAATAAATGTTGAAATATGTGATAATTTATCGTATATTGTCTATATTCGAACTCATTGCATACGCATACGCATATACCTAAATACTTATTTATCCCGTAATACATATACAGAGGTTTATCTATTTTATTTTTACTATAGACCAAGGACATGGTTTGTAGTAATATAAAGATACATAATTGTTGTTAAATGTGCCAAAACTCTATGTCTAACTCTACAAATAACGTTTGGTCAGGTTGGCTGGTAGCTCTATAACTAAAGGTTTTATGGGATTTTTCTCTTTCTATATAAAACGTTACAACCTTGAGAAGTGTGTGTAACTGAATAATATTTCTTGTATTTTCTATTTCTATATAAATTTTATTATTATTTCTACTCCGTCCGACCATGCGCAAAATCAGTTAAATTCTATGGGTAGCTGTGCTACCGTTAACTAAAAATAATCGATAAGATCTTTTATACATATACATTATTTCTTTTTACCTTTGTACTAAGCAGTTAACTATATTGCGGTTTTCTAACAAATTTTATGTATAAATTTAATAAAGGGTGGTAGGGGTTCTTATACCTACCTCTTTGTCTTTATCTTGTTCGTGGTCAGTTTCTATAACAAACGTTTTACTCGCTCATGTCCTATTTAAGTACGAGGTGTTCCTAATTTAAAATGAAGAGAAGTTAAGGTAAAATGAATGAAAAATATCATAAATATATAAATATTATAAAACGGATAAATTAATGGGAAATGGTTTATTTCTATGCCTTTTTGTTTTACGTGAAACCAGTTTTGGGGTGTAATACAGGAAAATACATAGTCCATAATAAATATTACTTTTCAAATACCGATATTCACTACTTGTTTTGACAACTTTTGTTTAAATTCGAACCGTTCATTATTCAGTCCTCCATATTAAAGGTAATATTCAGTTCTGTTTTCATTTAAATTCATACTTATATCAAAGCATACTTGATGTACAAAAAGTGTAGAATCAGTGATTTACTACAATATCTACAAAATATGTTGAAATATTGAATGAGTTTTAATATTTGACTTTAAACTGTTTTCACATAATGCTTCAGCATGATTAATTATACATTTTACATTTAATTAACAAGACTTGATCCTTCCTACTTCTTAATTATTTTTATTAATGTTTCTCATGATTGTTATAAAGTCTAATTATAAATCAACCTTGAGGTTGTTTTAATTCTTGTTTATTAATCTACGATGTCTCTGACTTACAACAAATAATCGCGAAAATTTTATAAAATATTGTTATTAAAGTGTATAATGAAAATAGAGTTAAAATGTGTCGTAAATATAATAATAGTATATCCCTGTTTCGTGATCCCTAACCGTAATTGTTAAATAGTCCCCAAATGTCTTAATATACCAGATTTGTTTTATCTAGAGTAGTTGGAAAAACACGATGTTAGGATGATAGTATAGATTTATAAGAGAGTTTCGATAGCTCTTTCGATTTTAACACATAGAAAACAGTGGGTTTCATACAGAAAAGTTATTTGCAATATCCTATACATATTGACACGTCATTAGATATGACACATGGATTTATTAGGAATGTTGTAGTTTAGTTCTTACTAGCTAAACCCACCACAGGATTGAACTCTCATAAATGTGGCTACTTTTGTATACACAGTATTTTATACCAAGTGTTTGATGGATCTTGTTTTTTATTGCTTATAGTTTGTCGTTGAACTAAAATTTCGCAAATCAGTCGCTCAAACTTGTAAAATTATTCGTGACTAAAATCCATGAAAATATTAAAGAATTGACAACTTTGTAAATTCTAACAGTTTCGGTTTAAATAAAAATGTTTGTTTTGACAAGTTATATTTACCTACATTAAGGAATCGGGGGGTAGGCGTACATGCACGAAGGTACTGTTACCTCATTTCTTTTACTGTAGCTTGATTTGATTCAGTTTATTACATTTTTTACCATTACACATATTTATGATACGAAAACGTGAAAAAGTACAAAAATGATATTCGGATAATAAAGTAATTCCTAAGTATATGAAATATGTACTATTGTATTTACATAATCATGTCCATAAGCATTTAGGGAAAGGATATAGATATGAATATTTGTAAAATGAATGTAAACGATACGTAAGTAAACAGAGATAGATGTAAACGTACAGGTAGAGATTTACAAATAAATAATTAGCGGTGAATAATGGTTTATTTATTTTTTATTTGGTAAACATTATTTCATGATAGTACCCACTAGTTTTAGAAAACACGACTGTAATTAGTTTTATGGCACAAATACTTTGTCGCTTGTTGCACAAATTAAATGGACTATTAAAAATACACATTTAAAACTAGTTATGTTAAAATACTTATAACAAATCTTCATACTAGACATTAGAACTGTACATTTGTTATAGATACAATGTGGTATTATGTTTTAATTAATTATGTTTTGTAATCGAAGTGACATAGAATTGCCATTAAAACACTTGAAACTTGTCTTTTCGTATTATTTTAGATGTACCTTTTCTATTCCTTGCTTTAAACGCAATAAGTTATAGTAAGTTTAAGTAGTATGTTGTAAGTTCAGTCTAAACATACCAAGGCAGGCGACAGGAGTTGACATGTATCCCTTCATATCAATGTGGGCAAGTAAGAATTCGCGAGGCCTTCTGATCAAAGTTGAATTGGAGTTTGTCGACGTCGAAAAAAAAGACGACCAAAAATAACGTCACCAAATGGATACAAATAAAAGTCGATCTTGCAATCCGACGAACAGAAAAAAAGCCACCAAATCTAGATCCTCCGGCCCCCAACACCAAGTCGTCAAGAAAACTTTAGTTAGTGTGTGGCACGAGGCCGTAGACGGAAGTTCACACTGCCCACGCCTTAGGCTGTGTCCCCAGTAGACACTCCATTTCAAATATATGGCAGTGCGTACTAAACCGATACGTCGCAAATTCGGTTGGCCGCGAACAGTTTGCCTACTGGGTTCACATATATAAATGTGCAGTGAATTATGGCACGAGGAAGCGGTGATATGGCCAAGCCCTTCCTCATTTTTGCATAAAAAGGAGATATCATGAATTTAGTCCAAATCACAGCGCTTTTGATTTGTATACGCCTTGAATACTCTAAAATCAAAATTTCGTATAGAACTTACAATTTTTCTTTCCTGTTTTTTTATAGATGTACCTTACTCAGTTTTAAAGATGGATGGATTTCTACTGTGCGTCTGTGATGTCTATCGTAATTATTGTCGGACCTAAAAAATATATTCTTTTGCAATAAATAGGTAATCATTTTGATACCTATAAGTCGAAATCTTTATTGCAATCTACGTTTTGTAATAAGTTTCTGTAAAAGATTGAGGTACAATATTTATTCCACAGCGAACTTCTTCGTTTTGAACTATTTTTATGCGCAGACTCTAGAAAAGTGAAATTAGTTCACTAGTTCCAGGTCAGCGCACCTCGTTAAGAACCACTTATCTACCTGTTGTTTACGGTGTAGATAAATATTTTTGTGCTCTCTAAGAGCAAACGCAAACGAAATTATTGAATGAAAAAGATACGTTACTTTAGTAAGTTGTAGTTATTGCATTAAATTAACTAGGTATACTATGTCCGTATCGTACCTACATTTATTTAAGAAAATTTGGAAAGTTAGGTGTATTTGTTTTATGGAACTGTTAGGTATATAGAGCAGTTATTAGAGAAACAATTCATATTTAAGCGATGTTAAGTATGATTTTTAATTAAGCTCTTCATTGTATAGTAGTCATTCAACGCCATGTCCACACAACGTAAATAATATTAGTGCCGTGCAAGTAGATACTTAATCGATTCCATTCACGCGCCGGCGCTGTAGTCTTTCTCTCGCTAAAAGATATCACACAAATATCAGCTGGTTCACAAATAGGTACTAAACTGGGAGTTATACCAATTGTAGTCTCCGACATTGCTTTGCATTGAGGTACCATAGTGTTTAGTGAAAGAAACTGGTGATTGTTTTCTGTTAAACGTAAGATGTATTAAATATTGTTACAGTGGTGCTTTTAATATAGCGAGTAGATCTACGTTTTTTGTGCCCCATAATTTTTTCAGCTATATTACATCAAAGTGGAATTTGATATTTCGCGTACTTAGCAATTAGGTATTAGCCAAAATGCCAGGCGCTAGACACAAGATTTTAGGACATGTCCTATCTGGCTTTTGTCATAAGATGAATCGGCGTAAACCACTTTATGGCGACTCTTTGGATACACCACTTAACCGCTGCCTTACGACATTCGATATTACTTTACTAGGTAAGAAGTGTACTTAAATCATAGTTCACTATTTACTAATATGAGCTTATATATTTATATAATTATTTAATTGTTGCACAAGTGGTTTTCCTCTGTGAAATTCAATTCAGTCTAAACTTTAGGCCATAGTTCACCAATAAAACCTACTGCATAAATATAAACTTCCCACATCTTTGAGGTCAGTGTCTTCAACAAGGTGTGGTGTTTCCCGTCCCGTTAAAATTTTATATTTATTAAGTATTGATAAATGTAAATTTAACATTAATTATATAGGTATTTATTAAACGTTTGAAAGACATTTTTTCATTTTTTACGAATTTTACCCAATGTTGGCTAAATTATTCTTGTGTTTATTCCTTCACTCTATTTTTTATCTCCTTGTCATGTATAATGTACCTACTGTATTTTTATTGTATTTGATTCTAGGTGTGGGTCATATGGTTGGTGCTGGCATATATGTTTTAACAGGAACCGTAGCACGTTATATGTCCGGACCAGCAACGGCTGTAAGTTTTTTACTCGCTGGAATAACATCGACGCTTGCAGCCCTATGCTATGCTGAGTTTGGGACAAGAATACCAAGAGCTGGTAGTGCTTACGCATACACTTACGTCAGCCTTGGGGAATTTTGGGCCTTTATAATTGGGTGGAATATAATACTTGAATATATAATAGGTAAGCAGAGTCAACTTGGATTCATGTACGTATGTATGGTTATACGATATGTATCTGGTTTATTTATTCCGCATAATCAACTTTTCAGGTGCCGCGTCAGTTGCGAGAGCTTGGTCGGGATACTTAGATGAAATGCTTCATGGTGCTATCACCAATGCCACAATATCGATCACAGGAGAACTGCATGAAACCTTACTCAGCACATATCCTGATGTATTGGCCTTCTTGATTTGTATAGTTGCGTCGTTGATTTTGGCTGTTGGAGTAAAAACTTCTGCATATATCAACAATGGCCTTACTATTCTTAATCTTCTGGTGATATCGCTCGTTATATTTTTAGGATTTTACTACGCCGATTGTTCTAATTGGTCCGAGGAAAATGGAGGTTTCATGCCGTTTGGATTCAAGGGTGTAATGGCAGGGGCAGCAACATGTTTTTATGCATATGTGGGTTTCGATAGTATATCAGCATCAAGCGAAGAAGCCAAAGATCCTACAAGGTCAATTCCTATCGCAACGATTCTGTCTATGTCACTTGTCGGAATAATTTATATCTTAGTAGCTATAGCACTAACGTTGATGGTACCTTATAAGAATATTGTTCCCGAAGCTGCTTTACCGGCAGCGTTAGGCGAAGTTCACGCAGACTGGGCTAAATATGCTGTCGCCGTTGGCGCAGTGTGTGGAATGACGACCACTTTATTGGGATCACTTTTTTCTCTGCCTCGTTGCTTATACGCCATGTCAGCGGATGGTTTATTGTTTGGTTTTCTCAGCGATGTCAATAATAAATCACAAATACCGATATCTAACCTCATTATATCTGGTTTATCTTCTGCTATAATTGCTTTGTTATTTGATCTAGAAAAGCTGGTTGAGTTTATGTCTATTGGAACGTTACTTGCATACACCATAGTAAGCGCAGCTGTTATAATTCTTCGCTATCGTCCTACGCCACCTTTGGATGATAAACACTTCAGTGTTCCTCAATTGGAATCTCCTGGCGATCGAGAAGATAGTTCTGCAACCGGCACACCTGGTACAGACGGAGGATCTTCTTCTTCCGAGGTAAATTTATATAGCTAACGGGCACTTCCGTCTACTTTTAAAACAATATACCTATAACGAAATTTCAAAGATGGTTCAAATATTTTCCGGTGCATAAGATACCTAAGTATATTAGCGTCAACCCTGGCAATTGCCAAATTTCAACGATATTTTATCTAGATTCCAAGTCCAAACAAAAATAATGTGTCACTTTATTTACATACCTGATTGTTCAATTTTCAGATGTTTGAAGCGCTGATGGTAGGGCGTCTGCGACCTGAATACGCGTGGTTGGAACCACTTACTGGAGGCAGAGCTCCTGTGACGACCTGGGTGTACATTTTCACACTGGCAACTGCAGCCCTTTGCGTGCATAACTACTTCCTGGCTGAGCCGGCAGGCCATTGGGCACTTCTTCCTACTTTTATCCTCCTCTCTATTATTATTGCGTGTAAGTACTTTTATTTTTAGGTACCCTACTTTATTAAGCTCATTCATCAAATTAATTGAAATTTCGGGTAGTTACGTATTTAGTAACTATGTACCTAAATAACAGTTTATTACAGGAAATTAACATTAAATTGTGTTGGTTGAGTAATAATCTAGTACAAGTGTAAAAGGCTTTTGCTTTATCACAATACGTGTGGTGTTTTTACAACCTTCACGTCATGATAGTGATGAGATGAATTTCTGTTTTTTCCAAGCGTGTTTCTCATTTAAGTCATATTATTTTATTAAATGCATGTCGATCTCTCATAATTATACAGTTTTATTTCATTTCACACATGTTTCGTAAACATGTTTTAGGTCTGGTGATTATTTGGGCTCACCAGCAGAATCCGATGAAGTTGCCGTTCCGAGTACCCTGGGTACCTTTGCTGCCTGCCATAAGTGTGATGCTTAACTTGGAGTTGATGATCAACCTTAATTCTCTTACCTGGGCCCGATTTACTATTTGGATGACATTCGGTACGTCAACATTTATCTTTATGACAAGTTGCATTAGCTTTATAACAGGCTGATGTCTTTATTAAGATCTGATTGTGGTGTTAATTTCGAGAAAAAGTTAATAACTAAAATTACTTTGTAATAAACACGTTAATGTTAAGTTAGGTTAAGTGGAGAAGTAAGTGTTTTTGTTGGCACAGAGAATATAATATATTCAACGACAATGCATTACATTATGTTATTAGCTATATGGAGCATAAGCTATTAATATTATTTTTCTCTCCCGTAAATCTTAGTAATAGCAATTTAACAATTTAATTCCAGGACTTCTCTTATACTTCCTGTACGGGATACACCACAGTAAACTGGGCGAAGGTGTGACAGGTCTCCTCTCGCGCTCGGGTAGCGGTAGCGGTAGCGGCGGGTGGGGGGCGGTAGAAAAGACTAGCTCGTTAGCGCGGCGGGTAGGCCGACTCGGCCGAGGTAAGGGGGACGACCGAAAACCGATCATCAGCGACGATGAACTCGCGAGACGGGACCCTTGATTCTAAGCAACGATACACCATCGCGATTCTTCTATTTACATCGGATCGGATACCTAATACAAAATGTTGAACTATTAATTCTCGGGTTATTTTCGAGTAAAATAGATTGTTAAGCATGGGTGTAAAGCAAAATTGATAATATGTGTTATGAACTCGCACGCTATTACGAAACACTAAAGGTAGGTAAATATAGGTAGTTAGCAAGGCATATTATGTAAAAGAAGAGATAAATTGCGACCTATATCTTTTTGTAGCAGAGAAACAGAGCTTTTGCGCTGTATTTTATTTTAAAGTGAGTGATAGTACATACCGTAGGTACGTGATCTTCCAATGTACCTAATCCTTTGAAATAAGACTTCTCGCATGTCTTCAATCATGGTCTTAAAGTGTCAAGCGCTCAAGCGCAAAAGGCCTGGTTTAGACACTCATAAGATAAAAACATTAGCATGTACGGCAGTTCCATAATGTAGAGAATGAGTCAAATTAAATTTTAATCTAGTCACAATCTAGTCTCAATGTAGATTTAAATCAAAATTTAAGAAGGTAAGGAAAGTTAAATTATATATTGTGACCATGCAAAATGCAATTATTATTGTTATTGTCTGCTTATGGTAAGCAATGTATTTTATATGTATATAACTTCTTTGTCCTAGTCTTTAGATTAAAAGTACAAATGCATACATATACAAATGTATCATTAACTACGTAGCTTCTGAACAAGGAGTAAGGTCGTATTCACAAACATTCTAGTAGGATAACGATTTCTTGTGTTGAGCTGTCGTTTTAGTTCACATTTTGATAGATATAAATTGGACTTAACGGGATAAATTCATGGGCGTTGCATTATTAAGGGGGTCCAACAAGACGTAATTAGAAATATTATTTCTCTCACGTATGTAAGCTGGAAGCAGTGTCCGGAATAGACTCCGAAATTTGCCGACAAAAACGAGATATCAACTGTTTTGTTTTGTTTTTTTTCGATTATGAATCGATCTTCCCCCTATAAATGCTCATGAATAGTAATTAATAGAATGCCTACGTATTAGTAAGGTGTGGGTCAATGACAGACATTATACGTACTTAATTAGTAAATTTATTTGAAACAAATTGTCTTTTTTCAATTATTTTATGGTCAATCAACAATTTAATTACTTGGAATACATAAAGTACCGAAATTACAATGGATTGTAAATTATTTTATTAATTTGGAAAGATTTGGCGAAGAAACAAACAGGTAATAGTCTCCGCGTACGAAGACGCGTCAACATATTGCAAATACACCATTCTATCGTAATACTTAGAAATGTTCATGGTAAAGTTTCACACTGTATTTCGTGTTAAAAGTAATAATTGTTAAATTATAGAATTTAAAACATATAACAAAAACCTTAAAATATTTAACAAATTAACAATAATAACCAATATTTACTAGATGTTGTGAATAATTATATAAAGTGTTGTAGCACAAATTGTATTATTAGGTTTGTAACGCACCATAGTAATTTTTTGAAACGTAACATTATTATAAATAAAATGAAAGAAAGCTCTTCCAGATGCATTTAAGGGTTCATGCTGAGATATAAAGGGTCATTTTTAAATTGCCCGGTTTTATTAAAATTCCATTGTCTGATATATAAAATCTTCAAGAAATACTAAATAGGTACCTATATAAAATTTATTTACATTTATTTTACTTGTTAAATATTATGCTTGGTGGTTTATTAACGTTGTTGATTCCGATTAGTAATATATTCTTTGTTATATAATTAGTTGTTTGTGTTTTAACTATTCTTCCTTCGTGTGACATAAGCAACATAATTTTAAACATATTTTATATTTGTTATAAAAATTTAGAAGATGTGAAGCCAGAAGTTTATAACCGGTAGGAGTTAAAAATGTGAAGTTACTGTAAACCAGTGTCGTTTGTAGTATAATGTAGATATTCAATATTACTCATATATGCTTACTATATTCGAGAGATAAGTGCTGATAATATCCGAAGAACTCAACTTCCACATGCAATTGTATTGTTATTAGACTATGTGTATATTTTAAATAATGTTGATGTGTATATTAAGATCAGATGGAAATATAAAAAATACTGACATGAACTGTTGTTTCAATCCCTGTATTTCACAAATACATTATCATCTAAATAATAAATGAAATTGATGTTTAATTTAACAAACTTTAATGATTTTCTTACAAAATTAAACAATTATTTATTTTGTACGACCCTAAAGCGAAATAAATATACATTTTATTTTAATGACGAAATATTGAAAATACTTGCAACGGTTTCGATACACCGACGCGAAATATACAGGTAATTTATTTCCTTCGAAAATAGTAAAGAATTTCATTCAAGTAATTTTCGAAACAATACGTGCTAAATTAATCCTATTCTTATAAAATTATCATTTAACACAACCAACTACCATTTCAAGCAGTAATCTAGTCACACGAGTCTTAGTAATAGGGTTCCGATTTTACCCTTTGGGTACGGAACGCTCAAAACTCACGTGATATTCGAGTAGCTTCTAATTTGGAAGCGTTCGGTTTTATAAGTTTTGACATAATTTTCCTATATTATATCATACTGATTAAAGTAAACATGATCGCATTTAAACCTGCTATAGTTTTAACTTTAGGACTAATAATTGCACAAACACAATGTATGCTGCGTACGTATTGAGCTAACATCAAGCCATGAATACAAAAAATGTTTAGGTTCGAATTTCTTGAAAATTTTCAAAATTAGCAAATTTCACACAAAAGCGTACTATAAATAGCAAAACTAAGGACCGCTTATGGTTTACTGTATTTTTTTTTTGTGAAATTGAATAATTTAGGGTCTTAATTTAACGTGTGGGACCTTTATCTTCAAAGGGAACACCACGGTACGATTTTTTAAAGTATATGCAAGTAAAAGTATGCGGAAAAATAGATGAATCACAAAGTTCAGCGCTAATGAAAGTCAACAACTAATCAATAAGTAATTTGAGTAGTTACACTTACTCTATTCATTCTTAATATAATTTCATAAACAAACTGGAAAACAAATTGACGTTTAATTATTCACGATAAATACAACTAATTGGAATAAAACCTATTGGTTCAACCTAAATTACAATTCATCCATAAATAATACATTTTCCACAAATTTCAACTAATGTTGTACATTTTATATACAAATACTTCAGTAACAACACTATACCATAGAAAAGGATATAATATCTACTAATATTTAAGTATTTACTGTACTCTGATTCAGAGCTCGCCATACAAATATTGGAAATAACACGAAAAAATGTATTTATCTATAAACTAGCTAACCCAGCAAACTCTGTTTCACCTAAAAGTTAAAAATCTAAAATTATCAGTGTTCTTCCATTATATTATGCATGTATATATGAAAACCTTCCTCTTAAA
Organism: Spicauda simplicius; assembly: GCA_949699795.1. NCBI lineage: Eukaryota > Metazoa > Arthropoda > Insecta > Lepidoptera > Hesperiidae > Spicauda > Spicauda simplicius. The sequence goes on from OX453065.1 coordinate 10,998,850, forward strand.
TCACTCTATCTATTTAAAAAAAACTGCATTAAAATCCGTAGCGTAGTTTTAAAGATCTAAGCATACATAGGGACAGACAGCGGGTAGCGACTTTGTTTTAAACTATGTAGTGACGATCATTTTTTTTTAATTCTTCAATATATGACTTCAGAGATCTTTTATCTATTTTACATCAGTTATAATTTAGCTTTGATCTCGTATGGATGCCATATATACGTGATATAACAGACACTTACAAGATAGCCAGATTGAAAACATTTACAAAATCAAATATATATAAAATTTTATAAATGATTTCTATTCATCTTACTTTATCTATGCATCTGAATCACGGTTCAGAGTACAGTACACACAATGTTTTAGTTAGTACACGATTATTACTATACTTTATTACTATATTAGTTCAATTAAGACAAAACTAATTATCACACCTGGTCTTAATTTGACATAATATTTAAAGAAAAACACAATAGTTTCATCCATAAATAGATATAGATATATTGCTAAATACAAAACCAGTTCATAATAGTTTAATGTTATATTGTCTAATATTGTACCGACTACTATTCATTAATACTACTCGACCAAAACAATTAAGCGCATGTCAGTTGAAACGTCATTAGAATTAGGGATTTGCCATCCCGATACGAAGTATATTCTATTACCAAATACCAAGGGTATGTAGGTATACTATTATTAAAACATACACCATAGTGGTCTATATTCAATAGTCGTGTATTTTTCATGCGCCTAATTGTTGTGGTCACGTATTAAATACGATAACTTGTAGCTATTATAATATATTATATTTGTATGGTTAAATATATATTAGAATTTGTGTTTGAATTTGAACGCGAACATATTTTTTTATATATTGATAACACTAAAAGTAATTCGTTGAAAAACAAATGAGAGAAATGCACAGAACCTTTTGTACGAACACATTCAATATAGTTAAGGTTCTTAAACAAACGGTGAGTTAACGGAAGACAATATTCATTAGCAAGTAGGTATTACTTAAACTCGGGCTGTTTAAAATGCGACAAAATCACTATTTTTCCTAATTACCTATATCACTGATAATCGTTTAAAACACTGGGATTAATATAACAAATATATTGAATTGAGTGTGTATGTAAAATATACCCACTGATTAGTATATATTCAAAATGCGCAGAAATATACTCAACTTGACGTAACAATTCAGCAGTTTAAAGTCATTTCACCCTCATGATTTTAGGCGCTAACCAAATATATATCTAATACAAATTGCAAATAAACATCAGCACATTTACTGATAGTTGAATGTTAAGAATTCACTGTCAATCATGGACATGTTTAATTATTGCGATATTTAATCAGAAGTACTATCCAAGTTTATAATGAAAAGTGTTGCTATGCGTAAAGGTGGGCATTCACGTTACGACGGTCGCACGGACTGTCGCACGAACTACGGTGATATGCGACAAATTCGATCGTGAATGGCTTGATCCTAAAGCGGATTGTACGGCCAAGGTCATGTCGCAGGTCCGTTGAAGTACTCAACTGTCGCTGCGACAGTCCGTCCGACCGTTGTAACGTGAATGCCCACCTTCAGAACTAACATGGAAAGCTGAGAAAGATTGAACTGTCCATACACAATTTACAATTAGAGGACATTGAATCGTAGTCGGTACATTGCCAACAACATGTATGAGTAGAACTCGATTATATTACTATTTACATAGTACACATGAACCAGCCGGGACTTTATCCCAAGACATTGAATGATTAGCTATTATCTAATTGAGATTTCAGTCTTATCTGTTGAACCGGGATATTTGCCACGCGGACATTGGTAGTCGTTGTAACCTGCTAATAGTCTTACGGCCCCATTGCAGCCATATGAAGCCGACGACTAAGCACAGGACGATCTCTATGTAGAATCCGTCTATTCGTATGTCGCATGTGCCACCTTTTTCCTTGCATAACTGGAAAAAAAAATGTATTGAAATAAACATCGCTATCTCGACAAGTACAACACAATTAATATAATAAAGCTATGGACGATCCAGTGGAGATGGATAAGAGCCTCAAGTTGACCCTTCTCTTATTCTCAATCGGGCAATTGAAGTCCCTCCGGAACCTTTATGAGAGCAATAATATTCCTGAAATAGCAGCCTCCTAGCCTATAAAATCTAAAACACAGCATCATCCTTTTTGGAGGACCTTTTTTGTTTCCATGAAATTGAAATCCCATGAAAAGTCTACTTTCGCTGATTGTATATTCCCAAGAGAACGAAAGTAAAAAATACACTGAATTGTTTTGTCTTTTCACATGTATAAGTACAATGCGCATATAATTCCGCAGCTTATGTAGCTGTCTAATGATGTACAAAATGAAACAATGTCGGGCGTGGTCATAAGTTGAATGGTTAGAACGAATTATAACCGAATTATATGAACTTACCACTAACTCTCTATAGTTTTTTATTATTGACAAACCCCACCAAAAGCTATTATGAAACAAAAAAAAAATCCGTAGAAAACAAACAAAACCTTAATAGTCATAATTTCATTAAGATGAAACTATGACTATTAAGGTTTTTTTGAGCGTAATATAATCATAACAATCGTCATAGAAGTGTTCATATGACGATGACTGTTCAATAATCACAACTATGCTGGGGGCAAATTCGATATGGAATAAATGTAAACAAAGCATAAAAATACGTATGTAGGGCTATCACCAACTTGCACAAATTTGTACACAAATGCATTTTATAATAAACCAAACTATGCACTAAATTTTCAATAAGTAATTTAATTAAGACGCGTTGATTAACTAATAACGACTAACTGCAAGATAATATGCTAAAACCAGCCAAACAAAATTTATTTACGATTATAGTCATTGTATAAATAATGATGTTACAACCTTAATTCCATGAAGGGATTTGCAACCTATTATAAGTTACAGATAAAAGTTAATAACAGGTAAAAGACAGCTGATAAAACAACAAAAAGTTGCATTGCCCTGCCTGTCAGTGGTTGCTAGGCAACGCTTTGTTGTTAAACATTTCATATCGAATTTGCCCCGAGTATGGGTAGATACACAAATGACTCACATCAGTCTCAACTTGTGTGGAACAAGTGTTATCATCCATCTCAGCCAGGGAGCAGCTCTTGTACGTGAGGTGGTCCACCGCCCACAGCGCGAACGTGTTCGGCCAGTTCGTGCCCAGGTTCGACACCGTGTTGAGCAGCGTCATGTACGTCCCGCCCACGGTGGGGTCCGATATCTTCGCGTAGAACGCCATGCAAGCAACGAACATGCAGTACAGACACGTCTGGAAATTGAAATGTATTCATTTAGTAACATAGAATCATTTTGTACAACATAATAAATAATTTAAGAAAAGAATGTATTTTTATCGAAGAAGTCCCGCTATCCTCATTACCAACTTAAATAAATAACTCTAAAATCAAAAAAAGTATTGGAACCATTGAAAACTTCAATTATGCACGTCTTGGTTTGATGAAATTTCATGCAAAATTAGTATACAATGCAATTAGAAACTTTAAAGTGACCTTGAAGTTATATTTTTTGATACAGTTAAGAATTGAATGCCTGGTATAAGAATTCTGACAAGGCAAATTTTATGAATTTAATATACAGTTTATTTAAAGCCAAATATAGACATAATGCAAGCGGGCTTTTCAAGTAAAAAAATGTAGTTACCGTCTCCTGTGGAGAACTCTTTTATAACATTTTTTAAAAAAGTCCATCTAATATTGTACCTGATGAAAAACGTACAACGCCATAAGCACAAAGAGATAGAAGTATGAAGGTCCCGAGTCTCCGAGCCAGCTGGGCGTGAGGGCCACGAGGAAGGCCACGAGCGGTCCCACAAGAAGACGCAGAGGGTACGCACGCAGCCATAACGACAACGGTTCAGGACCTGTTGTATGCTTTGCGAGAATCTGGAATTATAAAATAAATATTGAATTTATATTTCACTAGCTGAACCCAGCTTCGCCCGCGTAAAATATTTTCCCACAATAAAAAGTAGCCTATATGTTAATCCAGAGTATCAGCTATCTCCCTACCAAATTTTATGAAAATCGCTTCAGCCTTTTAGACGTGAAGAAGTAACAAACATACACATTCACAAACTTTCGCCTTTATAATATTAGTATGAAGTATGATATGATTCACGAGTCGCGTAGCGAAAGGGTTACCATACCGGTCTGACGCACAATGGGTATTGGGTTCGATTCCCGGCCGACAAGTTTCATTCCCCTGCCTGTCAGGGGAATGATGTCATCAGGAGTGATGATGAGTTAAGATTCATGTTCTAGGTCTGGGTGTTTGTGTATTCGTCTCGTGTGTGTCCATGGTACCCACGACACAGGAGAAAATCCTAGTGGAGCTATGTATGTAGAAAGCGTCTGTAATAGGTGTGGATTTGGCGCGTTTGGTAACAGAGAAAAGTGTATTTTTCAATTTGAAAGAAGTGCTACGCCCTTATGTAACGTATATTTTTGCGCGGTATAAAAGTGTGCATGCGGTACATCGGCGTGTAAATGCCTTATATTGCACGCTTTGTACCATACTACTTCGATACGACTAATATACACGCATAATTTATAAATTCTAAGAAGACGTTGCCCGCGCCAAATTAACAAGACATTTGTGTGCACAGAAATATTTTTTAGAAAGTTTTTAGAAAGTTACGATATACTAACCACGGGCATTAATATCTGCACTGGAACCAAGGGAACTGCAAGGAGTGCCATGTCTTCTCTTGGAACTCCTGCCTCTACTAACTTTAAGCCCGATACAGCATCACTTGCAGAGAATCCAAGCTGAAATTGCAAGTTATCATTTTTATACACATATATATTAGCATATGATGTTTAATAGTAATGTACAGTTAAAGATATTATGCTTATAATGAAAGTAACATAGCATTGCATACCATATGCTGAAGGGAAGTACCACCGCCATACCTATTTCTAGCGTGAAGCAGTTCTTGTGTTTCGATGGAAAGGTGTGGTTGCTGGCACACTTTCAAAAGAGGCAACCATCATAGTACTCTGGAGTAGCAACGCATCTGTGGTTGACTTCAGATTGAACTCGTGTTCTGTATGAAATTGATTACAGATGTCCATGGGCAGCAGTGACCACTTACAATAAGGTGGACTGCATGCTTGTTTGCTACTTCAATCAGATAAAAAAATTATATAAGAAGTGAAGCAAAATAATGAAAACCGACAAATGGTGATGGTAGTAGAAAGACACACAAATTTATGTGATCATAAGATTATAAAGATCAAAAATTATAAAATTAATTACCAAACTCAACCTTACCTTAGCTGTGAAGAGAACTAACACCAAAGTTCTGACTGCAGGCAGTTTGATAATTGTATACAGCTGCTTATACGCATTCACGACATCACTGACACCTCTTGCTGGGGTCTCCCCAACCACTGCATCACTTTGTTCATGCTTGAATATTGCAACCAGTGTTGTTGTAAATATGAATACTAAGCCCCAGAAAAATAGGAAGCTTGATAAAGTTACCAGACCCACATCTTGTGGCTCTGAACGAAGATACTTATTGCAGAAGTAAGGGGATTCTAAAGCTAAGAACAGAACATAGCCAAGGAAGTACCCTGCTGTTTGGCCTACAGTGTTGCAAGTAGAAGCGTGGCCTACATTGCATCTGAAAAAAGTATAATTTATTATACATTGATACTCTATATAAAATTTCATACATAAGAAATTCATAATATTGATGTATAGAATACTCTGTCCTTGCATAATTTTATTGATAATCATCTATTTTAAAGTTTAAGTAGGTACATAGATAACAGATACTTTTGTCTATTTATAAAGATTATGATATGATTAAGTGTATTGTACTAGTTGAAATTTAAAATTAAACTAATATATAAAGTTGAGTATTGTCTATTCAATTGAATTATTAGATATCTTCTTGAGCAATGCTCTTACCTCTTAAGCATAGTGAGAGCCCAACCATCCACAGCTATATCTTGTGTAGCAGCTAGGAAATTGAGGAAAACAAATGATACAGTCAAGTACATCATCGATGGTGCTATATCCTTAGATCCGAGCCACTCAGTGATACTGTTGGACATTATGATCATCATAAAGCCTATTAAATACTGCACTGGTACCAGCCAAGTCTTCCGCCGTCCAAACTCTGGCCAAAATATGGCATCCACTACTGGTGCCCATAATAGCTTAACACTGAAAGGCCAGAATACAAAACTGAACTCAGCCTGGAACAAAAAGAGTACATATTATAACATGTATAGGCCACTGTGTTTAATTAGTTTTTGGTTGTATGAAACTTAAAGATATTTCACGTTAATTATTGTTTATTCAGCCACCCAAGTCACAAGTACATACGCTTAGGGGTAGGGTGCAGACTAGTAACACAGCCATCCCACAAATGCAATCACCATTTCCGACAATGCACATTGCACTTGATTCATGGACCTGTTGGTGTCCCTACACATGTAATGAATTGGGAGGATGTCTGTATTTAACTCTGACAAGATCAAAAGTCCTATGTGAGGTTATCCACAGATGTGTTGCTATCCGGGACTACTAAGTTGGAATGCTACAGTTAAGAATGTCTCACTTACCACATCAATACCCTATATGATTTTTTTGTATTCATTCCTGTCATCATTAGTAATGTTTCATATACCATTTCAAACACTGCTTCGAAGCAGAGATGGTGACACAATATTAAAATAATTATAAACTATCTTTTGTCAGTAATAACGGATTTTTTGAGGGTTATTTCCTGTTAATATTACAATTATTAGAGGTCTACAAAAATTGTAACTATTACTGAATAAAAAAATATATCTTACTTGTTGAGTATATGTGATGCCTCGGTTTTGCAAAAGCATAGGAACAGCCCCAGCCAGTCCAAGTGGGATTCCCTGAAGAGTGTATAGAAATAATAATACGGCAATATTTAATTCATCCCCTTTAATATTACTCGATCCCGAATTCGGAGTAGTATCACCATTCTCCAGTAATTGCTCCTTTTCTAACGATCTTTTTCTCTTAGTTAATGACATGATTATAGTTTTTATACCCTGGAAAATTAAAACGAATGTACTTAAATCCTCATTCTCATATCCAACGAAGTAAATACACGTCAGTGGAACGAATTTTGATTTCTAACATTTATCACCTTAATTTTCGCTTTTAGGAGTGTATTTTAATTGACAGCTATAGAGTAGTACTATTTTTTTAAAAGTTATTTTATCAAGAGATAATTTTGTATCTACTCTTTAAAGAGCACAACATGTATGTAGCGTAAATAAATTAAAAAAATCACGACACGACACGTCACGTCAATCTACAAATCCACTCAATTCTCCACTCCATAGATGATACACTTATATACTCCACTCACTCAACTCCAATCTGTCATATCATGTGGTCATGTCACTCGTTGGTTATCTTTCAATGTCAATATGAGTTTCTTTTCATGCATAAATTGTTTTGGCAGTTGTCGATGGTATTTATCGGCACTTTAATAAAATTGACCATAAATCAACTTTTGTTGTAATCTTTGATAGCTGAGATAGTTATTATGTATTGATTTCTCGATCTATAATATAGCTCGAGAAATAAATACTGATTATCAAACAAAATATGTTTTTTTCGGATATTTATTACAAAAATAACTTTATTCATTAATGATTACGTTAAAAGAAATGTTTTCTCAATAAATAGCACTTACATTAACTCACATTCGATTATTTTTTATTACATTTAAAAGAGACAGGAATGACAGGATGATTATTGACATTTGATGTGACAACAACAATCACAGAGTACATTATATAAACGGGTAAACAATGTTGATCAGCTGTTCATGCTCAGCGCTTAAAATTTATTTATTTTTATTCCTGCAATTTTGTATTTTAACAAAATTTTAATACCCAATTTATGTTCATGATTGATATCTCGAACATTTAAAGTGGAAAAATTATAAAGGATATATTTACGTGTCCATTAAAATATTTAATATGATTCGGCAGTGTTTTTTAAGATGCTTAATAGATTCGCATGCGCCTATTGCATTACCTCATAACGTTGAAACCATAGTAGGTCGTACTAAGCTCACTAAGATAAATGATCAGTCTTGCTCTCGGAAGCAAAGTTAGTGTAATTACTTTGAATGGTTTTATCGTTTTATACGTTCTTAACCCAAAATTATTGTAATCTACCACATGTAATTGAATTTTCAGTTAGCCTTACAGCGGATTGCAAGAAATGCGTAGTAGAAGTAAAGCAGCTGGGCATAAATCCATCAGGTCTAGACGGATTTGCACTGAAAAGTGGAGGTGTGTACAAAGTTGAGCATGGCAGTAGGATCGAAGTGTTATTCAATCAGTACATCCACGTGATCGAATTTGAACCACCACCCGACAGTTGTGAGAAAACAACGAACAAGAGAAAATTTGAAGAGGACAGCACATCACACAAAAGAATGAAGAGAGATTCAGATTCTGAGATAGAGAAACCTGATGTGGGAGCTCCGACTGACAGTTGGGAAGAGATTGATAATGGTGAATTGTACATTTTCACTTCCAAAGGAGTCAAATCTTCTCGTAAAATAGCTGCTTTTGATATGGATGGAACATTAATACAGACAAAGTCTGGTAAAGTACATCCTGTAGATACAAATGATTGGCAGATAGCATTCCCTAAAGTTTCACAAAAGTTGGCTGACCAGATTAACAATGGGTACAAAGTTATAATTCTAAGCAACCAAGCTCCAATTGGTAATGGTCGAGTTAAAATAGCAGACTTCAAGAAGAAAATAGAGAGCCTAGTTAGAGAACTAAATATCCCAATTCAGGTGTACATAGCAACAGGCAGAGGATTCTATAGAAAACCAATGATAGGAATGTGGAAAGCATTAAAGGAACAGGTGCGTATTATAACATATATATTCTTTATTTATTATATAATCATGGTTTTCCTGTTGTTACAACAGGTTGTTAACCACATTTTTATAAAAATGTAGTGTAATTAAATATAATTTTATGTTACCTGTTATTAACATAATGTATAATATAATATAATTTTGACGATGTAATATAAAATGATGCTGTAGTATAAAATAATTTGTATGCCACTATGTGGTAAATGTGAGTTCCAAAAATTTTAAAAGTAATGGCAACACATTTATACAAATAAAGTTATTATTATCATCATATTATTATAAAAAATATATATTAATTTATTACATATCTTGCAGAAAAATGACTCTGTGCCTGTAGACATGGATAACAGCTATTACTGTGGAGATGCAGCAGGAAGGCTGGCCAATTGGGCTCCAGGGAAAAAGAAGGATCATTCCATGGCTGACAAATTATTTGCTGAAAATCTAGGTCTAAAGTTTTACTTACCAGAACAATTTTTCCTCGGGCATCCATTAAAGAATATACAAATGAGTAAACCAGAATTTGTACCTAAGGAGTTAAAATCGGAACCATTTAATGATAAACTTATTAGTAAGGAAAAAGAGGTAATTTTAAGAGTAATATTAACATTTATTATTTTTCTGAGAAATTAAGATTGCTATTTCATGAGATTGAGGTAGCAAAGAAAGGTTTTGAAGGTGGTAGCACCAGTGTAGATCGACCAGGGAAGTACCACTGCCACACCCATTTGTAACGTGAAGCATTTGTTCCTTTTCAATGGAAGGGTGTGGTTGCCGGCACACTATTATATGAGGCGAATATGAACTACTCGGGAGTAGCAATCTGTGATTGATTTCAGATGGAACCCATTCTGTATTGAGTTGATTACAAATGTCCATGTCAGTGACCACTTACTATCAGGTGGAATGCGTGCTCATTTGCTACTTCAGTCAGATAAAAAAAAAGAACTCCAAACTGTTGGTCATGTACATCTTTAAAAAACACCGTAAAGTAGAGGCATTCCATCTGGAAATAACTAATAAATGTGTCGAGTTAGATTAATAGATCTTGAGTTAACTTAAGAAATGCTAAGTAAGTTAACATGCCATAGCTGTCAAAACTTATTCCTTACAACTAATTGTAATCCCCATTAAGGTTCATTATATATACACTTATTTTATTTTTCAGATTCTTGTTTTTGTGGGCTATCCAGGGAGTGGCAAATCATTTTTAGCAAAACAAATTGAGAAGAAGTCTAACTTCCAATATGCAACTGTTTGTAGAGATGTCCTTGGTTCATGGCAAAAATGTGCTGCAGAAGCTACCAAGATAATTCAGGTGAGCATTTTAAAACAAAATAGGAAAATTATGTTTATGGAGTGTCTTTAATCTAAAATTTATAACTGTACTCACCACCAATAAAATTGTGTAATTATTTACGTATCATATATAAGATTTTTGAAGTGAAACTTCTTTATCGGGGTTGGAAAAAAATTTAGTGTAACATTTTTTCGTTACGCGCCATCTTTTTCTTATCCCTACCACGCGTGATATTAGATAGATTATTATAGATTAGATTATTAGATAAAGTTTAATAAAAGCCTTTTATTAAACTTTATCTAATTTAACTTTATTTAACCAATTTCTGTAAAGTTGCATATAGTAAATTATTTATTGAAAAATAACGTCATAAAGAAGTTTCACTTCTTACGAGTGTACGCTAGTACACGCACACATTTTTTTTCATTGTAATCAACTGCTAATTACTTTTCTATACTAGTAATTAGTAGGTGACCTTCAAAGGAAAAGTCCTTAGTAAAGAATTCTTACCACAACTGACAGGAGCCATGCCATTAAAAGAAAAACGTCTTCTACACTCATAGCCCCACAGTAGGATTTTCTCCTGTGTCGTGGGTGTCATGGACACACACAAAGACGAATACGCAAACATCCAGACCCAGAACAAGAATCTAAACTCATCATTCATATACCTGTCTGGCCGGGAATCAAACCCGGGACCTACTGCGTGTGAGACCGGTATGGTAACCGCTGCGCCACGCTGGTCGTCATTTTAGCGTGATCTAGTTGATAATTTACAGATGGCGACCTCATTGAATTTAAAACTATTTTAGAATCTATGTATATTATGTTTGATAGGTTGCTATTCATCGTCCCTGTAGTGCCGGGATCAGAATAGGACTACGGTATCCTCTGCCTGTCGTAAGAGGACACTTAAAAGGGGCTTCCGGGGTTGCGGGCGGCTAGAGTCGGAGCTTGAACCGTCCAGCCAGGCGATCCCGGGAAGGACGGCGGTATGTGTGATCGCATATCATCGTAAAGTCTAAACGGAGCGGTGGGACCCAGCTGCCCATCTGGGAGAAGCCGGATGGGGCAACGCGTTCAGAGGATCCCGGTTGCGTTCCTTTGGAGATCCCGAGGTCCTCTTAGTAGCGCCGAGGACGGCCACCGGGGAGGTTTTAGTGCGGTAAAAATCCCAAATAACCCTGCGTCGCTCCCACGGCGTCGGGTACCTTTTGAAGGTTTCCCCCTCGACATCAAACAAAAAAAGGGTTGCTATTCATCAGATTTTTATAGGTTTCCATATTGATTGGCAACATATTGAGTATACAAATAGTTACGATTCTAGTAACGAAACCTTGGCATAAAATACAAATCTGATTCATTATGTATTGAAATGTATACTTTATTACAGGGAGGGAAAAGCGTGGTAGTTGACAGCACAAACCCAGATCTAGAGTCCCGTTCGAGATGGACGTCTCTCGCTAAACAGCTAAAGGTTGAGTGTCGGTGCGCAAAAATGGCTACCACGAAAGCGCATGCGCAACACAACAACAAGTTCAGAGAGATCATGAAGATCAATCACGTACCCGTCAATGATATTGTGTTTAATATGTATAAGTAAGTATTTTAACTGTTTATGTCAATTATCCAATCTAGCATAAGTTTCTTGTTGTAAGTTTGAAATATTATATGAGCATGCAGTCCGCCTGACGATGAGTGGTAACTGTCGCCACTGGATATTTGTAAGTAACTTAATTTCCGGGGTTATTTGTTAAAAAAACACACGCTTTCTACACTCATAGCCCCCACTACGATTTTCTTTTGTGTCGTGGGTACCATGGATACACTCAAGACGAATACACAAACACCCAGACCAAGAACATGAATCTAAACTCATCATTCAGATACCTGTCTGGCCGCGTCGTCGGGGTATAAGATGTCCCGTACTTCATGTTTATATCACTTGTGAATCGGCAACCACACCGTTCCGCGCCAGAACTGTTTTACGTTAGAAAACGGTGTCGGGATGATACATGGTTGAATGTACATTCAACTACCGTGCATAAGATTTAAATAAATGAATAATATGGTTATTGTTTTTGAGATTATAGTTTTTATATAGATCGACCATACAATACCACCGTTACATTTAATCTATCTTAATGAATCTGATTCGGTAGATGAGCGTAAAAGACGGATGTCGTATATATGCAATAATTGTAATTCTGCGAAGTGGTAACGTATTTGCAATTGGTTCAGATGGAAACTGTTCTATGCGTAGTTGGTCACAGACGTCCCTGAGCGGCAGTTAGTACTTATCGTCAGAAGGACTACATGATCGGTTGCTACTTCAGTTGTTAAAGTTATTTTCATTGAGGATTGATTGATTGATTCAGTTGAGGTCGTGTTCCGATCCGGTGGTAGTGTAAAAAAATATATATAAATGTAACTGACAATTTGTAAGCGCCCCCGAAGGCCTATGCAAAATAAAGACATTTCATTTCATTTGATTTGGAAGTCTGAAGGTTTGAATTGCTAACTGTTATTTTAAGGGTAGACAGGAATCTACCAAATCCCACCCCAAAAAATAAATATTTAATAATATAGTAATTCCACCAATTCGCACTTGGCCAGCGCGGTGGACTAAACTCTCTCATTCTGAGTGAAGATTCGTGCCCAGCAGTGGGCCAATAATGGGTTGATGAGAGAATATAGTAATTAAATACCTACTTTTTTTCCAGAAATAAATTTGTCGAACCAACCGTAGCGGAAGGTTTCAAAGAAGTAATTGAAGTGAAATTCAGTCCGAATTTTGAAGACAAGGAAGCAGAGAAGATTTATAAAATGTTTTTGTTAGAAAAATAAACAAAAATGTGACATGGATGAGGTTATAATTGTGATAATAAAAATGCAAGCTGTTTGTTAAACCAGTTTTATTTCTATGTAAACAGTATTTATGGGACCACCAGCTATTGACATTGTGTTTGTAACTATTTCAATTTATTTAATCGATTGTAATAGATTTTTTTTAAGTTTACATTGTATGAGGTTATGCGAGCATTAAACGAACAAATTAATTAATTTAAAGTTGGTCAAAATCGCGTTCAAAAATTCCGTTACACGATAGATCTATACGACCGAAGCTAATACCCAACCCTTAGAATTACCACCTTGTTAACACCCTTTGTGTTAACAAGGTGGCAATTCTAAAAGTCCTTACGTTACGTTAAACGTAAGATATAAGGAATCTTATATCTGTTTAGTTTCTTGGCATTATACATACCTACCACAGCTGTGATTTCCATATACAGCATTGAGTAAGTATTATAAAGTTTCGAGTGTTCCATCTTTGCCCGGGCCGACTCTCAAGGCAGTAATTACCCACCTGAATTTTATACATCTGTTTATAACAATATAGTATTATTATTTTGAATATTATTATATCATAATGAGAAAATATTACAGTCATAGCAACCCCGCACACTGTTAGCGGAGGTGAACTTTGCTTGTCAACATCAATAAAATTTGACTAACACTTTCGGCGAGAGATTTCGACTAGCCGAGAGCGTTGTTGGCCACTGATGACGCGCAAGCGAATTAACCTGATAACTTGAAGTAAATGAACCTTTAGGTGTTGTGTTCATCGACATAATTATATCAACGTAGGTGGACTTTAGGGTAAATTTATATATTAATCTATAACTTAAGTAGTAATTTCGTACGGAATGTAGTCTAGTGGTCGTATTATTTGTAATATGTTTTTGTGTAGGCCGAAATAATTACACTTATTTGTACATTTGCAAGACGTGAAGATGACTACTATTATTTTTAAAGCCTATTAAAATGTATTATGAAATTAAATTTCCTCTATGCAGCTTTTATACTAGGTATTATTAAGTAGCATAATTGCGAGGGTAGCTGATATTTTAAAGCAAGTGGCGCCCTCAATGTAAATTCTACTGCTCTAATACGACACAATTAATTTAAATGAATCCAGAGCTATTATATGACAAATTGAGAAATAACACTAGTTTTAGCATATTTGTGTAATTTGGCAATGACATATTAACATTTCAGGCGCTGTTTGCAGAAAAATATGAGCTATCCTCCGTAAATTACATTTAATATAACGATTACCTACTTACATATTATCATAGGTACACTACCTTAAAATAGCACTCAATTCCTACAAAAACAAGAATGATGACCTGAACACGTTCTGAATTTTACATTAGATACAGTTTTAGCACAAAATGTTCATAATTTTATTAATACAAAAATATTGGTTAGGTTGCTAAGATTTAAAGAGGAAAAATACTTTAGAATATGTTTTTAGGCAGAGGTATACATAGATTCAATTAGATATTTTAGAATTTTTAAGTTTATAAGAGCAAGCCTTTTAGCATATCAATAATTACCTAACATGAATATTACGAAAAACAAGCAACCCATTTAGAACTCTAATGTTCAGGGCATATTGTAGGAGGGCATAATGTTAAAGGTATTTCAGACCACTTAATTTCATTTTTTTTATGAAAATATGTATATTGGGTTTATAAGGCTGTGCTTTGTAATAAAAAGCAAAATAACCGTAAGTGCATAAAATAAATGCAACTGCTCATAAACATTTTTGGTTTTTTAGCTATCTCGGCTCATAATTTCTTAAAACTAATCATAAGCTACAAAAATATGTACGCGTATTGCAATTAATGGCACAATGGACGGATGATTTGGAATGTCACAAAAAATGATTTTCAAAAGGTCTAATTCTAAATGTTAATAAATACATTATGCTTGATATTATAGTGGCAAGATTTGAATTGTAACTATGCCTTAAACATTTATAATATTGACCGAGACACCGACAGACAGGTTATCTAGCTATATTTTTCTTATAAATGTAGTGATTATCACAAGTCGCTGCAGTTTTACACCGCTTATTAAACATCTTACTATTACTGATATCTAAATATTACACGATTTATATTAACTTCTCTTGTAACTAACTAACAATGTCATCAAATCTTGGAAGTCAACCTACTCGTATTTTTAAATGTATCGAAATGAAACTTGCAATAAAGTGTCTTGTTGCTGATCTCATAATAATAGAGACAGGAGATAGTAGAGGTCTTAAGTTGGTACCTAAACCGCTCGAGGATGGTCTCTATGGATGAATTGTTTTAACGAACTCAATAGATTGAGCTTAATAATGAATTTTAATTATGGAGCCAGTAGGTGAAAAGAAGCTTGATAAAAGCAGGTTTTTAAACTTAATAGCTCTAACATAGTTAATCTCAACATTAAGCTTAGCGTCATACATGCTAGTCTTCATTTTTCTATACAAAAGGTAAAGGCTCAATTTTATGTAATTACAAAATGTTATATAATAGTGCTGGTTCTAGTTGTACTTATGTCTTAGTAAGTTTATCGTTCTACAAAGGTTAGAAAGAGTAGGTACTATATACGTAATACTGCAAAGTTTTATCAAAATCGGTTCAACGGTGTAAGCACCATGTGGGTTCAGACAAACAGAATGTTCCTCCTACTACCTACTTTTACAATTAATGCACTTAAAAACGGCGATAGCCATATTTAAGATTAACATTAGGTTTATTATGTACGTTAGGTACTTTGAAAAAAGATTTATATACTTTAATATACTTACGCATCAAACAAACATTGTCTAATTGGTACATAAATCTATTAAACAATAAACGGCAGCAGCTAAGAAGTTTGGTATTGAAGGGGTATCTAGAAGATGACGTCATGCCATGCATGTCATTCATTAGGGTCTAAAATTTCTTCCTCCATATCGATGAGATGATCAAGACTCGAATCCGAGTCATCCTCATGTCATCTGAAAGGTCATTAATAATACCTAAAACATTTGATGATTAGGATTCTTTCAATAACTGCACTACGGTTAATTTTTATCTCATTAAAGTAGCAAACGAGCATGCAGTCCACCTAATGGTAATTTCCATCAGGCGGTGGTCGCTACCGCCCATGTACATCTGTATTCAACTATATACAGAACATGGGTTCCATCTGAAGTCAATCACAGATGTGTTGCTACTCACGAGGACTCACTCATGTGAAAGTGTGCCGGCAACCACACCCTTTCATGGAAACGCAAGAAATGCTTCACGCTAGAAATATGTGTGGCGGTGGTACTTCCCCGGTCGAACTAAACTGGTTCTACCAATTTGAATTTTTACACAGGTAATTTTTTAACAGATAGTATTAGACCTGGACAACCGGCAAGTTCCGATAGTCTCTGTTCAAAATGCATTGTATAAATTGCAAACAGTGTTATTATATAAATGCTTGTGTCGATAATTTAAGTGTTTCGATAGCGTGATTCAGAATACGTGTTCGTGATCAAGAGATGTCTTGAAGAGTTATAGAAAGGCTCTGAGACCGTAGGAGTTTAATATTTTTAGCGATCTCCAATTCTTTACTACGTTCTAGAGTCCCAACGATTTTGACATAATCAATAATTTTAATTTCCTTTTTTGAGCACAGCATAATTATGCGATTAACTTATACAGTCTGATTTCTAGTATTTTAAAATAATTGCTTTTATTAGGTACCAAAATATATACCTGGCTATGTAAACAGTATCGATGTGGGTCAGACGGGCACCTGGTAAAGGCACAGCGGTGGCCATGGGTCGAAGTTTGCGTCTCTCCAAAGTACTCCTTGCTTGCTGCACTGCCAGGTCACCGCACCAGCGCTCACATCTTGCATAGATGACTACGCCTGGAATAGCATGTATATAATTACTAATTATAAAATATGGTAATAATTTTTATGGTAAAATTGTAGTACCTACTTGGTAAATCTTTCCAGGTGTAGTAAGATGTAACTAAGGATTCTTAGACACCATTATACTGTAATTGTCCCAGCAGACCATGTTTAGATATATATATGTTCACATATCAGGAATCCGCATCAAGTCATAATCAGGAAAAAATAAAGTCCTTGCCCTTATTGATACCTTACCAGTCACAGGCAGGGTCGGCGCGTTAAGCTTTTTGGCAGGAGAAAGTCTCCATTCCCATAGGCTTAGGATGCCAAAAAAATAAGGTATATTTTTATAGGAACGAACATGACAGCAATAACTTGCTTCTAAACTTGCCGCCTATCTTTCGTCGTTAGGAATTACCTAGTATGTTTCAAAATGAAAGTGAAAAAATGTTCACCAGCTCCAGCAAACAGGATGATCGCAGGCCAGGAGTCCAGTAGCAGCGGAGTCAGGAACAGCAAAGACATCGTCATTGTTATTGGTCCCTGCAGGTTTTGAGTCCTCTTCAGACCGATGTTGTGGGAGGGTTGCCACGCACTGATGAAGGTACCGCAAAGCCATACTGTAAAGTAAAGAAACCACGATAGAACCAGAATTATTGGTATGAAAATAAGTTAGATATAGACATAAATATATAATATTTTTGTATTTATGCTCTCACATATTGAACGCATATCCATCCATCAGCCCTTAAAAATCCACTACTGGACGCAGGCCTCCTCTAATCTGGTGCAGATGAGAGGACCTCGACGAATTCTGAGCCATTTGACTCCACCGGTTCAGCGGTTCGGTTCGGTCCAATTTTCATTTACTTATAATGTGTACAATTACATATAAATGAAAGCTATTTATGAATATTTCCCCGGCCGCCAGAATCGAATCGACCTTTTGTGCTGATCTAAATGGCCTATACCATGATGATTAAAATAAATAAATATCTTTTATACCACAAATTTTATACAATCCTTTGATACTACTTATACTTCGATTTCTATTACATTCACCATCTCGCATCAGAGCAGTGTGGTAAAGAATGCTTTAGGCCTCACCCAGTTGAAAACGACGCCTAGAATTAGGATATAAAAAAGTGCTGCATACTTTACCAAGTGTCTAGTAAAACTTACGCGGAATACCAGCAACAAGCATGTATACTCTTATCGCCTCATTGCAAAACGCGACAGCTAGGAACGCGTTCGAAACAATCTGAACGGCCGCTCCAATCGCCGCAAACCGCGCGCCGCGCAGGCACGGCGGCGCGGGCGCACTCGCTTCTGGAATAGCGGTTACCACCTAAAACCAAGTTCGTATGTTATTAACTTGTCATAATAATATCAATCTCACCATATGGATTTAGTTATTAGCAGATTTTCGTTATAATATCTGATAATATTTCTTGCGTAATAGGTAGGTACTCGTATAAAATTTGGTTAAAAATGTTATTACATCACAGTCCTTCATAATGTTGTAAAGATAACGTGAAGTTCGCCAACACGTAAATGAAACCACCAAGTCCTATAATGATTTGGGCAAAAAGAAAAGTAGGTAGATCATCTACTTTTAGCCTGGCATACCTAATTTTTTCTTATATTTCGGTGGAAGGCTGTGCAAGTGAAGTAAAGTTAAATTAAGTCCTGACCCTAAAGGTCTAAAGTCTCAAAAAACTCTTGTTATTGCAATTATGCAATGAAGCATAAATATGCACTTCGGTCGATTTAATTCAGAGTTAAATATTTTAACATACCTGAATCCTGTCCCTATATTCTTTAACCACCGCATCAATGTCAGTAGAGTCATCTCCAGATGACATGTCATTTTCGCTGACTTCGGCATCTGATTGGATGGTATCTACTTCAGCCACCGCTAATGTTCTCCCACTGCTAGTACTAGGGTCAATTTCTTCAGCTGGGCACCCCGCATATTCGTCTAGAAGCAGACATTCTCTTTCCTCGGTTTCTAAAAAGTAATAAACATCTATAAGGGCACATTTTATGTGGTTAGATAGGTACTTAGATGTAACATGCTTATTTAAGTATCTTTTTAGAAAACCTAATTTTGTATGATTGAATTACACAATATGTTTTCATACGAATATATTTATGAGCGTTTAATTTTCTTACCTTTTGTTACTTTAGATTTAATGCTCTCCAACGTTTTAGTGTGACGCATTGCTGATGGAATGAACCACAAACTACGTCTAGGTTTCGATGTGGCTGACTTCGCTCCGCGCGAAGTTCCCTCAGTTCCTAATCGTTTGTATTCAACATCTGAAACCCATATTTTTTTCACATTATTAGTTGTAACATTATTTTTATTATTTGCATTGAATTAACTAAATTTTCAATAGGTATGTACAGAACGTCACTACGTTTTGTAACCATTGAGAATTCAGTCGTTAGGTGATCCCTATGATGCTCATATTAAGGGCGTGCTGCAAAGGATAAGATAAGTAGTAGTTCTATGAAATAATATCAAATCTTAAATATTAATAGTTCTAAAGAGAATTGCTAAAAGTAGTTACATAAATAAAATAAGCCAACATTGAACGAGGTTACAACAAAATCGTCATCATTATCATTCATTATTCGGGGGACGTCTTATCCTCCGGGACTCTCATATGCCGAAGCTATGTCAACATAAGGGCGGTGGGTGGGGAATTTCAGGTCTCGATGGGTTTTTTGCCCGGGTAATATGGTACTCTTTACCCGGGCAAACCTCGAGGAGGTCCAATACCTCCCGGATTCCTAACATTCATACATAATACTATAATGTTAATAAAAACATTGTAATATTATGTACAAATGTAAAAGATATTTACCACCTCCACTGTTCAGTGGGTGAAAAATCGTCGCTAAGGGAACCCTCCCTTACTTAAGCCATATTTACTGACTTAGCTTTTATTACTGACTTAGCTGTCAAACCATACTGGTTCTACTACCTTCTAAGCTTCGATTTGTTTAAAGCTACAAGGACATTATACCTCCTGCTTCCATCTGCTCGGCAGTCGGTATGCACCTCATGATTATAAAATGTAACGCTTGAATAAAAATGCTCATCAAATGACTTGCGTTGATTAGCGTTATCATGTGCGACAGAGGACAGGCAAAAGCCAAAATTGCAGCGAGGCTCCCTGAAATAAATATATAGAAACATTATGCTATAATCAGGAAAGTATTACACAGTCTCTACAATAAGAACCTATATACTGGTATATATTTTGTCGTAGTATGAATTTAGAAAAATAAAAGTCTAGTAACTAAAATACAATTTCGTAAGTCACTAAAATATTATAGAGTAGTCATGTTCCATCTACTTCTAATTATAACGATAAACCCTTGGGATAATTTGAACAAGCTAGCCATCACAGCCAGCGGATGACCTTTTTTTTTTTTGTTTTCGAGGGGGAAATCTTCAAAAGGCACCCGACGCCGTGGGAGCGACGCAGGGTTATGTGGGATTTTTACCGCACTAAAACCCCCCCGGTGGCCGTCCTCGGCGCTGAAAAGGAGGACTCCGGGATCTCAAAACGACTTCAACCGGAATCCTCCGAGCGCGCTGCCCCATCGGGCTCCTCCGAGATGGGCGGCTGGGCCCACCGCTCCGTCTAGTCTTTACGACGGTATGCGACCACACATACCGCCGTCCTTCCCAGCATTGCCTGACCGAACGGTTCGAGCTCCCACTCTGGCCGTCTGCAACCCCGGAAGCCCCTTTTAGTCGCCTCTTACGACAGGCAGGGGATACCGTAGCCCTATTCTGACCCCGAGGCTACAGGGACGATACGATAGTACCTACCAGTCAAAAACATAATATCTACTTTTGTTTTGCCGTAGTCGGTTAAAATAGGGGACACAAGCATCTACTATTTACTATGCAAATATGTTTTGGTGTGGAAACAAATCGTAAATATGTTCTATTTACTATGCAAATATTTTTGCTAATTTATCTCAAAGTGAAAGTTGTATTGAAGTTTTCGCAATGATTACATATTTGACTTATATTTGAATTTTCTATAACATAGGTAATTTTTTATAAAGGTACACTTAGTACTAATATAGCAAATGAGACAAGAATTTTTCATATAGAAATGCACCGTGGTTTTCTACTTTTGCGTGTTATGCGTATAACGGTGCGTGTATCTGAATCAAAACCAATTTCTAAGCCACATCATACACCGGGTATTTTAATATTGGGAATCCTTTTGTATTTGCTATGTAACTTTGGATTTAGTAGGACTCCACTTCTATTTGCTTACGACTTACTGTTAACGGAGATTTAGTATACAATAATAATTAGTTTCAGCGTTGCCAGATTTTTTTCTTAGTAAGTCGGGATTTAGTAACTTTTTGAGTGCAGCAGAATACCATAGTCATAAGCGGGACAGTAGGCCTCGCGTATTTTTATTTTTTGATCGACGAACTACAGATCGGCTTAAATTGGTATAGATTTGGCGACCTTTATTTTTTGGTTGACAAACTGCAGTCTTACTTATATTTGCAATTGGCGACCTTTTTTGCAAAACTCCAGTCCTTCCCAAAAAGCGGGATTGAGCCTGTCCTGCACGGGACATTTGATTTTGATAAAAAAATCGGAACGGTCCCGCCAAAAGCGGGACGTCTGGCAACCCTGGTAAGCTCTGTCCTTAAGTTCTCACCAAGATAGTCAGGATAAAGATGGTTTTAATACTATACGTTATATATAAGTACACCACACGTAAGTTAGCCTCGTCCTTCTTTTATAAAACGCAAAAAAACCTATAATTTAATGACTAACCCGAATCATTTGCTTGTACGGTATAGGTACTCCTAAAATCCTCACCTGCTGTAAATACAGCTAAAACAGGACTCCCTGTAGTAGTACTCTCGTAAGTCATGGATCTTGTGAGCACTTTCCATTCTGGAGATGCCAAGGACACAAGCACTGAGAACAGTATAGGACAGAGTTCTGTCAGTGCAAGACATATGCCAGCTACTGTGATAGCAGCCAGGACTGGGCAGACCCATCCCGCGGCTCGAGCTTCCAGTAAAGATGTTATTGGTAAGGCGGCATCAATGCTGCTTCTGAAATTACATTTTTTGGTGCAACAAGGATTATATTATACAAATAAATAGAAATTTAGGCCGTTAGGCTTTACATTTACTTCAGAATGTGAAATAACTTAAGCTATATTGAATACAATATAGCCTACAGAGCCAACATTTGGATTCGAATCCAAGCAATAGGTATATCAAATCTAATCAATTTATAATTTCGTAACACGAATTTCTTTAACTACTATATTCAGAAATATATTTCTTACCCTTTTAGCATATTCGCGTAAAGAAAACATAGGCTACTCAAAACGATAGTCGGCAATCCGATTGTGAAAAATAAATTCCTTTTAACTCTTTCACTCTGTTTTTGCTGAAACACTGTACTGAAAGCGTATGAAATTGGCGCACCAGCAGCAAACAGCTAAAATAAAGGAAAATAGTAGATTAGGCGCTTTTTCAGAAAGTTAGAGAAGCTATCTACTTTTTTATTTTAATTTTGTCAATATTAATGCTCACCTCATAAATAGTAATCGGTATAGGTATTTTGATATTTGTTATATCAAGATTAATGAGACCAAAAATTGCGAAGCATTGACTGAATATGTACAGTAAAACGAGCAGCATGAATGTAAACATCATACTTTCCTGTAAATGAAAGAATAGTATAAGAAAATTCGATGATAACGTACCGAAAATCCGAAAATGTTTCTAACGAAGGTTCATAATATGTGATCTCCTTAAAAATGACATAATGTCTTATTTTACAAAAGGCGTCAATATATGAAAACTGGTGTTTACAAGTGAGAAACCAGTTCCTATTATGGCCTTTGGAATACAGGGATTATTTCCTTATCAGTTCTAGTCAGGGCTTAATCAATGACGTAAAGCCCTTAGTACGAGTTTATTACGATCATACAAACAATCGTTGTTTATATTTTCGGCCATCATTGCAATGTATAAGCAAAAAAGTAAACAATTATTGATTTGGGGAAACCCAGTAAATTTGTGCTAAGGGCCTTTTTTACGAGGAGGAAACCTTCATAAGGTACCCGACGCCGTGGAAGCATCGCGGGTTATGTGAGATTCTTACCGCACTAAAACCCCCCCGGTAGTCGTTCTCAGCACTGCTTGTAGGACTCCGGGATATCCAACGGAACACAATCGTAAAGTAAATAAAGTCCCGGAACTACAGGGACTCTCATGGGTCTTCTCATGTGTCGTGGGTGCCACGGACATACAAGGACAAATACACAAACACCCAGATCAGAAATCCTAATTCATGATTTAGATAACTGTCTGGCCAGAAATCGAACTCAGAACCCTTTGCGTGTCAAACCGGTGTGATCTTTCATATCAGATTACAGATTAAACATCGTTAATAAAGCTTTAAATAGAAAGATCGGAGAAAGGAACACATTAATTTGAATAAAAAGCTCACCTCTAGGCCACACATGAACATCGCACATACCACCATCACGACTGTAACTCCGAGCACGTCAGGCCAGGGTTCGCCCAGTGATCGGGTCTCGTACCCAAAGAGCCATCGTCTAGTTCGACCTCCGGTAACATGATCAGCAGTAGCACTGAGGATCCTTGCACACACGGCCACCGCCACCAAGTGGGAAAGGAAACTCATCCACATAGTCATGAAGTCTGCGAAAGATCGTAAATTCCTCTCCCGCCGTCCACGCGACGTTTTTGGTGGTGGAAGAATTTCTACCAATTTCTTCAAGTCTTTAGAGATGAACGCTAAAAATTTAAAGAAATCTTTTGAAGTGAAACTTCTTTAGGCGCATGAGGGTAAAATTTTTACAGATGAAACGTCACGCCGGTATGCAACGGAAGTGTCGGAAAAGAGAGAGAGAGTGATCGAGACCGATTGAGAGAGAGTAAGACAGGGCGAACGTAGCATGAGCAACTAGCCGTGGAGTGAGAGTAGGGAGCAAGCGAGTGAGAAAGATTGAGAGAAAAAGTGAGACAGAGCGAACGTCGTATCACGCCTTTTTCCCTTCCTCTTAATCTTGGAAATTTAAAGTTTTAGATTTGTATAAATATAAACAAGATTTATAAATTAGTTCCCCAAAGAAGTTTCACTTCTGACATGTGTACTTTGTACGCACGCATGTTTTTTTAATTTGTTTTTTTATTTATTCTAAGTTTGCCTGGAGAAATCGCTTGTGAGCGATTCGGTTGTCGTTGTGTAAAAATCTATTAAGGCGTATCTATTTATTACTTTATAGTCTAAATCTAGTATATGACTTATAAATATTTATTTAAAAGCAGTAAACTTTTTTAATTATCTCCGTATATGAATATAGTTTTGTGTTCGCACTTTCACGCTTAGATATGTTTTATAGCATCAAACTTAATAATTATACTTCGCATCTGTTTACTAAAAGTTATGTAATCCTATTATTGTGCAAAAAGTTATAAGTCGTTATACAATTATAGTATTATTCGCGTAGCTTAGCAATAACACCACTGTCGCTCCAACTGTCTCTACAAGCTGTGATACATCGCACTTTTCCTAGTAAACATAAGTAAAAACAGTACTTACTTGCAAAAGTTATGAATATTCCCAAAAGCATCACAGCTGGGACGGCACAGTAGCTGGAGTTGGCAGCAGCTAAGGGTGCCAACAATAGGGCTCCAAGAGTCCATCGCGCACCACAAGCTTCTCCACCGGCCAGGATGCTCAAAGGCTTGCTCATTAACCCTCCACCTTCTCTTTCATTAGCCATGATTTAAACCTGAGAGACAAAACAGTCAATTTTTTTTTTTATAAAATGGTTAGAGCGCTAATGCTTTTTGGAAATTAATGATAATGAAATTACCTATCTCTTCTAACAATTCAGCGCTTGTAAAAGTTTAGTATTATATATTATATTGTTATGAAAGTTTTTAATTATATTTTTCCAATTTTTAGTCAATTATTATAATAATGAAATACTCGGCCTTTTATTTTAACTTTAATAATAGAGTTAACAGTACATATTTCGCTATTGCGTATTCACCTGATTATTAAAATTAGAAACATTTCTGTTACAACAAGTTACTAATACTACTTATCCGATTAGATGTAATTACTGATGTTCTAATTTTATGTAAACACTTTATTACCGCGTTTAGCTATCTATGTTTACCTTTTAGTGACACTGCAGTACACTTAACACACATATTTTGTTTTCTTCTGCGTTTTCAGTCCTTTTTCTACATTTTATTACACTTTTGCAGCGAGAAAGATCACTTATCACTAAAATATTGGTGTATTTCTCAAATTTGCGGTATCCGGTGGTAAATAAGGTTGAAAACACATTTTTATGCGACAAACCCGAGGAGCGTGCCGCTATATTGGCATCTCTTTCATTTGGCTGTCCTAATCGATAGTCAGTCACTGGGGTGACCATTACTATGTATGGACTTTTAGAATTTAGGGTGCGAAGTACCTATACAAGTATTTATTTTTAACATAACCAGCCTGGTCAACCAGTTATATCGATTATTTGTAAAATACTGGATATAAAAATAACGGCAGAGAAGAGTTTTAATTAGTTGACATTTATAGGTAGCGAAAGCATGTTCACTTTTAATAATTATTACAGAGCCTAAATTACTTAGGTCAGACCTATTTAACCTAGGCAGTAAGCTCATTTTATTATGCAGACATACACTATAAAAGGATTTCTTGGTATCTTATCTCTAAGGGTTTCAGTGGGGGTTAAATAAAGCTTCGTAACATTTAATTTAAGACAAGTCTTATTTTTGTATTGTAATGTTCACAGTTAACGTTCAGTTACGTAAACTTAGATACACGCTTTCTACGCTTTCTACACTCATAGCCCCACAGTAGGATTTTCTCCTGTGTCGTGGGTACCATGGACACATACAAGACGAATACACAAACACCCAGACCCAGAACAGGAATCTAAACTCATCATTCAGATACCTGTCCGGCCGGGAATCGAACCCGGGACCCATTGCGCGTAAAACCGGTATGGTAACCGCTGCGCCACGCGGGTCGTCTAGATCGAAAGAAGTCGTGATCAAACATAGTCGTACTTTCTAATAATTACTTTACGCGCAAATTTTATAAACGTGCAACAGTCGCATCTCTATCTAGCGTTAATCGCGCAATAGAGTTCTGGTGGGATTACGCTATAAAGTTATATTAATTTTATATAATTTTACTTTGTACGATTTAAGTCTTAAGATCCCTATCATCTAGGCAAAATATAAGTATTTTGAATATAATTAATAATTTTATTTGATTAACGAAAGAGATCTTGTTTATCCTTTTGTAACACGAAATTGTCAGTTTGGCTAATGGCTAGACGACATACTACGTTATTAGTAATAGTTTCTACAAGAACTTTATTTGTGTAAATTATAAGTAAGATTTATGAAACTTTATTTCGTTAAAAACTTAAAATTTCATAACTAAGAAAATAATTTCTTAAATAATAAAATATATTTCTTAGATAAGAAATTTTAAGTTTTTAACGAAATAAAGTTTTTTACTCTACTATGAATCAAATAAGGTATTATAATATTTCATGGCCGACTTTAAGCATTATTCTTTATAAACCTTTTTTAAGGAGTAAAAGTAAGTTTAAGTTTAACCACTTTTGTGGTTAAACTTCGTTAGATTTCGGCTAAATAACATCAAATTAGCTGGGTGCTGGTTTGTAAGGAAGAAACACGTCAGGCGCACTAATTTAGTGCTCGGGGTTAGCAATGCATATGTGGCCGATCTTAGACAGACTTCCATTTTATCTGATTGCTTATAGAGGTCGTAGGATTTGCTTAAGATAGTAAGGATTGCTCGTTTGCTACTTCTATATTGATCTATATAAAAATGTACACATTTTTCATATAAATATGGTTAGCGTACCATTTCATTACTAAGGATTCTCTAAACGTTTGCTTTGACCTAACTCACCTTGCTCCTATATTGAATGGATTAGGCAATAAATAGGTTTTCACTACACGCTCTCACCTACTCAGGTAATCGCATTTTGATGTTGCAATCTTGCAATACGGTGTTTGTTCCAGTAAATAGATTAAGTAATGTGAACCCTTCTTTAAAAAATGTTTGGTAACATACATTCTGAGAGCGACATTTCTAATAATAAAAAATCTGGTCCACCTTGCCAAAAGATATAGGAGACATAAATTATAGAATGGAAAAAATAAGTAACGATATTTTTAATGTATGTTGGTAAATTATGATGGTAGTAATACAAATATTTTTTATGGTTATTTGAGCAAATGACTGTCAGACTGATTATAAATGGTCATTGCCGCCTATGGATATCTGTAATCAAATCCACATGGGTTCTACCTAAAAACGATCACAGACGCGCTGCTACTCATGTGGATTTAGATGAGTGCCTGATAATATTAAGCCAACCGGAATCAACACGCTTGCACTGACATGCCAGCAGATCTGGCAATTAAAACTAGAATATTTTTATGATGATTATCAATTATAGTTAAAACATAAGAAAAAAATAATATTTCGAAAAACACTTGAAGAGTATCGGGCTATAAGAGTATTGGGCTATCCTATTTTTAAATAACATCTTTATATCAAACGGATCTAATCAATTTATTTTACAAAAAATCATGAATTATAGAAAACATAATCTGTATCTATTGTAGTGTTGCCATAGGGTCGGTGGTATTGAAATGCGTGTTGATTGTATGATGTCTTTATTATTACTGACTAAATGCTACTCTAACACTAACTTATATAATATACGGGTTAGTGCCACACCACACTGTCGTTCTCCCGATCTGGATACCCTAAATTATCAGATACTGTTTATTTTTTTTGTTTTTTCCTTCCTGTTATATTTCCTCCTTTGGCTCTTCCAGAAATTTCTGGAACACTGACCGAAAGAGGTAGTGGGCTGATTTTACACATGAACACGTAATAGGCGCGACGGATTAAACAAAACGTTTGACCAATTATCATCTGACTCAATGGTCACCGGGCGGTTCGCGGAAGAATTAACCCCGTATGGATATCTCAGACGCATTAGGTTTCAGGTGGAAATGGAGAATTATTACAAGAAATCACGAACAATCAGCACGAGTTGCTCAAGTTCATATGACTTCGAGTTTAATAAAAGTATCTTGACATGTTGACCTAATTTCACAATAAATTTGATATCTGTATTCTGTTCCATTCACTAACATATTATACTAATGTCAATGTTAATTATCTTGTTTCAAATTAGATCTAATGATGTCGCCTTTACCTGTAGCTGTTAAGACAATATGCAATTTCATACGACGAAAATCTTGCATGAATAGTCAAGTACAAATATTGTAAGTAAACATAATAAAAGAAAATATTCAAATATGTAGCTTAACAATTCGATTTTCAGAAGTTCCTATAGTGCAAGATATTTATGGATTCTACATAAACGTTGGACATTAATTTTGTACGAATGTATTTTACGCAATGTCACTTAAATATACATAGAGATAATGACTCCCATTCATTCTCTATAAAAAAAGAGAGACTAAGTATGAAGATAACGTAAATTCTAGTTATTTTTATATTACAATAATTTCATACACATTTTACACGTTCATATGTTATCTATTTTTTCAATTGTTTTACATATTTAATAATGACTGTTTATGTTGTTAAACATAATTTAATTTACATTTTTATTTCCAATAAGATATAAAGCTTTACATGAATAAGATCTATCACATCTCAGCCTTATCTTCTTGTTGCATGGCACGACGAGACTACAAAAGGCGAGAATTCTTATCTCTATCGAGAATAGACTATTGTTCATCATAAAAGGTTCATGATAGAATTCTTAACAAAGCTATGTTTGCATATTTATGTTATGAAGGAAGATATTAAAATTGCATGTGAAGATAACGATTATCATTTCAATTCATATTGTCGCACTGCTGGGCATAGAAAGTGATTCCTTTGGAGATCCCGAAGTCCTCTTTCTAGCGCCGAGGACGGCAACCGGGAGGGTTTTAGTGCGGTATCCCACATAACCCTGCGTCGGGTACGTTTTGAAGGTTTCTCCCTCGAGAAAAAAAGGATGAGAAGGTGATAGAGTTTTGTATTTCGACGACTCCGTAGCGGAACGGTTACCATACCGGTCTGACGTGCAATGGGTCCCAGGTTCGATTCTCGGCCAGATAGGTATCTGGATGATGAGTTTAGATTCGTGTTCTGGGTCTTGTGTGTATCCATGGTACCCACGACACAGGAGAAAAACTTACTGTGGAGCTATGAGTGTAGAAAGCGTGTGTGTGTACTTGGTCAACATGGACGTTAGCCAAGTAAAAAATGGTACCTACCCTTGACGGATGAAGTTTTCCTGATGACGTTCTGTAAATACATAAGTATACGTATGTAGTAGCTGTCAAATATAATATGTAGGTTACATAGGTATTATTGATAGTGAAACCTTTGAGGTTCGTACGGGAAGTTAAACATAGACGTTCACGTGAAATATAGGTATACCGCTAGACTATCGTTGTTATTTTTTTTAGTTTTTTCATTGATACTTCAATTTTCCAATGATGACGATATTCTCGCAATGAATATTGTAAGTATTTTTCTTTGATTTAATTACGACGCTGTTTTGTATGTTGTTCCTGTGATATTTTGAAATCATGATTAAACCTCGCCTACTTCTGACATCAACAAGGTTAAACGCTTCTTTGTTTTAAGTTCTTTGCCTCTTATAGTACTACCTGTATTTCTATATCAATTTGCGGTATTGCAGCCAGTTGAAGGTAAATTAATGTATCTTTGGTCGAATTTAAGAAGAAGGGCGGAAGAACAGTCATATTCGTTTGGTAATTCAAGTTCATATAAACGAGCGTTGATAAGTTTCGAGACAAAAATATTGTACATGAAAATATAGCTAAATTCGTAACTAATTTAGGGTACTTATCCGAACTACAGTTTATGTTACAACAAGTATACTGTTTAGATCATTTGTAGGAACACACAATTGGTACTATGTCTAGAACTGGATCACGATTAATTTACGATAACGATTAGGTCAATTATTGACTGCGAACTCTATAAACAAGAGATTACATCGTTTATATGTACTTAGGAAGTTACTTTGTATTAAGAGTGATATCAGAATTTAACCCCTCTGTGGAATGTTTTTTATTTGTGACGGTTTCGCTCTGTGATAAAAGTAAGAACAATCTCTTTTAGGATCAAAATAAAAATTGTTAAGCTAATTTGTAAATATTATGGTAATATGTATGTTGTTGAAGTAGTAAGTGGCGACTGAGGGATGAAATCTAGGATAAGGGCTCTATAGCTATATAGCTCTTTTGCTAGACATTAGAGTTAAGATAATGAGGTATTGAGTCCGTTATATGCTGGTAAAAAGTAACTGCTGGACAAATCTTACGACAACATACATCAATTAACGAAGATATAATTTCTTAATATTTGCAAGGCAGTATTTTTAAAGATTTTAATCACGTTCACGTGAAAATGATTTAAATGAATTATAGTCACAAAGTACAGAATTTTAACCAGACATGCATTTCACTTATATTTATAAAACATACCAACTCACTAAGAACGACTTATCTCTTACACATAATTCCATGAAATAATTTAAGTGACGTCACCATTTTTCGAAAATTAAGATGTTGTACTTTGCAATAGTTATGACCTAATTTTTGCTGTGGCTTCTAGGTACATCAGCTTTGGATGTGAGTGTAGGCGCCTTCCCTTATAAACGGCGGGAATGGATGCATCTTCACAGAAGCCAGAGCTATCTCGTGTTATACCAACGCTCCCTAAGGACTAGCACTCAAATTTACTATAAAGTCAAAGATGAAAATGAATTTTCATAATACGTGTGTGCTTATTGCAATTGTTTTGTGTTTAATTGTCTGTACTAATAGTATACCGGTTCGTAACGGAAATATTGATTATGTGAGTATACGGTTTTTATATTTTTTCAGCTATAATTTAAACTTTTAGCAAGGATTTCCTCAAAAGGTCTACTCGAAAACTAAGACTTTTCATAGTTATTTACAGTGCCGATTTGCAACGGCCACTTCTTGATTGACGTAGATCAAAGTGTTATTAGACTTTAAGCTTTCGAGAATAGTTAAAATCAAAACATTATTTATACAAGTCGACTTGCAAAAGTGCCACTCGACATCCATTCAATTATTTACAATAAAATATATTCAAACAATTTGAGTATTGTGTCAACGACTTGGAATGTAGAGTCAAATTGTATGGCCGCGGCCAGACGAACGGGATTGCATTTCCCATACATTAATTAACCTAATAAAATCTTGAGAAATGATTGTTAGCTCTCTCCTGCATTATTTATAAAATATCTTCATTTTGACGGATATCATACTTTACTTCATGTATTCTTACACGCTTTATTAGCTTGGGTTGTGTGTATCTAACTGATCTTTGAGGTCAATTTTCACCGGTTTGTAGAATTCCGATTAATTTAAAACTTTGCACATGTATCAAGAACCGATGGTAATGTTTATAGCTTTGCATAAGTGAAAATATTTATAGTATTTTTTCACAAAAGTGTGTTTTCCAATTTGTACTAAAATTTATTTATTTTAATGAGTCTTATGTTTTTCGGTTTTACAATAAAAGGGGCAGTTGTAATGACCTGCTTACTTTTGATTGATGCGTCATACGATCATCTGAAATAATCCTCGACACAGGAATGTGATGTCATTGACTATGGCAATAAGAGCGCTAAAAGTTTGTCTAATATTTCATTGACTCGTATTTTCAGCTACTTGTTCTTAGATTATTTTAATTTTTGGTTCGAGAAGTCTCCAAATATTGTTTTTGTCAATAAATATATATAATTAACATTTACATGGTAATTTACCAACGCTTACCACTTCCACCGGCTGGCTACACTCCACACACCTCTTGCAAAGGTTTTTTTAAAGAATTTTCAGTCCTATTGGTTTCCTTATATTGCGTTCCTTCATTGTTTAAGCTAGTGATTTTAGTTCGTAATATTGAAATAATGTTTTAATCGTTTGCATATTTTATAGTATGCGTTATTTGCGTTTTCATAAAAAGTGTAAATAACATTTGCATGTAAAAGAGAGGAGAAATGAGTTTGCAGTTAATCGTAGGATTACTTCAATTCGCATTTGTTTCAGAAAACACTCTTGAAATAGACGTACCAGTGACATGGTAATAACCATAGTCGATCTATATGGCTCGACTTTGAACGCTCTCCATGCTGATTCATTTTAATATCTACCAAATAAATTTCCAGATGGAGGCTCTTCGTAGAATGAAGCAGATTCCGCAGTGGCACTGCATGAGGTACCGGCGCTTCCAGCTACACAGCCCGTGCAGTCGCTGGTGGGCCATGAGGAGGATGTGATATCAAGATAGACCTGGACAAGGACAGCTACGAAAATCTCATGGTTATAACACATGAAAAACAAATGCTTCGGATGACTGAATAATGATATTCTAAGGACGTGTATGTTATTTGTACAGGTGTGCATTCACGTTATAATGGTCGCACGGACTGTCGAACGGACTGTCGCAACGACAGTTCATATTGAATACTTCAACGGACCTGCGACATGACCTTGGTCGTACAGTCCGCTTTAGGACCAAGCCATTCACGATCGAACTTGTCGCATACGACCGTAGTTCGTGCGACAGTCCGTGCGACCGTCGTAACGTTTTCCACCTTATGGGGGGTTCCACATTTTAGGGGGGTTCGAAAAATAAAATACATGTGCCGGTGGTAACTCCGTTCAGTTAAGTTCATATTTTAATAATATGTTAAGGGTAGAGGAAGGGTGAACCCCCCCTCACTGGCTACGCCTATGGTTTTACTAAATCAAATTTTATTTAATGTAAACAGTTCTTTGGTAGGCATATATTTGTATTAGTCATGTAACGAATATTCGCATTTGGGTTCGCGAATATTCACATATATTTAGATATTCGCATTCGCAAGGGCTGAAATGCGTTACATCACATAAATATATTTACATATACGTTATTATATATGTAAATCATCGATATAGAAAAACCCAAGATACACATTTACCGTCTCAAAACTGTCCGGTGAAAAAGAGCGCTCTATTTCAAAATTGAGCGCTCATTTCAAGTAGTAAAATTTTATTGCTTTTTGCTTAAAGCGTTCTAAATAAAACTTTAAATCATGACCGTAAGGGTGTATTGTTAAAATATATGGTCGTTATGACCATCTATAAATAACTACGTAGATTTGACGACAGTTTTAGGTGTCATGTCCGAGACTGTGTATCTAGTGTATTTATATATCGATGATGTAAATGTATATTTTTGATGCCCAATGTATGTTATTATGTTTAAGGAAAATGAAAGACTTATTAAGCAGATATAAACATTCAACATTTTAGTTTAAATCATTTATTGATACTATGATATATTATTTTAAAGTAAAGACACACATTAAGGTTACATTTATAAGTAGTAAGTTCTGAAAACGTTACTAGATTTGAATTCTTCGTATAGAACCATTTCAAGAAAATTTAATTTTAAATTGGCAAAAATAACGAATTCACATTGTACTTACAAAATGTTTAATAAGTATCTTATCATTTTAGTATTATTATTATTAAAGTAAATGAATATGTGCATACAGTAATAAATTGTTTCTTTTAAACTTTATTACCTTGTTGTATTGACCCGCCAGTGAAGCTACGCACAGCTATACATACATTTATTACATACATTCTTAATAAAGTTTAGATTGGATATACAATTCACTTTTGTTTGATGTAAAAATTACCATCAGATTGTTTTAGAATCTATAGACACTTTTATTTTAGATATTTATGAAAATTTTAAGATATCTATATAAACCTATTTCCTCCTACGTATATCGTAAATGATTTGGAAAACAAAAGCCACTACAAATTATAAAAAAAAAACGTGTTTTTGTACCAAATCTGCGTTAGAATTCAAATGTTCAGAATAGGTAGGTATATCATTGCTTATATTAGTTTAGTATAGTTATTAACTAACGTTACCTATATGACGTAAGCGTAAGCTGCAAGTATTTCTTTAAAAAGTATTTATGCCCTGCACTTAGCAGATAGTACAAAGACAAAGAATGACTAAATGGCTATAAGTGCTACTTTCCGTTCGAAACTGGGCCACTTCCAGAGTTTACTGGACTACGTCCACGTCTAGATGACTGATCACTGCAATTTATTTCTTAATTCATAGAAAACAGTGACTAATCCTTTATAAAGTGAGTTTAAGTTAGTAACATCCAGCTAGATACTTAATTTAGTTTTATAAATCTATTGGATAATTATAGCACTTAGTTACAAAATTGCTTGTTTACATGTGCTTATGTACAATATAAAGGTCGCGTACAGATACGTACAATGTAAACATGGAGTCTATGTAATTATATCAAAATTACGATTGTAAGTAGGTACGACATGTACAACATTTTTTAAACAATTTGTGGTTGATTCCCTAATAACAGAATAATGTCTTCGTGTTGATTTATGGTACCTTGATATAAATAAATTCTTATCATTACAACACACAGGTATTTTTGTGAATTGTCAGAATATTTGAAAAAAGATCTTTCAAATTTTAATGCAAATTTATATGAATTTTATTTTTAAAACGTTTTAGGCGAGAAATACCTAAATTCTTCCTAAATCTTGTTTGTTTTTTAGGATTTATAGGTGCGGTTACAGAAACGTCAATGTTTCTTGCATTTCTTCGTCTGGCGATCCAAGAGTTACCAACAAAACGAATTGTAAAAAACAATATAAGCTCAACAAAACTTAGCAAGCTCGCTCCTACAAAAAGCCCGGCGGTGCTCCCGATGGATACTGAAATATGATTAAGTAATTATTCAAAACTGTATAAAAATTTTAATTTACTTAGTTAAATTATCAACTTTATTCAATGTCAAATTGAGATTTTTTTCTTAGTATCATTTACTACTTATAGTATAGAAAGCTAAACACCTCAGCAATATTTACCTTTCCGGATTATTTATTTTTAAGTGTTACAAAAATTCTGTAGGTACTTATTTGTTTAAGTGAAAAACAAAATAAATATTGTATACTTACCAACCAAGTCAAGACTACTTCTGACTACTTTTCGTTTAAATCTTTCTGTTGGTAAATACGCGAGTACAATTTCTACGAATGTTCTCTTTTCCTTTCCTGGAATACTGAAATATTTAGTGAACACTTAGAGTTTAATTCTACTGACATAAAAAATATTTTGAAGCTAGGTACACGTAAAGCTCTGCCAGGCAGTAAAATTAACCTGAATTATACCGATTACGGGTTGTAAAGATTGGTGAAATATCTCGGAATGACTTGCACGACTTGTATATTCTCATGAAGTGGTCACAACTGGTTAATATGTTGCAGGCCGTCATTTACCCAATGACTGGAGCTCGTTAAGCAAGTAACATTACCAAATGTCATTTATTTCAAAATACAGATATCCCAGAGTCATGATTTTTGGGTGGAGCCTATAATTTACTTGAAGATATTTCGACGTCATAATTCAAATGCATCTGTGTCTTAAAAGGTGATGACTACTGTTACTATTCTTCTGAGTGACCTACCGCCTGACTCAGATACTCACCGGACATGGCTGTTTCGGTCAGTATCTGAACAGGATAGGGAGACAGGTGACGGCCCTCTGTCACCATTGTGGGCACGACGAGGATTCCGCACAGCACACGCTCGAGTACTGCCCAGCTTGGGAGTCTCAGCGGCGGATCCTCGTCCAAAAGGTTGGAGCGGACCTTTCTCCCGCGGCTGTCGTTGCGGCGATGGTTCAGCGGCGAGAGGCCTGGAACGGCATGATCACCTTCTGCGAGGACGTCATGTCAGCGAAGGAAGACGCCGAAAGGGCCAGAGAGCGCGCTGAACCCTCTCGGAGAAAGATCCGCCGCGGCCGCCGGCAACGGCGCCTCGTCCCTGTAGCCTCGGGGTCAGAATAGGGTTACGGTATCCCCTGCCTGTCGTAAGAGGCGACTAAAAAGGGCTTCCGGGGTTGCAGACGGCTAGAGTGGGAGCTCGAACCGTTCGGTCAGGCAATCCCGGGAAGGACGGCGGTATGTGTGGTCGCATACCGTCGTAAAGACTAGACGGAGCGGTGGGCCCAGCCGCCCAACTGGGAGGAGCCCGATGGGGCAGCGCGCTCGGAGGATTCCGGTTGAAGTCGTTTCGAGATCCCGGAGTCCTCCCTTTTCAGCGCCGAGGACGGCCACCGGGGGGGTTTTAGTGCGGTAAAAATCCCACATAACCCTGCGTCGCTCCCACGGCGTCGGGTACCTTTGGAAGGTTTCCCCCTCGAAAACAAAAAAAAAAAAAACAACTGTTACTATTCTTCGAGAATACTATAGTATTGCCGTGCTCACCGTGTTACATCATCTTTGATGACTGTGATCTCAGTTTCGTCACAGGATTGCAGGCAGTCGCACGTGAGACCGGAGCGAGTGGCCCACTTCGGCTTTAGCGCTGTCAACTGACTTGCATGTGTTTGGAGGCACAATATCCCACTGAGGTTGCATCTTTCGTGTTCAGCTAAAATTATTACTAGTGAATGATTTTAATGTTTATATCCATTAAATTGTTCTGCGGTATTTGTTTTGGTCGTCGTCAACTCATTCCTGATTTACACTACTGGGAACGGGTCCTTTCAGAGTAAAATTTTTTAAAGCTATAAGTGTAGCTAGTCCGTAACTTAATAAAACTATGAAAAGATTTTAAATAAAATAATAATAATAATAATATACTTTATTGTGACCAACAAGGAAAATAATACAATGAAATCTTAATATAAGAATACAAAAGGCGGCCTTATCGCTCAACAGCGATTTCTTCCAGGCAACCTAAGGTTATGGAGTTAAGATTAAGGTGAAAATAAAGAATAGGTAGGGTGCAAAAATCAGGTTAATGAATTTAAAGCAACGTACAGATTGAGAGAAAAGTAAAAGAGAAACTAGTAACACAATAATAGTAAGTCGGTGTCTTCACGGAATAACCTCCATATTAAAAGATGCAAAATCGTTCGGAGAGTAACGATAATTTTGTCTTTTAAGTTTTTTACTACTGGCCATGGATACATGCAATCAACCTCAAATAGAATTCTAGGGTGAGGGATCCCCTTTTGAAGTTTGTCTCTCTCACCAAATCCCTTTAATTAAAAAAGCAGCAACGCCTACCTCTGCTAATATAAGGTAACAAAGGTGAATCACATGGTGGTGCTTCAGGGTATAAACCACAAAAGGTCAAACCATCACTAAAATTTTAAAAATTCCTTCAAAATGATTATTATACGAAAAAAGTCAAAGTTCTGTATACAGATTTAGATTCGATTACTTACGACTTTGCAAAAACTTACGAGTATCCAACATAAAATGATCGTTGCACTTGCACATTTCCTTCTGTGCCATTTTCCGGCAAAGTACGGTACAAGCACTGTAGGAGTATTGAGGGTAGAGACCACCCTCGTTTTCGAAGTGGAAGCGGCAAGCGCGTTGTTTGGGGGTAGTTTGTGCCGTAAGTGGGTCATTCTCGATGTTCCTTACTGCTACTTGACGGCTGTAAATAAAGGGATAAATTATTAACAACAGGGAGAAAAATACTTCACTTTTTCATCTTTAATTACTTCAAATAACAGAGATCATGTTGCTGATCCCACGAAATGTCCGTCGTTATAGGTGTAAATGTAAGATAAATTAGTAAATTATCATACAAATAAAAATAACCTGATTGCTTTGATTGACGAAAAAAAAGCGAGAAAAAAGTTTACATTTTTATAAATTGAGAGGAAATAGCACATACAATCTACTTAAAACTATACAGGTAAAGGGACAATATGTGAGATAAATTGACTCCGATATACATAATAACGAGATAATTATTTACCGATACATTTTTCCAGGAATTATTTTAATAGTAGAGGAATGCAAAGTTGTGATACTAGGTACTTCGTCCTCGCCTAAAGTGTAAACCTGAAAAAACAAGCAAAAAAATAATGACAAATGTAAGTACTATGGCAAACTAAGAGATAATTATGGGTATATACATACCATACTGTGTACTAAAAGTTCGAATTTGATAACACCACGTTTTTGTTTTTTATTGCAATTCATAGGATACGGTTTAGGATTTCTGGAAATAAATATCATTATTTACATGTAATATGCACTAAAAAGTTGTTATATTACACCACTTGTAACTTTAATAACGTTGTCAGAAATGGGTAACATTATACACTGAATTATTTAACAAAAAAATCAATGTTTATTGTGTTATTTCTATTATGTTGTATTCGGAGGAATTTTATGTTTTTAGGCAATTTAACCACATTCATTATCACGTTACAATATACTTGCACTTACGTAGTCTGAATAGAGTTGATGATATAACAGCGTCCCATGTCAGTTTCTATAGGTTGAAAGTAATCGCAGCAATCGAAGCCTTGGTCATTGTATGAACAGTTGACCAATATTTTTGGACACTCGCTTCGGACTAGTCTCGCATAGTAACTGTAGTTGGACATGGGACATAGGTAGTCTGGATGTTCCGTTTGTGCACATGTTTGCACTAGACGGTACGCTACGCCGCGGAAGTATGCTATATCTCTCAAAGCATCTTCGAGATCTGTGAGGTGATCTGGTGGCCAGATTCTGTGAAATTAATGATACTTTTGTGTTTGAATGTAAAAACATTGTTTTTATTATAACACAAGAAGTCTATATAGGGTGCGTTCCAGAATCCGTTCACAACGTCCAAAACGTCGTTCCACAATACGACCACGGTCGTTGTGGTCGCGGCCAAAACGACACTAATGACGTCATGACTTACGCCCACGCGACGCTCACGACGACCCATCTAACAAGGTGGGTCGAAGTGATCGTTCCAGTAGAGAATACGTCTGTAAAGCCGACAAGCTAATGGAACGGGTAAAACTGCGGTCGTGAGCGTGCGCTTTGTGATCGTGTAATGGAACGCACCCATAATGATAAATAACATAATTATGGCTCAATAACAACTGTAATTAACCACAGATAAAATATAAGTCTAATCTGAGATTGTCGACAAGTGCGTCGCTAATCGCTAACCCTAGGGAATAAGTCAGAACAACCCGGATAAATATTTCCATTAACATTCTTTCCAAATCGGAATACAGCAGTGCTTAATACCGCAGCAATAAGCCGAAATATTGAATATATTACCAAGCTTGTGTAATGTAATTATAAAAACTTTTATAGAATGAAGTCGACCTTACTTATGTGCAAATTTCTAAAAAATGCTAGAGACAGGTTTTATTAGTGACCAAATTATTAAAAAAAAACTGTTTTTGACTGGGTAAGTTAACTGCGTGGTTTATTGATTAAATTATGCATACGCAATTTATCATTATTTTTACTGTGTATGTGACAGAAATAGGTAAATACCTCATAGGTAGTGCCGCTGTTGTGGAGTTATTATGACATTTATTTTCCTATATATGTACCTAAAACTTTATATCTTATATAACTGTTATTTGAAATAAAGCCAAACCAGAAATTGTATTGGTACCTCCTAAAAAGAAGTATATCATACTTATATCTATTTATACTGAATATTCGTCACTCACGTATCTGACACATTGTATATTTTGTTGGTGTTTCCCGTTTCACACACTGCCACAGTGGGCATTTTGGTGTCCCAATCCGTGTAAACAGTCTCTACGCCAAAACTGATGGGATTATTCACGTAGGCATCCCATGCTGCGATGATCAGAAGTGCGGAGCCATACCATGATAAAATGACAAGGATCACCCAAAACAACCTTTGGAAACAAATAGGATTTATGTCCCAAAGATACTTGTCGCACTGATGGGCATTGCTTTAATCATAATCTAGTATAGGTATACCCCCAAAATTTATTTGAAATTTATACTCCAAATACTACTAAATACTCCGGTATATGTGTATATACTCATATACCGTATACACAATAAGTAGGTATTATTTTTAATTTGACGTAGAAAGTATAAGTAAAAGTAGAAAGAAAAAATATTAAGAGCTTAATATTTAAAACAAGAACATTTTTTCTAACTTTACAAATGAACACACAAACGCCGTGTGTTTTTGGGCTATGTAATGATAGTGTTCCTTCTAACTTTAACTAAGGATAACTTCTAGAAAGTAGTATCTACCTACATAAATAATAAACTATGAACAAGGACTAGCAAAAAGGATTGGACTTTTCTTTAAGAAATTATAAATTATATTCTTTACGTCTTACCGTTCAGACCAGTGTTTAGTATCGTCTGCTATAAAGCGAACACCAGCGAAAGAACAATTTGCACAGTATTCCTTTAAATGGCTTTTGCATGGTGGTAAAGACATGGTTCACAGTGTAAGCCAAAGCTGCATAGATCGAGTTTCGACAATTGTGTTAAACATTTCAAACAAAAAAATCATTCTAAAAGTGTATATTACATTTAAAATGGATTTTCATTACGAAACTCATATTGAAATTACTAATATTGAAAAGTATAAGTAAACATTGAAATCTGTTTGTCTGATTGTTCCACTGGCATTTCTACAATACCAACTATTATTATAAAAACTACTTATGAAGCAAATTTCGAGATACTTATTTAATATCAATAATATTTTTTTTATCAATTGACTTTAGTGTTACTTAGGAAGGCCGCAATAGATACAGGCAAAGTTACGGGCATATTATGGGTATAGTTTATTACTATACGAATAGATATAGTTATTAATAAATGACCAATTAGTTGTTAATATTTAATATGGCACTTAACATGGGGTTGTGTAAGTTCGTGATCATGAAGTACACATGATATAAAATAATACTGAAGGTTACGTAGTAATTATGTGCATGCAAGATCTGATAGCACATGTTTGAATAACTTTTAACACAGAGGTTCTGTTTATTCGAGGATATGTTTTGGTAATTTGTATTTGTAGTAAGAAGCAATCAACTAATTCTTATCTGAATAAAATGAATCGTATTCTTATTTTGTGGTATAATTATTTAAAAACATTTCAGAGTTGATTATCATTTCAACTATAATTGTACCTATAAATCATACAATAACTTAAATGTTTTAAAGTTTTACTTTGTCAAGGCTCTTTTGACCGAGTCAATTATACATAAAAATTAATATGTAGATAGATTATACACTGATATGCACTTTTTGTAAGGTTGAATTAACAAATAAGAATGTAGGTCATCTCATAAGTGTTCTCTACTGCCCATGGTAGGCATCTTCATACAAAATAGACGTTCAATCAATCAATTAATGAAAGATAATCACGATTGCGTTGTTACTCTCGAGGATAAAGTTTGTCGGCTCCGTCCCTGTAGTTCCGGGTTCAGAATAGGGCTACGGCATCCCCTGCTTGTCGTAAGAGGCGAGTGAAAGGGGCTTTCGGGGTTGCGGGCGGCTAGAGAGGGAGCTTGAACCGTCCAGCCAGGCGATCCCGGAAGGACGGCGGTATGTGTGGCATACCGCATACCGTCGTAAAGACTAGACGAAGCAGTGGGCCCAGCCGCTCATCTGGGAGGAGCTCGATGGGGAGCTCGAATGCGGTCAGAGGATTCCGGTTGCGTTCCTTTGGAGATCCCGGAGTCATCTTTTAGCGTCGAGGACGGCCACCGGACGTTTTAAGTGCAGTAAAAATCCCACATAACCCTGCGTCGCCCCCACAGCTTCGGGTACCTTAGAAGGTTTCGCCCTTGAGAACAAAAAAAAGATAGTCGGCTCATATGAAATAGAGCCGGCAACTACTTCCTTTCATCTATGTAAGATCTGTTGCACCTATGGTGGTGATAATTACTTCTGCGCTCGAACCATGCTCTACCACCTTGAAAAAGTTGGAAGCATTATTTAAACTTCACACCTACAATATCACTTTATAATGATGAGAGAGAAATAACTATGTATAGCAACCATAGTGCGTTGTAATATTGCCATCGCAATAGGAGTAATAAAAGTCAACTACCATTAAAATGTTTATTTACAAAAGTTGTTTTATACTAATAATGTACAACTTAAATTTAAATTTATAACATGTTATCGTACAAGTATACATATTTGGAACTATAAGCTTTTACTTAAACTACAAAAATATATCTAATTTTTTCAAATCACTAATGTAGTAAACATTCAAAATCTTTGATATGTGTTTTATTCAAATCTCATTTAGCACAGGCAGTTATGTACATTCCTATATGCACTTTAATTAGAAAACAACAACATCCGTACTATACCAGTGTCGAGTTTAATTACTTCAGCTAAGTTTGTTTTAATTTTTTATAATTAATGTAGCAAATGAACCTGCAGTCTACTTTAACGTATGTATGAACTAATGTCGTCAGTTATTTGTACGCAAGTTTATACAGAAAACTATTCTGTCTGAAGTCAATAATAGATTGGACCGACTTTTAATGGACGGATGTTTGTCTAAGATAGTCAGTCACATGTGTATATGAAAGAGCCGTCAACCATATTCTTCCACCGAAACACAAGCTTTTTTACGTTACAAATGGATGGTGGTCTCTGGTCGAATTATTCTTGTTCTATTACCAGTTGAATTTCTTCTATTAGAAGGAATAGTAAGCCAAGGAATCAATATAGTCCGCTTGACTATAGAGAGATTCTCTTGAGAGACTAAATTGGGATAACTCATATATTAAAGTTTGTCGTATGCTCAAATCGAATAAAGTGCCTACTTTAGCTGATTATTTGAATACTTCAGGCCATCAAGAGTTAATTATACAATAATCTACAAATATTGTAATAAGTCAGGGCCAGTAAGGAACGGTGAGTCGAAATTTTGATGGTCCTGAATGAATTGGTGTGAGTGAGGTGGAGGGTGAGCTGATTGGTGTTGAGGGTGGCGACCGATGAAACCAGCATGGGTCAGAATGTTGTATATCTCTCTACGAGGCACTGAGTCAGCTTCTCGTTGAAATACCTGAAAGGGATGATCAAAGTCAAAATCTTCAAGATCAATAACTATTATCTATATTTTAAAGTATTGTGAGTGTTGAAGGATATGATCAATCAATTTTAGTTCAGGGATTCTAGAAAGTTGTGTGTTAGCAGTGAAAGTAGCCTGTTATTTTTTATAAAGTCCGCTTTTCTTCTGGTCCTGTTTAAATCAGTTCACTGATTTCTAAAGTACGCAACTAGTTAGATTAAGGCCACACCTATTTCTAGCGTGGAGTAGTTCTTACGTTTTGATGGAAGGATGTGGTTGCCGGCACACTTTTATATGAGCCGACCATCATAGTCCTCGAGAATAGCAACGCATCTGTGATTGACTTCAGATAGAATCCATATTCTATTTGAAGTTGTTTACAGATGTCTATTGGCGACAGCGACCACTTACCATTAAGTGGACTGCATGTTTGTTTGCTACTTAGACCAGATAAAAAAATATATACAAATTAGTTTTAATACTTTAGAAGCATGGGTACTCTTCAACCATGTATGTACATATCCTTTTAGTAAAGTATTCAAAAATTCTTTTATTTTGTTTACAAATATGCCAGTATACATATGCTTAGGGAACGGCGGCTATTTTGTTTATTAATCGACTTTAATTATATGCACTGACAATTTACTTACTGGTTTTTCTCCATGATGCAGAACGCTGGTCAACGTGAGAATCTGCCGCAAGTGAGGGTTCCGTAAAGCTGGTTTCCTTAAGTGTGGTGGCAACTGTTCTTCCTCATGCCGCACAGCCACTACCGCCGGATGCGGTGGTGGAAGACAGTATGCTATGTGTGTGCTAACAGCCAGAAATAGAAGAACTGACTTCATCGTGGTTGATTCTGAAACATGAGTATATTAAAATTGATTTAGTGGAACTTACTCTTGCTTAATAGGTTCAACTGGACCCGTGGC
The DNA here is from genome assembly GCA_949699795.1 of Spicauda simplicius. Taxonomy (NCBI): domain Eukaryota; kingdom Metazoa; phylum Arthropoda; class Insecta; order Lepidoptera; family Hesperiidae; genus Spicauda; species Spicauda simplicius. Next base: position 11,042,922 of record OX453065.1, read on the forward strand.
AGTTTTTTTATTTTTTTTATTAGAATCTATTCAATAGAATTTGGGTCCTCGCTTATGGATACGGGCGGCCCAAATCCGTCTTGATTTACATTCGAGAGTTATTTATAAGATTGTATAATTTTATATGGTTGAGTTTGAACCAATAAAATATAATGTTTCACAAAATTCCAGAAAATTTGGTCCCAAAATGGCGTTTACGAGATTGTAGAGATCGTATGTTTGTTATAATTGTAAATATGTCTTATTACATACTTTATATTATACATATATATATATTTATATATCTATTTATATGTTTACTTTATTTTATATATTATTTGTATGACCCGTGGCAGTTTGCACGCTCGTTTTTGCCACCTACGTGGAAGACGTGCAATGAGCTTCCTTCTTAGGTATTCCCGGAGCCTTATGACATGGGGCTATTCAAAAAAGGTGCGAAAAGAGCTCTCCTTAAAAGCCGGCGATGCATTGGCAACTCCTCTGGTGTTGCGAATGTCCATAGGCGACGGTGACTACTTCCATCAGGTAGTTTCCGTCTGCCCTATCGCCAGGTTCAATTATAAAAAAGGGTTAAGTATCACAAAGTACCTATTCTTTTTCTAATAAGAATGTACTTATGTCTTATCATTTCAATCCAAAAGTTTATATTAACTAGAGTGTCATGTAATTTTATAGCGAATCATTTACTTACAATTGCGTTCGTCAATCAATTACGTTTGAATTATATATCGATTAAGAGATATTCTTATTCTATTCACATTCATATGTGTATTAAGCATTGCAATTATTATTTTCATTAGTGCAATGTTTGTGTACATATTTTTATACGTTTTCATTGCATCCACGTAGGGATTTCTTGTGTGAAACTATGAGTGTTATGTTCTGTAGTACCTATACATTTGATGTTTCAAGGATAAGGAGATTGTCTATGTGATACTTAGAACACAAGGTTTATTTTACCTATTTACTTAATGTTTAGAAACACCTTAAACTAAGGCTACAAGAGTAAACTTAAGGTCTAATTGGTCTTTGTCAGTCAATTCTGGGCGATATCGATAATTTGTGGAAGGCATCTACCTACAAACCTAGTAGGTACAAACTATTATTTGTTGTTCAAGATTGTAAAGGTATCTTGTTTTTAAGTTTTTATTTTTTTTATTTTTTATTGTTTTAATATATGCATAAGTTTATTTAAACAATTCTATGTACATTATATACAAAATAAATTATTTAAAATAAAAAAATATTTCTTTAAATCTAAAAAAAATAATACAAATTATAAATAAAACAAAGAGTCCATACCGCTGCCTTTTGGGAGAGTCCCAAGAATGCTTGCGGCATATCCTCTTTGTATGGCCAAACTGATACGTTGGCCAAAAGGTATCTTATGCGGTATTATTTTAATAATAAGTTGATTATTTTCGTTTCGTGTTTAGAATGAATTATGAAGTACCTATCCGTAAAATAATGTTTAGGCCCGAGAACTGAAAGGAATGTTAACCTTTTCTAAATAATGATCATCTAGGCCTTGAGATGTTAAAATAATCTGAGAGTTACATGCATTGTTTTGGCTATCAAGGTTAATAGACAAATATACTTTTTACATATTGAAAACGAAAACAATATATAAATTCTTTGTGCTGGAGTGTAAGATGCATAGAAACAACAGTGTTGACCGTAATTGTTTTGATTTGTGATTTTGGCCTATTACGAGAAAAGCAAGGCTAAGCATGTATTACAAGAGTAATTATCTCAATATTATTGTTATTGTTGTTCAATTGAAGAGATTTATCTCAGAATGAAAAGTTTCGGTTATATCAACAACCCAGGTCAAATTTAATTTAATTTGACGACCCGCGTTTCGCAGCGGTTACCATACCGGTCTGACGCGCAATGGGTCCCGGGTTCGATTCTCTGCCAGACAAGTATCTGCATGATGAGTTTAGATTCCTGTTCTGGGTCTGGGTGTTTATGTATTGAGACGGGTGGGTGATTGAGACTTGAACTTCAGATAAACTGAGACACCGAAACTTATATTAGATTGTAATTTTTTCGATTCCAATATTAGAATTACAATAGATCTATTAACAGAATAAAAATTAATCTAGAAAGAAAGCTGTAACGTAAATTATAACGTAAATTACATTTACGTTATAGGGAATATTTTACCCTATGGATCTCTCGTATGCTACGACTAAGACGGCATAAGAGCGGTGGGCAAGGATTTTTTGAGCCTCGAAGGTACCTCTTTACCCGGTTAATTCTCAAGCAGATTTTAGACCTCCCGGATCTTTAACATTCATACATAATATCCAAAGGATCGCAACCGGAGTCGTCTAAACGCGTTGCCCCGTCGGGCTCCTCCCAGGTGAGCTGGGCCTACCGCTCCATCTGATCTTTACGACGGTATTCTGCCCTATTCTGATCCCGGAACTAAAGGGACGAAAAAAAATGTGGAACGCTTCTCTGTATCGTTCCAATTTTAGTATATGTACTGCCGAAGCGTATTTACCATCCCCGCTGTTTAGTGGGTGCTTCGGTACTTACGAGCTTCGTTACTATACAGAGCTTGTGTATGAACACACTCTCAGTAGGTACTTACAGTAAGTTCAGTCACTTGCGCGTGACGCAATTACGAGGAAGATGAATAAGGAAGAACAGTCAGAAGTATGTCACGGTCAAACCCAAGATACATGAATTCTACTTATACGAGAATGTATATGCAGCCTAAACAATAATATTGAAACATATTTTGATTGGTAATAGAATTGAATTGTTTCTATTGGCTCTGACAGCGTCAATCTACTGTTTATTATTCTAAAGGAGTACCCAAAGCAAAAAATATTTTTCACAGATTCGAGTACTATTTGGTAATTTTTAATAAGCTGCTTTAAGATTGGCATGTTATAACTAGATTCTGCCGCGAGACAGAGGGACTCCTCGCAATAGCAGATTGTGCGTATTTGTGACTACAAATACGCACAATCTGCTATTGCGCTGCTATTGCTATTGCTTATTAGAATTTGCTCATATCGGGAGAGCAAACATTTAGAAATAATATCTTTGACATCATCAGTATATTTATAATAGGTCTAAATCTATATAATTTGCGCTACGATTATTTTTTTAACCTAATGGTTTTTTTATTTGGTTAGAAGTAGTAGATCAATGGATTGATTGGTAACTTTTAATTTCAAATCATAACAGTAAAAAATATAATTGGTGATTGAGTGACTGTAGTAGTGACTCAAAATACATGTACAGCTTAGTAATCAAACAGCTTGATGGAACATTTTAAGTTATTCGAAGACATTCGACAAAAGAATCCAAGAAAGACACTTGAAATTATTTTTAGAGCCCGGATGTCTAAGGAATTTAATAATGCAAAAATCGATCCGAAAGATAATGCGATAATTGGTGGCTCTCAATGGTCTGAAACTAGCGTAAATTCGTTAACGGGCTCATTAAATGTGAGTTTTTGAATAACATCGACGCACAGAAACAGTATGTCCTTACAGTAGTCACGATTCTAAACTCAGAAACGCTTTTGAAATTTTGCTACTACCAGCCACTCTAAAACACATACCTTCGAGCAGAGACCATAATCTATAGAGATGAAATCCGATGCCGTAACGTGTCAACAATGTAGTACAATGCTTTCAAGGTCGACATAGGTAAACAAACTTACTTTCAAACTACGAGTTGGCCAATGCTCGAGACTCTTCCATATCCAATCACTATTATTTCAACAAAGACTGCTATATCTACTACTGGCGTGCGATTTCATTATTTTATAGCCCAATTAATTTACCTGTACAAAGGATTAGTTCTCCTGGTTAAGTAGCATGCCTGTTCATGAATACCTATCAACCTCAGCAGGATCTTCATCAGCAGATCAGAATCTTAACTGTGTCTTTAGAACGAGTATATAACGTTTCCTTAAAATGGTCATCACGTTTTCCCACATAAATTGCAAGCAGCCGCCTGAAACATTTCGTGTCTCGAAATCCCGGGACCTAAGTAATTTTAGTTAAAACAAGATTGTCGAAATTGTTATCCATTTTTATCTATAAATTAAGTTATTGAAGGAGCCTGACGCCTGATAATAGTTTAATGAATAAGTCGGAGTTGCGAGAAAAATAATAGGCAACGACTAATTAAGGTATGATGAAGCAGTTCTTCAAAACTTTGAAAGCTCGCCTAGAAGAGAGAAAACCAAAACAAGTTGTGCGTTTATTTTAATACTTGTGCACTAGCCACCACACCACACCATCTTAAAACAAGGGCATTTTTACCCCGAATATTAGTACAAGTATATTAAATTGCTTTAACTAAGGCACTACTATGTATATATATGAAGCTTTAAATACAATTAAAACAACATCTAGCGAAAATGCGTCTGCTCTTCTTGTCCGGTGGTATTCGTACAAACATCAGCTAAGTTTAAAAAAAACTTATTAAATCAATAAAGAAGTCTAATTTAAATTAAATATAACTTTAATTAAGACTTTTATTTCCTGTTTAATAAATGTTGATTTTACAATGAACTGCCTTTTTAATACATTTCACTAGAAACTTCCTTCAAAATCCCCGGGAGTACGGGACTTTGAAATTTTCGGTAATTTTCAAACCCAAATTGCAAGGTATGATAGGAAAGGTAAAGGTGTGGGTAATACAGTAAACGGTGATCGTTGTGAGAAAGCTATTATTAAACTCGTAATAAACTCGTACTAAACGCACTGAGATCAACTTTTTTTATCTGATTGAGGTAGCAATCGAGCATGCGGTCCACATGATCGAAAAACTCACTACCGGCCATGAACATCTGTAAACAACTTCATGTAGAACATGAGTGCTATCTGAAGTCCATGAAGATGCGCTGCTATGCGAGGAATCAGATGGTTGCTTCATATAAAAGTATGCCGGCAATCACACCCTTCCATCGAACGCAAAAAATGCTTAAGAAATAGGTGTGCGATTAATGATTTGTTTTCCTAAAGTCTACATTAGAATGACCCATATAATTACGTTGGATTTACTATACAACTTTCAAACCAGAACACAGCAATGACCAACACTGTTGTCATTTAATAGACAGACCATTTAATAGGCGTGGCGGTAGCGCCTCCGCAGTCGAACTACCACGGACGCACGACCCATTCTAGTTCACTGACGAAAGTCATCAAGATTTACGATGTGCAGTGACATTTTTCCATCTGGCTCTTGTATAACAGATATTGCAATAATCTAATTGGTTTTGTATGCAAAATACGAGTAAAATACCAAATGAAATGTAAGTATGTCAAGGTGTGTCTAGCAATGAGACTAATTTGGCGGTAGCCGGTTAATTTGCATAATTTCGTCGGTCGATGACATTTTAATAATCTTATTTTTGTTGATACCTTTTTTAATGTGATCTAAATTCTTGGATAAGATTCGATTATTATGATCAAAATTTTGTTATTGTGGATTCTTTCATATACGTAAAATACAAATAGCGTAAGCTTATTATTTAAGTTAAATTATCGAAATACGTATTCCCAACATCTCTGTGAAATATTATTTTTTCCAAAAATATTTAAAGCAAATAATTTCATACGTGAATGACATTACGTTTTCTCCCGCACTTATATCTATTTGAAGGGTTATACGAGACTTATTGTTATGATTTATCGATACCAAATATAATGTTTGACAATCATTAATTCCATTTGAAATAAATTAAACATTTATTTATTAAATTATTCTACGATAAATAAGACCGATATAATAATGTGATCAAATATTCCATCTCAGTAAATAATGTAGAGCAAAAGCATACCGCACGCAAGATAAAAACAAGTACAAGTAGGTCACTACAAAAATGTCATAAAATTGACGAATTAATTGGATTAATATTAAATAATCACCTGAAATCCCTCAATCTGAAGCTCTATTTATCCTTTGGGGTTATTGGATAAATAACTACTACTCCACAACTCACACAAACACAAAAAAATCACTTGTCTTAATTTCAAATTTGCAAAATAATTACAAAGGTACACCGTAAGACAGGTACTTTCGAGGGAGGATGGTTGAGTTCTGAAGACCAGAGCGACCGCAAGAGAGCGGCTTGCCACCACCACACAAAAACCGGCGCAAGCGCTTCCCCTTGTGAGCTTATTGTTAAACAAGCAACTGCACGTGTCTCCACTTTCAAGTTCTGACATTCATATATTCAATTTTCATACAAACCTTAACAGTTAACCCCCGGCAATAATTCTTCCCATGCACGATACTTTTACGTCCAAAATAAAGAAAAATAAAATAAATAAGATCGGCAAACTAGTTTACAACACCAATCCTAACAGACAGACAAACATAAAAACCATATCTTTATTCAGCCACAACAGTACAATAAAAATATTTTAAAATTACAGACGGACAAATTCTATATTATTTATTTACAATTATAGATCAATATTGTGTATAGACTTGTGTAACTTGGTTACGGTACTAGTTTAATATCTATCAGATTGCACAAATTCTGTTATTCGATCCATTTTGAGATGCGCTTGTTACATGTTACATTATTGTTTGTTGCTAGTGAGGAACTGAATGTAGTTTCTTAAGATCCTCAAGTAGTTTTTAATTTAATTCAGTTTAAAAATAGCAGACAGAAACGCAACACATAATGAGTATTGCATACTTGCACTATTATGTCATGTAATTTGAAACGTTGGAAGCTCTGAATGAATAAATACGTAATTCCATTAAATACTATCACTGTAAACTTGAGTTTTATGTGTTTTGGTTATATTATTACACGCATTATGAGTAAGTGTTTACGAGATCGTTATGACAATGGCAAATTAGCCTGTTGTTAACTGGTCACTCCCATTCATGCTTAGGTTTTATAGATATCTGTTGATCCTAGATGCATAGCACAAATCCGCTATGAGATTCATATCGGCGACAAGAAATCGTATCAAATCGTGGCTTCATGTCGTACCGATTCCCAATAATGAATCAAGAACTTAATGATTTAGAGCAAATATTAAATTTTAAAATATTTTGCTTTATATATTCCCAAAGTGTTACAAATCGTTTAAATAAAAAAAAAAAAAATAATAATAATAAAAAATGAGATCCTCACTGTATGATGTTAGTAAATATATATATACATATAGCTATTAAACTTTAATCCTATATATTTGATTGATTCACTAACGAATCTCCTCAATAAATAGCACAAGCAATAATCACTAAACAATCCATAATTGATTTGAATCATAAATTGCTGACATGTACCTACTTATTTTCTTACACGTAGGTACTAACTTAATTTTAAAATGCAGTCATTCTTTAGTTTTTCTTCAAAATTATTATGTTTATTTTGTGTGGTATAAGATACAACTTCCTGCTGGATTTGTAACGGTAATTCTCCCAGAAATGTCAAATCTTTGCCAAAATATGCAATCACGGGTCATCGGATCCAGCGAATAGGTACCGGATTCGGTATCGCCGGATCCGCCAGATTACCGGATGGTGTATTCCACTTTGATCACCCAGGTGATATCACCTAGGTGATCAAAGGCGACTCATTGGTGTCCTTTGATCACCTGAGTCATAATCACCTGGGTGATCATAGGCGACTTCAAGAAAATATATTATTTCAGTATCCTTTGATCACCTATATAAAACCCTACCAAAAATGGGCAGCTAAAATGTTGCTTACCTATGTCTTACTAATATTACAATGGCAAGGGTTTGAGACACGGATGCATGGATAGATGTTTATTATTCAATCATACCAAAAATATAGTAGTAGTGGTGGGGTGGAGGTCGTGATGGTAGAGGTGGTAGAGGTGATATTGTTATTGGTATTCCGGTGGGGGTGGAGCCGGTAGTACTGGGGTCATTATTTATGGTGAAGATGGTAGAGTAGATGGTAGAGATGATTGTGGTGCGACATATGTGGTAAGATGTTGGTGGTTGTAGAGGTAGAGGTGGTGGTTTTGTTGTTGGTGGTTGTTGTGGAAGTGAAGCAGCTAGGTTCGGTGAGATTGAAGTTGATGATAAGTAGAGGTTAGAAAATGACAGTATAAGTTGGATATTTCAAATACTTATTTTTTAAATATAAAATTTCCATGTCACAATGTTAGTTTCCGTGTCCTCCGAAACGGCTTGACCGATTCTCATGAAATTTTGTGAGCGTATTGAGTAGGTCAGAGAATCGGCCAACATCTATTTTTCATACCCCTCAGTGATAGGTCCACCCTTAACATTTTTTTTAAATTTTTATATGGCAAAACAACGTTTGCCGGGTCAGCTAGTATATCTATTATTATTACCCAAACTTTTATGAGTTTGGGTAATTAACGTTTATACAAAATTTGTGCAAAATAACTATGGGCGCAAACACCATTTTGAATACTACGAAAATCGAAGAGAAATCTCAGCAGAATAAATATATATTTAATTACTTATTTAATACACTAATCTTTTATAGGATTAGTTACGTTAGGTTGGAACAATAAAACAAAACTAAGCTTTTATCGATAATACTCGCATTTAATGCAAAAATCGTTTCGGGTATCACCTAGGTGATATCACCTGGGTGATCAAAGTGGAATACACCGCCGAAACAGCTTGACCGGTTGTAACATATGATATTGTCATCAACCCATTATTGGCCCACTGCTGGGCACGGGTCTTCTCCCAGAATAAGAGAGTTTAAGTCCACCGCACTGGCCAAGTGCGAATTGATGGACGCCAAGTGCGAATTGGTGGACATATGATATTATATCTTTGAAATCGACTTAGTTTGTAGAGTTGAGTGTAGGGTACATAATTTTTCAATATGGCGTTTGCGATCAGAGAGAAGGGAGGGGGGGGGGGCGGCAATTTGTTTCTCGTAAAAATATGGGTTTGAAATGAAAGTCACTTTACTAAAATGACCATTTAAAGCAAACTCCGTTTTTTCTAAGTAAATAAATAGTTAAAAGGCAAACTGCAAAATTAACTTTTAGGAGTCGGAGTTTAGTTTTCATAATAATTATTAGTATTGTATAGCTAAGTGAAGTGGTACGCTTCAGACTCAAATAAGTTGTTATTTAATTATCATTTACCACATTGTTTTCATTACACATGCATTCGTGATAAAAAAAATTAAAACCTTTTTTCTAAAATGAACCATTCGATGAAAATATCTTTGTTTGCTTAATGACTAATCTTCGTGTCGAACTTTGGTGGCTTTCGTGATGAATAAAATATTACCCGTAGTGACCTCTAAATTTTTAAATACATATCGAACACGTCAGCATCAAGTATATGCTACCGCAGCAAGAATAACTTTGAAATATTAAAATATTTTTTTGAATAAGTATGGCAATACTAATGACATTTAATACCCGTCGTGGTGAAGACTTTGCTCTCTTACGCACTAGCGGTTAACCGCAGGTGCGGCACATCGCGCGGCTAACCGCTTTTCCAGTTTTATGTGCAACCGCTTGTGATTGTACGCAATTAACCGCTACAAAATTTCAACCGCAGTATTGAAAGAAGAGCTGCGGCTGACCGCTATGGCGGTCAATCGCGAAGAAACCGCGATGAAACCGCGTTAAGCGGTTGGACCGCTGAAACAAACCGCCTAGGCGGCCAACTGTTAGTGCGTAAGAGCGCTTAGGCGACGTAGATCTGGGCACAATGAAGTCACGCTGAAATGTTTGTAAAGTAAACAAAAAAAATATAGATATGTTATACACTCTACAAGAGCATTAGCAACAGTGCAACTCTATTTAAAATTTACAAAGGAGAAATCTATAATGACAATTTAAATTTAGTTATTTTATTTATATGACAGTCTCAATTACGAAAAATCTGCACTAGATTGTAGTGAACTGAGATTATCTAAAGCAGTTAAGTAATAAATAAAAGGATAGTAAATATCGAAACCACTAACCTTTCGTCAGGAACCAGTTTTATTCTAGTTATTTTGTACTCATCTGAGTATGGCACAATGTTTGATGATATAATAATTTCACATGTTATATTGATTTCTACGCAGAAAGTCAACTGACCTGCACAAATCAAGTGTTTCAACTTAGTTCTCAGCGTTAGGTAAGTAGGAGAGGTACTTTTCAAGTTACAGATATTTCATTAGACGTAACATAGGCAGGAAAAATGGTGGTAAAAAGTGTCTTTTAACGAAAATGGATGATAATATTAAATAATGAAATTATTTCTTATTTTCAGATGGTTAAATTTCCAGAGGCGTTAGTGATTTTTGTCACTGTCAAATGCTGTTGTATTTTGGTTAGAAGAGTGTGGTGAAGGTTTTTTTTTTATATAACATGCAGTCCACCTGATGGTAAGTCGTCTTTGCCGCCCATGGACGCCTGTGATTGACTTCACATAGAACAAAGGTTCAATCTGAAATCAATCATAGATGCGTTGTCACTCCCGAGGACAAAGATGGTCGCCTCATATGCTCGTATGTGTGCCGGCAACCACACCCCTCCATCGAAACGCAATCACTGCTTTACGCTAGAAATAGGTGTGGCGGTGGTACCTCCCCGGTCTAATCATTGTTCTACCACCTTGAAAATGAGGGGGTGAAATAATACTCTACCATTCTGGCCTATGTTAGTATTTCGTAACTTAGTTCTCAGAAGTACCACCAAGTAGTTTGTTACCACCATCAGTATATTTACTTAAGCTTTATTTAATAAGCTTTATTTTCCTATTTTATATTCATGAAAAAATTGTTTTATATTGATTAATTGATGTTAAAAACAATTTTTATTCGTATGCAAAACATTTTATTTTAATTTTGCAAATTTATATTCTCATTTACATCCTAAAGCAATACTATATCGTAAATTCGTGTGGGAATTTCTATACACATGTTGCAAAAATGCACGTGACTGGCATTTATGGAAACAGATTTTTTTATAATGAATTGATGGTGAAATGATTTTATTTATATTTTGTGTTGCTGTATCAATTTCCCTAGTTTATGTTGCACCATTAGTCCTCAATTTGGTATAGTATTAAAATTAAAATCTTTACGAATTTACAGTTTATGTTGTCGGAATTTAGCTTGTGAACTTGCACACAAGGGAACACGTCAAATCCAGATATTCTTGCAAAGCATTTGCGGGCATTGAAATGCAAATGATGTGTTTGTTCGCGACCATATTGAGACGATAATTGAGGATCTGAAATATTGAAATATTAATTTAGAGTTTAATGAGTTTAAGTTAAAAAAAGTTAAGGTATTCATTAACTTTTTCAAATCATAATGGTATCAATACTAATTGTTACATTGTTAAAAGTACATAATTGACCGATATACTTATAAAGTAGCGTAATTTTTGTCACCAGATGTTCATTGACTGACTTAAGAATTACATAAATGTTAACTTTTGAATTTGGATTGTGTTTGGTTGATATTTTCATTAAGTATTAAAACATATTAGCCAAGTGGCCGTCGCTAGATTGTATGACAGCATGGGTCAATTTATTGCATTTCCCATCACCCTTTGCAGACCTTTCGGCGATATATTCCTGCATTATTGCAATCTTAGGCTAATTGAAATACACTTGGAACTTTAAAAAATCTCACAACAGAAGTCTAGAATGTTTATATAGGCGACCCAGAAAGGCAACCACGAGGAGTTTATCGTTTCACGTCCTATTGATGTATTTTTTATCTGTTTGATGTACAAATATCAAAAGAGAATTACCGCTGGTTGTAAAAAAAGGAGCATATTCCGATATAATGATGACATTTGCGCCACCTTGTTTATGAGGTATTATGCCTAAAAATGGATTCCTATAGAGAAGCTATAAAGTAATTTATGAAATAAGTTCTTAGTGAAATATTGTGTTTTGAAGTTTGATGTATAAGAATTGCTCTAAACGTGTAGAACACTTTAAATAATGTTTAAAATGTCACACTTAAGTCGAAACGCATTATCTTAGTTAACTCATCACAAAACCCATTTCTTAAATTTAGTGAAAGATAACCTTAATAAGCTGCGGTAGCTACAAAACATCAGGATGGCTCCATGCCTTTTTACTATTTCTATCATGCAAAGAAACTTGCACCAGATGTAAGTGCAGATTGCACTAAACACGTAATAGTCGCATTAATACTCGTACTACGAGGTGTCTGTGACACATATTATGTCATTGCACCAATTGTAATGTAGAAACTGGCACAACAAGTCATACTTGATCTAATGCTTTAGAACTGGCGATGAGATGGTGCAAATCAAGATTAAGTATCATATTTCATTCAATATTTTATATCCTACGCGGTTGGTTACCATACATTAATATGATTGAAACATGATGTTTATGGTAATTTGTAGCGGAGATTCAAGAAGTTTTTAGTTTGAAGTGTGTAATTCAGTTTTAAAAAACTGATACATAGAATATTTACCCATATATAGAATATTTCCGCCATTAATAAAATACATATTGCTATAATCTTCTTCAAGCAGATAGCGTTAAAATTCAGATACTTACTCCAACGGCCCAACATGCGACTACCTATCAGAAGTGTCGAAGGAGTTTGGACTTTGTGTTTCAACATTGAATTCATATGGCCAGTTATATATATTTTACTTGCTTTAACAAGGTAATTTCCATGCTGCTTTAGTTTCCATTAAGCTACCGAAACGGTGTGAGGCCTTAATATAGATTAACATTAATTCCCGAGAACAAACCCATGCTATGCCATGCGTTGATGACAGTTTGCGTAAAGAGATGATAAACACATTTTATTAATACTACACATGATTATATAATGGATAATTTTAAGCTTGACCAACTATATTCCAATTTAATAGCAGGTTGCAATAAAAATATTGCTTCATTCGACGCTGTGTTTGATTTTAGTGTTTTAAAGGTATAAACATTGATGTGGGAAGCTCTAAGACGGCCAAATAGTGAAGCAAGAAGTTTAGCAATATGTTTTGTTGGCGAGCATCACGTGCTCTGACGTAGAGATTTTATTACTGCAAGCCTGCATATTAACATTTTTACGTAATAAAATTAGGTTACTATATTAGTGTTTGTTAAAACGGAATATATTATATCTCGTGACAATGAAAATACGTAGAAAGTTAATTTCTAAATCAATAACGTACTGATCAATCATACCGGTTAACCCGACATGAAGGTTTGATTTTATCGCTTTAATAGAATATTTAACAACTGCTTTTTAAACACCGAGTTTTGAAGCAAAGCTGGATTTATAAAGTGATTTCGTATCGCTTAACTTAGTTCACCGGTCGACTTCTTTTCATAAACAAATGACACGAACAATGGATCCGACGTTACACCACTCTCCGTACGCGTTGGCATACCGGAGACGAATGCAACGGAAGGTTGTAAAACCTAAAAAACTCGAGACTTTTAAACAAAGCATGAAGACAGTGAGCAAGGAGTATTGCGCAGAGTCTTCAATTTGTGGACTTAAGCACCTTGTCGATGATAACACTCCATGTATAGAACGGTACGTGACGCTAATGTGAAAGTACTCACGAGATTGCTTGTCTGTGAACTTGTTTGAGAGGTTGGCTAGTCTCGTTATTACGAGCTATACTGCCTTTGGAGAAGGCTTACAATTACGTCACATGAAAGTACTAAGTGTTATGTCACTAATACTTCTTTGGACATTGAAATTATTGAAACTACGAGTATCTAGGACTTGGTTCTAATAGCTCTAATGACTTGACCTCTAAATGAGACATAACTAGGAAACACGGTTGTTAATCTGATAAATCTCGAAATAATTTATAAGTCAAGGTAATTAGTTTCATAGGCGTAGCGATTTTGAAGGACGATAAATGATAACATCTTAGTATAATAGCATATGTAAATAAAATATAAGTGTAATTTTTTAAAGGCACAGTTTCTAAGAAAATATCGTTTTTTATCCATTAAGGATACATTTTGTTTTAAAAAAAGAGTAAATTATGTTATTATTGTTTCGTGTCAATCGTCTATGTGGACGATAAACAAAACAACAATATTATATTCTCAACTTAGCACTACTAAATAATAACCAACTAATAACTAAAAAATAAACAAATACACTAATCAACTAAATAATCTATTATACTCTATTATTTAGTTGTTTCGCATCAACCCATTATTGGCCCACTGCTGGGCACGGGTCTTCTCGTGTCCGGCCATCCTGACGTCAGAATGGCCGGTCACCTTAAAAAGCAGTTTATTTTTTTAAATACGAAGGTAGCAATTATTTTAAGATTGGTAGCAACTGGTAGCAACTAGGTAGCAACTCTTAGTAACTATTTCGATGTAAAATATGGGTAGTGACCGGCCATCCTGACGGACACGTCTTCTCCCAGAATGAGAGAGTTTAGGCCATAGTCCACCGCGCTGGCCAAGTGCGAATTGGTGAACATTTAGTTGTTTAGTTACTAAGAATATATTATTTTTGTATGTAACAGCGTAATTTGGATTATAACACTGATAGGAGCTCTGGTATTCTCCGTAACCCTCGTATGGATGACATTTAGGAAGTACTACAGAGCTCCACTTGTGACCACTCAAATGCCAGAAGGAGTGTTTGTCAGTAAAATCATCTTCCCGGCAATTGGAATCTGTACAAACAACAGGATTAGTAAACAAGCGGTCACCAACTTGGCGAGAAGACTGTGAGTGGTTTATATCTTACCTTTTATTTAATTTAAGCTGGACTCCATATACATCTAAAATATTTATTAAAATGAATTTGTATTGAGCGCATAAGAGTCATACTTATCCAAGGTATTCCATCTTAGTTCATCCAAGTTCCATAAGACTACCCTTTGCCGCGGTTGATGGCAGATGTCTTTAAACGATACTGGTCACTTACTATCAGATGAACTGCACACTCGTTTGCTACTTCTATGTTATAAAATGGTTGTCAATCAAAACGAGGAATCACAATTTCACAGCACACAATTATACTATAAAAATGCTCAGTACCATTGGTTGCTAGCTATTTAAATAGAAAAAACATGTCGTCAATAAAGTAGAGTCATCAGTTAAAGAATCTTTCAAGTGTTTATGGTAAATCAAATAACCTACAGATTACATAAGTCGCAATATAAGAATCCGTAAGACTTATAACTTTTAATAATTTTGTAATTGTGCATTATCATTCTAAGCATGAATGTGATTATGTATGAGAGACCTTTAATGACAGGGGTCTCTACATAAGCTCAGTAATGAAACAGTAATGGGCTGTTAATGATGGTGACGACAGATCAAATATAAAAAAGTGGTCATGAAAACTGCCCATAGAATTGAAAACTTAAAAAATAACGATATGAGGTATTTCTATGTACATATGTAGGTACATAGTATACTTGGTACACATATAGCTCATGGAAAGCGTTCGGTGACGTTGACACGAGTTCCATGTTTTTTTATCCAAAAAGTGCTCAACGCACCTACATTTTTCACTTCAACTATAAATTAAGTTGTTATTCCGATTGCTATGGCTACTTAGATGATGAGTAGCGCGGCTGCAGTACTGTAGCTGAGCTGTATTGTCAGTCCTTCGATGAAAATTGATTTTCGTACTCTATTGTAAAACTAGAGCAGTGATAGCCTAATGGTTGAAACTTGCCCTCACAATCGGGAGGTCCAACGTTCAAACCTAGGCACCACTGATTTATGTGCGTATTAGATTTAGTGCGCCTTTACATAGTCGCTAGAAATATTTGAAAATGATTTTCAAATTAGGTTCATATAGTACGAGTAAAGTAACATATTGACTTTTGTTGGCAAATAACCATTCATTTCGATATACGCAAAAAGGCTAGAAATAATTATCTGTTAAACATTTATTTTAACAGGTTAAAAGAGGAACGCAATAGCAAATACAATGAAAAGGAGATGCTATCACTTCTGTTCGGTTTAGGCATGTTGTACAACATCCAGCCGATGAACGACAAGTCCGTGCAACCGATGCAACTCCACCGAGCTTTGGGTGAATATGATGTCAACGAACTCATGCGCAGTGTACGTAACTATACTAGAACCTAGTTGTGTCTTGCTTTTTAAAACATACGCTTTCTACACTCATAGCCCCACAGTAGGTTTTTCTCCTGTGTCATGGGTACCATGGGCACACACAAGATGAATACACAAACATCCAGACCCAGAACATGAATCTAAACTCATTATTCAGATACCTGTCTGGCCGGGAATCGAACCCGGGACCCCTAGCGCGTCAGACCAGTATGGTAACCGCTCCGCCACGCGGGTCGTTTTATACAAGTAAATTACTAACAATTAAAATAACGGAAGTTACAAAACTTTTTTGAATTACTCTGGGTGATGACGTAACATTAGAAAAAATACCTTTGACTAAGTTGTAATATATTTTTTAGATTTGATAATTGTTAATCACACTAACAAACAGACAGACAAATGATCAGCTATTTATACTTATGATCGGTTCCTGAACAATTTTATTTTTCACATACTTAGGGTATATTTAAGGCACAGACACAAATAAATTACCAAATACTTTTTCTTCCTGTCAATTTACGTTAATTAGGTCGTTACGTTACGTTAATTACGAAGTCACGGACAAGCTTTTTAGTATAAATTTAATGCAATACATTTTAATGTGCACACTAAGATTAATATTTTAAATACGTGTTCAATCATTAGTTGAATAACGTTCATTATTGTAGACCTACACGAATCTGATTTAATGATTAAAAATGCTATTGAAAAATCAATTTTCCAATTCAGTTAACACCCAGCTGTGAAGATTTGCTGCTGCGATGTGCGTGGAACGAGAAACCCATGAATTGTTCCGATCTCTTCGATTTCCGTTTAACTATGAACGGTTATTGCTGCACGTTTAATTACCTACGTGAATCAGATATAACCTTCATCAAAGAGTACGTATCTTAAGTATAAATATGTATCAATTTACCATATTCGTATCAAAACTCTATGAGCGATCTTACTTATTCTCAAAACGAAAACCTCCATATAATTTCACTTACTTTTGGACTATAAAACGAAGATTTTTCAGAATCTTTCTCTTTTAAAACTGCGCCATTTAATGAGGGGTTCACATTTTTTAATAGGTTAGAGTAACTTAGCATTTTTTATTTCTACATCATATAATCATGGACTACAGTTTTGTCTAATATTTTTGGATATTCTTCCTATTTTTCCGGCAATTCCTTTGGAATTGCATATATTCAGGTAGGCATACATACATACTTACCCCGTACTGCCACAAAGTGGTTCCTGTTGCTCATATAAATAAGTAACAAGAACTACCTACTTGTTATTGAACTGCGTAAACCCCAGTCTACCTTTATTTTTTTAATTATAATCCTCAGCAATACCGGATCACGTGGTACGGACATGTATAAGTATGGAAATAAATCCACATTCGATTTCGATCAAGGGCTGAAAGTTTTAATGAGGTTGAACGAATCCGACGATTTTTATTACAACATGCCCTTGCAGGGAGCTCAGGTAGATACTAGTTATAAGTTATAATTATTATCAATTTCGAGCTTTCGAGTTTCATCTATGGCACACAAGTACGGTATGTGTGGTCGCATACCGTCGTAAAGACTAGACGGAGCGGTGGGCTCAGCCGCCTATCTGGGAGGAGCCCGATGGGGCAACGCGATCAGAGGATTCCGGTTGCGTTCCTTTGGAGATCCCGGAGTCCTCTTTTTAGAGCCGAGGACGGCCGACAGGGGGGTTTTAGTGCGGTAAAAATCCCACATAACCCTGCGACACGGCGTCGGGTACCTTTTGAAGGTTTCCCCCTCGAAAACAAGAAAAAGGCATGAGTAGAAATAGCTTAGATAAAGAAGATATAGATTCGTTGTATAGAATTTGTCGACTAAAAATTTTATTCCGACCTATACCTTCTTATTTATGCCCAGGGTTTAGTAGCATTTGAAATAAAAATAATTTATAATTCCCTTTTTATGATCAGATTCAATAATATGTTTGAATATTTCAGCTACAATTTTCTGATGCGTATGATTTTCCTGACGCTCCAAGTGGAAGTTTTGCTATGCAAATCATTAGTCCCAACGTGCAGGTACTTTAATATTATAATGTTCAAATACTCACCGATGATAACAATTGACAATGTCTTTGATGTACCTAAATTCTAGAGGAAGAAAACATTTTTTGGTTAAGTTGCAATGAAGTTGTTAAGGAGGTATATTTTATTGTAATCGCAGTTGTAGTCGAAAATTACAAAAGGTATGTCGGAAATAATTCGACCCGGACTCCGATTCTGATTTCGACTCAAAATCCTCCACATCTGAAATTAAGTTCACGTAACACTCGTGTTCTATATTTAGGTAGTTACAGATGTTCATGGGCAGCAGTACCTACTTACCATCGGGTGCAAGGGATACCCGTTTGCTACTTCGCTTAATAAACATATGTCTACAAGTACCTGTTGATAATATTACAACGTATAAACCTTCCTCAATTTTTCAATTGTTACCAGATGACGGTGTTGGTGACAGCAAGCTTCACAGAAGCCTCCAGAGACATACAACATATTGACGTAAAGCTCCGACAATGTTTGTTCTATGACGAATCTTCGTATCTTCCGTTTTACACACATAGCGACTGCTTACTAAAATGCAGAATGCTGTTTCTTCTTGAAAACTGTAACTGTACTCCATTCAATATGCCTAAAATGGTAAACGTGAGAACTTGTGACATGAGAGACATGCCGTGCTTAAGGATTTTCAACGGTAAAGAATCTTTATTGTTTGTATTTTTCTTATTTGTTGCTATAAATGTAGGTATTATTTTCGAGGGAAAATATGCACAATACTGAAGAAAAACCTTTTGTATACCAATTGTCCTATTAAACAACAAATATTATAGGTTCTTTAGAGGTAAGTAGGTATTTTTCAATGTTATTATATTGTACTATTATGGTCGCCTCATGTGAAAGTGTGCCGGCAACCGCACCCTTGTATCAAAACGCAAGAAATGTTTCACGCTAGAAATAGGTTTGGCGGTGGCACTTCCCCGGTCGAACTACACTGATTCTACCACCTTGAAAAAGTGGTAAAAAATATCAATACATCCATTTGCTATGAAATCTTATAATACATGGCGGAAAAAATAATTCAGACTCAACTTCGCTGCCCAAAATTTTTACTAATATTTTGTTCTTTATTTTGCAGTCCAGTCAATGACAGTTCGGCCGCCTGTAGACCCAATACCCCCAGAGCTGGAAATGCACTTGGCAGGAGGCGGCATTCGTTGTCCGATGTGCTATCCCAGTTGTTCTAAGACTGCGTATAATTATGACTTCAACAATGTCAATATTTACTCGGATTATTTAAACAGCATTGACGATAAAGATAGGATCGACTGGTTGTAAGTAAAAATACATTAATACACCGAGAGTTCTTAAAAGTGAATAGAACAACGGTTCTTTTCGATTACCAAGCACGAAAAATCACTTTTTTACTTTTCTCGTGTAATTTTTGGCTGTGTATTTGGACAGGAAAACTTTAAAAAAACTATTGCGTTAAATCGAGCATTTTGCTATTTAGTTAGGAATTACTTAGTTTATTAAATACGTATCTAATTATAGTAGATCCTTAGGAAAGAGTATCTATAAGACTTAACATATACATGTGTGAAGGATTTTATTGAAACTAAGGATTTGCGACAATAATTTAAATGAAATCGAATATAAATAGATCTATTAGTATAAAATTAGTACAAAAGTGGAAAAAGTCAATCATATTCAACGTCGAATCTCGAATGTCCTAAACGCGCAGCTGCCAATCACACCTTCGTTTCTGAAAGCTGCCTTTTCAATCTTGGATTTCGGACTTCCAATTTTTTGGAGCCAAATCTTCATATCATCTATGGCATGTTGAGGCCCTTGCAATTGTCCGATAACTGTGCCTTGGGCGGTATTCATCACCCATCCTTTAAGACCCAACTCGGTAGCTTTTCTTTGGGTGTGTTTCCTGAAGTAAACACCTTGAACTTTACCGTAAACTTCGAAATCGGCAGTAAGTAGATTTGATTTTTTAACTGCACTTGCCATTATGAAAAAATTCAAAAAATGTAAAATAGGATATTTTACGGACAGATTGGCTGTGTCAACATAATATTTTGTTAATTTCCGTTGTCATGGTAAAGGTTTCCAGGCAAGTTCCGAATGTTGCAATAAATCCAAAAAGGTCTCTTATGTTATCTATGGTTATTATTATTTAAGAAAAGAAAGAAATTGAAATGCCTCTTTTTTAATAGGGCCAATGTTATAACAATAATAATATTGCTTTCAATATTATTATTGTTTTAAGGTCGTTCTGTACCTGCAAAGGTTTGCTTGTTCGTTGTATATTTAATACTTAGATTATTTATAATGACTTTATTAAATAGAGATAGATGTGATACAATGCTATTGCTAATGATATAGAATACCATACCATACTGGTTTCAGCAAATATAGGTAATAAAAGGGCCAGAATATTTCACTGACTCCATAGAAATGCAAAGGCAATAGAAAGTTATGTTCAAATGTTTATTACGTATTTCAACATATGTTGCATTCTGGTTGTTGCAATACCAGCGCTGGTTTCAGGCAAGGCGCGAATTTCACCGGAACCTCCATTGTTCACGTGAAGTACGCCCGGGAAGTTGCTGACCGCTACGGGCAGAATGTTATCATGAAGTGGTTTGATTTGATCAGTAAGTGACTTCAATACGATACATCTTCAATAGTATTTAGTATTTATATATGTAATGGGTAATATTGAGAGTCAGTTACAGTATTATATTGTGCTGTTACCCTTTTTACGTTCACTCCTAGACAGGATTTTATTCTATAAAACTTAGGTTGGAACCTACTTCACTCTGTTGCTCACATATATAATTTTTATGTATACTTACATAGCATTCACTGTACTCATAAGAAATAAATCATCCCGTCCTTTAACGGCGAAACTTCATCTTGAAAAAAATAGGTCCACAGGTACAAACATAGGTACATGCCTAAAATTATTTATAAAAATCTTCTCTAAGTTGTGTAGGTAAAGTCTATCAATTCGCACTAGCGCGTTGGACTATAGCCTTAAGCTTACCTTTTCTGAGAGAAGGTCCATACGCAGAAGTGGGACAGTAATGGGTAGGTGACAATGATACTTTTTATATAATTTTTTGAAGATAAAATTGAGGTGCAGAGATCTTTCCATAGATAAAGGATGCACCCCTTTGGGCGCATTCCAGAAGACGCTCACAAAGCCCTAAACGCCCAAAATCCACAAGACGACCGCGGTTGTTGTGGTCGCGGCGTATACGTCACTCATGACGTCATGAATTACGCCAACGCGAAGCTCACGACGACCCATCCAATAAGGTGGTTCGAAGTGATCGTTCCACTAGAGATTATGCCAGTAACGCTTACAAGCTACTGGAACGGGAAATTCTCCGGTCGTGAGCGTGGACTTTGTGAACGTCTAAGGGAACGCACCCTTTATGTATAAGACCTTATCAAGGGTTATTCGGCAAATTAATCTATGTTTATGTGTCGAAATATGATAGCTAGAAGAGAAAACTTTTAAGTCTCACATTGTAGAGGTGACGCTTACTCGTTTTTTTTGTTAACAGGTAACATTGGTTCAACATGCGGTTTTATCACGGGATTTAGTTTCGTCTCAGTGCTCGAGTTTATTTATTTCTACACAGTCAAGCTTATACGAGAAATCAGTATTCGAAGAAGGGCAGAGCCGCCCGTAGGGAATGCCTTTGAGTCTACAAGTCCGCTGCATTTTGAGCCTATGAGCAAGTATCGATCTATTTATTGGAATGAGTTGGCTGGATCTAGGCATTAGTTTAATACTAGTTTTATGCTTATACACGTGATAACGTGATTTTTGTAGATTTTAATTGTGACTTCTTTGTGCTGTGCCTACATACGTATATACCTACCTATTGCATTGTATGGGAAGTTAAGGAAATAAAAATGGACATACCAGCTTCTGCGCATATCTCCGTCCGTACACTGCGTACGTAACTTCGCACGAGTTAATTTGATATCATTTTCAGGCACTTCAATGTTATTCATGTGTAGAGTTAGATTATAGATATTTAGATCAGAACTATAGATGACAGTCATTTGAAATTATTATTGTATAGACTATAATAGCTTGTAATTGCAGTATTGTAGTCCGGTACATTGATTGAAAGGTCTAATGATCTAACAAATCAAAACACCTGGGCCGCTCTCACAATAAATCCAGATAACAATCTCGATTAGTATAGAATATTTTTCGTATCAGATTGGAACTCCATACCGATTTCATTATTTATTTATACTGTTTAACGTAGTTTTGGAAATATTTTGGAATTGTGTAACAATAAATAGCTTTTACCCAGCACTGTTTCTTTTTATTAACGCCAAACCTTTCAAAGTACCTACTCGACGAAAGAAGCCATGGTTTTGGGTCTAAATAAACATTATCTGGAAATATGGTGGAAGGGAATAAAAAGTATACCAGATACAACATCTATCCATGGGTTTCGGTTCATTACCGATACGAAAAGACATTGGATTGAAAGGTTATGTATTTAAATTTTGTTAATTTTAATTCAGTAGTTTTTGAACGGTCAATATCTACATTCTTGAGGTTTTAGTGTTTTGAAACGTTAAATAGTAAACATGTTAAAAAATAAATTAGTTAATAAATCTATTTTAAACGTACATTAAATCGTTTTAGGTTTTTTTGGGTAATATTAGTAGTTCTGTCTTGGTATGGATCGTCCCTATTGATAGCTGCCCAGTACATGGCCTTTCTGAACAACCCAATATCGTTTGTAGTGGAAACTACATATAAGGACTGGAACACACACTTTCCCGCTGTTGCTGTGTGCGAAAGTGACAACATGGCCAGACTGGAAGAAGTCTCTGATAGGTAACTCTTTCTAATGATATTCAATCAACCATTTTAATTACCCCTTAATGAAGGAGGTATATAGTTTTGAGAATAATACTCAGGTATTTATTGTTACAAAGTCAGCAGAGTAATCTATGAATAAGTATAATGTTTGCTTATAATTACACAGGCGTTATAGAAATTCGTACGCTTACCTAGTTTGGGTGCTTTGCAATAGTGTTTTAAAGTTAACTAAATAGTGTGACTTAAGGAAAAATAAAGTTAGTTGTCATTACATCTTTAGTTACAAACGTGATTATAACTTTTATTAACGATTAGCTCAGTCCTGTGGTTTAACCTCCGTTGAAAAATCTTTAAATTGTAAATTTACATTTGACGGGTTTAAATTAATTTTAGTTGTATTTGTTTGCTAATAATTCAAGAACACAGACAAAAATTCTAAAAATATAAAAAGTATTATTATTTATACTCAGTCTTATCTTTTGTCTTTGCAAATATATTCGATACACATACTTTAATGTTTACGATATATTTTATGAGATGAATACATCCATCGACTTGCGTGTAACTTCATATCCATCATTCTACACCTACTTCTTCAAAATTATTGTATGGGTTTTGTATACTTTCAGACTTTGGGAATCAAAAGACGACTTAAGCATCGATGAGGTGCTCAAAGAATTATCATATTATAAAGGAGATACGTATTATACCTCACAATTTTGTGGAAGTGAGAATCCATTAAAGGAATGTTTCCACACCAATCTCACCTTTTATGCGAATTTGGTAACTGTTACGTGCTCTTAGTATTTTCGGGATTACCTATAAGACTTATTTTATTGTTATGTCATTGAAGATGGTACAATTTGTTGGAAGGGAGAGTTTTATAGCATCTGTCGGCAAAAATGATTCTGATTTTCTTTTAACCCATGTATAGAAGAGGCAGTCTGGAATGTAGATTTTGGATTTTGACGTTAAAATACCCATTGTAGGGTTTTTTTTAACAGACTGAAGTAGCAAACGAGCATGCAGTCCACCTGATAGTAAGTGGTCACTGCCGCTCATGGAAATCTGTAATCAACTTCATACAGAACATGGGTTCTATCTGAAGTCAATCACGTAGCTCTTTTATATGAGGCGACCATCATAGTACTCCCGAGTACTATGATGGTCACCTCACATAAAAGTGTTCCGGCAGCCACACCCTTCCATCGAAACGCAAGAAATAGGTGTGGCGGTGGTACTTCCCCGGTCGAACTACGTTAGTTCTACCACCCTCACTATCAGGTATATATGATTCCAATTTTATCTGCGATTAATTAAAGATATTTATGGACGGCATAAGCTAATTTTAGCATGCATCATACGTTAAATCTTATTCTTATTCGTATTCTTTCATGATTCTAGAATCTTTACTTTCTGTACCTATTTATTCTAAATGGTAGTTCACAAATTACAAATTGTAGATCAGAAGCAAATGTGAAGAGATTCTTCAGAACTGCTCATGGAATGATCAAAATTTCGACTGCTGCAAATATTTCAGACCTATGGAGACAGAACTGGGTGTATGCTATGTAGTCAATTCTATACAAGGAAGGTAATATTTTTTCTACAGATTTTCTATGCCTTTTTCTTTTACTTATAGGGAGTATCTCTATAGTATTTGGTATTTTAAGTTTAACACGGCTCTTGCGTTTTTGTATAGGCGATAGTTTAGAACCACTTACATAAATTAAAAGAAATTTATATATAAAAAAAATATATTTTAGGCTAAGAAACAAAAAAATAATACTCGACCGACTTGGAAGAAAACCTGGATTCTAAAATTGAAAGTCTACTCAGTTCTTCTTCACATACCTCCTTACGGATTCATGCAGATATCAAAGATTAATCTAGGGTTTAAATTTTTCAGAGACCGTCATCCTCCAAGATTCGAAATGGTTAGTAACAGGACTTTGGGACCTGGGATGATTAAGTTCAGTGTATTGGTTCCATCAAAAGTCTACGTTCTAAATGAAGAAGACGTCCCATCCATAACTACTCTTGGCTCAGATATTATATCTATAGAGCCGCAAGTCCGATTTAAGTAAGGATTTTTTTCTGTGACTGCCAAAACATTAAGAAATACTATCATAGCTTAGAATTAGAAAAAATCCTTTTTTACGAGGGGGAAACCTTCTAAAGGCGCCCAAAGTCGTGGAAGCGTCGTTGGTTATGTGGGATTTTTACCGCACTAAAACCTTCCCGGAGGCCCTTCTGAACGCTGCGTGGGGGACTCCGGGATTTCCAACGAAACACAACCGGAGTCCTCCGAGCGTGATGCCTATTTCAGGTTCTTAGTCGCCTCTTACGACAGGCAGGGGATACTGTAGCCCTATTCTGGTCCCGAGCCTACAGGGACTAGACTTGGGAACAAAATGTTGTTGACATATCGAGGTACATATCTACTTAGATAATAACATATTGTTACTAGTTTCGGGACCAGAATAGGGCTACGGTATCCCTTGCACGTAGTAAAGGACGACTAAAAGGGCTTTTTCGGTGTTGCGAGCGGTCGCAGGCTGTCGTAAAGAACTGCCGGTGTGGTGGACGTATTTGCTTAACGGGAAGGAGCCCAAAAGTAGTATCCGAGGCTCAGAGGACTCAAACTATAATAAAATAATTGTTTAGAATTATTATGTATTTTTTTGACGTTGTCGTTGCCATTAAAATCTAATGCCAATACAAATCAGAAATAATGCTGTTGTTTTCAGAAGATTTAATAATGGTATACTAGTCACCCATCGTAACGGTCGAAATTAGGTCGAAAGTCGAAATTAGTAATTCTACTCAAAAACTAAACTTGATATTGTCAAAAGCTGCTGCCAAAAACATGTATTTAAGATAGTTCTGTATTTCAGATAGATATACTAGTATATGGCTACTGATGAAATAATTTAAACAAAATCTGATTTCTAGGCGTTACATAACAATAAGAAACATCGAGAATGACGTCGGCGCTCGACTAATCAGCCCATCAAAACGCAAATGTCGCTATAGTGACGAAAACTTCTTAGACGTTTACCCATACTACTCCTACACCGCTTGTACTGTGCAGTGTAGAAAAGACGCGCAGATGCTATTATGCAATTGTACCAATTTCTTCATGCCCAACGTTCCCGAGCACATCAAGTGCAATATAAGTGGAATTTTATGCCTTAGTAAATACGTCGACAATTGGTCTGTAAGTAGCAGTTAATAAAATTATATAATTATAGATGCAAAGTCGTCACTAAATGTCGGTCTGCTAGGCACGGGGTTACTCTCATAATGAGATTAATAGGCCATGGTCCACCCAAGAATCCCACTGACCAAGATATGGCCAGTGTATCTATGTATGCAGTTTCGAGATTTTTAAAACATATCTTAGGTACACTTTGCCTCACCTGTCCATGTTTTTCAACATTAACGTTCCCAAGATTATTATTTAGACTGTTAAGAAAATACCATAATATTCCCAAAATATATATATCTAGGTGGTGGCACCACCATTTTATAATAAGAGTGTCTTGTAATAAGATTTTTAACATTGTTGTGAGTAACTTTCAAGAGTACAGTAAGGGAGACGTATTTATCCGTTGTTCTTGTCCAAAGTAGTCCACAGAATTAGCAACGTATCTGTGCCCGACGTCAGTTAGTATCCTTAATTTAATCATATGGTGATTACAGAGTCATTGGACGACAGTTGCCACTTACCATCTCGTGGATTATATGCTGTTTTGCTACTTAATTATTTTATTCCAGATGTTAAAAGCTCGATGGTCCCCTCGTCGAGGTATATTTTGCGATTGTCTGCCTTCCTGTACTGAAGCAGAGATATCCAACGTAAAAGATTTTCAAGAATTAGGTACCATGGAATATGGTACGGTTCAAATCGGATTGGCTGTGTTACCCAATGAGAGATATAGAAGAAATGTTGTGCGTGGTATTCTTGACTTAGTTGGTGAGTGACCTGAGTTTTCTCGCAATGATATAAGTACCAATACACTAATAGTTGTATGTTGTTCTTGGGACCAGTGATCTTATTTGATGTTTTTTATTCGAAATTAGTTTTTACATGTCCTAATAAATCGTTTCCAAAGCTGCATGGATTTCTCTTTATTTAAAAAAAATGTAGAGCTCCAGAACCGTCCAGAAACAATTCAAAATAGATCACTAGCGGATCCATAAAGTCGTTCAAATAATATTTCTTTTTATTTTTTTCAACAGTGTCAACAGGCGGTACAGGCGGGCTGTTTCTGGGCGCAAGTATACTTAGTTTTGTGGAACTATTTTATATACTCCTGATCCGCCCATTCTGTGACATCTACAGTCAACGAGGTGATGATCCCTGGCATCGTAAGTATGGAACGCGTAGATTAGAAGATAATAATTTTGTTCGTAAGAATATCGACAAATAATTAATCGTAGGACAAGTCAAATTGTTTAGTAAATTATGACAATTTTCATAACTTATTGCTTATATACTTATATCACATTTGTATTAAATACTCAGGCAATTAATAATAAACAATCTTGAAAACTTTGTTATTGTATTTACAATTTCCACTTACACGTCCTACATATAATTAAACACCTCCTGAAATTATAACTAATAAATCTAATTATCCATTAGGTATATTTAATCTAAGCAATATCTTTCCACAATTTCTTCAAATACCTGCATGACTTTATTTCTATAATGTGTATTACTTTCTATCATTTTTATTATGAACGAAGCTTTGTTGTTACAAAGGATATCATTAAATTGATCTGCGTCGCAAAAAATGTCTGCAGTTAAGTCATCATCTAACCAAAATTGAGGTACAAGACAAGCACTAACAACAAGTGCCCACAATCGCTGCTTTTCAGCTGAATTCTGAAAACTTTCCATAGACAAAACATCATTAATTCTTATGTTATGATCAGCAAGAATTGATTCAATTTTTTCGTAATAGTACCGAAGAAAGCTGTCCATATTGTCTTCCCGAAATTTTGGATCTAGATTACAATACAGTAGGAGCATAACATCACCAGCTGGCGGCTGACATCGTACTGCTTGGAAATCTACCATTACACAGTGATCTGGTATCAACCCATCGTCGGTCTGTTTGTAGTGAAACAGAATATTGTTGTTCCAAAGATCGCGGTGGCAGACTACATTACAGCCTTCAAGTGAAGCATTGCTTAGTTCTAAACCTGAATTCCAAATATATTTCCAGCGTTTTTCTATTTTACTTATAAGCTGTCTGTCTTTTTTATACTTGGAAAACTTCTTAATAGCTTCTAGTGCTCCCTGCATGCATTGAACAAACCAGACATTGGAATCATGATAGCCACCTTTGTCCAAATAAACTTCAAACTCTTTATTCAGTACTTTATTTTTCGTTTGTTCATAGATTATTGACGACGCATGGAATCTGGCTAGCATTTGCAATGCTTGTTTGGTATGAGCGTTGTCGAATGTTTCGAATTTATTCTTCGAATTATAACCCAACTCATTCAGATCTTCGAATATGATAGCTTCTTGAAGGGCGGTGACTAATTTTGGGCTCCATGCTTTTACTCCTAGTTTTCAAAAA
The DNA here is from genome assembly GCA_949699795.1 of Spicauda simplicius. Classification (NCBI taxonomy): domain Eukaryota; kingdom Metazoa; phylum Arthropoda; class Insecta; order Lepidoptera; family Hesperiidae; genus Spicauda; species Spicauda simplicius. The sequence goes on from OX453065.1 coordinate 11,071,465, forward strand.
AAAAAAAACAAACACAATAAGTAATAACAACAAATATTCAAACTAAATTTAAATTACTTCAAGTTTTCTTACCTTCCAACTCAATATTTTTCTTAATTATAGTGTAAAAATGTATTTCTTTATCAAATAATTTCATTTCCCTAACCATATCAGCTTTGGAAGCGTTTCGTGATACAGCCTTGATGAAGAAACAAAATATATTTTTTTCACCATTATTAGAAGATAAATGCACTTTTAACTTCCAATAATCTGCCAAAAATCCCAACATTTTTTCGCTGGCTTTTCGAACTTCATAATTTGTAATGTCTTTATCAAAACATCCATATTTTCGTATGATTTTATTAATGGTTTCTTGTGTTACTATATTTAATTGTGTTTGAACGTTAACGCAGCTCATTCTTCAATAATACGAGGACTATATAGCTGTAGAGTCGTTTTACTGATACAAACACAACTTTACGATTACAATGTACTATGTAATATCGCTATGTATTTGTCTTTTATTTTAAGGAACGTACACACTAGAGCTCGTAATTGAACAAGTATATCTAGCCTATTCTGTTCAGACCGTTATGCTTTCACGAATCGGATATTGTGAAGTGTATTCAATGTCTTAAATTCATTTGAGGACCCGCGTGGCGGTTATCATACCGGTCTGACATGCAGTGGGTCCCTGATTCGATTCCCGGCAAGACAGGTATCTGAATGGTGAGTTAAGATTCTTGTTCGGGGTCTGGGTGTTTGTGTATTCATCTTGGTGTGTCCATGGCACCCACGACACAGGGGAAAATCCTAGCGTGGAACGTAGTGTAGAAAGCGTCAAAAAAAAAAATAAACTTACATATAGGTACTAACGCGTACAAACGTTACAGGATAATTATGAGTTGGTATCGAGAACAAGACAAAAAATGGGTCTTTTTTACTGCTGCTTGCTTTTTTAATACTGTTTGCATTCGCTTAAATGTTACACATAATATTACTGATGTGAATTAACCTTTAGATAAATGTATTTGTTGAGAAATTATGAACTCATAACAAATAAACCTGGAAAATAACCTCTAGCTGATACAAACATTACCGAGTGTAAGAAGAACAAATTAACATTATCTTCCGTATCACATTAAATAAATAACGGTGCCTACTGTTATCGAACATTAATGTAGGTACTTTAATTTAACTGAACCGAGTTGTAAGAGTTAGAGTAATAACACTTAGTACGTTATAATACATTATTATTAAATATTAATATTATATTAATTTTTATTACATTGATGTCGCAAACGGGCGGCGGCCCACTTGATGGAAAGTGGTCACTGCCACCCATGGACATCTGTAAGCAACTAAGCAGCTTTACGTAGAACACAGGTTTTTTTATCTGATTGAAGTAGCAAACGAGCATACAGTCCACCTAATGGTAAGTGGTCACTGCCGCCCATGAACTTCTGTAAGCAACTTCATATAGAACATGGGTTCTTTTTGAAGTCAATCATAAATGCGTTGCTACTCCCGAAGACTAAGATGGTCACCTCATATAAAAGTGTGCCGCCAACTCTAGCTCACGCTAGAAATAGGTGTGGCGGTGGTACGTTCCCGGTCCAAATACAATGGTCCTAATACCTTGGAAACTACTTAAGTTTCGTGCGTCGCAAGCAAACTGTTACTGTAACTCTAATTCAGAGTGGTTGTGTTGGTCACCATGGTTGTTTTTGAAGTAATTGGTATTTTAGAGGCACTGAAAGAGGATAAAAAGAAGCATTGAGTTCACGTCGATAGCTTCTTTTCAGCTGTCAGCATGAACAGTTTGCGGCCAACGGACTCACTACGTCCGGCGAACAACTATATCGCCGCCGCCGACTGTAATCGGTTTTGCTGCGAGTTGGCCACTAACTGAGATAGTCGGCGCACGTAACGCTGCAAACTGCGTACAGTGAGCGAAAACTAGCAAACTTTGGACACTCCATTTCAAATATATGGAAGAGCGTACTAAACCGATACGTCGCAAATTCAGTATTCCGCTCATAGTTTGTCTACTGGGGACACAGCCTAAGATCTCATCTGAAGTAGTAAATATTAGGGCTTCCATTTCCCATATATGCATATTTAGGCTCTCATTACCCGCATGTGACGGGTCCACCAATTCTAACTTGGCCAGCGCGGTGGACTATGGCCTAAGCTCTCTCATTCCGAGAGAAGACCCGTGCCCAGCAGTGGGACAGTAATGGGTTGACGACGACGACGACGGGTAAAAAGAGCGACTGACTTATTTTGTAAAACTTTGATACATGTCTGTAAATTACAACTATGACTAACTAGGATGTTGATAAATATTATCATTTGAAGTGTTTGGACAACATAAAACAAAGTACCACTATGTAGGGGCAAACAGGGCAATGGGAGTCAGCGGGCAATGGGAATCACCTAAACACACATCATCACACCATCTTCATACATCGGCACATCCGCTGTGTTTGTCTTGATATCATTTTAAATGGTTCGTGATAGTAAACGCTCGCGATTTTAAGAGACAATAGCATTTTGGTTTTGCGCTTTTCTGATGTAATTTTTCTTCAAGGCAATATAAGAGATAAGTATTAAATTTGTTATTGTATGCACCATTTAAATTATATCAGTAGCTCATGTATTTTTTTTTTATTTTTATCTTTTTTTACATTAGCATAGTTGAGGGCAATGGGAGGAAGGTGACCGAAAATAAAATTGCCATAAGAAACACGGTTTACCATTATAAGACAGAATCGAAAGAAACAGCATGCTGCATCACATTCACGCCAATCGAGAAAAACTTGATGAAAAAATAAAAAAGATAAATAAAAGAAAATAAGGCAAAGATAAGAAAAAAAATGGAAAGATAAATACAAGGGAATGCAAATAAAAGTAGAGGCGAAGGTTTCTGAAAATGTGAAGCGATGAGTACTTTGAGTAACAGATTCATGTGGGTTGTGGGCTCATGCCTAGTGCACTGGGTGGGATTCAGCCGAAGGTTATATTTACGATATGTGCCAAATTATCTTTGACTCCGATTATCCATATGTTCGACCAACATTGCCCGCACATCGGTGCAATGGTAGTAAAACCTGTTTTTTAAACTGTTATAACTTTCATAGTGAATTACGAAATTGATTGAAATTGATCTCGATTGATAGCTAATTAAGTAAATTTTGTGGCAAGAAGGCTGCAACTAACATTTTATTCTAATTTAAGCTTTTATTACATTCCGCGCTTAAGTGACTCCTTTTACCCCCTTTTCCCCTACTATGCATATTCCTAGATATACCTATATCTAGACTACAGACGACGTAATGCGTATGTGAAATGTTAATGCAGAATAGTTTTTAATATCAAAATCGTTAAAGAAGTATTTTTTTTAACAGTAGATAGTAACAAACACTTTATTTTTTTATAAATTTATTATAAACATGAAAATATAAAATATTCGTGTATATTTGTAGCGATATGATAGCAATAGTTGGATTGTGAAGGCAATGAAAAAAATGCAATAGATGTATTTCCAGAAAATAAGTATTAACGTTAGGAGTGTGTCACAGTTATTATTACATCGATAACTTATCATATTTGTATGTTGTTACAACTTAGTAATATGCATTTAACTAGAATGGATACTTATTTATCAATATAATTACAAATATGATAATATGATGAGTAATGGAACATGAGGTACTGCGTTCAACATTGAAAAAAGAGGCGTAACACTACAAAATAATACTGTTTATAAACCAACAATTAAATAAAGATTAACTTCGTATGAATATGAAGAATGACAACGAATGGAACTTACTTAATATTATCTAAAACGAATAGGTATGTAAAATATACTTTCGTTCATATCGTATCTACCGGGTTTAAGAAATACAAATGTACATTATGTTCCGTGATTTATAAAACAAATAGTGTATTTACTTTTCTAAATTGGAATATTTTAATGTTTAATGAGTGCTTATAAGCATTATCTATATAGATATATTTGTAGATATTTTTTTTCATAATAAAAAGTAGCAAACCATGCAAGTCTGCTGTCCACCTGATAGTAAGTAGCCACTGTAGGTAATCATCACATTTGTAAACAACCTCTGTGAAGGTTCAAGTTCTATTAAGTAGTCAGCATCAGACGCGTTATTTTCCCTGAGAAGGAAGTTGGCCCGCCACGTGTTAATGTCTCACACCTTTCAAACCAGCATACAGCAGTACACAGGGTTACTTCCTCTTCAAGGGGTTCGACGACAAGGGTTTACGTCTGTATAATAAACTAAAATCTATAAAGGCGTAAGTGGTTGGTCTGTTTTTGAATTCGTACAATTATTATTTGCGCAAACTAGTAAAATAATAAAGATTTATAATTGATCTAAGGAATTCTTGGTACTCGTAGAAGGATACACAAATCTCTCGACTATATCGTCTAATATTTCAGTTACTCTTTTTCGGTAATTATCATCTTCTTTTGCTGACTCTATAAATTCCTCACTTCGGGATACGATATCAGCTCTCATACCCCTTTCGTGGTCTCCGTAAATCTCCTTCCTTCTTTCGCATGACATTGACATTATGGGAACAATTAGTGCCGCTTGTGTAACACCAAATGGTATACTTTCTTCATAAGCTGATCTAAGTTTATCTCTATCTAGAATATAACGTACATCGATGCCATTAAAATCCAACTCTTTCTTCAAAATTGTGTAGTAAAGATCCAAAACATTATCTGTTTGAACCGACCTAAAATTCTTTGTAGTATTAAAGAATAAAAGTGACGACAGATCGAGCATAGGAGAGCAATACAGCACCGTCTGGAAATCAACAAAGAGCGCGTGTAATTTTCCATTATCCATCCTTTTCAAAAACATGTTATTCGTCCATATATCTCGGTGTACCACAACATTTCTGTACGTTGGGCTCGGTTTCATGAGGTCAATAGCGCGATCATATAACATGGTAACGACTCTTTCTACATCTTCACCAAAACCAGGTATCGATTTGTATGAAGAATACTCTTTAAGATAGTCTATAGCTGCCCGTTTCCCAGTGTCACGCCATGGTTTCCCTTGACTTGGTTCAGTTAAATATTCACCGTATTCTTCGCAGATTCTATATTCTCTTTTAAGTTCCCTGGATTTGGTTTCCTCAAAAATGTATGATTGTGCATGAAATCTTGCTAATGCCTCAACGGCGGCCATCGATTCCTCATCAGTTAGGGTGTGAGTATTATCAGGCATTACATATCCTAATTTAGACACATCTTCAAAAACGAATAATTCTTCTTTAACGTACAGGAGTGTTGGTCTCCATTTTCTTTCCCCTGAAAGAAGTCTATTCTTTTAAAAATAAATAGTGATTTACATAAAAATATTATATAAAGTTATTCGTTGCCGGCACACTTTTATATTATGCGATCGTCTCAGTCATCGGGAGTACCAACGTATTTGTCATTGATTTGACCGAAGACACAAAGGTGCACCTTTGTGTTTTCTGGCGCGCCTTCCTGTTGGAGGGGAGCTCCTTGCTCCACGCGAGGGGGTTGCGAAAGCGACCAGGCACCGGCGGGTTCGCGGATGAATGCGAAAGCGCGCGCGTGTTCCCGCCGTACGGTGCGAGGAGAAATCACAGTGGGGGTTTAGCCGGTAAGAGTCCGGCATAACCCAGCTGCTGCCCCGGGTGATTACCCACTTAAAAAAAAAAAGATTTCAGACCGAAACTTTTTTGTGTACGAAGTTATTTACAGACTGATGTCCATGCCTCGTTTGCATCGTAGGTTGTAATGACCACTTACCACCAGTCTGGATTGGACCAGTGGATTGCTGGCTCGCTTACTACTCCAATGTTATATAAAAAAAAACAAAAGTCTAATTCTAACAATAATAATTACCTTCATTTTCTTGAAATTGTTGGAAAAGGCCACTAAGCATAACATATTCCTTGCGAAAGAAAGTTGTCTCCCTAAGATATTCAGCTTTCCACTTGTTTAATCTTGGTATACATTTTAAGAATAACTGCAATTCTGTAACAACTCCCCTAGATTTTACTTCCACACTTAATTTGAGATGTTCTCCAAGATATCCTATCAATTCACTAGAATAGTCGCTTAACGACCATTTTATATCTTCAATATTTGTATAACCACATTTTTCCACAATTAATTTAATTTCATCCTGGTTTAAGAGCTCCATTACGTGTATTATGTGTGATCTTTTTTGTTTTTTATTCCTCAACAAGGATGGCACCGCTCTGTTACAAGTATCTGGATAGAGTACACATCTGTGCTGAAGCAATATTTGCTTCACATTAAACATAGATATCATAGGTACATTTATGGATGATACATTAATTTTCATTGACAAAACAAATGATAAACACAAAGTACTTATGATAACGACGAACGTATTTAAATATTATATTGTAACGATTAAAACATAAATTAAATAAATACAAAATTCCCAATGCTTAAAACTGAGAAGTAAAACAAAATACAATCACGAAACATTAATATACAAATTAAAATAGATATTTTATAAAGAGCTGCCAGCGGTGATATGGTTTATGATTAGTTTATATTTTGTTGTTTGTGCCGACTACAGCACCGTATATTTCGAGACTATATAACTTATTTTTATGTATCCAAATAAGGCAGTTTTTGTTTTTAAAGTAATACATAAAAAATGTATTTAATTTTTAGGAGTTTGCGACAAAATAGTTACATAAAAGTGTTATATAGGCTTATTTTCGTAATTGGATACCCAGATTGTTATGATAATTAGCATGTCTCAAAATTATATAGCCTTCGGACAACTAAGACGATTTCTATGATAGGTCATATGTTACAATCCGTCAATTCTATTGGGCTGAAGAGCGTGTCAAAAAACTTACATAGATACAATTATATAAAACATATATACACATGCTCGAAAATATTACTATCCTTCTGACGCAGTCGCTTAGAAATGAAAAGCTGAATTAATACAAAGTGCTTTAATATTAAGTCTTAAAACTATAATTACATTTTGAAGAGTCCTATTACAATGTAGGTCTAAAAGTGGTTTGACTTTATCGTCGTTTATCACCACATTACAGCTGTTATTACAATCCAAACAATGTACCAGTGGTGTGTAAGTCTAGAAGTGGTTTGCTCATTATTTTCTTTAATCTTTTTTCTTTTACATTATCATAATTTGGCGTCCACAATTCCGCTGCCTTGGGTGTGTGTTTTCCCGTCAATGTTGGCGTATTTGCTTCTTCGTCGTCACTGGATTCTGGGTCGACTTCCATTACTTTATCTTCGTCTTCCTGTGGCTCTTCTATTTCTTCGTATCCGGATAGATGTTGCAGGAAAGATGTGCACATCATTGCTACCGGCGGGACCATATGAGGCGCTCCGGATAAGAACTGTAACAAATTAATGAGTTTTAAGATCACACTAAATTCATCAGACTTGGTCAATTATACCTATTTTATGTAATATTATTTATATTGAAGTGGCAAACGAACATGCAGAACATCACACCACAATGGTAAGTGCGCTCAGCCAGCCATGAACATCTGTAATAGACTCCATATAAGAACAGATTCTTCTGAGGACTAAGTTCGCTCGTTCGGACAAGTATTTCTCACCACATCATTTAAACGAGATTTAACTTCTACTATTATTATTCAGCAAAAATAGGTGTGGTGGACTTTAACGAGAGGGTTCTACACCTGTGATAGAAAAACAAAATAGAAAGGTAAATGACCAAGGTCAATTAAAATTTTAGTGATTTATTTACTTTCGCACATTTGTCTTCGGTTCTTATCAGGTTCTTCGGTGTTTAATATTTTTTATATAAGAGATGAACCATTACTTACTACGAATTCCCTAGATTTAATCAACTAATACGACAATCACGAAAAGCTTCAATTCACGGGACGTCGATTTTGTCAAAGATAATTTATAATTTATTTTTCGATTTAAGACTAAAGACACGCGGTTTTCAATTCTTTTTTGCCGTTTTCTTGGTCGAAAGCACTATTGCATGGACAAAGATCACTTTGAAACTGTGACGGGAACTGTTCCGCCACGACCTTTACCCATCCATGTTTGAGTAACCAAAAAGTCGAGCAAACTATGAGACTCTTAGCTTATTAACTACCTATTTCCTCATTACCTTTCTTTATTTACTATCTACCACCGTATAAAATTTGTGGGTACTTGTGTCATACATATTTGCATTTTTTGTCACACTCCATTCAAATGTTTGTTATATGGTATGTTAATTCCACATGTGATGTTAATATGAAAGTCACATTCTCCATGAGAATAAGTATCTAAACCTTAACTCGCTTATAGACGCGACCCTTAACCGGATAGCCTTAGAGATATAATCATCCGCAAATTGTGTAAAGTGGGCCATCTGATATGAACTATTGCTGAAGGTAAAGATCAGACGTAAATTGGCGACATAAACAAGTGAAACAGACTGAAACTGGAATTTCCTATTATATCGATGCTAGCATCTTTGATAATTCTTAACGACCCATTGACGAAGTGGGTCTTGTATTACAAGGCAAAAAGGTATTATTGTCGCGGTTGGTACAAGTTGCAAATTACATAATAACGTTTTGTAATATATTATGGAATAATACAAACTTACAAACGACGTCGCTACTGTCCTCATGCAAGTTAACATTTTAATTGTTATTGTTAATTGAATTTTATTGACAATAACTTTATAAAACGCACAGATATGTTTTTTGCATCGCTAAATTATTTAAGTACTATTAATATTCATGATTATATTTTAGTTATGACACGGAAATCGAACCCGGAACCCACTGCGTATAATACCGGTATGGTAAGCGCACCACCACGCGGGTCGTTAAATGAATCAAATATTTTTTCATCATATAATTTGTTATCGATGTAAGTGAGTTTTAATATCGGGGTAACTTTTAAATTAAGCTAACGATAACTTGATTTTTTTTTATGATCTCCACCTGATGGTTAGTGGTCACTGCCGCCCACGGACATCTGTAATCAACTTCATACAGAACATGGGTACTATTTGAAGTCAACCATGGATGCGTTGCTACTCCCGAGGACTAAATATGTATAAACGCAAGAACTGCTTGACTTAGAAATAAGTGGAGCAGTGTTACCTGCACTGTCGAACTACACTAGTTCTACCAATTTGCTACAACATACCTGAGCTATGGCAGAGTTGCCGAGTGATTCCACATTGAGTGCTTGTCCAGAGGTCGGTACAGCTGGTTGAACTTCCGAGAGGTGTTGTTCAGCTAAAAGGGCGCTGAAGTTCGATAAGGGCAGGTTTCGACGGGACATCACTTCTAAACCGTGAGCACTGGAGTTTTCAGGCTCCAAGCAAAATATTTCCTGAAAATTATTAGTGCATTAGATTTGTATTGTAAATGCAAACGGACTTATTTGATCTTAGCTATAGTAGCCTTATGATTACTTACGACCCTGTTACAAAGAGAGTGTTTGATAGCGAAAATGTTTCGGCATGACAGTGCCGTTAACACGATCCATGTAACTGGGTGGAAATATCGAATTAAATAAATACTGCATATATTCTACACCCCTTACAGTAGCATTTTCTCCTGTGTCGTGGGTGCCATGGACATACAAAGACGAATACACAAACACCCAGACCCAGAACAGAAATCTAAATTCATTATTCAGATTTCTGTCTGACTGGGAATCGAACCCAGAACCCACTGCGTGTCAGACCGGTATGGCGACCGCTTCGCCACACGTTACATATAAAATGTCTCAATTACACGATAATGTTTGTTAAAAGTCATATATTTCGTAGTATGTCTTACCGCATCGTTCCTCACAATGTAGAGCCGCACGTTATCCCCCAGAGGTGCACCAAAAGCACACTGTGTGAACACTCCCGTTTGTGGATCCACTATGCGTTTTCTTGTCAGCAATGGCTCTGAACTTTGTGGTCTAAATACAAACACTGCAAACAATATTTATATAGGTAAATGCTGTTAGTATTAAGATATAATTCGGCTCGAAGGACCAACCGTGTTTTTATTCTATAATTAGTTGACCCGGCGAACTTCATTCCGCCTAAAATTCACAAATGTAATATTATCGGTATTTATTCACTATATTATACATGTATTATACATAAAAACCCTCCTCTTGAATCATTCTATCTATAAAAAAAACTGCATTAAAATCCGTAGCGTAGTTTTAAAGATCTAAGCATACATAGGGACAGACAGCGAGAAGCGACTTTGTTTTATACTATGTAGTGAAGACCGTAATTCAACGTAGCATTTCTATTTGTTTTACAATCATTCTGTATAATATGTGAAAGAAAAATATAGATTCATTAGGTGTTACATTAATTATTGAATCAAGTTATAATAACAAACAATTTAGAATATAACAAATTTAGTAAAGTAATTGTGATAAATACAAAGATAGATACTTACAATCATTGTTATCAGTTATCACAGCCATTTTATTTGAGAACGGATCTCCAGCAAGCCACATAGGTTTTAATTGTACCATCCATTTTATGGTTAGAGATAGCAAACTCCATACAGCTACACAATTTTCTGTGGTGCAAACTAACTGAAAAGTGATTAATTGTTATAATCGACTTCATTTCAAAGGCAGGCGTACTAGCCTTTATTTACATAAAAGTGATGTAAAGAATGTTATAATTCGAACATTCCCCAATGTAAATGACTCTTACCAACTTTCGCGGATGGGAATGTTGTCTTTTTTTAGTTTTTTTTTTATCTGACTGAAGTAGCAAACGAGCATGCAGTCCACCTGATGGTAAGTGGTCACTGCCATCCATGGACATTTTTGAAGGTGGTAGAACCAGTGTAGTTCGACCGGGGCCGGGGAGGTACCACCGCCACACCTATTTCTAACGTGAAGCATTCATTGCGTTTCGATGGAAGGGTGTGGTTGCCGGCACACTTTTATATGAGGCGATCGTCCTAGTCCTCGGAAGTAGTAACACATCTGTGATTAACATTAGATAGAACCTATGTTCTATATAAAGTTGCTTACAGATGTCCATGGGCAGCGGTGACCACTTACCATCAGGTGGACTGCATGCTCGTTTGCTACATCATTATTATAAAAAAAAATCTGTAATCAACTACATACAGAACATGGGTTTCATATGAAGTCAATCACAGATGCGTTGCTACTAACGAGGACTAAGATGGTGGCCTCATGTGAAAGTGTGCCGGCATACACACCCTTCTATCGAAACGCAAGAAATGGTTCACGCTAGAAAGAGGTGTGGCGGTGGTAGTTCCCCGGTCGAACTACACTGTTTCTACCGCCTTTAAAGTTTTTGGTGTCGGGGGCTTAAGCGCCTCTCTTCGATTTCAACTTGGTTAGATTTGGCGACCTTTTTTGCAAATCATTGCAATTCAATATTCGCAAAACATTCGCACAATTCTACGAATACGAATGCGAATATCCCTTACATCACTAGTACATGATTAAAATCATAAAATTTCAATGTGTGAAAAAATGTTATTTCAATTATTAAAATTCCATATACTCACATAATGTGCTGCGTCGTTATTTCCAAACATGACCTGTTTGCCTTTCGGCCGCAACGCCGGGTGCGAGAGCGTTGTACGTAAGTTACATAAATGCGTGTCCCATAAAGTCAGCTTACTCCCAAACCACGCAGCGATCAGCGACCCATCATGAGATATCGCCACTCCACCCATACTTGCATCATCCTTACGGAACACACTATCTTCCTTACTCCTTGAACCTGTACGTTCCTTGTGAAAATTAAACACTTTCCTTATTATATCCTCCTCGTCTATATCCTTCAAATAAGGCGAATCTTCCACCTTACCCAGAGACACGTCAGCAGTTTTAAAGTTATTTAACACAGGATTCGCTAGGAAATGCGCAATACCGGAGGAATAGTAACACGCTGTTAGACAACTCCATATTATTTTCTTTCGATGCGTTTGCGACGTCTTCTCTCTTCGCCATATCCTGAACTTTTGATCCAAGCCCGCTGATACGCAAAACTCGCCTTTATTACTCAGTGCTAGTGATACAACATTGCATCCACCGTGGGATAGATTGACGCACGTGTTTAGTTTAAATGGGGTGGTGTTTTTGCTTTGTGCGGACCAGAATTTGAGTTTCTCTTCAGGGTAGTTGATTCCGTCGTTCCTGTATTCGGATGTGACGAGCCAAGATCCATCAGCGCTGACGGCTGCACACGCTACCTCTGTTTCCAATGGCAAAAGATTTCGTCTTTCTGAAGGCAGGCTATTCATTTCCGTAATATCGATCTGCATCAACAACGTATAAATGTTATGTTGTTATATCAACAATATGTAAATAAATTATGTAAGTAAATTAATATGTAAAATATATATGTACTTTAATGCATTGATGAAAGGAAGAAAAGAAGAAAGAAAGAAAGATCTTTATTTAGTCAATTTTTGGGTTACATACGATGTTTAAAAAAGGGCGCCAAAAATTGAATATGCCGGTGAAGGCGTTCTAAATGTATGGCACTCACATACTCGTATTTATCAATAAAAGATTCACAATTAGATACTATATTACAATGATAACTTTAGCAGATTAATATGTTAGATGTTTCATCATATCATGAAAAATATTGACCATTGAAGTAGCATTCAGTCTACTTGATACATGGTCACTGTTATGAACATTTGCATATTACGTAACCAACTCCTATGTAAACGAGTTTTACCTGTAGCTGATTACTTATGCCATACCTGAGGACTGATATTATGGCCTCAATGTAAGTCAACAAGGATTTAAACCTATCCAGAGATAAACAAGAACTGATAGGAATATGAAATAGATGGCGAGAATACCTCGCCTTTTATGCCTTACTTAATTTATCTATAGATTAATACGTGAAGCAACAACTTATAGGGCATTTTTAAGTAATATGCCGCAGACGGATTAGTATGAAATTTTGCACGGTTATAGTGGACGTAGAGAAGGAGTGCAGAGTGATTATTTTTTTCAAATAATGCATATAACACACATAAAATCAACCAAAAACACATTACGCACACTACCATGCATTTGTCACATTCAACATATTAAAACACAGAACGTCAAAAATATCAGGTGTCTTTGTCAAAATACCCGTTATTCATTTCAAATGCAGCTTTGTCACTAAAAACCTCTTTTTACCCTTCAGGTGTATTAAAATAATTTGAGAATTAATAAAAATAGAATTTAGAAAATACTTTGAACAATATCAAGATCAGTTTTTGAGTTGAATTACGGTCGAATTTCGATCGTCGCGACGGGTGACTAGTAATAAAAGATTCCAAACTCACATTGTCGTCAACCCATTATTGTCCCACTGCTGGGCACGGGTCTTCTCTCAGAATGAGAGTTTTAGGCCATAGTCCACCGCGCTGGCCAAGTGCGAATTGGTGGACTTCACACACCTCCGAGCCCTTTTTTTTTTCCTTCACCGAAAAGCAGTGATAATTAATATCTAATACGTACATAAATCAGTGGTGTGTGCCTGGGTTTGAACCTCGGACCTCCCGATCGAGAGGACAAGTTTCAACCATTAGGCTATCACTGCTCTTATTAACTGCTAACTCACATTATACAGCACTTTATCCGTAGACGTAGAGTAGAGTTGCAGATGGCCGGTACGTCCGGGTAAGAGTAAGGCGTTCAGAGGTCGGTGGTACACCAGCCACGAACGCGCGCGAGACGCCGCGGATATCCCGCCACACTCCAGTATCGTTGACACTACTCGCATTTGTGCACTGGCTATCACTACAGCTGAAATGTAATGTGTTATGTACAATATCGGTTATTAACGTGAGTTCCGGGACCCAGAATAGGGCTACGGTATCCCCCTTTTTTGTTATCGGGGAAACCTTCAAAAGAAACCCAACGCCGTGATTATGTGGGATTTTTACCGCACTAAAACCCCCCGGCGGCCGTCCTCAGCGCTATAAAGAGGACTCCGGGATCTCGAAACGACCGCAACTTCCCCCCTCGAAACCCAAAAAAATATTAACGGAGTTTCGTCCACTTAGATTATGTCTACCACGTTAATAAGTGTCATATGTGTTAGTCTCAATCAGCAGTTTTTGCGTGCAAAACGTGTTATTTTTGAGTAACAAATACATAAATCCACACAAACTTTTAAAATATTGATACGATAAAATATAATAATACACTTTGTAGTGAGCAACGAATAGTTGATGCCTCCATCTACATGACTACTGTGGGCCATGATTGATGTTATTAACTGCAGAAAGAATTAGCGATACTTGGTGTCTGCTAAGTGCTATTTATCCATTGCTACTCCAGAACTAACACAACTTTCTCAAGGTTGGCAATGTGGATTAGTTCCAAATCTATTCTAATAACAGGATTTTTTATATGAAATCCGTAATGATACTCAAAATAAATAACTGTTGAGCAAGTGACATAAAACAAATTATTTTTACAATTTTAACAGTCCTCAAGTACTCAATAGTTGTGGTTATAGATCATTTATTCTCAAAAGAATTGGTTACAATTCACTTATATGAGAACTTAAGATTAATAAATAACATTCATACGTAATTAGTTTTTTGTTTTTGCTGTAGTTGCTAGCACACTTTCACATGAGGCGACCATCATAGTCCTCGGGAGTAGCAACGCATCTGTGATTGACTTCAGATGGAACCCATGTTCTGTATGAAGTTGATTACAGATATCCATGGGCGGCAGTGACCACTTACCATCAGGCGGACTGCATGGTCGTTTGCCACTTCATTCAGTTAAAATAAGTTGTATCTAAGATCAGGTCATATGGAAAGACATGTGTTTTTTTTTAACAAATATAAATAATAAAAACATTTTTGATTCGTGGTTTCACCATACTTACAATTGTTAGAAAGTGTGATTGCAATGTTACTACTATTCACTGTGATGTACCTAATCATTCCGGGAAGACGTGGGATGAACGCCTTTTCATTTGCCTTATTTGCCAAGTGCCCTAAAGTCCATTTCACTAATACTTTTTCCATACCGCCAGTAAATAGATAATTCCCTGAAATAAGAAAATAACAACTTCTAATTATTATACTAATGCAATATGAATTTTAATTAATAATTTAGTATAAATTTGAAGACTAATTTGATGAACAATAGGACATATTTTGCTCATATATGTTTAACAGATATAGTAACATTTGAATTTTTCCACATATTTTGCAAAGAAATAGTATAAGCATTGCTAAATTGATAATATGCAATTATGGTACTTACCTATAATAGAAAAACATACAGCAAATGGAGGCAAAAAATGCCAATGTAACACTTCCCGTGCAACCAATCTGTAGTCATACAGGTTACCAGTGATGACCGTGACTCTGCCGATAGTATCTGTGATGGCAACAGCACTCTCTCTGTGATGAGCCGACACTGATAGTATACGGAATTTGTTGTGGTTTACTATTCTGAAAAAGGAAAGTATTGATATTTGGTGCCACCCTATTCTGTCTCACTGCTGGGCAGGGGTCTTCTTTAAGAATGAGAGAGTTTTAGGCCATAGGCCACCGCACTGGCCAAGTGTGAATCGATGGACTTCACACACCTCCGAGAACTTTTTTTAAGAACTCTCAGGTGTATAGGTTTCCTCGCGATGTTTTCCTTCACCGAAAAGCAGTGATAATTAATTTCTAATATGCACATAAATCAGTAGTGCTTGCCTGTGTTTGAACCTCGGACCTCCCAATCGAGAGGGGAAGTTTCAACCATTAATGATTTATTCATGCTAATTTATTCACTCATAATAAATTGTTCATACATAAGGTAAATTTATATTAATATATCATAAAAAGTTTACACATGAAATAAATGTATATGTATATCATATAATGTAAGTCATAAACACTGTTACAGATTACAGTTCTGCCATATGGTGTGTACTTAATATAGCTATTAATCTAGCTTAAACACAACCTGTGTGGCACACATCACGCTCATCCAATAGAAGTAAGATGTAATTTTGTATGACTGTGTTTTATGATATATCCATATATGGACTATAACATAATGGAATCTTCCTGCTTGTAAGAGTGACTATGCAAATCACCCTTACAAGAAAGCAATAGAAGTGGTACTCAAAGTGACTAACTTTGTGGTGGTAATCGTTAGTGACAGACTATCCATGATATAAACTTCAGATCAAGCAATAACTTCCTCTGTAAGAGATGCTCTACGTTTGGGCTGCGTGGCTGTTGGGTTTACTATATATCTTGGTTCCTCTAAGTGTTTTGATATGATGGAAGAAGCTTGTATATATTTTATAACGCCACAAGCATATACAATCTTGAATTATAAAAATAATGTAACAAGCAAAGTTAAAAGACGTACCGCGTAGCGGAGTGGTGACCAGACTGACGTGCAATGGGTGCTGGGTTTGATTCCCGGCCAGACAGGTATCTGAATGATGAGTTTAGATTCATGTTCTCGGTCTGGGTGTTTGTGTATTCGTCTTGTGTGTGTCCATGGTACCCACGACACAGGAGAAAATCCTACTGTTGAGCTATGAGTGTAGAAAGTGTGATTGTGTATGTGTGTGTGTGTTTGTGTGTTTATGTTTGTGTGTGTGTGGAAAGTATAGAATCAAGAACTCACTGTGTTCTCATATGAGGTTTGTACATATTCTGGATGAAGAGCACTTTAGTACCATTAGTGATTGCTGCATATCTGTCTCCATTACACCAACCCATAGAAACCCTTACAATGTCATAATATAATGGTTGAGTTGTTCCAAATACATAATTCAATGCTCCATTTCTCACTGAATGGGATGCTGTAAAAAGCTGAGTGCTTGCGGGTTCTATAGCTGTGATAAAACACTCATTAGGGTCAATTAGGTTGAATGTTAACACTTTTGCATCTTGTGGTAATTGCAGTCTCTGTGAAAAAAATGTATATATATTTAGATTCCTATTATTGCAAAGTGATGGTTAAAGGAACTAAGATTCAATCAGAGATTAATGAGTGCAGCTGACATGTCAGAGATTAAATTATTAATTCTACTGATACAACAATTAAAGAGATTTTAATCAAACAGTTATAATAATGTAGTTCTAAAATTCCTTTAATGAATTTAAAGAGTTAATGGATTTTCCTCACTTTACTGTTAAATTTCCCTATTTTATTATATCCAATTGAACAACAACTGAAGTTCACCCGATGGCAAGTGGCTATTGCTGTCCAGGGACATCAATAAGCAACCTCATATAGGTTGTCTAAAGTCAATCACAGATGCATTGCTACTTCGGAGGCGTAACAATGTCACCTGATATGAAAGTGTGTATTGAAAATAATATAGTATAAAATAATAGTATTTAATTTGAATTTCGTCATAAGTATCCAGGTTCAAAGTGATAGTTATCATCGATACTTATCATGATAATTATATTGATCATTGATATATCATACCTAATTTTTTATAGCTAGACCTAACAATAAAGCTGCCCATCGCCTATGGACATTTGCAACACTAGAGGAGTCGCAAATGCATCGCCGGCTTTAGAAGAGAGCTTTTTTTACACCTGTCTTGAAGAACCTCATGTCATAGCGCCCCTGGAATACCTCATGAGAAATCTCATTTTCCAGTATCATTTTCCAACTTAATGTACTACGAAATTTAATCTACTGTAAAACAAGTTTTGTGTAGATTGCGAAGACTCATTCTTAATTAATTATACTTACAGCTTCTCTAAGCACAGCCCCTTTTTCCCAGGTCCAAGTAACAACACACCCGCAGTCCGAGCACCCATATAGATTATAGTCTTCATTCTCTGGGAACTCAATGGCCACCAATTCATTTATTGGGGTTTCTGTTTCTAGAGTTCGTACACAATCCCCTGTTTGGATGTTATACACCCTTACAATGTTTTCTACAATAATTGCAAGTGATCTGAAATGTGTGTTCATTTTGGTATAAAGTAATAAATTAAGTATAAAGTATAAGTATAAAATATAAAGTTCAAAAGTATAAGAAAAAAAATTTTTTCTTTAGTCCAAATGTTCAATCCTGAAAGACTGACTAATTCCTTATCTTTGGCCAAATAAATTGAAATCTAAGAAAGAGCTGTCAGAACGAATACATTCAAAAACAACTTCCACTGAAACTTGATTTCAGCTAATGAAAATACTTGAGATTTTTTGAATCGACATAATATTATAACATGTAATAACATCAAAAGTTGTTTCTATTTCTAGATTTATATAAAAAAAAATGTTTTATCTGCAATAATAACAATAAGTCAGTCAATAAATTGACTATTTTAAATAAATTAACCTTAATTCTAGTACAAACCATATCAAATACAATATAGTCTATGAATATTATAAACTAAAAAATTACATATACAATACAAGATGATAAATTTAGAACGAACTGGATAATAGATAGTAAAATAAAATTAAGAAGAGAAACTAAGAATTAAGAAGAGAACACTATAAATACACTACAAAAATACTTATATGTATACATACTCGCCATCTGGGGAAAATACAGGACGACGTTCTATTATACTTCTACCGGCTTTTCTATTTAATACATATTTAGTCATATTTGTAGTTGTTTGCTTTTTAACACCCATTTTCAAGTTTACAATTCGTACTACAAAATAACATTACACATGACCTAACCTCACTTTTTAATTTTGACACATGTGAGTGTGACATTACTTATCACTTGTTGATTGTTGAGTCAATTTCAATGAGTAAAGATTATATACAAATCTTTCTATGTCTATGTTTTTCGATTAAAATATAGATATTTTTAGATATTTATTATCCCTTTCAAGTTTATTTTCAATATCTAAGACACTTGTATTTGCATTTCTTGTAAAATAAAGTGTATCCGATATTTTATTCTGATTAAAAATGTTGGGTGGCGGATGTTTCTCTCATTTTGGTTCTAACCTTATGCCGCGTCCGCACGCTTGCAGCTTGCCGCAAACTTCAAACCTCTACAAGCGTTTGGCGTATTTGTGGGAACCAAACATCCACACCATAAAGTAACTTTATATAAATCCACACGCTTGCCAGCGAATTATTATGTTCTGATTCTGAAGAGGCAAGCGCGACGGACATGATAGACATGGAGATTGTATGGCCTAATATATCAAGCTTAAGTTATTTTTATTAAAAAAAAAAACAAATGAATATGTAAAAGGAAATGAAACATACATTTACTCATATTTATGTAATATGTTTACTATTTTTTTTTACAAAAGACGAGCATTTGTTTACTGCATTAGTGCACAAACTAGGCTGAGTGTTCGCAAACGTGCGGACGTATCGCAAGCACTTGCGATAAACTCCATTTGGTTTGTGACAAAAAAACCGACACCCGATCGGTTCGGCTCCAAGTGCTTGCAAACTTATACAAGCTAAGCCAAACGTTCTATCCGCACATTTGAATTTATGTTGGCTAGTTGAGGTTTGGCAAGCGTGCGGACGCGGCATTATACTTCTATTTTTACTCTATCTAAAATATTTACCCCCTTAAACACCATTATGTTGTGATTGCGTTTTGTTTCGTATCCAGTGTAGAACAGTAGTCGAATCACTCCAATAATATTTTTTATTCGCCTTGATTCTATGTTCCTTTTCAACAGTGTTCGTGAGGCGACACGCTACAGCAGCCTGTAGCTCGAGCCTCGGAATCGAAACATTTTTTAAAGGTGCAACATGTGATTTGCAAGCGATAAAATTCCGAATGACCCGTCCGGTATTGTATCGTCCCATTTTATAAATACCTTTTTCCCTATGGGTTGTAACAAAATTTTTGCTTTTATTGTAAAAGGAGTTAGAAAACCATACACGTCGTATACTGACATCAGTAGTCGTAAGACTACCCTGTTAGTAGGCCTCCGTTTTAGGTTAATAATATCAGCTGGAATTTTTTTGAATGTAAAATCAAATTTAATTTTGAATGTAAAACCATATTTTACTCTTTAATCAAAACTAAGCGCATCGCTCACTAAGAACCATAAGATGCCTGTTGTTATTTCCTGGTCATTTATTTTGAATTCTATTGCTCCATTGGTTAGGGTCCTTTTTGGCATGTCCTTTAAAGGTACATTACGCGACCAGTGTCATAACTGAGGCGTATAGTTGCAAAACCCCCTAAAACATATTTTTTTACAAATGGGTTTATTAACAGCCACGGCGAGTATTTCAAATTCTCTTTGGAATAAGTAAAACAGGACCAAGCAAATCCCGCTGTAAACGTACAAATTTACAGAGGCTAACTCGTGTTTAGTAGCAAATACCACTAAAACGAATTGTTTCTATTTCAAAAGACTCTAAAACCAAATCCACCAATCACAGCTCTTCATTCATTCACTTCTAATATGGCGATTTTTTTGTTCTTGTGAAATATTTACATGCGATATTATTGTATTTTAGTGATAAATAATGGATAAATTAATACAATTTGTTAAAAAAACTGATCCTGACAAGTCTAGGAAACGTCGTGTTAGAAAATTCAAGTGGAAACGAGAGGTAAAACGTGAAGAAAGGTATGCTGAATGTTTGCTAAAAATGTACGGTCTCTTAGTCTAGGATGATGTTATACAAGCTTGCGATAGCAAGAATGTTAGTGTGTGCCACTATTTTTTTATAGATATCATTGAGATACATATTTAAATCAATATACCTAATATTGACATGTGGATAATATCATTTATCTTATATTGGTTAGACAGTTTTCATTTTTATTTGGTTTTTCCAGGTACAAGCCTGCTGGCTCACCAAAATATCCTTCATGTAATCACAATCAATATGCATTTAGCATATTGATTGTGATTACATGTTACATGTACAATGTACGAAACTTACTATACAAATGATTAGAAAATTTTACGAAACTTGGTGAAAGAAAATTTTACGAAGCTTGGTGGTATGCGGGAACTCAGTGGTCCGGCTCCGGCGGGATTCGAACCCTGAACACCCGCGTCACGTGCCACGAGTGCTCAGTAGCTGTCATCCCAACCACACCACTCAGCTCCGACAGCTACCGACGAACTCTTCTATACCTTTTATCCATCCCGCCGGGCTATGGGATTTGCCGAGCCTGGCCGAAGATGCCCGAGAGCACCCGAAGTGACGCGAACATTTCCTATATATATTTATGTTGTATGAAATTTATTTAAAATATTTTTTTGTCAAAATTTTATTATTTTTGTGTTTTTTGTTTGCATTTTTCATTACGATTATTTTGTAGTATTTTTTATTAAATTTACTTATGTCTGCCGGAATATATTTCAAAAAATAAAACTACGAAACCACAATCATGATGACAGTTGTCAGTGGTATTTCAATGTGAAAGTTTTATATTTATTGTGATACAGAAAAAGACGATTCCTACACAATTTCAGTGATTCGGAGAGCCCCAGAGCCGCGGCGTTCCATCTCGGGTCACCCTCGCGGTGCAAAAGCGCGCACGGGTCGACCTTAGACGATAGCAATGTCGATTTCCCAGTATTCTTTTTGCCGACATTCTGGTCTGCAGAGCTACGGGGAAACAGGAGCGGAAAACATTTCTCAATTGCCGCCCGAAGACCGAAGATCGTCTGTAGTGTTGTTATGTTTTCGTGTATATAGTCTAGCGCGTGAAACTATCTGGAAGAAAATAAACGAGAAAATTAATTTTCAAATTAAATATTACTTACTTTATTAAATTACTTATTTCTACTGTGCTTCACTTACTCTACACTACTCAATACATCTAAATATTGACACTTATACTCCTACTCGCATGCCACTTGGTGGTATGCGGGAACTCAGTGGTCCGGCTCCGGCGGGATTCGAACCCTGAACACCCGCGTCACGTGCCACGAGTGCTCAGTAGCTGTCATCCCAACCACACCACTCAGCTCCGACAGCTACCGACGAACTCTTCTATACCTTTTATCCATCCCGCCGGGCTATGGGATTTGCCGAGCCTGGCCGAAGATGCCCGAGAGCACCCGAAGTGACGCGAACATTTCCTATATATATTTATGTTGTATGAAATTTATTTAAAATATTTTTTTTTTTTTTTTGTCAAAATTTTATTATTTTTGTGTTTTTTGTTTGCATTTTTCATTACGATTATTTTGTAGTATTTTTTATTAAATTTACTTATGTCTGCCGGAATATATTTCAAAAAATAAAACTACGAAACCACAATCATGATGACAGTTGTCAGTGGTATTTCAATGTGAAAGTTTTATATTTATTGTGATACAGAAAAAGACGATTCCTACACAATTTCAGTGATTCGGAGAGCCCCAGAGCCGCGGCGTTCCATCTCGGGTCACCCTCGCGGTGCAAAAGCGCGCACGGGTCGACCTTAGACGATAGCAATGTCGATTTCCCAGTATTCTTTTTGCCGACATTCTGGTCTGCAGAGCTACGGGGAAACAGGAGCGGAAAACATTTCTCAATTGCCGCCCGAACACCGAAGATCGTCTGTAGTGTTGTTATGTTTTCGTGTATATAGTCTAGCGCGTGAAACTATCTGGAAGAAAATAAACGAGAAAATTAATTTTCAAATTAAATATTACTTACTTTATTAAATTACTTATTTCTACTGTGCTTCACTTACTCTACACTACTCAATACATCTAAATATTGACACTTATACTCCTACTCGCATGCCACTTGGTGGTATGCGGGAACTCAGTGGTCCGGCTCCGGCGGGATTCGAACCCTGAACACCCGCGTCACGTGCCACGAGTGCTCAGTAGCTGTCATCCCAACCACACCACTCAGCTCCGACAGCTACCGACGAACTCTTCTATACCTTTTATCCATCCCGCCGGGCTATGGGATTTGCCGAGCCTGGCCGAAGATGCCCGAGAGCACCCGAAGTGACGCGAACATTTCCTATATATATTTATGTTGTATGAAATTTATTTAAAATATTTTTTTGTCAAAATTTTATTATTTTTGTGTTTTTTGTTTGCATTTTTCATTACGATTATTTTGTAGTATTTTTTATTAAATTTACTTATGTCTGCCGGAATATATTTCAAAAAATAAAACTACGAAACCACAATCATGATGACAGTTGTCAGTGGTATTTCAATGTGAAAGTTTTATATTTATTGCGATACAGAAAAAGACGATTCCTACACAATTTCAGTGATTCGGAGAGCCCCAGAGCCGCGGCGTTCCATCTCGGGTCACCCTCGCGGTGCAAAAGCGCGCACGGGTCGACCTTAGACGATAGCAATGTCGATTTCCCAGTATTCTTTTTGCCGACATTCTGGTCTGCAGAGCTACGGGGAAACAGGAGCGGAAAACATTTCTCAATTGCCGCCCGAAGACCGAAGATCGTCTGTAGTGTTGTTATGTTTTCGTGTATATAGTCTAGCGCGTGAAACTATCTGGAAGAAAATAAACGAGAAAATTAATTTTCAAATTAAATATTACTTACTTTATTAAATTACTTATTTCTACTGTGCTTCACTTACTCTACACTACTCAATACATCTAAATATTGACACTTATACTCCTACTCGCATGCCACTTGGTGGTATGCGGGAACTCAGTGGTCCGGCTCCGGCGGGATTCGAACCCTGAACACCCGCGTCACGTGCCACGAGTGCTCAGTAGCTGTCATCCCAACCACACCACTCAGCTCCGACACCTACCGACGAACTCTTCTATACCTTTTATCCATCCCGCCGGGCTATGGGATTTGCCGAGCCTGGCCGAAGATGCCCGAGAGCACCCGAAGTGACGCGAACATTTCCTATATATATTTATGTTGTATGAAATTTATTTAAAATATTTTTTTGTCAAAATTTTATTATTTTTGTGTTTTTTGTTTGCATTTTTCATTACGATTATTTTGTAGTATTTTTTATTAAATTTACTTATGTCTGCCGGAATATATTTCAAAAAATAAAACTACGAAACCACAATCATGATGACAGTTGTCAGTGGTATTTCAATGTGAAAGTTTTATATTTATTGTGATACAGAAAAAGGCGATTCCTACACAATTTCAGTGATTCGGAGAGCCCCAGAGCCGCGGCGTTCCATCTCGGGTCACCCTCGCGGTGCAAAAGCGCGCACGGGTCGACCTTAGACGATAGCAATGTCGATTTCCCAGTATTCTTTTTGCCGACATTCTGGTCTGCAGAGCTACGGGGAAACAGGAGCGGAAAACATTTCTCAATTGCCGCCCGAAGACCGAAGATCGTCTGTAGTGTTGTTATGTTTTCGTGTATATAGTCTAGCGCGTGAAACTATCTGGAAGAAAATAAACGAGAAAATTAATTTTCAAATTAAATATTACTTACTTTATTAAATTACTTATTTCTACTGTGCTTCACTTACTCTACACTACTCAATACATCTAAATATTGACACTTATACTCCTACTCGCATGCCACTTGGTGGTATGCGGGAACTCAGTGGTCCGGCTCCGGCGGGATTCGAACCCTGAACACCCGCGTCACGTGCCACGAGTGCTCAGTAGCTGTCATCCCAACCACACCACTCAGCTCCGACAGCTACCGACGAACTCTTCTATACCTTTTATCCATCCCGCCGGGCTATGGGATTTGCCGAGCCTGGCCGAAGATGCCCGAGAGCACCCGAAGTGACGCGAACATTTCCTATATATATTTATGTTGTATGAAATTTATTTAAAATATTTTTTTGTCAAAATTTTATTATTTTTGTGTTTTTTGTTTGCATTTTCATTACGATTATTTTGTAGTATTTTTTATTAAATTTACTTATGTCTGCCGGAATATATTTCAAAAAATAAAACTACGAAACCACAATCATGATGACAGTTGTCAGTGGTATTTCAATGTGAAAGTTTTATATTTATTGCGATACAGAAAAAGACGATTCCTACACAATTTCAGTGATTCGGAGAGCCCCAGAGCCGCGGCGTTCCATCTCGGGTCACCCTCGCGGTGCAAAAGCGCGCACGGGTCGACCTTAGACGATAGCAATGTCGATTTCCCAGTATTCTTTTTGCCGACATTCTGGTCTGCAGAGCTACGGGGAAACAGGAGCGGAAAACATTTCTCAATTGCCGCCCGAAGACCGAAGATCGTCTGTAGTGTTGTTATGTTTTCGTGTATATAGTCTAGCGCGTGAAACTATCTGGAAGAAAATAAACGAGAAAATTAATTTTCAAATTAAATATTACTTACTTTATTAAATTACTTATTTCTACTGTGCTTCACTTACTCTACACTACTCAATACATCTAAATATTGACACTTATACTCCTACTCGCATGCCACTTGGTGGTATGCGGGAACTCAGTGGTCCGGCTCCGGCGGGATTCGAACCCTGAACACCCGCGTCACGTGCCACGAGTGCTCAGTAGCTGTCATCCCAACCACACCACTCAGCTCCGACACCTACCGACGAACTCTTCTATACCTTTTATCCATCCCGCCGGGCTATGGGATTTGCCGAGCCTGGCCGAAGATGCCCGAGAGCACCCGAAGTGACGCGAACATTTCCTATATATATTTATGTTGTATGAAATTTATTTAAAATATTTTTTTGTCAAAATTTTATTATTTTTGTGTTTTTTGTTTGCATTTTTCATTACGATTATTTTGTAGTATTTTTTATTAAATTTACTTATGTCTGCCGGAATATATTTCAAAAAATAAAACTACGAAACCACAATCATGATGACAGTTGTCAGTGGTATTTCAATGTGAAAGTTTTATATTTATTGTGATACAGAAAAAGGCGATTCCTACACAATTTCAGTGATTCGGAGAGCCCCAGAGCCGCGGCGTTCCATCTCGGGTCACCCTCGCGGTGCAAAAGCGCGCACGGGTCGACCTTAGACGATAGCAATGTCGATTTCCCAGTATTCTTTTTGCCGACATTCTGGTCTGCAGAGCTACGGGGAAACAGGAGCGGAAAACATTTCTCAATTGCCGCCCGAAGACCGAAGATCGTCTGTAGTGTTGTTATGTTTTCGTGTATATAGTCTAGCGCGTGAAACTATCTGGAAGAAAATAAACGAGAAAATTAATTTTCAAATTAAATATTACTTACTTTATTAAATTACTTATTTCTACTGTGCTTCACTTACTCTACACTACTCAATACATCTAAATATTGACACTTATACTCCTACTCGCATGCCACTTGGTGGTATGCGGGAACTCAGTGGTCCGGCTCCGGCGGGATTCGAACCCTGAACACCCGCGTCACGTGCCACGAGTGCTCAGTAGCTGTCATCCCAACCACACCACTCAGCTCCGACAGCTACCGACGAACTCTTCTATACCTTTTATCCATCCCGCCGGGCTATGGGATTTGCCGAGCCTGGCCGAAGATGCCCGAGAGCACCCGAAGTGACGCGAACATTTCCTATATATATTTATGTTGTATGAAATTTATTTAAAATATTTTTTTGTCAAAATTTTATTATTTTTGTGTTTTTTGTTTGCATTTTTCATTACGATTATTTTGTAGTATTTTTTATTAAATTTACTTATGTCTGCCGGAATATATTTCAAAAAATAAAACTACGAAACCACAATCATGATGACAGTTGTCAGTGGTATTTCAATGTGAAAGTTTTATATTTATTGTGATACAGAAAAAGACGATTCCTACACAATTTCAGTGATTCGGAGAGCCCCAGAGCCGCGGCGTTCCATCTCGGGTCACCCTCGCGGTGCAAAAGCGCGCACGGGTCGACCTTAGACGATAGCAATGTCGATTTCCCAGTATTCTTTTTGCCGACATTCTGGTCTGCAGAGCTACGGGGAAACAGGAGCGGAAAACATTTCTCAATTGCCGCCCGAAGACCGAAGATCGTCTGTAGTGTTGTTATGTTTTCGTGTATATAGTCTAGCGCGTGAAACTATCTGGAAGAAAATAAACGAGAAAATTAATTTTCAAATTAAATATTACTTACTTTATTAAATTACTTATTTCTACTGTGCTTCACTTACTCTACACTACTCAATACATCTAAATATTGACACTTATACTCCTACTCGCATGCCACTTGGTGGTATGCGGGAACTCAGTGGTCCGGCTCCGGCGGGATTCGAACCCTGAACACCCGCGTCACGTGCCACGAGTGCTCAGTAGCTGTCATCCCAACCACACCACTCAGCTCCGACACCTACCGACGAACTCTTCTATACCTTTTATCCATCCCGCCGGGCTATGGGATTTGCCGAGCCTGGCCGAAGATGCCCGAGAGCACCCGAAGTGACGCGAACATTTCCTATATATATTTATGTTGTATGAAATTTATTTAAAATATTTTTTTGTCAAAATTTTATTATTTTTGTGTTTTTTGTTTGCATTTTTCATTACGATTATTTTGTAGTATTTTTTATTAAATTTACTTATGTCTGCCGGAATATATTTCAAAAAATAAAACTACGAAACCACAATCATGATGACAGTTGTCAGTGGTATTTCAATGTGAAAGTTTTATATTTATTGTGATACAGAAAAAGGCGATTCCTACACAATTTCAGTGATTCGGAGAGCCCCAGAGCCGCGGCGTTCCATCTCGGGTCACCCTCGCGGTGCAAAAGCGCGCACGGGTCGACCTTAGACGATAGCAATGTCGATTTCCCAGTATTCTTTTTGCCGACATTCTGGTCTGCAGAGCTACGGGGAAACAGGAGCGGAAAACATTTCTCAATTGCCGCCCGAAGACCGAAGATCGTCTGTAGTGTTGTTATGTTTTCGTGTATATAGTCTAGCGCGTGAAACTATCTGGAAGAAAATAAACGAGAAAATTAATTTTCAAATTAAATATTACTTACTTTATTAAATTACTTATTTCTACTGTGCTTCACTTACTCTACACTACTCAATACATCTAAATATTGACACTTATACTCCTACTCGCATGCCACTTGGTGGTATGCGGGAACTCAGTGGTCCGGCTCCGGCGGGATTCGAACCCTGAACACCCGCGTCACGTGCCACGAGTGCTCAGTAGCTGTCATCCCAACCACACCACTCAGCTCCGACAGCTACCGACGAACTCTTCTATACCTTTTATCCATCCCGCCGGGCTATGGGATTTGCCGAGCCTGGCCGAAGATGCCCGAGAGCACCCGAAGTGACGCGAACATTTCCTATATATATTTATGTTGTATGAAATTTATTTAAAATATTTTTTTGTCAAAATTTTATTATTTTTGTGTTTTTTGTTTGCATTTTTCATTACGATTATTTTGTAGTATTTTTTATTAAATTTACTTATGTCTGCCGGAATATATTTCAAAAAATAAAACTACGAAACCACAATCATGATGACAGTTGTCAGTGGTATTTCAATGTGAAAGTTTTATATTTATTGTGATACAGAAAAAGGCGATTCCTACACAATTTCAGTGATTCGGAGAGCCCCAGAGCCGCGGCGTTCCATCTCGGGTCACCCTCGCGGTGCAAAAGCGCGCACGGGTCGACCTTAGACGATAGCAATGTCGATTTCCCAGTATTCTTTTTGCCGACATTCTGGTCTGCAGAGCTACGGGGAAACAGGAGCGGAAAACATTTCTCAATTGCCGCCCGAAGACCGAAGATCGTCTGTAGTGTTGTTATGTTTTCGTGTATATAGTCTAGCGCGTGAAACTATCTGGAAGAAAATAAACGAGAAAATTAATTTTCAAATTAAATATTACTTACTTTATTAAATTACTTATTTCTACTGTGCTTCACTTACTCTACACTACTCAATACATCTAAATATTGACACTTATACTCCTACTCGCATGCCACTTGGTGGTATGCGGGAACTCAGTGGTCCGGCTCCGGCGGGATTCGAACCCTGAACACCCGCGTCACGTGCCACGAGTGCTCAGTAGCTGTCATCCCAACCACACCACTCAGCTCCGACAGCTACCGACGAACTCTTCTATACCTTTTATCCATCCCGCCGGGCTATGGGATTTGCCGAGCCTGGCCGAAGATGCCCGAGAGCACCCGAAGTGACGCGAACATTTCCTATATATATTTATGTTGTATGAAATTTATTTAAAATATTTTTTTGTCAAAATTTTATTATTTTTGTGTTTTTTGTTTGCATTTTTCATTACGATTATTTTGTAGTATTTTTTATTAAATTTACTTATGTCTGCCGGAATATATTTCAAAAAATAAAACTACGAAACCACAATCATGATGACAGTTGTCAGTGGTATTTCAATGTGAAAGTTTTAAATTTATTGCGATACAGAAAAAGACGATTCCTACACAATTTCAGTGATTCGGAGAGCCCCAGAGCCGCGGCGTTCCATCTCGGGTCACCCTCGCGGTGCAAAAGCGCGCACGGGTCGACCTTAGACGATAGCAATGTCGATTTCCCAGTATTCTTTTTGCCGACATTCTGGTCTGCAGAGCTACGGGGAAACAGGAGCGGAAAACATTTCTCAATTGCCGCCCGAAGACCGAAGATCGTCTGTAGTGTTGTTATGTTTTCGTGTATATAGTCTAGCGCGTGAAACTATCTGGAAGAAAATAAACGAGAAAATTAATTTTCAAATTAAATATTACTTACTTTATTAAATTACTTATTTCTACTGTGCTTCACTTACTCTACACTACTCAATACATCTAAATATTGACACTTATACTCCTACTCGCATGCCACTTGGTGGTATGCGGGAACTCAGTGGTCCGGCTCCGGCGGGATTCGAACCCTGAACACCCGCGTCACGTGCCACGAGTGCTCAGTAGCTGTCATCCCAACCACACCACTCAGCTCCGACACCTACCGACGAACTCTTCTATACCTTTTATCCATCCCGCCGGGCTATGGGATTTGCCGAGCCTGGCCGAAGATGCCCGAGAGCACCCGAAGTGACGCGAACATTTCCTATATATATTTATGTTGTATGAAATTTATTTAAAATATTTTTTTGTCAAAATTTTATTATTTTTGTGTTTTTTGTTTGCATTTTTCATTACGATTATTTTGTAGTATTTTTTATTAAATTTACTTATGTCTGCCGGAATATATTTCAAAAAATAAAACTACGAAACCACAATCATGATGACAGTTGTCAGTGGTATTTCAATGTGAAAGTTTTATATTTATTGTGATACAGAAAAAGACGATTCCTACACAATTTCAATGATTCGGAGAGCCCCAGAGCCGCGGCGTTCCATCTCGGGTCACCCTCGCGGTGCAAAAGCGCGCACGGGTCGACCTTAGACGATAGCAATGTCGATTTCCCAGTATTCTTTTTGCCGACATTCTGGTCTGCAGAGCTACGGGGAAACAGGAGCGGAAAACATTTCTCAATTGCCGCCCGAAGACCGAAGATCGTCTGTAGTGTTGTTATGTTTTCGTGTATATAGTCTAGCGCGTGAAACTATCTGGAAGAAAATAAACGAGAAAATTAATTTTCAAATTAAATATTACTTACTTTATTAAATTACTTATTTCTACTGTGCTTCACTTACTCTACACTACTCAATACATCTAAATATTGACACTTATACTCCTACTCGCATGCCACTTGGTGGTATGCGGGAACTCAGTGGTCCGGCTCCGGCGGGATTCGAACCCTGAACACCCGCGTCACGTGCCACGAGTGCTCAGTAGCTGTCATCCCAACCACACCACTCAGCTCCGACAGCTACCGACGAACTCTTCTATACCTTTTATCCATCCCGCCGGGCTATGGGATTTGCCGAGCCTGGCCGAAGATGCCCGAGAGCACCCGAAGTGACGCGAACATTTCCTATATATATTTATGTTGTATGAAATTTATTTAAAATATTTTTTTGTCAAAATTTTATTATTTTTGTGTTTTTTGTTTGCATTTTTCATTACGATTATTTTGTAGTATTTTTTATTAAATTTACTTATGTCTGCCGGAATATATTTCAAAAAATAAAACTACGAAACCACAATCATGATGACAGTTGTCAGTGGTATTTCAATGTGAAAGTTTTATATTTATTGTGATACAGAAAAAGACGATTCCTACACAATTTCAATGATTCGGAGAGCCCCAGAGCCGCGGCGTTCCATCTCGGGTCACCCTCGCGGTGCAAAAGCGCGCACGGGTCGACCTTAGACGATAGCAATGTCGATTTCCCAGTATTCTTTTTGCCGACATTCTGGTCTGCAGAGCTACGGGGAAGTAGGAGCGGAAAACATTTCTCAATTGCCGCCCGAAGACCGAAGATCGTCTGTAGTGTTGTTATGTTTTCGTGTATATAGTCTAGCGCGTGAAACTATCTGGAAGAAAATAATCGAGAAAATTAATTTTCAAATTAAATATTACTTACTTTATTAAATTACTTATTTCTACTGTGCTTCACTTACTCTACACTACTCAATACATCTAAATATTGACACTTATACTCCTACTCGCATGCCACTTGGTGGTATGCGGGAACTCAGTGGTCCGGCTCCGGCGGGATTCGAACCCTGAACACCCGCGTCACGTGCCACGAGTGCTCAGTAGCTGTCATCCCAACCACACCACTCAGCTCCGACAGCTACCGACGAACTCTTCTATACCTTTTATCCATCCCGCCGGGCTATGGGATTTGCCGAGCCTGGCCGAAGATGCCCGAGAGCACCCGAAGTGACGCGAACATTTCCTATATATATTTATGTTGTATGAAATTTATTTAAAATATTTTTTTGTCAAAATTTTATTATTTTTGTGTTTTTTGTTTGCATTTTTCATTACGATTATTTTGTAGTATTTTTTATTAAATTTACTTATGTCTGCCGGAATATATTTCAAAAAATAAAACTACGAAACCACAATCATGATGACAGTTGTCAGTGGTATTTCAATGTGAAAGTTTTATATTTATTGTGATACAGAAAAAGACGATTCCTACACAATTTCAATGATTCGGAGAGCCCCAGAGCCGCGGCGTTCCATCTCGGGTCACCCTCGCGGTGCAAAAGCGCGCACGGGTCGACCTTAGACGATAGCAATGTCGATTTCCCAGTATTCTTTTTGCCGACATTCTGGTCTGCAGAGCTACGAGGAAACAGGAGCGGAAAACATTTCTCAATTGCCGCCCGAAGACCGAAGATCGTCTGTAGTGTTGTTATGTTTTCGTGTATATAGTCTAGCGCGTGAAACTATCTGGAAGAAAATAAACGAGAAAATTAATTTTCAAATTAAATATTACTTACTTTATTAAATTACTTATTTCTACTGTGCTTCACTTACTCTACACTACTCAATACATCTAAATATTGACACTTATACTCCTACTCGCATGCCACTTGGTGGTATGCGGGAACTCAGTGGTCCGGCTCCGGCGGGATTCGAACCCTGAACACCCGCGTCACGTGCCACGAGTGCTCAGTAGCTGTCATCCCAACCACACCACTCAGCTCCGACAGCTACCGACGAACTCTTCTATACCTTTTATCCATCCCGCCGGGCTATGGGATTTGCCGAGCCTGGCCGAAGATGCCCGAGAGCACCCGAAGTGACGCGAACATTTCCTATATATATTTATGTTGTATGAAATTTATTTAAAATATTTTTTTGTCAAAATTTTATTATTTTTGTGTTTTTTGTTTGCATTTTTCATTACGATTATTTTGTAGTATTTTTTATTAAATTTACTTATGTCTGCCGGAATATATTTCAAAAAATAAAACTACGAAACCACAATCATGATGACAGTTGTCAGTGGTATTTCAATGTGAAAGTTTTATATTTATTGTGATACAGAAAAAGACGATTCCTACACAATTTCAATGATTCGGAGAGCCCCAGAGCCGCGGCGTTCCATCTCGGGTCACCCTCGCGGTGCAAAAGCGCGCACGGGTCGACCTTAGACGATAGCAATGTCGATTTCCCAGTATTCTTTTTGCCGACATTCTGGTCTGCAGAGCTACGGGGAAATAGGAGCGGAAAACATTTCTCAATTGCCGCCCGAAGACCGAAGATCGTCTGTAGTGTTGTTATGTTTTCGTGTATATAGTCTAGCGCGTGAAACTATCTGGAAGAAAATAATCGAGAAAATTAATTTTCAAATTAAATATTACTTACTTTATTAAATTACTTATTTCTACTGTGCTTCACTTACTCTACACTACTCAATACATCTAAATATTGACACTTATACTCCTACTCGCATGCCACTTGGTGGTATGCGGGAACTCAGTGGTCCGGCTCCGGCGGGATTCGAACCCTGAACACCCGCGTCACGTGCCACGAGTGCTCAGTAGCTGTCATCCCAACCACACCACTCAGCTCCGACAGCTACCGACGAACTCTTCTATACCTTTTATCCATCCCGCCGGGCTATGGGATTTGCCGAGCCTGGCCGAAGATGCCCGAGAGCACCCGAAGTGACGCGAACATTTCCTATATATATTTATGTTGTATGAAATTTATTTAAAATATTTTTTTGTCAAAATTTTATTATTTTTGTGTTTTTTGTTTGCATTTTTCATTACGATTATTTTGTAGTATTTTTTATTAAATTTACTTATGTCTGCCGGAATATATTTCAAAAAATAAAACTACGAAACCACAATCATGATGACAGTTGTCAGTGGTATTTCAATGTGAAAGTTTTATATTTATTGTGATACAGAAAAAGACGATTCCTACACAATTTCAGTGATTCGGAGAGCCCCAGAGCCGCGGCGTTCCATCTCGGGTCACCCTCGCGGTGCAAAAGCGCGCACGGGTCGACCTTAGACGATAGCAATGTCGATTTCCCAGTATTCTTTTTGCCGACATTCTGGTCTGCAGAGCTACGGGGAAACAGGAGCGGAAAACATTTCTCAATTGCCGCCCGAAGACCGAAGATCGTCTGTAGTATTGTTATGTTTTCGTGTATATAGTCTAGCGCGTGAAACTATCTGGAAGAAAATAAACGAGAAAATTAATTTTCAAATTAAATATTACTTACTTTATTAAATTACTTATTTCTACTGTGCTTCACTTACTCTACACTACTCAATACATCTAAATATTGACACTTATACTCCTACTCGCATGCCACTTGGTGGTATGCGGGAACTCAGTGGTCCGGCTCCGGCGGGATTCGAACCCTGAACACCCGCGTCACGTGCCACGAGTGCTCAGTAGCTGTCATCCCAACCACACCACTCAGCTCCGACAGCTACCGACGAACTCTTCTATACCTTTTATCCATCCCGCCGGGCTATGGGATTTGCCGAGCCTGGCCGAAGATGCCCGAGAGCACCCGAAGTGACGCGAACATTTCCTATATATATTTATGTTGTATGAAATTTATTTAAAATATTTTTTTGTCAAAATTTTATTATTTTTGTGTTTTTTGTTTGCATTTTTCATTACGATTATTTTGTAGTATTTTTTATTAAATTTACTTATGTCTGCCGGAATATATTTCAAAAAATAAAACTACGAAACCACAATCATGATGACAGTTGTCAGTGGTATTTCAATGTGAAAGTTTTATATTTATTGTGATACAGAAAAAGACGATTCCTACACAATTTCAATGATTCGGAGAGCCCCAGAGCCGCGGCGTTCCATCTCGGGTCACCCTCGCGGTGCAAAAGCGCGCACGGGTCGACCTTAGACGATAGCAATGTCGATTTCCCAGTATTCTTTTTGCCGACATTCTGGTCTGCAGAGCTACGGGGAAACAGGAGCGGAAAACATTTCTCAATTGCCGCCCGAAGACCGAAGATCGTCTGTAGTGTTGTTATGTTTTCGTGTATATAGTCTAGCGCGTGAAACTATCTGGAAGAAAATAATCGAGAAAATTAATTTTCAAATTAAATATTACTTACTTTATTAAATTACTTATTTCTACTGTGCTTCACTTACTCTACACTACTCAATACATCTAAATATTGACACTTATACTCCTACTCGCATGCCACTTCTTGGTGGTATGCGGGAACTCAGTGGTCCGGCTCCGGCGGGATTCGAACCCTGAACACCCGCGTCACGTGCCACGAGTGCTCAGTAGCTGTCATCCCAACCACACCACTCAGCTCCGACAGCTACCGACGAACTCTTCTATACCTTTTATCCATCCCGCCGGGCTATGGGATTTGCCGAGCCTGGCCGAAGATGCCCGAGAGCACCCGAAGTGACGCGAACATTTCCTATATATATTTATGTTGTATGAAATTTATTTAAAATATTTTTTTGTCAAAATTTTATTATTTTTGTGTTTTTTGTTTGCATTTTTCATTACGATTATTTTGTAGTATTTTTTATTAAATTTACTTATGTCTGCCGGAATATATTTCAAAAAATAAAACTACGAAACCACAATCATGATGACAGTTGTCAGTGGTATTTCAATGTGAAAGTTTTATATTTATTGTGATACAGAAAAAGACGATTCCTACACAATTTCAATGATTCGGAGAGCCCCAGAGCCGCGGCGTTCCATCTCGGGTCACCCTCGCGGTGCAAAAGCGCGCACGGGTCGACCTTAGACGATAGCAATGTCGATTTCCCAGTATTCTTTTTGCCGACATTCTGGTCTGCAGAGCTACGGGGAAACAGGAGCGGAAAACATTTCTCAATTGCCGCCCGAAGACCGAAGATCGTCTGTAGTGTTGTTATGTTTTCGTGTATATAGTCTAGCGCGTGAAACTATCTGGAAGAAAATAAACGAGAAAATTAATTTTCAAATTAAATATTACTTGCTTTATTAAATTACTTATTTCTACTGTGCTTCACTTACTCTACACTACTCAATACATCTAAATATTGACACTTATACTCCTACTCGCATGCCACTTGGTGGTATGCGGGAACTCAGTGGTCCGGCTCCGGCGGGATTCGAACCCTGAACACCCGCGTCACGTGCCACGAGTGCTCAGTAGCTGTCATCCCAACCACACCACTCAGCTCCGACAGCTACCGACGAACTCTTCTATACCTTTTATCCATCCCGCCGGGCTATGGGATTTGCCGAGCCTGGCCGAAGATGCCCGAGAGCATCCGAAGTGACGCGAACATTTCCTATATATATTTATGTTGTATGAAATTTATTTAAAATATTTTTTTGTCAAAATTTTATTATTTTTGTGTTTTTTGTTTGCATTTTTCATTACGATTATTTTGTAGTATTTTTTATTAAATTTACTTATGTCTGCCGGAATATATTTCAAAAAATAAAACTACGAAACCACAATCATGATGACAGTTGTCAGTGGTATTTCAATGTGAAAGTTTTATATTTATTGTGATACAGAAAAAGACGATTCCTACACAATTTCAGTGATTCGGAGA
The DNA here is from genome assembly GCA_949699795.1 of Spicauda simplicius. NCBI lineage: Eukaryota > Metazoa > Arthropoda > Insecta > Lepidoptera > Hesperiidae > Spicauda > Spicauda simplicius. The sequence continues at coordinate 11,107,741 of OX453065.1, forward strand.
GCCCCAGAGCCGCGGCGTTCCATCTCGGGTCACCCTCGCGGTGCAAAAGCGCGCACGGGTCGACCTTAGACGATAGCAATGTCGATTTCCCAGTATTCTTTTTGCCGACATTCTGGTCTGCAGAGCTACGGGGAAACAGGAGCGGAAAACATTTCTCAATTGCCGCCCGAAGACCGAAGATCGTCTGTAGTGTTGTTATGTTTTCGTGTATATAGTCTAGCGCGTGAAACTATCTGGAAGAAAATAAACGAGAAAATTAATTTTCAAATTAAATATTACTTACTTTATTAAATTACTTATTTCTACTGTGCTTCACTTACTCTACACTACTCAATACATCTAAATATTGACACTTATACTCCTACTCGCATGCCACTTGGTGGTATGCGGGAACTCAGTGGTCCGGCTCCGGCGGGATTCGAACCCTGAACACCCGCGTCACGTGCCACGAGTGCTCAGTAGCTGTCATCCCAACCACACCACTCAGCTCCGACAGCTACCGACGAACTCTTCTATACCTTTTATCCATCCCGCCGGGCTATGGGATTTGCCGAGCCTGGCCGAAGATGCCCGAGAGCACCCGAAGTGACGCGAACATTTCCTATATATATTTATGTTGTATGAAATTTATTTAAAATATTTTTTTGTCAAAATTTTATTATTTTTGTGTTTTTTGTTTGCATTTTTCATTACGATTATTTTGTAGTATTTTTTATTAAATTTACTTATGTCTGCCGGAATATATTTCAAAAAATAAAACTACGAAACCACAATCATGATGACAGTTGTCAGTGGTATTTCAATGTGAAAGTTTTATATTTATTGTGATACAGAAAAAGACGATTCCTACACAATTTCAATGATTCGGAGAGCCCCAGAGCCGCGGCGTTCCATCTCGGGTCACCCTCGCGGTGCAAAAGCGCGCACGGGTCGACCTTAGACGATAGCAATGTCGATTTCCCAGTATTCTTTTTGCCGACATTCTGGTCTGCAGAGCTACGGGGAAACAGGAGCGGAAAACATTTCTCAATTGCCGCCCGAAGACCGAAGATCGTCTGTAGTGTTGTTATGTTTTCGTGTATATAGTCTAGCGCGTGAAACTATCTGGAAGAAAATAATCGAGAAAATTAATTTTCAAATTAAATATTACTTACTTTATTAAATTACTTATTTCTACTGTGCTTCACTTACTCTACACTACTCAATACATCTAAATATTGACACTTATACTCCTACTCGCATGCCACTTCTTGGTGGTATGCGGGAACTCAGTGGTCCGGCTCCGGCGGGATTCGAACCCTGAACACCCGCGTCACGTGCCACGAGTGCTCAGTAGCTGTCATCCCAACCACACCACTCAGCTCCGACAGCTACCGACGAACTCTTCTATACCTTTTATCCATCCCGCCGGGCTATGGGATTTGCCGAGCCTGGCCGAAGATGCCCGAGAGCACCCGAAGTGACGCGAACATTTCCTATATATATTTATGTTGTATGAAATTTATTTAAAATATTTTTTTGTCAAAATTTTATTATTTTTGTGTTTTTTGTTTGCATTTTTCATTACGATTATTTTGTAGTATTTTTTATTAAATTTACTTATGTCTGCCGGAATATATTTCAAAAAATAAAACTACGAAACCACAATCATGATGACAGTTGTCAGTGGTATTTCAATGTGAAAGTTTTATATTTATTGTGATACAGAAAAAGACGATTCCTACACAATTTCAATGATTCGGAGAGCCCCAGAGCCGCGGCGTTCCATCTCGGGTCACCCTCGCGGTGCAAAAGCGCGCACGGGTCGACCTTAGACGATAGCAATGTCGATTTCCCAGTATTCTTTTTGCCGACATTCTGGTCTGCAGAGCTACGGGGAAACAGGAGCGGAAAACATTTCTCAATTGCCGCCCGAAGACCGAAGATCGTCTGTAGTGTTGTTATGTTTTCGTGTATATAGTCTAGCGCGTGAAACTATCTGGAAGAAAATAAACGAGAAAATTAATTTTCAAATTAAATATTACTTGCTTTATTAAATTACTTATTTCTACTGTGCTTCACTTACTCTACACTACTCAATACATCTAAATATTGACACTTATACTCCTACTCGCATGCCACTTGGTGGTATGCGGGAACTCAGTGGTCCGGCTCCGGCGGGATTCGAACCCTGAACACCCGCGTCACGTGCCACGAGTGCTCAGTAGCTGTCATCCCAACCACACCACTCAGCTCCGACAGCTACCGACGAACTCTTCTATACCTTTTATCCATCCCGCCGGGCTATGGGATTTGCCGAGCCTGGCCGAAGATGCCCGAGAGCATCCGAAGTGACGCGAACATTTCCTATATATATTTATGTTGTATGAAATTTATTTAAAATATTTTTTTGTCAAAATTTTATTATTTTTGTGTTTTTTGTTTGCATTTTTCATTACGATTATTTTGTAGTATTTTTTATTAAATTTACTTATGTCTGCCGGAATATATTTCAAAAAATAAAACTACGAAACCACAATCATGATGACAGTTGTCAGTGGTATTTCAATGTGAAAGTTTTATATTTATTGTGATACAGAAAAAGACGATTCCTACACAATTTCAGTGATTCGGAGAGCCCCAGAGCCGCGGCGTTCCATCTCGGGTCACCCTCGCGGTGCAAAAGCGCGCACGGGTCGACCTTAGACGATAGCAATGTCGATTTCCCAGTATTCTTTTTGCCGACATTCTGGTCTGCAGAGCTACGGGGAAACAGGAGCGGAAAACATTTCTCAATTGCCGCCCGAAGACCGAAGATCGTCTGTAGTGTTGTTATGTTTTCGTGTATATAGTCTAGCGCGTGAAACTATCTGGAAGAAAATAAACGAGAAAATTAATTTTCAAATTAAATATTACTTACTTTATTAAATTACTTATTTCTACTGTGCTTCACTTACTCTACACTACTCAATACATCTAAATATTGACACTTATACTCCTACTCGCATGCCACTTGGTGGTATGCGGGAACTCAGTGGTCCGGCTCCGGCGGGATTCGAACCCTGAACACCCGCGTCACGTGCCACGAGTGCTCAGTAGCTGTCATCCCAACCACACCACTCAGCTCCGACAGCTACCGACGAACTCTTCTATACCTTTTATCCATCCCGCCGGGCTATGGGATTTGCCGAGCCTGGCCGAAGATGCCCGAGAGCACCCGAAGTGACGCGAACATTTCCTATATATATTTATGTTGTATGAAATTTATTTAAAATATTTTTTTGTCAAAATTTTATTATTTTTGTGTTTTTTGTTTGCATTTTTCATTACGATTATTTTGTAGTATTTTTTATTAAATTTACTTATGTCTGCCGGAATATATTTCAAAAAATAAAACTACGAAACCACAATCATGATGACAGTTGTCAGTGGTATTTCAATGTGAAAGTTTTATATTTATTGTGATACAGAAAAAGACGATTCCTACACAATTTCAATGATTCGGAGAGCCCCAGAGCCGCGGCGTTCCATCTCGGGTCACCCTCGCGGTGCAAAAGCGCGCACGGGTCGACCTTAGACGATAGCAATGTCGATTTCCCAGTATTCTTTTTGCCGACATTCTGGTCTGCAGAGCTACGGGGAAACAGGAGCGGAAAACATTTCTCAATTGCCGCCCGAAGACCGAAGATCGTCTGTAGTGTTGTTATGTTTTCGTGTATATAGTCTAGCGCGTGAAACTATCTGGAAGAAAATAATCGAGAAAATTAATTTTCAAATTAAATATTACTTACTTTATTAAATTACTTATTTCTACTGTGCTTCACTTACTCTACACTACTCAATACATCTAAATATTGACACTTATACTCCTACTCGCATGCCACTTCTTGGTGGTATGCGGGAACTCAGTGGTCCGGCTCCGGCGGGATTCGAACCCTGAACACCCGCGTCACGTGCCACGAGTGCTCAGTAGCTGTCATCCCAACCACACCACTCAGCTCCGACAGCTACCGACGAACTCTTCTATACCTTTTATCCATCCCGCCGGGCTATGGGATTTGCCGAGCCTGGCCGAAGATGCCCGAGAGCACCCGAAGTGACGCGAACATTTCCTATATATATTTATGTTGTATGAAATTTATTTAAAATATTTTTTTGTCAAAATTTTATTATTTTTGTGTTTTTTGTTTGCATTTTTCATTACGATTATTTTGTAGTATTTTTTATTAAATTTACTTATGTCTGCCGGAATATATTTCAAAAAATAAAACTACGAAACCACAATCATGATGACAGTTGTCAGTGGTATTTCAATGTGAAAGTTTTATATTTATTGTGATACAGAAAAAGACGATTCCTACACAATTTCAATGATTCGGAGAGCCCCAGAGCCGCGGCGTTCCATCTCGGGTCACCCTCGCGGTGCAAAAGCGCGCACGGGTCGACCTTAGACGATAGCAATGTCGATTTCCCAGTATTCTTTTTGCCGACATTCTGGTCTGCAGAGCTACGGGGAAACAGGAGCGGAAAACATTTCTCAATTGCCGCCCGAAGACCGAAGATCGTCTGTAGTGTTGTTATGTTTTCGTGTATATAGTCTAGCGCGTGAAACTATCTGGAAGAAAATAAACGAGAAAATTAATTTTCAAATTAAATATTACTTGCTTTATTAAATTACTTATTTCTACTGTGCTTCACTTACTCTACACTACTCAATACATCTAAATATTGACACTTATACTCCTACTCGCATGCCACTTGGTGGTATGCGGGAACTCAGTGGTCCGGCTCCGGCGGGATTCGAACCCTGAACACCCGCGTCACGTGCCACGAGTGCTCAGTAGCTGTCATCCCAACCACACCACTCAGCTCCGACAGCTACCGACGAACTCTTCTATACCTTTTATCCATCCCGCCGGGCTATGGGATTTGCCGAGCCTGGCCGAAGATGCCCGAGAGCACCCGAAGTGACGCGAACATTTCCTATATATATTTATGTTGTATGAAATTTATTTAAAATATTTTTTTGTCAAAATTTTATTATTTTTGTGTTTTTTGTTTGCATTTTTCATTACGATTATTTTGTAGTATTTTTTATTAAATTTACTTATGTCTGCCGGAATATATTTCAAAAAATAAAACTACGAAACCACAATCATGATGACAGTTGTCAGTGGTATTTCAATGTGAAAGTTTTATATTTATTGTGATACAGAAAAAGACGATTCCTACACAATTTCAATGATTCGGAGAGCCCCAGAGCCGCGGCGTTCCATCTCGGGTCACCCTCGCGGTGCAAAAGCGCGCACGGGTCGACCTTAGACGATAGCAATGTCGATTTCCCAGTATTCTTTTTGCCGACATTCTGGTCTGCAGAGCTACGGGGAAACAGGAGCGGAAAACATTTCTCAATTGCCGCCCGAAGACCGAAGATCGTCTGTAGTGTTGTTATGTTTTCGTGTATATAGTCTAGCGCGTGAAACTATCTGGAAGAAAATAATCGAGAAAATTAATTTTCAAATTAAATATTACTTACTTTATTAAATTACTTATTTCTACTGTGCTTCACTTACTCTACACTACTCAATACATCTAAATATTGACACTTATACTCCTACTCGCATGCCACTTGGTGGTATGCGGGAACTCAGTGGTCCGGCTCCGGCGGGATTCGAACCCTGAACACCCGCGTCACGTGCCACGAGTGCTCAGTAGCTGTCATCCCAACCACACCACTCAGCTCCGACAGCTACCGACGAACTCTTCTATACCTTTTATCCATCCCGCCGGGCTATGGGATTTGCCGAGCCTGGCCGAAGATGCCCGAGAGCACCCGAAGTGACGCGAACATTTCCTATATATATTTATGTTGTATGAAATTTATTTAAAATATTTTTTTGTCAAAATTTTATTATTTTTGTGTTTTTTGTTTGCATTTTTCATTACGATTATTTTGTAGTATTTTTTATTAAATTTACTTATGTCTGCCGGAATATATTTCAAAAAATAAAACTACGAAACCACAATCATGATGACAGTTGTCAGTGGTATTTCAATGTGAAAGTTTTATATTTATTGCGATACAGAAAAAGACGATTCCTACACAATTTCAGTGATTCGGAGAGCCCCAGAGCCGCGGCGTTCCATCTCGGGTCACCCTCGCGGTGCAAAAGCGCGCACGGGTCGACCTTAGACGATAGCAATGTCGATTTCCCAGTATTCTTTTTGCCGACATTCTGGTCTGCAGAGCTACGGGGAAACAGGAGCGGAAAACATTTCTCAATTGCCGCCCGAAGACCGAAGATCGTCTGTAGTGTTGTTATGTTTTCGTGTATATAGTCTAGCGCGTGAAACTATCTGGAAGAAAATAAACGAGAAAATTAATTTTCAAATTAAATATTACTTACTTTATTAAATTACTTATTTCTACTGTGCTTCACTTACTCTACACTACTCAATACATCTAAATATTGACACTTATACTCCTACTCGCATGCCACTTGGTGGTATGCGGGAACTCAGTGGTCCGGCTCCGGCGGGATTCGAACCCTGAACACCCGCGTCACGTGCCACGAGTGCTCAGTAGCTGTCATCCCAACCACACCACTCAGCTCCGACAGCTACCGACGAACTCTTCTATACCTTTTATCCATCCCGCCGGGCTATGGGATTTGCCGAGCCTGGCCGAAGATGCCCGAGAGCACCCGAAGTGACGCGAACATTTCCTATATATATTTATGTTGTATGAAATTTATTTAAAATATTTTTTTGTCAAAATTTTATTATTTTTGTGTTTTTTGTTTGCATTTTTCATTACGATTATTTTGTAGTATTTTTTATTAAATTTACTTATGTCTGCCGGAATATATTTCAAAAAATAAAACTACGAAACCACAATCATGATGACAGTTGTCAGTGGTATTTCAAAGTGAAAGTTTTATATTTATTGTGATACAGAAAAAGACGATTCCTACACAATTTCAGTGATTCGGAGAGCCCCAGAGCCGCGGCGTTCCATCTCGGGTCACCCTCGCGGTGCAAAAGCGCGCACGGGTCGACCTTAGACGATAGCAATGTCGATTTCCCAGTATTCTTTTTGCCGACATTCTGGTCTGCAGAGCTACGGGGAAACAGGAGCGGAAAACATTTCTCAATTGCCGCCCGAAGACCGAAGATCGTCTGTAGTGTTGTTATGTTTTCGTGTATATAGTCTAGCGCGTGAAACTATCTGGAAGAAAATAAACGAGAAAATTAATTTTCAAATTAAATATTACTTACTTTATTAAATTACTTATTTCTACTGTGCTTCACTTACTCTACACTACTCAATACATCTAAATATTGACACTTATACTCCTACTCGCATGCCACTTGGTGGTATGCGGGAACTCAGTGGTCCGGCTCCGGCGGGATTCGAACCCTGAACACCCGCGTCACGTGCCACGAGTGCTCAGTAGCTGTCATCCCAACCACACCACTCAGCTCCGACAGCTACCGACGAACTCTTCTATACCTTTTATCCATCCCGCCGGGCTATGGGATTTGCCGAGCCTGGCCGAAGATGCCCGAGAGCACCCGAAGTGACGCGAACATTTCCTATATATATTTATGTTGTTTGAAATTTATTTAAAATATTTTTTTGTCAAAATTTTATTATTTTTGTGTTTTTTGTTTGCATTTTTCATTACGATTATTTTGTAGTATTTTTTATTAAATTTACTTATGTCTGCCGGAATATATTTCAAAAAATAAAACTACGAAACCACAATCATGATGACAGTTGTCAGTGGTATTTCAATGTGAAAGTTTTATATTTATTGTGATACAGAAAAAGACGATTCCTACACAATTTCAGTGATTCGGAGAGCCCCAGAGCCGCGGCGTTCCATCTCGGGTCACCCTCGCGGTGCAAAAGCGCGCACGGGTCGACCTTAGACGATAGCAATGTCGATTTCCCAGTATTCTTTTTGCCGACATTCTGGTCTGCAGAGCTACGGGGAAACAGGAGCGGAAAACATTTCTCAATTGCCGCCCGAAGACCGAAGATCGTCTGTAGTGTTGTTATGTTTTCGTGTATATAGTCTAGCGCGTGAAACTATCTGGAAGAAAATAAACGAGAAAATTAATTTTCAAATTAAATATTACTTACTTTATTAAATTACTTATTTCTACTGTGCTTCACTTACTCTACACTACTCAATACATCTAAATATTGACACTTATACTCCTACTCGCATGCCACTTGGTGGTATGCGGGAACTCAGTGGTCCGGCTCCGGCGGGATTCGAACCCTGAACACCCGCGTCACGTGCCACGAGTGCTCAGTAGCTGTCATCCCAACCACACCACTCAGCTCCGACAGCTACCGACGAACTCTTCTATACCTTTTATCCATCCCGCCGGGCTATGGGATTTGCCGAGCCTGGCCGAAGATGCCCGAGAGCACCCGAAGTGACGCGAACATTTCCTATATATATTTATGTTGTATGAAATTTATTTAAAATATTTTTTTGTCAAAATTTTATTATTTTTGTGTTTTTTGTTTGCATTTTTCATTACGATTATTTTGTAGTATTTTTTATTAAATTTACTTATGTCTGCCGGAATATATTTCAAAAAATAAAACTACGAAACCACAATCATGATGACAGTTGTCAGTGGTATTTCAATGTGAAAGTTTTATATTTATTGTGATACAGAAAAAGACGATTCCTACACAATTTCAGTGATTCGGAGAGCCCCAGAGCCGCGGCGTTCCATCTCGGGTCACCCTCGCGGTGCAAAAGCGCGCACGGGTCGACCTTAGACGATAGTGTTAGCGTTCTCAAAATACCGATATTATTATTATATACATTTACTATATTTTTATATGAAAACTTATTTAAAGTATTACAATATTAAAAACATTACAAAGAAGAAGATATAAGTTGTCATGGGTTGTCAATGGTCGGGCATGCGAAAAATAATAAAGATAGTTAAAAACTAAGATTCTAATATATAAATAATATAGATAGTTGTAAACTAAGAGTTTAATATATAAGTAATTGTGATGTGAGAATAATAAATAAATAATATAAATAATTGTAACTAAGTATATGTTAAATAAATAATTGTGATGTGAGAACGTGTATTATTGGTAATCTAAGGGAGATCCGTTAACATCAGAAGTGGTAAGAACGTAGGAGATATTCTGTTTCCACCAGTATGCCACGCATATATAGATCTGAGTCATGGCAGGAGCACTAACTTCTAGAACTTCAACATGAATACAGACGCTAAAGAAGAACACAAAAGGAAAAATTAGATACTTATTAATATCGTTCGCGGAGAGTTGTAGTACTCAAGAGCGACGTTATAAGACTGTTAACCAAAAATATTGGCCTCATGGAAAATGCTCGCCTTTACATGGTCATGGACTTTTGGTAATTTGTATGCAGACAGCAAATCCGAAATTGACATTAAGTCTTGGATGATAGACTGCACAAAAGCCGACTATGAAGAAGATATTTAAAATGTCTCTTTTATGCTACATGATAAGCAACTTCGGATAATATAAAATTGTTTAACGTATTTGATGGACTATTTTTAATAAAATTGTTGAAATTGCTAAAAAGGAAAGACAACAATACGCTTGAATGAGCACATAATGTTATCTCCAAATTTGATCATGATCGAAATTGTCTGGCAGCCAATAACTGAATACGTAAAGTCAATGATGGTGTTGAAGTTTATGAATGGACTAAGCGGCTAACCATTTAATAAGTCATTTCATAATGCCCGTGAAATAATACTAAGATCAAGTTCTATAAATTTTAATTGACATTACTGAAACTTTTCCAGAAGCTCGAAATTATGATGACTAATTGTATGATCAACAGAAAAGGATACGATACGATAAGAAATGATATTTTCAAAATGTATAAAAAACACTATTTAAGACGCTGTCAGTTGCGTTATGAATTTGTGACAACAACATTTGATCGAAAACTCGAGGGTCATGTAAAGTGGCCATCTCAATTACTTACATACTTTCGTCGTATGTCTAAGAAATTGAACCGCAGTCGAGAAACTACGCAATGCATATAAATTAAAAAACAAAGGCGGTAGCGGTAACAAAATTAATTGTGTAAATTTTGTACTAAAATCTAACTGTTGTATTATAATATTTCAGATACATTCGTAGCTTTAACGGGTTAGAATTCGTTCATGTTGCCCATGTATAGTTCATGAAGCTCGTCACTGTTGGCAATCCAACATCACGAAGCAGCTCCAATAAGAATCTGATGGCAGTAATAACTGTATTTAAAAAAATGCGTGTTAATGGGTAAGAACGGGTCAATAAAAAGGTAAATATTTTAATAATTATTTGTTATCGCCATATCATGGTTAAGTTACTTCATTATTTCACATTATTTAAATTTATTGTTGCTGAAGGATGATATGCCTTTAAAATAGAAAGGGTTATTAAAAATATTTCTAATTGTTCATCTTTAACTAATTTGATATGAATTCTTCTCTCGTCAACCCATTGTTGTCCCACTGCTGGACACGTTTCTTATTCAGAATGAGAGAGTTTAGTCCATAGTCCACCGCGTTGGCTAAGTGCGAATTGGTGGAGGTTCGATGGCTCGAACAAGAATTTTCGATACCGTTGGGCGCTCGCCCTTTTGTAACAAAGTTGGGTGAGGTAACGTAACCCTCATTTATAGAGTGTAAAATATTTCAGACTAATTTAACATCTCTACGAATCACTAAATATTGCTAATTTAATAATAAAACAATTCTCAATCATTAAACTAACTGAAATAATTATATATTGTATAGTCGTTAATAATTTAATGGGAACAGATATAGTAACAGGGTAATCCATACAAGAATACAAGAATATAACAGTGTACGAAACAAGTACGCAATTAATCCTTTGTTGCGACTGCTAAAAACTTGAAGAAGGTGATATAACAAAATAGAATAACACAGAGTGGTGAGAATAAAGATATAATCAGATAATCAGAGTGGTGAGAATAAAGAGATAGAATAAAGAGTACAGAGTGTCCTTATTTTCTTCGTTGACGAATAGGAGGCCATTTTAAAGAGTAAACAAGAGCTTGCGAAACAATGTTGTCCGACTCGGAAAGTTTTAAGGACATGTTTGTTTATGTTCATATAAACCCGATATAAGAAAACGAATGAACCGATCTAATCAACACTAAGACAGCTGCCGATTACAATGAACTTGTAAAATGTTGGGCGTAATGTTTCCAGTGAATTAAAACGATTACCTAATGCTTTACTAAGATTGTTTTGCTTTTAATAAGCAAGTAATCCAAATATAACAAACGTTGCAGAATTTACTATTACTACATCTACCTTACTAATAAAATTCTAGGTGATCTATATAACAACCATGGCGGCTTCGCTGCACTGTACCTACTTATGGTTGTTCGAATGGTAAAACATTTATGGTACGCATAAATAGCAAAGACTTAAGACTTAACATCTACTGTAGAAATCATTACAAGATGTGATTAAAAATGATACAAATTTATTCAATTCAGCATTGACGATGAGTTACACAAAATACCTACCGAAAAATTAACTACGAAATAAGATGAAGATTTAACTACTATTTAAGATGAGGTTTTGATGTGATTCTACCGACTTTGAAGTTGTGTTGTTATGTACTGAATTTCAACTGAATGTTAAATAATTTGACATATGATATAATTCCTGATGACAATAATTATATATTTTTATAATCAATTAAAAAAAGATCCTCACTTCTGTCCTTATGAATATTTGTAAGTCGCTCAGTGGCAGAATAAGCGCTTGGACTTAAATATGTATTTGACAACGAACTGTGGCTACATACCTTATTTATAAATGAATTGGTTAGATTTGTTTTGAAAAGATGTCGTTTATGACCAGATACGTCCAGCAATTTACTCTAAATAAAAAACATCACGGGAAGAAGTGTTCTTGCGCTAATATTAATTTGAGTAAAGGGCTGTCTTACAGTCTAAGAAATTTCGTGTTTAATAGATAGAATTTAGAGGTTTACGAACTGTTAAGTGGCCATTTACGAGCAGGTTTTATTAGCAGACTTATATTGTTGCTAAAAAAAGTTATATTATATTTGATATTATAATAATTTAAATTGATTATAGAACTGTGTTCAGTCGTTATATGCAACATATAGTTACGATACGTCTCAATCCGTTGTTGATAATAGACCCTAAAAATAAGTTATTTTTTAAAAGAAATGTGGCTTAGTTGTAGTATAAAGTCATAATTGAAGGGATAAAATTTCTTTATTTCTCACAGGAATTAACATATAATTCACTTATATGAGAATTTACAATATTATTTTACATTATTATATATGTTAAGTCAGTGTGGTGCTCCTGACAATTTTCTTCAATTTTTGCTTAAAACTATTTATTGATACTGCAATCTTGATAGTACTAGGCAAGTACAAAGTATATGCCATAGAAGATTAAAATGAGGCTTAAAAATATTCAGATGATCACATGAAATGTTATTATGAAAAAAATATTTTTAAATCCTAATATTACCAATTCTGATTACAGATTATATATGTATTGGAGAACAGGCCGTGTCCCGAAGGTGGCAAACGGTAGTTCAAAATAAAAAAAAAATAAAAAAAAAATGTATTGGAGGAACAGGCCGTGTCCCGAAGGTGGCAAACGGTAGTTCAAAATAAAAAAAAAAGAAAAAAAAACGCATTGGAGGAACAGGCCGTGTCCCGAAGGTGGCAAACGGTAGTTCAAAATAAAAAAAATGTATTGGAAGAACAGGCCGTGTCCCGAAGGTGGCAAACGGTAGTTCAAAATGAAGTAACAGGCCGTGTCCCGAAGGTGGCAAACGGTAGTTAAAAATAAAGCAACAGGCCGTGTCCCGAAGGTGGCAAACGGTAGTTCGCTAATCACGTAACAGGCCGTGTCCCGAAGGTGGCAAACGGTAGTTCGTGAATCACGTAACAGGCCGTGTCCCGAAGGTAGCAAACGGTAGTTCGTGAATATCAAGCAACAGGCCGTGTCCCGATGGTGGCAAACGGTAGTTCGCTTACTTTGCAACAGGTCGTGTTCCGAAGGTGACAAAAGGCAGTTGGCAAATTATGGATTTTATACTGGACCAACAACAGGCTGCGTCCCGAAGATGGCGAGTGGCTGTTAGCTAATTATAATAGAAAAATCTATCCATAGTTAATTAGTGAATCAGCAAGAACATAAAACACTGTATACATTGAATATTTGCACAATTAACCATTTAAATAGTAAAATTAACACTATATACTTCTAAGATTATTACATACATCATTAATATGTACTTTCCAGCTAAATAGTATCTAATTTATTATCCCAAATATAAAGATTATCAAGCAATTCTACTTCGTTACAATCAAACTTATTTTTGTTATAATCGTGCAAGCATTCTTATCTATGTTTTTTTTTTTATTAACAATTTTCGCATTCCTAACAAAGGGGGAACATATATACCTTACATGATCTTAGTTCGTTTGTGACACTATTAACATTATCAATATATATAATTGAATAGGGCTATGATTACTAATGGTAATTACAATTTAAAAATGGTTGATTTATTTAATTGGGAAATAATATTCAATTTATATAACTTTAAATTTTGTAAATTGTTTTTTTTAAACGTTATTTAGTATCTTGTATTTTTTTAAGTGTGTAATGTTAGTGATGTTTTTTTTATGAATATTTTGTACTTCACAGAATGAGTGTAGGGTATGAGGTCATTACCCTTATTAGGAAGGCCGAGGCTTCAGAAATAGGGACATTTCTGTAACAGGACGGCCGACTGTTAGCGTTCTCAAAATACCGATATTATTATTATATACATTTACTATATTTTTATATGAAAACTTATTTAAAGTATTACAATATTAAAAACATTACAAAGAAGAAGATATAAGTTGTCATGGGTTGTCAATGGTCGGGCATGCGAAAAATAATAAAGATAGTTAAAAACTAAGATTCTAATATATAAATAATATAGATAGTTGTAAACTAAGAGTTTAATATATAAGTAATTGTGATGTGAGAATAATAAATAAATAATATAAATAATTGTAACTAAGTATATGTTAAATAAATAATTGTGATGTGAGAACGTGTATTATTGGTAATCTAAGGGAGATCCGTTAACAATAGCAATGTCGATTTCCCAGTATTCTTTTTGCCGACATTCTGGTCTGCAGAGCTACGGGGAAACAGGAGCGGAAAACATTTCTCAATTGCCGCCCGAAGACCGAAGATCGTCTGTAGTGTTGTTATGTTTTCGTGTATATAGTCTAGCGCGTGAAACTATCTGGAAGAAAATAAACGAGAAAATTAATTTTCAAATTAAATATTACTTACTTTATTAAATTACTTATTTCTACTGTGCTTCACTTACTCTACACTACTCAATACATCTAAATATTGACACTTATACTCCTACTCGCATGCCACTTGGTGGTATGCGGGAACTCAGTGGTCCGGCTCCGGCGGGATTCGAACCCTGAACACCCGCGTCACGTGCCACGAGTGCTCAGTAGCTGTCATCCCAACCACACCACTCAGCTCCGACAGCTACCGACGAACTCTTCTATACCTTTTATCCATCCCGCCGGGCTATGGGATTTGCCGAGCCTGGCCGAAGATGCCCGAGAGCACCCGAAGTGACGCGAACATTTCCTATATATATTTATGTTGTATGAAATTTATTTAAAATATTTTTTTGTCAAAATTTTATTATTTTTGTGTTTTTTGTTTGCATTTTTCATTACGATTATTTTGTAGTATTTTTTATTAAATTTACTTATGTCTGCCGGAATATATTTCAAAAAATAAAACTACGAAACCACAATCATGATGACAGTTGTCAGTGGTATTTCAATGTGAAAGTTTTATATTTATTGTGATACAGAAAAAGACGATTCCTACACAATTTCAATGATTCGGAGAGCCCCAGAGCCGCGGCGTTCCATCTCGGGTCACCCTCGCGGTGCAAAAGCGCGCACGGGTCGACCTTAGACGATAGCAATGTCGATTTCCCAGTATTCTTTTTGCCGACATTCTGGTCTGCAGAGCTACGGGGAAACAGGAGCGGAAAACATTTCTCAATTGCCGCCCGAAGACCGAAGATCGTCTGTAGTGTTGTTATGTTTTCGTGTATATAGTCTAGCGCGTGAAACTATCTGGAAGAAAATAAACGAGAAAATTAATTTTCAAATTAAATATTACTTGCTTTATTAAATTACTTATTTCTACTGTGCTTCACTTACTCTACACTACTCAATACATCTAAATATTGACACTTATACTCCTACTCGCATGCCACTTGGTGGTATGCGGGAACTCAGTGGTCCGGCTCCGGCGGGATTCGAACCCTGAACACCCGCGTCACGTGCCACGAGTGCTCAGTAGCTGTCATCCCAACCACACCACTCAGCTCCGACAGCTACCGACGAACTCTTCTATACCTTTTATCCATCCCGCCGGGCTATGGGATTTGCCGAGCCTGGCCGAAGATGCCCGAGAGCACCCGAAGTGACGCGAACATTTCCTATATATATTTATGTTGTATGAAATTTATTTAAAATATTTTTTTGTCAAAATTTTATTATTTTTGTGTTTTTTGTTTGCATTTTTCATTACGATTATTTTGTAGTATTTTTTATTAAATTTACTTATGTCTGCCGGAATATATTTCAAAAAATAAAACTACGAAACCACAATCATGATGACAGTTGTCAGTGGTATTTCAATGTGAAAGTTTTATATTTATTGTGATACAGAAAAAGACGATTCCTACACAATTTCAATGATTCGGAGAGCCCCAGAGCCGCGGCGTTCCATCTCGGGTCACCCTCGCGGTGCAAAAGCGCGCACGGGTCGACCTTAGACGATAGCAATGTCGATTTCCCAGTATTCTTTTTGCCGACATTCTGGTCTGCAGAGCTACGGGGAAACAGGAGCGGAAAACATTTCTCAATTGCCGCCCGAAGACCGAAGATCGTCTGTAGTGTTGTTATGTTTTCGTGTATATAGTCTAGCGCGTGAAACTATCTGGAAGAAAATAATCGAGAAAATTAATTTTCAAATTAAATATTACTTACTTTATTAAATTACTTATTTCTACTGTGCTTCACTTACTCTACACTACTCAATACATCTAAATATTGACACTTATACTCCTACTCGCATGCCACTTGGTGGTATGCGGGAACTCAGTGGTCCGGCTCCGGCGGGATTCGAACCCTGAACACCCGCGTCACGTGCCACGAGTGCTCAGTAGCTGTCATCCCAACCACACCACTCAGCTCCGACAGCTACCGACGAACTCTTCTATACCTTTTATCCATCCCGCCGGGCTATGGGATTTGCCGAGCCTGGCCGAAGATGCCCGAGAGCACCCGAAGTGACGCGAACATTTCCTATATATATTTATGTTGTATGAAATTTATTTAAAATATTTTTTTGTCAAAATTTTATTATTTTTGTGTTTTTTGTTTGCATTTTTCATTACGATTATTTTGTAGTATTTTTTATTAAATTTACTTATGTCTGCCGGAATATATTTCAAAAAATAAAACTACGAAACCACAATCATGATGACAGTTGTCAGTGGTATTTCAATGTGAAAGTTTTATATTTATTGCGATACAGAAAAAGACGATTCCTACACAATTTCAGTGATTCGGAGAGCCCCAGAGCCGCGGCGTTCCATCTCGGGTCACCCTCGCGGTGCAAAAGCGCGCACGGGTCGACCTTAGACGATAGCAATGTCGATTTCCCAGTATTCTTTTTGCCGACATTCTGGTCTGCAGAGCTACGGGGAAACAGGAGCGGAAAACATTTCTCAATTGCCGCCCGAAGACCGAAGATCGTCTGTAGTGTTGTTATGTTTTCGTGTATATAGTCTAGCGCGTGAAACTATCTGGAAGAAAATAAACGAGAAAATTAATTTTCAAATTAAATATTACTTACTTTATTAAATTACTTATTTCTACTGTGCTTCACTTACTCTACACTACTCAATACATCTAAATATTGACACTTATACTCCTACTCGCATGCCACTTGGTGGTATGCGGGAACTCAGTGGTCCGGCTCCGGCGGGATTCGAACCCTGAACACCCGCGTCACGTGCCACGAGTGCTCAGTAGCTGTCATCCCAACCACACCACTCAGCTCCGACAGCTACCGACGAACTCTTCTATACCTTTTATCCATCCCGCCGGGCTATGGGATTTGCCGAGCCTGGCCGAAGATGCCCGAGAGCACCCGAAGTGACGCGAACATTTCCTATATATATTTATGTTGTATGAAATTTATTTAAAATATTTTTTTGTCAAAATTTTATTATTTTTGTGTTTTTTGTTTGCATTTTTCATTACGATTATTTTGTAGTATTTTTTATTAAATTTACTTATGTCTGCCGGAATATATTTCAAAAAATAAAACTACGAAACCACAATCATGATGACAGTTGTCAGTGGTATTTCAATGTGAAAGTTTTATATTTATTGTGATACAGAAAAAGACGATTCCTACACAATTTCAATGATTCGGAGAGCCCCAGAGCCGCGGCGTTCCATCTCGGGTCACCCTCGCGGTGCAAAAGCGCGCACGGGTCGACCTTAGACGATAGCAATGTCGATTTCCCAGTATTCTTTTTGCCGACATTCTGGTCTGCAGAGCTACGGGGAAACAGGAGCGGAAAACATTTCTCAATTGCCGCCCGAAGACCGAAGATCGTCTGTAGTGTTGTTATGTTTTCGTGTATATAGTCTAGCGCGTGAAACTATCTGGAAGAAAATAAACGAGAAAATTAATTTTCAAATTAAATATTACTTACTTTATTAAATTACTTATTTCTACTGTGCTTCACTTACTCTACACTACTCAATACATCTAAATATTGACACTTATACTCCTACTCGCATGCCACTTGGTGGTATGCGGGAACTCAGTGGTCCGGCTCCGGCGGGATTCGAACCCTGAACACCCGCGTCACGTGCCACGAGTGCTCAGTAGCTGTCATCCCAACCACACCACTCAGCTCCGACAGCTACCGACGAACTCTTCTATACCTTTTATCCATCCCGCCGGGCTATGGGATTTGCCGAGCCTGGCCGAAGATGCCCGAGAGCACCCGAAGTGACGCGAACATTTCCTATATATATTTATGTTGTATGAAATTTATTTAAAATATTTTTTTGTCAAAATTTTATTATTTTTGTGTTTTTTGTTTGCATTTTTCATTACGATTATTTTGTAGTATTTTTTATTAAATTTACTTATGTCTGCCGGAATATATTTCAAAAAATAAAACTACGAAACCACAATCATGATGACAGTTGTCAGTGGTATTTCAATGTGAAAGTTTTATATTTATTGTGATACAGAAAAAGACGATTCCTACACAATTTCAGTGATTCGGAGAGCCCCAGAGCCGCGGCGTTCCATCTCGGGTCACCCTCGCGGTGCAAAAGCGCGCACGGGTCGACCTTAGACGATAGCAATGTCGATTTCCCAGTATTCTTTTTGCCGACATTCTGGTCTGCAGAGCTACGGGGAAACAGGAGCGGAAAACATTTCTCAATTGCCGCCCGAAGACCGAAGATCGTCTGTAGTGTTGTTATGTTTTCGTGTATATAGTCTAGCGCGTGAAACTATCTGGAAGAAAATAAACGAGAAAATTAATTTTCAAATTAAATATTACTTACTTTATTAAATTACTTATTTCTACTGTGCTTCACTTACTCTACACTACTCAATACATCTAAATATTGACACTTATACTCCTACTCGCATGCCACTTGGTGGTATGCGGGAACTCAGTGGTCCGGCTCCGGCGGGATTCGAACCCTGAACACCCGCGTCACGTGCCACGAGTGCTCAGTAGCTGTCATCCCAACCACACCACTCAGCTCCGACAGCTACCGACGAACTCTTCTATACCTTTTATCCATCCCGCCGGGCTATGGGATTTGCCGAGCCTGGCCGAAGATGCCCGAGAGCACCCGAAGTGACGCGAACATTTCCTATATATATTTATGTTGTATGAAATTTATTTAAAATATTTTTTTGTCAAAATTTTATTATTTTTGTGTTTTTTGTTTGCATTTTTCATTACGATTATTTTGTAGTATTTTTTATTAAATTTACTTATGTCTGCCGGAATATATTTCAAAAAATAAAACTACGAAACCACAATCATGATGACAGTTGTCAGTGGTATTTCAATGTGAAAGTTTTATATTTATTGTGATACAGAAAAAGACGATTCCTACACAATTTCAGTGATTCGGAGAGCCCCAGAGCCGCGGCGTTCCATCTCGGGTCACCCTCGCGGTGCAAAAGCGCGCACGGGTCGACCTTAGACGATAGCAATGTCGATTTCCCAGTATTCTTTTTGCCGACACTGAAACAGGAGCGGAAAACATTTCTCAATTGCCGCCCGAAGACCGAAGATCGTCTGTAGTGTTGTTATGTTTTCGTGTATGTAGTCTAGCGCGTGAAACTATCTGGAAGAAAATAAACGAGAAAATTAATTTTCAAATTAAATATTACTTACTTTATTAAATTACTTATTTCTACTGTGCTTCACTTACTCTACACTACTCAATACATCTAAATATTGACACTTATACTCCTACTCGCATGCCACTTGGTGGTATGCGGGAACTCAGTGGTCCGGCTCCGGCGGGATTCGAACCCTGAACACCCGCGTCACGTGCCACGAGTGCTCAGTAGCTGTCATCCCAACCACACCACTCAGCTCCGACAGCTACCGACGAACTCTTCTATACCTTTTATCCATCCCGCCGGGCTATGGGATTTGCCGAGCCTGGCCGAAGATGCCCGAGAGCACCCGAAGTGACGCGAACATTTCCTATATATATTTATGTTGTATGAAATTTATTTAAAATATTTTTTTGTCAAAATTTTATTATTTTTGTGTTTTTTGTTTGCATTTTTCATTACGATTATTTTGTAGTATTTTTTATTAAATTTACTTATGTCTGCCGGAATATATTTCAAAAAATAAAACTACGAAACCACAATCATGATGACAGTTGTCAGTGGTATTTCAATGTGAAAGTTTTATATTTATTGTGATACAGAAAAAGACGATTCCTACACAATTTCAGTGATTCGGAGAGCCCCAGAGCCGCGGCGTTCCATCTCGGGTCACCCTCGCGGTGCAAAAGCGCGCACGGGTCGACCTTAGACGATAGCAATGTCGATTTCCCAGTATTCTTTTTGCCGACACTGAAACAGGAGCGGAAAACATTTCTCAATTGCCGCCCGAAGACCGAAGATCGTCTGTAGTGTTGTTATGTTTTCGTGTATATAGTCTAGCGCGTGAAACTATCTGGAAGAAAATAAACGAGAAAATTAATTTTCAAATTAAATATTACTTACTTTATTAAATTACTTATTTCTACTGTGCTTCACTTACTCTACACTACTCAATACATCTAAATATTGACACTTATACTCCTACTCGCATGCCACTTGGTGGTATGCGGGAACTCAGTGGTCCGGCTCCGGCGGGATTCGAACCCTGAACACCCGCGTCACGTGCCACGAGTGCTCAGTAGCTGTCATCCCAACCACACCACTCAGCTCCGACAGCTACCGACGAACTCTTCTATACCTTTTATCCATCCCGCCGGGCTATGGGATTTGCCGAGCCTGGCCGAAGATGCCCGAGAGCACCCGAAGTGACGCGAACATTTCCTATATATATTTATGTTGTATGAAATTTATTTAAAATATTTTTTTGTCAAAATTTTATTATTTTTGTGTTTTTTGTTTGCATTTTTCATTACGATTATTTTGTAGTATTTTTTATTAAATTTACTTATGTCTGCCGGAATATATTTCAAAAAATAAAACTACGAAACCACAATCATGATGACAGTTGTCAGTGGTATTTCAATGTGAAAGTTTTATATTTATTGTGATACAGAAAAAGACGATTCCTACACAATTTCAGTGATTCGGAGAGCCCCAGAGCCGCGGCGTTCCATCTCGGGTCACCCTCGCGGTGCAAAAGCGCGCACGGGTCGACCTTAGACGATAGCAATGTCGATTTCCCAGTATTCTTTTTGCCGACACTGAAACAGGAGCGGAAAACATTTCTCAATTGCCGCCCGAAGACCGAAGATCGTCTGTAGTGTTGTTATGTTTTCGTGTATATAGTCTAGCGCGTGAAACTATCTGGAAGAAAATAAACGAGAAAATTAATTTTCAAATTAAATATTACTTACTTTATTAAATTACTTATTTCTACTGTGCTTCACTTACTCTACACTACTCAATACATCTAAATATTGACACTTATACTCCTACTCGCATGCCACTTGGTGGTATGCGGGAACTCAGTGGTCCGGCTCCGGCGGGATTCGAACCCTGAACACCCGCGTCACGTGCCACGAGTGCTCAGTAGCTGTCATCCCAACCACACCACTCAGCTCCGACAGCTACCGACGAACTCTTCTATACCTTTTATCCATCCCGCCGGGCTATGGGATTTGCCGAGCCTGGCCGAAGATGCCCGAGAGCACCCGAAGTGACGCGAACATTTCCTATATATATTTATGTTGTATGAAATTTATTTAAAATATTTTTTTGTCAAAATTTTATTATTTTTGTGTTTTTTGTTTGCATTTTTCATTACGATTATTTTGTAGTATTTTTTATTAAATTTACTTATGTCTGCCGGAATATATTTCAAAAAATAAAACTACGAAACCACAATCATGATGACAGTTGTCAGTGGTATTTCAATGTGAAAGTTTTATATTTATTGTGATACAGAAAAAGACGATTCCTACACAATTTCAGTGATTCGGAGAGCCCCAGAGCCGCGGCGTTCCATCTCGGGTCACCCTCGCGGTGCAAAAGCGCGCACGGGTCGACCTTAGACGATAGCAATGTCGATTTCCCAGTATTCTTTTTGCCGACACTGAAACAGGAGCGGAAAACATTTCTCAATTGCCGCCCGAAGACCGAAGATCGTCTGTAGTGTTGTTATGTTTTCGTGTATATAGTCTAGCGCGTGAAACTATCTGGAAGAAAATAAACGAGAAAATTAATTTTCAAATTAAATATTACTTACTTTATTAAATTACTTATTTCTACTGTGCTTCACTTACTCTACACTACTCAATACATCTAAATATTGACACTTATACTCCTACTCGCATGCCACTTGGTGGTATGCGGGAACTCAGTGGTCCGGCTCCGGCGGGATTCGAACCCTGAACACCCGCGTCACGTGCCACGAGTGCTCAGTAGCTGTCATCCCAACCACACCACTCAGCTCCGACAGCTACCGACGAACTCTTCTATACCTTTTATCCATCCCGCCGGGCTATGGGATTTGCCGAGCCTGGCCGAAGATGCCCGAGAGCACCCGAAGTGACGCGAACATTTCCTATATATATTTATGTTGTATGAAATTTATTTAAAATATTTTTTTGTCAAAATTTTATTATTTTTGTGTTTTTTGTTTGCATTTTTCATTACGATTATTTTGTAGTATTTTTTATTAAATTTACTTATGTCTGCCGGAATATATTTCAAAAAATAAAACTACGAAACCACAATCATGATGACAGTTGTCAGTGGTATTTCAATGTGAAAGTTTTATATTTATTGTGATACAGAAAAAGACGATTCCTACACAATTTCAGTGATTCGGAGAGCCCCAGAGCCGCGGCGTTCCATCTCGGGTCACCCTCGCGGTGCAAAAGCGCGCACGGGTCGACCTTAGACGATAGCAATGTCGATTTCCCAGTATTCTTTTTGCCGACACTGAAACAGGAGCGGAAAACATTTCTCAATTGCCGCCCGAAGACCGAAGATCGTCTGTAGTGTTGTTATGTTTTCGTGTATATAGTCTAGCGCGTGAAACTATCTGGAAGAAAATAAACGAGAAAATTAATTTTCAAATTAAATATTACTTACTTTATTAAATTACTTATTTCTACTGTGCTTCACTTACTCTACACTACTCAATACATCTAAATATTGACACTTATACTCCTACTCGCATGCCACTTGGTGGTATGCGGGAACTCAGTGGTCCGGCTCCGGCGGGATTCGAACCCTGAACACCCGCGTCACGTGCCACGAGTGCTCAGTAGCTGTCATCCCAACCACACCACTCAGCTCCGACAGCTACCGACGAACTCTTCTATACCTTTTATCCATCCCGCCGGGCTATGGGATTTGCCGAGCCTGGCCGAAGATGCCCGAGAGCACCCGAAGTGACGCGAACATTTCCTATATATATTTATGTTGTATGAAATTTATTTAAAATATTTTTTTGTCAAAATTTTATTATTTTTGTGTTTTTTGTTTGCATTTTTCATTACGATTATTTTGTAGTATTTTTTATTAAATTTACTTATGTCTGCCGGAATATATTTCAAAAAATAAAACTACGAAACCACAATCATGATGACAGTTGTCAGTGGTATTTCAATGTGAAAGTTTTATATTTATTGTGATACAGAAAAAGACGATTCCTACACAATTTCAGTGATTCGGAGAGCCCCAGAGCCGCGGCGTTCCATCTCGGGTCACCCTCGCGGTGCAAAAGCGCGCACGGGTCGACCTTAGACGATAGCAATGTCGATTTCCCAGTATTCTTTTTGCCGACACTCTGGTCTGCAGAGCTACGGGGAAACAGGAGCGGAAAACATTTCTCAATTGCCGCCCAAAGACCGAAGATCGTCTGTAGTGTTGTTATGTTTTCGTGTATATAGTCTAGCGCGTGAAACTATCTGGAAGAAAATAAACGAGAAAATTAATTTTCAAATTAAATATTACTTACTTTATTAAATTACTTATTTCTACTGTGCTTCACTTACTCTACACTACTCAATACATCTAAATATTGACACTTATACTCCTACTCGCATGCCACTTGGTGGTATGCGGGAACTCAGTGGTCCGGCTCCGGCGGGATTCGAACCCTGAACACCCGCGTCACGTGCCACGAGTGCTCAGTAGCTGTCATCCCAACCACACCACTCAGCTCCGACAGCTACCGACGAACTCTTCTATACCTTTTATCCATCCCGCCGGGCTATGGGATTTGCCGAGCCTGGCCGAAGATGCCCGAGAGCACCCGAAGTGACGCGAACATTTCCTATATATATTTATGTTGTATGAAATTTATTTAAAATATTTTTTTGTCAAAATTTTATTATTTTTGTGTTTTTTGTTTGCATTTTTCATTACGATTATTTTGTAGTATTTTTTATTAAATTTACTTATGTCTGCCGGAATATATTTCAAAAAATAAAACTACGAAACCACAATCATGATGACAGTTGTCAGTGGTATTTCAATGTGAAAGTTTTATATTTATTGTGATACAGAAAAAGACGATTCCTACACAATTTCAGTGATTCGGAGAGCCCCAGAGCCGCGGCGTTCCATCTCGGGTCACCCTCGCGGTGCAAAAGCGCGCACGGGTCGACCTTAGACGATAGCAATGTCGATTTCCCAGTATTCTTTTTGCCGACATTCTGGTCTGCAGAGCTACGGGGAAACAGGAGCGGAAAACATTTCTCAATTGCCGCCCGAAGACCGAAGATCGTCTGTAGTGTTGTTATGTTTTCGTGTATATAGTCTAGCGCGTGAAACTATCTGGAAGAAAATAAACGAGAAAATTAATTTTCAAATTAAATATTACTTACTTTATTAAATTACTTATTTCTACTGTGCTTCACTTACTCTACACTACTCAATACATCTAAATATTGACACTTATACTCCTACTCGCATGCCACTTGGTGGTATGCGGGAACTCAGTGGTCCGGCTCCGGCGGGATTCGAACCCTGAACACCCGCGTCACGTGCCACGAGTGCTCAGTAGCTGTCATCCCAACCACACCACTCAGCTCCGACAGCTACCGACGAACTCTTCTATACCTTTTATCCATCCCGCCGGGCTATGGGATTTGCCGAGCCTGGCCGAAGATGCCCGAGAGCACCCGAAGTGACGCGAACATTTCCTATATATATTTATGTTGTATGAAATTTATTTAAAATATTTTTTTGTCAAAATTTTATTATTTTTGTGTTTTTTGTTTGCATTTTTCATTACGATTATTTTGTAGTATTTTTTATTAAATTTACTTATGTCTGCCGGAATATATTTCAAAAAATAAAACTACGAAACCACAATCATGATGACAGTTGTCAGTGGTATTTCAAAGTGAAAGTTTTATATTTATTGTGATACAGAAAAAGACGATTCCTACACAATTTCAGTGATTCGGAGAGCCCCAGAGCCGCGGCGTTCCATCTCGGGTCACCCTCGCGGTGCAAAAGCGCGCACGGGTCGACCTTAGACGATAGCAATGTCGATTTCCCAGTATTCTTTTTGCCGACATTCTGGTCTGCAGAGCTACGGGGAAACAGGAGCGGAAAACATTTCTCAATTGCCGCCCGAAGACCGAAGATCGTCTGTAGTGTTGTTATGTTTTCGTGTATATAGTCTAGCGCGTGAAACTATCTGGAAGAAAATAAACGAGAAAATTAATTTTCAAATTAAATATTACTTACTTTATTAAATTACTTATTTCTACTGTGCTTCACTTACTCTACACTACTCAATACATCTAAATATTGACACTTATACTCCTACTCGCATGCCACTTGGTGGTATGCGGGAACTCAGTGGTCCGGCTCCGGCGGGATTCGAACCCTGAACACCCGCGTCACGTGCCACGAGTGCTCAGTAGCTGTCATCCCAACCACACCACTCAGCTCCGACAGCTACCGACGAACTCTTCTATACCTTTTATCCATCCCGCCGGGCTATGGGATTTGCCGAGCCTGGCCGAAGATGCCCGAGAGCACCCGAAGTGACGCGAACATTTCCTATATATATTTATGTTGTATGAAATTTATTTAAAATATTTTTTTGTCAAAATTTTATTATTTTTGTGTTTTTTGTTTGCATTTTTCATTACGATTATTTTGTAGTATTTTTTATTAAATTTACTTATGTCTGCCGGAATATATTTCAAAAAATAAAACTACGAAACCACAATCATGATGACAGTTGTCAGTGGTATTTCAATGTGAAAGTTTTATATTTATTGTGATACAGAAAAAGAAGATTCCTACACAATTTCAGTGATTCGGAGAGCCCCAGAGCCGCGGCGTTCCATCTCGGGTCACCCTCGCGGTGCAAAAGCGCGCACGGGTCGACCTTAGACGATAGCAATGTCGATTTCCCAGTATTCTTTTTGCCGACATTCTGGTCTGCAGAGCTACGGGGAAACAGGAGCGGAAAACATTTCTCAATTGCCGCCCGAAGACCGAAGATCGTCTGTAGTGTTGTTATGTTTTCGTGTATATAGTCTAGCGCGTGAAACTATCTGGAAGAAAATAAACGAGAAAATTAATTTTCAAATTAAATATTACTTACTTTATTAAATTACTTATTTCTACTGTGCTTCACTTACTCTACACTACTCAATACATCTAAATATTGACACTTATACTCCTACTCGCATGCCACTTGGTGGTATGCGGGAACTCAGTGGTCCGGCTCCGGCGGGATTCGAACCCTGAACACCCGCGTCACGTGCCACGAGTGCTCAGTAGCTGTCATCCCAACCACACCACTCAGCTCCGACAGCTACCGACGAACTCTTCTATACCTTTTATCCATCCCGCCGGGCTATGGGATTTGCCGAGCCTGGCCGAAGATGCCCGAGAGCACCCGAAGTGACGCGAACATTTCCTATATATATTTATGTTGTATGAAATTTATTTAAAATATTTTTTTGTCAAAATTTTATTATTTTTGTGTTTTTTGTTTGCATTTTTCATTACGATTATTTTGTAGTATTTTTTATTAAATTTACTTATGTCTGCCGGAATATATTTCAAAAAATAAAACTACGAAACCACAATCATGATGACAGTTGTCAGTGGTATTTCAATGTGAAAGTTTTATATTTATTGTGATACAGAAAAAGACGATTCCTACACAGTTTCAGTGATTCGGAGAGCCCCAGAGCCGCGGCGTTCCATCTCGGGTCACCCTCGCGGTGCAAAAGCGCGCACGGGTCGACCTTAGACGATAGCAATGTCGATTTCCCAGTATTCTTTTTGCCGACATTCTGGTCTGCAGAGTTACGGGGAAACAGGAGCGGAAAACATTTCTCAATTGCCGCCCGAAGACCGAAGATCGTCTGTAGTGTTGTTATGTTTTCGTGTATATAGTCTAGCGCGTGAAACTATCTGGAAGAAAATAAACGAGAAAATTAATTTTCAAATTAAATATTACTTACTTTATTAAATTACTTATTTCTACTGTGCTTCACTTACTCTACACTACTCAATACATCTAAATATTGACACTTATACTCCTACTCGCATGCCACTTGGTGGTATGCGGGAACTCAGTGGTCCGGCTCCGGCGGGATTCGAACCCTGAACACCCGCGTCACGTGCCACGAGTGCTCAGTAGCTGTCATCCCAACCACACCACTCAGCTCCGACAGCTACCGACGAACTCTTCTATACCTTTTATCCATCCCGCCGGGCTATGGGATTTGCCGAGCCTGGCCGAAGATGCCCGAGAGCACCCGAAGTGACGCGAACATTTCCTATATATATTTATGTTGTATGAAATTTATTTAAAATATTTTTTTGTCAAAATTTTATTATTTTTGTGTTTTTTGTTTGCATTTTTCATTACGATTATTTTGTAGTATTTTTTATTAAATTTACTTATGTCTGCCGGAATATATTTCAAAAAATAAAACTACGAAACCACAATCATGATGACAGTTGTCAGTGGTATTTCAATGTGAAAGTTTTATATTTATTGTGATACAGAAAAAGAAGATTCCTACACAATTTCAGTGATTCGGAGAGCCCCAGAGCCGCGGCGTTCCATCTCGGGTCACCCTCGCGGTGCAAAAGCGCGCACGGGTCGACCTTAGACGATAGCAATGTCGATTTCCCAGTATTCTTTTTGCCGACATTCTGGTCTGCAGAGCTACGGGGAAACAGGAGCGGAAAACATTTCTCAATTGCCGCCCGAAGACCGAAGATCGTCTGTAGTGTTGTTATGTTTTCGTGTATATAGTCTAGCGCGTGAAACTATCTGGAAGAAAATAAACGAGAAAATTAATTTTCAAATTAAATATTACTTACTTTATTAAATTACTTATTTCTACTGTGCTTCACTTACTCTACACTACTCAATACATCTAAATATTGACACTTATACTCCTACTCGCATGCCACTTGGTGGTATGCGGGAACTCAGTGGTCCGGCTCCGGCGGGATTCGAACCCTGAACACCCGCGTCACGTGCCACGAGTGCTCAGTAGCTGTCATCCCAACCACACCACTCAGCTCCGACAGCTACCGACGAACTCTTCTATACCTTTTATCCATCCCGCCGGGCTATGGGATTTGCCGAGCCTGGCCGAAGATGCCCGAGAGCACCCGAAGTGACGCGAACATTTCCTATATATATTTATGTTGTATGAAATTTATTTAAAATATTTTTTTGTCAAAATTTTATTATTTTTGTGTTTTTTGTTTGCATTTTTCATTACGATTATTTTGTAGTATTTTTTATTAAATTTACTTATGTCTGCCGGAATATATTTCAAAAAATAAAACTACGAAACCACAATCATGATGACAGTTGTCAGTGGTATTTCAATGTGAAAGTTTTATATTTATTGTGATACAGAAAAAGAAGATTCCTACACAATTTCAGTGATTCGGAGAGCCCCAGAGCCGCGGCGTTCCATCTCGGGTCACCCTCGCGGTGCAAAAGCGCGCACGGGTCGACCTTAGACGATAGCAATGTCGATTTCCCAGTATTCTTTTTGCCGACATTCTGGTCTGCAGAGCTACGGGGAAACAGGAGCGGAAAACATTTCTCAATTGCCGCCCGAAGACCGAAGATCGTCTGTAGTGTTGTTATGTTTTCGTGTATATAGTCTAGCGCGTGAAACTATCTGGAAGAAAATAAACGAGAAAATTAATTTTCAAATTAAATATTACTTACTTTATTAAATTACTTATTTCTACTGTGCTTCACTTACTCTACACTACTCAATACATCTAAATATTGACACTTATACTCCTACTCGCATGCCACTTGGTGGTATGCGGGAACTCAGTGGTCCGGCTCCGGCGGGATTCGAACCCTGAACACCCGCGTCACGTGCCACGAGTGCTCAGTAGCTGTCATCCCAACCACACCACTCAGCTCCGACAGCTACCGACGAACTCTTCTAT
This sequence comes from Spicauda simplicius, assembly GCA_949699795.1. NCBI lineage: Eukaryota > Metazoa > Arthropoda > Insecta > Lepidoptera > Hesperiidae > Spicauda > Spicauda simplicius. The sequence goes on from OX453065.1 coordinate 11,137,068, forward strand.
ACCTTTTATCCATCCCGCCGGGCTATGGGATTTGCCGAGCCTGGCCGAAGATGCCCGAGAGCACCCGAAGTGACGCGAACATTTCCTATATATATTTATGTTGTATGAAATTTATTTAAAATATTTTTTTGTCAAAATTTTATTATTTTTGTGTTTTTTGTTTGCATTTTTCATTACGATTATTTTGTAGTATTTTTTATTAAATTTACTTATGTCTGCCGGAATATATTTCAAAAAATAAAACTACGAAACCACAATCATGATGACAGTTGTCAGTGGTATTTCAATGTGAAAGTTTTATATTTATTGTGATACAGAAAAAGACGATTCCTACACAATTTCAGTGATTCGGAGAGCCCCAGAGCCGCGGCGTTCCATCTCGGGTCACCCTCGCGGTGCAAAAGCGCGCACGGGTCGACCTTAGACGATAGCAATGTCGATTTCCCAGTATTCTTTTTGCCGACATTCTGGTCTGCAGAGCTACGGGGAAACAGGAGCGGAAAACATTTCTCAATTGCCGCCCGAAGACCGAAGATCGTCTGTAGTGTTGTTATGTTTTCGTGTATATAGTCTAGCGCGTGAAACTATCTGGAAGAAAATAAACGAGAAAATTAATTTTCAAATTAAATATTACTTACTTTATTAAATTACTTATTTCTACTGTGCTTCACTTACTCTACACTACTCAATACATCTAAATATTGACACTTATACTCCTACTCGCATGCCACTTGGTGGTATGCGGGAACTCAGTGGTCCGGCTCCGGCGGGATTCGAACCCTGAACACCCGCGTCACGTGCCACGAGTGCTCAGTAGCTGTCATCCCAACCACACCACTCAGCTCCGACAGCTACCGACGAACTCTTCTATACCTTTTATCCATCCCGCCGGGCTATGGGATTTGCCGAGCCTGGCCGAAGATGCCCGAGAGCACCCGAAGTGACGCGAACATTTCCTATATATATTTATGTTGTATGAAATTTATTTAAAATATTTTTTTGTCAAAATTTTATTATTTTTGTGTTTTTTGTTTGCATTTTTCATTACGATTATTTTGTAGTATTTTTTATTAAATTTACTTATGTCTGCCGGAATATATTTCAAAAAATAAAACTACGAAACCACAATCATGATGACAGTTGTCAGTGGTATTTCAATGTGAAAGTTTTATATTTATTGTGATACAGAAAAAGACGATTCCTACACAATTTCAGTGATTCGGAGAGCCCCAGAGCCGCGGCGTTCCATCTCGGGTCACCCTCGCGGTGCAAAAGCGCGCACGGGTCGACCTTAGACGATAGCAATGTCGATTTCCCAGTATTCTTTTTGCCGACATTCTGGTCTGCAGAGCTACGGGGAAACAGGAGCGGAAAACATTTCTCAATTGCCGCCCGAAGACCGAAGATCGTCTGTAGTGTTGTTATGTTTTCGTGTATATAGTCTAGCGCGTGAAACTATCTGGAAGAAAATAAACGAGAAAATTAATTTTCAAATTAAATATTACTTACTTTATTAAATTACTTATTTCTACTGTGCTTCACTTACTCTACACTACTCAATACATCTAAATATTGACACTTATACTCCTACTCGCATGCCACTTGGTGGTATGCGGGAACTCAGTGGTCCGGCTCCGGCGGGATTCGAACCCTGAACACCCGCGTCACGTGCCACGAGTGCTCAGTAGCTGTCATCCCAACCACACCACTCAGCTCCGACAGCTACCGACGAACTCTTCTATACCTTTTATCCATCCCGCCGGGCTATGGGATTTGCCGAGCCTGGCCGAAGATGCCCGAGAGCACCCGAAGTGACGCGAACATTTCCTATATATATTTATGTTGTATGAAATTTATTTAAAATATTTTTTTGTCAAAATTTTATTATTTTTGTGTTTTTTGTTTGCATTTTTCATTACGATTATTTTGTAGTATTTTTTATTAAATTTACTTATGTCTGCCGGAATATATTTCAAAAAATAAAACTACGAAACCACAATCATGATGACAGTTGTCAGTGGTATTTCAATGTGAAAGTTTTATATTTATTGTGATACAGAAAAAGAAGATTCCTACACAATTTCAGTGATTCGGAGAGCCCCAGAGCCGCGGCGTTCCATCTCGGGTCACCCTCGCGGTGCAAAAGCGCGCACGGGTCGACCTTAGACGATAGCAATGTCGATTTCCCAGTATTCTTTTTGCCGACATTCTGGTCTGCAGAGCTACGGGGAAACAGGAGCGGAAAACATTTCTCAATTGCCGCCCGAAGACCGAAGATCGTCTGTAGTGTTGTTATGTTTTCGTGTATATAGTCTAGCGCGTGAAACTATCTGGAAGAAAATAAACGAGAAAATTAATTTTCAAATTAAATATTACTTACTTTATTAAATTACTTATTTCTACTGTGCTTCACTTACTCTACACTACTCAATACATCTAAATATTGACACTTATACTCCTACTCGCATGCCACTTGGTGGTATGCGGGAACTCAGTGGTCCGGCTCCGGCGGGATTCGAACCCTGAACACCCGCGTCACGTGCCACGAGTGCTCAGTAGCTGTCATCCCAACCACACCACTCAGCTCCGACAGCTACCGACGAACTCTTCTATACCTTTTATCCATCCCGCCGGGCTATGGGATTTGCCGAGCCTGGCCGAAGATGCCCGAGAGCACCCGAAGTGACGCGAACATTTCCTATATATATTTATGTTGTATGAAATTTATTTAAAATATTTTTTTGTCAAAATTTTATTATTTTTGTGTTTTTTGTTTGCATTTTTCATTACGATTATTTTTTGTTTGCATTTTTCATTACGATTATTTTGTAGTATTTTTTATTAAATTTACTTATGTCTGCCGGAATATATTTCAAAAAATAAAACTACGAAACCACAATCATGATGACAGTTGTCAGTGGTATTTCAATGTGAAAGTTTTATATTTATTGTGATACAGAAAAAGACGATTCCTACACAATTTCAGTGATTCGGAGAGCCCCAGAGCCGCGGCGTTCCATCTCGGGTCACCCTCGCGGTGCAAAAGCGCGCACGGGTCGACCTTAGACGATAGCAATGTCGATTTCCCAGTATTCTTTTTGCCGACATTCTGGTCTGCAGAGCTACGGGGAAACAGGAGCGGAAAACATTTCTCAATTGCCGCCCGAAGACCGAAGATCGTCTGTAGTGTTGTTATGTTTTCGTGTATATAGTCTAGCGCGTGAAACTATCTGGAAGAAAATAAACGAGAAAATTAATTTTCAAATTAAATATTACTTACTTTATTAAATTTCTTATTTCTACTGTGCTTCACTTACTCTACACTACTCAATACATCTAAATATTGACACTTATACTCCTACTCGCATGCCACTTGGTGGTATGCGGGAACTCAGTGGTCCGGCTCCGGCGGGATTCGAACCCTGAACACCCGCGTCACGTGCCACGAGTGCTCAGTAGCTGTCATCCCAACCACACCACTCAGCTCCGACAGCTACCGACGAACTCTTCTATACCTTTTATCCATCCCGCCGGGCTATGGGATTTGCCGAGCCTGGCCGAAGATGCCCGAGAGCACCCGAAGTGACGCGAACATTTCCTATATATATTTATGTTGTATGAAATTTATTTAAAATATTTTTTTGTCAAAATTTTATTATTTTTGTGTTTTTTGTTTGCATTTTTCATTACGATTATTTTGTAGTATTTTTTATTAAATTTACTTATGTCTGCCGGAATATATTTCAAAAAATAAAACTACGAAACCACAATCATGATGACAGTTGTCAGTGGTATTTCAATGTGAAAGTTTTATATTTATTGTGATACAGAAAAAGAAGATTCCTACACAATTTCAGTGATTCGGAGAGCCCCAGAGCCGCGGCGTTCCATCTCGGGTCACCCTCGCGGTGCAAAAGCGCGCACGGGTCGACCTTAGACGATAGCAATGTCGATTTCCCAGTATTCTTTTTGCCGACATTCTGGTCTGCAGAGCTACGGGGAAACAGGAGCGGAAAACATTTCTCAATTGCCGCCCGAAGACCGAAGATCGTCTGTAGTGTTGTTATGTTTTCGTGTATATAGTCTAGCGCGTGAAACTATCTGGAAGAAAATAAACGAGAAAATTAATTTTCAAATTAAATATTACTTACTTTATTAAATTACTTATTTCTACTGTGCTTCACTTACTCTACACTACTCAATACATCTAAATATTGACACTTATACTCCTACTCGCATGCCACTTGGTGGTATGCGGGAACTCAGTGGTCCGGCTCCGGCGGGATTCGAACCCTGAACACCCGCGTCACGTGCCACGAGTGCTCAGTAGCTGTCATCCCAACCACACCACTCAGCTCCGACAGCTACCGACGAACTCTTCTATACCTTTTATCCATCCCGCCGGGCTATGGGATTTGCCGAGCCTGGCCGAAGATGCCCGAGAGCACCCGAAGTGACGCGAACATTTCCTATATATATTTATGTTGTATGAAATTTATTTAAAATATTTTTTTGTCAAAATTTTATTATTTTTGTGTTTTTTGTTTGCATTTTTCATTACGATTATTTTGTAGTATTTTTTATTAAATTTACTTATGTCTGCCGGAATATATTTCAAAAAATAAAACTACGAAACCACAATCATGATGACAGTTGTCAGTGGTATTTCAATGTGAAAGTTTTATATTTATTGTGATACAGAAAAAGACGATTCCTACACAATTTCAGTGATTCGGAGAGCCCCAGAGCCGCGGCGTTCCATCTCGGGTCACCCTCGCGGTGCAAAAGCGCGCACGGGTCGACCTTAGACGATAGCAATGTCGATTTCCCAGTATTCTTTTTGCCGACATTCTGGTCTGCAGAGCTACGGGGAAACAGGAGCGGAAAACATTTCTCAATTGCCGCCCGAAGACCGAAGATCGTCTGTAGTGTTGTTATGTTTTCGTGTATATAGTCTAGCGCGTGAAACTATCTGGAAGAAAATAAACGAGAAAATTAATTTTCAAATTAAATATTACTTACTTTATTAAATTACTTATTTCTACTGTGCTTCACTTACTCTACACTACTCAATACATCTAAATATTGACACTTATACTCCTACTCGCATGCCACTTGGTGGTATGCGGGAACTCAGTGGTCCGGCTCCGGCGGGATTCGAACCCTGAACACCCGCGTCACGTGCCACGAGTGCTCAGTAGCTGTCATCCCAACCACACCACTCAGCTCCGACAGCTACCGACGAACTCTTCTATACCTTTTATCCATCCCGCCGGGCTATGGGATTTGCCGAGCCTGGCCGAAGATGCCCGAGAGCACCCGAAGTGACGCGAACATTTCCTATATATATTTATGTTGTATGAAATTTATTTAAAATATTTTTTTGTCAAAATTTTATTATTTTTGTGTTTTTTGTTTGCATTTTTCATTACGATTATTTTGTAGTATTTTTTATTAAATTTACTTATGTCTGCCGGAATATATTTCAAAAAATAAAACTACGAAACCACAATCATGATGACAGTTGTCAGTGGTATTTCAATGTGAAAGTTTTATATTTATTGTGATACAGAAAAAGACGATTCCTACACAATTTCAGTGATTCGGAGAGCCCCAGAGCCGCGGCGTTCCATCTCGGGTCACCCTCGCGGTGCAAAAGCGCGCACGGGTCGACCTTAGACGATAGCAATGTCGATTTCCCAGTATTCTTTTTGCCGACATTCTGGTCTGCAGAGCTACGGGGAAACAGGAGCGGAAAACATTTCTCAATTGCCGCCCGAAGACCGAAGATCGTCTGTAGTGTTGTTATGTTTTCGTGTATATAGTCTAGCGCGTGAAACTATCTGGAAGAAAATAAACGAGAAAATTAATTTTCAAATTAAATATTACTTACTTTATTAAATTTCTTATTTCTACTGTGCTTCACTTACTCTACACTACTCAATACATCTAAATATTGACACTTATACTCCTACTCGCATGCCACTTGGTGGTATGCGGGAACTCAGTGGTCCGGCTCCGGCGGGATTCGAACCCTGAACACCCGCGTCACGTGCCACGAGTGCTCAGTAGCTGTCATCCCAACCACACCACTCAGCTCCGACAGCTACCGACGAACTCTTCTATACCTTTTATCCATCCCGCCGGGCTATGGGATTTGCCGAGCCTGGCCGAAGATGCCCGAGAGCACCCGAAGTGACGCGAACATTTCCTATATATATTTATGTTGTATGAAATTTATTTAAAATATTTTTTTGTCAAAATTTTATTATTTTTGTGTTTTTTGTTTGCATTTTTCATTACGATTATTTTGTAGTATTTTTTATTAAATTTACTTATGTCTGCCGGAATATATTTCAAAAAATAAAACTACGAAACCACAATCATGATGACAGTTGTCAGTGGTATTTCAATGTGAAAGTTTTATATTTATTGTGATACAGAAAAAGAAGATTCCTACACAATTTCAGTGATTCGGAGAGCCCCAGAGCCGCGGCGTTCCATCTCGGGTCACCCTCGCGGTGCAAAAGCGCGCACGGGTCGACCTTAGACGATAGCAATGTCGATTTCCCAGTATTCTTTTTGCCGACATTCTGGTCTGCAGAGCTACGGGGAAACAGGAGCGGAAAACATTTCTCAATTGCCGCCCGAAGACCGAAGATCGTCTGTAGTGTTGTTATGTTTTCGTGTATATAGTCTAGCGCGTGAAACTATCTGGAAGAAAATAAACGAGAAAATTAATTTTCAAATTAAATATTACTTACTTTATTAAATTACTTATTTCTACTGTGCTTCACTTACTCTACACTACTCAATACATCTAAATATTGACACTTATACTCCTACTCGCATGCCACTTGGTGGTATGCGGGAACTCAGTGGTCCGGCTCCGGCGGGATTCGAACCCTGAACACCCGCGTCACGTGCCACGAGTGCTCAGTAGCTGTCATCCCAACCACAGCACTCAGCTCCGACAGCTACCGACGAACTCTTCTATACCTTTTATCCATCCCGCCGGGCTATGGGATTTGCCGAGCCTGGCCGAAGATGCCCGAGAGCACCCGAAGTGACGCGAACATTTCCTATATATATTTATGTTGTATGAAATTTATTTAAAATATTTTTTTGTCAAAATTTTATTATTTTTGTGTTTTTTGTTTGCATTTTTCATTACGATTATTTTGTAGTATTTTTTATTAAATTTACTTATGTCTGCCGGAATATATTTCAAAAAATAAAACTACGAAACCACAATCATGATGACAGTTGTCAGTGGTATTTCAATGTGAAAGTTTTATATTTATTGTGATACAGAAAAAGACGATTCCTACACAATTTCAGTGATTCGGAGAGCCCCAGAGCCGCGGCGTTCCATCTCGGGTCACCCTCGCGGTGCAAAAGCGCGCACGGGTCGACCTTAGACGATAGCAATGTCGATTTCCCAGTATTCTTTTTGCCGACATTCTGGTCTGCAGAGCTACGGGGAAACAGGAGCGGAAAACATTTCTCAATTGCCGCCCGAAGACCGAAGATCGTCTGTAGTGTTGTTATGTTTTCGTGTATATAGTCTAGCGCGTGAAACTATCTGGAAGAAAATAAACGAGAAAATTAATTTTCAAATTAAATATTACTTACTTTATTAAATTTCTTATTTCTACTGTGCTTCACTTACTCTACACTACTCAATACATCTAAATATTGACACTTATACTCCTACTCGCATGCCACTTGGTGGTATGCGGGAACTCAGTGGTCCGGCTCCGGCGGGATTCGAACCCTGAACACCCGCGTCACGTGCCACGAGTGCTCAGTAGCTGTCATCCCAACCACACCACTCAGCTCCGACAGCTACCGACGAACTCTTCTATACCTTTTATCCATCCCGCCGGGCTATGGGATTTGCCGAGCCTGGCCGAAGATGCCCGAGAGCACCCGAAGTGACGCGAACATTTCCTATATATATTTATGTTGTATGAAATTTATTTAAAATATTTTTTTGTCAAAATTTTATTATTTTTGTGTTTTTTGTTTGCATTTTTCATTACGATTATTTTGTAGTATTTTTTATTAAATTTACTTATGTCTGCCGGAATATATTTCAAAAAATAAAACTACGAAACCACAATCATGATGACAGTTGTCAGTGGTATTTCAATGTGAAAGTTTTATATTTATTGTGATACAGAAAAAGACGATTCCTACACAATTTCAGTGATTCGGAGAGCCCCAGAGCCGCGGCGTTCCATCTCGGGTCACCCTCGCGGTGCAAAAGCGCGCACGGGTCGACCTTAGACGATAGCAATGTCGATTTCCCAGTATTCTTTTTGCCGACATTCTGGTCTGCAGAGCTACGGGGAAACAGGAGCGGAAAACATTTCTCAATTGCCGCCCGAAGACCGAAGATCGTCTGTAGTGTTGTTATGTTTTCGTGTATATAGTCTAGCGCGTGAAACTATCTGGAAGAAAATAAACGAGAAAATTAATTTTCAAATTAAATATTACTTACTTTATTAAATTACTTATTTCTACTGTGCTTCACTTACTCTACACTACTCAATACATCTAAATATTGACACTTATACTCCTACTCGCATGCCACTTGGTGGTATGCGGGAACTCAGTGGTCCGGCTCCGGCGGGATTCGAACCCTGAACACCCGCGTCACGTGCCACGAGTGCTCAGTAGCTGTCATCCCAACCACACCACTCAGCTCCGACAGCTACCGACGAACTCTTCTATACCTTTTATCCATCCCGCCGGGCTATGGGATTTGCCGAGCCTGGCCGAAGATGCCCGAGAGCACCCGAAGTGACGCGAACATTTCCTATATATATTTATGTTGTATGAAATTTATTTAAAATATTTTTTTGTCAAAATTTTATTATTTTTGTGTTTTTTGTTTGCATTTTTCATTACGATTATTTTGTAGTATTTTTTATTAAATTTACTTATGTCTGCCGGAATATATTTCAAAAAATAAAACTACGAAACCACAATCATGATGACAGTTGTCAGTGGTATTTCAATGTGAAAGTTTTATATTTATTGTGATACAGAAAAAGAAGATTCCTACACAATTTCAGTGATTCGGAGAGCCCCAGAGCCGCGGCGTTCCATCTCGGGTCACCCTCGCGGTGCAAAAGCGCGCACGGGTCGACCTTAGACGATAGCAATGTCGATTTCCCAGTATTCTTTTTGCCGACATTCTGGTCTGCAGAGCTACGGGGAAACAGGAGCGGAAAACATTTCTCAATTGCCGCCCGAAGACCGAAGATCGTCTGTAGTGTTGTTATGTTTTCGTGTATATAGTCTAGCGCGTGAAACTATCTGGAAGAAAATAAACGAGAAAATTAATTTTCAAATTAAATATTACTTACTTTATTAAATTACTTATTTCTACTGTGCTTCACTTACTCTACACTACTCAATACATCTAAATATTGACACTTATACTCCTACTCGCATGCCACTTGGTGGTATGCGGGAACTCAGTGGTCCGGCTCCGGCGGGATTCGAACCCTGAACACCCGCGTCACGTGCCACGAGTGCTCAGTAGCTGTCATCCCAACCACACCACTCAGCTCCGACAGCTACCGACGAACTCTTCTATACCTTTTATCCATCCCGCCGGGCTATGGGATTTGCCGAGCCTGGCCGAAGATGCCCGAGAGCACCCGAAGTGACGCGAACATTTCCTATATATATTTATGTTGTATGAAATTTATTTAAAATATTTTTTTGTCAAAATTTTATTATTTTTGTGTTTTTTGTTTGCATTTTTCATTACGATTATTTTGTAGTATTTTTTATTAAATTTACTTATGTCTGCCGGAATATATTTCAAAAAATAAAACTACGAAACCACAATCATGATGACAGTTGTCAGTGGTATTTCAATGTGAAAGTTTTATATTTATTGTGATACAGAAAAAGAAGATTCCTACACAATTTCAGTGATTCGGAGAGCCCCAGAGCCGCGGCGTTCCATCTCGGGTCACCCTCGCGGTGCAAAAGCGCGCACGGGTCGACCTTAGACGATAGCAATGTCGATTTCCCAGTATTCTTTTTGCCGACATTCTGGTCTGCAGAGCTACGGGGAAACAGGAGCGGAAAACATTTCTCAATTGCCGCCCGAAGACCGAAGATCGTCTGTAGTGTTGTTATGTTTTCGTGTATATAGTCTAGCGCGTGAAACTATCTGGAAGAAAATAAACGAGAAAATTAATTTTCAAATTAAATATTACTTACTTTATTAAATTACTTATTTCTACTGTGCTTCACTTACTCTACACTACTCAATACATCTAAATATTGACACTTATACTCCTACTCGCATGCCACTTGGTGGTATGCGGGAACTCAGTGGTCCGGCTCCGGCGGGATTCGAACCCTGAACACCCGCGTCACGTGCCACGAGTGCTCAGTAGCTGTCATCCCAACCACACCACTCAGCTCCGACAGCTACCGACGAACTCTTCTATACCTTTTATCCATCCCGCCGGGCTATGGGATTTGCCGAGCCTGGCCGAAGATGCCCGAGAGCACCCGAAGTGACGCGAACATTTCCTATATATATTTATGTTGTATGAAATTTATTTAAAATATTTTTTTGTCAAAATTTTATTATTTTTGTGTTTTTTGTTTGCATTTTTCATTACGATTATTTTGTAGTATTTTTTATTAAATTTACTTATGTCTGCCGGAATATATTTCAAAAAATAAAACTACGAAACCACAATCATGATGACAGTTGTCAGTGGTATTTCAATGTGAAAGTTTTATATTTATTGTGATACAGAAAAAGACGATTCCTACACAATTTCAGTGATTCGGAGAGCCCCAGAGCCGCGGCGTTCCATCTCGGGTCACCCTCGCGGTGCAAAAGCGCGCACGGGTCGACCTTAGACGATAGCAATGTCGATTTCCCAGTATTCTTTTTGCCGACATTCTGGTCTGCAGAGCTACGGGGAAACAGGAGCGGAAAACATTTCTCAATTGCCGCCCGAAGACCGAAGATCGTCTGTAGTGTTGTTATGTTTTCGTGTATATAGTCTAGCGCGTGAAACTATCTGGAAGAAAATAAACGAGAAAATTAATTTTCAAATTAAATATTACTTACTTTATTAAATTACTTATTTCTACTGTGCTTCACTTACTCTACACTACTCAATACATCTAAATATTGACACTTATACTCCTACTCGCATGCCACTTGGTGGTATGCGGGAACTCAGTGGTCCGGCTCCGGCGGGATTCGAACCCTGAACACCCGCGTCACGTGCCACGAGTGCTCAGTAGCTGTCATCCCAACCACACCACTCAGCTCCGACAGCTACCGACGAACTCTTCTATACCTTTTATCCATCCCGCCGGGCTATGGGATTTGCCGAGCCTGGCCGAAGATGCCCGAGAGCACCCGAAGTGACGCGAACATTTCCTATATATATTTATGTTGTATGAAATTTATTTAAAATATTTTTTTGTCAAAATTTTATTATTTTTGTGTTTTTTGTTTGCATTTTTCATTACGATTATTTTGTAGTATTTTTTATTAAATTTACTTATGTCTGCCGGAATATATTTCAAAAAATAAAACTACGAAACCACAATCATGATGACAGTTGTCAGTGGTATTTCAATGTGAAAGTTTTATATTTATTGTGATACAGAAAAAGACGATTCCTACACAATTTCAGTGATTCGGAGAGCCCCAGAGCCGCGGCGTTCCATCTCGGGTCACCCTCGCGGTGCAAAAGCGCGCACGGGTCGACCTTAGACGATAGCAATGTCGATTTCCCAGTATTCTTTTTGCCGACATTCTGGTCTGCAGAGCTACGGGGAAACAGGAGCGGAAAACATTTCTCAATTGCCGCCCGAAGACCGAAGATCGTCTGTAGTGTTGTTATGTTTTCGTGTATATAGTCTAGCGCGTGAAACTATCTGGAAGAAAATAAACGAGAAAATTAATTTTAAAATTAAATATTACTTACAATCAATTTGGGTAACATTGAACAGCGGTGTAACTTTGAACAAAGTTGTGAAAAAAATATATTAATTTATTACATGGAAAATTCTTGTTGTTTCAATATTGTACCTGCGTAAAATGGATTGCCAAAATGTTGTAATAGCAATGAAAGTAAAAAAAAGGTACCTGTTAATGTCATAATTTTAAAAAATACCGCCTTTTCCGTAGTGAAGTTGTTGCAAGTGTTTGATGCTCCGTTTTGAAATAGCAATTATAATATAAAACTTACCGTAAACAGGTATGTTTTGATGTTTAATCTTTAAAATGTATATTGTATATTATTATTTTGAAACTGTACTATCCGTATCCCATGTTGAATATTGCGTAAAACTGCTAAACTTTTGACGACGTCGAAATTGGATGTAATACGGGTAACTTTGAACGGTTCAAAGTTACCTGTATCATAAAAAAATATTTTTTTCGGAGGCTCAGGGTCGCTCAGCGTGCTATGGAGAGGACTATGCTCGGAATTTCGCTACGAGATATGATTCGCAACGATGAAATCCGTAGACGAACGAAGCTTACCGACATAGCTCTCAAAATTAGCAGGCTGAAGTGGCAATGGGCTGCCACATCGCTCGTAGGACCGATAACCGATGGGGAAGAAAGGTCCTCGAGTGGCGACCATGTTTAGGCAAAAGGAGTACCGGTCGCCCCCCTACCAGATGGACCGGTGACCTGAAGAAGACAGCGGGAAACCGTTGGATTCAGAGGACACAGGGCCGGTTGCAGTGGCGCCATTTAGGGGAGGCCTATGTTATGTCCATGTTCCGTCCATCCTTTTTTTTTTTTGTTTTCGAGAGGGAAACCTTCCAAAGGTACCCGATGTTCCGTCCATCCTATGGATGGATGGAATAACTAATCAAAAAAAAAAAATAGTATCTTATTTTACCACCAAATTGATCGACCTTGATTCATATGGCAAGACCAAGTTGTCTATTGTATTTATATATCAAAATAAATGTATTTTTTATAGATTTGGTTTTAATTAACAAAAATATGTTAATTAATTTTACTCAGACCTTAAAATATTAGATTAATGACGGATTTTATATCCTCAAAAAATTATATTCAAAGTTACCCAAAACTAAGGATAACTTTGAATTTGAGTTTTAGGGGTAATTGTGGATAGTTTAATTGTTTTCTCCGTAAATTTATTGTGTTAGATTAATAAACCAGCTAAAAAGGACACTATTCATTTAGTAAAAACAAGGTGCAATAAATATAAAACAAATTATAATATCACAAATATTGTAAAAAATGTTCAATGTTACCCAAATCGAGGTTACTTTATTAAATTACTTATTTCTACTGTGCTTCACTTACTCTACACTACTCAATACATCTAAATATTGACACTTATACTCCTACTCGCATGCCACTTGGTGGTATGCGGGAACTCAGTGGTCCGGCTCCGGCGGGATTCGAACCCTGAACACCCGCGTCACGTGCCACGAGTGCTCAGTAGCTGTCATCCCAACCACACCACTCAGCTCCGACAGCTACCGACGAACTCTTCTATACCTTTTATCCATCCCGCCGGGCTATGGGATTTGCCGAGCCTGGCCGAAGATGCCCGAGAGCACCCGAAGTGACGCGAACATTTCCTATATATATTTATGTTGTATGAAATTTATTTAAAATATTTTTTTGTCAAAATTTTATTATTTTTGTGTTTTTTGTTTGCATTTTTCATTACGATTATTTTGTAGTATTTTTTATTAAATTTACTTATGTCTGCCGGAATATATTTCAAAAAATAAAACTACGAAACCACAATCATGATGACAGTTGTCAGTGGTATTTCAATGTGAAAGTTTTATATTTATTGTGATACAGAAAAAGACGATTCCTACACAATTTCAGTGATTCGGAGAGCCCCAGAGCCGCGGCGTTCCATCTCGGGTCACCCTCGCGGTGCAAAAGCGCGCACGGGTCGACCTTAGACGATAGCAATGTCGATTTCCCAGTATTCTTTTTGCCGACATTCTGGTCTGCAGAGCTACGGGGAAACAGGAGCGGAAAACATTTCTCAATTGCCGCCCGAAGACCGAAGATCGTCTGTAGTGTTGTTATGTTTTCGTGTATATAGTCTAGCGCGTGAAACTATCTGGAAGAAAATAAACGAGAAAATTAATTTTCAAATTAAATATTACTTACTTTATTAAATTACTTATTTCTACTGTGCTTCACTTACTCTACACTACTCAATACATCTAAATATTGACACTTATACTCCTACTCGCATGCCACTTGGTGGTATGCGGGAACTCAGTGGTCCGGCTCCGGCGGGATTCGAACCCTGAACACCCGCGTCACGTGCCACGAGTGCTCAGTAGCTGTCATCCCAACCACACCACTCAGCTCCGACAGCTACCGACGAACTCTTCTATACCTTTTATCCATCCCGCCGGGCTATGGGATTTGCCGAGCCTGGCCGAAGATGCCCGAGAGCACCCGAAGTGACGCGAACATTTCCTATATATATTTATGTTGTATGAAATTTATTTAAAATATTTTTTTGTCAAAATTTTATTATTTTTGTGTTTTTTGTTTGCATTTTTCATTACGATTATTTTGTAGTATTTTTTATTAAATTTACTTATGTCTGCCGGAATATATTTCAAAAAATAAAACTACGAAACCACAATCATGATGACAGTTGTCAGTGGTATTTCAATGTGAAAGTTTTATATTTATTGTGATACAGAAAAAGACGATTCCTACACAATTTCAGTGATTCGGAGAGCCCCAGAGCCGCGGCGTTCCATCTCGGGTCACCCTCGCGGTGCAAAAGCGCGCACGGGTCGACCTTAGACGATAGCAATGTCGATTTCCCAGTATTCTTTTTGCCGACATTCTGGTCTGCAGAGCTACGGGGAAACAGGAGCGGAAAACATTTCTCAATTGCCGCCCGAAGACCGAAGATCGTCTGTAGTGTTGTTATGTTTTCGTGTATATAGTCTAGCGCGTGAAACTATCTGGAAGAAAATAAACGAGAAAATTAATTTTAAAATTAAATATTACTTACAATCAATTTGGGTAACATTGAACAGCGGTGTAACTTTGAACAAAGTTGTGAAAAAAATATATTAATTTATTACATGGAAAATTCTTGTTGTTTCAATATTGTACCTGCGTAAAATGGATTGCCAAAATGTTGTAATAGCAATGAAAGTAAAAAAAAGGTACCTGTTAATGTCATAATTTTAAAAAATACCGCCTTTTCCGTAGTGAAGTTGTTGCAAGTGTTTGATGCTCCGTTTTGAAATAGCAATTATAATATAAAACTTACCGTAAACAGGTATGTTTTGATGTTTAATCTTTAAAATGTATATTGTATATTATTATTTTGAAACTGTACTATCCGTATCCCATGTTGAATATTGCGTAAAACTGCTAAACTTTTGACGACGTCGAAATTGGATGTAATACGGGTAACTTTGAACGGTTCAAAGTTACCTGTATCATAAAAAAATATTTTTTTCGGAGGCTCAGGGTCGCTCAGCGTGCTATGGAGAGGACTATGCTCGGAATTTCGCTACGAGATATGATTCGCAACGATGAAATCCGTAGACGAACGAAGCTTACCGACATAGCTCTCAAAATTAGCAGGCTGAAGTGGCAATGGGCTGCCACATCGCTCGTAGGACCGATAACCGATGGGGAAGAAAGGTCCTCGAGTGGCGACCATGTTTAGGCAAAAGGAGTACCGGTCGCCCCCCTACCAGATGGACCGGTGACCTGAAGAAGACAGCGGGAAACCGTTGGATTCAGAGGACACAGGGCCGGTTGCAGTGGCGCCATTTAGGGGAGGCCTATGTTATGTCCATGTTCCGTCCATCCTTTTTTTTTTTTGTTTTCGAGAGGGAAACCTTCCAAAGGTACCCGATGTTCCGTCCATCCTATGGATGGATGGAATAACTAATCAAAAAAAAAAAATAGTATCTTATTTTACCACCAAATTGATCGACCTTGATTCATATGGCAAGACCAAGTTGTCTATTGTATTTATATATCAAAATAAATGTATTTTTTATAGATTTGGTTTTAATTAACAAAAATATGTTAATTAATTTTACTCAGACCTTAAAATATTAGATTAATGACGGATTTTATATCCTCAAAAAATTATATTCAAAGTTACCCAAAACTAAGGATAACTTTGAATTTGAGTTTTAGGGGTAATTGTGGATAGTTTAATTGTTTTCTCCGTAAATTTATTGTGTTAGATTAATAAACCAGCTAAAAAGGACACTATTCATTTAGTAAAAACAAGGTGCAATAAATATAAAACAAATTATAATATCACAAATATTGTAAAAAATGTTCAATGTTACCCAAATCGAGGTTACTTTATTAAATTACTTATTTCTACTGTGCTTCACTTACTCTACACTACTCAATACATCTAAATATTGACACTTATACTCCTACTCGCATGCCACTTGGTGGTATGCGGGAACTCAGTGGTCCGGCTCCGGCGGGATTCGAACCCTGAACACCCGCGTCACGTGCCACGAGTGCTCAGTAGCTGTCATCCCAACCACACCACTCAGCTCCGACAGCTACCGACGAACTCTTCTATACCTTTTATCCATCCCGCCGGGCTATGGGATTTGCCGAGCCTGGCCGAAGATGCCCGAGAGCACCCGAAGTGACGCGAACATTTCCTATATATATTTATGTTGTATGAAATTTATTTAAAATATTTTTTTGTCAAAATTTTATTATTTTTGTGTTTTTTGTTTGCATTTTTCATTACGATTATTTTGTAGTATTTTTTATTAAATTTACTTATGTCTGCCGGAATATATTTCAAAAAATAAAACTACGAAACCACAATCATGATGACAGTTGTCAGTGGTATTTCAATGTGAAAGTTTTATATTTATTGTGATACAGAAAAAGACGATTCCTACACAATTTCAGTGATTCGGAGAGCCCCAGAGCCGCGGCGTTCCATCTCGGGTCACCCTCGCGGTGCAAAAGCGCGCACGGGTCGACCTTAGACGATAGCAATGTCGATTTCCCAGTATTCTTTTTGCCGACATTCTGGTCTGCAGAGCTACGGGGAAACAGGAGCGGAAAACATTTCTCAATTGCCGCCCGAAGACCGAAGATCGTCTGTAGTGTTGTTATGTTTTCGTGTATATAGTCTAGCGCGTGAAACTATCTGGAAGAAAATAAACGAGAAAATTAATTTTCAAATTAAATATTACTTACTTTATTAAATTACTTATTTCTACTGTGCTTCACTTACTCTACACTACTCAATACATCTAAATATTGACACTTATACTCCTACTCGCATGCCACTTGGTGGTATGCGGGAACTCAGTGGTCCGGCTCCGGCGGGATTCGAACCCTGAACACCCGCGTCACGTGCCACGAGTGCTCAGTAGCTGTCATCCCAACCACACCACTCAGCTCCGACAGCTACCGACGAACTCTTCTATACCTTTTATCCATCCCGCCGGGCTATGGGATTTGCCGAGCCTGGCCGAAGATGCCCGAGAGCACCCGAAGTGACGCGAACATTTCCTATATATATTTATGTTGTATGAAATTTATTTAAAATATTTTTTTGTCAAAATTTTATTATTTTTGTGTTTTTTGTTTGCATTTTTCATTACGATTATTTTGTAGTATTTTTTATTAAATTTACTTATGTCTGCCGGAATATATTTCAAAAAATAAAACTACGAAACCACAATCATGATGACAGTTGTCAGTGGTATTTCAATGTGAAAGTTTTATATTTATTGTGATACAGAAAAAGACGATTCCTACACAATTTCAGTGATTCGGAGAGCCCCAGAGCCGCGGCGTTCCATCTCGGGTCACCCTCGCGGTGCAAAAGCGCGCACGGGTCGACCTTAGACGATAGCAATGTCGATTTCCCAGTATTCTTTTTGCCGACATTCTGGTCTGCAGAGCTACGGGGAAACAGGAGCGGAAAACATTTCTCAATTGCCGCCCGAAGACCGAAGATCGTCTGTAGTGTTGTTATGTTTTCGTGTATATAGTCTAGCGCGTGAAACTATCTGGAAGAAAATAAACGAGAAAATTAATTTTCAAATTAAATATTACTTACTTTATTAAATTACTTATTTCTACTGTGCTTCACTTACTCTACACTACTCAATACATCTAAATATTGACACTTATACTCCTACTCGCATGCCACTTGGTGGTATGCGGGAACTCAGTGGTCCGGCTCCGGCGGGATTCGAACCCTGAACACCCGCGTCACGTGCCACGAGTGCTCAGTAGCTGTCATCCCAACCACACCACTCAGCTCCGACAGCTACCGACGAACTCTTCTATACCTTTTATCCATCCCGCCGGGCTATGGGATTTGCCGAGCCTGGCCGAAGATGCCCGAGAGCACCCGAAGTGACGCGAACATTTCCTATATATATTTATGTTGTATGAAATTTATTTAAAATATTTTTTTGTCAAAATTTTATTATTTTTGTGTTTTTTGTTTGCATTTTTCATTACGATTATTTTGTAGTATTTTTTATTAAATTTACTTATGTCTGCCGGAATATATTTCAAAAAATAAAACTACGAAACCACAATCATGATGACAGTTGTCAGTGGTATTTCAATGTGAAAGTTTTATATTTATTGTGATACAGAAAAAGAAGATTCCTACACAATTTCAGTGATTCGGAGAGCCCCAGAGCCGCGGCGTTCCATCTCGGGTCACCCTCGCGGTGCAAAAGCGCGCACGGGTCGACCTTAGACGATAGCAATGTCGATTTCCCAGTATTCTTTTTGCCGACATTCTGGTCTGCAGAGCTACGGGGAAACAGGAGCGGAAAACATTTCTCAATTGCCGCCCGAAGACCGAAGATCGTCTGTAGTGTTGTTATGTTTTCGTGTATATAGTCTAGCGCGTGAAACTATCTGGAAGAAAATAAACGAGAAAATTAATTTTCAAATTAAATATTACTTACTTTATTAAATTACTTATTTCTACTGTGCTTCACTTACTCTACACTACTCAATACATCTAAATATTGACACTTATACTCCTACTCGCATGCCACTTGGTGGTATGCGGGAACTCAGTGGTCCGGCTCCGGCGGGATTCGAACCCTGAACACCCGCGTCACGTGCCACGAGTGCTCAGTAGCTGTCATCCCAACCACACCACTCAGCTCCGACAGCTACCGACGAACTCTTCTATACCTTTTATCCATCCCGCCGGGCTATGGGATTTGCCGAGCCTGGCCGAAGATGCCCGAGAGCACCCGAAGTGACGCGAACATTTCCTATATATATTTATGTTGTATGAAATTTATTTAAAATATTTTTTTGTCAAAATTTTATTATTTTTGTGTTTTTTGTTTGCATTTTTCATTACGATTATTTTGTAGTATTTTTTATTAAATTTACTTATGTCTGCCGGAATATATTTCAAAAAATAAAACTACGAAACCACAATCATGATGACAGTTGTCAGTGGTATTTCAATGTGAAAGTTTTATATTTATTGTGATACAGAAAAAGACGATTCCTACACAATTTCAGTGATTCGGAGAGCCCCAGAGCCGCGGCGTTCCATCTCGGGTCACCCTCGCGGTGCAAAAGCGCGCACGGGTCGACCTTAGACGATAGCAATGTCGATTTCCCAGTATTCTTTTTGCCGACATTCTGGTCTGCAGAGCTACGGGGAAACAGGAGCGGAAAACATTTCTCAATTGCCGCCCGAAGACCGAAGATCGTCTGTAGTGTTGTTATGTTTTCGTGTATATAGTCTAGCGCGTGAAACTATCTGGAAGAAAATAAACGAGAAAATTAATTTTCAAATTAAATATTACTTACTTTATTAAATTACTTATTTCTACTGTGCTTCACTTACTCTACACTACTCAATACATCTAAATATTGACACTTATACTCCTACTCGCATGCCACTTGGTGGTATGCGGGAACTCAGTGGTCCGGCTCCGGCGGGATTCGAACCCTGAACACCCGCGTCACGTGCCACGAGTGCTCAGTAGCTGTCATCCCAACCACACCACTCAGCTCCGACAGCTACCGACGAACTCTTCTATACCTTTTATCCATCCCGCCGGGCTATGGGATTTGCCGAGCCTGGCCGAAGATGCCCGAGAGCACCCGAAGTGACGCGAACATTTCCTATATATATTTATGTTGTATGAAATTTATTTAAAATATTTTTTTGTCAAAATTTTATTATTTTTGTGTTTTTTGTTTGCATTTTTCATTACGATTATTTTGTAGTATTTTTTATTAAATTTACTTATGTCTGCCGGAATATATTTCAAAAAATAAAACTACGAAACCACAATCATGATGACAGTTGTCAGTGGTATTTCAATGTGAAAGTTTTATATTTATTGTGATACAGAAAAAGACGATTCCTACACAATTTCAGTGATTCGGAGAGCCCCAGAGCCGCGGCGTTCCATCTCGGGTCACCCTCGCGGTGCAAAAGCGCGCACGGGTCGACCTTAGACGATAGCAATGTCGATTTCCCAGTATTCTTTTTGCCGACATTCTGGTCTGCAGAGCTACGGGGAAACAGGAGCGGAAAACATTTCTCAATTGCCGCCCGAAGACCGAAGATCGTCTGTAGTGTTGTTATGTTTTCGTGTATATAGTCTAGCGCGTGAAACTATCTGGAAGAAAATAAACGAGAAAATTAATTTTCAAATTAAATATTACTTACTTTATTAAATTACTTATTTCTACTGTGCTTCACTTACTCTACACTACTCAATACATCTAAATATTGACACTTATACTCCTACTCGCATGCCACTTGGTGGTATGCGGGAACTCAGTGGTCCGGCTCCGGCGGGATTCGAACCCTGAACACCCGCGTCACGTGCCACGAGTGCTCAGTAGCTGTCATCCCAACCACACCACTCAGCTCCGACAGCTACCGACGAACTCTTCTATACCTTTTATCCATCCCGCCGGGCTATGGGATTTGCCGAGCCTGGCCGAAGATGCCCGAGAGCACCCGAAGTGACGCGAACATTTCCTATATATATTTATGTTGTATGAAATTTATTTAAAATATTTTTTTGTCAAAATTTTATTATTTTTGTGTTTTTTGTTTGCATTTTTCATTACGATTATTTTGTAGTATTTTTTATTAAATTTACTTATGTCTGCCGGAATATATTTCAAAAAATAAAACTACGAAACCACAATCATGATGACAGTTGTCAGTGGTATTTCAATGTGAAAGTTTTATATTTATTGTGATACAGAAAAAGAAGATTCCTACACAATTTCAGTGATTCGGAGAGCCCCAGAGCCGCGGCGTTCCATCTCGGGTCACCCTCGCGGTGCAAAAGCGCGCACGGGTCGACCTTAGACGATAGCAATGTCGATTTCCCAGTATTCTTTTTGCCGACATTCTGGTCTGCAGAGCTACGGGGAAACAGGAGCGGAAAACATTTCTCAATTGCCGCCCGAAGACCGAAGATCGTCTGTAGTGTTGTTATGTTTTCGTGTATATAGTCTAGCGCGTGAAACTATCTGGAAGAAAATAAACGAGAAAATTAATTTTCAAATTAAATATTACTTACTTTATTAAATTACTTATTTCTACTGTGCTTCACTTACTCTACACTACTCAATACATCTAAATATTGACACTTATACTTCTACTCGCATGCCACTTGGTGGTATGCGGGAACTCAGTGGTCCGGCTCCGGCGGGATTCGAACCCTGAACACCCGCGTCACGTGCCACGAGTGCTCAGTAGCTGTCATCCCAACCACACCACTCAGCTCCGACAGCTACCGACGAACTCTTCTATACCTTTTATCCATCCCGCCGGGCTATGGGATTTGCCGAGCCTGGCCGAAGATGCCCGAGAGCACCCGAAGTGACGCGAACATTTCCTATATATATTTATGTTGTATGAAATTTATTTAAAATATTTTTTTGTCAAAATTTTATTATTTTTGTGTTTTTTGTTTGCATTTTTCATTACGATTATTTTGTAGTATTTTTTATTAAATTTACTTATGTCTGCCGGAATATATTTCAAAA
The DNA here is from genome assembly GCA_949699795.1 of Spicauda simplicius. Lineage (NCBI taxonomy): Eukaryota > Metazoa > Arthropoda > Insecta > Lepidoptera > Hesperiidae > Spicauda > Spicauda simplicius. The sequence goes on from OX453065.1 coordinate 11,159,143, forward strand.
AATAAAACTACGAAACCACAATCATGATGACAGTTGTCAGTGGTATTTCAATGTGAAAGTTTTATATTTATTGTGATACAGAAAAAGACGATTCCTACACAATTTCAGTGATTCGGAGAGCCCCAGAGCCGCGGCGTTCCATCTCGGGTCACCCTCGCGGTGCAAAAGCGCGCACGGGTCGACCTTAGACGATAGCAATGTCGATTTCCCAGTATTCTTTTTGCCGACATTCTGGTCTGCAGAGCTACGGGGAAACAGGAGCGGAAAACATTTCTCAATTGCCGCCCGAAGACCGAAGATCGTCTGTAGTGTTGTTATGTTTTCGTGTATATAGTCTAGCGCGTGAAACTATCTGGAAGAAAATAAACGAGAAAATTAATTTTCAAATTAAATATTACTTACTTTATTAAATTACTTATTTCTACTGTGCTTCACTTACTCTACACTACTCAATACATCTAAATATTGACACTTATACTCCTACTCGCATGCCACTTGGTGGTATGCGGGAACTCAGTGGTCCGGCTCCGGCGGGATTCGAACCCTGAACACCCGCGTCACGTGCCACGAGTGCTCAGTAGCTGTCATCCCAACCACACCACTCAGCTCCGACAGCTACCGACGAACTCTTCTATACCTTTTATCCATCCCGCCGGGCTATGGGATTTGCCGAGCCTGGCCGAAGATGCTCGAGAGCACCCGAAGTGACGCGAACATTTCCTATATATATTTATGTTGTATGAAATTTATTTAAAATATTTTTTTGTCAAAATTTTAATATTTTTGTGTTTTTTGTTTGCATTTTTCATTACGATTATTTTGTAGTATTTTTTATTAAATTTACTTATGTCTGCCGGAATATATTTCAAAAAATAAAACTACGAAACCACAATCATGATGACAGTTGTCAGTGGTATTTCAATGTGAAAGTTTTATATTTATTGTGATACAGAAAAAGACGATTCCTACACAATTTCAGTGATTCGGAGAGCCCCAGAGCCGCGGCGTTCCATCTCGGGTCACCCTCGCGGTGCAAAAGCGCGCACGGGTCGACCTTAGACGATAGCAATGTCGATTTCCCAGTATTCTTTTTGCCGACACTGAAACAGGAGCGGAAAACATTTCTCAATTGCCGCCCGAAGACCGAAGATCGTCTGTAGTGTTGTTATGTTTTCGTGTATATAGTCTAGCGCGTGAAACTATCTGGAAGAAAATAAACGAGAAAATTAATTTTCAAATTAAATATTACTTACTTTATTAAATTACTTATTTCTACTGTGCTTCACTTACTCTACACTACTCAATACATCTAAATATTGACACTTATACTCCTACTCGCATGCCACTTGGTGGTATGCGGGAACTCAGTGGTCCGGCTCCGGCGGGATTCGAACCCTGAACACCCGCGTCACGTGCCACGAGTGCTCAGTAGCTGTCATCCCAACCACACCACTCAGCTCCGACAGCTACCGACGAACTCTTCTATACCTTTTATCCATCCCGCCGGGCTATGGGATTTGCCGAGCCTGGCCGAAGATGCCCGAGAGCACCCGAAGTGACGCGAACATTTCCTATATATATTTATGTTGTATGAAATTTATTTAAAATATTTTTTTGTCAAAATTTTATTATTTTTGTGTTTTTTGTTTGCATTTTTCATTACGATTATTTTGTAGTATTTTTTATTAAATTTACTTATGTCTGCCGGAATATATTTCAAAAAATAAAACTACGAAACCACAATCATGATGACAGTTGTCAGTGGTATTTCAATGTGAAAGTTTTATATTTATTGTGATACAGAAAAAGACGATTCCTACACAATTTCAGTGATTCGGAGAGCCCCAGAGCCGCGGCGTTCCATCTCGGGTCACCCTCGCGGTGCAAAAGCGCGCACGGGTCGACCTTAGACGATAGCAATGTCGATTTCCCAGTATTCTTTTTGCCGACATTCTGGTCTGCAGAGCTACGGGGAAACAGGAGCGGAAAACATTTCTCAATTGCCGCCCGAAGACCGAAGATCGTCTGTAGTGTTGTTATGTTTTCGTGTATATAGTCTAGCGCGTGAAACTATCTGGAAGAAAATAAACGAGAAAATTAATTTTCAAATTAAATATTACTTACTTTATTAAATTACTTATTTCTACTGTGCTTCACTTACTCTACACTACTCAATACATCTAAATATTGACACTTATACTCCTACTCGCATGCCACTTGGTGGTATGCGGGAACTCAGTGGTCCGGCTCCGGCGGGATTCGAACCCTGAACACCCGCGTCACGTGCCACGAGTGCTCAGTAGCTGTCATCCCAACCACACCACTCAGCTCCGACAGCTACCGACGAACTCTTCTATACCTTTTATCCATCCCGCCGGGCTATGGGATTTGCCGAGCCTGGCCGAAGATGCCCGAGAGCACCCGAAGTGACGCGAACATTTCCTATATATATTTATGTTGTATGAAATTTATTTAAAATATTTTTTTGTCAAAATTTTATTATTTTTGTGTTTTTTGTTTGCATTTTTCATTACGATTATTTTGTAGTATTTTTTATTAAATTTACTTATGTCTGCCGGAATATATTTCAAAAAATAAAACTACGAAACCACAATCATGATGACAGTTGTCAGTGGTATTTCAATGTGAAAGTTTTATATTTATTGTGATACAGAAAAAGACGATTCCTACACAATTTCAGTGATTCGGAGAGCCCCAGAGCCGCGGCGTTCCATCTCGGGTCACCCTCGCGGTGCAAAAGCGCGCACGGGTCGACCTTAGACGATAGCAATGTCGATTTCCCAGTATTCTTTTTGCCGACATTCTGGTCTGCAGAGCTACGGGGAAACAGGAGCGGAAAACATTTCTCAATTGCCGCCCGAAGACCGAAGATCGTCTGTAGTGTTGTTATGTTTTCGTGTATATAGTCTAGCGCGTGAAACTATCTGGAAGAAAATAAACGAGAAAATTAATTTTCAAATTAAATATTACTTACTTTATTAAATTACTTATTTCTACTGTGCTTCACTTACTCTACACTACTCAATACATCTAAATATTGACACTTATACTCCTACTCGCATGCCACTTGGTGGTATGCGGGAACTCAGTGGTCCGGCTCCGGCGGGATTCGAACCCTGAACACCCGCGTCACGTGCCACGAGTGCTCAGTAGCTGTCATCCCAACCACACCACTCAGCTCCGACAGCTACCGACGAACTCTTCTATACCTTTTATCCATCCCGCCGGGCTATGGGATTTGCCGAGCCTGGCCGAAGATGCCCGAGAGCACCCGAAGTGACGCGAACATTTCCTATATATATTTATGTTGTATGAAATTTATTTAAAATATTTTTTTGTCAAAATTTTATTATTTTTGTGTTTTTTGTTTGCATTTTTCATTACGATTATTTTGTAGTATTTTTTATTAAATTTACTTATGTCTGCCGGAATATATTTCAAAAAATAAAACTACGAAACCACAATCATGATGACAGTTGTCAGTGGTATTTCAATGTGAAAGTTTTATATTTATTGTGATACAGAAAAAGAAGATTCCTACACAATTTCAGTGATTCGGAGAGCCCCAGAGCCGCGGCGTTCCATCTCGGGTCACCCTCGCGGTGCAAAAGCGCGCACGGGTCGACCTTAGACGATAGCAATGTCGATTTCCCAGTATTCTTTTTGCCGACATTCTGGTCTGCAGAGCTACGGGGAAACAGGAGCGGAAAACATTTCTCAATTGCCGCCCGAAGACCGAAGATCGTCTGTAGTGTTGTTATGTTTTCGTGTATATAGTCTAGCGCGTGAAACTATCTGGAAGAAAATAAACGAGAAAATTAATTTTCAAATTAAATATTACTTACTTTATTAAATTACTTATTTCTACTGTGCTTCACTTACTCTACACTACTCAATACATCTAAATATTGACACTTATACTTCTACTCGCATGCCACTTGGTGGTATGCGGGAACTCAGTGGTCCGGCTCCGGCGGGATTCGAACCCTGAACACCCGCGTCACGTGCCACGAGTGCTCAGTAGCTGTCATCCCAACCACACCACTCAGCTCCGACAGCTACCGACGAACTCTTCTATACCTTTTATCCATCCCGCCGGGCTATGGGATTTGCCGAGCCTGGCCGAAGATGCCCGAGAGCACCCGAAGTGACGCGAACATTTCCTATATATATTTATGTTGTATGAAATTTATTTAAAATATTTTTTTGTCAAAATTTTAATATTTTTGTGTTTTTTGTTTGCATTTTTCATTACGATTATTTTGTAGTATTTTTTATTAAATTTACTTATGTCTGCCGGAATATATTTCAAAAAATAAAACTACGAAACCACAATCATGATGACAGTTGTCAGTGGTATTTCAATGTGAAAGTTTTATATTTATTGTGATACAGAAAAAGACGATTCCTACACAATTTCAGTGATTCGGAGAGCCCCAGAGCCGCGGCGTTCCATCTCGGGTCACCCTCGCGGTGCAAAAGCGCGCACGGGTCGACCTTAGACGATAGCAATGTCGATTTCCCAGTATTCTTTTTGCCGACATTCTGGTCTGCAGAGCTACGGGGAAACAGGAGCGGAAAACATTTCTCAATTGCCGCCCGAAGACCGAAGATCGTCTGTAGTGTTGTTATGTTTTCGTGTATATAGTCTAGCGCGTGAAACTATCTGGAAGAAAATAAACGAGAAAATTAATTTTCAAATTAAATATTACTTACTTTATTAAATTACTTATTTCTACTGTGCTTCACTTACTCTACACTACTCAATACATCTAAATATTGACACTTATACTCCTACTCGCATGCCACTTGGTGGTATGCGGGAACTCAGTGGTCCGGCTCCGGCGGGATTCGAACCCTGAACACCCGCGTCACGTGCCACGAGTGCTCAGTAGCTGTCATCCCAACCACACCACTCAGCTCCGACAGCTACCGACGAACTCTTCTATACCTTTTAACCATCCCGCCGGGCTATGGGATTTGCCGAGCCTGGCCGAAGATGCCCGAGAGCACCCGAAGTGACGCGAACATTTCCTATATATATTTATGTTGTATGAAATTTATTTAAAATATTTTTTTGTCAAAATTTTATTATTTTTGTGTTTTTTGTTTGCATTTTTCATTACGATTATTTTGTAGTATTTTTTATTAAATTTACTTATGTCTGCCGGAATATATTTCAAAAAATAAAACTACGAAACCACAATCATGATGACAGTTGTCAGTGGTATTTCAATGTGAAAGTTTTATATTTATTGTGATACAGAAAAAGACGATTCCTACACAATTTCAGTGATTCGGAGAGCCCCAGAGCCGCGGCGTTCCATCTCGGGTCACCCTCGCGGTGCAAAAGCGCGCACGGGTCGACCTTAGACGATAGCAATGTCGATTTCCCAGTATTCTTTTTGCCGACATTCTGGTCTGCAGAGCTACGGGGAAACAGGAGCGGAAAACATTTCTCAATTGCCGCCCGAAGACCGAAGATCGTCTGTAGTGTTGTTATGTTTTCGTGTATATAGTCTAGCGCGTGAAACTATCTGGAAGAAAATAAACGAGAAAATTAATTTTCAAATTAAATATTACTTACTTTATTAAATTACTTATTTCTACTGTGCTTCACTTACTCTACACTACTCAATACATCTAAATATTGACACTTATACTCCTACTCGCATGCCACTTGGTGGTATGCGGGAACTCAGTGGTCCGGCTCCGGCGGGATTCGAACCCTGAACACCCGCGTCACGTGCCACGAGTGCTCAGTAGCTGTCATCCCAACCACACCACTCAGCTCCGACAGCTACCGACGAACTCTTCTATACCTTTTATCCATCCCGCCGGGCTATGGGATTTGCCGAGCCTGGCCGAAGATGCCCGAGAGCACCCGAAGTGACGCGAACATTTCCTATATATATTTATGTTGTATGAAATTTATTTAAAATATTTTTTTGTCAAAATTTTATTATTTTTGTGTTTTTTGTTTGCATTTTTCATTACGATTATTTTGTAGTATTTTTTATTAAATTTACTTATGTCTGCCGGAATATATTTCAAAAAATAAAACTACGAAACCACAATCATGATGACAGTTGTCAGTGGTATTTCAATGTGAAAGTTTTATATTTATTGTGATACAGAAAAAGACGATTCCTACACAATTTCAGTGATTCGGAGAGCCCCAGAGCCGCGGCGTTCCATCTCGGGTCACCCTCGCGGTGCAAAAGCGCGCACGGGTCGACCTTAGACGATAGCAATGTCGATTTCCCAGTATTCTTTTTGCCGACATTCTGGTCTGCAGAGCTACGGGGAAACAGGAGCGGAAAACATTTCTCAATTGCCGCCCGAAGACCGAAGATCGTCTGTAGTGTTGTTATGTTTTCGTGTATATAGTCTAGCGCGTGAAACTATCTGGAAGAAAATAAACGAGAAAATTAATTTTCAAATTAAATATTACTTACTTTATTAAATTACTTATTTCTACTGTGCTTCACTTACTCTACACTACTCAATACATCTAAATATTGACACTTATACTCCTACTCGCATGCCACTTGGTGGTATGCGGGAACTCAGTGGTCCGGCTCCGGCGGGATTCGAACCCTGAACACCCGCGTCACGTGCCACGAGTGCTCAGTAGCTGTCATCCCAACCACACCACTCAGCTCCGACAGCTACCGACGAACTCTTCTATACCTTTTATCCATCCCGCCGGGCTATGGGATTTGCCGAGCCTGGCCGAAGATGCTCGAGAGCACCCGAAGTGACGCGAACATTTCCTATATATATTTATGTTGTATGAAATTTATTTAAAATATTTTTTTGTCAAAATTTTAATATTTTTGTGTTTTTTGTTTGCATTTTTCATTACGATTATTTTGTAGTATTTTTTATTAAATTTACTTATGTCTGCCGGAATATATTTCAAAAAATAAAACTACGAAACCACAATCATGATGACAGTTGTCAGTGGTATTTCAATGTGAAAGTTTTATATTTATTGTGATACAGAAAAAGACGATTCCTACACAATTTCAGTGATTCGGAGAGCCCCAGAGCCGCGGCGTTCCATCTCGGGTCACCCTCGCGGTGCAAAAGCGCGCACGGGTCGACCTTAGACGATAGCAATGTCGATTTCCCAGTATTCTTTTTGCCGACACTGAAACAGGAGCGGAAAACATTTCTCAATTGCCGCCCGAAGACCGAAGATCGTCTGTAGTGTTGTTATGTTTTCGTGTATATAGTCTAGCGCGTGAAACTATCTGGAAGAAAATAAACGAGAAAATTAATTTTCAAATTAAATATTACTTACTTTATTAAATTACTTATTTCTACTGTGCTTCACTTACTCTACACTACTCAATACATCTAAATATTGACACTTATACTCCTACTCGCATGCCACTTGGTGGTATGCGGGAACTCAGTGGTCCGGCTCCGGCGGGATTCGAACCCTGAACACCCGCGTCACGTGCCACGAGTGCTCAGTAGCTGTCATCCCAACCACACCACTCAGCTCCGACAGCTACCGACGAACTCTTCTATACCTTTTATCCATCCCGCCGGGCTATGGGATTTGCCGAGCCTGGCCGAAGATGCCCGAGAGCACCCGAAGTGACGCGAACATTTCCTATATATATTTATGTTGTATGAAATTTATTTAAAATATTTTTTTGTCAAAATTTTATTATTTTTGTGTTTTTTGTTTGCATTTTTCATTACGATTATTTTGTAGTATTTTTTATTAAATTTACTTATGTCTGCCGGAATATATTTCAAAAAATAAAACTACGAAACCACAATCATGATGACAGTTGTCAGTGGTATTTCAATGTGAAAGTTTTATATTTATTGTGATACAGAAAAAGACGATTCCTACACAATTTCAGTGATTCGGAGAGCCCCAGAGCCGCGGCGTTCCATCTCGGGTCACCCTCGCGGTGCAAAAGCGCGCACGGGTCGACCTTAGACGATAGCAATGTCGATTTCCCAGTATTCTTTTTGCCGACATTCTGGTCTGCAGAGCTACGGGGAAACAGGAGCGGAAAACATTTCTCAATTGCCGCCCGAAGACCGAAGATCGTCTGTAGTGTTGTTATGTTTTCGTGTATATAGTCTAGCGCGTGAAACTATCTGGAAGAAAATAAACGAGAAAATTAATTTTCAAATTAAATATTACTTACTTTATTAAATTACTTATTTCTACTGTGCTTCACTTACTCTACACTACTCAATACATCTAAATATTGACACTTATACTTCTACTCGCATGCCACTTGGTGGTATGCGGGAACTCAGTGGTCCGGCTCCGGCGGGATTCGAACCCTGAACACCCGCGTCACGTGCCACGAGTGCTCAGTAGCTGTCATCCCAACCACACCACTCAGCTCCGACAGCTACCGACGAACTCTTCTATACCTTTTATCCATCCCGCCGGGCTATGGGATTTGCCGAGCCTGGCCGAAGATGCCCGAGAGCACCCGAAGTGACGCGAACATTTCCTATATATATTTATGTTGTATGAAATTTATTTAAAATATTTTTTTGTCAAAATTTTAATATTTTTGTGTTTTTTGTTTGCATTTTTCATTACGATTATTTTGTAGTATTTTTTATTAAATTTACTTATGTCTGCCGGAATATATTTCAAAAAATAAAACTACGAAACCACAATCATGATGACAGTTGTCAGTGGTATTTCAATGTGAAAGTTTTATATTTATTGTGATACAGAAAAAGACGATTCCTACACAATTTCAGTGATTCGGAGAGCCCCAGAGCCGCGGCGTTCCATCTCGGGTCACCCTCGCGGTGCAAAAGCGCGCACGGGTCGACCTTAGACGATAGCAATGTCGATTTCCCAGTATTCTTTTTGCCGACACTGAAACAGGAGCGGAAAACATTTCTCAATTGCCGCCCGAAGACCGAAGATCGTCTGTAGTGTTGTTATGTTTTCGTGTATATAGTCTAGCGCGTGAAACTATCTGGAAGAAAATAAACGAGAAAATTAATTTTCAAATTAAATATTACTTACTTTATTAAATTACTTATTTCTACTGTGCTTCACTTACTCTACACTACTCAATACATCTAAATATTGACACTTATACTCCTACTCGCATGCCACTTGGTGGTATGCGGGAACTCAGTGGTCCGGCTCCGGCGGGATTCGAACCCTGAACACCCGCGTCACGTGCCACGAGTGCTCAGTAGCTGTCATCCCAACCACACCACTCAGCTCCGACAGCTACCGACGAACTCTTCTATACCTTTTATCCATCCCGCCGGGCTATGGGATTTGCCGAGCCTGGCCGAAGATGCCCGAGAGCACCCGAAGTGACGCGAACATTTCCTATATATATTTATGTTGTATGAAATTTATTTAAAATATTTTTTTGTCAAAATTTTATTATTTTTGTGTTTTTTGTTTGCATTTTTCATTACGATTATTTTGTAGTATTTTTTATTAAATTTACTTATGTCTGCCGGAATATATTTCAAAAAATAAAACTACGAAACCACAATCATGATGACAGTTGTCAGTGGTATTTCAATGTGAAAGTTTTATATTTATTGTGATACAGAAAAAGACGATTCCTACACAATTTCAGTGATTCGGAGAGCCCCAGAGCCGCGGCGTTCCATCTCGGGTCACCCTCGCGGTGCAAAAGCGCGCACGGGTCGACCTTAGACGATAGCAATGTCGATTTCCCAGTATTCTTTTTGCCGACATTCTGGTCTGCAGAGCTACGGGGAAACAGGAGCGGAAAACATTTCTCAATTGCCGCCCGAAGACCGAAGATCGTCTGTAGTGTTGTTATGTTTTCGTGTATATAGTCTAGCGCGTGAAACTATCTGGAAGAAAATAAACGAGAAAATTAATTTTCAAATTAAATATTACTTACTTTATTAAATTACTTATTTCTACTGTGCTTCACTTACTCTACACTACTCAATACATCTAAATATTGACACTTATACTTCTACTCGCATGCCACTTGGTGGTATGCGGGAACTCAGTGGTCCGGCTCCGGCGGGATTCGAACCCTGAACACCCGCGTCACGTGCCACGAGTGCTCAGTAGCTGTCATCCCAACCACACCACTCAGCTCCGACAGCTACCGACGAACTCTTCTATACCTTTTAATCCATCCCGCCGGGCTATGGGATTTGCCGAGCCTGGCCGAAGATGCCCGAGAGCACCCGAAGTGACGCGAACATTTCCTATATATATTTATGTTGTATGAAATTTATTTAAAATATTTTTTTGTCAAAATTTTAATATTTTTGTGTTTTTTGTTTGCATTTTTCATTACGATTATTTTGTAGTATTTTTTATTAAATTTACTTATGTCTGCCGGAATATATTTCAAAAAATAAAACTACGAAACCACAATCATGATGACAGTTGTCAGTGGTATTTCAATGTGAAAGTTTTATATTTATTGTGATACAGAAAAAGACGATTCCTACACAATTTCAGTGATTCGGAGAGCCCCAGAGCCGCGGCGTTCCATCTCGGGTCACCCTCGCGGTGCAAAAGCGCGCACGGGTCGACCTTAGACGATAGCAATGTCGATTTCCCAGTATTCTTTTTGCCGACATTCTGGTCTGCAGAGCTACGGGGAAACAGGAGCGGAAAACATTTCTCAATTGCCGCCCGAAGACCGAAGATCGTCTGTAGTGTTGTTATGTTTTCGTGTATATAGTCTAGCGCGTGAAACTATCTGGAAGAAAATAAACGAGAAAATTAATTTTCAAATTAAATATTACTTACTTTATTAAATTACTTATTTCTACTGTGCTTCACTTACTCTACACTACTCAATACATCTAAATATTGACACTTATACTTCTACTCGCATGCCACTTGGTGGTATGCGGGAACTCAGTGGTCCGGCTCCGGCGGGATTCGAACCCTGAACACCCGCGTCACGTGCCACGAGTGCTCAGTAGCTGTCATCCCAACCACACCACTCAGCTCCGACAGCTACCGACGAACTCTTCTATACCTTTTATCCATCCCGCCGGGCTATGGGATTTGCCGAGCCTGGCCGAAGATGCCCGAGAGCACCCGAAGTGACGCGAACATTTCCTATATATATTTATGTTGTATGAAATTTATTTAAAATATTTTTTTGTCAAAATTTTAATATTTTTGTGTTTTTTGTTTGCATTTTTCATTACGATTATTTTGTAGTATTTTTTATTAAATTTACTTATGTCTGCCGGAATATATTTCAAAAAATAAAACTACGAAACCACAATCATGATGACAGTTGTCAGTGGTATTTCAATGTGAAAGTTTTATATTTATTGTGATACAGAAAAAGACGATTCCTACACAATTTCAGTGATTCGGAGAGCCCCAGAGCCGCGGCGTTCCATCTCGGGTCACCCTCGCGGTGCAAAAGCGCGCACGGGTCGACCTTAGACGATAGCAATGTCGATTTCCCAGTATTCTTTTTGCCGACATTCTGGTCTGCAGAGCTACGGGGAAACAGGAGCGGAAAACATTTCTCAATTGCCGCCCGAAGACCGAAGATCGTCTGTAGTGTTGTTATGTTTTCGTGTATATAGTCTAGCGCGTGAAACTATCTGGAAGAAAATAAACGAGAAAATTAATTTTCAAATTAAATATTACTTACTTTATTAAATTACTTATTTCTACTGTGCTTCACTTACTCTACACTACTCAATACATCTAAATATTGACACTTATACTTCTACTCGCATGCCACTTGGTGGTATGCGGGAACTCAGTGGTCCGGCTCCGGCGGGATTCGAACCCTGAACACCCGCGTCACGTGCCACGAGTGCTCAGTAGCTGTCATCCCAACCACACCACTCAGCTCCGACAGCTACCGACGAACTCTTCTATACCTTTTATCCATCCCGCCGGGCTATGGGATTTGCCGAGCCTGGCCGAAGATGCCCGAGAGCACCCGAAGTGACGCGAACATTTCCTATATATATTTATGTTGTATGAAATTTATTTAAAATATTTTTTTGTCAAAATTTTAATATTTTTGTGTTTTTTGTTTGCATTTTTCATTACGATTATTTTGTAGTATTTTTTATTAAATTTACTTATGTCTGCCGGAATATATTTCAAAAAATAAAACTACGAAACCACAATCATGATGACAGTTGTCAGTGGTATTTCAATGTGAAAGTTTTATATTTATTGTGATACAGAAAAAGACGATTCCTACACAATTTCAGTGATTCGGAGAGCCCCAGAGCCGCGGCGTTCCATCTCGGGTCACCCTCGCGGTGCAAAAGCGCGCACGGGTCGACCTTAGACGATAGCAATGTCGATTTCCCAGTATTCTTTTTGCCGACACTGAAACAGGAGCGGAAAACATTTCTCAATTGCCGCCCGAAGACCGAAGATCGTCTGTAGTGTTGTTATGTTTTCGTGTATATAGTCTAGCGCGTGAAACTATCTGGAAGAAAATAAACGAGAAAATTAATTTTCAAATTAAATATTACTTACTTTATTAAATTACTTATTTCTACTGTGCTTCACTTACTCTACACTACTCAATACATCTAAATATTGACACTCATACTCCTACTCGCATGCCACTTGGTGGTATGCGGGAACTCAGTGGTCCGGCTCCGGCGGGATTCGAACCCTGAACACCCGCGTCACGTGCCACGAGTGCTCAGTAGCTGTCATCCCAACCACACCACTCAGCTCCGACAGCTACCGACGAACTCTTCTATACCTTTTATCCATCCCGCCGGGCTATGGGATTTGCCGAGCCTGGCCGAAGATGCCCGAGAGCACCCGAAGTGACGCGAACATTTCCTATATATATTTATGTTGTATGAAATTTATTTAAAATATTTTTTTGTCAAAATTTTATTATTTTTGTGTTTTTTGTTTGCATTTTTCATTACGATTATTTTGTAGTATTTTTTATTAAATTTACTTATGTCTGCCGGAATATATTTCAAAAAATAAAACTACGAAACCACAATCATGATGACAGTTGTCAGTGGTATTTCAATGTGAAAGTTTTATATTTATTGTGATACAGAAAAAGACGATTCCTACACAATTTCAGTGATTCGGAGAGCCCCAGAGCCGCGGCGTTCCATCTCGGGTCACCCTCGCGGTGCAAAAGCGCGCACGGGTCGACCTTAGACGATAGCAATGTCGATTTCCCAGTATTCTTTTTGCCGACATTCTGGTCTGCAGAGCTACGGGGAAACAGGAGCGGAAAACATTTCTCAATTGCCGCCCGAAGACCGAAGATCGTCTGTAGTGTTGTTATGTTTTCGTGTATATAGTCTAGCGCGTGAAACTATCTGGAAGAAAATAAACGAGAAAATTAATTTTCAAATTAAATATTACTTACTTTATTAAATTACTTATTTCTACTGTGCTTCACTTACTCTACACTACTCAATACATCTAAATATTGACACTTATACTTCTACTCGCATGCCACTTGGTGGTATGCGGGAACTCAGTGGTCCGGCTCCGGCGGGATTCGAACCCTGAACACCCGCGTCACGTGCCACGAGTGCTCAGTAGCTGTCATCCCAACCACACCACTCAGCTCCGACAGCTACCGACGAACTCTTCTATACCTTTTATCCATCCCGCCGGGCTATGGGATTTGCCGAGCCTGGCCGAAGATGCCCGAGAGCACCCGAAGTGACGCGAACATTTCCTATATATATTTATGTTGTATGAAATTTATTTAAAATATTTTTTTGTCAAAATTTTAATATTTTTGTGTTTTTTGTTTGCATTTTTCATTACGATTATTTTGTAGTATTTTTTATTAAATTTACTTATGTCTGCCGGAATATATTTCAAAAAATAAAACTACGAAACCACAATCATGATGACAGTTGTCAGTGGTATTTCAATGTGAAAGTTTTATATTTATTGTGATACAGAAAAAGACGATTCCTACACAATTTCAGTGATTCGGAGAGCCCCAGAGCCGCGGCGTTCCATCTCGGGTCACCCTCGCGGTGCAAAAGCGCGCACGGGTCGACCTTAGACGATAGCAATGTCGATTTCCCAGTATTCTTTTTGCCGACACTGAAACAGGAGCGGAAAACATTTCTCAATTGCCGCCCGAAGACCGAAGATCGTCTGTAGTGTTGTTATGTTTTCGTGTATATAGTCTAGCGCGTGAAACTATCTGGAAGAAAATAAACGAGAAAATTAATTTTCAAATTAAATATTACTTACTTTATTAAATTACTTATTTCTACTGTGCTTCACTTACTCTACACTACTCAATACATCTAAATATTGACACTTATACTCCTACTCGCATGCCACTTGGTGGTATGCGGGAACTCAGTGGTCCGGCTCCGGCGGGATTCGAACCCTGAACACCCGCGTCACGTGCCACGAGTGCTCAGTAGCTGTCATCCCAACCACACCACTCAGCTCCGACAGCTACCGACGAACTCTTCTATACCTTTTATCCATCCCGCCGGGCTATGGGATTTGCCGAGCCTGGCCGAAGATGCCCGAGAGCACCCGAAGTGACGCGAACATTTCCTATATATATTTATGTTGTATGAAATTTATTTAAAATATTTTTTTGTCAAAATTTTATTATTTTTGTGTTTTTTGTTTGCATTTTTCATTACGATTATTTTGTAGTATTTTTTATTAAATTTACTTATGTCTGCCGGAATATATTTCAAAAAATAAAACTACGAAACCACAATCATGATGACAGTTGTCAGTGGTATTTCAATGTGAAAGTTTTATATTTATTGTAATACAGAAAAAGACGATTCCTACACAATTTCAGTGATTCGGAGAGCCCCAGAGCCGCGGCGTTCCATCTCGGGTCACCCTCGCGGTGCAAAAGCGCGCACGGGTCGACCTTAGACGATAGCAATGTCGATTTCCCAGTATTCTTTTTGCCGACACTGAAACAGGAGCGGAAAACATTTCTCAATTGCCGCCCGAAGACCGAAGATCGTCTGTAGTGTTGTTATGTTTTCGTGTATATAGTCTAGCGCGTGAAACTATCTGGAAGAAAATAAACGAGAAAATTAATTTTCAAATTAAATATTACTTACTTTATTAAATTACTTATTTCTACTGTGCTTCACTTACTCTACACTACTCAATACATCTAAATATTGACACTTATACTCCTACTCGCATGCCACTTGGTGGTATGCGGGAACTCAGTGGTCCGGCTCCGGCGGGATTCGAACCCTGAACACCCGCGTCACGTGCCACGAGTGCTCAGTAGCTGTCATCCCAACCACACCACTCAGCTCCGACAGCTACCGACGAACTCTTCTATACCTTTTATCCATCCCGCCGGGCTATGGGATTTGCCGAGCCTGGCCGAAGATGCCCGAGAGCACCCGAAGTGACGCGAACATTTCCTATATATATTTATGTTGTATGAAATTTATTTAAAATATTTTTTTGTCAAAATTTTATTATTTTTGTGTTTTTTGTTTGCATTTTTCATTACGATTATTTTGTAGTATTTTTTATTAAATTTACTTATGTCTGCCGGAATATATTTCAAAAAATAAAACTACGAAACCACAATCATGATGACAGTTGTCAGTGGTATTTCAATGTGAAAGTTTTATATTTATTGTGATACAGAAAAAGACGATTCCTACACAATTTCAGTGATTCGGAGAGCCCCAGAGCCGCGGCGTTCCATCTCGGGTCACCCTCGCGGTGCAAAAGCGCGCACGGGTCGACCTTAGACGATAGCAATGTCGATTTCCCAGTATTCTTTTTGCCGACATTCTGGTCTGCAGAGCTACGGGGAAACAGGAGCGGAAAACATTTCTCAATTGCCGCCCGAAGACCGAAGATCGTCTGTAGTGTTGTTATGTTTTCGTGTATATAGTCTAGCGCGTGAAACTATCTGGAAGAAAATAAACGAGAAAATTAATTTTCAAATTAAATATTACTTACTTTATTAAATTACTTATTTCTACTGTGCTTCACTTACTCTACACTACTCAATACATCTAAATATTGACACTTATACTTCTACTCGCATGCCACTTGGTGGTATGCGGGAACTCAGTGGTCCGGCTCCGGCGGGATTCGAACCCTGAACACCCGCGTCACGTGCCACGAGTGCTCAGTAGCTGTCATCCCAACCACACCACTCAGCTCCGACAGCTACCGACGAACTCTTCTATACCTTTTATCCATCCCGCCGGGCTATGGGATTTGCCGAGCCTGGCCGAAGATGCCCGAGAGCACCCGAAGTGACGCGAACATTTCCTATATATATTTATGTTGTATGAAATTTATTTAAAATATTTTTTTGTCAAAATTTTAATATTTTTGTGTTTTTTGTTTGCATTTTTCATTACGATTATTTTGTAGTATTTTTTATTAAATTTACTTATGTCTGCCGGAATATATTTCAAAAAATAAAACTACGAAACCACAATCATGATGACAGTTGTCAGTGGTATTTCAATGTGAAAGTTTTATATTTATTGTGATACAGAAAAAGACGATTCCTACACAATTTCAGTGATTCGGAGAGCCCCAGAGCCGCGGCGTTCCATCTCGGGTCACCCTCGCGGTGCAAAAGCGCGCACGGGTCGACCTTAGACGATAGCAATGTCGATTTCCCAGTATTCTTTTTGCCGACACTGAAACAGGAGCGGAAAACATTTCTCAATTGCCGCCCGAAGACCGAAGATCGTCTGTAGTGTTGTTATGTTTTCGTGTATATAGTCTAGCGCGTGAAACTATCTGGAAGAAAATAAACGAGAAAATTAATTTTCAAATTAAATATTACTTACTTTATTAAATTACTTATTTCTACTGTGCTTCACTTACTCTACACTACTCAATACATCTAAATATTGACACTTATACTTCTACTCGCATGCCACTTGGTGGTATGCGGGAACTCAGTGGTCCGGCTCCGGCGGGATTCGAACCCTGAACACCCGCGTCACGTGCCACGAGTGCTCAGTAGCTGTCATCCCAACCACACCACTCAGCTCCGACAGCTACCGACGAACTCTTCTATACCTTTTATCCATCCCGCCGGGCTATGGGATTTGCCGAGCCTGGCCGAAGATGCCCGAGAGCACCCGAAGTGACGCGAACATTTCCTATATATATTTATGTTGTATGAAATTTATTTAAAATATTTTTTTGTCAAAATTTTAATATTTTTGTGTTTTTTGTTTGCATTTTTCATTACGATTATTTTGTAGTATTTTTTATTAAATTTACTTATGTCTGCCGGAATATATTTCAAAAAATAAAACTACGAAACCACAATCATGATGACAGTTGTCAGTGGTATTTCAATGTGAAAGTTTTATATTTATTGTGATACAGAAAAAGACGATTCCTACACAATTTCAGTGATTCGGAGAGCCCCAGAGCCGCGGCGTTCCATCTCGGGTCACCCTCGCGGTGCAAAAGCGCGCACGGGTCGACCTTAGACGATAGCAATGTCGATTTCCCAGTATTCTTTTTGCCGACACTGAAACAGGAGCGGAAAACATTTCTCAATTGCCGCCCGAAGACCGAAGATCGTCTGTAGTGTTGTTATGTTTTCGTGTATATAGTCTAGCGCGTGAAACTATCTGGAAGAAAATAAACGAGAAAATTAATTTTCAAATTAAATATTACTTACTTTATTAAATTACTTATTTCTACTGTGCTTCACTTACTCTACACTACTCAATACATCTAAATATTGACACTTATACTCCTACTCGCATGCCACTTGGTGGTATGCGGGAACTCAGTGGTCCGGCTCCGGCGGGATTCGAACCCTGAACACCCGCGTCACGTGCCACGAGTGCTCAGTAGCTGTCATCCCAACCACACCACTCAGCTCCGACAGCTACCGACGAACTCTTCTATACCTTTTATCCATCCCGCCGGGCTATGGGATTTGCCGAGCCTGGCCGAAGATGCCCGAGAGCACCCGAAGTGACGCGAACATTTCCTATATATATTTATGTTGTATGAAATTTATTTAAAATATTTTTTTGTCAAAATTTTATTATTTTTGTGTTTTTTGTTTGCATTTTTCATTACGATTATTTTGTAGTATTTTTTATTAAATTTACTTATGTCTGCCGGAATATATTTCAAAAAATAAAACTACGAAACCACAATCATGATGACAGTTGTCAGTGGTATTTCAATGTGAAAGTTTTATATTTATTGTGATACAGAAAAAGACGATTCCTACACAATTTCAGTGATTCGGAGAGCCCCAGAGCCGCGGCGTTCCATCTCGGGTCACCCTCGCGGTGCAAAAGCGCGCACGGGTCGACCTTAGACGATAGCAATGTCGATTTCCCAGTATTCTTTTTGCCGACACTGAAACAGGAGCGGAAAACATTTCTCAATTGCCGCCCGAAGACCGAAGATCGTCTGTAGTGTTGTTATGTTTTCGTGTATATAGTCTAGCGCGTGAAACTATCTGGAAGAAAATAAACGAGAAAATTAATTTTCAAATTAAATATTACTTACTTTATTAAATTACTTATTTCTACTGTGCTTCACTTACTCTACACTACTCAATACATCTAAATATTGACACTTATACTCCTACTCGCATGCCACTTGGTGGTATGCGGGAACTCAGTGGTCCGGCTCCGGCGGGATTCGAACCCTGAACACCCGCGTCACGTGCCACGAGTGCTCAGTAGCTGTCATCCCAACCACACCACTCAGCTCCGACAGCTACCGACGAACTCTTCTATACCTTTTATCCATCCCGCCGGGCTATGGGATTTGCCGAGCCTGGCCGAAGATGCCCGAGAGCACCCGAAGTGACGCGAACATTTCCTATATATATTTATGTTGTATGAAATTTATTTAAAATATTTTTTTGTCAAAATTTTATTATTTTTGTGTTTTTTGTTTGCATTTTTCATTACGATTATTTTGTAGTATTTTTTATTAAATTTACTTATGTCTGCCGGAATATATTTCAAAAAATAAAACTACGAAACCACAATCATGATGACAGTTGTCAGTGGTATTTCAATGTGAAAGTTTTATATTTATTGTGATACAGAAAAAGACGATTCCTACACAATTTCAGTGATTCGGAGAGCCCCAGAGCCGCGGCGTTCCATCTCGGGTCACCCTCGCGGTGCAAAAGCGCGCACGGGTCGACCTTAGACGATAGCAATGTCGATTTCCCAGTATTCTTTTTGCCGACATTCTGGTCTGCAGAGCTACGGGGAAACAGGAGCGGAAAACATTTCTCAATTGCCGCCCGAAGACCGAAGATCGTCTGTAGTGTTGTTATGTTTTCGTGTATATAGTCTAGCGCGTGAAACTATCTGGAAGAAAATAAACGAGAAAATTAATTTTCAAATTAAATATTACTTACTTTATTAAATTACTTATTTCTACTGTGCTTCACTTACTCTACACTACTCAATACATCTAAATATTGACACTTATACTCCTACTCGCATGCCACTTGGTGGTATGCGGGAACTCAGTGGTCCGGCTCCGGCGGGATTCGAACCCTGAACACCCGCGTCACGTGCCACGAGTGCTCAGTAGCTGTCATCCCAACCACACCACTCAGCTCCGACAGCTACCGACGAACTCTTCTATACCTTTTATCCATCCCGCCGGGCTATGGGATTTGCCGAGCCTGGCCGAAGATGCCCGAGAGCACCCGAAGTGACGCGAACATTTCCTATATATATTTATGTTGTATGAAATTTATTTAAAATATTTTTTTGTCAAAATTTTATTATTTTTGTGTTTTTTGTTTGCATTTTTCATTACGATTATTTTGTAGTATTTTTTATTAAATTTACTTATGTCTGCCGGAATATATTTCAAAAAATAAAACTACGAAACCACAATCATGATGACAGTTGTCAGTGGTATTTCAATGTGAAAGTTTTATATTTATTGTGATACAGAAAAAGACGATTCCTACACAATTTCAGTGATTCGGAGAGCCCCAGAGCCGCGGCGTTCCATCTCGGGTCACCCTCGCGGTGCAAAAGCGCGCACGGGTCGACCTTAGACGATAGCAATGTCGATTTCCCAGTATTCTTTTTGCCGACACTGAAACAGGAGCGGAAAACATTTCTCAATTGCCGCCCGAAGACCGAAGATCGTCTGTAGTGTTGTTATGTTTTCGTGTATATAGTCTAGCGCGTGAAACTATCTGGAAGAAAATAAACGAGAAAATTAATTTTCAAATTAAATATTACTTACTTTATTAAATTACTTATTTCTACTGTGCTTCACTTACTCTACACTACTCAATACATCTAAATATTGACACTTATACTTCTACTCGCATGCCACTTGGTGGTATGCGGGAACTCAGTGGTCCGGCTCCGGCGGGATTCGAACCCTGAACACCCGCGTCACGTGCCACGAGTGCTCAGTAGCTGTCATCCCAACCACACCACTCAGCTCCGACAGCTACCGACGAACTCTTCTATACCTTTTATCCATCCCGCCGGGCTATGGGATTTGCCGAGCCTGGCCGAAGATGCCCGAGAGCACCCGAAGTGACGCGAACATTTCCTATATATATTTATGTTGTATGAAATTTATTTAAAATATTTTTTTGTCAAAATTTTAATATTTTTGTGTTTTTTGTTTGCATTTTTCATTACGATTATTTTGTAGTATTTTTTATTAAATTTACTTATGTCTGCCGGAATATATTTCAAAAAATAAAACTACGAAACCACAATCATGATGACAGTTGTCAGTGGTATTTCAATGTGAAAGTTTTATATTTATTGTGATACAGAAAAAGACGATTCCTACACAATTTCAGTGATTCGGAGAGCCCCAGAGCCGCGGCGTTCCATCTCGGGTCACCCTCGCGGTGCAAAAGCGCGCACGGGTCGACCTTAGACGATAGCAATGTCGATTTCCCAGTATTCTTTTTGCCGACACTGAAACAGGAGCGGAAAACATTTCTCAATTGCCGCCCGAAGACCGAAGATCGTCTGTAGTGTTGTTATGTTTTCGTGTATATAGTCTAGCGCGTGAAACTATCTGGAAGAAAATAAACGAGAAAATTAATTTTCAAATTAAATATTACTTACTTTATTAAATTACTTATTTCTACTGTGCTTCACTTACTCTACACTACTCAATACATCTAAATATTGACACTTATACTCCTACTCGCATGCCACTTGGTGGTATGCGGGAACTCAGTGGTCCGGCTCCGGCGGGATTCGAACCCTGAACACCCGCGTCACGTGCCACGAGTGCTCAGTAGCTGTCATCCCAACCACACCACTCAGCTCCGACAGCTACCGACGAACTCTTCTATACCTTTTATCCATCCCGCCGGGCTATGGGATTTGCCGAGCCTGGCCGAAGATGCCCGAGAGCACCCGAAGTGACGCGAACATTTCCTATATATATTTATGTTGTATGAAATTTATTTAAAATATTTTTTTGTCAAAATTTTATTATTTTTGTGTTTTTTGTTTGCATTTTTCATTACGATTATTTTGTAGTATTTTTTATTAAATTTACTTATGTCTGCCGGAATATATTTCAAAAAATAAAACTACGAAACCACAATCATGATGACAGTTGTCAGTGGTATTTCAATGTGAAAGTTTTATATTTATTGTGATACAGAAAAAGACGATTCCTACACAATTTCAGTGATTCGGAGAGCCCCAGAGCCGCGGCGTTCCATCTCGGGTCACCCTCGCGGTGCAAAAGCGCGCACGGGTCGACCTTAGACGATAGCAATGTCGATTTCCCAGTATTCTTTTTGCCGACATTCTGGTCTGCAGAGCTACGGGGAAACAGGAGCGGAAAACATTTCTCAATTGCCGCCCGAAGACCGAAGATCGTCTGTAGTGTTGTTATGTTTTCGTGTATATAGTCTAGCGCGTGAAACTATCTGGAAGAAAATAAACGAGAAAATTAATTTTCAAATTAAATATTACTTACTTTATTAAATTACTTATTTCTACTGTGCTTCACTTACTCTACACTACTCAATACATCTAAATATTGACACTTATACTTCTACTCGCATGCCACTTGGTGGTATGCGGGAACTCAGTGGTCCGGCTCCGGCGGGATTCGAACCCTGAACACCCGCGTCACGTGCCACGAGTGCTCAGTAGCTGTCATCCCAACCACACCACTCAGCTCCGACAGCTACCGACGAACTCTTCTATACCTTTTATCCATCCCGCCGGGCTATGGGATTTGCCGAGCCTGGCCGAAGATGCCCGAGAGCACCCGAAGTGACGCGAACATTTCCTATATATATTTATGTTGTATGAAATTTATTTAAAATATTTTTTTGTCAAAATTTTAATATTTTTGTGTTTTTTGTTTGCATTTTTCATTACGATTATTTTGTAGTATTTTTTATTAAATTTACTTATGTCTGCCGGAATATATTTCAAAAAATAAAACTACGAAACCACAATCATGATGACAGTTGTCAGTGGTATTTCAATGTGAAAGTTTTATATTTATTGTGATACAGAAAAAGACGATTCCTACACAATTTCAGTGATTCGGAGAGCCCCAGAGCCGCGGCGTTCCATCTCGGGTCACCCTCGCGGTGCAAAAGCGCGCACGGGTCGACCTTAGACGATAGCAATGTCGATTTCCCAGTATTCTTTTTGCCGACATTCTGGTCTGCAGAGCTACGGGGAAACAGGAGCGGAAAACATTTCTCAATTGCCGCCCGAAGACCGAAGATCGTCTGTAGTGTTGTTATGTTTTCGTGTATATAGTCTAGCGCGTGAAACTATCTGGAAGAAAATAAACGAGAAAATTAATTTTCAAATTAAATATTACTTACTTTATTAAATTACTTATTTCTACTGTGCTTCACTTACTCTACACTACTCAATACATCTAAATATTGACACTTATACTCCTACTCGCATGCCACTTGGTGGTATGCGGGAACTCAGTGGTCCGGCTCCGGCGGGATTCGAACCCTGAACACCCGCGTCACGTGCCACGAGTACTCAGTAGCTGTCATCCCAACCACACCACTCAGCTCCGACAGCTACCGACGAACTCTTCTATACCTTTTATCCATCCCGCCGGGCTATGGGATTTGCCGAGCCTGGCCGAAGATGCCCGAGAGCACCCGAAGTGACGCGAACATTTCCTATATATATTTATGTTGTATGAAATTTATTTAAAATATTTTTTTGTCAAAATTTTAATATTTTTGTGTTTTTTGTTTGCATTTTTCATTACGATTATTTTGTAGTATTTTTTATTAAATTTACTTATGTCTGCCGGAATATATTTCAAAAAATAAAACTACGAAACCACAATCATGATGACAGTTGTCAGTGGTATTTCAATGTGAAAGTTTTATATTTATTGTGATACAGAAAAAGACGATTCCTACACAATTTCAGTGATTCGGAGAGCCCCAGAGCCGCGGCGTTCCATCTCGGGTCACCCTCGCGGTGCAAAAGCGCGCACGGGTCGACCTTAGACGATAGCAATGTCGATTTCCCAGTATTCTTTTTGCCGACATTCTGGTCTGCAGAGCTACGGGGAAACAGGAGCGGAAAACATTTCTCAATTGCCGCCCGAAGACCGAAGATCGTCTGTAGTGTTGTTATGTTTTCGTGTATATAGTCTAGCGCGTGAAACTATCTGGAAGAAAATAAACGAGAAAATTAATTTTCAAATTAAATATTACTTACTTTATTAAATTACTTATTTCTACTGTGCTTCACTTACTCTACACTACTCAATACATCTAAATATTGACACTTATACTTCTACTCGCATGCCACTTGGTGGTATGCGGGAACTCAGTGGTCCGGCTCCGGCGGGATTCGAACCCTGAATACCCGCGTCACGTGCCACGAGTGCTCAGTAGCTGTCATCCCAACCACACCACTCAGCTCCGACAGCTACCGACGAACTCTTCTATACCTTTTATCCATCCCGCCGGGCTATGGGATTTGCCGAGCCTGGCCGAAGATGCCCGAGAGCACCCGAAGTGACGCGAACATTTCCTATATATATTTATGTTGTATGAAATTTATTTAAAATATTTTTTTGTCAAAATTTTATTATTTTTGTGTTTTTTGTTTGCATTTTTCATTACGATTATTTTGTAGTATTTTTTATTAAATTTACTTATGTCTGCCGGAATATATTTCAAAAAATAAAACTACGAAACCACAATCATGATGACAGTTGTCAGTGGTATTTCAATGTGAAAGTTTTATATTTATTGTGATACAGAAAAAGACGATTCCTACACAATTTCAGTGATTCGGAGAGCCCCAGAGCCGCGGCGTTCCATCTCGGGTCACCCTCGCGGTGCAAAAGCGCGCACGGGTCGACCTTAGACGATAGCAATGTCGATTTCCCAGTATTCTTTTTGCCGACATTCTGGTCTGCAGAGCTACGGGGAAACAGGAGCGGAAAACATTTCTCAATTGCCGCCCGAAGACCGAAGATCGTCTGTAGTGTTGTTATGTTTTCGTGTATATAGTCTAGCGCGTGAAACTATCTGGAAGAAAATAAACGAGAAAATTAATTTTCAAATTAAATATTACTTACTTTATTAAATTACTTATTTCTACTGTGCTTCACTTACTCTACACTACTCAATACATCTAAATATTGACACTTATACTCCTACTCGCATGCCACTTGGTGGTATGCGGGAACTCAGTGGTCCGGCTCCGGCGGGATTCGAACCCTGAACACCCGCGTCACGTGCCACGAGTGCTCAGTAGCTGTCATCCCAACCACACCACTCAGCTCCGACAGCTACCGACGAACTCTTCTATACCTTTTATCCATCCCGCCGGGCTATGGGATTTGCCGAGCCTGGCCGAAGATGCCCGAGAGCACCCGAAGTGACGCGAACATTTCCTATATATATTTATGTTGTATGAAATTTATTTAAAATATTTTTTTGTCAAAATTTTATTATTTTTGTGTTTTTTGTTTGCATTTTTCATTACGATTATTTTGTAGTATTTTTTATTAAATTTACTTATGTCTGCCGGAATATATTTCAAAAAATAAAACTACGAAACCACAATCATGATGACAGTTGTCAGTGGTATTTCAATGTGAAAGTTTTATATTTATTGTGATACAGAAAAAGACGATTCCTACACAATTTCAGTGATTCGGAGAGCCCCAGAGCCGCGGCGTTCCATCTCGGGTCACCCTCGCGGTGCAAAAGCGCGCACGGGTCGACCTTAGACGATAGCAATGTCGATTTCCCAGTATTCTTTTTGCCGACATTCTGGTCTGCAGAGCTACGGGGAAACAGGAGCGGAAAACATTTCTCAATTGCCGCCCGAAGACCGAAGATCGTCTGTAGTGTTGTTATGTTTTCGTGTATATAGTCTAGCGCGTGAAACTATCTGGAAGAAAATAATCGAGAAAATTAATTTTCAAATTAAATATTACTTACTTTATTAAATTACTTATTTCTACTGTGCTTCACTTACTCTACACTACTCAATACATCTAAATATTGACACTTATACTCCTACTCGCATGCCACTTGGTGGTATGCGGGAACTCAGTGGTCCGGCTCCGGCGGGATTCGAACCCTGAACACCCGCGTCACGTGCCACGAGTGCTCAGTAGCTGTCATCCCAACCACACCACTCAGCTCCGACAGCTACCGACGAACTCTTCTATACCTTTTATCCATCCCGCCGGGCTATGGGATTTGCCGAGCCTGGCCGAAGATGCCCGAGAGCACCCGAAGTGACGCGAACATTTCCTATATATATTTATGTTGTATGAAATTTATTTAAAATATTTTTTTGTCAAAATTTTATTATTTTTGTGTTTTTTGTTTGCATTTTTCATTACGATTATTTTGTAGTATTTTTTATTAAATTTACTTATGTCTGCCGGAATATATTTCAAAAAATAAAACTACGAAACCACAATCATGATGACAGTTGTCAGTGGTATTTCAATGTGAAAGTTTTATATTTATTGTGATACAGAAAAAGACGATTCCTACACAATTTCAGTGATTCGGAGAGCCCCAGAGCCGCGGCGTTCCATCTCGGGTCACCCTCGCGGTGCAAAAGCGCGCACGGGTCGACCTTAGACGATAGCAATGTCGATTTCCCAGTATTCTTTTTGCCGACATTCTGGTCTGCAGAGCTACGGGGAAACAGGAGCGGAAAACATTTCTCAATTGCCGCCCGAAGACCGAAGATCGTCTGTAGTGTTGTTATGTTTTCGTGTATATAGTCTAGCGCGTGAAACTATCTGGAAGAAAATAAACGAGAAAATTAATTTTCAAATTAAATATTACTTACTTTATTAAATTACTTATTTCTACTGTGCTTCACTTACTCTACACTACTCAATACATCTAAATATTGACACTTATACTCCTACTCGCATGCCACTTGGTGGTATGCGGGAACTCAGTGGTCTGGCTCCGGCGGGATTCGAACCCTGAACACCCGCGTCACGTGCCACGAGTGCTCAGTAGCTGTCATCCCAACCACACCACTCAGCTCCGACAGCTACCGACGAACTCTTCTATACCTTTTATCCATCCCGCCGGGCTATGGGATTTGCCGAGCCTGGCCGAAGATGCCCGAGAGCACCCGAAGTGACGCGAACATTTCCTATATATATTTATGTTGTATGAAATTTATTTAAAATATTTTTTTGTCAAAATTTTAATATTTTTGTGTTTTTTGTTTGCATTTTTCATTACGATTATTTTGTAGTATTTTTTATTAAATTTACTTATGTCTGCCGGAATATATTTCAAAAAATAAAACTACGAAACCACAGTCATGATGACAGTTGTCAGTGGTATTTCAATGTGAAAGTTTTATATTTATTGTGATACAGAAAAAGACGATTCCTACACAATTTCAGTGATTCGGAGAGCCCCAGAGCCGCGGCGTTCCATCTCGGGTCACCCTCGCGGTGCAAAAGCGCGCACGGGTCGACCTTAGACGATAGCAATGTCGATTTCCCAGTATTCTTTTTGCCGACATTCTGGTCTGCAGAGCTACGGGGAAACAGGAGCGGAAAACATTTCTCAATTGCCGCCCGAAGACCGAAGATCGTCTGTAGTGTTGTTATGTTTTCGTGTATATAGTCTAGCGCGTGAAACTATCTGGAAGAAAATAAACGAGAAAATTAATTTTCAAATTAAATATTACTTACTTTATTAAATTACTTATTTCTACTGTGCTTCACTTACTCTACACTACTCAATACATCTAAATATTGACACTTATACTCCTACTCGCATGCCACTTGGTGGTATGCGGGAACTCAGTGGTCCGGCTCCGGCGGGATTCGAACCCTGAACACCCGCGTCACGTGCCACGAGTGCTCAGTAGCTGTCATCCCAACCACACCACTCAGCTCCGACAGCTACCGACGAACTCTTCTATACCTTTTATCCATCCCGCCGGGCTATGGGATTTGCCGAGCCTGGCCGAAGATGCCCGAGAGCACCCGAAGTGACGCGAACATTTCCTATATATATTTATGTTGTATGAAATTTATTTAAAATATTTTTTTGTCAAAATTTTAATATTTTTGTGTTTTTTGTTTGCATTTTTCATTACGATTATTTTGTAGTATTTTTTATTAAATTTACTTATGTCTGCCGGAATATATTTCAAAAAATAAAACTACGAAACCACAATCATGATGACAGTTGTCAGTGGTATTTCAATGTGAAAGTTTTATATTTATTGTGATACAGAAAAAGACGATTCCTACACAATTTCAGTGATTCGGAGAGCCCCAGAGCCGCGGCGTTCCATCTCGGGTCACCCTCGCGGTGCAAAAGCGCGCACGGGTCGACCTTAGACGATAGCAATGTCGATTTCCCAGTATTCTTTTTGCCGACATTCTGGTCTGCAGAGCTACGGGGAAACAGGAGCGGAAAACATTTCTCAATTGCCGCCCGAAGACCGAAGATCGTCTGTAGTGTTGTTATGTTTTCGTGTATATAGTCTAGCGCGTGAAACTATCTGGAAGAAAATAAACGAGAAAATTAATTTTCAAATTAAATATTACTTACTTTATTAAATTACTTATTTCTACTGTGCTTCACTTACTCTACACTACTCAATACATCTAAATATTGACACTTATACTTCTACTCGCATGCCACTTGGTGGTATGCGGGAACTCAGTGGTCCGGCTCCGGCGGGATTCGAACCCTGAACACCCGCGTCACGTGCCACGAGTGCTCAGTAGCTGTCATCCCAACCACACCACTCAGCTCCGACAGCTACCGACGAACTCTTCTATACCTTTTATCCATCCCGCCGGGCTATGGGATTTGCCGAGCCTGGCCGAAGATGCCCGAGAGCACCCGAAGTGACGCGAACATTTCCTATATATATTTATGTTGTATGAAATTTATTTAAAATATTTTTTTGTCAAAATTTTATTATTTTTGTGTTTTTTGTTTGCATTTTTCATTACGATTATTTTGTAGTATTTTTTATTAAATTTACTTATGTCTGCCGGAATATATTTCAAAAAATAAAACTACGAAACCACAATCATGATGACAGTTGTCAGTGGTATTTCAATGTGAAAGTTTTATATTTATTGTGATACAGAAAAAGACGATTCCTACACAATTTCAGTGATTTGGAGAGCCCCAGAGCCGCGGCGTTCCATCTCGGGTCACCCTCGCGGTGCAAAAGCGCGCACGGGTCGACCTTAGACGATAGCAATGTCGATTTCCCAGTATTCTTTTTGCCGACATTCTGGTCTGCAGAGCTACGGGGAAACAGGAGCGGAAAACATTTCTCAATTGCCGCCCGAAGACCGAAGATCGTCTGTAGTGTTGTTATGTTTTCGTGTATATAGTCTAGCGCGTGAAACTATCTGGAAGAAAATAAACGAGAAAATTAATTTTCAAATTAAATATTACTTACTTTATTAAATTACTTATTTCTACTGTGCTTCACTTACTCTACACTACTCAATACATCTAAATATTGACACTTATACTCCTACTCGCATGCCACTTGGTGGTATGCGGGAACTCAGTGGTCCGGCTCCGGCGGGATTCGAACCCTGAACACCCGCGTCACGTGCCACGAGTGCTCAGTAGCTGTCATCCCAACCACACCACTCAGCTCCGACAGCTACCGACGAACTCTTCTATACCTTTTATCCATCCCGCCGGGCTATGGGATTTGCCGAGCCTGGCCGAAGATGCCCGAGAGCACCCGAAGTGACGCGAACATTTCCTATATATATTTATGTTGTATGAAATTTATTTAAAATATTTTTTTGTCAAAATTTTAATATTTTTGTGTTTTTTGTTTGCATTTTTCATTACGATTATTTTGTAGTATTTTTTATTAAATTTACTTATGTCTGCCGGAATATATTTCAAAAAATAAAACTACGAAACCACAATCATGATGACAGTTGTCAGTGGTATTTCAATGTGAAAGTTTTATATTTATTGTGATACAGAAAAAGACGATTCCTACACAATTTCAGTGATTCGGAGAGCCCCAGAGCCGCGGCGTTCCATCTCGGGTCACCCTCGCGGTGCAAAAGCGCGCACGGGTCGACCTTAGACGATAGCAATGTCGATTTCCCAGTATTCTTTTTGCCGACATTCTGGTCTGCAGAGCTACGGGGAAACAGGAGCGGAAAACATTTCTCAATTGCCGCCCGAAGACCGAAGATCGTCTGTAGTGTTGTTATGTTTTCGTGTATATAGTCTAGCGCGTGAAACTATCTGGAAGAAAATAAACGAGAAAATTAATTTTCAAATTAAATATTACTTACTTTATTAAATTACTTATTTCTACTGTGCTTCACTTACTCTACACTACTCAATACATCTAAATATTGACACTTATACTCCTACTCGCATGCCACTTGGTGGTATGCGGGAACTCAGTGGTCCGGCTCCGGCGGGATTCGAACCCTGAACACCCGCGTCACGTGCCACGAGTGCTCAGTAGCTGTCATCCCAACCACACCACTCAGCTCCGACAGCTACCGACGAACTCTTCTATACCTTTTATCCATCCCGCCGGGCTATGGGATTTGCCGAGCCTGGCCGAAGATGCCCGAGAGCACCCGAAGTGACGCGAACATTTCCTATATATATTTATGTTGTATGAAATTTATTTAAAATATTTTTTTGTCAAAATTTTATTATTTTTGTGTTTTTTGTTTGCATTTTTCATTACGATTATTTTGTAGTATTTTTTATTAAATTTACTTATGTCTGCCGGAATATATTTCAAAAAATAAAACTACGAAACCACAATCATGATGACAGTTGTCAGTGGTATTTCAATGTGAAAGTTTTATATTTATTGTGATACAGAAAAAGACGATTCCTACACAATTTCAGTGATTCGGAGAGCCCCAGAGCCGCGGCGTTCCATCTCGGGTCACCCTCGCGGTGCAAAAGCGCGCACGGGTCGACCTTAGACGATAGCAATGTCGATTTCCCAGTATTCTTTTTGCCGACATTCTGGTCTGCAGAGCTACGGGGAAACAGGAGCGGAAAACATTTCTCAATTGCCGCCCGAAGACCGAAGATCGTCTGTAGTGTTGTTATGTTTTCGTGTATATAGTCTAGCGCGTGAAACTATCTGGAAGAAAATAAACGAGAAAATTAATTTTCAAATTAAATATTACTTACTTTATTAAATTACTTATTTCTACTGTGCTTCACTTACTCTACACTACTCAATACATCTAAATATTGACACTTATACTCCTACTCGCATGCCACTT
Organism: Spicauda simplicius; assembly: GCA_949699795.1. Taxonomy (NCBI): domain Eukaryota; kingdom Metazoa; phylum Arthropoda; class Insecta; order Lepidoptera; family Hesperiidae; genus Spicauda; species Spicauda simplicius. The sequence goes on from OX453065.1 coordinate 11,189,906, forward strand.
GGTGGTATGCGGGAACTCAGTGGTCCGGCTCCGGCGGGATTCGAACCCTGAACACCCGCGTCACGTGCCACGAGTGCTCAGTAGCTGTCATCCCAACCACACCACTCAGCTCCGACAGCTACCGACGAACTCTTCTATACCTTTTATCCATCCCGCCGGGCTATGGGATTTGCCGAGCCTGGCCGAAGATGCCCGAGAGCACCCGAAGTGACGCGAACATTTCCTATATATATTTATGTTGTATGAAATTTATTTAAAATATTTTTTTGTCAAAATTTTATTATTTTTGTGTTTTTTGTTTGCATTTTTCATTACGATTATTTTGTAGTATTTTTTATTAAATTTACTTATGTCTGCCGGAATATATTTCAAAAAATAAAGCTACGAAACCACAATCATGATGACAGTTGTCAGTGGTATTTCAATGTGAAAGTTTTATATTTATTGTGATACAGAAAAAGACGATTCCTACACAATTTCAGTGATTCGGAGAGCCCCAGAGCCGCGGCGTTCCATCTCGGGTCACCCTCGCGGTGCAAAAGCGCGCACGGGTCGACCTTAGACGATAGCAATGTCGATTTCCCAGTATTCTTTTTGCCGACATTCTGGTCTGCAGAGCTACGGGGAAACAGGAGCGGAAAACATTTCTCAATTGCCGCCCGAAGACCGAAGATCGTCTGTAGTGTTGTTATGTTTTCGTGTATATAGTCTAGCGCGTGAAACTATCTGGAAGAAAATAAACGAGAAAATTAATTTTCAAATTAAATATTACTTACTTTATTAAATTACTTATTTCTACTGTGCTTCACTTACTCTACACTACTCAATACATCTAAATATTGACACTTATACTCCTACTCGCATGCCACTTGGTGGTATGCGGGAACTCAGTGGTCCGGCTCCGGCGGGATTCGAACCCTGAACACCCGCGTCACGTGCCACGAGTGCTCAGTAGCTGTCATCCCAACCACACCACTCAGCTCCGACAGCTACCGACGAACTCTTCTATACCTTTTATCCATCCCGCCGGGCTATGGGATTTGCCGAGCCTGGCCGAAGATGCTCGAGAGCACCCGAAGTGACGCGAACATTTCCTATATATATTTATGTTGTATGAAATTTATTTAAAATATTTTTTTGTCAAAATTTTAATATTTTTGTGTTTTTTGTTTGCATTTTTCATTACGATTATTTTGTAGTATTTTTTATTAAATTTACTTATGTCTGCCGGAATATATTTCAAAAAATAAAACTACGAAACCACAATCATTATGACAGTTGTCAGTGGTATTTCAATGTGAAAGTTTTATATTTATTGTGATACAGAAAAAGACGATTCCTACACAATTTCAGTGATTCGGAGAGCCCCAGAGCCGCGGCGTTCCATCTCGGGTCACCCTCGCGGTGCAAAAGCGCGCACGGGTCGACCTTAGACGATAGCAATGTCGATTTCCCAGTATTCTTTTTGCCGACATTCTGGTCTGCAGAGCTACGGGGAAACAGGAGCGGAAAACATTTCTCAATTGCCGCCCGAAGACCGAAGATCGTCTGTAGTGTTGTTATGTTTTCGTGTATATAGTCTAGCGCGTGAAACTATCTGGAAGAAAATAAACGAGAAAATTAATTTTCAAATTAAATATTACTTACTTTATTAAATTACTTATTTCTACTGTGCTTCACTTACTCTACACTACTCAATACATCTAAATATTGACACTTATACTCCTACTCGCATGCCACTTGGTGGTATGCGGGAACTCAGTGGTCCGGCTCCGGCGGGATTCGAACCCTGAACACCCGCGTCACGTGCCACGAGTGCTCAGTAGCTGTCATCCCAACCACACCACTCAGCTCCGACAGCTACCGACGAACTCTTCTATACCTTTTATCCATCCCGCCGGGCTATGGGATTTGCCGAGCCTGGCCGAAGATGCTCGAGAGCACCCGAAGTGACGCGAACATTTCCTATATATATTTATGTTGTATGAAATTTATTTAAAATATTTTTTTGTCAAAATTTTAATATTTTTGTGTTTTTTGTTTGCATTTTTCATTACGATTATTTTGTAGTATTTTTTATTAAATTTACTTATGTCTGCCGGAATATATTTCAAAAAATAAAACTACGAAACCACAATCATTATGACAGTTGTCAGTGGTATTTCAATGTGAAAGTTTTATATTTATTGTGATACAGAAAAAGACGATTCCTACACAATTTCAGTGATTCGGAGAGCCCCAGAGCCGCGGCGTTCCATCTCGGGTCACCCTCGCGGTGCAAAAGCGCGCACGGGTCGACCTTAGACGATAGCAATGTCGATTTCCCAGTATTCTTTTTGCCGACATTCTGGTCTGCAGAGCTACGGGGAAACAGGAGCGGAAAACATTTCTCAATTGCCGCCCGAAGACCGAAGATCGTCTGTAGTGTTGTTATGTTTTCGTGTATATAGTCTAGCGCGTGAAACTATCTGGAAGAAAATAAACGAGAAAATTAATTTTCAAATTAAATATTACTTACTTTATTAAATTACTTATTTCTACTGTGCTTCACTTACTCTACACTACTCAATACATCTAAATATTGACACTTATACTCCTACTCGCATGCCACTTGGTGGTATGCGGGAACTCAGTGGTCCGGCTCCGGCGGGATTCGAACCCTGAACACCCGCGTCACGTGCCACGAGTGCTCAGTAGCTGTCATCCCAACCACACCACTCAGCTCCGACAGCTACCGACGAACTCTTCTATACCTTTTATCCATCCCGCCGGGCTATGGGATTTGCCGAGCCTGGCCGAAGATGCCCGAGAGCACCCGAAGTGACGCGAACATTTCCTATATATATTTATGTTGTATGAAATTTATTTAAAATATTTTTTTGTCAAAATTTTATTATTTTTGTGTTTTTTGTTTGCATTTTTCATTACGATTATTTTGTAGTATTTTTTATTAAATTTACTTATGTCTGCCGGAATATATTTCAAAAAATAAAACTACGAAACCACAATCATGATGACAGTTGTCAGTGGTATTTCAATGTGAAAGTTTTATATTTATTGTGATACAGAAAAAGACGATTCCTACACAATTTCAGTGATTCGGAGAGCCCCAGAGCCGCGGCGTTCCATCTCGGGTCACCCTCGCGGTGCAAAAGCGCGCACGGGTCGACCTTAGACGATAGCAATGTCGATTTCCCAGTATTCTTTTTGCCGACATTCTGGTCTGCAGAGCTACGGGGAAACAGGAGCGGAAAACATTTCTCAATTGCCGCCCGAAGACCGAAGATCGTCTGTAGTGTTGTTATGTTTTCGTGTATATAGTCTAGCGCGTGAAACTATCTGGAAGAAAATAAACGAGAAAATTAATTTTCAAATTAAATATTACTTACTTTATTAAATTACTTATTTCTACTGTGCTTCACTTACTCTACACTACTCAATACATCTAAATATTGACACTTATACTCCTACTCGCATGCCACTTGGTGGTATGCGGGAACTCAGTGGTCCGGCTCCGGCGGGATTCGAACCCTGAACACCCGCGTCACGTGCCACGAGTGCTCAGTAGCTGTCATCCCAACCACACCACTCAGCTCCGACAGCTACCGACGAACTCTTCTATACCTTTTATCCATCCCGCCGGGCTATGGGATTTGCCGAGCCTGGCCGAAGATGCCCGAGAGCACCCGAAGTGACGCGAACATTTCCTATATATATTTATGTTGTATGAAATTTATTTAAAATATTTTTTTGTCAAAATTTTATTATTTTTGTGTTTTTTGTTTGCATTTTTCATTACGATTATTTTGTAGTATTTTTTATTAAATTTACTTATGTCTGCCGGAATATATTTCAAAAAATAAAGCTACGAAACCACAATCATGATGACAGTTGTCAGTGGTATTTCAATGTGAAAGTTTTATATTTATTGTGATACAGAAAAAGACGATTCCTACACAATTTCAGTGATTCGGAGAGCCCCAGAGCCGCGGCGTTCCATCTCGGGTCACCCTCGCGGTGCAAAAGCGCGCACGGGTCGACCTTAGACGATAGCAATGTCGATTTCCCAGTATTCTTTTTGCCGACATTCTGGTCTGCAGAGCTACGGGGAAACAGGAGCGGAAAACATTTCTCAATTGCCGCCCGAAGACCGAAGATCGTCTGTAGTGTTGTTATGTTTTCGTGTATATAGTCTAGCGCGTGAAACTATCTGGAAGAAAATAAACGAGAAAATTAATTTTCAAATTAAATATTACTTACTTTATTAAATTACTTATTTCTACTGTGCTTCACTTACTCTACACTACTCAATACATCTAAATATTGACACTTATACTCCTACTCGCATGCCACTTGGTGGTATGCGGGAACTCAGTGGTCCGGCTCCGGCGGGATTCGAACCCTGAACACCCGCGTCACGTGCCACGAGTGCTCAGTAGCTGTCATCCCAACCACACCACTCAGCTCCGACAGCTACCGACGAACTCTTCTATACCTTTTATCCATCCCGCCGGGCTATGGGATTTGCCGAGCCTGGCCGAAGATGCCCGAGAGCACCCGAAGTGACGCGAACATTTCCTATATATATTTATGTTGTATGAAATTTATTTAAAATATTTTTTTGTCAAAATTTTATTATTTTTGTGTTTTTTGTTTGCATTTTTCATTACGATTATTTTGTAGTATTTTTTATTAAATTTACTTATGTCTGCCGGAATATATTTCAAAAAATAAAACTACGAAACCACAATCATGATGACAGTTGTCAGTGGTATTTCAATGTGAAAGTTTTATATTTATTGTGATACAGAAAAAGACGATTCCTACACAATTTCAGTGATTCGGAGAGCCCCAGAGCCGCGGCGTTCCATCTCGGGTCACCCTCGCGGTGCAAAAGCGCGCACGGGTCGACCTTAGACGATAGCAATGTCGATTTCCCAGTATTCTTTTTGCCGACATTCTGGTCTGCAGAGCTACGGGGAAACAGGAGCGGAAAACATTTCTCAATTGCCGCCCGAAGACCGAAGATCGTCTGTAGTGTTGTTATGTTTTCGTGTATATAGTCTAGCGCGTGAAACTATCTGGAATTTATAAACGAGAAAATTAATTTTCAAATTAAATATTACTTACTTTATTAAATTACTTATTTCTACTGTGCTTCACTTACTCTACACTACTCAATACATCTAAATATTGACACTTATACTCCTACTCGCATGCCACTTGGTGGTATGCGGGAACTCAGTGGTCCGGCTCCGGCGGGATTCGAACCCTGAACACCCGCGTCACGTGCCACGAGTGCTCAGTAGCTGTCATCCCAACCACACCACTCAGCTCCGACAGCTACCGACGAACTCTTCTATACCTTTTATCCATCCCGCCGGGCTATGGGATTTGCCGAGCCTGGCCGAAGATGCTCGAGAGCACCCGAAGTGACGCGAACATTTCCTATATATATTTATGTTGTATGAAATTTATTTAAAATATTTTTTTGTCAAAATTTTAATATTTTTGTGTTTTTTGTTTGCATTTTTCATTACGATTATTTTGTAGTATTTTTTATTAAATTTACTTATGTCTGCCGGAATATATTTCAAAAAATAAAACTACGAAACCACAATCATTATGACAGTTGTCAGTGGTATTTCAATGTGAAAGTTTTATATTTATTGTGATACAGAAAAAGACGATTCCTACACAATTTCAGTGATTCGGAGAGCCCCAGAGCCGCGGCGTTCCATCTCGGGTCACCCTCGCGGTGCAAAAGCGCGCACGGGTCGACCTTAGACGATAGCAATGTCGATTTCCCAGTATTCTTTTTGCCGACATTCTGGTCTGCAGAGCTACGGGGAAACAGGAGCGGAAAACATTTCTCAATTGCCGCCCGAAGACCGAAGATCGTCTGTAGTGTTGTTATGTTTTCGTGTATATAGTCTAGCGCGTGAAACTATCTGGAAGAAAATAAACGAGAAAATTAATTTTCAAATTAAATATTACTTACTTTATTAAATTACTTATTTCTACTGTGCTTCACTTACTCTACACTACTCAATACATCTAAATATTGACACTTATACTCCTACTCGCATGCCACTTGGTGGTATGCGGGAACTCAGTGGTCCGGCTCCGGCGGGATTCGAACCCTGAACACCCGCGTCACGTGCCACGAGTGCTCAGTAGCTGTCATCCCAACCACACCACTCAGCTCCGACAGCTACCGACGAACTCTTCTATACCTTTTATCCATCCCGCCGGGCTATGGGATTTGCCGAGCCTGGCCGAAGATGCCCGAGAGCACCCGAAGTGACGCGAACATTTCCTATATATATTTATGTTGTATGAAATTTATTTAAAATATTTTTTTGTCAAAATTTTATTATTTTTGTGTTTTTTGTTTGCATTTTTCATTACGATTATTTTGTAGTATTTTTTATTAAATTTACTTATGTCTGCCGGAATATATTTCAAAAAATAAAACTACGAAACCACAATCATGATGACAGTTGTCAGTGGTATTTCAATGTGAAAGTTTTATATTTATTGTGATACAGAAAAAGACGATTCCTACACAATTTCAGTGATTCGGAGAGCCCCAGAGCCGCGGCGTTCCATCTCGGGTCACCCTCGCGGTGCAAAAGCGCGCACGGGTCGACCTTAGACGATAGCAATGTCGATTTCCCAGTATTCTTTTTGCCGACATTCTGGTCTGCAGAGCTACGGGGAAACAGGAGCGGAAAACATTTCTCAATTGCCGCCCGAAGACCGAAGATCGTCTGTAGTGTTGTTATGTTTTCGTGTATATAGTCTAGCGCGTGAAACTATCTGGAATTTATAAACGAGAAAATTAATTTTCAAATTAAATATTACTTACTTTATTAAATTACTTATTTCTACTGTGCTTCACTTACTCTACACTACTCAATACATCTAAATATTGACACTTATACTCCTACTCGCATGCCACTTGGTGGTATGCGGGAACTCAGTGGTCCGGCTCCGGCGGGATTCGAACCCTGAACACCCGCGTCACGTGCCACGAGTGCTCAGTAGCTGTCATCCCAACCACACCACTCAGCTCCGACAGCTACCGACGAACTCTTCTATACCTTTTATCCATCCCGCCGGGCTATGGGATTTGCCGAGCCTGGCCGAAGATGCTCGAGAGCACCCGAAGTGACGCGAACATTTCCTATATATATTTATGTTGTATGAAATTTATTTAAAATATTTTTTTGTCAAAATTTTAATATTTTTGTGTTTTTTGTTTGCATTTTTCATTACGATTATTTTGTAGTATTTTTTATTAAATTTACTTATGTCTGCCGGAATATATTTCAAAAAATAAAACTACGAAACCACAATCATTATGACAGTTGTCAGTGGTATTTCAATGTGAAAGTTTTATATTTATTGTGATACAGAAAAAGACGATTCCTACACAATTTCAGTGATTCGGAGAGCCCCAGAGCCGCGGCGTTCCATCTCGGGTCACCCTCGCGGTGCAAAAGCGCGCACGGGTCGACCTTAGACGATAGCAATGTCGATTTCCCAGTATTCTTTTTGCCGACATTCTGGTCTGCAGAGCTACGGGGAAACAGGAGCGGAAAACATTTCTCAATTGCCGCCCGAAGACCGAAGATCGTCTGTAGTGTTGTTATGTTTTCGTGTATATAGTCTAGCGCGTGAAACTATCTGGAAGAAAATAAACGAGAAAATTAATTTTCAAATTAAATATTACTTACTTTATTAAATTACTTATTTCTACTGTGCTTCACTTACTCTACACTACTCAATACATCTAAATATTGACACTTATACTCCTACTCGCATGCCACTTGGTGGTATGCGGGAACTCAGTGGTCCGGCTCCGGCGGGATTCGAACCCTGAACACCCGCGTCACGTGCCACGAGTGCTCAGTAGCTGTCATCCCAACCACACCACTCAGCTCCGACAGCTACCGACGAACTCTTCTATACCTTTTATCCATCCCGCCGGGCTATGGGATTTGCCGAGCCTGGCCGAAGATGCCCGAGAGCACCCGAAGTGACGCGAACATTTCCTATATATATTTATGTTGTATGAAATTTATTTAAAATATTTTTTTGTCAAAATTTTATTATTTTTGTGTTTTTTGTTTGCATTTTTCATTACGATTATTTTGTAGTATTTTTTATTAAATTTACTTATGTCTGCCGGAATATATTTCAAAAAATAAAACTACGAAACCACAATCATGATGACAGTTGTCAGTGGTATTTCAATGTGAAAGTTTTATATTTATTGTGATACAGAAAAAGACGATTCCTACACAATTTCAGTGATTCGGAGAGCCCCAGAGCCGCGGCGTTCCATCTCGGGTCACCCTCGCGGTGCAAAAGCGCGCACGGGTCGACCTTAGACGATAGCAATGTCGATTTCCCAGTATTCTTTTTGCCGACATTCTGGTCTGCAGAGCTACGGGGAAACAGGAGCGGAAAACATTTCTCAATTGCCGCCCGAAGACCGAAGATCGTCTGTAGTGTTGTTATGTTTTCGTGTATATAGTCTAGCGCGTGAAACTATCTGGAAGAAAATAAACGAGAAAATTAATTTTCAAATTAAATATTACTTACTTTATTAAATTACTTATTTCTACTGTGCTTCACTTACTCTACACTACTCAATACATCTAAATATTGACACTTATACTCCTACTCGCATGCCACTTGGTGGTATGCGGGAACTCAGTGGTCCGGCTCCGGCGGGATTCGAACCCTGAACACCCGCGTCACGTGCCACGAGTGCTCAGTAGCTGTCATCCCAACCACACCACTCAGCTCCGACAGCTACCGACGAACTCTTCTATACCTTTTATCCATCCCGCCGGGCTATGGGATTTGCCGAGCCTGGCCGAAGATGCCCGAGAGCACCCGAAGTGACGCGAACATTTCCTATATATATTTATGTTGTATGAAATTTATTTAAAATATTTTTTTGTCAAAATTTTATTATTTTTGTGTTTTTTGTTTGCATTTTTCATTACGATTATTTTGTAGTATTTTTTATTAAATTTACTTATGTCTGCCGGAATATATTTCAAAAAATAAAACTACGAAACCACAATCATGATGACAGTTGTCAGTGGTATTTCAATGTGAAAGTTTTATATTTATTGTGATACAGAAAAAGAAGATTCCTACACAATTTCAGTGATTCGGAGAGCCCCAGAGCCGCGGCGTTCCATCTCGGGTCACCCTCGCGGTGCAAAAGCGCGCACGGGTCGACCTTAGACGATAGCAATGTCGATTTCCCAGTATTCTTTTTGCCGACATTCTGGTCTGCAGAGCTACGGGGAAACAGGAGCGGAAAACATTTCTCAATTGCCGCCCGAAGACCGAAGATCGTCTGTAGTGTTGTTATGTTTTCGTGTATATAGTCTAGCGCGTGAAACTATCTGGAAGAAAATAAACGAGAAAATTAATTTTCAAATTAAATATTACTTACTTTATTAAATTACTTATTTCTACTGTGCTTCACTTACTCTACACTACTCAATACATCTAAATATTGACACTTATACTCCTACTCGCATGCCACTTGGTGGTATGCGGGAACTCAGTGGTCCGGCTCCGGCGGGATTTGAACCCTGAACACCCGCGTCACGTGCCACGAGTGCTCAGTAGCTGTCATCCCAACCACACCACTCAGCTCCGACAGCTACCGACGAACTCTTCTATACCTTTTATCCATCCCGCCGGGCTATGGGATTTGCCGAGCCTGGCCGAAGATGCCCGAGAGCACCCGAAGTGACGCGAACATTTCCTATATATATTTATGTTGTATGAAATTTATTTAAAATATTTTTTTGTCAAAATTTTATTATTTTTGTGTTTTTTGTTTGCATTTTTCATTACGATTATTTTGTAGTATTTTTTATTAAATTTACTTATGTCTGCCGGAATATATTTCAAAAAATAAAACTACGAAACCACAATCATGATGACAGTTGTCAGTGGTATTTCAATGTGAAAGTTTTATATTTATTGTGATACAGAAAAAGACGATTCCTACACAATTTCAGTGATTCGGAGAGCCCCAGAGCCGCGGCGTTCCATCTCGGGTCACCCTCGCGGTGCAAAAGCGCGCACGGGTCGACCTTAGACGATAGCAATGTCGATTTCCCAGTATTCTTTTTGCCGACATTCTGGTCTGCAGAGCTACGGGGAAACAGGAGCGGAAAACATTTCTCAATTGCCGCCCGAAGACCGAAGATCGTCTGTAGTGTTGTTATGTTTTCGTGTATATAGTCTAGCGCGTGAAACTATCTGGAAGAAAATAAACGAGAAAATTAATTTTCAAATTAAATATTACTTACTTTATTAAATTACTTATTTCTACTGTGCTTCACTTACTCTACACTACTCAATACATCTAAATATTGACACTTATACTCCTACTCGCATGCCACTTGGTGGTATGCGGGAACTCAGTGGTCCGGCTCCGGCGGGATTCGAACCCTGAACACCCGCGTCACGTGCCACGAGTGCTCAGTAGCTGTCATCCCAACCACACCACTCAGCTCCGACAGCTACCGACGAACTCTTCTATACCTTTTATCCATCCCGCCGGGCTATGGGATTTGCCGAGCCTGGCCGAAGATGCTCGAGAGCACCCGAAGTGACGCGAACATTTCCTATATATATTTATGTTGTATGAAATTTATTTAAAATATTTTTTTGTCAAAATTTTAATATTTTTGTGTTTTTTGTTTGCATTTTTCATTACGATTATTTTGTAGTATTTTTTATTAAATTTACTTATGTCTGCCGGAATATATTTCAAAAAATAAAACTACGAAACCACAATCATTATGACAGTTGTCAGTGGTATTTCAATGTGAAAGTTTTATATTTATTGTGATACAGAAAAAGACGATTCCTACACAATTTCAGTGATTCGGAGAGCCCCAGAGCCGCGGCGTTCCATCTCGGGTCACCCTCGCGGTGCAAAAGCGCGCACGGGTCGACCTTAGACGATAGCAATGTCGATTTCCCAGTATTCTTTTTGCCGACATTCTGGTCTGCAGAGCTACGGGGAAACAGGAGCGGAAAACATTTCTCAATTGCCGCCCGAAGACCGAAGATCGTCTGTAGTGTTGTTATGTTTTCGTGTATATAGTCTAGCGCGTGAAACTATCTGGAAGAAAATAAACGAGAAAATTAATTTTCAAATTAAATATTACTTACTTTATTAAATTACTTATTTCTACTGTGCTTCACTTACTCTACACTACTCAATACATCTAAATATTGACACTTATACTCCTACTCGCATGCCACTTGGTGGTATGCGGGAACTCAGTGGTCCGGCTCCGGCGGGATTCGAACCCTGAACACCCGCGTCACATGCCACGAGTGCTCAGTAGCTGTCATCCCAACCACACCACTCAGCTCCGACAGCTACCGACGAACTCTTCTATACCTTTTATCCATCCCGCCGGGCTATGGGATTTGCCGAGCCTGGCCGAAGATGCCCGAGAGCACCCGAAGTGACGCGAACATTTCCTATATATATTTATGTTGTATGAAATTTATTTAAAATATTTTTTTGTCAAAATTTTATTATTTTTGTGTTTTTTGTTTGCATTTTTCATTACGATTATTTTGTAGTATTTTTTATTAAATTTACTTATGTCTGCCGGAATATATTTCAAAAAATAAAACTACGAAACCACAATCATGATGACAGTTGTCAGTGGTATTTCAATGTGAAAGTTTTATATTTATTGTGATACAGAAAAAGACGATTCCTACACAATTTCAGTGATTCGGAGAGCCCCAGAGCCGCGGCGTTCCATCTCGGGTCACCCTCGCGGTGCAAAAGCGCGCACGGGTCGACCTTAGACGATAGCAATGTCGATTTCCCAGTATTCTTTTTGCCGACATTCTGGTCTGCAGAGCTACGGGGAAACAGGAGCGGAAAACATTTCTCAATTGCCGCCCGAAGACCGAAGATCGTCTGTAGTGTTGTTATGTTTTCGTGTATATAGTCTAGCGCGTGAAACTATCTGGAAGAAAATAAACGAGAAAATTAATTTTCAAATTAAATATTACTTACTTTATTAAATTACTTATTTCTACTGTGCTTCACTTACTCTACACTACTCAATACATCTAAATATTGACACTTATACTCCTACTCGCATGCCACTTGGTGGTATGCGGGAACACAGTGGTCCGGCTCCGGCGGGATTCGAACCCTGAACACCCGCGTCACGTGCCACGAGTGCTCAGTAGCTGTCATCCCAACCACACCACTCAGCTCCGACAGCTACCGACGAACTCTTCTATACCTTTTATCCATCCCGCCGGGCTATGGGATTTGCCGAGCCTGGCCGAAGATGCCCGAGAGCACCCGAAGTGACGCGAACATTTCCTATATATATTTATGTTGTATGAAATTTATTTAAAATATTTTTTTGTCAAAATTTTATTATTTTTGTGTTTTTTGTTTGCATTTTTCATTACGATTATTTTGTAGTATTTTTTATTAAATTTACTTATGTCTGCCGGAATATATTTCAAAAAATAAAACTACGAAACCACAATCATGATGACAGTTGTCAGTGGTATTTCAATGTGAAAGTTTTATATTTATTGTGATACAGAAAAAGACGATTCCTACACAATTTCAGTGATTCGGAGAGCCCCAGAGCCGCGGCGTTCCATCTCGGGTCACCCTCGCGGTGCAAAAGCGCGCACGGGTCGACCTTAGACGATAGGAATGTCGATTTCCCAGTATTCTTTTTGCCGACATTCTGGTCTGCAGAGCTACGGGGAAACAGGAGCGGAAAACATTTCTCAATTGCCGCCCGAAGACCGAAGATCGTCTGTAGTGTTGTTATGTTTTCGTGTATATAGTCTAGCGCGTGAAACTATCTGGAAGAAAATAAACGAGAAAATTAATTTTCAAATTAAATATTACTTACTTTATTAAATTACTTATTTCTACTGTGCTTCACTTACTCTACACTACTCAATACATCTAAATATTGACACTTATACTCCTACTCGCATGCCACTTGGTGGTATGCGGGAACTCAGTGGTCCGGCTCCGGCGGGATTCGAACCCTGAACACCCGCGTCACGTGCCACGAGTGCTCAGTAGCTGTCATCCCAACCACACCACTCAGCTCCGACAGCTACCGACGAACTCTTCTATACCTTTTATCCATCCCACCGGGCTATGGGATTTGCCGAGCCTGGCCGAAGATGCTCGAGAGCACCCGAAGTGACGCGAACATTTCCTATATATATTTATGTTGTATGAAATTTATTTAAAATATTTTTTTGTCAAAATTTTAATATTTTTGTGTTTTTTGTTTGCATTTTTCATTACGATTATTTTGTAGTATTTTTTATTAAATTTACTTATGTCTGCCGGAATATATTTCAAAAAATAAAACTACGAAACCACAATCATGATGACAGTTGTCAGTGGTATTTCAATGTGAAAGTTTTATATTTATTGTGATACAGAAAAAGACGATTCCTACACAATTTCAGTGATTCGGAGAGCCCCAGAGCCGCGGCGTTCCATCTCGGGTCACCCTCGCGGTGCAAAAGCGCGCACGGGTCGACCTTAGACGATAGCAATGTCGATTTCCCAGTATTCTTTTTGCCGACATTCTGGTCTGCAGAGCTACGGGGAAACAGGAGCGGAAAACATTTCTCAATTGCCGCCCGAAGACCGAAGATCGTCTGTAGTGTTGTTATGTTTTCGTGTATATAGTCTAGCGCGTGAAACTATCTGGAAGAAAATAAACGAGAAAATTAATTTTCAAATTAAATATTACTTACTTTATTAAATTACTTATTTCTACTGTGCTTCACTTACTCTACACTACTCAATACATCTAAATATTGACACTTATACTCCTACTCGCATGCCACTTGGTGGTATGCGGGAACTCAGTGGTCCGGCTCCGGCGGGATTCGAACCCTGAACACCCGCGTCACGTGCCACGAGTGCTCAGTAGCTGTCATCCCAACCACACCACTCAGCTCCGACAGCTACCGACGAACTCTTCTATACCTTTTATCCATCCCGCCGGGCTATGGGATTTGCCGAGCCTGGCCGAAGATGCTCGAGAGCACCCGAAGTGACGCGAACATTTCCTATATATATTTATGTTGTATGAAATTTATTTAAAATATTTTTTTGTCAAAATTTTAATATTTTTGTGTTTTTTGTTTGCATTTTTCATTACGATTATTTTGTAGTATTTTTTATTAAATTTACTTATGTCTGCCGGAATATATTTCAAAAAATAAAACTACGAAACCACAATCATTATGACAGTTGTCAGTGGTATTTCAATGTGAAAGTTTTATATTTATTGTGATACAGAAAAAGACGATTCCTACACAATTTCAGTGATTCGGAGAGCCCCAGAGCCGCGGCGTTCCATCTCGGGTCACCCTCGCGGTGCAAAAGCGCGCACGGGTCGACCTTAGACGATAGCAATGTCGATTTCCCAGTATTCTTTTTGCCGACATTCTGGTCTGCAGAGCTACGGGGAAACAGGAGCGGAAAACATTTCTCAATTGCCGCCCGAAGACCGAAGATCGTCTGTAGTGTTGTTATGTTTTCGTGTATATAGTCTAGCGCGTGAAACTATCTGGAAGAAAATAAACGAGAAAATTAATTTTCAAATTAAATATTACTTACTTTATTAAATTACTTATTTCTACTGTGCTTCACTTACTCTACACTACTCAATACATCTAAATATTGACACTTATACTCCTACTCGCATGCCACTTGGTGGTATGCGGGAACTCAGTGGTCCGGCTCCGGCGGGATTCGAACCCTGAACACCCGCGTCACGTGCCACGAGTGCTCAGTAGCTGTCATCCCAACCACACCACTCAGCTCCGACAGCTACCGACGAACTCTTCTATACCTTTTATCCATCCCGCCGGGCTATGGGATTTGCCGAGCCTGGCCGAAGATGCTCGAGAGCACCCGAAGTGACGCGAACATTTCCTATATATATTTATGTTGTATGAAATTTATTTAAAATATTTTTTTGTCAAAATTTTAATATTTTTGTGTTTTTTGTTTGCATTTTTCATTACGATTATTTTGTAGTATTTTTTATTAAATTTACTTATGTCTGCCGGAATATATTTCAAAAAATAAAACTACGAAACCACAATCATTATGACAGTTGTCAGTGGTATTTCAATGTGAAAGTTTTATATTTATTGTGATACAGAAAAAGACGATTCCTACACAATTTCAGTGATTCGGAGAGCCCCAGAGCCGCGGCGTTCCATCTCGGGTCACCCTCGCGGTGCAAAAGCGCGCACGGGTCGACCTTAGACGATAGCAATGTCGATTTCCCAGTATTCTTTTTGCCGACATTCTGGTCTGCAGAGCTACGGGGAAACAGGAGCGGAAAACATTTCTCAATTGCCGCCCGAAGACCGAAGATCGTCTGTAGTGTTGTTATGTTTTCGTGTATATAGTCTAGCGCGTGAAACTATCTGGAAGAAAATAAACGAGAAAATTAATTTTCAAATTAAATATTACTTACTTTATTAAATTACTTATTTCTACTGTGCTTCACTTACTCTACACTACTCAATACATCTAAATATTGACACTTATACTCCTACTCGCATGCCACTTGGTGGTATGCGGGAACTCAGTGGTCCGGCTCCGGCGGGATTCGAACCCTGAACACCCGCGTCACGTGCCACGAGTGCTCAGTAGCTGTCATCCCAACCACACCACTCAGCTCCGACAGCTACCGACGAACTCTTCTATACCTTTTATCCATCCCGCCGGGCTATGGGATTTGCCGAGCCTGGCCGAAGATGCTCGAGAGCACCCGAAGTGACGCGAACATTTCCTATATATATTTATGTTGTATGAAATTTATTTAAAATATTTTTTTGTCAAAATTTTAATATTTTTGTGTTTTTTGTTTGCATTTTTCATTACGATTATTTTGTAGTATTTTTTATTAAATTTACTTATGTCTGCCGGAATATATTTCAAAAAATAAAACTACGAAACCACAATCATTATGACAGTTGTCAGTGGTATTTCAATGTGAAAGTTTTATATTTATTGTGATACAGAAAAAGACGATTCCTACACAATTTCAGTGATTCGGAGAGCCCCAGAGCCGCGGCGTTCCATCTCGGGTCACCCTCGCGGTGCAAAAGCGCGCACGGGTCGACCTTAGACGATAGCAATGTCGATTTCCCAGTATTCTTTTTGCCGACATTCTGGTCTGCAGAGCTACGGGGAAACAGGAGCGGAAAACATTTCTCAATTGCCGCCCGAAGACCGAAGATCGTCTGTAGTGTTGTTATGTTTTCGTGTATATAGTCTAGCGCGTGAAACTATCTGGAAGAAAATAAACGAGAAAATTAATTTTCAAATTAAATATTACTTACTTTATTAAATTACTTATTTCTACTGTGCTTCACTTACTCTACACTACTCAATACATCTAAATATTGACACTTATACTCCTACTCGCATGCCACTTGGTGGTATGCGGGAACTCAGTGGTCCGGCTCCGGCGGGATTCGAACCCTGAACACCCGCGTCACGTGCCACGAGTGCTCAGTAGCTGTCATCCCAACCACACCACTCAGCTCCGACAGCTACCGACGAACTCTTCTATACCTTTTATCCATCCCGCCGGGCTATGGGATTTGCCGAGCCTGGCCGAAGATGCTCGAGAGCACCCGAAGTGACGCGAACATTTCCTATATATATTTATGTTGTATGAAATTTATTTAAAATATTTTTTTGTCAAAATTTTAATATTTTTGTGTTTTTTGTTTGCATTTTTCATTACGATTATTTTGTAGTATTTTTTATTAAATTTACTTATGTCTGCCGGAATATATTTCAAAAAATAAAACTACGAAACCACAATCATTATGACAGTTGTCAGTGGTATTTCAATGTGAAAGTTTTATATTTATTGTGATACAGAAAAAGACGATTCCTACACAATTTCAGTGATTCGGAGAGCCCCAGAGCCGCGGCGTTCCATCTCGGGTCACCCTCGCGGTGCAAAAGCGCGCACGGGTCGACCTTAGACGATAGCAATGTCGATTTCCCAGTATTCTTTTTGCCGACATTCTGGTCTGCAGAGCTACGGGGAAACAGGAGCGGAAAACATTTCTCAATTGCCGCCCGAAGACCGAAGATCGTCTGTAGTGTTGTTATGTTTTCGTGTATATAGTCTAGCGCGTGAAACTATCTGGAAGAAAATAAACGAGAAAATTAATTTTCAAATTAAATATTACTTACTTTATTAAATTACTTATTTCTACTGTGCTTCACTTACTCTACACTACTCAATACATCTAAATATTGACACTTATACTCCTACTCGCATGCCACTTGGTGGTATGCGGGAACTCAGTGGTCCGGCTCCGGCGGGATTCGAACCCTGAACACCCGCGTCACGTGCCACGAGTGCTCAGTAGCTGTCATCCCAACCACACCACTCAGCTCCGACAGCTACCGACGAACTCTTCTATACCTTTTATCCATCCCGCCGGGCTATGGGATTTGCCGAGCCTGGCCGAAGATGCCCGAGAGCACCCGAAGTGACGCGAACATTTCCTATATATATTTATGTTGTATGAAATTTATTTAAAATATTTTTTTGTCAAAATTTTATTATTTTTGTGTTTTTTGTTTGCATTTTTCATTACGATTATTTTGTAGTATTTTTTATTAAATTTACTTATGTCTGCCGGAATATATTTCAAAAAATAAAACTACGAAACCACAATCATGATGACAGTTGTCAGTGGTATTTCAATGTGAAAGTTTTATATTTATTGTGATACAGAAAAAGACGATTCCTACACAATTTCAGTGATTCGGAGAGCCCCAGAGCCGCGGCGTTCCATCTCGGGTCACCCTCGCGGTGCAAAAGCGCGCACGGGTCGACCTTAGACGATAGCAATGTCGATTTCCCAGTATTCTTTTTGCCGACATTCTGGTCTGCAGAGCTACGGGGAAACAGGAGCGGAAAACATTTCTCAATTGCCGCCCGAAGACCGAAGATCGTCTGTAGTGTTGTTATGTTTTCGTGTATATAGTCTAGCGCGTGAAACTATCTGGAATTTATAAACGAGAAAATTAATTTTCAAATTAAATATTACTTACTTTATTAAATTACTTATTTCTACTGTGCTTCACTTACTCTACACTACTCAATACATCTAAATATTGACACTTATACTCCTACTCGCATGCCACTTGGTGGTATGCGGGAACTCAGTGGTCCGGCTCCGGCGGGATTCGAACCCTGAACACCCGCGTCACGTGCCACGAGTGCTCAGTAGCTGTCATCCCAACCACACCACTCAGCTCCGACAGCTACCGACGAACTCTTCTATACCTTTTATCCATCCCACCGGGCTATGGGATTTGCCGAGCCTGGCCGAAGATGCTCGAGAGCACCCGAAGTGACGCGAACATTTCCTATATATATTTATGTTGTATGAAATTTATTTAAAATATTTTTTTGTCAAAATTTTAATATTTTTGTGTTTTTTGTTTGCATTTTTCATTACGATTATTTTGTAGTATTTTTTATTAAATTTACTTATGTCTGCCGGAATATATTTCAAAAAATAAAACTACGAAACCACAATCATTATGACAGTTGTCAGTGGTATTTCAATGTGAAAGTTTTATATTTATTGTGATACAGAAAAAGACGATTCCTACACAATTTTAGTGATTCGGAGAGCCCCAGAGCCGCGGCGTTCCATCTCGGGTCACCCTCGCGGTGCAAAAGCGCGCACGGGTCGACCTTAGACGATAGCAATGTCGATTTCCCAGTATTCTTTTTGCCGACATTCTGGTCTGCAGAGCTACGGGGAAACAGGAGCGGAAAACATTTCTCAATTGCCGCCCGAAGACCGAAGATCGTCTGTAGTGTTGTTATGTTTTCGTGTATATAGTCTAGCGCGTGAAACTATCTGGAAGAAAATAAACGAGAAAATTAATTTTCAAATTAAATATTACTTACTTTATTAAATTACTTATTTCTACTGTGCTTCACTTACTCTACACTACTCAATACATCTAAATATTGACACTTATACTCCTACTCGCATGCCACTTGGTGGTATGCGGGAACTCAGTGGTCCGGCTCCGGCGGGATTCGAACCCTGAACACCCGCGTCACGTGCCACGAGTGCTCAGTAGCTGTCATCCCAACCACACCACTCAGCTCCGACAGCTACCGACGAACTCTTCTATACCTTTTATCCATCCCGCCGGGCTATGGGATTTGCCGAGCCTGGCCGAAGATGCTCGAGAGCACCCGAAGTGACGCGAACATTTCCTATATATATTTATGTTGTATGAAATTTATTTAAAATATTTTTTTGTCAAAATTTTAATATTTTTGTGTTTTTTGTTTGCATTTTTCATTACGATTATTTTGTAGTATTTTTTATTAAATTTACTTATGTCTGCCGGAATATATTTCAAAAAATAAAACTACGAAACCACAATCATTATGACAGTTGTCAGTGGTATTTCAATGTGAAAGTTTTATATTTATTGTGATACAGAAAAAGACGATTCCTACACAATTTCAGTGATTCGGAGAGCCCCAGAGCCGCGGCGTTCCATCTCGGGTCACCCTCGCGGTGCAAAAGCGCGCACGGGTCGACCTTAGACGATAGCAATGTCGATTTCCCAGTATTCTTTTTGCCGACATTCTGGTCTGCAGAGCTACGGGGAAACAGGAGCGGAAAACATTTCTCAATTGCCGCCCGAAGACCGAAGATCGTCTGTAGTGTTGTTATGTTTTCGTGTATATAGTCTAGCGCGTGAAACTATCTGGAAGAAAATAAACGAGAAAATTAATTTTCAAATTAAATATTACTTACTTTATTAAATTACTTATTTCTACTGTGCTTCACTTACTCTACACTACTCAATACATCTAAATATTGACACTTATACTCCTACTCGCATGCCACTTGGTGGTATGCGGGAACTCAGTGGTCCGGCTCCGGCGGGATTCGAACCCTGAACACCCGCGTCACGTGCCACGAGTGCTCAGTAGCTGTCATCCCAACCACACCACTCAGCTCCGACAGCTACCGACGAACTCTTCTATACCTTTTATCCATCCCGCCGGGCTATGGGATTTGCCGAGCCTGGCCGAAGATGCTCGAGAGCACCCGAAGTGACGCGAACATTTCCTATATATATTTATGTTGTATGAAATTTATTTAAAATATTTTTTTGTCAAAATTTTATTATTTTTGTGTTTTTTGTTTGCATTTTTCATTACGATTATTTTGTAGTATTTTTTATTAAATTTACTTATGTCTGCCGGAATATATTTCAAAAAATAAAACTACGAAACCACAATCATGATGACAGTTGTCAGTGGTATTTCAATGTGAAAGTTTTATATTTATTGTGATACAGAAAAAGACGATTCCTACACAATTTCAGTGATTCGGAGAGCCCCAGAGCCGCGGCGTTCCATCTCGGGTCACCCTCGCGGTGCAAAAGCGCGCACGGGTCGACCTTAGACGATAGCAATGTCGATTTCCCAGTATTCTTTTTGCCGACATTCTGGTCTGCAGAGCTACGGGGAAACAGGAGCGGAAAACATTTCTCAATTGCCGCCCGAAGACCGAAGATCGTCTGTAGTGTTGTTATGTTTTCGTGTATATAGTCTAGCGCGTGAAACTATCTGGAAGAAAATAAACGAGAAAATTAATTTTCAAATTAAATATTACTTACTTTATTAAATTACTTATTTCTACTGTGCTTCACTTACTCTACACTACTCAATACATCTAAATATTGACACTTATACTCCTACTCGCATGCCACTTGGTGGTATGCGGGAACTCAGTGGTCCGGCTCCGGCGGGATTCGAACCCTGAACACCCGCGTCACGTGCCACGAGTGCTCAGTAGCTGTCATCCCAACCACACCACTCAGCTCCGACAGCTACCGACGAACTCTTCTATACCTTTTATCCATCCCGCCGGGCTATGGGATTTGCCGAGCCTGGCCGAAGATGCCCGAGAGCACCCGAAGTGACGCGAACATTTCCTATATATATTTATGTTGTATGAAATTTATTTAAAATATTTTTTTGTCAAAATTTTATTATTTTTGTGTTTTTTGTTTGCATTTTTCATTACGATTATTTTGTAGTATTTTTTATTAAATTTACTTATGTCTGCCGGAATATATTTCAAAAAATAAAACTACGAAACCACAATCATGATGACAGTTGTCAGTGGTATTTCAATGTGAAAGTTTTATATTTATTGTGATACAGAAAAAGACGATTCCTACACAATTTCAGTGATTCGGAGAGCCCCAGAGCCGCGGCGTTCCATCTCGGGTCACCCTCGCGGTGCAAAAGCGCGCACGGGTCGACCTTAGACGATAGCAATGTCGATTTCCCAGTATTCTTTTTGCCGACATTCTGGTCTGCAGAGCTACGGGGAAACAGGAGCGGAAAACATTTCTCAATTGCCGCCCGAAGACCGAAGATCGTCTGTAGTGTTGTTATGTTTTCGTGTATATAGTCTAGCGCGTGAAACTATCTGGAAGAAAATAAACGAGAAAATTAATTTTCAAATTAAATATTACTTACTTTATTAAATTACTTATTTCTACTGTGCTTCACTTACTCTACACTACTCAATACATCTAAATATTAACACTTATACTCCTACTCGCATGCCACTTGGTGGTATGCGGGAACTCAGTGGTCCGGCTCCGGCGGGATTCGAACCCTGAACACCCGCGTCACGTGCCACGAGTGCTCAGTAGCTGTCATCCCAACCACACCACTCAGCTCCGACAGCTACCGACGAACTCTTCTATACCTTTTATCCATCCCGCCGGGCTATGGGATTTGCCGAGCCTGGCCGAAGATGCTCGAGAGCACCCGAAGTGACGCGAACATTTCCTATATATATTTATGTTGTATGAAATTTATTTAAAATATTTTTTTGTCAAAATTTTAATATTTTTGTGTTTTTTGTTTGCATTTTTCATTACGATTATTTTGTAGTATTTTTTATTAAATTTACTTATGTCTGCCGGAATATATTTCAAAAAATAAAACTACGAAACCACAATCATTATGACAGTTGTCAGTGGTATTTCAATGTGAAAGTTTTATATTTATTGTGATACAGAAAAAGACGATTCCTACACAATTTCAGTGATTCGGAGAGCCCCAGAGCCGCGGCGTTCCATCTCGGGTCACCCTCGCGGTGCAAAAGCGCGCACGGGTCGACCTTAGACGATAGCAATGTCGATTTCCCAGTATTCTTTTTGCCGACATTCTGGTCTGCAGAGCTACGGGGAAACAGGAGCGGAAAACATTTCTCAATTGCCGCCCGAAGACCGAAGATCGTCTGTAGTGTTGTTATGTTTTCGTGTATATAGTCTAGCGCGTGAAACTATCTGGAAGAAAATAAACGAGAAAATTAATTTTCAAATTAAATATTACTTACTTTATTAAATTACTTATTTCTACTGTGCTTCACTTACTCTACACTACTCAATACATCTAAATATTGACACTTATACTCCTACTCGCATGCCACTTGGTGGTATGCGGGAACTCAGTGGTCCGGCTCCGGCGGGATTCGAACCCTGAACACCCGCGTCACGTGCCACGAGTGCTCAGTAGCTGTCATCCCAACCACACCACTCAGCTCCGACAGCTACCGACGAACTCTTCTATACCTTTTATCCATCCCGCCGGGCTATGGGATTTGCCGAGCCTGGCCGAAGATGCCCGAGAGCACCCGAAGTGACGCGAACATTTCCTATATATATTTATGTTGTATGAAATTTATTTAAAATATTTTTTTGTCAAAATTTTATTATTTTTGTGTTTTTTGTTTGCATTTTTCATTACGATTATTTTGTAGTATTTTTTATTAAATTTACTTATGTCTGCCGGAATATATTTCAAAAAATAAAACTACGAAACCACAATCATGATGACAGTTGTCAGTGGTATTTCAATGTGAAAGTTTTATATTTATTGTGATACAGAAAAAGACGATTCCTACACAATTTCAGTGATTCGGAGAGCCCCAGAGCCGCGGCGTTCCATCTCGGGTCACCCTCGCGGTGCAAAAGCGCGCACGGGTCGACCTTAGACGATAGCAATGTCGATTTCCCAGTATTCTTTTTGCCGACATTCTGGTCTGCAGAGCTACGGGGAAACAGGAGCGGAAAACATTTCTCAATTGCCGCCCGAAGACCGAAGATCGTCTGTAGTGTTGTTATGTTTTCGTGTATATAGTCTAGCGCGTGAAACTATCTGGAAGAAAATAAACGAGAAAATTAATTTTCAAATTAAATATTACTTACTTTATTAAATTACTTATTTCTACTGTGCTTCACTTACTCTATACTACTCAATACATCTAAATATTGACACTTATACTCCTACTCGCATGCCACTTGGTGGTATGCGGGAACTCAGTGGTCCGGCTCCGGCGGGATTCGAACCCTGAACACCCGCGTCACGTGCCACGAGTGCTCAGTAGCTGTCATCCCAACCACACCACTCAGCTCCGACAGCTACCGACGAACTCTTCTATACCTTTTATCCATCCCGCCGGGCTATGGGATTTGCCGAGCCTGGCCGAAGATGCTCGAGAGCACCCGAAGTGACGCGAACATTTCCTATATATATTTATGTTGTATGAAATTTATTTAAAATATTTTTTTGTCAAAATTTTAATATTTTTGTGTTTTTTGTTTGCATTTTTCATTACGATTATTTTGTAGTATTTTTTATTAAATTTACTTATGTCTGCCGGAATATATTTCAAAAAATAAAACTACGAAACCACAATCATTATGACAGTTGTCAGTGGTATTTCAATGTGAAAGTTTTATATTTATTGTGATACAGAAAAAGACGATTCCTACACAATTTCAGTGATTCGGAGAGCCCCAGAGCCGCGGCGTTCCATCTCGGGTCACCCTCGCGGTGCAAAAGCGCGCACGGGTCGACCTTAGACGATAGCAATGTCGATTTCCCAGTATTCTTTTTGCCGACATTCTGGTCTGCAGAGCTACGGGGAAACAGGAGCGGAAAACATTTCTCAATTGCCGCCCGAAGACCGAAGATCGTCTGTAGTGTTGTTATGTTTTCGTGTATATAGTCTAGCGCGTGAAACTATCTGGAAGAAAATAAACGAGAAAATTAATTTTCAAATTAAATATTACTTACTTTATTAAATTACTTATTTCTACTGTGCTTCACTTACTCTACACTACTCAATACATCTAAATATTGACACTTATACTCCTACTCGCATGCCACTTGGTGGTATGCGGGAACTCAGTGGTCCGGCTCCGGCGGGATTCGAACCCTGAACACCCGCGTCACGTGCCACGAGTGCTCAGTAGCTGTCATCCCAACCACACCACTCAGCTCCGACAGCTACCGACGAACTCTTCTATACCTTTTATCCATCCCGCCGGGCTATGGGATTTGCCGAGCCTGGCCGAAGATGCTCGAGAGCACCCGAAGTGACGCGAACATTTCCTATATATATTTATGTTGTATGAAATTTATTTAAAATATTTTTTTGTCAAAATTTTAATATTTTTGTGTTTTTTGTTTGCATTTTTCATTACGATTATTTTGTAGTATTTTTTATTAAATTTACTTATGTCTGCCGGAATATATTTCAAAAAATAAAACTACGAAACCACAATCATTATGACAGTTGTCAGTGGTATTTCAATGTGAAAGTTTTATATTTATTGTGATACAGAAAAAGACGATTCCTACACAATTTCAGTGATTCGGAGAGCCCCAGAGCCGCGGCGTTCCATCTCGGGTCACCCTCGCGGTGCAAAAGCGCGCACGGGTCGACCTTAGACGATAGCAATGTCGATTTCCCAGTATTCTTTTTGCCGACATTCTGGTCTGCAGAGCTACGGGGAAACAGGAGCGGAAAACATTTCTCAATTGCCGCCCGAAGACCGAAGATCGTCTGTAGTGTTGTTATGTTTTCGTGTATATAGTCTAGCGCGTGAAACTATCTGGAAGAAAATAAACGAGAAAATTAATTTTCAAATTAAATATTACTTACTTTATTAAATTACTTATTTCTACTGTGCTTCACTTACTCTACACTACTCAATACATCTAAATATTGACACTTATACTCCTACTCGCATGCCACTTGGTGGTATGCGGGAACTCAGTGGTCCGGCTCCGGCGGGATTCGAACCCTGAACACCCGCGTCACGTGCCACGAGTGCTCAGTAGCTGTCATCCCAACCACACCACTCAGCTCCGACAGCTACCGACGAACTCTTCTATACCTTTTATCCATCCCACCGGGCTATGGGATTTGCCGAGCCTGGCCGAAGATGCTCGAGAGCACCCGAAGTGACGCGAACATTTCCTATATATATTTATGTTGTATGAAATTTATTTAAAATATTTTTTTGTCAAAATTTTAATATTTTTGTGTTTTTTGTTTGCATTTTTCATTACGATTATTTTGTAGTATTTTTTATTAAATTTACTTATGTCTGCCGGAATATATTTCAAAAAATAAAACTACGAAACCACAATCATGATGACAGTTGTCAGTGGTATTTCAATGTGAAAGTTTTATATTTATTGTGATACAGAAAAAGACGATTCCTACACAATTTCAGTGATTCGGAGAGCCCCAGAGCCGCGGCGTTCCATCTCGGGTCACCCTCGCGGTGCAAAAGCGCGCACGGGTCGACCTTAGACGATAGCAATGTCGATTTCCCAGTATTCTTTTTGCCGACATTCTGGTCTGCAGAGCTACGGGGAAACAGGAGCGGAAAACATTTCTCAATTGCCGCCCGAAGACCGAAGATCGTCTGTAGTGTTGTTATGTTTTCGTGTATATAGTCTAGCGCGTGAAACTATCTGGAAGAAAATAAACGAGAAAATTAATTTTCAAATTAAATATTACTTACTTTATTAAATTACTTATTTCTACTGTGCTTCACTTACTCTACACTACTCAATACATCTAAATATTGACACTTATACTCCTACTCGCATGCCACTTGGTGGTATGCGGGAACTCAGTGGTCCGGCTCCGGCGGGATTCGAACCCTGAACACCCGCGTCACGTGCCACGAGTGCTCAGTAGCTGTCATCCCAACCACACCACTCAGCTCCGACAGCTACCGACGAACTCTTCTATACCTTTTATCCATCCCGCCGGGCTATGGGATTTGCCGAGCCTGGCCGAAGATGCCCGAGAGCACCCGAAGTGACGCGAACATTTCCTATATATATTTATGTTGTATGAAATTTATTTAAAATATTTTTTTGTCAAAATTTTAATATTTTTGTGTTTTTTGTTTGCATTTTTCATTACGATTATTTTGTAGTATTTTTTATTAAATTTACTTATGTCTGCCGGAATATATTTCAAAAAATAAAACTACGAAACCACAATCATTATGACAGTTGTCAGTGGTATTTCAATGTGAAAGTTTTATATTTATTGTGATACAGAAAAAGACGATTCCTACACAATTTCAGTGATTCGGAGAGCCCCAGAGCCGCGGCGTTCCATCTCGGGTCACCCTCGCGGTGCAAAAGCGCGCACGGGTCGACCTTAGACGATAGCAATGTCGATTTCCCAGTATTCTTTTTGCCGACATTCTGGTCTGCAGAGCTACGGGGAAACAGGAGCGGAAAACATTTCTCAATTGCCGCCCGAAGACCGAAGATCGTCTGTAGTGTTGTTATGTTTTCGTGTATATAGTCTAGCGCGTGAAACTATCTGGAAGAAAATAAACGAGAAAATTAATTTTCAAATTAAATATTACTTACTTTATTAAATTACTTATTTCTACTGTGCTTCACTTACTCTACACTACTCAATACATCTAAATATTGACACTTATACTCCTACTCGCATGCCACTTGGTGGTATGCGGGAACTCAGTGGTCCGGCTCCGGCGGGATTCGAACCCTGAACACCCGCGTCACGTGCCACGAGTGCTCAGTAGCTGTCATCCCAACCACACCACTCAGCTCCGACAGCTACCGACGAACTCTTCTATACCTTTTATCCATCCCGCCGGGCTATGGGATTTGCCGAGCCTGGCCGAAGATGCCCGAGAGCACCCGAAGTGACGCGAACATTTCCTATATATATTTATGTTGTATGAAATTTATTTAAAATATTTTTTTGTCAAAATTTTATTATTTTTGTGTTTTTTGTTTGCATTTTTCATTACGATTATTTTGTAGTATTTTTTATTAAATTTACTTATGTCTGCCGGAATATATTTCAAAAAATAAAACTACGAAACCACAATCATGATGACAGTTGTCAGTGGTATTTCAATGTGAAAGTTTTATATTTATTGTGATACAGAAAAAGACGATTCCTACACAATTTCAGTGATTCGGAGAGCCCCAGAGCCGCGGCGTTCCATCTCGGGTCACCCTCGCGGTGCAAAAGCGCGCACGGGTCGACCTTAGACGATAGCAATGTCGATTTCCCAGTATTCTTTTTGCCGACATTCTGGTCTGCAGAGCTACGGGGAAACAGGAGCGGAAAACATTTCTCAATTGCCGCCCGAAGACCGAAGATCGTCTGTAGTGTTGTTATGTTTTCGTGTATATAGTCTAGCGCGTGAAACTATCTGGAAGAAAATAAACGAGAAAATTAATTTTCAAATTAAATATTACTTACTTTATTAAATTACTTATTTCTACTGTGCTTCACTTACTCTACACTACTCAATACATCTAAATATTGACACTTATACTCCTACTCGCATGCCACTTGGTGGTATGCGGGAACTCAGTGGTCCGGCTCCGGCGGGATTCGAACCCTGAACACCCGCGTCACGTGCCACGAGTGCTCAGTAGCTGTCATCCCAACCACACCACTCAGCTCCGACAGCTACCGACGAACTCTTCTATACCTTTTATCCATCCCGCCGGGCTATGGGATTTGCCGAGCCTGGCCGAAGATGCCCGAGAGCACCCGAAGTGACGCGAACATTTCCTATATATATTTATGTTGTATGAAATTTATTTAAAATATTTTTTTGTCAAAATTTTATTATTTTTGTGTTTTTTGTTTGCATTTTTCATTACGATTATTTTGTAGTATTTTTTATTAAATTTACTTATGTCTGCCGGAATATATTTCAAAAAATAAAACTACGAAACCACAATCATGATGACAGTTGTCAGTGGTATTTCAATGTGAAAGTTTTATATTTATTGTGATACAGAAAAAGACGATTCCTACACAATTTCAGTGATTCGGAGAGCCCCAGAGCCGCGGCGTTCCATCTCGGGTCACCCTCGCGGTGCAAAAGCGCGCACGGGTCGACCTTAGACGATAGCAATGTCGATTTCCCAGTATTCTTTTTGCCGACATTCTGGTCTGCAGAGCTACGGGGAAACAGGAGCGGAAAACATTTCTCAATTGCCGCCCGAAGACCGAAGATCGTCTGTAGTGTTGTTATGTTTTCGTGTATATAGTCTAGCGCGTGAAACTATCTGGAAGAAAATAAACGAGAAAATTAATTTTCAAATTAAATATTACTTACTTTATTAAATTACTTATTTCTACTGTGCTTCACTTACTCTACACTACTCAATACATCTAAATATTGACACTTATACTCCTACTCGCATGCCACTTGGTGGTATGCGGGAACTCAGTGGTCCGGCTCCGGCGGGATTCGAACCCTGAACACCCGCGTCACGTGCCACGAGTGCTCAGTAGCTGTCATCCCAACCACACCACTCAGCTCCGACAGCTACCGACGAACTCTTCTATACCTTTTATCCATCCCGCCGGGCTATGGGATTTGCCGAGCCTGGCCGAAGATGCTCGAGAGCACCCGAAGTGACGCGAACATTTCCTATATATATTTATGTTGTATGAAATTTATTTAAAATATTTTTTTGTCAAAATTTTAATATTTTTGTGTTTTTTGTTTGCATTTTTCATTACGATTATTTTGTAGTATTTTTTATTAAATTTACTTATGTCTGCCGGAATATATTTCAAAAAATAAAACTACGAAACCACAATCATTATGACAGTTGTCAGTGGTATTTCAATGTGAAAGTTTTATATTTATTGTGATACAGAAAAAGACGATTCCTACACAATTTCAGTGATTCGGAGAGCCCCAGAGCCGCGGCGTTCCATCTCGGGTCACCCTCGCGGTGCAAAAGCGCGCACGGGTCGACCTTAGACGATAGCAATGTCGATTTCCCAGTATTCTTTTTGCCGACATTCTGGTCTGCAGAGCTACGGGGAAACAGGAGCGGAAAACATTTCTCAATTGCCGCCCGAAGACCGAAGATCGTCTGTAGTGTTGTTATGTTTTCGTGTATATAGTCTAGCGCGTGAAACTATCTGGAAGAAAATAAACGAGAAAATTAATTTTCAAATTAAATATTACTTACTTTATTAAATTACTTATTTCTACTGTGCTTCACTTACTCTACACTACTCAATACATCTAAATATTGACACTTATACTCCTACTCGCATGCCACTTGGTGGTATGCGGGAACTCAGTGGTCCGGCTCCGGCGGGATTCGAACCCTGAACACCCGCGTCACGTGCCACGAGTGCTCAGTAGCTGTCATCCCAACCACACCACTCAGCTCCGACAGCTACCGACGAACTCTTCTATACCTTTTATCCATCCCGCCGGGCTATGGGATTTGCCGAGCCTGGCCGAAGATGCTCGAGAGCACCCGAAGTGACGCGAACATTTCCTATATATATTTATGTTGTATGAAATTTATTTAAAATATTTTTTTGTCAAAATTTTAATATTTTTGTGTTTTTTGTTTGCATTTTTCATTACGATTATTTTGTAGTATTTTTTATTAAATTTACTTATGTCTGCCGGAATATATTTCAAAAAATAAAACTACGAAACCACAATCATTATGACAGTTGTCAGTGGTATTTCAATGTGAAAGTTTTATATTTATTGTGATACAGAAAAAGACGATTCCTACATAATTTCAGTGATTCGGAGAGCCCCAGAGCCGCGGCGTTCCATCTCGGGTCACCCTCGCGGTGCAAAAGCGCGCACGGGTCGACCTTAGACGATAGCAATGTCGATTTCCCAGTATTCTTTTTGCCGACATTCTGGTCTGCAGAGCTACGGGGAAACAGGAGCGGAAAACATTTCTCAATTGCCGCCCGAAGACCGAAGATCGTCTGTAGTGTTGTTATGTTTTCGTGTATATAGTCTAGCGCGTGAAACTATCTGGAAGAAAATAAACGAGAAAATTAATTTTCAAATTAAATATTACTTACTTTATTAAATTACTTATTTCTACTGTGCTTCACTTACTCTACACTACTCAATACATCTAAATATTGACACTTATACTCCTACTCGCATGCCACTTGGTGGTATGCGGGAACTCAGTGGTCCGGCTCCGGCGGGATTCGAACCCTGAACACCCGCGTCACGTGCCACGAGTGCTCAGTAGCTGTCATCCCAACCACACCACTCAGCTCCGACAGCTACCGACGAACTCTTCTATACCTTTTATCCATCCCGCCGGGCTATGGGATTTGCCGAGCCTGGCCGAAGATGCCCGAGAGCACCCGAAGTGACGCGAACATTTCCTATATATATTTATGTTGTATGAAATTTATTTAAAATATTTTTTTGTCAAAATTTTATTATTTTTGTGTTTTTTGTTTGCATTTTTCATTACGATTATTTTGTAGTATTTTTTATTAAATTTACTTATGTCTGCCGGAATATATTTCAAAAAATAAAACTACGAAACCACAATCATGATGACAGTTGTCAGTGGTATTTCAATGTGAAAGTTTTATATTTATTGTGATACAGAAAAAGACGATTCCTACACAATTTCAGTGATTCGGAGAGCCCCAGAGCCGCGGCGTTCCATCTCGGGTCACCCTCGCGGTGCAAAAGCGCGCACGGGTCGACCTTAGACGATAGCAATGTCGATTTCCCAGTATTCTTTTTGCCGACATTCTGGTCTGCAGAGCTACGGGGAAACAGGAGCGGAAAACATTTCTCAATTGCCGCCCGAAGACCGAAGATCGTCTGTAGTGTTGTTATGTTTTCGTGTATATAGTCTAGCGCGTGAAACTATCTGGAAGAAAATAAACGAGAAAATTAATTTTCAAATTAAATATTACTTACTTTATTAAATTACTTATTTCTACTGTGCTTCACTTACTCTACACTACTCAATACATCTAAATATTGACACTTATACTCCTACTCGCATGCCACTTGGTGGTATGCGGGAACTCAGTGGTCCGGCTCCGGCGGGATTCGAACCCTGAACACCCGCGTCACGTGCCACGAGTGCTCAGTAGCTGTCATCCCAACCACACCACTCAGCTCCGACAGCTACCGACGAACTCTTCTATACCTTTTATCCATCCCGCCGGGCTATGGGATTTGCCGAGCCTGGCCGAAGATGCCCGAGAGCACCCGAAGTGACGCGAACATTTCCTATATATATTTATGTTGTATGAAATTTATTTAAAATATTTTTTTGTCAAAATTTTAATATTTTTGTGTTTTTTGTTTGCATTTTTCATTACGATTATTTTGTAGTATTTTTTATTAAATTTACTTATGTCTGCCGGAATATATTTCAAAAAATAAAACTACGAAACCACAATCATTATGACAGTTGTCAGTGGTATTTCAATGTGAAAGTTTTATATTTATTGTGATACAGAAAAAGACGATTCCTACACAATTTCAGTGATTCGGAGAGCCCCAGAGCCGCGGCGTTCCATCTCGGGTCACCCTCGCGGTGCAAAAGCGCGCACGGGTCGACCTTAGACGATAGCAATGTCGATTTCCCAGTATTCTTTTTGCCGACATTCTGGTCTGCAGAGCTACGGGGAAACAGGAGCGGAAAACATTTCTCAATTGCCGCCCGAAGACCGAAGATCGTCTGTAGTGTTGTTATGTTTTCGTGTATATAGTCTAGCGCGTGAAACTATCTGGAAGAAAATAAACGAGAAAATTAATTTTCAAATTAAATATTACTTACTTTATTAAATTACTTATTTCTACTGTGCTTCACTTACTCTACACTACTCAATACATCTAAATATTGACACTTATACTCCTACTCGCATGCCACTTGGTGGTATGCGGGAACTCAGTGGTCCGGCTCCGGCGGGATTCGAACCCTGAACACCCGCGTCACGTGCCACGAGTGCTCAGTAGCTGTCATCCCAACCACACCACTCAGCTCCGACAGCTACCGACGAACTCTTCTATACCTTTTATCCATCCCGCCGGGCTATGGGATTTGCCGAGCCTGGCCGAAGATGCCCGAGAGCACCCGAAGTGACGCGAACATTTCCTATATATATTTATGTTGTATGAAATTTATTTAAAATATTTTTTTGTCAAAATTTTATTATTTTTGTGTTTTTTGTTTGCATTTTTCATTACGATTATTTTGTAGTATTTTTTATTAAATTTACTTATGTCTGCCGGAATATATTTCAAAAAATAAAACTACGAAACCACAATCATGATGACAGTTGTCAGTGGTATTTCAATGTGAAAGTTTTATATTTATTGTGATACAGAAAAAGACGATTCCTACACAATTTCAATGATTCGGAGAGCCCCAGAGCCGCGGCGTTCCATCTCGGGTCACCCTCGCGGTGCAAAAGCGCGCACGGGTCGACCTTAGACGATAGCAATGTCGATTTCCCAGTATTCTTTTTGCCGACATTCTGGTCTGCAGAGCTACGGGGAAACAGGAGCGGAAAACATTTCTCAATTGCCGCCCGAAGACCGAAGATCGTCTGTAGTGTTGTTATGTTTTCGTGTATATAGTCTAGCGCGTGAAACTAT
Source organism: Spicauda simplicius (assembly GCA_949699795.1). Lineage (NCBI taxonomy): Eukaryota > Metazoa > Arthropoda > Insecta > Lepidoptera > Hesperiidae > Spicauda > Spicauda simplicius. The sequence continues at coordinate 11,222,856 of OX453065.1, forward strand.
CTGGAAGAAAATAAACGAGAAAATTAATTTTCAAATTAAATATTACTTACTTTATTAACTTACTTATTTCTACTGTGCTTCACTTACTCTACACTACTCAATACATCTAAATATTGACACTTATACTCCTACTCGCATGCCACTTGGTGGTATGCGGGAACTCAGTGGTCCGGCTCCGGCGGGATTCGAACCCTGAACACCCGCGTCACGTGCCACGAGTGCTCAGTAGCTGTCATCCCAACCACACCACTCAGCTCCGACAGCTACCGACGAACTCTTCTATACCTTTTATCCATCCCGCCGGGCTATGGGATTTGCCGAGCCTGGCCGAAGATGCCCGAGAGCACCCGAAGTGACGCGAACATTTCCTATATATATTTATGTTGTATGAAATTTATTTAAAATATTTTTTTGTCAAAATTTTATTATTTTTGTGTTTTTTGTTTGCATTTTTCATTACGATTATTTTGTAGTATTTTTTATTAAATTTACTTATGTCTGCCGGAATATATTTCAAAAAATAAAACTACGAAACCACAATCATGATGACAGTTGTCAGTGGTATTTCAATGTGAAAGTTTTATATTTATTGTGATACAGAAAAAGACGATTCCTACACAATTTCAATGATTCGGAGAGCCCCAGAGCCGCGGCGTTCCATCTCGGGTCACCCTCGCGGTGCAAAAGCGCGCACGGGTCGACCTTAGACGATAGCAATGTCGATTTCCCAGTATTCTTTTTGCCGACATTCTGGTCTGCAGAGCTACGGGGAAACAGGAGCGGAAAACATTTCTCAATTGCCGCCCGAAGACCGAAGATCGTCTGTAGTGTTGTTATGTTTTCGTGTATATAGTCTAGCGCGTGAAACTATCTGGAAGAAAATAAACGAGAAAATTAATTTTCAAATTAAATATTACTTACTTTATTAAATTACTTATTTCTACTGTGCTTCACTTACTCTACACTACTCAATACATCTAAATATTGACACTTATACTCCTACTCGCATGCCACTTGGTGGTATGCGGGAACTCAGTGGTCCGGCTCCGGCGGGATTCGAACCCTGAACACCCGCGTCACGTGCCACGAGTGCTCAGTAGCTGTCATCCCAACCACACCACTCAGCTCCGACAGCTACCGACGAACTCTTCTATACCTTTTATCCATCCCGCCGGGCTATGGGATTTGCCGAGCCTGGCCGAAGATGCTCGAGAGCACCCGAAGTGACGCGAACATTTCCTATATATATTTATGTTGTATGAAATTTATTTAAAATATTTTTTTGTCAAAATTTTAATATTTTTGTGTTTTTTGTTTGCATTTTTCATTACGATTATTTTGTAGTATTTTTTATTAAATTTACTTATGTCTGCCGGAATATATTTCAAAAAATAAAACTACGAAACCACAATCATTATGACAGTTGTCAGTGGTATTTCAATGTGAAAGTTTTATATTTATTGTGATACAGAAAAAGACGATTCCTACACAATTTCAGTGATTCGGAGAGCCCCAGAGCCGCGGCGTTCCATCTCGGGTCACCCTCGCGGTGCAAAAGCGCGCACGGGTCGACCTTAGACGATAGCAATGTCGATTTCCCAGTATTCTTTTTGCCGACATTCTGGTCTGCAGAGCTACGGGGAAACAGGAGCGGAAAACATTTCTCAATTGCCGCCCGAAGACCGAAGATCGTCTGTAGTGTTGTTATGTTTTCGTGTATATAGTCTAGCGCGTGAAACTATCTGGAAGAAAATAAACGAGAAAATTAATTTTCAAATTAAATATTACTTACTTTATTAAATTACTTATTTCTACTGTGCTTCACTTACTCTACACTACTCAATACATCTAAATATTGACACTTATACTCCTACTCGCATGCCACTTGGTGGTATGCGGGAACTCAGTGGTCCGGCTCCGGCGGGATTCGAACCCTGAACACCCGCGTCACGTGCCACGAGTGCTCAGTAGCTGTCATCCCAACCACACCACTCAGCTCCGACAGCTACCGACGAACTCTTCTATACCTTTTATCCATCCCGCCGGGCTATGGGATTTGCCGAGCCTGGCCGAAGATGCCCGAGAGCACCCGAAGTGACGCGAACATTTCCTATATATATTTATGTTGTATGAAATTTATTTAAAATATTTTTTTGTCAAAATTTTATTATTTTTGTGTTTTTTGTTTGCATTTTTCATTACGATTATTTTGTAGTATTTTTTATTAAATTTACTTATGTCTGCCGGAATATATTTCAAAAAATAAAACTACGAAACCACAATCATGATGACAGTTGTCAGTGGTATTTCAATGTGAAAGTTTTATATTTATTGTGATACAGAAAAAGACGATTCCTACACAATTTCAGTGATTCGGAGAGTCCCAGAGCCGCGGCGTTCCATCTCGGGTCACCCTCGCGGTGCAAAAGCGCGCACGGGTCGACCTTAGACGATAGCAATGTCGATTTCCCAGTATTCTTTTTGCCGACATTCTGGTCTGCAGAGCTACGGGGAAACAGGAGCGGAAAACATTTCTCAATTGCCGCCCGAAGACCGAAGATCGTCTGTAGTGTTGTTATGTTTTCGTGTATATAGTCTAGCGCGTGAAACTATCTGGAAGAAAATAAACGAGAAAATTAATTTTCAAATTAAATATTACTTACTTTATTAAATTACTTATTTCTACTGTGCTTCACTTACTCTACACTACTCAATACATCTAAATATTGACACTTATACTCCTACTCGCATGCCACTTGGTGGTATGCGGGAACTCAGTGGTCCGGCTCCGGCGGGATTCGAACCCTGAACACCCGCGTCACGTGCCACGAGTGCTCAGTAGCTGTCATCCCAACCACACCACTCAGCTCCGACAGCTACCGACGAACTCTTCTATACCTTTTATCCATCCCGCCGGGCTATGGGATTTGCCGAGCCTGGCCGAAGATGCCCGAGAGCACCCGAAGTGACGCGAACATTTCCTATATATATTTATGTTGTATGAAATTTATTTAAAATATTTTTTTGTCAAAATTTTAATATTTTTGTGTTTTTTGTTTGCATTTTTCATTACGATTATTTTGTAGTATTTTTTATTAAATTTACTTATGTCTGCCGGAATATATTTCAAAAAATAAAACTACGAAACCACAATCATTATGACAGTTGTCAGTGGTATTTCAATGTGAAAGTTTTATATTTATTGTGATACAGAAAAAGACGATTCCTACACAATTTCAGTGATTCGGAGAGCCCCAGAGCCGCGGCGTTCCATCTCGGGTCACCCTCGCGGTGCAAAAGCGCGCACGGGTCGACCTTAGACGATAGCAATGTCGATTTCCCAGTATTCTTTTTGCCGACACTGAAACAGGAGCGGAAAACATTTCTCAATTGCCGCCCGAAGACCGAAGATCGTCTGTAGTGTTGTTATGTTTTCGTGTATATAGTCTAGCGCGTGAAACTATCTGGAAGAAAATAAACGAGAAAATTAATTTTCAAATTAAATATTACTTACTTTATTAAATTACTTATTTCTACTGTGCTTCACTTACTCTACACTACTCAATACATCTAAATATTGACACTTATACTCCTACTCGCATGCCACTTGGTGGTATGCGGGAACTCAGTGGTCCGGCTCCGGCGGGATTCGAACCCTGAACACCCGCGTCACGTGCCACGAGTGCTCAGTAGCTGTCATCCCAACCACACCACTCAGCTCCGACAGCTACCGACGAACTCTTCTATACCTTTTATCCATCCCGCCGGGCTATGGGATTTGCCGAGCCTGGCCGAAGATGCCCGAGAGCACCCGAAGTGACGCGAACATTTCCTATATATATTTATGTTGTATGAAATTTATTTAAAATATTTTTTTGTCAAAATTTTATTATTTTTGTGTTTTTTGTTTGCATTTTTCATTACGATTATTTTGTAGTATTTTTTATTAAATTTACTTATGTCTGCCGGAATATATTTCAAAAAATAAAACTACGAAACCACAATCATGATGACAGTTGTCAGTGGTATTTCAATGTGAAAGTTTTATATTTATTGTGATACAGAAAAAGACGATTCCTACACAATTTCAATGATTCGGAGAGCCCCAGAGCCGCGGCGTTCCATCTCGGGTCACCCTCGCGGTGCAAAAGCGCGCACGGGTCGACCTTAGACGATAGCAATGTCGATTTCCCAGTATTCTTTTTGCCGACATTCTGGTCTGCAGAGCTACGGGGAAACAGGAGCGGAAAACATTTCTCAATTGCCGCCCGAAGACCGAAGATCGTCTGCAGTGTTGTTATGTTTTCGTGTATATAGTCTAGCGCGTGAAACTATCTGGAAGAAAATAAACGAGAAAATTAATTTTCAAATTAAATATTACTTACTTTATTAAATTACTTATTTCTACTGTGCTTCACTTACTCTACACTACTCAATACATCTAAATATTGACACTTATACTCCTACTCGCATGCCACTTGGTGGTATGCGGGAACTCAGTGGTCCGGCTCCGGCGGGATTCGAACCCTGAACACCCGCGTCACGTGCCACGAGTGCTCAGTAGCTGTCATCCCAACCACACCACTCAGCTCCGACAGCTACCGACGAACTCTTCTATACCTTTTATCCATCCCGCCGGGCTATGGGATTTGCCGAGCCTGGCCGAAGATGCCCGAGAGCACCCGAAGTGACGCGAACATTTCCTATATATATTTATGTTGTATGAAATTTATTTAAAATATTTTTTTGTCAAAATTTTAATATTTTTGTGTTTTTTGTTTGCATTTTTCATTACGATTATTTTGTAGTATTTTTTATTAAATTTACTTATGTCTGCCGGAATATATTTCAAAAAATAAAACTACGAAACCACAATCATTATGACAGTTGTCAGTGGTATTTCAATGTGAAAGTTTTATATTTATTGTGATACAGAAAAAGACGATTCCTACACAATTTCAGTGATTCGGAGAGCCCCAGAGCCGCGGCGTTCCATCTCGGGTCACCCTCGCGGTGCAAAAGCGCGCACGGGTCGACCTTAGACGATAGCAATGTCGATTTCCCAGTATTCTTTTTGCCGACATTCTGGTCTGCAGAGCTACGGGGAAACAGGAGCGGAAAACATTTCTCAATTGCCGCCCGAAGACCGAAGATCGTCTGTAGTGTTGTTATGTTTTCGTGTATATAGTCTAGCGCGTGAAACTATCTGGAAGAAAATAAACGAGAAAATTAATTTTCAAATTAAATATTACTTACTTTATTAAATTACTTATTTCTACTGTGCTTCACTTACTCTACACTACTCAATACATCTAAATATTGACACTTATACTCCTACTCGCATGCCACTTGGTGGTATGCGGGAACTCAGTGGTCCGGCTCCGGCGGGATTCGAACCCTGAACACCCGCGTCACGTGCCACGAGTGCTCAGTAGCTGTCATCCCAACCACACCACTCAGCTCCGACAGCTACCGACGAACTCTTCTATACCTTTTATCCATCCCGCCGGGCTATGGGATTTGCCGAGCCTGGCCGAAGATGCCCGAGAGCACCCGAAGTGACGCGAACATTTCCTATATATATTTATGTTGTATGAAATTTATTTAAAATATTTTTTTGTCAAAATTTTATTATTTTTGTGTTTTTTGTTTGCATTTTTCATTACGATTATTTTGTAGTATTTTTTATTAAATTTACTTATGTCTGCCGGAATATATTTCAAAAAATAAAACTACGAAACCACAATCATGATGACAGTTGTCAGTGGTATTTCAATGTGAAAGTTTTATATTTATTGTGATACAGAAAAAGACGATTCCTACACAATTTCAATGATTCGGAGAGCCCCAGAGCCGCGGCGTTCCATCTCGGGTCACCCTCGCGGTGCAAAAGCGCGCACGGGTCGACCTTAGACGATAGCAATGTCGATTTCCCAGTATTCTTTTTGCCGACATTCTGGTCTGCAGAGCTACGGGGAAACAGGAGCGGAAAACATTTCTCAATTGCCGCCCGAAGACCGAAGATCGTCTGCAGTGTTGTTATGTTTTCGTGTATATAGTCTAGCGCGTGAAACTATCTGGAAGAAAATAAACGAGAAAATTAATTTTCAAATTAAATATTACTTACTTTATTAAATTACTTATTTCTACTGTGCTTCACTTACTCTACACTACTCAATACATCTAAATATTGACACTTATACTCCTACTCGCATGCCACTTGGTGGTATGCGGGAACTCAGTGGTCCGGCTCCGGCGGGATTCGAACCCTGAACACCCGCGTCACGTGCCACGAGTGCTCAGTAGCTGTCATCCCAACCACACCACTCAGCTCCGACAGCTACCGACGAACTCTTCTATACCTTTTATCCATCCCGCCGGGCTATGGGATTTGCCGAGCCTGGCCGAAGATGCCCGAGAGCACCCGAAGTGACGCGAACATTTCCTATATATATTTATGTTGTATGAAATTTATTTAAAATATTTTTTTGTCAAAATTTTATTATTTTTGTGTTTTTTGTTTGCATTTTTCATTACGATTATTTTGTAGTATTTTTTATTAAATTTACTTATGTCTGCCGGAATATATTTCAAAAAATAAAACTACGAAACCACAATCATGATGACAGTTGTCAGTGGTATTTCAATGTGAAAGTTTTATATTTATTGTGATACAGAAAAAGACGATTCCTACACAATTTCAGTGATTCGGAGAGCCCCAGAGCCGCGGCGTTCCATCTCGGGTCACCCTCGCGGTGCAAAAGCGCGCACGGGTCGACCTTAGACGATAGCAATGTCGATTTCCCAGTATTCTTTTTGCCGACATTCTGGTCTGCAGAGCTACGGGGAAACAGGAGCGGAAAACATTTCTCAATTGCCGCCCGAAGACCGAAGATCGTCTGTAGTGTTGTTATGTTTTCGTGTATATAGTCTAGCGCGTGAAACTATCTGGAAGAAAATAAACGAGAAAATTAATTTTCAAATTAAATATTACTTACTTTATTAAATTACTTATTTCTACTGTGCTTCACTTACTCTACACTACTCAATACATCTAAATATTGACACTTATACTCCTACTCGCATGCCACTTGGTGGTATGCGGGAACTCAGTGGTCCGGCTCCGGCGGGATTCGAACCCTGAACACCCGCGTCACGTGCCACGAGTGCTCAGTAGCTGTCATCCCAACCACACCACTCAGCTCCGACAGCTACCGACGAACTCTTCTATACCTTTTATCCATCCCGCCGGGCTATGGGATTTGCCGAGCCTGGCCGAAGATGCTCGAGAGCACCCGAAGTGACGCGAACATTTCCTATATATATTTATGTTGTATGAAATTTATTTAAAATATTTTTTTGTCAAAATTTTAATATTTTTGTGTTTTTTGTTTGCATTTTTCATTACGATTATTTTGTAGTATTTTTTATTAAATTTACTTATGTCTGCCGGAATATATTTCAAAAAATAAAACTACGAAACCACAATCATTATGACAGTTGTCAGTGGTATTTCAATGTGAAAGTTTTATATTTATTGTGATACAGAAAAAGACGATTCCTACACAATTTCAGTGATTCGGAGAGCCCCAGAGCCGCGGCGTTCCATCTCGGGTCACCCTCGCGGTGCAAAAGCGCGCACGGGTCGACCTTAGACGATAGCAATGTCGATTTCCCAGTATTCTTTTTGCCGACATTCTGGTCTGCAGAGCTACGGGGAAACAGGAGCGGAAAACATTTCTCAATTGCCGCCCGAAGACCGAAGATCGTCTGTAGTGTTGTTATGTTTTCGTGTATATAGTCTAGCGCGTGAAACTATCTGGAAGAAAATAAACGAGAAAATTAATTTTCAAATTAAATATTACTTTCTTTATTAAATTACTTATTTCTACTGTGCTTCACTTACTCTACACTACTCAATACATCTAAATATTGACACTTATACTCCTACTCGCATGCCACTTGGTGGTATGCGGGAACTCAGTGGTCCGGCTCCGGCGGGATTCGAACCCTGAACACCCGCGTCACGTGCCACGAGTGCTCAGTAGCTGTCATCCCAACCACACCACTCAGCTCCGACAGCTACCGACGAACTCTTCTATACCTTTTATCCATCCCGCCGGGCTATGGGATTTGCCGAGCCTGGCCGAAGATGCCCGAGAGCACCCGAAGTGACGCGAACATTTCCTATATATATTTATGTTGTATGAAATTTATTTAAAATATTTTTTTGTCAAAATTTTATTATTTTTGTGTTTTTTGTTTGCATTTTTCATTACGATTATTTTGTAGTATTTTTTATTAAATTTACTTATGTCTGCCGGAATATATTTCAAAAAATAAAACTACGAAACCACAATCATGATGACAGTTGTCAGTGGTATTTCAATGTGAAAGTTTTATATTTATTGTGATACAGAAAAAGACGATTCCTACACAATTTCAGTGATTCGGAGAGCCCCAGAGCCGCGGCGTTCCATCTCGGGTCACCCTCGCGGTGCAAAAGCGCGCACGGGTCGACCTTAGACGATAGCAATGTCGATTTCCCAGTATTCTTTTTGCCGACATTCTGGTCTGCAGAGCTACGGGGAAACAGGAGCGGAAAACATTTCTCAATTGCCGCCCGAAGACCGAAGATCGTCTGTAGTGTTGTTATGTTTTCGTGTATATAGTCTAGCGCGTGAAACTATCTGGAAGAAAATAAACGAGAAAATTAATTTTCAAATTAAATATTACTTACTTTATTAAATTACTTATTTCTACTGTGCTTCACTTACTCTACACTACTCAATACATCTAAATATTGACACTTATACTCCTACTCGCATGCCACTTGGTGGTATGCGGGAACTCAGTGGTCCGGCTCCGGCGGGATTCGAACCCTGAACACCCGCGTCACGTGCCACGAGTGCTCAGTAGCTGTCATCCCAACCACACCACTCAGCTCCGACAGCTACCGACGAACTCTTCTATACCTTTTATCCATCCCGCCGGGCTATGGGATTTGCCGAGCCTGGCCGAAGATGCCCGAGAGCACCCGAAGTGACGCGAACATTTCCTATATATATTTATGTTGTATGAAATTTATTTAAAATATTTTTTTGTCAAAATTTTATTATTTTTGTGTTTTTTGTTTGCATTTTTCATTACGATTATTTTGTAGTATTTTTTATTAAATTTACTTATGTCTGCCGGAATATATTTCAAAAAATAAAACTACGAAACCACAATCATGATGACAGTTGTCAGTGGTATTTCAATGTGAAAGTTTTATATTTATTGTGATACAGAAAAAGACGATTCCTACACAATTTCAGTGATTCGGAGAGCCCCAGAGCCGCGGCGTTCCATCTCGGGTCACCCTCGCGGTGCAAAAGCGCGCACGGGTCGACCTTAGACGATAGCAATGTCGATTTCCCAGTATTCTTTTTGCCGACATTCTGGTCTGCAGAGCTACGGGGAAACAGGAGCGGAAAACATTTCTCAATTGCCGCCCGAAGACCGAAGATCGTCTGTAGTGTTGTTATGTTTTCGTGTATATAGTCTAGCGCGTGAAACTATCTGGAATTTATAAACGAGAAAATTAATTTTCAAATTAAATATTACTTACTTTATTAAATTACTTATTTCTACTGTGCTTCACTTACTCTACACTACTCAATACATCTAAATATTGACACTTATACTCCTACTCGCATGCCACTTGGTGGTATGCGGGAACTCAGTGGTCCGGCTCCGGCGGGATTCGAACCCTGAACACCCGCGTCACGTGCCACGAGTGCTCAGTAGCTGTCATCCCAACCACACCACTCAGCTCCGACAGCTACCGACGAACTCTTCTATACCTTTTATCCATCCCGCCGGGCTATGGGATTTGCCGAGCCTGGCCGAAGATGCTCGAGAGCACCCGAAGTGACGCGAACATTTCCTATATATATTTATGTTGTATGAAATTTATTTAAAATATTTTTTTGTCAAAATTTTAATATTTTTGTGTTTTTTGTTTGCATTTTTCATTACGATTATTTTGTAGTATTTTTTATTAAATTTACTTATGTCTGCCGGAATATATTTCAAAAAATAAAACTACGAAACCACAATCATGATGACAGTTGTCAGTGGTATTTCAATGTGAAAGTTTTATATTTATTGTGATACAGAAAAAGACGATTCCTACACAATTTCAGTGATTCGGAGAGCCCCAGAGCCGCGGCGTTCCATCTCGGGTCACCCTCGCGGTGCAAAAGCGCGCACGGGTCGACCTTAGACGATAGCAATGTCGATTTCCCAGTATTCTTTTTGCCGACATTCTGGTCTGCAGAGCTACGGGGAAACAGGAGCGGAAAACATTTCTCAATTGCCGCCCGAACACCGAAGATCGTCTGTAGTGTTGTTATGTTTTCGTGTATATAGTCTAGCGCGTGAAACTATCTGGAAGAAAATAAACGAGAAAATTAATTTTCAAATTAAATATTACTTACTTTATTAAATTACTTATTTCTACTGTGCTTCACTTACTCTACACTACTCAATACATCTAAATATTGACACTTATACTCCTACTCGCATGCCACTTGGTGGTATGCGGGAACTCAGTGGTCCGGCTCCGGCGGGATTCGAACCCTGAACACCCGCGTCACGTGCCACGAGTGCTCAGTAGCTGTCATCCCAACCACACCACTCAGCTCCGACAGCTACCGACGAACTCTTCTATACCTTTTATCCATCCCGCCGGGCTATGGGATTTGCCGAGCCTGGCCGAAGATGCCCGAGAGCACCCGAAGTGACGCGAACATTTCCTATATATATTTATGTTGTATGAAATTTATTTAAAATATTTTTTTGTCAAAATTTTATTATTTTTGTGTTTTTTGTTTGCATTTTTCATTACGATTATTTTGAAGTATTTTTTATTAAATTTACTTATGTCTGCCGGAATATATTTCAAAAAATAAAACTACGAAACCACAATCATGATGACAGTTGTCAGTGGTATTTCAATGTGAAAGTTTTATATTTATTGCGATACAGAAAAAGACGATTCCTACACAATTTCAGTGATTCGGAGAGCCCCAGAGCCGCGGCGTTCCATCTCGGGTCACCCTCGCGGTGCAAAAGCGCGCACGGGTCGACCTTAGACGATAGCAATGTCGATTTCCCAGTATTCTTTTTGCCGACATTCTGGTCTGCAGAGCTACGGGGAAACAGGAGCGGAAAACATTTCTCAATTGCCGCCCGAAGACCGAAGATCGTCTGTAGTGTTGTTATGTTTTCGTGTATATAGTCTAGCGCGTGAAACTATCTGGAAGAAAATAAACGAGAAAAGTAATTTTCAAATTAAATATTACTTACTTTATTAAATTACTTATTTCTACTGTGCTTCACTTACTCTACACTACTCAATACATCTAAATATTGACACTTATACTCCTACTCGCATGCCACTTGGTGGTATGCGGGAACTCAGTGGTCCGGCTCCGGCGGGATTCGAACCCTGAACACCCGCGTCACGTGCCACGAGTGCTCAGTAGCTGTCATCCCAACCACACCACTCAGCTCCGACAGCTACCGACGAACTCTTCTATACCTTTTATCCATCCCGCCGGGCTATGGGATTTGCCGAGCCTGGCCGAAGATGCTCGAGAGCACCCGAAGTGACGCGAACATTTCCTATATATATTTATGTTGTATGAAATTTATTTAAAATATTTTTTTGTCAAAATTTTAATATTTTTGTGTTTTTTGTTTGCATTTTTCATTACGATTATTTTGTAGTATTTTTTATTAAATTTACTTATGTCTGCCGGAATATATTTCAAAAAATAAAACTACGAAACCACAATCATTATGACAGTTGTCAGTGGTATTTCAATGTGAAAGTTTTATATTTATTGTGATACAGAAAAAGACGATTCCTACACAATTTCAGTGATTCGGAGAGCCCCAGAGCCGCGGCGTTCCATCTCGGGTCACCCTCGCAGTGCAAAAGCGCCGCGCACGGGTCGACCTTAGACGATGGCAATGTAGGTATTTCCTTGGGTCTAACAGACACCTGCCATTATCCGGCTTGAAGTTCAATAGTATTCATATAGCATTTTTTGTCTGTATACTGCAACAAGTCCTCAATGACGGGCAGTGGATAAGAATATACCTTCGTTACCGCGTTTAACTGCCGATAATCCACGCAAAATCTGAAAATTCCGTCCTTTTTGGGCACTAAAAGTACTGATGTTCCCCAGGGACTCGCACTGTATATTGATATCCTCACGCAGCATTTTATTCCCGGCTATCTCCATAATGCCCCTTTTAGCTGGCGTGAGGCGGAATAGCGGCATGGCAATGGGAAACGCGTAGCCTGTATCAATACGATGTTTTGCTAACTGCGGAGACACTCCGCCATGTCTGAAGATATCCTTATAGTCATTGAGAATCGAAACAAGGTCTTCCTACTCAAAGGATGACAGGATCGAACCTTCGTCTAAGCGTAAGATGTCCGTAGCAGCACATCCTACCAAGTTCAGAGAGCTCTCACACATAAGGGGTGAATTAACTGTGGTCGATCAGCTGTGTACCATAAATCTTTCGAAAAATTTGTAATTAAACCAGCTTTTTTAATAAAATCAATGCTTTATTTTTGTTATCGAAGGGAGAACCTGCAAAAGGTACCCGACGCCGTGAGAGCAACGCCGGGTTATGTGGTATTTTTACCTTACTAAAACCGCCCGGTGGCTGTTCTCAGCGCTGCGAGGAGAACTTTGGGATCTCCAACGGAACACAACCAGAGTCCTCCGAGCGCGATGCCCCTTTCGGGCTCTTCCCAGTGAGCATTTCAGGTCACCATAATAAAATCAATACCTAATGAGGTCTCATTACCACTAGTCAGGTACAGTGACGAACATAAGGGGTATAAGCGTACCTTTAAGTTTAACTTTAACATCAAGTTATACTTTTAAATCCCGTACGAGGCTGTCGGCGAGCTTAATGGACATGAAACTTAGCGCATCAGACATTTTATTTTGTGTAAAAGATCGCATAAAATAGAGCCCGCAACACTTTGTTTAGCCGACGTATCTAAAAAACCCTTACCTTGTTAGACTTTGTCAATAATAGCACTTCACTTTGAATTTCTTTTAATAATTCGTACAACTATTTCATACGTCAACAAAATTTATCCTTTTACAATTTTATCCTTTGACTGTTCGCGTCTAGAGCTGAGGAAACTTATTAGGTACTTTATTTATATTACGTACTTTTAGGTCACTTATTTCATGCGTCACTTTTGCAACTCAGTGTGCACTGTGCAGTGTGCATCATGGCTTCATCAAGTATTTTCCCGCCTTTTTATACTCTTTTTAATCTAATTCGTATTAAAGTTACAACTAATACATTCTTCAGTTTAACAATGTTACCTAAATTTAAATTTATACATATACTAAAATCTATCAATAAATTGAAAGTTAAATTAATAAATTTAAAAATAAAACAAGGTGGATTTCGCAACGGTTTCCCGCCTTTTTTTCGAAAACAAAAACAATGATTAGATGTCAGCTGTATCGGAAGTGGCGCGTGTGATACTAAAAAAAACTTTAAAATTTAAAAAAATATATATCATTATGAATCTGTTACATATTTAGTATATTTTTAATTATAAATAAATAATAATACCAAAACCAGTTTACTATTAGGAGTTGAAATAATTTCGGTTATGTTCGGTTCTAAGTGAAATAAAAAATACACTTATTACATAAGTATGTAATATAAATAGATCTTACACATTATACCCAAATATTTCGATTTCAAGAATAGGTCGACCTTTAAAACGAGAAACGAAACGAAACGCAATCGCTGCATTTTGCTGCAACATCGATTCACCCACACTGTCAATTGTATCTTACAATTATTATGATTAATAGTTAATATTAATTTGGTAAACTATTTGTGAAATATGTATTTTTCTTTCTACGATTATTTGTTTTTTACAACTTTACAATTGTTTTTAGTGAATTACAATTACCACCCGAACAGATACCATGGGTTCTTTACAATTATTATTATTATTATAGTCCGGTCAAAATAGATATTGAAGGTTACATTATTTCGCACCTTGTTAAAAATTGGCATGAATGTTGCGAACCAATCCATAGACATAGAACCAATTTAGGACAATAGTCAAATAACCACATCAATCCGAAGTGTGGAAAAAGAAATTCAATGTCAAATGTCGCAAAAATCGTTTTTTTTGAGTTTTCCAGCTAAACGGTAAGTTTTATAAAAATAGATGATAAAAAATTATTCATCATGCAATTACTTAATACTTTTTTCCCAAGAATTACAAAATACTTTTTTTCCTAAGAATCAGCATTTCGGAGATACAGCGATGCAAAATGTTCAAAAAGTGCATGTCAATTACCGTAATATACGTTACAGAACGATATTATAAGTAAAAATATTAATTTATTAAGAAACTGGGCGAGAGCAGCGACGATTGTGATGGCGGGGACGCCGTCGTTGACTTGGTTACTATCTAATAAGCTTTGCACGAGCTGGCGGTTGGACTCTACCTCAGTTCTGGCGAAGGCTTCCAGAAACTACGAAAGCTGTCTCTTGTCCAGACAATGGTTTCCCCTCCTGGGCGTCTAAAATTCGACGCCCTCGCGAATTTGGGATGCGCGTACAGCTGACACATCATCGATGGCAACAGGCAATAAAAACATGATCGCAATATGGGGGCTTATACACCTTACAAAATATAATTGTTTCACGATTTTGAGTTGATAATACGTTTTTGAAGCCGGTTTATTATTTTTTTATTTCATTAATTTTAGTTTTCCAAGTCAGTAACATAAAACTACTGGACCTATTTTGATGAAATCTTCACTGTTCCCTAATTTATAGTAAATGTAGGCAAATAAAAATTAATGATCAAAATCCAAAAGTCATACTTAAATATTATATCTACAAAATTTTGTATCTTGCATGTAAGCCATAACAGATTGTCATAATTATTATGAGTACTTTGCAATTCACTGCTCCTTTTTTTAAAAATCGGTTAAAAGCGGTACCTAATTCTAAGATAACTTTAGATTATAATTTTGTTTTATTAAGTAGGTACCTATATCGTATTTTTTATTTATATAAACGATGGATTGAATATTGTATTTTTTCGTTAAATTCCAATTTTGGGCACAAATATAACGATTTTAGTAGGCATCCTATGACGTTGTCAACAAGCATCAAAAATTTAAAGGTGCGGGAAGAGCGTTTGGCTTGGTTTGTATATTTATGTTTGCAAGCGCTTGGAATAGGGTTAGAGCCGATCCGATCGAGTGTAGGTTTTTTGCCAGTGAGTTTGTCGCAAGCGCTTGCGATACGTCCACACGATTTCCGCTTCGTAATTTACTATTTTAACGGAATGGCAGCAACCATAAATAATGAAAATACTTTTCGGTTTATTGAGCTCCATCAAACCGAAAATTGCTTGGAATCCAAGAAAAAAAAAACACAAAAACAAAACCATTGTAATTACCTACTTCATCCAAAAATGACCATTGAGAAAATAATTAGTCCTTTCGTTGCAATTATCCGTATAATTTTTAGTTAAATTATTAGTGGTAACGTTCACAGGTTGGCCTGAACCGAAGCAAAGTGAACGACTATCCAACGTGCGGACGCATTCACAAACTCTTGGCTGATATCTTTGGCGCAACATTGGCGAAGATATTAACCAACGTGTAAAGCTGCCTTAAGTGAAAACGTCGTGGACTCAGTCTAGTAATCTAGTTTGTGCACTGGGGCAGTAAAGGCACGTCTTTTGTAAAAAAGGAGTAAACATATTACAAATATGAATAAATGTATGTTTCATTTTACTTAACAACATTTGTTTTTTTTTATAAAAATAATTTATTATAAGTTTAATAGGTCATACAATCTACATGCCCATCTCGTCCGTCGCGTTTGCCTCTTCAGAACATAATGACACGCAAGCGTGTGGATGGCGATGTTTGGTTCCCAAAAATAAGCCA
Organism: Spicauda simplicius; assembly: GCA_949699795.1. Classification (NCBI taxonomy): domain Eukaryota; kingdom Metazoa; phylum Arthropoda; class Insecta; order Lepidoptera; family Hesperiidae; genus Spicauda; species Spicauda simplicius. The sequence goes on from OX453065.1 coordinate 11,238,878, forward strand.
AACGCTTGCAGAGGTTTGGAACTGTATGTTATTTGTACTCTTTGGTTTGGAGTTTACGGCAAGCTGCAAGCGTGCGGACGCGGCATTAGACTTCTTTGACTTTGACAATTCGAGTCTATGACTTTTATAAATGTCATTAACGTCAAATGGAACGTGGTGGGCGAGCGTGAAATGTAAAGAATGAACACAATACTTGAATACTAAATTTAAAACGTGTTGGATGTATATCGGTGTTATTTTTTAATAAGTGACTGAAGATTCCTTAAATCACAGGCACTAATTATTATTAAAAATGGAGGATAAGGCAGAGGCACAAGTACAAGTACGATTTGTTACAAAGCAAGAAAAGTGAGTGTTAAATTATTTATTTACCGGCATGGCATAGGGACAGCATTAACAATTAATGATTAAGTATCTATAATGTAATTTGTTTTTCAGATATGCAGTTCCTGATAGTCCTTACGCAATAAAAAGCAATATATCGACAACTGAACTTAGTACATTGGTGAATGCGCTCATAAAAGAGACCGATTCCAGTTTTGTCAAATCGGTGGATTTTGATTTTCTGATATGTGGCGAATTACTGCGTTCTTCAGTAGAGGAGCATCTACAAGAGAAGGGGGTGTCCACAGAAGAAACAATAGAATTGGAATACTTTGAAAGGTTGCCTGCGCCCACACCACAAGATTGCTTGATGCATGATGACTGGGTGTCCGCAGTTCATGCTAATTCCAACGGGTATGTTGATTGCTTTTGTCGCAATGATTTTCTTGTCTGCTGATTGTGTTAATAATAATCACCAAATATTTAATAATAAGTGTTTCTCGTTGTGTTATATTAGAAATAGTAGTTATATTAATAATATATTGTGTTTATTATTGTGTTATATTAGCAGTACCTCGACTAAAGGCCAATAAAAGTCAATATGGAACATAGCACTAATCAACTATATATAGCAACTGATAAGAATATAATGTATGTATGTTACTATGTTGTTGTACAAATCTGAGATGTGCTATATCTGTTTAAAAGTACCTGTTACGAAATATAATATTAAAAATATATATAGGTGGCAAATAGATAACCTCCTTCCTTTGGGGATTTGGTTAATAAACTATTCATTTTGACATTATGGATTGGAAAGAAGTTGTAAGTATTAAATTGCTATTACTATTTGCAGGATTCTCTCAGGTAGCTATGACAACAGTATCCACATTTGGACCACTAAGGGTCAACATAAGCTGGCCATACCCGGCCACACATCCCCAGTGAAGGCTGTTTCCTGGGTAACATTCCAAGAGGATCGGGCTGTTTTTGTGAGGTGACCAAGTTTCTTGCATTTTTTTTATAAGTTTGTAGTAGCAAACGAGTATGCCGTCCACCTGATGGTAAGTGGTCACTGTCGCCCATGGACTCCTGTAAGCAATGTCATATAGAATATGAAGTTCTATCTAAACTCAATTACAGATGAATTGCTACTCCCGAGGACTAAGATGCTTGGTTCATATAGAAATGTGTCGGCAACTACACCCTTTCATTGAAACGCAACAACTGCTTCATGCTAGAAATAAGTGTGGCAGTGGTACTTCCCCGGGCAAACTACACTGGTTCTACCACCTATAAAACATGGTTTTTAAGCTATACTGAATGTTAAAAATTATAATGTTTGCAAGATGGTTGAACCAAGTTTCACACTATTATCATCTACCTATCTCTGTAATAGAAAGTTTGTGACTGACTTCTGGTAGAACCCCTTTTGTATGAAGTTGGGTATGGATGTGCTGGATACTGACTACTTACCATCACATGGACTGCATGCTTATTTTTTATAAGATTGAAATAGCATGCATTCCACCTGATGGTAAGTGGTCACTGTCGCCCATGGACTCCTGTAAACAACTTCATATAGATCATGAAGTTCAATACAGAACAAGTCAATTACAGAAGCAGTTCTTGCTTCACTCTTACTGCTTTCTGCTACTTCAATCATATTAAAGTTATAAATGCAACAGTTTGTGAGGATTTATGTTTTTCATACTCTTTCACTGAAGAGCTACTAGTCAGAATCGTCTGAAAAGTCCCACACATGTAGTTTATTACCTAGATTAATACATAGATTTAACCTAGGTCAACCGGTTGATGACCCGCGTGGCGGACGCGATACCATACTGGTCTGATGCTCAATGGCTCCCGGGTTTGATTCCCGGCCAGACAGGTATCTGAATGATGAGTTTAGATTCATGTTCTGGGTCTGGGTGGTTGTGTATTCATCTTGTGTGTATCCATGATATCCACGACACATGAGAGAATTCTAGTGTGGGACTATGACTGTAGAAAGCGTGTTTAAGAATGCTCATTACCATGATAGACATAATCAAAGTAGATCAATATACGAGAATAACCTAGTTGTATATAATGATATAAATATATGAATAATAAATATGAATAATAAATAATTGTGTTTCAGTGGCTCACATGACCAAACAGCAATGTTGTGGGTGTGGAATGTATCTAAGAACTCAGTGGAGTGTGTCATCACATGTCGAGGTCATGATAAGGGTGTGGAGTGTATAGCTGTGTCTGCTGATGCCAAAAGATTTGTTACTGGTGGCTGGGACACTAATATTTGTTTGTGGAGTGCCAGTAAGTGATAAACCATTTTAATAAATATGGTAGTACTAGCTCTAACCGCAGCTCCGCCTGCATTCAAATCAATGTATCACAAAGTTTTTCCCATTTCACCCACTTAGGGGTTGAATTTCATAAAATTCCTTCTTAGTGAGCATTTACCTTAAAAGAATCAGCATGCAAAATTTAAAATTCCTAGCACTTGTAGTTTCTGAGATTTTGTGATGAGTGAGTGAGTGACCTTTCGGTTTTATATATATGGATGAGTATTTATTAATTTATTTATTTATTTATTTAATTACATGCCAACAGCAGTACACACAATACATTCTATAGTACAACTGTTATAAATACAAGTCTGGTGTGAGAGCCAATTATAGGCATGAATAGCATTAATGTAACTATTTGATATGATAACTAGGGTGACAAATTTAAACTACCTGCGACCGTTACAGAGTATGGTAGGATAATTTGCTAATAGAAAACAGAAAAAATATCTGTCAATAAAAAAGAATATCACAATTGTTAATATAATAATTGCCTGATTAGCATTTCATAGCTTTTGTGAAAACTATTTTATATGGGTAGGTTTTGAGTCCTAGGGTTTAGGTCAAGAGTGCATCAATAATCAATTATAATGTCATTGCATTATGCTTATAATTTTTACAACAATTATAATTACATTGATTTAGTTACTTAGGTTGAAATAGGATATTGATGCATCTCCTGAAATAAATCCCTTGTATTGCCTGCTACCCTGTATGTTTAATTAAGAAAGCATTGTTCTGAACAAATATTACTTGCAAAGTTTACAAATATGTGGTACTATTTCCATAGCTTGAACGTTAACTTTAATAGACATTACTATGTGTTGTTTAGTGTTAAGTAGCTTGTTATTTTGAAATGTTATGAATATTCAGGTACAACCCATTATTGTCCCACTGCTGGGTACAGGTCTTCTCTCAGAATGAGAGAGTTTTAGGTCATAGTCTACCGCGCAGGCAAAGTCTGAATTGGTGGACTTCACACACCTGCAATAACTTCTTTTTTTTTTTTAAAGAACTCTCGGGTGTGTAGTATTTATTCCTCACGATGATTTCCTTCACCGAAAAGCAGTGATAATTAATTTCTAATACGCACATAAACCCTAGCAGGTTTGAACCACGGACCTCTCGATTGAGAGGGCAAGTTTCAACCATTAGACTATCACTGCTCTGTTATGAATATTATGAATGTTAAAACCTAGATAATCTAGTAACTGAATAGTAGTACCAGTAGTAACCTAGTAGGTACCTAAAAACAAAAAAAAAATAGTATATGTATACCTATTCATTTACATTTTAAAAAATACTAACAAGATTATTATGTTTCAGGTTTAGATGATGTTGATCATGTACCTGATAAGAAGAAAAACAAATCAGAGCATGGGAATTCAAAAGTAAGTATGATTTTCCTGTTAGATGTAAAGCAATGTGGACAAATTTGAATATTATCTGTGGTTCAGTTTTATAAGGCAATCATCTGAATCCTCAGGAATAGCAACACGTCTGTGGTTGAATACACATAGAACCTTTATTCCATATGGAGTTACTTTCAGATATTCAGATAGACTGTGCGCCCATTTGCAATTTCAATCATATAAAAAAAAATCATAACTTTTGTTATAACATAATTTAAATTAATACATACATTAGTTAAAAATATTATTATTTGTTGTAGGTTCAAAAACCTCAGTCAACATTACAAGGGCACAAGGAATGTGTGTCTGGTGTGCAGTGGATGGACTACAATACAGTACTATCAAGTGGTTGGGACCATTTACTGAAGATATGGGACTGTGAACTGGGTGGTATTAAACAGGAGATTGCTGGTAGGCATCTAAGATAGTTTACTAGTTACTGTGTCAGTGTTAAGAAGAATGTATTCATTTGTATAAACCCATTTAAAGTTTGTTCAATAATAAATACTAGGATTACGAGTCACGGAATACACATAAATATGGATGTAAAGATATCTTCGTCAACTCATTATTGTCCCACTGCTGGGCACGGGTCTTCTCTCATAATGAGAGAGTTATCGGCCATAGCGAATTGAAAAATACCTTGATACTATACATATACCTAATATTATAGTTGCGTGGCGTCCTCTCGCCACTCGTCAAAAGATGGCGCTAATAGTATTTCTGAATCACGCTATCAAAGTATTTTCAATATTCAGCATATATACAAGTACCGAACAGAGACTAATGGAGTACGGCCGCTCTCCAGACATGATCACCGAGCCTAGCGGGAGATGTACCACTGCCAAAGTCCTATACGGTGACAATAAAAAACATAACGGTACAATTATATAGAAATACTGGGTTATTGACGACCCGCGAGGCGGAGCGGTTACTATACCGGTCTGACGCGCATTGGGTTCCGGGATCGATTCCCGGCCACACAGGTATCTGAATGATGAGTTTAGATTCATGTTCTGGGTGTGGGTGTTTATGTATTCGTCTTGTGTGTATCCATGGCACCGTCGACACAGGAGAGAATCCTAGAAAGCGTTTTTTTCCGATTTGGTCATATCTATCACGATAATAGGTAAGTATCATATGTGTAATCTAAGTTATAAAGTATCTCGACGGTCCTCTAGAACCAAATTGTATATGAAAAATTACCAATTTGCAGTATGAAACTTAGAAGTTTAGTGGACATACAAACATTGATTACTTACGCCAAGAAAGACGATCTATGGAAAATCATTGTAATAGAGTTATTAAGAATTTATCAAATAAGTTCCTAAATAGCTATTACAATAAAAAAAAAGGTGTGTGTGCGATTCACACACGATAGAAGTGAAACTTCAGTAAATCGAGAAAATAATGGTATTAGCTCACGTACTTTTCACATATACTAACACACGTTAAATGCTCAAATACAAGCAAGTATTAAACAGTGTGCTCTCTCGCTTTGGTTCACTAATTACAGGCGACTATGCTTAGAAGACGGGAGTGGGGACGTGTGTATATTTCTGTCTCATTCTTTACCGGCTTCATTCTACACATTTTTGTATTTGTGTCTCTTACCTGTCGTTTTTTCCGTTGCATCAGGTTTGAAATCACAACGATTCTAAAGAAGTTTCACTTCAATATAATAATTAACAAAGCTTCATACTGTAAATTGGTAATTTTTCTTATACGACTTTGTTCTAGGGGCCCGTCGATGTATGTGCCAAATTTTAGCGAAATCCGATCGATAATTTTGCGTGAAAGAGTAACACACATACAATATACATCCTCATCGTCCCTGTAGCCTCGGGGTCAGAATAGGACTACGGTATCCCCTGCCTGTCGTAAGAGGCGACTAAAAGGGGCTTCTGGGGTTGCAGACGGCTAGAGTGGGAGCTCGAACCGTTCGGTCAGGCAATCCCTGGAAGGACGGCGGTATGTGTGGTCGCATACCGTCGTAAAGACTAGACGGAGCGGTGGGCCCAGCCGCCCATCTGGGAGGAGCCCGATGGGGCAGCGCGCTCGGAGGATTCCGGTTGAAGTCGTTTCGAGATCCCGGAGTCCTCCTTTTCAGCGCCGAGGACGGTCACCGGGGGGGTTTTAGTGCGGTAAAAATCCCACATAACCCTGCGTCGTTCCCACGGCGTCGGGTACCTTTAGAAGGTTTCCCCCTCGAAAACAAAAAAAAAAATACATCCTCATAGACTTCGCATTTATCATATTAATAAGATTATGATAATTTCAGGTAATAAGGCATTCTTTGATGTGGACTGGTCACCTCTTAATAACAGCATGATAACCGCATCAGCTGATAGACACATTCGTCTATATGATCCGAGATCAACAGGTAAATTACTTATTTAGTTACCAGTGCAAGTCACTGTGAAGGTGGTAGAATCAGTGTAGTTCGACCGGGGAAGTACCACCGCCACACCTATTTCTAGCGTTAAGTATTTTTTGCGTTTCTATGGAAGGGTGTGGTTGCCGGCACACTTTTATATGAGGCGACCGTCATAGTCCTCGGGAGTAGCAACGCATCTGTGATTGACTTCAGATAGAACCCATGTTCTGTATGAAGTTGATTACAGATGTCCATGGGCGGCAGTGACCACTTACCATCATGTGGACTGCATGCTCGTTTAATACATCAGTCAGATAAAAAATGTCGATGTAGTGTCTCTGGAGATGGAGAAACATGCATGCAATACAGTTATGGTAAATGATAACATTTTTTGGTGGTAAATTTGTTTGTCTTATCAAACCAGTAAGAAGTATTAAGCAAGCAGAATTAACGACCTAATACCTCGTAATTAACTTAAATTATTTGCTGGTTTATATATATCGTCAACCCATTATTGTCCCACTGCTGGGCATGGGTCTTCTCTCAGAATGAGAGAGTTTTAGGCCATAGTCCACCGCGCTGGCCAAGTGCGAATTGGTGGACTTCACACACCTCACAGAACTTTTTTCTAAAGAATTCTCTGGTGTAACCTACACACCTGAGAATCCTCACGATGTTTTCCTTCACCGAAAAGCAGTGTTAATTAATTTTTAATACGCACATAAATCAGTGGTGCGTGCCTGGGTTTGAACCTCGGACCTCCCGATTGAGAGGGCCAGTTACAACCATTAGGCTATCACTGCTTGTTTATGGTGAGCCATAATTGCATGGGAACCCTGACAACCTATTTAAATATATTATATATCTCTACATTTCTTACGATAAAATCATTTCAGAAAGCATTGTAAAAGCCACCTACACATCTCACACTAACTGGGTGCAGTCTGTGCGCTGGTCGAAGACCCGGGACACACTGTTCCTGTCCGCCGGGTACGACAGCAAGGTCAAACTATGGGATACGAGAAGGTAATTAGATGCCAAAAATGATTACAGCTTTATAAATTTATCCTGGTTTACATAATACACGTAGTCATTTCATTTCTATGTGCATTCTATTAAATATTTCCTATCTTCTCGACACTCCCAGGTTTCCATGCAGTTTTTAATAAACATTTAAAAGTTTCAATAAGCTTTGATAATTTGTTTGTAATGTAATAATACATTTACGAAGTTTGTCAATAAATAATATATCCTTTCATTATAATAAATAATATATCTTTTCATTACCTTATGTTTATTAGCCAAAGAAGTCTACAAATTCTACAAGACTACAAAGAAGTTTAAAAATCGTTTATTTTTGGTAACTTCGCACAGTCCACCTGATGTAATGGTGCTGTCACACTGCTGTTTAAAAATGTTTACAAACGTTAGTAAACATTTGTTAAGAAACGTACGATCACAATGCTAGAAAATGTTTTCGTGTTAGATAATGTTAGTAAACATTTCTAAGACTATTCATTTTCAAAAAAGGTAACTGTAAATGCCCAAATCCTTGATATAATCTTTAGCAAGCATTTTCCATCAGTGTAGGAGCACTTAAAAACATTAAACAATTCCTAACAGAATGCAACAATTCCTAACATTTGTTACGAAATGTATTAGTGTTAGAAAATGTTTGTAAACATTTATAAACAGCAGTGTGGCAACACCTTAAGGTAGCAATGATTCGCTTGATGTATGAGAGTTTACAGCTGTTTTTATACTGATTTTTTTCAGCCCGGTGACTCCCCTATACGATTTAAGTGGCCATGAAGACAAAGTTATGTGTTGTGATTGGTCGAACCCATCTCTACTTATCAGCGGCGCATGCGACAATACTTTGAGAATATTTAAATCTAAATACGCCACTGGAGGCGCCCAATGATGATTGTGAGCATGTTTGGTTAATTATTTATAAGTAAATTTTTGTATACACATTTGTTGTATTTTTTGTATGCTAAATATGTTTAGCTCATTGAATCGTATTGAATATAGGTACTATCATAATGGTAAGTATAGCAAAATGAGACTCTCAGCTATGAAGGGGTAAAAGAAAAAGATCTGCTAGACTTTGGGCCTAAACTTTCATTCTGAGAGAAGACCCGTGCCCATCAGTGGGCCATTAATGTGTTGATGAGAGAGATATATCTTCTAAAGAGTGATCCTCAATAAATATACTCTGACATTGGTTAACAAAACAAATTGCTACTACTGTTTGAAGACCCTGTCTTTTCTCGTGTTTCTAAGTTTAACCCATTATACATCCTCCTCTTATACGTCCATGGTTACACACAATTTTTGTATTTGGAAATGGCGATTTAATCTAACAAACCAGTCTCATGACGATCACCCCAAGAAAGTAATACAAATAAATATATCGTGGCTTTAAGTTCTACCGCGGATCTCAAAATTAGCAATATTTCAGGAGAGCAAATAAATTGTCTCAAATAGTTATTTTTAAGTCTATAACTGCCAAATAAATATATTGCGTTTAAAATATTAATTTAATCATATTAAAATAATATTTTTTTATGAAAATGTAACATAATTATGTTCCTATATTATTTTGAGATACCAATATTTTATTACTCAAAATGGGCATTTTTGAGTTACGTGGTGTTAGTACTTAAGCGACGATATTCTATTGTCTTTACAAAGATTAATTTATTTGATCTGATCTATTTGGCTAAAAAATATTTATGTTCTATCTCGTAATCGAAGTTTAAAATTCTAAACGCTAATCGCTTTTTAAATTCATAGCCCCACACTAAGATTTCTCTTGTGTCTTGAGTGCCATGGAGACACAAAGACAAATGTATAAATACCCAACCCAGAACAATAATCTAAATTCATTAGATACCTATCTGGCCGGGGATTGAACCCGGATCCCAAGCGGAGTCAGACCAGCGTGGTAACCGCTTATCCACGCGTATCGTCAAAAATCAAACTTGCTTTAACTCAATCAAATGATTTTAAACTTGCTGTCGGGGTTGGAGTCTTGAAACAAATATTTAAAATGCTCATACCATCTGTCCAATCGGTGGGTAGTATACTACGTGATGGAAGCAATATGGCTGTGTGAGCGTTGTTAAAACGACCACTGCTAAACGGCTCGTACAAATATGTGTGAAACTTATTACCTTTAATTTTGTGTTAATCGTCAAGATATAAACTATTTTGACCGAGGAGGTACTACAAGTTCTATCGTAATGTAGTTCTTGCGTTTCGGTGGAAGGGTGTGGTTGCTGCCACACTAATATGAGGCGACGATCTTAGTCTTCGGGAGTAGCAACGTATCTGTGATTGACATCATATAAAAAACGGTTGTTTTATATGAAGTTGCTTACAGATACCAATGGACGGAATTGAACACTTACCATTAAATGGACTGCATGCTCGTTTGCTGCTGCAATCGGAATAAAAAAGTGTACTAAAAGTGTGTGGACTAAAGTGAAGCCTTCCTCTTCAACGAGGTGTGTGTGTTGTGTGGACAGAACGCTTTGCCAGGATCCAGGGAGAAGAGGCGCCACGGCGGACCGTACGTGGCTAATCGTAAGTACATTCTATATTCCGATAGCAAGAAACAAGTCCCAAATTATTGTGGAACTAATCAACTACTATTATACTGCAACTGGGTCGAAATATCAGTAAAAATAATTATATAAGAATTCATAAACCGCATAAGACTAAAATTATATACTATTAAACTAATTAACCGCCGAGGCCTCGGTGACAATCTTCTTCCTTACGAGAAGGCGGTTCTCTCACATTTTCTATCAATCCCTATCAATTCGGGGTATCAGTAAAAAAACAAAATAAAGTAGTCTTAAAATGCTAACTATCAAGTTATAACAAATTTGCCAAGTAAAAGGTTTCCACAAAAATGTTACTCATTAAAAACAGGATGATGCATTAAAGTGTGATTATTTTTTGAAGGCATAAAAGTCATTGGACTTTAATGCCTTAAAAAACATAACATAGTGATGTTATGTTATATTGTATTAAAAATCGTTACTCAGAGGGCTACACCAAACGAGTTTTATTGCAACTGAGCAGTTATAAAATATACCGATACGTAACAGTGTAAACTTTGATGTAGCAACGAATATAACAATTTTAGCATAAAAATCTTTTCAGATGTTTGTATTTCAATATTGTATGTCTATCAAAAATATGCTGAAAATATAAAAATAGCAGTTGACAGAGATCATATTAAGTAAATTGGATTGTAGGGTAGGAAGGAAAATAAATTCTAAAATAACGTACTAGATTTGGTTTTGCTTGTTTTATTTCAATCATTTGCTCTTACAAAATATGTTCAATGCAAAGGAACATGACTCGTCACAATAAAACATGCTTCTTAGTACCTTTGTTTTTATCTATATATTAATTTAGTTTCCATTCAGCATAACTATAAATAATGCGGGTCACATAAAATGCTCATAGCACAATATAGAAACTTGCAAACACTTTGTAACAAAATAGATAGATAACTTTCCTCTATGTATTTTCTCTGCGAGAAATGCTTTAAACTATTATCATAGTTATGCCAAACCTCACATCGTAACACAACGAAGAACATGTCCCTTAAAAATATTCTTTCTTACCAACAATTTCATCTTTTTTTTTACATTTTATGAAATTTTTATCTTTGCATTTCGTATTTCTAGTCTACCTAACTAAATTTTTATCTAAACTATGCTACCGTCTAGACTAGTTTGCTGGGTAGAACACCACACTATATTAATACACATTGGACAATTACATTCGTATCAACTCCGACTCGACAGATTTTACTTTTTTTTCATTTAATTTTCTTTCTTTACACTTAGTCAACTACATAACAAAAGAGGTGAAAGCAATACTTGTTGAACTGAAACTTATCGAGAATGTGTTCACTAATTCTTAGTTTCCTTACGCTAGAGTGGCGTGCGCGCGGCTGGCTCGCTTCAGTCCAAATTAAATTAATTAATAAACTAACAAAGGAAACTACCCTAGAGCCCGCCAGCGCACGCGCTCGCCCGCCACTAATATATTATTCTAACGTCCTAATCTATCTATCTTAGCGTCGAAACATTTTCTTTCTATTCTAACCTATCTATAGTTAAGCCTAGGGTCTACAACTAGCCATCGATTCGTCGTCACTCCTATAGCTTCACTTCTTTCAAAACGATCTCGAGCGTTCTCTTAATATTAAATGACTTATTTTAAAACATTTACTTAACACTTCAATTTTACTCGTCGACATGATTTTAAGTTGTATCGTAGTTTTGGTATTTAGGAATCTGTTCCTTGTATGCTTTGTGCTCATTTGCCTCGGATATCCCGTACACAACGACAACCCTCCACCTCCGACCGTAATCTCATCGTAACGTATATTTATCACACATGCAGAGAATGTCGAAGCGCGTCTAATTAGGAACATCTACGATTGTATTCTCCAACTGAATTACCTCATGTGCGAAAAATGCAACGATTAGACAGCCACATTGTTTCGTTAAGTTGACGTACAAAATACTTTAACATAGTCTTTACATTACCACTACGTTTACGAATACGGTAAGTTCTCTATTACCTGTAAAAATATCGTGTGAAGCACATGCAACTGCTTAAACTGTATTCACATCTGATCATTACTTATAAACGAAGCAAAAGGCACTACCATCAAATTAATTTTATTGCTTATATTGAAGGAAGCCTTAGAAAAATAATTTCGTGCTGTAATACTTTTCCTTTTGACGGTGTTTCTCTACTCACGATTTACACGCTACGAGATCGTGTCTATGTATGATTTACTTAAAATAAATTGGTGCGAGTTACTCTGATTATTGCATTATACAATTTTATCGGAACATCGATTTGCACTATGGAATGAAATAAACATACTTAAGTCTTACTTAATGGACACGGAATAGGATGGGTTACATACACTTTATAGCCACTAACGACTGAAACATTAGGGATTAGCATCACATTTAGACATTTACACAATAAAATAATGCTTTTAACATTTTGACATTAATTTTAAATGCAAAGTTTAGCGGAAATATCTATCGGAAGACTGCTTTTACAGGAAGCCACAGTGTACGTCGAACACTAAACGATCGAATTACTTAACTAAGTACCACGCGCGGTGTGGTACATTGCACTTCGTGGTTAAATTTTCACAAGTAAGGCGGTTTTAGTCAGTTCAATAAATTTGGCTTTATCAGAAGTTGCAAGGAACTCTGAACTTCGGAGTATTATGGCTCAGTCCGTTTCGCTCGTGCGTTAACCTAACAAAAATCTCACTTCTCATTAGCCTTGTGACGCGAGTTTACACGAACTGTAGGGGGCTACTAGCTTGGAGCATTTACGTGTAGGTAGGTAAAGTTAGTTCGTTTGATGTTTAAACATTGTAAGTTGTACGTTAGCTTAATATATCAAATGTTTCGCTTAGCTTCAAGTTATATCACGTTTTTAGTTTTCCAAATTTCGGACTTCATTCGTATCATTTGAAGTAGGTTTTTTTTTATTTGACTGAAGTAGCAAACGAGCATGCAGTCCACCTGATGGTAAGTGTTCACTGCCGCCCATGGACATCTGCAGTCAACTTCATCCAGAACATGGGTTCTATCTGAAGTGAATAACAGATGCGTTTCTACTCCAGAGGACTATGATGGTCGCCTCATACAAAAGTGTGCAGGCAACCACACCCTTCCATCGAAACGCAAGAAATGCTTCACGTTAGAAATAGGAACGTATGACGTTATGCTCGTTTCTACGCTACATAACACGTAAATTCTCTAGGCCAGCATCCACTGGAAATAGTCGAAAATTATTGTGATCGCACTATCAGGCAGTCAGCTATAACATTGTGAAATGCCTTCTCAGTAAAAATCATTCAAGTTAGTATTTCTAAAACAGCCAGTTCATTAGGAGAAACATATTCATGAACTCAGTTACGCTGCTAAGTTACCCAAAAGCAAATTACAAAACATATTTGAGCCTATCCCTGACGGAAGAAGTAACACAATACAGATCTACTATTCACTCAAACTCTACTTTATTCATTCAAAACCTGTAGATATCTATCTCAGTTCCTGTATCGTTTAAAGTGGGTTCACAGGTTTTGAATAAAGGTTGCCGCTTAAACGTCAGTTAAAATACAGTTATATATCAAACATTTATCTAGTCTTCAGTCCCTGAGTTGTATAAATATTTTCCTACTTCTTACTCGACTTTAATGATTTGTATACTTTGGTTCTGATGAAACTCTTGACGTGCCAAAATAGAATTAAACAGTTGCGATATAGTAGGCTTTTACTCGTACCCATCAACAATGTATATACATGTATACATATCCATGTATAATTTATATATATTCAATATAAAAATATCAAATTTTATATAAAGTCATAAAGTGTACCCAAAACCTACGTGATGGTACAAAACGTGTTCGTCTGCACCAAAAGGCGCTTACACATGGATTCCGAATCCGTTACAATTTATAATGTGGAAATCAATCGTGTAAGTAATTTTCGTTTCGTGTCTAGTGGAATGTGCCGACCGCCTAAAAAATAACAACTACAGTTGATTCAGTACATGATTCTCAAAAAAGGATCACCTCATTCACGTATTTAACATGAGTTCCAACGTACAAAAATTTGTATAGACTCGTAAAATGTATAAATAGACTTTACATACAACTGCTTATTGCTAAATGTCGCTGTCGTCAGCTCGTAGGCCGGGGCTGGCGGACCGCCGCCCCCTTTAGCAAGTCGTACACTTTTGCTTTACTACTATTAACATACCCGGAATGGACAGTGACGTACAGACCTGAGTCACTGTTCTGTTCTGACCGGAGTTCTGCTGGTTGATCTTGTTTAATACTTCTATTGGAAAACTTTTTTAAATAAAAGGTAAATACTGCTCTTAAGGGAATTAGTATAAACAATTGAATAAAATTGAAGTCTATGTGTCTGTCTGTCTCTGCGCCTATGACCATTCCGAACCTGCTATTCAAACATTCAACGGACTACTACGTTTAGGGATACAATGTGCATGAATCAAAACTTGGATCAAGAAATAACTATTTGAAAATGTACGGTATACATAAATTCAGTCTGTACTTGGGTTTGGCAACGACGTTTCCTTTATTCTTAGTGTATATGTATCGCGTAAACGAAATCGCTATCAAAATTATCCACACGCATATAATGATCGCTTGTAACTGTCAAGCTGTAAATCGCTTCGTACAATGAATATGGTATATGAAAAATATGTTGTCTAATAACTACGTGTACACCAACGTTGAAATATGTCGCGAATACCCATTGTTACGTTAGTTAGACGTCAAATTCTTAGAAGACCTAAGCGGCTAAAATCTAGGCACGTGATGGTCGAATATTATACTTACACCGTAGAGTCTGCTAAGAATCAACGAAATGAGACTACGAATTCCCTTACATGCGGGTATTCGCGATCTATGGAAGACTGCACCAGTATGAATGAAGTAAGGTAGATAATACTGTATAGTTTATCGGTATAGTACCATTTTCCAAATAAAAACGATTAAAGCACCATGCCAAACGCATTTTGAACATACATATATATAACACCTTATTCACGACCGTAATCCCACAAGGTGGTCAAAAATATCTACACCGAATTTTATCTGTCGTAGTATTAGTTAATTTATACCATAGTATAAGAAAAAATACCCATAACTAGGACAAAATCAGCGTATATAACAATCCATAACGTGCTCTAAAGACTATCTGAAGACTTAATCAGTCTCGGGACTCTTTCTTTCTTATACTATGACCATCTTCCAATTCGTAAAGATCAGTTGTCTAACTATAACAAGACCAAAGAGTTACTCTTTTTATTGTATTTTAGAAATACCTAATTTCATTGAAGATTTTCAATCTTCGCAATATTTTTACCGCATGAATTTCTATACGTTTTCAACCTCATTAAACACGTCTTTCAAAACATTACACTTCGTTAGTTACACTTGTTCTTTTACATGATATGACCATTTCTGATTATCTTTCTATACCGACCGTTTTAGATATTGCTTACGCATTCTTTTATCAATCGTGATCAGGAAAACGTATTTTGTTACGAAGGAAATCATAAAATAATTTTCATAATATATATACCTTTATAAATATCTAAGAACTTTAAAATCCGGATTGCACATTTTTGTTCGGTATCAATGGTAATTACGCGTTAAAAAATTCCAGCTATCTTACATTATATGACACTGATCAAAATAATAAAAACGTAATTTCCATCTTGAGGAAAGAACTAAAATTTTAAAATTCAATCATGAAATAAAACTATGCTAAAATAAATACCTAACTATCTTAAATAATCTTGTCAACATGTTCAAAACCTGCGCCTAAAATCTTATACTTTAATTTTCATAAAACAATAATAAAATTATAATGTAAAAACACATTTAAAATTGTAGCTATATCTATACATCAAATCCTCTCCTCGAACCGTCAAAAGACCTCATCAAAACATCACAGCGAATCGAACGTCCAGCGTAAAGCTAAGAGGATCGAAGACGAAGCCCGTCGAGAAAATAAATAGTCGAAGCGATAGTTTAGGTAAAATTAGGCTTAGGCACCGGCGACGGAGGCGTCGCGAGCGGAGCTTTCGATGAAGTCTATAACGGCCGCAAATTAAAACTAAAACAAATTAACATCGTAAAAGTCACAGTTGCTTTGATATTTGGCTCGTGAACAGCATGGATTGTTTTGGAGGGCGCTCTACTTGGTCGGGTAGGGCTGGTAGGCCTCGTCTGGCGACGCCGCCGTGGACGCGTGTTCGCTCTCCATGGGCATCTGGATGATGGGCGGAGTCGGCCCCGTGAAGTACTGGTACGGGTGCGACGCGAAGTACTGCAACATATCAAACGATTACAATTGCAATCTCGCTCTCAATTAAATGTCGCTTGCAGACGATGTTGTACACTCATTTAGAGGTGTAAGAATACTTATTTATGCTCGGAGTAAGATGTTATCAATTACATTTAAAGGGAAGGGAAGTACACAAATTTCAATTAGTTTATAAAATAAAAAAAAAAACTATATGAAATTATGAAATGTAACATTCTTTGAAATTATTGGCATTTGAATTTTATTGTACAAAGTGAACAAGAGGGGCCCGGTAGCTAAAAGGTTATAAATGGGGTTTTCCAAGCAAAAGCATTTACATTTTTAGATATTTAGTAAAACTATTTTCCATCGTCTGCAAGCGGCATCTCTTGTGAACACCGAAACAACATCAAACTATGCGTCTACTACATCGATAGGCATTTGTTTTATAGTAGGTAAGCGTGCTTTTATGCAGTGTTTTTTGAATTTTGACTGGGTACTATTGTATTTTATTTGAAGAGTTTAATTGCGGAAGCCAGAGATCAGCAAGTAATTTGTCATAAGCGTTTGGATACGGGCGACCATGTTAGGTGCGAGTCATAACGGCTAATAACACTCACGTATAACTCATTATCCGGCCTTAAGCTGTCCCAGTTTACCTGGAAAACAGAGAATAAATCTCAGTCGTTTCTTTTTTTCTTTTGACTGAACTTCCTCTTTGCTTACATCGCATTAGGTTTTAAGGCCGTTCTAAACAAGTCAGGAGATCTTATTTAAGTGGATGACCGTTTGCCAATATTAGATTGTAACACCAATATTTCTTGTTCTCTAGTAGACTTGATATTTAAATACAGCTGAAACTATGCTGGTTGGTTCAGTAGCATTTGTTTTTATCTTTTCATTCTATCATATTGCTTTTATGTTGCCTAAAACGACTACTAGTTAAAACTATAGTATGGGAATGGCAAATACGATACTAATGCTACGAAATTTAAAATCTACTCCATATTACTTTACTTTGTCTTTGTTATACTTTCAGCTATTACAAAATGTACAAACGTTTCTGTTAACATATGAGAATGCGAGTTGGCAAGCTTTCAGTATATTATTTTTTGCCTTTGCTACTCACTTGCTCAAAAGCTTAACAAATGAGATGATTTTATATCGAATTTAAAATACATAGGACTATCAACGCTTACTTACGCTTTAAATGCTTAACAATTAAAAGAAACCCCAAAACTACGTCATACTTGCCTCAAAAGTAGTAAAAACCGTCGAAATTGGAACTTACGTCAGCACTTACATATTGGCTGGGCACAGAGTCAATCGGTATGTGTGCGGGATGGGGATGCGGTGCGTGGGGATGGGCGGGTGGTATGAGAGCGGCGTAGGGCGCGAGCCAGGCGGCCGGCGCGTGGTGGTGGTGCAGCTGCGGGTGGAAGGCCGCCACCCCGTACATCCCGGAGCCGCGGTACACGCCGCACTCCCCGCCAGCGCCGGCGCCGACCCCGCCGGCGTACATGCCGCTCACGCTCATTGCCTGAAAGTTGGAACGCTTAAAACACGCTCGCAAGGCCAAATGGTACATCTAAGGAGGTTGAAGCATACTACGATTAAAGGAGATTTTTGGTTAGGGGCCGTTCAAGTATTACGTAAGCACTACTGGGGGGAAAGGGGGGCTTTTGTTTTGCTTATTTTGGATGAGAGGGGGGTAGGGGGGTCTAGATGATGATTACGTCACCGCTAGTTATTACTTTTTTACGATATTGTACAAAAAAATACATTTTTAATTAAAAAATGTTTACGTAAGCATGGGGAGAGGGGGTTAGAGCTCTGCTTGCTTTTGCTGACAAGGGTGATAAGGGGGGGGGGGATAAATAATTTTAATAAATCTGCTTACGTAATATTTGAACGGCCCCTAAGATCGTCACATAATCAGATCATTTCGTATGTTTTATAGGCAACATTGTACGATATAAAGAGAAATCTAGTAAACTATGACGAGTTTATAATAAATAAAACTATTTTGTAAGTTTTGTAAGTAAGATTGTATAGTTAGTTTTGAAAACTCAATCAATTAACAAATTAAGAATTAATTGTCTTATATCTTAGATATAGTTATTAGGCATAAAATTTTGAGTTAATAAAGAAATTGTAAAATATCTCATTGTTAAAAGCATGGAAAATTGAATTGCAGCTTACAATAACGGTCAAATTCCAAGCAATTAGGAACCCTTCATGCTGAAGGTTAAGCCAGTAAGTCAGGAGTGTTAGGAGGGCGAAGTTAGTAGCGTAGGAAGGGTCAACAACATTCACCTACTGCTCTGCTGTGTAACTTTGAAAACGAACACCAGCAGAACAGTAGCATTTGGTATTAGTAATATGATAATTCATTACCATTATTACCTGCGTGATCGAATCGTTATTGTCTCGCCACGCTCTACCATTGTTGTCTTGTTTGTTATACAAAGACTTCTTCTTATTGCCACCATCGGCAAACTTCACTAGCAAAGGTTCCTTGGCACCAGGAATAGGGTTGCCATTGAACATCTGAAAACAAAATGACAACTGTGTAAATTTGTATATTTTTGAAAACATACTAGGTATAGAGAAAAATATATCATATAACTTTTAGTATATTCACTGAATACTCAGCCTAACCTAACCTATCCTTAGTATGAGTTAATGTTTCCTCAAAATAAGCATTGTACTTGTTTTCACTCATCATTTCAATGTACTAACCGAATTGATCTCCTTTTTTTGAGGTCAGTTACGAGCAAGAACAATACCTACTACTTCTGAGGAAACTTAATAAATTGTCCTCAGGTTCTTACACCTACGTGCGGTAAAGAAGGAATGAAGGTGTCAGATTCTATATGACTACGAAATTTCGTTGTAAATTGCAGTGTTATATTAATATTGAACGAAGCTCTGACTGAAAAGACCATAATAATATATATACGAAGTCATCAGTTACTAAGATATAGAGTGTATTATTAAATTAATATTCTGATCTAGGCTTATGTAGTAGTTATTATAAGAGAGGCGGCCCAAATACTTGTGTAAATCATTCCAGGAATATAATGTGTGCCTTGTATATATTATTATGTATGTGCTAAGCCTCCGATATGAATCAGTTGCACAGATACTAATGTAATGTTACATCATATAATTATAGCTGGTCTTTTTTATCATACTGATGTTTATTGTCATTCAAATTGTAGGTATTAGCATTCAAATAACAGCTGAGAGCCTTCATTGTTTGATTGAAACGCATTTGATAATTTCGGGATGTGATAAAAGAATCCCAATAAATAAAGTTCTTAGCTTAATACTAAAATACGATACTTCAAATATTATATTTTAATATCGATTGCTGCCTGGGCGGGGCACGAACCTGGATTTTCTTGCATGTCGAGCGGATATGGTAACTACTGCTTCACGCGTATTGACATATAATATGTAAATATATATCAGCCATGCGTAATACTATGTTATTCCTGCGGCTTTTCCCGCCGCGCACTGAAAATTCTATGTATTCGGGTCATAAATTATATCTTTGTGTCAAATTTCAGCGAAGTTCGACCGGTAGATTTTGCGAAAGGGTAACAAACACACACATATATATATATATATATATATATATATATATATATATATATTCTCAGAAACTTTTACATTTATAATAAAGATAATAGTGGCCAAATTGTTAGTGAGCATTGTCTTAATATTTTACTTGGATAATCTGCTCGCATTTCTCCCTTGACTCCATTCTCGCGAAGCCGACTCCCTTGCTATGGCCGTGGGTGTCTCTCAGGATCCTCGTGGAGACCACTTGGCCAAACTTGGCCAACAGTTGGTCCACATCGTTCTCCTTGAAGTGCGGCGGCAGGTTTGCCATATACAGGTTGGTCGGATCCTGCTCCTGTTGCTGTAAACGCCCCAAGGAAATTGGTGAAACAAACGCTCTGTCAGCTAAGTGGTAGTGACTGTATGAGACTGATTCTATTGAAAATTTAATTTACATTTAATTTTAAGTGATTTGGAATTTTAATTAATTGCAAAGAGATATTTTTGCTAATACTAAGAACATTATTTAAAAAATTAATGATAGGTAAAGTCGTTAAAGACAATGATTACAAAAACATGAATATGTTAGGTTACGTGTCATTATAATTTGTTTTACAGTAATTGTGTCGACTATTGTAGTACAAATGGTGTCTCTATTTGATAAGGAATTTCTATATGTCAGGGTGTCTCATAAATAACTGAAGGTTATTTCAGAGTGTATTGATATTAGCTTGAAGCCCGCATATATTATCTAGACATTGAAGCCAGCTCTGACGTCAGCAGATCGATCTAATATACTATAATATATTATTATTGTTATGTAGATATCAACGACGTGGGCATATACATCAGCATAGATTTTATGAAGCTAGTTAAAAGTCGCATACACACTAATTTAATATTGAAAGCATAGAAATACCCAGAGCCCAATAGCGAAAATACATTGTTATAACGCTGAAGCAAACGATAATAGTACAGAATTAACAGATGAAACGAATGTTTGAAGTAATTTAAGTAAGCGTTATATTGCGCCGGATTGCGTACCATTGATAGATATTGTAAATACTTACAACGCGCTAGTAGGACAGTTCTGTTTGACAATACGTTGACAAACCGAATACCACTCGACTTGGTTCCAAAACGAACTGATAAATGAATGTGTAAATAATCTTAACTTTACAAATAATCCTTTTAATCGCCCATTTAATGTCGATGATCTAAACACTGGACCTAATTGTGTATCTAAACAGGATCAAACAGCTAAAGTCATTATGTGACTCGACAAGAATAATACTAATTTATTCTTCACACAGAAAAGGGGTACTGTACTGATGCTACATATATGCATAGGATTAATTGATAAAATCTAGCAAAACATTTACGATACATAAATATCTTTGCATTTATAATTTAATGGTCAATTTATCGGATAATAAATACAACAGCATCTGTTCAATAGAAACAGGGTGTATAAATACTAAAGCTATATTTAAAGGTAGGCGGAAAGTCGGGAAGGATCAGGACAGGCAATAAGATTAAGTGGAAACTAATCCTGTTAATCCTAATTAATTATCGGGAAATAAATAAGGACTAATGGAAGAAAATTTTAAATTGAAAAAGTTCTAATTTAGGTATTACGTTCTTCGCAAGATAGGTTGGTGTTTATTCGCATTAGGCCCGAAACTCGACTGATGGTAAGTTATGATGAGGCCAGATGCCTAATAGCACGGATGCCTAGAATGAGGTTACTGACTCTTGTTACGAACTGAAATATTAATCGTACTTATATATTTTTTGGTAATATATTGTTGGTACTTGTACGCTTCTCTTTCGAATTCTTTTAGAACTTCAAAGCTGTTATGACTCCAATGAATAACCAGTATCTAACACAATTGCCACAAATTGGATAAAATTTCAATGCATTGATAGATTTTAGTACATGGCTGGATGAACATAAAAGTTAACCACGTAAGGATGAAGTATTTTGGATGAGAGAGCGGGTCGGGAGCAGGCGGTTAGTCATAATAGTATTACTTGCATGCACAACGTACACGGTTCAGTCTACGCAGGAACCAGATACCCACTTTAGCCATCTGGGCCTGAACACCTTTGGCTTGTAATCCTTTAACAGCTGCCTCAGCGGACGCGATCGTTTCAAAATCTACAAAACCGTAACCTGCGGATACAAAGTGAAGAAAGGGTATAATGATGGGATCCTATTAAACTCACCACCTTGTTCCGGCTTAAAGTAAATCATGCTTAATACAGAACATCTAAAAATTTCAAAATGTCAATACATCGATGTGTTGCTAATGATAAAATGCCGATTCAAGCATGATGAAAATGTAATATCAAAAATATTTAGACAAATCATTGTGATGACGTTATGTGCATCTCTCGTAACAATAAGGAACGTATCTGTGCTTCGGTGCATAATATGAAAATGAGACTACAAAGAACACATATGTGTAATAAGTATGAAGATGTTATAAATAAGAATCAAAACGAAACTAGTGTTCGTGCAAATATTGGAAAAATTCTCACCATAGATGGGTTAGTTTAATGAAGGTATATGGTATTCTAGAAAATATTAATATTATTCATTACGAACAATTCTCAGTATGAAATATATTTCAGAAAATAATTACTCCATTACATTTATATACATACGTGAATCTATGCACAGATTAGGATTCACTACAAGTTGTATGCTTATTCTATAGATAAAGTAGTTAATCGGAGGATTATAGATACTTTCTATACGTAGGCAATGTTAGTATTAAGGGACTAACGTCTATTAATGTTGTTTACCTTTACATTTATTCGTATTTTTATCCAGTATTGCTTTAGTTGAAATAATGTTGCCATACCTGAAAATAAGCATTATATTAAAACAAGAAATAGGCTTAAACTTTAGCTTAGGGTCAAATTTCTTAACTTTAAAAAACTTCATGTTATAAATCATTCAAAATTGGCCTATTGGCTTCTATTTTCATAGATAAGTACATAAAAAGGTACATATTTTAAGAAGAGGCGATGTTCAAACTATATTACTGTCTTTTTTATACTCTATCCTCTAACATAATCACTGTTTGCTGACTACCTTTCATTCCAGTTCTCTCTTTTATGTTGCTTGTAGGTACTATATTACTGTTTAACGGATCATTGATGATAGTATACACTGATAGCAAAAAAGTTATAGTAGCCAAAATATTATGGAGTTCACATAATACTCTCATAATATCTGAGTTTACTTCGAGATCCATAGGCTGCAATAGTTACTTAACGTGAGCTTAAGTGGATTACGAATGTGTGGAATAATTCTGCTGTAATGCTGATTTTTTTATAAGTTCAGATATAACAGTACTTTCTGATTAAATAAACGTGAAGTCAAATCAAACTCAGTACCAAAGCACCACCGTAAATAATGGTATGTCAATCGTCATAATTGTTTGTGGGTAGTTTCATTGCGTGGAACAAGATTATTTTTTCTGTTGTTGCTGTTAAAGATAATATTGATTTGTGTAAACCTAAGTAATATTACTTACTAAATGTTACTTTATTCGTGGGTTATATGGATTACTTTATTTGTGTCCTCTTCCATTTGAGAAATGGTTAGTGCGTGTGTGTTTTCACTTAGAGATAGTGTGTAAAATATTCAGCGAGATCCAAAGAGACTTACATCTGGCACATCTGGACAAGATCCTTGTCGGTGGTGTTTTGGCTAAGGCCGCGGATGTATAAATTGGTGCGGCTGAGTTGTTCCCCGCCTGCGCCGGTGGTGGAAGCTGAGGAGGCCGGCGGCGGCGGCGCAGTGCTG
This sequence comes from Spicauda simplicius, assembly GCA_949699795.1. Taxonomy (NCBI): domain Eukaryota; kingdom Metazoa; phylum Arthropoda; class Insecta; order Lepidoptera; family Hesperiidae; genus Spicauda; species Spicauda simplicius. The sequence continues at coordinate 11,262,643 of OX453065.1, forward strand.
AGGCTGGTGGACCGGGTGCCTCCCGCGGAGTTAGAGGAGGAGGAGGACGCGGTATTGGCCGGGGACGCCGCTGTCGGCACCCGGGCTCCGGTCGCGCACCCTCCGCCCATCGTCGCGCCCGAGTACTGTAAGTAAATGCCCTGTATTACGCTTTACGTCTAGTTCTTTGTGCTTAGTTTCGTCCTGCGTACCGATGTATTCTTTTCACAGGTCATAATTAAATAACAAATTCTTGACGAAAATAGTAATTTCTGTAAAATAAGGTATATGTCGCGGGGACTTACGAAGAAACGGATATATTATCTAAGTAAGGCGACATAATAAAGTTTTTCTAGATAGAACTAGAAATCCAACAATAAAAAAAACCCAGACAATATATAAACGTACCTACATACATACATTTAAGTACCTAATCAAATTAGAATTTTAATTTTAAAGCCAAGACATGGCACGGTAGAATCGCAATAAAAAGAGCAAATAATTCAGACGAAGTCACAGGGAAACAAATTTCGGCACATTTTTAAGGCTTTTCTCATAATCAGCTTAACCATTCCTATGCATCCAAGCATTATTAATGCCGCCCCAAGTCCGTCCTCAAAATGAACGGGATCGCAAGGGGTTGACTTCATTGAAAATAACTGCTCTTGTTGAGACGTGTTAAGGCGTTAACCATCGGTGAGCTCAAGGACTGGTCCTACCACTGACGAGATATAGTAGTGCGTTTAATTAATTATCATACATAACTTTTTATAATACCTAATGATTTAATAACCCCTAACATTATGAAACAATTGTTTTTAACTTTCTGCTATTTGTGTAAAATAACTCAATCATCTTTACACCAGGCACCCACGTAGATATATGTAGAGACATATACTTAGTTAAGTACATTATTTATTCATGTGCTTGAATGGTGATCAAACGAAATTTTTATTTAATATGTACTTACTAAGAGTTATAATACCACAAACATATTGTATTGCATAACGTATCAATCTACTCATGACATGATACCAAAAATCCGTTTTATTGCTCATTTACATTACTCGTATATGAGAAAACACATTATAGAATTTCACGTTGAATGTTTATTACTATGTAAATATAGAGTTACATAAATAAATGAATTGAAAGTGCATCTTTAGCAAGAATCATCCTTCACTCGTTTACTGGCATTCGCTGTGAGTGGAACAAGTCGGTTAGCTGGTAATGAATAGGGAGGGGTAATGAGCGAATGCCGATTCTGAGCACGCGTTCTTAATCGACTCTCACGTACCGTAGGGTCGCCAGATGCCGGCCCGTGGCTGGATTGTCCATACTAGTGATGTAGCGAATATTCGCATTCGTATTGGCAAATATTCGCATGTTTTTATACATTCGCATTCGAAAGAACACGCTTTCTAAACTCATAGCCCCACAGTAGGATTTTCTCCTGTGTCGTGGGTACCATGGACACACACAAGACGAATACACAAACACCCATCCAGAACAGGAACCTAAACTCATCATTCAGATACCTGTCTGGCCGGGAATCGAACCCGGAACCCATTGCGTGTCAGACCGGCATGGTAACCGCTGCGCCAAGCGGGTCGTCAAATGACTGCATTTTGACGACCAAAAAAACGTCACCAAATCATTTTCCGCTCCCCTTTACTATTGGGTAAACAGTATTCGCATTTGTAAATGTCAGTAGGGGATATTCGCATTCGCATTCGCGTTCAAAAGATGACGTTCGTTACATCACTAGTCCACACATTTTATTATTATTGCATTAGAGTGAAAAATGACGCAGCTTTCGCACAAATCCGCTTGAGATGCGGGTGTTTTTTGTGGTATGAAAGTAGGAAACTGAGTCCATCGGGTATTAATAGTTTGGGGTAGTTTTATATTTATCACGATTATGAGAAAACTTTTTTAGTTACACCTAGTGTGAGATAATCGGATTACGAATGAAAATCTTATTAATAGTATAACTGCGAATGTTTGTGAGGATATATGTTTTCGCACAAAAGCACGAACGGATAGGTTGCCGCTAAATCTATTTCTGACGTGAAGCAGTCAGCGTCTGGGTGGAAGGTGGCAACCGGCATCAACATTGATTTTTTTTTATCTGACTGAAATAGCAAACGAGCACGCAGTCCACCTGATGGTAAGTGCTCACTGCCGCCCATTGACATCTGTAATCAACTTCATACAGAACATGGGTTCCATCTGAAGTCAATCACAGATGCGTTGCTGCTCCCGAGGATAATGATGGTCGCCTCATGTGAAAGTGTGCCGGCAACTACATCCTTCTATCGAAACGCAAGAAATGCTTTACGCTAGAAATATGTGTGGCGGTGGTACTTCCCCGGTCGAACTACACTGGTTCTACCACCTTGAAACTTGTAAGAATTTGCTGAAATGTACACATATAGCAAATGACTTAGATTAACACATAAGATTCTCATTACTGTAATAGACGTGACTGAAACGGGCGAAGCCGCGGCATTAAACTAATGATTACATATTCTTTACATATAAAAATGAATGTTCGTGTATGTCTATAGAATCGTAAACTATGCATTTGATCTTGTGATGTGATGATATTTAGCAAAGTTGTTATTCAAGATTTCGCGAAGGATTCTGGTGTATTTTTATACTGTATACCTTAGCAAGAGTATGAAAAAATAAGAAAGAAGGCAATAAGTTTATCCGTCTATAAATATCTATTTGGCTATCCTAAAGTCGACTTGAGGCAGAAGAGCCTCGAACTGAACGGTAAGGATTGCACGTGGTCAGTCATTTATGGAGACACAGTTACTTCATAGCACGAGAAACACGTTTTGCATCGAGTAGGAAGTTTGACGATAAGTCCATTAGTAATAATTCGTAAATTAAACTAAAAATAATATTTAACTTAATATCATTGTAAAAAAAGCGTAAGGGGGGTCTTCATTCATCATTGTTTTTAGTTTATTTTAAGAATATTTTTTTACTTTTTGGTTTTATATGTTTTAAAAGCGTGTTTTTTTAAACCATGTTTAGTTTCTTATTCTTTTGAGATATTGTTAAAATAACATCGGGATGATTTTTCACATTATTGCATTGTAATCGGTCCTTAATAAGTATGCAAAAATTCAAACTAATCTGATAATTCAAAATTGGTCAAAATCGCGTTCAGAGATTCCGTTACACGATAGATAGATAGCCAGATCCATACGACCGAAGCTAATAAAAGCGTGTTTAAAAGTCGAGAAAAGGCTTGTTCTCATTTGTCATGCATGACTAATGTATAATTGATTGCTTGTTAGGAATTAATATTAATTTATTCTGTTTTACGCAAGTTGGGCAATAAATAGTGCTTTATAACAATGTAATTTTTAACGACAGTAAATGCATAGCTTACTGACATAGTAACTGACTTTTCTTTTACATTGTCTAGGGTTGTTCATTTGATTTTCAGCGGATGCAAATGTTTGTGTTAGCGAAAATAGTCGAATGTATACCAATCGTGCGTATCATAACAAATTTTATGTATTTGCGTAAAACGTATAGTATTAGTACTATTCTTATAGACAGTACGTTTTATTTTATGGTATATTAACTTAAAACTTAAAACCTTAAAAGATTGAATTGGAATAAGCATAGAAAAGTCGAGCAAGAAAGCAATAAAACCCGACAAAAGCTAGCGATTGCTGGTTTATAAAGACAGATAATGCTGGCAGAACGTGTATTGTTAAAGGAAATTTATTCGCACCATTAGTGTCTGCGAGATCCTTAATCTACATGGTGTAGTTATGTGCATTTAGTTTACATATTAAACCCATAAAGTGCGAATGTCGTTGACACAACAACTTCACGAACGATAACTTGTGTAAGACTTGTAATTGTAAATAAGTGCGCTCGTGTGATTTGTAAGAGAACATTAAATAGCAAATTACCTTCTTTTATGTATAAGTGGATTAATGGTACTGTTGTATTATATCTATTAAATATAAGTGCTTCCATTAGTCAAATGTGTAAACGGATTTGCAACAAAGCGATGAAATTGCCTAACCATCGATATAAGTATTAACGCAACTAATTGCTTACGTTTTAAGAGACGAGGCTTGTTGTTAATAAGTAAAGATAAGTAAAGATAATAAGATGTAAGTGGTTGTTTAAGCGTAAAATGCCCAATTATTGTCGTTAAAACTGCGCGTGAGTTCAAATTACGGTCACCTGTGCAATTTACTCAATTTAACTTTATTGTCTGTCCGGAATTTCGGATGGGTCATTGGGTGAGTCAGGACACCCACTGAACTGCCTAGTTTTGTTACTGTTGTATCTGTTGAAAACTTCTCTAATAGCTCATTTTGGCTATTTGTACAATAGGTCCGTTCACCTATTGCGAAATTTGGGTTGTTAAACTTGAAGTTAAAAGGTTCCAGTGCTTTTGTCAAACATTTAATATGGTCCATTGTAATGGCGCGATGTATAATTATTGTAACTATATCATTATTGTGGTAATAACATTAAATATAACGCTCTTACGCTTTTATGACGCTGAAAAATTATATAGCTTGCAACGTACCTATATAAGTTTTAATAGTCTTATATTATACAACCTTAATTTTAATTAATTAAAATTTACTGTTTTATACTTATTTATAACGCAACCAAAGGTACTATATATTAGGAAAGGTACTATATACTATACATTAGCGTTATGGATAGTTTTAAGACGTCAAAACTATTGAAGTTACAGCCTCCTGGTGTATTTTTATAAGTGCATAAGACCCTCAACATGAGGGAACCTCCAATCAATTCATAACACTTCGACAGGCGGCAGAGGGTGACACAGGGTGATAGCACTTGACGAACACGTAATCATCTCTTCGCAAACACGTCACAAACTTCTGACGTTGAGTATTTGCTAAACTTTGCCATGCATGACTTAGCACCGAAATGAGATATTTTTCACTTGTTTCGCCGAAGCTTATGAGGATAAATGGTTAAAAAATATTTTACAATAAACCCGCTTATTTTAGCTTGTTTTTATTTGTTTCGTAGTCATTTTTGGGATATTGATGACTAAAAACCTGATGTATCCGAGATTTATAATTGAATATTTCCCTGAAGTCTCATGGATCTTAATTGGCAGACGTTTATCGTAAAAATCCATTAAGATTATGAGAGAAGATATAGCACGCTCCATTTTGAATAGACTAAGTGATTTCTTAATTTGTTCTTATTACTCGTATTTTAATCAAAAATTTGGTGCTTCTTTCAGCTAGATTTATCATAAGTATGTGTTACTGGTTTAAAGTAGCGATACGTAAGTAAGTAGGTACCTACTATTGTGCCTACTCTTATTTAAAGAGTGTAATACGATATAATTTAGTCTTCAGGGGTAGTAACTTGTCTAAGACCGTAATAAGTCTCCGTTTGTATTACTTTCATATGAGTATACCGACAACAAATTCGAGAAATTTATTTGACCACGAAAACTAAAGAAAGTCTAAAAACCGTTCGTAACATTGCAGTCCACATTTAATATTATTTAAACTGCCAAAAATGTGAATAGATATAAATTGCATAATTCTTCTTACTTTATTTTTATGTTATGACAGAAAAGCGCAACGGGCGAGTGCAATGAAAAAGAGATAATTGCAAGACAAAAGCATTTTACGCTTGCAATAAAGCATAAAATGCACGAACGTGAGTGTTTTTTACACTTAGAAAAGTGGTTTTTGTACGAAAAATTGCCGGCACACGCTAAGTACGGCATAGAGTATGAAGGTACGTAGAGTACGTTCGTAGAGTCAAGTTAGGATGCGCAGGTAGAGTACGCTGTTGCCGGTGGAGAGCCCTTACTCTACTCGGAGTTTCATCGCCGTTTATGTTGGGGTAATTTTGGAAAACGGAGACAGAAATTTTAAACATGTCGGAGGTTTCGTGTGCTAATTTTTATTAAATTCTCGTCGGCTTGGTTTTATAAGTATGATGAAATATTGTAGGATACGTTTATAGATCATGTACGCATACGAGTATAAAAATATTAAACACTGATATCACTGTTAGTAAACATTTTTCAAAATTGGAAGTCCAAATTGAAACGGTTGTTAAGTTATAGTCGTAACAAATAATTTCCTCTACACTTTAAAATTGAATTTCCTATTTACTTTTAGGGTTAGTTCTCCATGCGATTCCAACAGTTAAAGATATACCTACTAGCATCCATCGCCTTAACTACTCGTACATATCAACATAACCTACATTATTGCAATATCTTTTTGATGACATAAACTTGACAAATGGTTCTTTATACCTTTAACTCTTCATGGTTGTACTCGCAAGGAATCTCCGCCACACCTATTTCTACCCAATTTCGTAATGTTTAAGCACTGTTTCGTTCTGGCATAAAGGCTAAGATACCCTATAGATACTAATTCGAGGCAATTACTCTTTAGAGGAAGCAACTTTAGTGGCAACAAGACTTTAGTGGCAAACCTCTGGTAAGACTCCGATTTTATGTGAATAATTTTGCTAAATTTGGAGATATAAGTGACAATGGCCACTTACCATCAGGCTGTCTATGGTCATTTGTTATTCAATATTATAAAAAAAGTTTTTAAACCCTTTGAGAGCCACTTTCGTGATATAACAATGAACCGACAACACGAGTATCTATTTATTCACAAAATATGATTATACAAGTTAACCCTTACTATACTGAATGTTTTTAAGTTATTCCCTAATATAATTACAACGTACAACATACGTAAGAACACCATTTTCCCATTATACTATCTTTATTAGGTCTAGCGAACAATAAATACAATAACAAAATGATTCGCAACTATTTAATAACATCATCTGTTTTATCGTTTTATACAGAGATAACTCGTTTTAGTATACGTTCAATTTGTTACGCACACATTGAAAGCTGCTTAATACGTATACGTTCCATTTTTGCACGCACACATTGAAAGCCGATGGTCGCGTGACGTCACAGGGTGGCAAGTGGGGTGAGGGGCCAGTGGCACTCAACAGTTGGTCCCGGCTCGATACCACAGCGCGTGCGTGCGCTAACCACATGGCCGACGTGAAATTACGATGCAGAACTTTCGAAACTGCAATTTCGAAGCAGAAATACATTTTACGTTTAACTTTTTATATTTGCAATTTATATGCTGCATACGCGTGCTTTTTAATTCTTGTTTGGTTGTAAATGAATAGATTTCTGACAATATTTATAGGTTGAGAGTACCATCTTTGTAATTCTTTTGCCAAAACACAAGATTGAGAAAGATGGATATAATAAATTATAATTTTTGCTTCAGTGTCTAAATAATACTACTATCCGACTCTTCGTCATATTATTCAAAGCAAATCTAATATATAAAATTCTCGTGTCACAGTTTTTGTTGCCATACTCCTCCGAAACGGCTTGACCGATTTTTACCAAATTTTATATGCTTATTCAGTAGGTCTGAGAATCGGCCAACATCTATTTTTCATACCCCTTAAGGGTTGTCCACCCTTAACATTTTTTATATGGCAAAACAACGTTTGTCGGGACAGCTAGTAGTATTATAACTTTTCATTTTGCTTAAGAGTGTCATTTTAATTTATCATTCCATTCGTATTTTGATGTGCTACTACTGCTTAAAATTTATTAATTTAGTTTTTGTCTGTAATTAGATGGGTGTAGATGAATAGAGCAGTGATAGCCTAATGAAACTTGCCCTTTCGATCGGGAGGTCCGAGGTTCAAACCCAGGCACGCACCATTGATTTTTTCTAAAACTATGTGCGTATTAGAAATTAATTATCACTGCTTTTCGGTAAAGGAAAACATCGTGAGGAAACCTACACACCTGAGAGTTCTTTAAAAAAAAGTTCTCGGACGTGTGTGAAGTCCACCAATCTGCACTTGGCCAGCGCGGTGGACTATGGCTTAAAACTCTCTCATTCTGAAAGAAGAGCCGTGCCCAACAGTGTGGTAATAATGGGTTGACGAGATGTCTGAGAATAAATTAGTTTATTTGCGAAACTGTCACATTTACTTCTCCACGCCTCTAGAAACAAGCCCGTATAACGAAAAGCCGTGTCTCACATAGAGGCTATTTAGTTTGCGCTTTGAGGAAAACCTAACCTGTTTTTTATAAATCTGAAAATTCGTCTTTCAAAATTATGTATGATATTTTAAACACAGTTTCAAGTACTTACTTAGAATATCTATACTTATCTTGGGTGCGAAAAACATGTAGAAAGTCGCCCAAAATAATCTTGTTTAAGTTCGGAATTACTTGTTTTTCTTTTGGTGCTTTCCTAACTGTGACAGTAAATTTAATTTCTTATTAGATTATGGACAAATGTAGAGATAATAGAGGTAACAAATCGTGGCATGATTAAGCTTGTTAGTGCAACAAAACGGTAGGAAATAAATTGTATGAAATTATAAAAGGTGCATTACATTCAGAGGGGATCCCCTATTCATAGAGCTTCACGAAATGAAACAGAAATCCCATTCAATCTATTTAAATTGAGCGCCCCATTTGTTTTATCGTCGATTCAATCAGAGTATCGCTAGATCTATTTAACGTCTACTAGCTAGTAGACGTCCGGAAATAAATTTTACAGCTGAATACAATTTATCACGATTTGTTACTCGCGAAATGAGTTCTTTATGGAAGTAATACCTTAATTTTGTTATGCGTGGTAATACAAGAAATTCTATAATAAACTAGATTGATGTTAAATGTATTCATCTTTGGTATTATGCTGTGTTAATTGCTATTTGCAATAGCGCTCTGAACCAAGAAGTACTTGAAAATTTTGAGACTCGAAATGATTTTCATTTCATTTTCTCACATGCAATATCTTATAAATATTATTATTATTTTTTATCTGATCTGTAAGCAACTTCAAACAGAACATGGGTTCTATCTAAAGTCACTTACAGATGCGTTGCTACTCCCAAAGACTAATATGGTTGCCTTATAACAAAGTTGGCCGGCAACCACACCCTTCCACCGAAACGCAAGAAATGCTTCACGCTAGTAATAGGTGTGACGGTGGTACTTCCCCGGGTGAACTACACTGGTTCTACCACCTGATGGAATAAATGTGAAAGTTTGTGAGAATGTTTGTATGTTTTGCTCTCTTGCGCAAAATGAACAGATCGGTTTTCGCTGAAATATAGCATACAGATAGTTTATGACCTGGATTAACACATGGGATAACCAATACCATGGTAAACGTGGTCAAAGCCGCGGGAATAAGGTAGTATAAAATAAATATTACCACTCATTCTTTTGATGAAATGATACACAATATTTGTGTGGAAATACCGTATTGTACTCCAATACTCCATTGCTCTAGATTCGAACAATTAAAAAGCTGTTATTGAGTACGAAAACCATAGAAATCCGTTAACAGACAGTTACTCAACAGAACAAATTAATGGTTATCTTGTAACATAATACAAGTGGGGCTCCGGATTAGCGTTCCGAAAACGAGATTAATTATGTACCTGTTGCTTTAGTTTTTTGTAGCTCTTCTTTGGTTAATGATAATCATTTCAGTAACACCATTATAATGAAGAAATCATTTTAACACTTGCCATTTAAAGAAATTAAATTACACTATATAGGTAAGAGATAATTAATCAATTTACCTTGGTATACGAACTCATTCATAATAAGAATATTACCACGTCAGTTGTCAATGTCGGAGAATCAGTCAATAGCGCTTGTGATGGTTTTGTCAATAAATACGTATACAGATTTGGAATTAAACAAAAAACGCTATGTTGGACGACAATGGCGACCATTTAGATAACAATCCATTGGATTCTGCGGCGTATAGATTTTAGAAAAATGACATTTTTTTGTAATAAATGGATACATTGCAACTTAGTATGAAGGTCTTCAAAGGTTCGATTGAAGAAAAATAAAACATTTAGTTATAAATAATAGGCTTTGCTAGATTTTTAAAACAGGGTACAGGTAAAGTTACCGATTTTACAATAAGACAAACATGTCATTCGGTAGTCGGCAACTAAACCACATATTCTTGAACTTGGTCTAAAACTCGTAAAGATCATATCAAAGCAGTATAGTAAAATATCAGTCTTTAGCGTTAATATAGAACATCTGTTTACGGCTTTAGATTGATTGATTATAGTGACTCAATGACAAGCTAACAGTAAAAATGTTACCACCCTCTACCCACCGTCGACGAGGGTCAAACGCTGTCGATAGGAAAAAATCGGCTAACATTGCTCACAAATTTAAATATCGGCAGCTGGACCGCTTTGCCTCTCCTACATTAACATAATACAACAAAAACACCCGCTCTCACTATAGAAAAAACCCTTTTTTCAGCAGGATCGGACCCGATCTGCTACACATAATATCAAAGAACTTACAAATAAGTAAATCGCTATATACTATCCTTTCGGCCGCTTAGGACGGTTAGTAACGATTAATAAAATTTAGCAGTGATAGATAAGGGTTGAAACTGGGCCTCTCGATCGGGAGGTCCGAGGTTCAAACCAAGGTACGCACCACTGATTTTTCTAAAATAATGTGCATATTAGAAATTAGTTATCACTGATTAGTGGTGAAGGGAAACATTTAACAGACTTCTTGAAAAAAAAAGTTCCCTGAGGTGTGTGAAGTCCACCAATTCGCACTTGGCCATCGCGGTAGACTAGGGCCTAAACTCTCTCATTCAGAGTGAAGACCCGTGCCCAGCAGTGGGACAATAATGGGTTGACGAGAATAAAATTTATACTAAACACGCCGCACCGTTAATTCTCGCTTTAAAACTTACGCGCTGTAAAATTTACTAAGAAAATATTATCGGAATGTTTCAGCTAGCTCGCAAGGGGCTAGGGTCCTTCACCTTCCGCCATGGCAGAAATAAATCTAATTCCTTGGATGACAGATATCAGCAAGCCTTGTTTATTTATACTTTCACCCCGAGTTACGAGGGTCGCACATGTGGGACGTGCCCCGACTCATTGTACTAAAATAAACTATTATGTTCTCTAAGTCAATAAACGGATCGAAAATAGTCACGTCGTTATTTCCTGCTTCCTTCTATTCCTCATATGTTTTTGCATAATGCGTTAATGTATTATGGTAAAACGAATGTTTTCTAAAATGAGAAATTCGCGTAAAAGCCCCAAATAAAGGCGATTCCGTGTACAAAAAGTCGCACCGCATATATTTCAATACATCAGCATAATCTCAGAGGGGGATCACACGTGGAAATGAGTAGCTCGGTCTTAGAGAGAAACATGTAGACGTTTCTAATGGATGAGAAGATAATAAATGATCCGATGAACGTAAACGGCAAATAAAGCATACTCTATTTTGACGTGGGCCTTTTCGAGATATAGAAATATTATCTATCTTGTGGATAGTAAAGGGACGTTTTTTCATCCCCATACCGAGGATTAGGACGCGGTAGTGAATTAGATACTTATGTCGGTCCTTACGATAAAAAACATTGATCCCTTCACCAAAAAAGTAACCTCCATTTAGGAGTGGCACATTTGGGCGAGGGAGCGATGAATCTAACAAGCTGTGCCGTTGTGACAGCCTCGACAGTTGACATATACCAGTCATTAATCAACTGGTCACAGATACTTAACCATCAGTTAAAACTGCTAAACTCAATCGAACTTTTGATTTTTAGAGCAGGCGTCGATAAGATGCGGCGAGAGCTGGTTCTTGTTATGAACAAAACGGAATTTTTTGGACTGTTATCGTACCGCACTGTGCCTACAACTTTTTTTTTATCTGAATGAAGTAGCAAACGAGCATGCATTCCACCTGATGGTAAGACGACACTGCCGCCCATGAACATCTGTATTCAACTTCATACAGAACATGGGTTCTATCTGCAGTTAATCACAGATGCGTTGCTACTCCTGAGGACTATGATGGTCGCCTCATATAAAAGTGTGCCGGAAACCACACCATTCCATCGAAACGCAAGAAATGCTTCACGTTAGAAATAGGTGTGGCGGTGGTAATTCGCCGGTCGAACTACACTGGTTCTACCATCTTCAAAACTTGTACATTCTAACCGTTAATTTTAACGACTATACATTTAATTTGCGTTTATCGACTATTATTATAGGTATCTATCAATATATATAATTAACTAAGTGTTTTACGACGCACCAACAAAAGTTTATGGTTTTCTATAAATTCAATAATTAAACAATAAGATTTCTGCTAAAATATGATTGTGTATGAACTCATAGTATTATTGCTTATATTATAATTCATAACGATTATGTATTCTTTTCACCAAATAAATAGTTTTGATATAAATCACTAGGCAATAAATAAACTTGAAATTAAAACGCAGTTAGTGTCAGCCGTATAAAAAGATTGAAACGAAAGCTATTTTTGATGACAAGAAATGACCACAAACTGACATTTATGTTGTGGCTACAACAAAAAATATATTATTTATATCTCTATAAGTTGTAGTTTTTGCTACGAAGGGTGTGATAAGTTAATACTAAAATGAAGCTCTTAAGCTTAGTCCTCAGGGGCAGCAATATTTATTTTATGATCGATTTCAGGTTTAGCTTAGTCCTCGGGAACAGTTTTGGATGACCGTCGTAAAATCTTACATTACCTACAATCTAATATTAACACGATGGCTCTACCACTTACTAACCCTCGACACCACATTGGTATTTGACTGCGTCAGTATTTTAATAAGTGTTTTTGATATTGTAAAATAGTACTTAGTAACTTATGAAGTCTCAAATATAATTATATCTACGACATAAATAAATATACTCAAAAATATACGAGATTTATGTTCAATACATCAGATTTCCAACTCTGCCCTATCGGATGAGTCATCGTTATTGTGGTTATGTTAATGTTCCAATATTAATATCAACATTATACTTACCAGAAATACTTTTATTGACTCATTGGCAATCCCCACTTCAAAGTAATAAACATTCTAAGTGTTACATAACTGTATACCTAAATAATCTACGGAATCATTCAATGAAACTTTTTACAGGTTCGTGCTAATTGATACATTTTATGACCATTGCAACACTTTCTCATTTATAATTTTAGCGAATTACTATCTTTATATAGAAGTGAGAGGACTATTTTATTTTTATACTCGAATTTTGTTAATTAAGTATTTTTATCTATTTGCTATGTGATACATGTTTTAGAAGGTCTAAGGTTACGTTTATGGTTACATTGGTTGGTCAAAATGGATTGGAACATTATTTAAATTGAATCTGTCAGGTACTGATTTAATGCCTCTCGGTGTTTTATATTTCATTTTGAAATTATATCACATTTTTTAGCTATTTAAAATACGTGCGAATCGCTTCCTCTAGTACTAATCTTTAAGTACACTCGAGATTCTTTAGCAATTTCCTTCTATCGATAATTATAAAGTTCTCCTATAAGGTGCATTGATTCAAGACTTCATTCAAAATTTTAAAGATTTAAATTTATTTTAAACTCCAGCTACTCAACCCTAAAACAGCATCGGCACAGCGGCCATGAGATAAATCCTGAAGAGACGGTTCGTAATAAAACACGTACGACGCAGAGCGCTACATTTTATTTCAGTAAGCGATAAGGACGCGAGAAATTCCTTTTACGAGATTCTTATGGAAGGGGTGGGGGTGCAACGTGAATACGGTTTTTGTACATCTGGTTTATGTTGCCGATGCTTCGTAAACCCTGTTATGGCAGCCACACACGATACAGTATACTTGCGCAAGCTTGGAATTGTACAAATTCTCGTATTTCGATGACGACCATATACGACTCAAGAATGCTTGCACAAATATCATTTCACTGATATTCGTACAAGCGTGCGTATCTGCTCCAATTAAAACAATAACATTTTTTGAAAGTGAGCTACCTGGTTGTGTTGTTTTGTGGTATGGATGATGCAGTGGCATTAGTTGACTTTATTTTAGCTACGAAAAAACTGATAACTCACAAGAGAAATCGAACAATATGGACTAAAGACTGGTTAAGAAAAAGAAAGCATTATTCGTACATCAGTTTGTTGAATGAATTGAAATTTGTACCCAAAGACAGTACTGAAACTTGCGCGCGCTCCCACACACGTTCATGTAAACTTGCGCAAATGCAAATTTGCACAAGTTGAAAATTGAAATTTGGAACTTTTAAAGAACTTGTGCAAGGGAACAACTTGCGCAATTATCTTCCAACACACGATACAGTATACTTGAGCAAGTCCAGACTTGCGCAAGTATACTGTATCGTGTGTGGCTGCCATTAGGGGAAGCCGATAGAACCCTTGTAAATATAGTCGATTTCAAAACATGTACCCAATATGATAGTCCTTGCGCGTTCGTTCAAATTCTCTCTATAGATACCGCGGTTTTTATTATTTTGAACACAATTTACTTGATCATTATAACGGTAATTAATATTATCAGACATTCCATATATGAAATTGAAAGTTGGTAGTATAATTTGCATAATATAACATGACAGATTGCCAAGCTATCGTTAATATTAATATTATATAGTTCTCTTATGTAATTTTTATAACTGATATTTCCAGAAATTCCTTATTAATAATAAAAACTCGTATATTGGTTAATATCACAGCTAAAAGCAAACTCTGTTTTATTATAATGTCAATTAAAATCTTCAGAAATTCTATTACCGATTCAAATTAGTATACATACTTCATTTGCATAATTGATAGACTCTTATACTAACATATTTTGCAATATTATGAAGCAAAAATTGTGTTTTTATTACTTTATCTATTTATAAATCAGTTTCTTATATAAAAATGAACAATTTGAATTTTATACATAGGTACCTAATTTCTTACGCTACCATAAGGACTAAAAGTCATGCTAATTTTTCTTGGAAATTACACAAAATTAAAAATAATTTAAGTTTGATAGATTCCCGAGCGTTTAATTTTCAATATTACAAAGTTTAAAAATAGTTTTATTAGAATAAGATACCTTTGTTTGAGTAAATTTTAATTAAGAATTGTTGGCGTTGCTGGTAGTATTAAAATAAAGAAGACAAAGTAATGGTGTTGCCTCCTTTTGCACTCCACGCTAATGAGCTGATATATTTAATGATTAAAAGAAGCTTACGTTGGTGCAGTCTCTTCTCCGTAGAGCTTTGTAATTAATATAGAAGTACAAAAAGGTGTCGTATGTGTACGTTGTTCCTTGAAAATAATATGTTTCAAAGCTAAGTTTATGGCAATATAAATTAGAATAAACCGGTGTGATTTATTTTAAATGTATATATTACGGTAAAATTAATAAGCAAGTTTAAGTTACCGACATAGCTCTCAAAATTAGTAAGCTGAAGTGGCAATAGGCCGGCCACATTGTTCGTAGGACAGAAAACCGATGGGGTAGAAGAGCCCTCGAATGGAGACCACGTGTGGGCAAAAGAAGTGCAGGCCGCCCCTCGACCAGGTGGACTGATGACTTGAAGAAGACGGCGGGTAACCACTGAATTCAGATGGCTCGGCACCGGTCGAAGTGGTGCAGATTAGGGGAAACCTATATCCAGCAGTGGATTTTCAAAGGCTGAGTGATGGATGGAATAAGTTTAATTTATTACCTCTTCAGTATCCTTAGTCGTATATAGAGTTAAGAAATAGACCACGATAAGTCTGCCGTATGATCCGTATCGCTTAGAAGACTACACTTAGAAATTTCATTCGTCTTAGAAACTAATACGCTTGAAACACGATGTTTTAGTTGACATAAGATGTTTAGTTCAAATATATTTGGAATTCTTGGCGTCCGTTATCTGAGATTTTAAGCAGTATAGACCGATAACACGTCAATGAGCTTACAACTTGTTTTATTTATATAATACTAAGTGAATCCTGCAGCTTGGCCCGCGTTAAAAAAAATCGATGTATCGATTGTCCCGTGGAAGCAAGATATATAAAGTAGTCTATATGTTAATCCAGAGTGTCAGCTAACTCCCTACCAAATTTTATGAAAATCGCTCCAGCCGTTTAGACGTGAAAAAGTAACAAACATACACACTCACAAACTTTCGCCTTTATAATATTAGAATAGTACCCTATATTGATGATGATTTTGCCACTACGGTTTTGCTATATTACTTGTTACATACCTACATAACATAGAGTTGTGACTTTGATGCTGGTTAAAGGTCCCACGATTGTCATACGTTTTAGGTCCACCTGAAGGCCTCCAACAAGGCCAAGCACTTGTAAAAACACGTAAAATAATCGGGACCTACTTTTCATGTCCACCAATGCATGACACTCATGAAAACTTGTCACTGACGGCGAACTATCCAAGGACATACCGTGTTCAGTACTAAGGACCGTTGACAATGGGCGTTTATGCAAGAATTTAGTTTCGCATTGTATTTAGACATGAGTACCTACTTAGTTTTATCCTAGTGGCATGAAACTTGGACTCTGTTGTTATAAATCTAGGTTTAATTTAGTAACGCAACTCTGACGTTTTGCATATTAAAAATTCATTAGAACATGTTCTAACAGCGAAAAAAGTAATGGTCAAAATCTATACGGTTGAGGGTAAAAGAAAGCGAAATTATTTTTGAAATCTATCAATCAAAGAGAGCCAGGGTGGCGGACGGAAAGTATTTTGTATAGATGGAAGACCCGCGTGGTAGAGCGGTTACCATACCGGTCTGACGCGCAGTGGGTCTCGGGTTCGATTCCCGGCCAGACAGGTATCTGAATGATGAGTTTAGTTTCATGTTCTGGGTCTGGGTGTTTGTGTATTCGTCTTGTGTGTGTATATGGTAAGACACAGGAAAAAAATCTAGTTTGATGCTATGAGTATAGAAAACGTGTGTGTATAGATCTAATCTATTATATACGACTTAAACTAGACTTAAACTGAGAGGATATGTATGGGACAATAATGAGTCGATGATAAAGATAAGCATATCATACACATGCCCGAATGCAGGTGATAACTTATAATAAAGCGACCGATGTGGTTGATAACTCCTGTTTATGTCTCCTACTCGATACTAGATGGCACTAAAAAAGATCTCCGATTCAGAATTAACTTCCGAAGGAAGTTTAAGTTTCAAGTTTCTTTTTCATTGTATTATTTACAATAATGTAATAATACGATCATAATAGATTATGTGTAATTGTGTTTAGAAATAAATAAATTATGTAACTAATTATAATCACATTTATACTTTGATTTGAATATTTTAATAATTATATGTACCTCAAGTGATTTACAAGTAATGTGTTTATTGCTGTTTTTGTTTTATAAATAATGATTCAATAATTATAAAAAAATATATTATTTGAGATGGTTCTTATTTAAATGTTTTAACTTGTGTCAATTAATATGATGGTAAAAATAAACAATGAGTAAATTTGATTCATTACCAAAAACTTAATTTGAGATTGATCTAAACTGCATTTTGATTGGATAATAATTTTAATAACAAATTTATTAAAATTAGACCTATTAAATAAATGTTAAGACTTTTGGAATAATGATAATAAGCTTCTAATTGTGTTTTAACACAATATTTGAATATCACACCTGGAGATTATTAAAGTACTAAATATTTATTGAGAGATAATGTATCCTTGTTTTTGATTGGTTCACATTGTGTGTAAGAGGGGCTACAATCCAGGGAGTATAAAAGGGGGCTGCAAAATTAGGAAATTATTCAGAACGAGACTAACAGCTACTACGTAAGTTAAGTACTTTAATTGTATTATACCTATTGTGTTCTAATTGCTGTATTTTTATGTACCTACATGTTTAACATTCCCATTCACTATGTTCTATTTATTTTATTGCTAGGTTTGTCCATTTAATGTAAAATATATTTTTAGGTAACTACATGTATAAAATTCCTATTCACTATGTTCTATTGATTTTATGACTATGCTCGTCCACTTCATGTAAAGTTTTTATTCATTTAGTATTGATTAGTTCAGTTTAGATTGTTTATTGTATTATATACCAATAAATTGATACATATGTTATAATACTATCGTTTTCTTTAATATTTTCCTAACACATTAGATTTCATTATATAGCTTTATCCTTTAATAGAACTAGGTACACTAGTATTTTCTAACATCAGAAGTGGGATACGTTAAAACCTTTACTAATCTTATTTGTATGTTCTAGAATGGATGCTGGAGCTATTGGCGATCTTCTTGCGGCAATTCGGGACGCTGTCTCCAATCAGGCGCCACCACCAAGAGACGATGACGTCGCACTGCCACTCTTCGATCCTGAAAAGAACGATTGTGGAGCTGCGAGCTGGTGTAGCAGCATCGAGCTTCTCGCCACTGAATTCAACTGGAGCAGTATCAAAACAGCAGCTAAAGCGGGTAAGGCCCTCAAGGGCTCTGCATTAACGTGGTTTGAAACTTGGGAACCTCTTGAAGCTAGAACTTGGGAAAATTTTCGTAGGGACATAATTGATATTTATCCAGAAAAGAGAAATTTATCGGAAAAACTCAGTAAAGCCGTTCTCTATAGTTCAGATTCAGCCGAATCCTACAGTGAATATGTCAGGGAGAAGATTAGATTGTTTAGAAATACCAAAATAATTCTTTCTGACGAACAGTTAATAGAACTAATCTGCGGCGGAATAGATGACGTGGATGTCCGCATGGCTTCTTTGAATAATGGTGCTACTACGCCTTCTGCTCTTATTACTTTATTGTCGACTTACGTAAAACGGAGGAAAAGATCATTGGATCAATCTGAAGTTGCCGGACCTTCGAAGCGACCTAAACCTAATATAGAAAGAAAATGTTTTATTTGCAACCAAGTCGGACATGTACAATCCCAATGTTTAAAAAATAAATTTATTCAAAATACTCCACGCTTTCCAAATCAAGTTGCCAAAATTAACGATTTTCAGTCAAAAATTTGTAGTTTTTGTAAAAAGACAGGTCATATTGAATCTTTTTGTTATCATAAACAACGTGTTCAATCAAAAAACCCCTCATCAGTAGCCATAGTACCAACTAAAGAGGCTAATTTTTTAGACAAACGGAATTAAAACTTACTAAAGTTTTAATTAATAATAAACAAATAAATACCTTGATTGATACCGGGGCTAACGTTAGCTTAATTAAAGAATCTATTGCAAAACAATTAGGTTGTCACCTAGCGCCTACATCTTTGTACATAAACGGAATAGGGCAGAATAAAATATTCGTTTTTGCTATTATTACTGCAACAGTATGTTTCGACGGAATTTGTTTAGAACTTGATATACATGTAACGAGAGATGATAACTTTAACTACGACCTTGTTATAGGCAGAAATGCAGTTCAATATCCAGATGTAGAAATAGTAACGGATTCATTAGGTAGTCGTTTAGTTAGAAAGATTATTCCAATTAATTCACAAATAAATCTGATGTCTACTTTATCTGACTTGTCACCATTAATTCCTAAAATAGAACATTTGAACTCAGAGCTGCAAGATCGAATTAGATTTATTTTTCATAAATACCCTTCGGTTTTGGATGAAATTAGTACTGTAAAAACTGGTGAATTACATTTGCGTTTACAAAAAAATGAAATAGTATATTATCGCCCATACCGCTTGGCTCCTATTGAAAGAGATAAAGTAGACCAAATCGTAAAAGAACTTATAGAAAAACAAATAATTCGTGAGAGCGACTCTCCTTTTGCCAGCCCAGTTATATTAGTAAAAAAGAAAGATGGAAGTGATAGAATGTGCGTAGATTATAGAGCTTTAAATAAAATTTTAGAAAAAGATAGGTTTCCGCTCCCTCTAATTGAAGATCAAATAGACAAGTTAGGAAGGGCTAAGTATTTTATATCTATAGATATGAAAAATGGTTTCTATCAAATACCAGTGTCGCCGGATTCTATTAAATACACTGCTTTTGTAACCCCGGGCGGTCACTATGAATTTATAAAAATGCCCTTCGGTATTTGCAATGGACCGCCTGTATTTCAACGAGCCATAGCAAAGGCCATATTGATTTGAATATTTTAATAATTATATGTACCTCAAGTGATTTACAAGTAATGTGTTTATTGCTGTTTTTGTTTTATAAATAATGATTCAATAATTATAAAAAAATATATTATTTGAGATGGTTCTTATTTAAATGTTTTAACTTGTGTCAATTAATATGATGGTAAAAATAAACAATGAGTAAATTTGATTCATTACCAAAAACTTAATTTGAGATTGATCTAAACTGCATTTTGATTGGATAATAATTTTAATAACAAATTTATTAAAATTAGACCTATTAAATAAATGTTAAGACTTTTGGAATAATGATAATAAGCTTCTAATTGTGTTTTAACACAATATTTGAATATCACACCTGGAGATTATTAAAGTACTAAATATTTATTGAGAGATAATGTATCCTTGTTTTTGATTGGTTCACATTGTGTGTAAGAGGGGCTACAATCCAGGGAGTATAAAAGGGGGCTGCAAAATTAGGAAATTATTCAGAACGAGACTAACAGCTACTACGTAAGTTAAGTACTTTAATTGTATTATACCTATTGTGTTCTAATTGCTGTATTTTTATGTACCTACATGTTTAACATTCCCATTCACTATGTTCTATTTATTTTATTGCTAGGTTTGTCCATTTAATGTAAAATATATTTTTAGGTAACTACATGTATAAAATTCCTATTCACTATGTTCTATTGATTTTATGACTATGCTCGTCCACTTCATGTAAAGTTTTTATTCATTTAGTATTGATTAGTTCAGTTTAGATTGTTTATTGTATTATATACCAATAAATTGATACATATGTTATAATACTATCGTTTTCTTTAATATTTTCCTAACACATTAGATTTCATTATATAGCTTTATCCTTTAATAGAACTAGGTACACTAGTATTTTCTAACACAGGCATCACCGAATTGAACGCATGACCGCATTTTGTCAAAATCCCTGAACTTGGCGTACTTGCCATTCGTCAGTCTATTAACGCGTGTACTATAGTTTATGCAAATCACGTTCCGCTTCCCATGTTGAAATGATCCAAGAAGACATTAATCATGTAATATTGTTTGTGTTACGAAGCGCGGATTGATGGAGCGGTGTCAACGATCCAACTCAGTTAATTACGCCTTGCACTGTTTCTGTTTAGATGACCCAAATTTAATATTGCTTTTGGCATCTGCCAAAATATTGTCTTTGCGAAAAGAATCGACAGTGACGAAATACGGATATTGATGTGGATGATTTTCGAGCTAAGTAAATAATATCCATAGAATAAATAAAATAAATATTCATAGGAAAGAATGTTGATGTTCCATTTAGATTGTAATATAATATAAGACATATCTAAGGTAATAATGATGATCTGAAGAAGACGGTGGGTAACCGCTGGATTCAGATGGCTCAGGACCGGTCGAAATGGCTCAGATTAGGGGAGGCCTATATCCAGCAGTGGACTTTCAAGGGCTGATGGATGAATGGATGGAGGTACATAAAGTTAAATTAAAAGCAGTTATAATAAATTTGGCTTTTTGTGTAATAATATCGTCACGAAATTGATAAAATGGAATCGTCATGAATCCATTATCTCAAATCACAGCTATCCTATTCAAATCAATCTGTTATTTAGGCATTAGTGAAATTTTATCGATAATCTTGCTATACGATAATTTCGTTGCCGCTTCTGTGTATTTTGTTTCTTCAGTATTAATTGCTGTGATTGCAACGATATAAGTTTTACAACTTTGTGCATATAACTACGGTTTTAATGTTGCATAAAATCCGCTTAGTAGCTAGTGGCTTCATTACATTCTAATGATACGCTAATACAGTTTGGAGATAATTTATTGTACTTACATTAACGCAGGACAATGAAGCTGGTTCTATGCGCCTGACGTTCATTGTACTTGCCATAAATTAGCTTTCGCTTAGTTATTAACTTCTAAACTTTAAAACTAATAAGCAAGTTTAATTTGTTTAAGTACACAAAAGCGCTCGACGATGTATTGTATTTTAGCGCTGAGAAATCAAGTTTAGATTTTAATGCGTTTATGCGGTCTTAATTGAAAATTTCGTCGTAACAAGTAATTCAAGAATTTATTATTATATGTAAACCGTACATCATGCAGTATTAATGTGCAGACGTTAGTACTTTAGTACTTACTTTAAGTTAATTGAAATCCTTTAGAAATAAATGTTTTGCACGAAAGAATAACCAATTACCAAAAGACATTATGTTAATCTTGAGTTCACTGAATCAGATTTAGTTTTATTACATGCTAAGTTACAATTGCTATAAAACGCACAAAGAAGTATAGGTACCTAGTAAGTTGATATAAGTGCAGTGTATAAATAATGGAATGTCTTACATTTACGTGACTAACGGCATGAACAAAAGCTGTCACCGTGTATTATATCAAACAAAAGCTGTTGTTGTCGTCGTAAACCCATTATTGTCCCACAACTGGGCACTCTCAGGGTGACACACCTTTTACACATTTTTGAGAACTTTTTAAAGAATGACGTGTAGGTTTCCTCACAATATTATGGTTCCTGGATAATTATTGCAAATTCTTTTAGAAAAATCAAGTGCGAGTTTCAATCGTTCGGCTATCTTTCGCCCTCTTATAATGGTATAATAATATATCATTATAAGAGGGCTTTTTTGTAAAACAAAAATTTATACCAGGTGGTAGAACCAGTTCGACTGAGGAAGAATTACCGCCATACTTATTTCTAGCGTGAAGCAGTTGTTACGTTTGAATGGTGGAAAGGTGTGGTTGCCGGTTCATTTTTTTATGCGTACGAGTACATCTTAGTCTATGAAAGTAGCAACGCATCTGTGACTGACTGAAGTTGCTTATAGATTTTCATGGGCGGTAGAGACAACTCATCAAGTGGACTTCATGTCTGCTCCAACTTAAATCGTATAAAAAAACAAAAAGGCATACCTGGTGGGGAGTGTAGGGGCTTGGCGCCGCAGCGTAGGGCTGCGGTTGCGGCGGCGGGTAGCGGCAGGGCTGCGGCGCATACGCCGCCGCCCACTGCTGCCCGCCGCGGAACTGCGCGCCCGCGCTCGCCATGCGCGCCGCGCACGCGCCCGCGCCTGCGCCCGCGCCCGCGCTCGCGACCGTCACCGCGCCCGCGCCCGCGCCGCTCAAGGAACGACAACCGCCGGTGCTCTGGAAGTAATGAGAATACGCTTTATTGTCTTGCTTTTTTATTCTGTCTACTCTTTAAGTAAACTATGTACGAAAACATAATAGGTATATCTACTACAACTAGTCACCCGTCGCAATGGTCGAAATTCGACCCTAATTTAAATGAAAAAACTAAACCTTATATTGTACAAAGTAGCACCAATATTTCTCTAATTTAAATAAATTGTAAAGCAATAGCGGGTAGTTTGACAAAGACATCTGACATTTTTGACATTATGTGTTTCATAGCAATACATTGAACGTTCTATTTCGTTTATTATGTATGCGTTTGTGTCAAATGCAAGGTAGTGAGTGTAATGTGTTTTAGTTGATTTTATGTATATTTTATGCATTATTTGAAAAAAATATTAGTATTGTGCAATTCTTCTCTACATTAACTATAACCGTGCGTAATTTCATACTCCTCCGCCTGCGGCAAGTAAAAACACGTCTCAAATTTTTGCTTCGCGTATTAATATATAGATACTTAGGTACTTAGGATGTAAATACGCCAAATATACCAAATATACTTGATACCTTTATTTTACGAGCTGTTTAAAGTTAATTTATAAGTAGTTTAATGTAAATCGTGTGACTGGGAGTTATAAACACTTAAGACATAAACAATTTACAACTAACATTATGATGGATAAAGCTCAAATGCCTACCTAATTGCAAAACAGATCTTAGTACAGAGCTATTTATATTACAGTAATAATCACTACGTCATAACATTAAGTTTGTGGATATTAACCTAAATACTTTTGACATTAAACTGCAGCCTCTACTTATTTATTGCAATAGCGGTAATGTGCACCTATTGCAAACATTACCGTTCAGTTGTACGAACTATGGTAACTCTGTAAATACTTATATATGTTTAAGCCCGAAGGAAGTACCGCTGTTGAATAGCTTTTACTACGATTACTGTTAAATAAAATTTTCAACTTCATAATTTTATTCTATAATATTTTACTGTTTTGAAAACATTTCTTTAAATTAACAAAGTAACAAAGAAAGAAAGAAAGAAAGAAAACATCGTTATACACGATACACACAACACAAATACAATACAATAAACTGTTACTAAAGAAATACAAAAACAACAAGTCTACTAGAGTTAGACTATTAGGAATATCAATAAAATTTATCATTTGTAAGGCCACGCCTACGAATAGTATTATTGTAGTATCTTCTTCATAGATTAAGGCTCATGCTCGCAATACAAGTATAAAAAATAATAATGGATGTACATATGTAAATTCAATTGAAGTATTTATCTAAAAAAAGAGCTTGCATATCGCTTGTTAAGGTAGAGACAGCGGTATTTACATCACCGCACATGATGCGTTGTGTACCGTAATATGCGAACATTTTTTTCGTTTGCCAGGATCCAATCGTCTGTTGCATCACAGCTGACGTAGACATATGACTACGAGAGATTGGCATCTAATGTGTGCCGAGAGGCGTGACGAAGCATGTCTGTACTTTCGTAACTGTCTGGCCTACCTACCGTATGAACACATACATACTCATACCAATGATCGCTGATTTCTATTTGCTTTAATAATCTTCCATCTGACTTCCGCGCAGATGTGTAAACAAATGCGAAAATGATTTTTGTATTTACATATCCGATTCTATTTGAGTGAGTAAATATGTTTACATTACAGTAAATTCGCCGTTTCGATAGAGATTTGACTCAGAATGCGTTAGTGTTGCTAATATTTGTTATTCCCACTGAGTGCGTTCACCGAATGTAAGATTTATATACAACAATGTATAATTTCACCCAAGGAACCCCATCTATGGCTTTAATTATTTTGGCAGCGACAACATAGCCTAATAGACACCTCATGTCTTCATTTCTACTAAGAAACATTTCAGTCAAAGCACTGAGGTATGCGGTGCGGGGGAGCGGTAAAAGAAAGCATTGCAATTGGTCGATTCAAGGTCGCAATAGATCATAAATTACAATTAGTGATGGGAACGTTTTTGTAATGGGTTATTGATTAGAAATAATAAAATAATTATAATTGAATAAGACGATTAATAAATAGCTCATAGAAGGTATAGTAGTACTCATATTGAAGTATTGAGAAAAATAATGAAAACATCATTTAACAATCTAAACCATTAATACACAATATAACGCAATTCAAACCAGTATTAACATTGTTGTATAAAATCTATTTAAGCAAAAAATGAATTAATTATTCTTAAAATGAATTAACTTGATATAAATTCTTCTAATTGTAGGTGTGTACAAAATCCGTAGATCCAAACTACGGATTTTGTAATAAATAAAAAATAAATAAACAAAAAATACAACCGACTTCCATGCAACAAAAAAGTAAAAAAATATCTAAATACATGTTGGTTTAGAGCATACACAGTAGGTACTTAGTAGTAGTCCTGAAGTCGGCGCTCACCATATTTCGCTAGATCACGACGAAACCACATGTGTCCTATGTGTATTTTTATACAAAAGTTTTTTTCATTTCTATATGTACGTAATTACGTATGTTCTTCTGATCATAGCTTGTAAGTAATTAATTCAATTTCATTAGTACCTACACCAAATATCTTGAAACACAACTCATTTATTCCCATCGGGTGAGGAGTTACACGTTTTGTCTCCGAGCCACATTATCAGACCCTTAAATAGTCAATGATAAATTGGCTTCGCAATTTCATTAGAACCTACATGAAATATCTTTACACACGATTCAATTACTCCCATCGGTTAAGGAGTTCCCCTCATTTTCTCCAGAACTCATAAATGGATGATAACCATATTTAAGTGGGACCAATTCGCAGCTCGTCTCTACACAATAAAAAAAGAATAATTAAAATCGGTCCACTAACGGCGGAGTAGTCCTTGTACATACAAAAATATATATATACCGGCCGAATTGAGAACCTTCTCCTTTTTGAAGTCGGTTAATTAATCTGGTAGATACATATTTAGACATTAGAGTCATCAAATAACTATAATTATTGGCAGTTTACGATTAAAAGTTTAAAACTATAATTATTTATTTTAAATTCAATTCAAGTAATATTCAATTGCATTAGTTGTCATCTTTCATCAGTTAATTGAGGTGTACATCACTACCAAAATGGACGAAAAGGATAGAAATATTTAATTTAATTAAAAGGAAAGGGATGCACTGTAAGAAGACATCAACGGGCGCTGTTAAAGACCAGTGTAAGTTGAGCTCCAAAATAATTTGATTCCTGAAATTATAATTGTGAAAATAGTTTACTTATGAAATGTTATGCCGTCTTTTTTGAAATTAGATGTTTTGCTACATTTTTACACCATCTTAATGATCAGGAAGTCATTTTGCTTCACTTTTTTTATTTTTTAAAGAATTTATTTCGCGCTATATATAGTCTCGTAATAACATGTTCACAGGTCACATAAGTGGTCGGTACTGAAGTGTAGCTCGCGCTCGGTTTATTATATCAGTGCTATTAAACTGATGTGTTGCCCGAAAGTGTTCGCCTTAGATGCGGTGTCTATTAGGCTGTGTTGTCGTTGTATTTTGGTCACGGAATTCGTAAAAGCGCCTCGAAAAGCCAGCGGGATCAAGTTTTGTTGTCGGTTTATTGTAAATGCTCTTTCTTTGTATAAATATTTTTTGCTACTGTAAGAAGTAGGTGAGTAGGACGATAAGCTGGCAATCGGCTTATAGCGCGTGGGTGTACCGACTAAGGAATTAAGGTAAAATAAACTAATGATGGTCACCGTTGTATCCTTGAACTGAGCCCATATCGATCAATAGAGAATCATAAACGTGGTTTTTGAATAGAACCCGCATTTATGATTATTCGACAGCGTGACGAGTGGATTCTATGCATATTGAATCGAGATTTTATGTCATTTTAAATGAACAAGAAAAAGAAACAAGATTTATTATTTATATAAAGATGGTGGAACGTATATGGTTAGATTGGGAATATACTACCGCTACAACTATTTCTAACGAGAAGTAGTTCCTGCGTTTCTCGTTCTTCGTTTCTGCGTTTTTAGGCCATAGTCCACCGCGCTGGTCAAGTACGAATTGGTGGACATATTGTTCACTTGTTGTTCACTTACAATCATTGTCTCTTATAATCATAGCACGTATTCTCGTCAACCCATTATTGCCCAACTGCTGGGCACGGGTATTCTCTCAGAATGAGAGAGTTTAGGCCATAAACCACCGCGCTGGCCAAGTGCGAATTTGTGGACATAGCACGTATTGTTCTCTTATAATCAGATTTACTGACTGCTCGTTTCCTTCATTAATTGCATAAAAAGGCCAGACAGTTAAAGTTCAGTACTCGATTTATAAAATTTTAATAGCCCTATTTATCCAAATAACTGCAATGAATATGCCTGCATGCGATTATGACTTATCAGTATGCTCCTATTTCGTAATTATATATACGGTGTGGAGGTCTCGATGATTAAATCAATTACTTTTAATTGTGCTCATTGTTCAATGCTTGAATACTTTCCAAATTGTGTGATACTCTAAGGCTGTGTGGGAATTTACTCACGAGTTTATATTACCTTTCAAGGCATAATTATTTAGCTTTGGACAGGTGATATATTGTACTATATAAATGTGCATTCGTTTTTACGTACGGTGATGTGAGATTCGAATATTGATTTTTAATTAGGTGTACATTTTTTATACCAAATCTCTCTATATATTATTACGTGAAGCAAAAACTTGGAATCCGTTTTTAAGAAAATTATGCATGGCTATAGTTCATGTAGAGAAAGAGAACGAAATGTTTTTTTTTTCAATAATGCATAATAACATACATAAAATCAACTAAAGACAAATTACCCATACTGCCATGCATTTGACACAAACACATATTTATTAAACGAAATTAAAAATTCATTGTCTTACTATGAAATCACATGACGTCAAAAATGTCAGATGTCTTTGTCAAAATACCCGCTATAGCTTTAAAATGCAGATTAGACAATTAAACCTTATTTTACCTTTGCCGGTGTATTTAAAATAACTAGAAAATTAATACAATTGAAGAGAACTTGAGAAATATTCGTGCTGCTTTGGACAATATCAAGTTTAGTTTTCGAGTTGAATTACGGTCGAATTTCGACTGTTGCAATGGGTGTCTACTATTTAAATTATTAAGTACTAGTCACATATACATATACATTATAAGTGCAAAAACAAAAATGATTTTATTAATGATACAATCTAATGATTGTTCCTCTTTCCGCACAAGCATTTTTTGTCAAAATATTTTAATTTATATTGGACGTAATTCTAAATATATACCTAATTACCTATAGTACGTAAAAGTACTAATTTGTCTTCATGCTTCAGTAATTAACGAAAAAAATGCTTAGTAAAATTTGTATAGTTGCTCCAAATTAGCGACTGCATTTTCTTAGATGTTTGGTATCAGTAGTTGTGTAAGAGAAGTTATTAGAATTTTTTTTGTGAATATTTTCAACAGCGTCATTTTTATTACAATGGGATAAGAAAAATCCTATACAGACTTAAAGGTGTCTACACACTGGTATCTACAGTATGAGCTGTGTAGACAAAATATTATATAGAAGATATAATTGTTCAGTGCTTCCATAATGAATTGTTGCAGGTACTTTTTAACCGATCTTGAAACTGATGTCCATCGGGTTGTTTGAAAGCACCCAACACGGGTTCGTAACGCGTATCATCTATACCAATACACTCTGGAGCAGCATGGCATACTTAGTCTTTAGTAAGTAAGATAGGTATTATCTCTCGCTCAATATTTAACTTTTCGTAGTGTTATCGTCGGCGTCGGAAAGTCGCGACGCCTTCGTCCTGACGTCACGTCGGCCGATCATTTCTTATTCAAGATTTGAAGGACATAATTATCTTTAATCTTAGTTTTCTTATAATCCTGTGAACTAGAACGGGTGGTGTGAATCTTTAGAAATTTAATAAAGGACATCCCATACGATTAAACGATACTATTTATATTTACAAAAAATAGATGGATTTAGCGAGTTTATTTAAATAACATTACTTTTGGTTAAGTCTGACATCGATGAAAATGATATTTTTCGATTTTTGCGCGAAATTCAACTATAGCTTGATGGTATTAGAACAATTACAAAATGAAATTCTCAGATATTTCAATTAGATAAGCGGATAAAGTGAAAAGACATTATGGGCGTTATATTCGTAAGTCCGTCATTTTTTAAGGGTTTATTTATGTAAAATACGGTGCTCTTCGGTCGGCAAGTGATTTCTTTGTATTCGTCTTGTATGTGTCCATGGTACCCACGACACGGGAAAAAATCCTAGTGTGGGGCTATGAGGGTAGACACTTATTAAACGTATTTCGATAGAGCACCTTTACAAACCTATATTACGTATGAATTTGTTAGTTACGTTTAATAAGACGAGCATACGTAGTATAGTGTCAGTCTTTTAATCTTCATCTTTCCGTGAAGTGTTTCCACCGGCGACGCTGCGTCGCGCCGCGCTCCCCGACGTCACTCGGTCGATCATTCTTTATTGATGTATTGAAGTACGTACGTTTATTGAATTTTGACTTCAAGACTAGCTTCTCATCCTAGGTTATATCAGGCTTGGCAAAGGAGATGAATTCATCAAATAGTTCGGTAACTCCATTAGTCTACCTAATAACCTTGGTTTTCCCTAAATATGTATGTCTTATTTACATCTATTTCTAATGTTTTATTTTACGAGCGTATTTTACGCATTCGGTAATCAACTTAATCTTATATTTAAATTCAATTAATCATTGTGATAACTAAGGATTTATGGATTATAGTGACTATTTGTCAACTGGCGGAACTATTTTTTTTTAACAAAGTAAAGAAACAAATATATTTTGTTTCTAAAGTTCTTGCATCTAAATTATCAGGTAAACGCAAAGAACGTTACAGTAACATAAATTTCAACTTCAATAATTCACTTAGAATTATATATCCGGATGTCGTTGCAGCAGATAATAGGTTTAGGTTAAAACAGTTAAAGTTGACACTTTAAAGGCTGGGGTAATAAAAGACATCCCCGAGCGCTCTCAACTCGTGGCTCGTGTAGAGATTTACTTAGTGGCCACGGACCAATTTTACACTCGCATGGCTTTATTTTATTGCTTATTCCCGCTCTTGGGTGCTTTTCACGTGCTATTTTATATATCATTTTATTATTAGAAATGGATTCGTTTTAAACGGAATAGGAACTGTTTTTATAGCAGGAATAAGAAACGTGTACGCATTCCACTAAGTGGCAAATGGTGCTAATGATCTATGACCAAGTCTTGGTAGGATTAGAATCTTACAAGTACTTGAGGTCACTGGCGTATGCTTGTTATCCTGGAAGACTAAGTTAGAATGCGTAATATAAGTCTCATCAGTATCTCCTACCATACTTTCAAATCCGAACAGCATAACACTCTACAAAATATAAAATGTTCGTAAATTCATGTTTGTAAAACTTATTTACTGTATCAAAAGCTATGACAATTTAAATTTATGTTACATCTTTAGGCGCAGTTAAAACCGCGGGGTACGGCTAGTAACTATTAATTGTACTTAAACTTACATTTTAGCTTGAAGCGTAGGTAGGAATGCTAAGAAGTGTGACTTATACTTAGCTTATTAAATTAGTCATCAGTAATAGCGACATAATTGGCTTTAAGTGAGATTAAACAGATAAGGTGAGAAGCATCACACGACCGATTGCAAATTACCAAATAGAGATACTAAAAAGAAACAAGAAAATGTCAGTATAAGGTACAGGTAAATAATTAGAAGTAGTTTCTACGACTTTTTTTCTTAACATCCTATTTATTTCTTCCTCTGTGCGATGCTACATTTAGTTACCAAAGTACAACTTCAAAATCTTAAACTACATTTCCGCCTCTGACATCTCCGCTTGAAGCAGAAAATCGGTTTACTGTGAGACAGTTAAAGTTGACACTCTAAAGGCTGAAACGTAATAAAACCGGTCTCAGGGGCACTCTCAACTTGTGGAGCTAAAATAGGTATAAACTACTAATGTCGTATTAGCTACATGCCCTTTTTACTTAAACTTCTTAAAGACAAGTGCTACAAAGATCTTTTATAAATATGTTCTTTATAGATTTATTTTCCATAAAATAAATATTTAATAGATGTTATTGGTACATATCAACACATGCTAAACGGTAAGGAAACGTTTTTTAGGAAGTAAAACAGTACCATCGAACACTTTCTCTTTATATAGTTGAGAACTTTACCGTCAGTGGATTTTTAGAAATTATATTGTATTTAGAGATTGTTACGCAGGTTACATAATAGTGGCGATTACTACCGACCTCCTATTTATACCCTACTTAATTAAAAAAACCACCAATTCGCAGTTGGCCAGCGCGGTGGACTATGGCATAAACTCTCTCATTCTGAGAGAAGACCCGTGCCCAGCAGTGGAACAATAATGAGTTGACGACGACGAATTAAAAAAAAATGTTGATAAAAAAACGATGCATACTTTACGGTCATAAATTCTTCAAGTTTCATGGAAATCCCAGTGCTTGTCAAAAATGGCCGCATAAGGGGGAGAAGGGCTATAGGGCGACTGGTCGTCCCCTCCATCTTAGCATACGTGAAAAGAGTAAAAAATATTTAAACAGGAGGACCTGTTGTTTTCTATCCGCTGTTGGACTCCCTGCTTAATATAATTCAAGCTACACTCATATGTGTGTATATATGGCTACAGTCTACATAAAGAAACTTAAACAAATAATATATTGTGATAATTCATTACATTGTATCTGTCTATTATAGTCGCTTAGGAAAATGTCTACAATATCTGAAGGAGACGTATTGAACAAAAATGCATTCATATCATTGAGAATTGTCACCGCGCACATTGCTTTGTAGTTATAGTTTATTGAATGCCTACGCGTCATTAATACTATCACGCGTCGCAATATCACAACGTATTGTGTACTTATGGTAATTAAAATACTGTTTGATGTCATAGTTGAATGATGCTCATTTCTCTGGCGACGCCTCGTCAGCCCGCGGCGCTGACGCACTTGGCACATGCGACATGTTTGTGTTGTACATACTGTCTTATGTTACATATAGGGAAAAATATACTACTGTATATTTGAATAATTTTGGAGATAAAGGCGCCACTACCATATGTATTTCTGCTTCACCTATATGCACTATATAAACTTTTTTTTACACGCTTTCTACACTCATAGCCCCACACTAGGATTTTCTCCTGTGTCGTTGGTACCATGGACACACACAAGAGGAATAAACAAACACCCAGACCCAGAAAATGAATCTAAACTCATCATTTAGATACCTGTCTGGCCGAGAATCGAACCCGGAATCCATGCGCGTCAGACCGGTAAGTTAACCGCTCCGCCACTCGGGTCGTTGTGTTCTAATAATGAAGGTTGTTCAAACGTTTCAACATAGTTCTCGAAAGTAGCGATGTAGGGTAGGATAGAAGGGCAGTCGTCCATGAGCGAAATCAAACCCTTTTTCTTAATCTTTTTGAACCATCCTTGCTACTATTGTAGGTAATATCTAAGTTGTTTCTTTTAAACGATATTTATCCAGTAAGGTTTTATTAATAAGATTGTGTTCAATTAACTTTTGTTATGAAAAAATCCAACGAAAATAAGTCATCCGAAACCAGAGCCAAAAATTAATCTTTTAATTTATCATTTGGATACTATCCTCGCGGAAGCAGTCTTACTGCGTAGCAGGCTGGCTTGGTAGAACAATACCACTTTACTACTTACTATCAATGAAAGAACGTCCATGAACTTTTTGCGCTTTGAAAATGGCTCTATTTTGCTTATAAACGACATTGTGTCTTTTGTTTAATATGTTTTTATAAATATATTGTTCGATATTTTTACAGAAGCTTTTTTCCGTAACTCCACTTACTTGGTTGATATTTCACACGGTGAGAAAGTATGCTATGTGCTAATTTCATAAATTTCATATTGTTGTCACAAATTTCATGTACAGTAATACTTCGACTTACGCTACCCCGACTTAAGCGAACTCGGAGTTACGCGATTTTCAAATCCCCTCGATTCGTCGTTTGTTTGAGCGTCACACATTTTTTTATTATCGATCACATACACATACCCATGTTTGGACGGACAGAACAGCTACAACTTATTTGTACTTACGCGAATTCAATTTACGCGAATATCACTCAATCAATAGAATAATAGTCTTGCGTAAAATAGTTAACAATCATCAATTTTCGCTTTTGTAATACTTATTATTTCTTTTTAATCTTGAAGTGGCAAAGTAACTTATGGAGGTAGGGTAGCGCACAAATATCTTTAACGAACACTATAAAGAATATGGGCTCTACCTAATGTTGTTGGCAATTGTGTTACCACTTCTAAGGACTAAAGATGGTCGTTTTACATGGAGAGCAACTGGCATTCATACATCAGATCATGCAGAATAATACTGTAATTCTAAAACTTCAGCAGCTTTTATTAGAAATCTAGTTTATTTATAATCATGATAGATAGGTAAAACTGCATCTGCGGAGATGAGACGTGGTTGGAAATTCACAAACGTGCCGTGACTGCATCATTACAGATGCGGTATTGGAATGACGTTGCATGTCAGTGGACCTATCTGAACATGTTATTGCTATATTTTTTTTTATTTCATATGAACTGTATTAAACTGTTGCTATTAATAATGCAACAACCTAAAATCTGTTTTTTTACAATTAATTATTTGAGCTAATTTATTATTACTTATTAGGAGTTTGGTACTATTGAGTTGTTCACAATTTTTTGAGCGAAATATCATATTGCTATATTTAAAATCAAAGTGAAAAAAGAACATACAGTTTACCGTTTAGGAAGTAGTCACTGTCATAAACAATTTCAACTTTTTATAAGATTGAAAGAGCAAACAAGCATTCAATACATCTGATGCTAAGCACTGCCCGAGGACATCGATAGTAAATTTCATTAAGAAACAGTGATTATATCTGTATCAAACACAGATTGGTTACTTCTGATGGTCAAAGTGTTCACTGCGTATGTGAGTAAGCAAGGGTGTGGTTGCCGGCACACTTTCACATGAGGCGACCATCACAGTCCTCGGGAGTAGTAACGCATCTGTGATTGACTTCAGATGGAACTCATGTTCTGTATGAAGTTTATTACAGATGTCCATGGGCGGCAGTGGGCACTTACCATCAGTTGGACTGCGTGCGCGTTTGCTACTTCAGATAAAAAAAGCAATGTTGATGCCGGTTGCCACCTTCCACCGAGACGCTGACTGCTTCACGTCAGAAATAGATTTAGCGGCAACCTATCCGTTCGTACTATACTAGTTCTATCTCCTTTTTAACCGAACAAGATTGCGATCTTGTTCGAAGTCAGTCATAGTTGCATGGCTTCCTCTCACGAGTAATTGAAAAGTCCCAGGTAAATGTTTCTACATCCTCCCAGTACAAAGCAGTTTTTACCACTCTTATAAACTAGTGTAATATGTGTGACAAGGGTGTTATCACGAACGAACCACGAAAGGTCCAACCATCTTTAACTTTACTAGTCACCCGTAGCATCGGCCGAAATTCGACCGTAATTTAAATTAAAAATCAAATGTCATCTGACATTCTTGACGTTGTGTCTTTTCATTTTCATTTACTAAGTACATATGTGTTTGTGACAAATGCAAGGCAGTGTGTGTAATGTGTTTTTAGTTGATTTTATGTATGAAAAATGCATTATTTGAAAAAAATATTAACATTCTGCACTCCTTCTCTACGTCCACTATAACCGTGCAAAATTTCATACTAATCCGTCCGCGGCATATTACTTAAAAATCCGTCACAAATTTTTGCTTCACGTATTAATATAATAATATATCAGCTTTACTCAGATCATAGTTTGTCTAAAGTAATTTGTATGAAATTCGTATTGGCTGTACAAGTGCTATTTTTTATGAATTGATTTGATAGATAGATAGATAGATAAAACATTTATTTCATAAGTTATGATTTGGAAGTACTTTTTTACACTTTGTGTTTTTTATTGTATTCTCCAAGGGGATATCTAATGTCTACGTCGATTTGTCGATGAACGCTATTTTATAAGGTACTACGACTGAAATCTTGTCTATTATATAAATTATAGATAATCTCTTTCGTTTGGGAAGTCCGTTAGAAACGAAGAACAACGCTGTGTAACAGAAATGTTGAAGAAACGTATCTTATAAGGACACGCTTGCGAGATTAACGCAAATCATAGTATGATAGTACGGTAATAATCTATACGTCATTTTAAACGTGTACTTATATGTACATACATAGGTGCCAAAGTCTTTCAACATCCACTCGACTAGCATGATGGTCTGTATTCTAAACTCTGTCATTTAAATGCGACCCATATATGACAACGGAACTAAATGGAAATAACCTACAAAAGATTTTATCTGGGGGCACAGAAGTGCCCCCGCCAAGTCGAGCAAAAAATGTAACTATCTGTAAAATACAGATCCGGATAAAAATGTATTAATATAATCCCGATTTTTAAAAGGACTTTAAACAATAGAAACGAATGAAGGATGAATACGTCTATTAAGCTGGGGAACAATCGATGAGCTTCATTGAGCAAAGGTTAAAATTGTCGTACAGCTGATAAAACGCTCCGCTCTTCACTTTACTGATTGCTGTGCGGTCGGGGCTAACATTGTTTAACTTTTAACATTTTGTTTAAGCTCGTACGAGCTTTCAATCCGCGTTTGATATAAGCTTTTACTCTGCACGAAGATAAAAGGTAGCCTTGGCAATATTCTGCAGCCGACTACGAGCATGTATAATAAGACTATGAGTATGTATTTCTGTGGAAATCGTTCGTTTTGAACTAATTTTGATTTATTTTGTTAAACAAAATATGTAATGATAACATAGTTTATAGATGTCGATTTTATCTCTACCGATTAATCTAACCGTTTAAATAAAATGTTAAGAAACAAATAATACAATTAATACAATAAATTATTTATATATTTTATATTTTTGTCCTTAAATAAAAATCAAAGTGCTTACAAATTCGTGTTTGATAAAGACACGTTAACGATATTGTTGACATTGTAATAAAATGTTAGAGTAGCAACATCTAACCAATCACCTAGGTATGTATTAAATAATCGATCTGACTCATAGTCATAAACAAGTCCTTTTAGGTACATAGATTAATCAAAAATAAAGTACAGTACGTTGCCTTCAAATCATCGCTTTATTACTATATGGGTAAACTTGGGTTCCGTTTTGAAGAAACTTGCCTCCAACGGAGAAGTATGAAATTTTGCACGGTTATAGCTTATGAAGAGAACAAGCACGGAATGCTAATATTTTTTTCAAATAATGCATAAAACATACATTAAATTAACTAAAACGCATTAGACATACTACCGTGCATTTGACACGAACATATCTATACTTAATATATAAAGCTGCAGAGTTTGTTTGTTTGTTTGAACGCGCTAATCTTAGGAACTACTGGTTCGAATTTAAAAATTCTTTTTGTATTGAATAGACCATTTATCGAGGAAGGCTTTAAGCTATATAACATCACGCTGCAACTATTAGGAGCGAAGAAATAATGGAAAATGTGAAAAAAACGGGGAAAATTATTCATCCTTGAGGGCTTGCGTTGCGTGCCACGCGGACGAAGCCGCGGGCACAGCTAGTAGTATATAATAAACGAAATTTGAGAATAATATTCGTGCTACTTTGGACAACGTCAAGTTTAGTTTGTGAGTTGAATTACGGTCAAATCTCGACCGTTGCGACGGCTTACTAGTAACTACAAATATCGTTCCATTTACAAAATAATCTCGCAATATGACATGACTATCTGAATTCCTTACATCACTGGTACATAGTACCTAGTACGTACATGCTGCGTGATTAAACAGTTTCCGCTCCGCCGTTACTCCATTTTGTCTCGCTTTCATTTACACGAGGATGAAACAATTGTTCTGCAAACGGTTATTCGTATTCCCTGTTCTGTAAAAGGTTTTATATTTCACATTTTAAAACGCACGACGTATCACAAGCTGGAGATCGTATATGTATCATGTACATGGGAGTACGGGTAGGTACTATGGGTACATAGAAGTAACGATATGGAAATAAGTTATACTACATTTTTATTGACTTGTATTGATTTTCTTTATCTGACGGAAGTAGCAAACGAGCAGGTGGACTGCATGCTCGTTTGCTATGGTAAGTGGTCACTACCGCTCATGGACATCTGTAATCAAACTCATACAAAACATGGGTTCCATCTGAAGTCAATCACAGATGCGTTGTTACTCCCGAGGACTATGATGGTCGCCTCATGTGAAAGTGTGTCGGCAACCACACCCTTCTATCAAAACACAAGAAATGCTTCACGCTAGAAATAGTGTGCCGGTGGTAGACTCTCCCGGACGAACTACACTGGTTCTACCACCTATGAAATATTACATAGTTACTATTTTCGCGAAGGTCTCGTTTGTAGGGAACTTAACCATGTTGTATATGTACTTTATTTATGTCGGTAATAAACAATTAAGCATTGGTACATTCGACTCTGTTGATTAACACTTAAATCTAGACCAGGTATCCAAATTCCTAATTATGACACGCATCACTTGTCCAGGAAACACATATAAATATGCGTATTACACATATATCACATTTTCCATATAAATGGAATATTTATATGTGTTTCCTATCTTCATTTTAACGGGACTTTATCGAAAGCCAAACTATTTATCTTCGCAAATGCCAGAGCGCCATAAAGCACGTAACAGTATAGACAACTTCCTGTATTCTGTGGCTCGGCAAGGCATTCCACGACGTCAGTGGTGCACTAACGTCCTAACCGTCGGTACGGTACAAAAATTCCTTATATACTTGACGTTAATGCGTACTGGTAAAGCTCCATGTTTTATTAAGATTTTTCCGGGATAATACGATTAAACATAGTTGTATGGTGTATTTTTAAAACCCATGTATCGTACTGTCTGATACATATCTAATTATTAACGGTATCATATGTTTAAATACAAAAAACATGCTAAATATTTTTTCAAGTATTCATATTAATAAAGGCAAAACAAACGTACCCCATATTTTATACTTCAATGCAAAACAATCTTTTTTGTACGAAGTTTCTTTTTAACCAACATATTTTAATATAAAAAAAAAATACATAAGCTATGACAGTTAACTTGAAGATGTATAGAATTTATAATCATCATGACAGTGAGGTGACAGACTATAAATAGATTGGTAGGTAAAATATATACCGTTTTTAGGTGTTACACTCGTTATAGCGTTTCCTTCACCGTTACTTTTCTGGTCAAACACGTTTGACATTGACACTGACAGTTATCCGTGTACACCACGACAAATGGCGGCACTAGCGCACACTAGCGCACTCTATCGGTATGTGTGTCATCTGTAGTGTCGCGGAATGCGGCCGCGTCCTTCGTGCGCGCCGGTTCATTTGCACACAACCGCACTGTTGGCCAGACAGACAGACTTTATAGCTTCCCAATTTATCATTTGATATCGAGCCGTTTCATAGCTCCACCGGTGCCTCACTCGCGGTTTCATCGGCCATTGTTCGGTGATCGCTGTTTCCAGAATACCACATTGAGTCCATCGTAATGTACTCTAGTTTTCAAATCATAAATAACCCGTTAATGTTGTTGTATCTAGCACCTACTATAGATTTTTTTAATTGTTAAATCATATTATTGTAATCTTAAAAATTAAGTTAAATACTTAATGTAATCCTCAGTGACTTTACTTGGCGTATATACATGTATTATTCGAAGTAAATGATTTACTATTTAATTAATTTAAATTGTGTAAAATACAGAAAGCACTTAAGAAAAAACTTGTATAACGTTTATATTCGAATACATGAATCTATAATTAAGGTGTTCCGTTTAATTCTGAACATTATTATTTAAATGACTACTGTCTTTTATCAATATTGCAATAACAGAGGTCAATAAACTTTGCAATCTCGGGTGGCACACACGTACAATATCTATAGAAATGCGCTTGCGATTTTTACTTGTGGAAAACGCAGTTCCTCTGCCTGCGATGTGCACTGCAGAGCGCAAGAGAGATTTATTACGCGCCCGTGGGCAGAAATCTGCAATGGTCTCGCAACCACACTAAGAATGAGTCTGCGAGGATCGACCGATACATGCATACAGCACATTATAAAAATTCTTTGTCTGAGCTTTATGCTTCCTTCATATATAATGAGCTCATTCCAATAAGACATTATGTTTTTGTGTGGGTTGTAACTTATGAGTAACTTGCAATACAATGTAGCGTAAATGTAGTTACAAGTAATTTCAGAAATATTTGCGTAAATCCGTTGGTATTAAACGAAATTCAATTAAAGTTTCAGTAAGCAGAAACGGCTTGAGCTGTTGAGCTGACTAGCAATCAACTTCCCTGCACTTGATACGTACATTTACTCGTTTTTAATCATTTTTAAGGGTCTTTTACGTCGTAAAAGTTGGCATATGTAACGAACCCCAAATATAAGTGCCCTGCTAACAGAAACATTGCTTGTGGTAGTTGCAAAGCCAATGTATTAATATTTATCTTTTATACGTCGTTAAGATTGAAGACAGTAATTTTTTCGTCATCGTTGTTATGTATAAACACGATGTCTGTTGGTAAGGCAGGAAGTTATATACCTACTACACTACCTATCGTTTTGTTACAGTAGAGTTTGGTAAAAAAGAAAAAAATCTTCTCTTTAGCATGAAAGCAACGAGGAATCCGTTTAAAAGTTGAATTATATAGGGAGAATAAACGTGTCCGTTCCTTTGAGGAGCACAGCTGGCTAGCGCTCTATCTTGTTTTTATTTTTTGCCTCACTCTAGGCAATGAGGTTAATTCATTTACTTATTCTTGTTTGTTAAAGACACCTCGGCACGAGCTATTGACTCATTATTAAGTTATAAAAATAAGAGTGTTGACGTCAATGTGTGACACTATATCCTCGGCTAGATTCCTACACAATTTTATGTATGTAGTAAATTATATAAGTAGTTGTTACGCTAAGTAAAGGCAGATGATTAGTATAATGTATGCGAGTTTAAAGTAAATAAAATACCTGGAATGTTAATAGTTTATTTGTCCATGAGGCATGAGAACCATACTTATTGCTGTTTTATATTGACAATGTTTATGGTACTAAGTTTCAGTTCGTTTTTGTGTTTGTGTGACGCTAACTTTATTGGCCTATGTTTTGACAGTACAATTCCTGGAGTAATTTGAGTGCGAACATCTTTTAGTGAAATATGTGAAACAAAAAGTATATCTTACAACATTACGAATCATTATAAGTATAACATACATCATTACAAAGATAAATTCTTTCTTTGCGGGTATCCATCAAATTGATGTTTACTTAAAAAACGATCGTATCTCCCTGCAAAAAAACAGTTTACCTTCGGCAGCCATATTTATCTAGAAATCTATATTCAAACGTCGTAGGCATCATTTGCAAGTTACGCATAATGTATTCGGAATTCTAACATTGTGAGGTGTTAGTGTGAGAGCCGTATTCAACTGTTGTTACGCATTTAATGCAATAACCATGAGTCACACGCACTACACCACCTCACAGGGTGGTAAGGTGCACGAATAAATGCTTTTTGCCTTGGGTTTCGAAGAAAACGCGAATAAAAACACGGTATAAGTCGTGGATAAAATAAAAAACGCCTCAAATGTGTGGACATTCGCTTGTCTGAAGTTAAACAATGTGGGTGGCATTTAAAAACATAGAGGCTGAGATATGCCAAAAGTTGTTTTGTGTCATATACTTATGTTTTTATTATAAACTTTTATTTAACTTGCCCTGTTTGTTTGGATGTAGGTGTGGGTCAAATATAGTAACTGTATTTCAAATCAGTAAACCCCAACTAATTGTTTTTAAATTTTGAATACAATGGTTCTAGAGTAAAATAGACTTTAGAAGTAGTTCTAGACTAAGAAAGGAAATATTCCACCTCTCACGCTAAAGCGAATGGGGGTAAATATTCCTATCATAATTTGCGTACAAAAAGTACATACATTGAATATTTTACACTATATTGCTCTCCTGGGGAAATGGCTAGTTTTCGTTTTTTTTTTATCTGACTGAAGTAGCAAACGAACAGGCAGTCCACCTGATCTGTAATCAACTTCACACAGAACATGGGTTATATCTGAAGTCAATCACAGATGCGTTGCTACTCCCGAGGACTATGATGGTCGCCTCATACAAAAGTGTGCCGGCAACCACACCCTTCCATCGAAACGCAAGAAATGCTTCACGCCAGAAACAGGTGTGGCGGTGGTACTTCCCCGGTCAAACTACACTGGTTCTTTCGTATAGTTGTCAAAAAATACCACTAGTTCTTCAGAAACAGCAGTAACAATATAATCATATCTGTGTTCTGACACAGTAAGATTAACGCGCTCGCCACACATCCGTTATGCACTTGCACTGGCGTCGCATGTGTATGCGACATGAATCATGCCTCTCATGTGCTTGTTTGTGGACGCACATCGATACTACAATTATACAAAAGCAGCTAGTTTTTGTATAATTGTCAAAAATACCACTGGTTTTAGGAACAGGAGTGAAAATATAATCATATTTGTGTTCTGACATAGTAAGATCGTGGCGTCGCTCGCCACACATCCGATATACTGGCACTGGTTGCCGTCAAATGTACACATGTGAGTCATCCCAGTTACTCATGTGCTTGTTTGTGGATGCACATCGATAACACGATAGTTATCGCCACTAGGTAAGCGCGTGCTTTTCTCTTTTTTTTCGAGAGGGAAACCTTCGATAGGCACCCGACGCCATGAGAGCGACGCAGGGTTATGTGGGATTTTTACCGCACTAAAATCCCTCTGGTGGCCGTCCTCGGCGCTATAAAGGGGACCCCGGGACCTCCTAACAAACGCAGCCAAAATCCTCAGAGTGTGTTGCTCCATCGGGGTCCTCCCAGATGGGCGGATGGGCCCACCACCAAATCTAGTCTTTACGGCGGTATGCGACCACACATACCGGTGTCCTTCCCGGGATGACCTGGCTGGACGGTTCAAGCTCCCACTCTAGCCGTCCGCAACCCTGGAAGCCTCTTTTAGTCGCCTCTTACGACAGGCAGGGGATGCCGTAGCCCAATTCTAATCCCGGAACTACAGGGACTTAGGCCTGAGGAGCTAACTTTCTCGTACATAGAACAAAATAAGTTACATTGGCCGTTCTGTCTGGTTACAGGTTTATGAATTACCTCGGTGGCTTATTGGTTTTTTTTTTATAATAAAAAAATAGCAAATGATCGTGTCAGTCCACTTGATGGTAAGTGGTCACTGGTGCTCAGGGATATCTATTATAAAACACAGATTAGATCAGATGTATTGGTACCCGAGGACTAAGTTGGAACGCCTCGAAAAAGTGTACACACCTATTTCTAGTGTGAAGCATTTCTCGCGTTTTGATGGAAGTTTGAGGTTGCCGGCACACTTTTATATGAGGCGACCATCATAGTCCTCGGGAGTAGCAACGCATCTGTGAATGACTTCAGATAGAACCCATGTTCTGTATGAAGTTGATTACAGATGTCCATGGGCGGCAGTGACCACTTACCATCAGGTGGACTACATGCTCAGTTGCTACTTCAGTGAGACAAAAAAAAGTATGTCTCCCTTACTACAGCCTTCAGACCAGAATATCACATAATACTGCTGTTATTAGGCAGAATAGTAATAGCGTTGGCGCTTCTAGAGTTGAACCAGAGTTCCAATTTTTTTTAATCTTGTTGGTATTTAACGTTGTATTTTCGCTAATGACTCTCCATTTTGGGCATATATGTTATATTGTTGATAAGCAGATAGATATACAAGAATAACTGAAGATTTTTAATGCACAAATTAACAGTTCCTTAATTATATTGAGAATGAAATAAACTGTATACTTATATTTAGATTAGCTCTACGACGGGCACATTAAAATTTGTGGTTGCTGTTTTTTTTTTTTTCAAAAACAACCATGGATCGAAACGTTTATAGAAAAACAGTTTACTATTACTTAATCATTCAAACTTTCGTGGTAACAAAACAATAAAGCTAAAACGTATTAAACTCATATAAAGGGTAGTAGCTGATAAAGGTCTGTGACAGAAGGAAACATAATCCCTGCCAATTGGGATTACGAACTTGCAGCTTTAATACTTAACTCATTACACGAAGGCGCATTGAGTGAGCTATACATTAAGTGCATAAGACGTAAAATCCATTGAATCCCGAGTCATCGTTAGTTGATGTGGATACAATAGATAATACATGGTAGTGATGCGATTCGAATAGGACTGACGCTCGAGTCACTCGTGTAATTTGACTCGAGTAAGTTTTCGAGTTACAATCGAGTGAAATTTCACTCGGGTTACAAGTTGGCAATTCGAGTCTGATTTTTTAGTTACACCTTTATTTACATACGAAGTACTAGGAATATATATTAGCAAACTCAAAATTTACGTATTTCTCACGTATTTCACACTTTTATAGACTAATATTTAATTGATTTTTTTTCTCACTAAAGTACAACAAGCTGTAAAACTGTCGGTCGCAGTTTATAAAAGCGGCTAGCACAGCACAGATAAAGACAAAAACAACTCAGTGCGACTTGTTGACTCGGTAACTCGAGTGCATAGTCGAGTGATACATTTTTTCAATCGAGTACGAGTTT
Source organism: Spicauda simplicius (assembly GCA_949699795.1). NCBI lineage: Eukaryota > Metazoa > Arthropoda > Insecta > Lepidoptera > Hesperiidae > Spicauda > Spicauda simplicius. The sequence continues at coordinate 11,306,683 of OX453065.1, forward strand.
GACAAACTCACTCGAGTGTCAGAGTAAAAACACGCCTCGAGTCGCATCACTAATACAGGGTCACATCACAATAGACGGAATAACAATACCTTGGTGTAAGCGGAATGTGACGCATATAGTTATCGATTTCTAATCGTACGCCCGCGCGCTGTAATGAGTGGAGTCAATTGTTACGTCCGTGAATTTTATTTACCTAAGTACACTTACTATAGGAGCTTATAATGTTTTCTCGTAATAAGCATTTTTCCTGTTTTTGCTCATCATTTGCAAGTACATTAACACGCTTTCTACACTCATAGCCCCACACTAGGATCTTCTCCTGTGTCGTGGATACCATGGATACACACAAGACGAATACACAAACACCCAGACCCAGAACATGAATCTAAACTCATCATTCAGATACGTGTCTGGCCGAGAATCGAACCTAGAACCCATTACACCGCAGACCGGTATGGTAACCGCTCCGCCACGTGGGTCGTCAAATTGAAATTGACATTGAACTATTGAAAGACCAGGAGGTAGAACCAGTGTACCAAGTGGGAGAAAGCAAGTTTTGCTTACTGACGTGAAGCATACCTTGCGTTTCGATGGAAGGGTGTGGTTACCAGCACGCTTTTATTTGAGGCAAGGCATCCTAGTCCTCGGGAGTAGTTACGCATCTGTGATTGATTTCAGATAGAGCCCGTTAATACGATTTTATTATATTTCCAAAAAACAGCATTTTTTTGTTTTTGCTCATACACTACATTTACATTGCACACTTAAGAAATCGTTTTCGGCCAAAACTTGCAAGGTTTTTTTTTTATAATTATGAAGTAGCAAACGAGCATGCAGTCCACCTGATGGTAAGTAGACACCGTCGCCCATGGACATTTGTAACACCAGAGGAGTCGCGAATGCATCGCCGGCTTTGAAGGAGAGCGCTTTTCGCACCTTTTTTGAAGAGCCCCACGTCATAACGCCCCGGGAGTACCTCAGGAGGAAGCTTGTTCCACATAATGCACGTCCGTGGCAGAAACGCGCGTGCGAACCGAATCTTATAAAAGTAAATATGTTACTTTATGAAATGAAATTTGAAAGGTAGTATCAGTATGGTCATGAAGAATATAATAGTAATGCCAAAATTATTTTTAGTTTGAAGTGATCACGAAGGGGTAGAGTCCCGCGATTAAATATGTTTGCGTTTTGTTTCATAAAGCTTGAAGTTAAATTACCTACTCATTATCCTTAGTAATAGTGTTTTATAGTATCTACAACGTTATCTTTATTAACACATGTCATTATAAAGCATAATGTACTATTCTATAACTATTATTATATATTAATAGTTGCACAAATATTTGTGAAACTCGCCGGCTAAATAAATTAGAGCCTATATAAATTTATGTAAGGAACATATTTTGTCGTACCAACACAATGTTATCCCAAAACAATTTCATTTAATTGAGTCATGAAGAGTTTGCACGCAATAATACAGTACTATTATCCACATAATGTATATAATTTATGTACGACTCTAATAATATAGACTACAGACATATATTTGCGGTTTTAAGCATCAAAGCAAATCTTATTCTATTTTTGCCTGCGAGCCAAGACGGCACAATATGACAATAATATGGGTATTCTTTGAAGGAAGAGTGTCAGTCCTTGTATTGTCCTGCGGAATGAATTGAGTCGTCGTCTGTAATCCTAAATTCCAAATCTGAGATTTCACGATTCGTTTGATATTAGAGATATTTTTTTTTTCTGAACATGTTTTTTCAACAGTATAATAAAAAAAAACCTTTTTTATTATAAGACAGTCTAAAAAAATAAGGGGTCATGTAATTTTAGAGCTTGCATATTTTTTGGCACACTCTGCAGGTCTAAGTCGAAAAAGAGAATAAAATATACATATTATTGTATATTATTATAAAAGTTATTATACGTATTTCAAAAAATACGAAGACCAAAAAATTAAGTAGTTTAACTGTTTGTTCACGAATAAAAGTATTTTTTTAAAATACCATTGTTAAACTTTTACTACGAAAACGTGAACTAAAAAGAAAAACAAGTTTTACGTACAATCTCCAAAAAAATGTTTAAACGATATTCCTACTTTGCAATTTTTTTTTATCACATGTACCTACTTGAAAAGATTATAAAACAAAAACGAGTATCTTACGCAGCTATAATAATACTATGAGGCTTTGTGAGCCGGTTCAAAAAAATGTAAATATAAAAATATACTACCACGAAACAAATTTGAGTTATAGCTTGATATTGATTTGGATGCCAAAACCGAAATTAGTTTGAAAACGCCAAACAATAAAATAAAGCTCACACGCCGTAGTTTTAAGGCTAATTGCCTTCCCGGAACCCACTTGCATAACATTATAAGACAGAATGGGTGCACATAAAAATATACATTAGTGCATACGAAGTCTAAGTAGCAGTGCCATTGGAGCCCAGCGCAAACATTTTTGGCCGGCGACTGCGAGCGACGTCTTTTATTGCTCTCGGAATGAATGGCTTTTGCGGGATTACTTTTATAATGGTTAATATATTACTAGACTTAAGTAATACTTGCATGTAGGTAGTCAACAGAATAGTTTCAATTTCTTTATGTGGAATCTATGAAAAATACTGTCTCATGTTATGTAAACCCTGTATGTGATAGTTTTTATTGTATCCTGAAAATGATTGAAGACACAATTAATTATTACAGTTATCATTGTATCATTTCACCTTTGCATATACTCAGTCCTCAAAGGGTAAATATTTATCTAATAAAGATTATTATTCACCCGTCGCAACTATCGAAAATCGACCGTAATTTAACTCAAAAACTAAATTTTATATTGTCCAAAGTAGCACGAATATTTGTCCAATTCAATTAAATTGTATTGAATTTAGAGTTTTTGGTACTCCTTCTCTACATCAACTGTAACCGTGCGTAATTAACTAATTACATACTTCTCTTTCCCCGGCAAGTATCTTAAAAACGGATCACAAGATTTGTTTCACGTATTAATATATAGACTTAGTTGTTCTTTTAAACAACTTTTATAAGCAAGGCAGAGTAATTGTAACGAATGAGTTACGCTACAAAAGCCGAAGTTGACACTGACAATCGTTGCAAGCCCCCGTTGTCAGTATACAATAATGGCCGCCGGGTAGGCAATGCACCTCCGTGTATAGATTAATTGCTACCCCCAGTCTAACTCCGACCCTCAATTTGGCGCAGCTAATTTAATCACCACGATCGATTCGTAGGTACTGACGAACGATGATTATGAAATTTTGATATTAAATTGTGGGCTTTAGTAACAGACGAAACATCTCAAGTATTTCCTGCTTAGGATCTTCGTCTACGGCGGCCATTCCTGCGGATTACCGTCTCGTCTGACTACCTCCGAGAATATACACGACGTATTAGAATTTCAAGGTATTTTACCTTGTCGGCTTAGTAAAGTTTGTTCAGTGAAGCAAAACTTAATTTAGTGGATTGTTTGTATAAATTTATATCCAATATGTATACATTGGTTTTCTAGATACCTAACATAGGTATAATTTATTTCAGCTAGTTTTCTCTAGATTTGCACATAAATTACTGTAAATTTCTTAAAATGAAGTAAGATCACATACAACGTTATTTCGGTTATTTCAAGATAAGCGTTCATAATCGGACTTTCCAGCTTATATTATGTAATCATGTTATAAATTGTAAACTATTTCAAAATACATGTAGACTCAGATGTATAGACGGAAGTCGTAGAAATGCAACTGAACCAAATGCAAATTTATTAGGTAGTTATACAAGCTACACGATTAATTGGCACATAAATCATCTAAGATCCAATTGAGGTATGGATATTAACAGTAATCAGGAAATGTAGCTAAGAAGGTAAATTGATGACTATGTTGAATCGGGTACACGAGTTTTTCCGTAAAATAGAGTAAGACAATCGCGTTAAAAGATCCATAAGACGGCCAAATTTATCAAAGCATTATCCGGTTCAATAATTTTGAGTAATACCATTTTTATTTAGAGTGCACTTTTATCATATCTTACCAATGTTTAAACTTTATCTGTAATGTCAAAAATGTATTATCTGCATTCTTCGCATCGTGCGTTTTGTAGAATGGCAGTGGATAATAAATATAGTCATTTATAATCTGTTTCTAATCGTTACCTTCTCCGTACCTTTCTGTTCCTTTACATATTTTTTCGGTCATCATGTTACTTTACATATTTTTTTGATTAATTTATATTGGTGTTTTGTAAATATTTGTTATATTTTTACTGCTTTTATTATTTATCTTAATTTTAATTTACATTATGATAACTTTGAGCTCTCCACAAAATAGAGTTTTCGGTGATTTTAAAACTTACAAGTGATAATGCTACGTATTAATATTTTAAAGTTACATTTATAGTGATAGCTATATATCTTAGCTTATTGCATTGTTACAGAGAAGTATTATTGCGCTTTTTTCATCATATTACAGTACTGTTTTGAAGTATCTTAAAGACAGTACATAGAAGCAAAACGCAGCCATTTTAATGCAAAAAATTAGTTAAAAACACTTTACTAGACGTTGCTTTGACGTCATAGTTTAGTGAGATTTAATTAATTTTATTTATTTATTTATTTATTTATGCACACACAGAGAATCAAATAAATGGTAAAAGAAGTTACAATAAACTATAAGTGCAAGGGTACTTTATTTATTTATTTATGCATACATATAGCTTATAATTAACATTAGGTGCAAATGTAACGAATGTTTCTAAAACATTTGTTCCAGATCTGACATTTACTTAACCTGAGATTGATTTAAAATGAAATGAAATGAAATGTCTTTATTTTGCATAGGCCTTCGGGGGCGCTTACAAATTGTCAGTTACATTTATATATTTTTTTTACACTACCACCGGATCGCAACTTTAAATTACGGATCGGAAATTTAATTTACATCGAAATACTATAAGTATCGACATTTCGATTTTTAGTGTCTCTTTTAGGATTTAATGATAGCTGTTTTCGTTACATAAAGCATGTTGCAATACAAAAGGCACAGACACAAATGTTTTATCAATTTTAACAGTGTTTTGTTTTATTATCGGTATTTAGACGTCATAAATCGATAAGATACACATGTGTTTATGTCAAAGATTGCACACACGGCCATTTTATCTGTATTTATGGATAGCGCTTTGTTTCGCGTATTGATTGTGAGTTCGCCTCCCACGATCGGTTGTCGCCGTCAAACGTCCATTAGTACTGACTAGTGATGTAACAAATATTCGCATTTGCATTCGCGAATATTCACCTGTCTTTAGATATTCGCATGAATTGGTGCGAATTTTTTTGCCAATATTAAATATATCAACATTGAAATCGAACTACAGTTTGGCGACCTAAAAAAGGTCGTCAAATAGAGATCCGCCACACCTATTTCTAACGTGAAGCATTTTTTGCGTTTCGATGGAAGGATGTGATTGCTGGCACACTTTTATATGACGCGACCATACTAGTCCTCGGGAGTAGCAACGCTTATGTGATTGACTTTAGATAGAACCCATGTTCTATTTGAAGTTGATCACTGGTGTCCATGGGCGGCAGTGAGTACTTACCATCAGATGGACAGCATGCTCGTTTGCTACTTCAATCAGATAAAAAAAACCTTACATCAAAAATTTAAAAAAACTGTCATTTGCATTCGCATTCGCGTTCGCGAATCTTCATATAATGATATTCGTTACATCACTAGTACTGACCTGTGTACTTTATAGGTATGTGCACAGACGTGCTGAGTCCAATTGCTCCGTAACGTTTGCCGGTAAAGGGAATTTTAAAACAGGTGTGTTTGGTGTATTGGTCTGGTGTATTTTGCGACTGTTATTTGTGTATTGGAAGCAAACAAGCGAGTATTCTGTCTGGTATTCAAATTCGAAGTGCAATAGAGTCTTGACCAAAGTAGCTCACGTATGTATTGTCAATCTTGTGTATAAACTAAGTTGGTTCCAGCTTGTTCAGTCTTCAAACCAAGTACAACAGTGTCGCAAAAATATAGGTGTCAAAATTTATAGATAGAGGGGGGCGGATAGAGTTGACCAACCGCTATGTTGAAAATATATAATTTTTAAAATTTGCAATTCTTTTATTAGTGGATTATGAAGTTTCATACGATTATACAATAAAATACTATAAAGCCTTTGGGAAGTAAACTCAGTAAATACATAAGTATACAAATATTTCACTAAATACATAAGTACGTAGAATTAACAAACAGACTATTTAAACACCCCTGCAAAATCATCATTAAAACCGAATGCAGATTAGTAAATATCCTTCGTTCAGCTCATGTGGGGGTGGTCCCTCACAATGTATTTATACGTTTAAAATCGAAAGTCCCCAGACGAACCCCCGCGGCTAAGTCACGCGATACGCCGTTCGGACATTTGTTAGGTTATTCGTGCGTGTTCAGCAGAGACGTATAATTGTTAGTTTGGCTGGATGATTTTGTATTAGCAGTAACGCTTGAGCCTGCATCTGTAAATGACAACAAATGAATCGTACTAAAGACCGGTTATCTATAGATAGGTATTGTACGCAGACTTATACCGTGGTGGACGCAGCCGTCTCTATATACATATTTTTTCGCTGAAATGCAACACTCACACTCTCAACGATTCAGATGATCTCATTTTAATTGCTGACATGAATTAATATATAACATGTCCCTACAGACATTATTGTGTTCTTCTATACCATATGTGTAAACGTATTTATACATGTAGTAAACGAGCATGCAATCCACCTGATGGTAAGTGGTCACTTACGCCCACGGACATCTGTCAATCAATTACATACAGAACATGGGTTCCATCTGAAGTCAATAACAGATGCGTTGTTACTCCCGGGGACTACGACGGTCGCATCGTGTGAAAGTATCCCGGCAACCACACCCTTCTGTCGAAACGAAAGAAATGCTTCACACTAGAAATAGGTGTGGCGGTGGTACTTCCCCGGTCGAACTACACTGGTTCTACCACCTTCCAAACATATCGTAATATTATAGCGTAGAAATCGTCGGTATCAGTAAAAAAAATTATAGATAATTATGATTTGGTCTCTCACGGCTCGTTTAATGTCTGTAAATAAATCCTTAAGATTTTCTACAGATGCATTTATTTATCTATTTAATGACACACCAACAGCATTACAAACATTACAATAATCTTACATAGGAATTAAGATAGTGTGCACGCCAATTACAGGTGCGTACAACATTCTCTATATTAGACATGTTGAGTTAGTAATATTGACAACTAATGCATTGTTGTCAATGAAAATCAAGTTAGAATTTTCTGTGTACCTCTGTCTAAAACATTGTTTAAATCAATACGCAACAGCTTAAAACTACTTAAAAACAGGCGTGGCTCGGTGGTGCCGGTCGCACCCAACAATTCTTTTACCTTAAAGTAGAAGCAATGAATGGCTCCGTTCATTTGTTTAGACTTTGTTGTAGATACTTATTCAATTTTTATCAGAAGTCCATAAGTTGACTTTTACTTTAAGCACAATTCATTGGAATAGAAAAAATACTTAAGTATTTCTTCTCCGTTTAACACAAATTCACTTCATATTATTTAGACCCTCGTGGCGGAGCGGTTACCATACTGGTCTGACGCGCAATTGTTCCCGGGTTCGATTCCCGGCCAGACAGGTATCTGAATGATGAGTTTAGATTAATGTTTTTTTAAATTAATACCTAGTGTTATGATATTAATTCGTGTTAAAACTTTGAATAAACCTAAACTCTGAACAGATGCGATGTAGTAATATATTGACCTTTTTGCCTTGTGAATAGTTTTGAATATACTTGAATATATAATTCCCTAAAGAATGCCTACTACAAATTGTTTTCGGTATCAATAAATGTTTGTTTTATCCAAATGTACTTGGTATACTCCTGTTGAAACGTTTATTGTGTTTATCTTCAAATGAAATAGAGTATAGCTCAGCCGTATTTAATTTATTAGCTAAACTCTTACCGATACGATCATAAGAGCTTTGAAAGCTCTATAAAAGCTTCCTTCAGGGATTACTTCTTTGAAAATAAGAACTAAAAGCACCGTTTTTATAGGGTTTAGTTCGTGTTTTATGTCAGAGTTATTTATACTTTTCATTGTATCAAATCAATATTAAAATGTTTTATACGTGGGTATCATACTTATACTTATACTAATACTAATAATACTAATATTATAAAGCCGAAAGTTTGCGAGTGTGTATGTTTGTTACTTCATCTCGTCTAAACGGCTGGAGCGATTTTCATAAAATTTGTTAGGGAGTTAGCTGACACTCTGGATTAACACATAGGCTATTTTATACTATGGAAAAATATCTTATTGCCACGGGACAATCGATACATCGTCTTTTTTAACGCAGGCGAAGCTGCGGGATTCAGCTAGTTTAAAATATATCACAAAAATACATAAGTACAAATTAAAAATAATGTGTTTTATTATAATAACCTGTTTGTGCGTGTTTCGATACAAGTTTTTGATTAGGAAAATTATACGTTTGTGGTAAGATTACCTGGAATGTTGGAAACCCCAAATCAAATTACGGGTAAATCGTTACAAAGGCGCATACCACGAACTAGGGCGATTTTGAACTAGACACATATTATATTTTAGCTAATATCAAGCTTTTACTATTGGATGCGAATATTGGGGGTACAATCCATTATTGTCCCACTGCTGGGCATGGGTCTTCTCTCAGAATGAGAGAGTTTTTAGGCCATAACCCACCGCGCTGGCCAAGTGCGAATTGGACTTCACACACCTCCGAGAACTTTTAAAAAGAACTCTCGGGTGTGTAGATTTCCTCACGATTTTTTCGTTCACCGAAAATCAGTGATAATTTATTCCTAATACGCACATAAATCAGTGGTGCGTACCAGGGTTTGAACCTCGGGCCTCCCGATTGAGAAGGCAAGTTTCAACCATTAGGCTATCACTATATAAACATAACAAATAACATTTATATATGTACATACTATGTGTATAGTCAACCATTCTGACTAAACTAGAATTTTAGAAACTCTTAAGATGTTTATGTATTTTTATAATAACTTTCAATTCGTAGACTTCTTCAATTCTGTTTTTACGATTTAAAATTTGTATATTGCTTTAAAAATGGTAGGTTTAAACCCGCCTATGGTTTGAACCCGAATTTTAGGGGTCAACATCTCTCAGATGATCTGATCTCATCTCTCGGAGATTTTCTCACAGTACCCTTTATGCAAAACAATTTACAATTCATATCTATATACATTACTTTGTAAAATAAAGCGTAAATAGCAGAAATTCATGTCATTAGGCTTTCCCAATTTATACGTTCGTATAAGTTCAAAATTCAAATCGTTATTACAAACCAGTAGCAGCTGGATATTAAGGTTGCAATGTTTGAAGCCTTTATACTAAATCAGGGTAGGGGTGAGTGAGGGGTGCACTTTGATTGATGACCGGCATTGTGCGTACTGGCCATTGTCCGAGCACGAAACAACGGTACCTATGTTCCTTTATCGTAGAGATGTGCCAATTCGGGATAATCACAACTTGAGTTAATTCGAGTAGAAATTCATGTAACTCGAGTTGAACTTGAGTTAAACAAGTCGAGTTACTTGGATGAAACTGAGTATAAGCTTGCACTATTTTAATAACTTCGCTTCTTAAACTATAAAAAACCAAAACAGATTCATCATAAACATGTGTTGGGTCAGTCATAATTAATTATATTAGGTAGAATTTAAACAAATAAGGAATCATTTTTCGTAAAATATTTTTACCAATTATTACAAACCTTGCAAAGTAAGTCTAAACAAAAAATCATACCCGAGCTAGAACGAATTTAACTCGAATTGACTCGAGTTAAGCCAAACACGAGTTAACTCAAGTTAGTAACTCGAGTTGACCGTCACTACTTTATCGCAATTATCAGAGGGATTTCTGATAATGTTTGTGTGTGATGTCAGTGCAATTATCTTGATCCTTTTCATAAACTTCCATTTAGTTTCTAATAAAATAATACATTAAATATTTACTAGGGGATTCCTTGAAAACGTTAATATTATCTTTGCAATAACGATAAGTTCCCAATTCATTGATTATTATTAAGGAAGATGTTCTTAACAGAAGATGGATCCATTGATTTTGAATTTGCGTTAACAGAAGATGAATCCATCCAATCCGTAATTAACTAGTCTATCCAAAATCAATGGTTTCATCTTCTGTTAACGCAAATTTGATCACGTTACCCCCCATCGTCGCCAGCTTATATGGCTTCCTATTCGAATGTAGACAGGTTAGATTACTACCCAATCTCGTCTTTTGTGTCTTTAATCGTCCACTCCATGATACCTGAAGTAAACTTAGTATCATTGTGACTTTATGAGCGTCATTTGTTTTCTTCTAATCATGTTGTATTGATGTTTCCTCTTCATTCTTCCTGTTTTATGTCCAACTCATCTACACAGCTTTGTTTTTGTTTTTCTACCCAGATGACTTAGACAATGGTTGCAGCAAAAAAATATGAAAATGAGTATTAAATCATATTTTCTAAAGTGTAGCAGTTTAAACTTTTCTGTTCATGTACCTACCTAGAATTCTATAAGTATGTATTGATGCAATAATTAATATTAATTATTAACTTATTTAAATGCTAATTTCTATGTGCCGTTATATTTATTATGTTAACTCGTTGAGAATGCTTATAGAATTACCCATGTCCTGTTTTGTGTTATTACTTTTTAAATAAATAAATAACTATTTATTATACCTACATAAATGTATATTTTAGTAATATTTACGATTATGTGCGATTTTACATGAAATGGGTTTCATGTTTAATTATATTGTTAAAATAAATTCCGAGGAAAAGAAATTCTGATGTTAGTTTACAATCATAGGGACAAAGTGAGTTTAAGAAACTTTACACTAAAATGTTTTGTGGTATATTAATTCAAAATAACATACAAATGTCAATGACACAGCCAGGTAATTAAATTGGGCGATGACATTTGCTACTTCCGCCAGGAAATCGCAGTACTTTCGCATACTAAGTACGAAGCTAACAAGTCACTTTACGTTGCTAACATATAGCTAAATAAATTATCAGCTTAAATATAGTTAAGCAATATATGAACATGAAAGCTTTAACAATTAATTATTTCCACAACTTAGATTTCAAATGAATGTGGAAGACGCTCACAGACTTTGACTGAAATTTCGATTCCCGAATCTAAAATACTAATATTCACTTTGAGGTCGTATTCCGATCCGGTGGTAGTGTAAAAAAAAAATGTAACTGACAATTTGTAAGTGCCCCCGTAGGCTTATACAAAATAAAGACATTTCATTTCATTTCATTTCATTTGCTTATCAAAGACGTGGTTGATCTGTTTCATAGTTGCAAGGTTATAAAATAGATGTAAGGAAGTCATAAACACTACTAAAGTTACATTATAATCCCTACTAATATTATAAATGTGAAAGTAACTCTGTCTGTCTGTCTGTCTGTCTGTCTGTCTGTCTGTCTGTCTGTCTGCTACTTATTCACGCCTAAACAACTGAACCGATCTTTATGAAATTGGGCACACAGATAGTGTTGACCTCGAGAAAGGACATAGGCTGCTTTTTATCGAAAAAAATGGGTTGAAAGCGTTAAAATCGGGCTTAAATGTTTGTATGGAAGTTCGTTTTTGACAAAGTCCCATATTGACAAGTCCGTCAAGGGGTACGATAGACTTACTTAAAACCTTATCTAAATAATAAAACATAAAAAAACATTGATTTCGAGTCGACAACATATATCCGTAAAATTCGGATTGTCGCGTATTTTGTTAAATTCTAATGTAAACATGTGTGACATGACAGTAGTGTGACATGACAGTAGCCATAATGGCCGCCCGGATGCCATTCTGAATTCGTTCTAAAATAATACGTATAAATTTGTAACTATCAATTATCATAAAAAAATGTGGTTCAAATTGATTTTAATTTAATTTATGAATTTATGAAATATTTCAATAATAAAAAAGCATCCGTTGACGCACTGCAGCCGCGCTGCTTGCGATTGCGACCTAATGTAAAATCGCTCTTAGAGTACAGGGATTCCCAATTGATAACAGATGGCGCGTCATACTATTATAGTAAAATAGTTATTCGAATCCAATAATTCAAAGGCGATAAAATGTTTTAACATTGTTTCAAAATAAAATTATCGACTCCATTTGTCACTCCATGTTCATGTTACATAAATAGTTTCTTAACTATTATTGCATAAATAAAGTTATGTTATTGACCACACCCGTACATTTTTAGCGAAAATAAATATTAAGGACTAAATACAATTGATAGTCTTTTAAGCAAAATACTAACATTAATAAGTCGATCAGTATCTAAATAAGATATAACAATTATATCACGAATTATTATTATAAAGAAGCTTTTGCAACTTTTGTTATAAATAATTGCATTTATGAATATTGAAGCATGATTGATGAACACTTGGCTCTAATAACAAACGAGCAAGGTCAACATTATTGTTCTTTTTATATTTATGATTTCTTCATTATAAATAATGTTATAGAAAACATGCATTTAAATAACAACATATTTTAAATTAATTTTAGAATAACAAAGTGTGTCAAAATAAGCCAAAATAGATGATGTTCTTAACTCATAAGTATGTGAATTTTGCATCTGTTATTAAAATCGTGATAGCCGTGTGGTGCCAAGTCGGGCGGATTAGAAACGCGAGGTCTGGGGTTCGAATCCAGTTGTCTTATGTACATTATTATTATTATTATCTGTAGTTTTCATAAATACTAATTTTAGTATTATTTTTTTAATAACCAGCTCATTTTTAAATATTATTTAGTATCGGAAATGCAAAGCTTTCGCCCGCCTGGGAATCAATGTGTCACAAAATTTATATGAAATTAATAGAGGTTTAACCTCTGTCAGGTAAAAGTACAAAATAATTTGGATTTACCTTGCCGACAAATTCAAATTTTAATGTAATGAACCACAAACAAGGCTTAATAAAGATAAACTATTAAACATACCTGAGCGCCGCTTAAGTGTTAGTAGAACCAAAATTAGTTTACGTATCATTGATACTGTCATTAGATTTTTAGTTTTAGTGAGATGTCGTCCAGCGTTGCGCCCACACTTTTAAAAAACGGTCATAATGCCTGCCTATTCGCCTTTGAGTGTCCACTCAAGATTTGTAGCAACGATTTCTCTAACATTTTTAATATTTCAAATCAAAGGAATACTGGAAATGCAATGCGGGATTGTTATTTGACTATTTGGGATGAAGATTCTGTAGATACAGCCATCGAGATCGAAGACATTATCCAACAAAATTTTTGGATTCCTTCAACCCGCCTCCCGGTACTCCTCCACACAAACTTTTTTTAAATAAAAGTACGCTTTTTACACTCAATAAAATAGAAAATCTCTACAATTTCAATTTCTACAATAGCCCCACACTAGGATTTTTTCCTGTGTCGTGGGTACCATGGACACACAAGACGTATATAGAAACACCCAGACCCAGAACATTAATCTATTCAGATTCCTGTCTGGCCGGGAATCGAACCGGGTGTGGTAACTGCTCCGCAACGCGGGTCGTCAAGGTTGTCAAATTAATGTTAAAAGTAGGTTCACCTATATGTAATCTTACTCAGAAATTTAAAAGGACCAAAATTACTTAAAATAGTATTTTTCAATTCATAAAAGTTAAAATCCATCTTTATAATCGATGCGCTTTGGTTTAAATGTGGAGGCGTTGTTTGAAAATATGTATTCCGATATTGTTAATGTGACCACTAAGACTGTAAATTAGTTCAAAAAAGGGGTTTACGATATTCTGATTCGTCTTATTTTCATAACATAACAATATGCACCTACCCACAAATACACACTTAAAATTCGTTTTTTCACTCTGTGTTTGTCCGGGTAATCCTTGACCGGCTAAACCGATTTTTACGGGTTTTTTACTATAGAAAATGTTATGGAACAACATGTAGACTACTTTTATCGTAGAATTCCCACTGAGTGGAGATTTGCGCGGGAAAAACTTTGCGATACATTGATCTGCACGCGGGCGTAGCCGCGGGTACAGCTAGTCTACTATATATTCCTAAATGTCTACTGACGTCTGAATGTTCAAGATGAACAAAACGGAGATATTACCGATATTATTATTCAGCTTCAGTTTTTATATTTAATCTTAAATTATAACTGATAGAATTGTGAAGTTGCAGTTGTTCTAAATCAACGCTTTCATTTAAACGCTATTCACATTTTAACTCCCTACCCTAAATAAACGTCAAACGAATCCCAATTGTGCAGAAGCATTGCAAATACAAGGAAAAGTGATTTAATACAAAACACACGCAATTACGAGCTAGAAGAAACAACGGTCCCCAAACAAACAAATGAACTGGAACGTATTTCTCGAGGGTACCCACCAAGTACTGATGCCGTAGACGTGGCATGAAATAGGTTGGAAAATAACTCGGCTCCCGAGGGCTTTGGTGCGATTCAATCAAGTCTGATTCAGAAATTTAGAGTTCGTTTTCCGTACACGAAGGCAGACAGGTAAGAACGTGTACACATGTGGGAAAACGAATGAACAAAGCAAAAATTGGAGACACGGAACGGAAAGTCGCTTAATCGCTTTACGCGGTACGTTACCTGCGGACCGGTTCTAAATCACAATTAAGTTTTGCGTTCGAATGCATTCTTGAATCTTGTTTATAATGCACATCCACATTGTTTATTCAAATATTTTATGTGAATATTTCGCATTGTGCTCTGTTTGTCGCTGTTGTTGCGGAGACAATTCAAGCCACATTGGTCTTTTGAAATGACCATAAAGTATACATTCAGAGCACAAAATTTCTGTTTTGTGTATTTAATAAAAATGAAAATACGCGCAATGTCAGTACTAAAGTTTTAAGAGTTTGATGCCACAATTTTCAAGCAAGATGATGTTTTTATTTATGAAATATATCGATAATCGTGTTTATTTTACTAAGATTACAAAATCTACAGTCATATCAAAATGTACTTTGCAGTACATTTAACTTAACTTGGTAAAAATACTATAACTAAACAATTGACAAAGGTAATTTTGACTTAAAACCATTGGGTAGGTAATATTGCAAATTTTGCGGTTAAAAGTTGCTTTAAGACTCATTGGTCCGCAGGGCGTCGCTGTGCCCTAGTCGTTGAGTATAAAATTTTCATAATTGGTAAATCTAGCTTAACCCAACCTCAAAAGGCTACGCTATATGTAACGCAATAATCAGTGAATGATAAAAGCTAGGTTATATGAAACGCCATAAGATCTGTAAGATTAGTTGTAATAGTTTAATAGTCAAAAGTACCAATTTCGAAAGGCTACGGTTAAAAAAGTACTTTGATTGATACTTTGACTTTTTAACTTAAAAGTTCTTAGAGTTAAAGAGCTGCAACAAAGGCTATAAATACATTTATTACATCTTGCTACTCCAATATACAAAGGTTTATTGTTAGTGAATTTCTCCCAACAACCGAAGGCAGATTCGAAAAACTATATAATTTTGCTACAATACAGAAAAATACAATACAATAATAAATTGTGAACAACTTTATTTTTTTAATCGATAAAAGACTTTTGTTTTGCTCTTAGTTTTCAAAAAGAAAGCTGTGCTTAACTATTAGCTACTAATATATTTTTGCATATAAGTACGTATTTCACATTTCTGTCTCAGGTACTATTGGAACCAGCCGCCTCAAATTGCAAATACCAAATCTAATTCCATTCAAATGCGCGCTCAGATCGTAATACGGCGTCGCTCGATTTCGATGACATCGCTCCAATTAAACGATCATGACGTGTATTGAGCATCTATTCCGATCCCACAACTGTTGATTAATTATACAAATACGAGTGTAGTAACAGCTTGGGATTTGACTTCATTCAAAGGATGAACGGAAGTCGGAGCACCCTTTTGTATTTTGTAACTTGACCAATACATGTACGATATTTTGACCAGTACAATCATTACGATAAACACTGTCAATTCATGGTATTTATTTTCTAATTAAGAGGAAATTTTATGATCCAATCATCCCATGTTCAGATTTATATTTGCCAACTGTCATAAATATGTGAATCGCTAAGTAGTAAAAGAAACAGGTGAGGAAATTTACTTTCTTTGTAAAGACCAAAGCTTAATATGAATAGAGGAATGGCAAATTATAAACGTCGATCAAAACTTATTAAAAGATTATAGTTATGATAGTAGTAGTTGAAAGATTGCAACAGCAGCATGGTTTAATCGGGATAGTGGCACAATTCTTGCATCTCTTGAAAGATGTGGATGCCGCCTGACGTACATCTTCTGAAGACGAATAGTCTGCAAGTAGGAACGCATCTTTCATGGAGTTTAGATATATTTATCTTCTGTTTTATAGGGAGTTTTTTTATGAATGTATATTATCGGCCAGAAGAAGAATTGACTAGTCACAAGTGGACAGTGGACTGCATGCTTGTTTGCTGCCCTAATTTGACAGAAAAAGTACCTAAATTGACTAACATTTTCCGCTTTCTATAAACCAATTCCAGCTAACAATGTATTGTAGATTAGTAACATAATAGAATAAATACCCACATGCAATATCCCGTACATATATGCTCGATTATCCTATATAATACGAACATAATCCATTTATTCCGTCGGCTGGTTCCGAGGTGTGTGTACACTAATCTCTTTGGTTTAATCGGAACAGATGTTATCTGAATTCTCTGAACGTGAATAGGGGCTTGCAAAATTTATTTAGCGTAACACTGTGGAAATTTATGTAAGACGTGACGAATAAAATTTATCCCAACTATTCATTCATGAGCGCTTTTACGGAAATAAAAAGTCACCAAATCAACATATCAATAACGCAAATTTTTGTTAACAAATTATTCAGCCGTATCGAGAACTTTCTGATTTTTATATAAATTTTCAAACGGAAAATGTTTTGGAACTCTCCCTGGTTCAACTTCCGCATATTTTGTGTTCTATATTTTCCTAACTTATTCCGTTTCAGTCTTGTTCGGTGACATAGAAAAGACATCAGTTACTGATTACGCTGTATTCAGATCCAGTCACAAATGTAGGCGTGTGTGAACGTTTAATATTAATC
Organism: Spicauda simplicius; assembly: GCA_949699795.1. Taxonomy (NCBI): domain Eukaryota; kingdom Metazoa; phylum Arthropoda; class Insecta; order Lepidoptera; family Hesperiidae; genus Spicauda; species Spicauda simplicius. The sequence goes on from OX453065.1 coordinate 11,323,940, forward strand.
GTTTGCCATTACTAATGAAATGCAATGCATAAAAATATATTGAATACGTAAAATATGGCAAATCATTAAATAAACATTTTATATTGCAATCATTGGTAGGATTAAGAAACTGAATGGAGGATAGAGGAATATTTTTCATGCAAGCTTGTAGTGAATATTCCTTTAGAATCGGTATTTATTCCGATATTAAAATCATTATGTAGGTACTATAATAAACGAATAAAAAACGCAACCTATTGTTTCGTCATTTTCCAAAAATATATGAAAGCAGATTAACAGCGTCTACCTTGCGACCTTTAAACAAAGAACTGTCTTCAAATGCGATGAAAACTTTGTAGACATCTGTGAGTTGTCAGTATGATTAAAAAGGATTTTAGTCGCAGTCATTTTTCTTCTGAGCCAGACTTAATTTCTTACTGCCAAATCTTTAGCAGCTGTAATGAATAAATTAGTAGTGATTACGTTGCAAGGGCTCAGTTTGGGCGGTCGGCCTACGGTCGTCGCCCGGACACCGCACTCCGTTCCGTCAGGGATGACGAATTATCCTGAATGGAACCGAGATTGTACTGAATGTCTAAAACTTTTAACAGCGAGTGTAAAAGGTTGTCTATCTCGGTATGGTTCGGGTGTGAAACCACTGCGATACCTAAAGGTGAAAAGGAAAGTAATACTGCGTTATTATTATCCCAAGGATCAGGTGAGGAACATATACCTACTTGCATAAGATTCTTTGACCGTGTAATAAACTTAAAGTATGAAAAAATCAGGATAGGCCATTGTGATGATGGCGTCCTGTTACTTCTACAGGAGACCAATACATAACAGTGGTATAGTAAAGGGTTGATGATAATAACTTGAGTAATGTTCTATATATTTTTGTATAGGTCGATATGTAGCTCAATTAAGATCCGACGGACTGACTTGCGGCTTTATAACCATAACTTAATAGTATGCAATTTGTTCTGTATTAAATACATTATTTAGTTGCGACTATGTTGCAATAAGGGTTCAGATTGACTTCGGCCTTCGGCGGCGTCGGTCGTCGCCCGGCCGAAGCACTCACGTTTCTAGGGTTGAAGATCTCTTGAGACGTGTCTGGGTTTGCCAGACATATTATGGTGGACGCAATAATCGTACTGTAATTATGTTTTTTCTTAGATTTCAATCTATGAGGCATACGGGCCACCTGCTGCTAGTTACTGTTTTGTGCAGACTGTAGTTTGCAAAAAATTCGTTCATGTACATATGATTTATTTTATAAAAAACGCTTTTGGGAATGCCTACGTTAGTATTAGCTTCCGACTTTTGCATTTCGGTAAGGAAAACAGTGTAAAAGAATTTTAAAATACGTAATAGACATATATGTATGTAGCAAAATCCAGTCTGTCTGAGGGTAAGTAGTCATAGCCGTTTCTGGATAACAGTAATTAATTGTAGATAACTATTTTCCTACTTGCTTGGTCACAGTTGCTTTGGTACTCTTGAGGACAAGTTGGAATGCCTTGCATGAGTGTCTCTTCCGCACTACATCAATCAAACTAGGATAAACATTAAGAAGAAGTACTGTATAAATGATTATATTTGTGCGGAATACGTATACTACATTTGAAAAAGTATCGTAATGCAAAATTGAATATTTTAAAACACTACAATTTTGGTACCAAAACTACTTAGTGCTAGAATTATTGTCTACCAGTTGACCTTTTGTCTACTATTATAACGATATACGATCATATTATATTCAAAAGAAATGACAATATAAATTGAAAGATGTAATTGTAATAAAGATTCATAGGTACATTTACAGACTAGTCTAAAGTACTAATTTTAGAAAATATAAGTTTTAGTCTGTAGCCAGGTCTGGCTTCTGGGTTCACGGTCGGCGCTCGACCTAACGCTCACGGCACAACAAGGTTCACGAATTAAGGATTTTAACGAACCAACTTTGTGTGGGTCTGTATTGTGTTTTGTTTCGTATGCTGCTATTTTTGGAGTTGTTTTCTAATTTTTGTTGGATACATGTCTAGACTTTTAGTTTCTTTTCAAAAGTTTATATCGCGAAGTTAATAAATCCAAGCCAATTCCAATATCAAAATTAGAAATCCTTTCATATATTTTTTCTTATTTTTATATAAGTAACAGTTCGTGCAGTTAAAGTTTAAGTACGATTCATTACTATTAGAGTTAGATCTATATATAAATTCAAGTGTTAAACCTCTCGTCTAGACAAAACAAAAAATCTTCGCTATTTTAAGACTCGACATTTAGAATTCTCAATCTGGCAACCCTACTGCAGGCCTCGCCCCTATAAATACATCGACACAAGACAAATGCACTCTGCAATACATATTTTTAAAGCTATGACTTTTGCAGATATATTTATCTTTTTACTACCGGTCCCCTCTATTGTGCGGCGGTATTCCGAGCTCCAACATTTACTGTTATGGCTCATCCAAACTTTTACGTTGCGTAGATACAGAAATATATGGCTCGTGCCTAAACACAAAGTACAGTAAAATATTCGTGCAGTTTATATTTTAGAACAGGCGTTCCTACGAAAATTTAAAAAAAAGATAAGACAATTAAAGTAAATGGGATAAAGTTTATGGTACATTTTGAATCCGTAAACAAAAAATGTCCTATTCGTTATTTTTGATACAATGACCAGAAAATAAGATTGGCCGATAGACGGTATAATTTCTAAAATTATAGCAGAAATCCTTGTTAAGAAATATTATTAATATTCAATTAATCTTACCTTTAACCACAATGGCTGTACTCAATAATTACTTACCGGCTTTGAATAGCTCACTGATAAGGGCCGGCGTCCATTCAATTAATTACCGCCAATCAATCTGGTTTAAAGGAAAAAGGGTAGTAGGCGAAAGGAAAACAATTAATCTGCTTATTTCCGCAATTAACGAGGGCCGACACAAATTACTTAAGCATCCGAGGAAACAACTTTCCCGCCGACCGCTGATAGCTTCACGATATCCGTCGCGCCATTGTAAGAGCAAAATGTTTTGGGATTTATCTCATTGCAGATTACCTTACCCTTACCCCACAGGTTTGTACATTGTTAACAAGTGGATTGAGCAGAATTTAGAATTTTATTTTACTCTTGTTTGTCTCATGTTAAGCGAAGCAAGGCAATTCTTGCTTTTCGCTGGAAAGGTTGGTTGTCGGCACACTTTTACACTCGGGAGCAGCAACGCACCTACACACCTGTAATTTACTTCAGGTAGAACCTATGTTCAATGTGAAGCGGCTTACAGATGTCCATGGGCGGCATTGACTACTTAGCATCAGTTTTATAAAATAAAGCAAGACATATTATATAGAGTCAACGAAGAGATTTGAGGCGTGCTGTGTCAAATTATAGTGCTACGACACTACTAATTTCAATGTTGAAATTTTGGGTACACCATTTCAACATCGGGTTAACCCCAAAAGAGGAACAATAAAAATATTAAGGGAATATTCATCGTCATTCGATTTGTATTAATAAATAAAAAAGGAAAACTTACTGTCTTGCTGGGCACGGGTGTCCTCTCAAAATGAGGAGGGTAAGGCCCTATTATCCCGGCCCGAGAAACAGGTTTTTAGACTTTCAACACTTTAGATAGCTTTACGGAGACCTCTCAAACAAAGTTTGTTCACATTGTTTACTTATTTTCTTTTATCGTTAATGCAAGTTTGCAAAGTAGGTATTGGAAATGTTATGAGTACACATGATTTATAGTCTTACAAACTATAAGTTTATGACTATATGCCTGTTAGGTTAAGCTGGCTGACCATTTATTAAGCCCTTTCAGATGACATCCTAACTGAAGATCCGCTTGGCGCAGTGGTAAACCTTCCAATCTGGACAAATGTGGGTTTGATCTCCGGCAAGACATATATTGAAGTGATGAATTTAGATTGTCTATTCTGTCTGGGTGTTTAAGTATATGACTTTGAGTGTGTTCATGGCACCCATGCCACAGAAGAAATTTCAGAAAGGGGCTATGAGCGTAATGATCATTTAACAGAAAGAAAAGTTTCGGTTTTCCAAGACGGGAACAATTCAAAACTGTTTTACACTGTTATCCGAACAGAGGTCTATAAAGTTCTCCGGGAAATAATTGCGAACTCCCATAAATCAAAGGGCCATGACCCCGTTTAATAGCATCTATTACAATTCTATCTTCACTTTAATGTATTAACTTATTATAATTGAGTGAGGTACATTAATGATTACCATACGTTCGTGAATCACGGTGACTCGCTCGCAGTACACGCCATTACGAACTGGGTTTTTCTAACGTGTTTACTATGAAAGCACGGTTGAGTTGAATGGGGCACCTTATAGGATAACCATCTCTTAGAAGGGAGAAGCTTGAATAAATAACCTTACTAAGTCAGCAAGATATTTTTTCAATAAATGTATTGAAATGAAATCGAATGAGATAATAACAGATAAGTTAAAATAAAAAGGGGCAATGATTTTAATTGTAATTGTAATATAAAGACCTTATTGATATAGCAATCGATATGCTTATATTAACGATGCCTAGAGCGGTTATTGGTATACTTTTTGCGACCTAGCAGAAACGTTTTAAGTACGCCAAGACGAGTTGGAATGGTAATTGTATTAGTCTTTTATAAATAAAATGTATTTGAAGATATGAGAATGCCGGTTGGTATATTAAAGTCGAGTTATTTTTCTCTAGTTTATCAAAGTATCATGATACATTATAGTAAATGTAGTATGTGAGATTACAACACAGAAAATAATATGAAATACAGAATAATATAGAAAGAATTCTTAGATACTTTTACGTGAAAAAAATATTGCCGTCATTGAAGAAAGAAAAATCAGTACCGATAATTATGATCAGCCGAAAAAGTGTGACGACGGTGCCAGTGCAGTTCAACCATGTATGGTTACTTATGAATTGACTAAAGAAACTATTAAATTGATTTCAAAGAATCCCCAGCGTCCATAGGTCGAGGAACGGCAGGTTCCGTGAACTATATCGTGTTCGCGTTATCGCGCCCATGTTTACAAACAAGCATTTAATTGTCGCGAGAATTCCAAACAACTGGTGTCAAAGCAAAACATCTCCTCTATTACTGCTCAAAGACCGGAAAGGTATGAAGTAGTGATGTAGCGGATATACGCATTCGCATTCGCGAATATTCGCAAGAATTTTGCGAATGGATTGCGAATATAAATTAAGGTTTGACGACGAAAAAATGCGTCGTCAAATGTATATCCTGCAGCCTCCTACACTACTTCTATATTTTATACCGGATAATGTGAAGCTGCAGATGTCCTGACCTGAAAGTATATCTAATCTACACCTGGAGGGGCCGATGTTGGCGTCAAAATTAAGATGAAATAAAATGAATAAAATTTCTTTATGTTGCATAGGCCTACGGAGGCAGTTACAAATTGTTAGCGACATATATAAAAAAAAAACACGCTTTCTACACTCATAGCCCCACAGTACGATTTTCTCCTGTGTCGTGGGTACCATGGACACACAAGACGAATACACAAACACCTAGACCCAGAACACAAATCTGAACTCATCATTCAGATACCTGTCTGGTTGGGAATCGAACCCGGGACCCATTGCGCGTCAGACCGGTATGGTAGCCGCTGCGCCACGCGGGTCGTCAATATATTTTTATTACCGGCAAGAAACCGAATATTCGGATTACTATTCGCATTTGCGAATCTCAGTGGAGGATACTCTCATTCTTATTCGCAAATGTTCAAGCTATAACATTTCTTACATCACTAGTATGAAGAAATTTTATGCAGGATGCTATGTTGAAGTGAATTTATTTAACACTCTCACGTTAGTTAATAGGCTTTTAACCGGGTGTCGTCGGGGAAGGATTTTAATAACGTCGCTTCGGAATTACGGAACTATTTAAGTTATTCACCGGTTATTTTGTGAATTAATATGGGATTAAACTATTATACTTTGATCGAACTTTACAGGCAGTACTTATAAAGGAAAATATTATAATTAAACACGTGTGTATGAGAGCGTCTTGCTCCATTGTGACACGGCATTAATGAAATATCTAATGAAGCGATTATAAGGAAAAAGGACGTATAAAGATGACTGGAGTTCCCCAATTGTTTGTTAATGTTCTGTCTGTAAACTTTCGTTAGTGTTTCGATTATAAGTTGAATGAAATACTCAATCTTCCGGTTTATAGAAATATCGCTCAAGGAACAAAATATTTCCATTTAACTCAGAGACCTTCAGATTAAACCTATATGCAAGAGGATAAACCGCACATTAACAAACTAGCCCGCATCGCACAGTTGAGTACTCCAGAATTGTTCTAGTTTCTAAATACCTTGGCAGGATAATGGATTTGTGGTCATTTTTGAAGTTATAGTTATATTAGTTATATATTAAAAATGATAGTATTTTTTTACAATACGCGCGCAAACACTTTTACAAAAACCGACAAACTGAAGTAGGTATAGTCAACATTTTAGTTTTTTTCTATTGTTAGTGTCGTTTTATCTACAAACGTGGAATAAGGCAAAATATAAAATTATTAAAAAAATGTCTTGTTACGCCAAAAGTATAACTTCTAACGCGTCTACTGTACACACCCACTTTCTTTTTTTATTTTGAGAAACAATATAAAAATCATCTATCTTTCATATCAAAGTCTTGTTAATTTATTCAAGTGAAGAAATTGACAAGACATTTCAGACATAGTGAAATGAAAACACCAATTGTGATCGCCATTTAAATAAATTATGTCAACCAGTTTAAAAACTACAGATAAACGGCAGACACATTAACCGGCTTAGTCTCTAACTACGTATGTAGTTACATGCATCAGTCGTAGGTTGACACAGAATGTTATTGCAATTACACATGTAGGTGATTACTATTACAGGCAAGGACTGTATGAGCGATAATTTAGCACTGTTTAGAGTTCCGCGCACAAATAGTGAAAAGCTTGTAAAAACAGAACCCTATTACCCGACCCTAAGTCTTGGCTATCCGTTTGTCTGTCGTCGTCAACCCATTATTGTCCCACTGCTGGGCACGGGTCTTCTCTCAGAATGAGAGAGTTTTAGGCCATAGTCCACCGCGCTGGCCAAGTGCGAATTGGTGGACTTCACACACCTCCGAGAACTTTTTTTTTAAAGAACTCTCGGGTGTGTAGGTTTCCTCACGGTGTTTTCCTTCACCGAAAAGCAGTGATTATTAATATAATACGCACATAAATCAGTGGTGCGTGCCTGGGTTTGAACCTCGGACCTCCCGATTGGTAGGGCAACCATTAGGCTATCACTGCTCAACCGTTTGTCTGTCACCAGGCTGTAACTCGTGGAACGTCATACCTTGACAGTTATGTTTCCATAGATAATTAATGTCTTTCTGTTGCCATTATAATAACAAGTACTAAAACAGATTAAAATAAATATTTAAGATGGGCTCCCATACATTAAACGTGTTTTTTATTTTTTTTTACTCGATTTGTCTTACTAGATATTTATAACTACAACACGTAGACGCCTGACATATTCATAGAATACTTAGTTATATATTCACTTTAGAAATAAGTAATGAAATTAAAATAAAATAAATATTTAAGTTAAGTAATATTTTGCCGTTTGTATAGACAATGGTACGGAACTTTTCATACATAAGTCCGACTCGCACTTGGCCGGTTTTTATGTTTGCAAACTACGGGGCGCTGATATCGGTCTGTGACATATTAAAGTGATATTTTAGATATATATCTAAAGCTGTCTGTCATTGACAAAATATATTATCTTATCCTGACTAATTATATTATCTTATCATAAATGAATAATTATGAATATATGTGTTCTCAGAAATGTATGATCTAATAGCGCCGATATTTACACCTAAGTAGATATGATAAATATTTATACGTGAAGCAAAAACTTGTGATCCGTTTTTAAGATACTTGCCGCAGACTTAGGACAAGCACCCAGACCCAGAACAGGAATCTGAACTCATCATTCAGATACCTGTCTAGCCGGGAATCGAACCCGGAACCCATTGCGCGTCGCACCGGGATGGTAACCGCTCGGCCATGCGGGTCGTCAAATGCTTTGTCGTCAAAGAGTTCTTTATACTGAAGAAAATTTTCAAAAATTACTTTGTATGGTATCACGAGTAATATACTTATATTGTTTACCTAACGTGCCAAATTATGCGTCCGTTGACAAGCCACTGGGGCCTTTGACTGTTTATCGGTGACACGTGTGCGACATTCTAGATAGTGTGTTTTAAAGCAGCTTATTATTCTTCATTACTTTAGTTTTTCACGTTGACAAAGACATTTATTGTTCATACATAATTATTATAAAATCAACGATCTTAACATTACTTAATATAACATTTTTTTATCTACCTTAACAACATCACTACATAGTACAAAACAAAGCCGTTTCGCGCTGTCTGTCCCTATGTATGCTTAGATCTTTAAAACTACCCTACAGATTTTAATGCAGTTTTTTAATAGATCAAGAGGAAAGTTTTTATGTATAATACATATATATTATAGTGGAGGAACACTGATATTTTTAGATTTTTTGACTTTTAGGCGAAACGAAGTTCGCGGGGTCAACTAGTTAACATAAAACACAGCATGAACTGCTGTTATAAAGCAATACTAGTTGTGACGGTAGTATTGTCTTGTTCGAACCATGAAAACGTTAACCACCTTTACTAGCTTATAACTCAAATCGATGGCCTTCATCTATCCGTTACTCATTAGAGGTCCAGTACTGGATATAGGCCTGATTTAAATGTTTTTTTTTTGTTCTCGAGGGGGAAACCTTCAAAAGGTACCCGACGCCGTGGGAGCGACGCAGGGTTATGTGGGACTTTTACCGCACTAAAACCCCCCCGGTGGCCGTCCTGGGCGCTAAAAATGCTGCCACTTCAACCAGCCCTGCCTTAGCATTACCACTTCCAAAACATTGCTGCTACTCGTAGCACTAGATTTGCAAATACATTCGTAAACAAAGAACTCGTACACTGTATTTCTTTAACAGAATATAAACAACTGCATTTGTCCGCATAATAATTGTTTTGTATTAGCGCCTCTTTCAGCAATATTCAATGCAGAGCGGAGTTAAGTCGTTAGTATATTTTCATTAAGAATAATTCATTTAGCCACCCGTTGTCCTGTTTTATTTGAATATTCATCAGTCGACAAGTTGATTCCTAGTAGCGATACCGAGCGAGAAAGAGAGATATTTAACGAAATGTTTGTTGTTCGCGTTAGCTGTGTTTTAGCAAAATGCAATTTGCGTTTTGTATCTCGTTTTCCTATCTCTGTTTTCCGAGGAACATTTTAGAGAGAAACTTTTGGGTTGAAAACATGGGGATAGGTGTAGTTCGTATAATATCTTGGTAAGGTGGTGGTTGGAAAGATAGTCTTTTTAAAGATGATAAAACTATTTTAAGTACTACGGCCGAAATTTTAGCGTTGATATATTATATGTATTTTTTGTATTTCGATGGAAGGGCATGGCTCTGCTGATTAACATATGTGCAGAACATACGAGGATCTTAGTCTTCAGAAATGGCATAGTGTCTATGATTGACTTCAGGTAGAATCCTTGTTCTTTATGGAGTTGCTCCTGGACCTTGTACAAGGCCCATGGTTCGTAGTGACTTTCAGATGAATTTTTTTTACTTTTTATAGTTAGACCTAACGACGACGCTGAGGGGCCACGTGATGGAGAGCAGTCACATGGACATTTGCAACACCAGAGGAGTCGCCAATGCATCGCCGGCTTTGGAGGAGAGCTCTTTTTATACCTTTCTTGAAAACCCCATGTCATTGCACCCCGGGAATTACTCAGGAGGAAGCTCATTCCACATCGAACTGCATGCTCATTATATCAATTTTATAGAAAGGATTGGGACTGATAAGTTGCAAGTAGGGTAATGTGTTAATTTCTAGTCAGATATCACATAACAATGTCACGAATTTTGTTCTGAGACTGGCCCAATCGGAACCGGCACCGGAGCGAATTCCTGGTACATTCTCAATTGTCTGTTGGTTATATGTATTTGGTTTATGTTGCTATAAAGAAAAAACAGGCCAAGCGTGAGTCGGCCTAGCGCAGGATTCCGTACCATTATTTTTACAAAATTGTAAAAAATCACGTTTCTTGTATGGGAGCCCCCTTAAATTCATAATAAATTCATTTTGTAGTATAACGGCAACAGAAATACATCATCTGTGAATATTTCAACTATCATCAACATCAACGTCTATCTGTCATGGTTCATGAGACAACCTTGTGAGAGACAGACGGACAAACGGACAGCGGAGTCTTAGCAATAGAATCCCGTTTTACTCTTTGGGTACGGAACCCTAAAAGTAAGAGTAGCAGATATTCAGAAAAATATACTTTTTATGATTGACTTAATTTTGTTAATTTCTGTATTATCATGCATATTTTACAGGAGAAAAAATTCTTATGTTTAGATTCATTTATGCGTTGAAAATTTAGTCTGCCGGTATCTGAATATTCATCTGCGGATAAGTTTAAGCGAGACGGTGGCAGTGGCGCGATTTAACAAAATGTTTTAGTTGTACACGTTAGCGAGTTTTGCATTGCAATTTCGTATCGCGTTCCGTGTTTCAAACAATCTCTTTGTGAAACTGTTTAAATGAATTTCGCTGGTTCCTTTCTGCATTAACGTCACACTAATAAAATGTAGCCGTTTCCATGTGTGAGATAACTGGCTTAGTATGTACGTGGGGAGACTATAAATGTTTTCTTTTATATTTCCTTGTACGTTCTAATTGCGGGCGGACGTAGACACTTTTGTATTGAAAATACAACGTCTTAATGTAACTAATTTGATGACATTATAGCGAGTGTTATAGGGCTCAAAAAAGTTAAATAGTACTTAAATGATAACAACATAAAATACTGTAACACTGTACTTATTACAAACTCTATAAAAACACCTTTAATAAGGTAGTTCTTTCCGACTGCAGAAAAAACACTGCGCACTAGCAATATCGTAGATGAAACAAATTTAAAGGAGAACTTTACGTGGAACGGTCTTACAAAAACAGCCACTGTAGCAGCGTATCAATAATTTATTCTGTAACTAAATCAGTTAATAGTAGCGCTTCGCTCCGGGTGCAGTAAAGCAAAACTTAGGCGCCAAGTTGCAGGAAAACTCCGCCGGCGGAAACCGCAGACCGTTTTAAGTAAAATATTAAATGTGCCGTAGGATTTGTTCGTGTACCGGTGCACCGGCTTTAATATTTGATAAGGCAACGCTCCCGAAACGCTGTCTAGGCCTTAATTGCGAATAATGTGCCCGTCGCGAGTCAAAAACGCTAAGGTCCGTCGAAAGAAAAGTAAACGCACACCAGCACCGGATTACCGGTCCACTAACTGTTTATTGCGAGCCGAGGAGACGTTAACGCCTATAAATTTTATGCGTGTTCACAACTGTGCTATAAAACGATGCAATAATTCTAAATTTCCTTGTTTTTCCATTGGATTTAAAAGATATATATTTTATCGTAGACGGGCTCGATTTAAGATTTGCAAAATTGCTTTGGGAAGAACAATGTAGAGAAAAAATACGTCAGCCGTGGTCAGTAATTCAAATGGTAATAAACAAACATAATTTTCACGGCATTAGGTACTTTTACTTTAAAAGTACCTAAAGCTGTGTGAATTAAGTACAACCGATCAGAAGAATTTCGGCTTCGCTGTGGATAAGAAGTGGCAAATGAAATTTCATACACGTGCTTAATAATGTTTACATTTATATTCAACATTTTAATATACCTATAGGAGCAGTCAAGTTACAATATTCACCTGGTGAGTGGCTGCTGTTGCCATGAGACATATTAATAAAAATTAACTAGATAAGACTAGTCTTATTCTGACGACAAAATAGGAACTTTGATAAGTATTTCTCTCTTACTACACCATTCAAACGAGAAAACGGCATAGCTGCTTACTTATTTTATTGTCAGAATTAGATGTGACTGTGGTACTTCGGGAGTCAGCACAAAGGGTACTAACACCTTTAAAATTCTATTAGGTCAGACTAGTTTATTTTCGTATCACTTATCAGCGTTTCGGCAATTCTAATTTCCGCGCGGATGCGTATACAATCTAACGCAATTAATATATCCGGATCCGTTCAGAACCCTCTTTCAACGGTGAGTCGGAACGCCGCGCCATATTTTTACAGTCTGATTCTTTCGAAATTTGCAACATGATATTAATTCATCTCAAAAGTGCTTGCTCATCCGTTTTTTGTGGAAAATATAGGTGTCGAAATACTACACTAATGAGATACTCATTTTTAGCGTGTTATTAATGATACTTTCGTGAGATTGTTACACAGAATCACTAGGGTGTCACAAATTGTTCCTTGAGTAGTGATCACTACAAAGTAAGGCACGCACTGTTGCCTTCAATTAAGTGTTAGTACGACAGAGTGATGTCGTAAATCGTGCGTACGAGAAATTCGATCTACGAGGCGCGAGCACTCGGGGAGGATGTCTTATCAATTTTATTAGCCATATTCAGTGGGATATTTGTCGTTTTCAACATAAAAATGATATATTTTGTTGACATAAAATGTTCTGGATAGTTCGTTAACCACCGGCGTAAAAAGAGAGCTGTTATAAGTTTCAGATGTTTGTTTGGGTTTCTGTGTCGTTTCTTAGTCTATGACATTGTAGCTGATAATATCATTGGATTGATTTGATTGCTTTTTATTTCAAAACTGACGTAATTGGGATAATTCCTATCGTTAGTTATATTTTTTTAAAGTTTGCAGTTTTTTTTATTTAACTTTGATTTACAATATTGTTATCGACTTTCCTTTAAGCTGCCAATTTACGGGTGATACCTACCTAATACGCATAACCATTTGCGTCATTGTAAAGATACTAGCCATGTCAAACGGTCTAAAACACTGATTATAATTTCAAATAAACGAAGGTTAGCTCTTTGAATTCTCTGATCATTAGCGTGGAATAATTATCGGGTATTATTTGGAGAGGCAACAATTCTCAGTCAGAGCGGCATCATAAATTATTCTTAAGCTCCGACTGACCGCGAATCGGTGTTCACGTCGACCATTATCAGGGAACGGAATTGAGTGATTTGTGTCGTTCAACCTCAGTAGATTGCTTAAATGAAATGAGATGTACCTTAGCAATTTATTTGTCAAATTAAGTATGAAACGCCATTAAATCAAACTTACTAATAATCATATTATTAAATGATTGTAATTACTCGTATTTTCCTGTGTAGGTATTTGTCTTTGTATATGTCGACAGAATATAATCTTAGTGTGAGATTAAGAGTGTAGAAAGGGAAAGAGGTAAACACTAATTATCGTTTCGAAATAAAGGAAAGTTAGAGCTTCGAGTTCTCTCTGATTATTAGTGTGGAATAATTATCGGGTATTATTTGGAGAGACAACAATTCTCAGTCGGATCGGCATCATAAATTATTCTTAAGCTCCGACTGACCGCGAATCGGTGTTCACGTCGACCATTATCAGGGAACGGAATTGAGTGATTTGTGTCGTTCAACCTCAGTAGATTGCTTAAATGAAATGAGATGTACCTTAGCAGTTTATTTGTCAAATTTACTATGAAACGCCATAAAATCAAACTTATTAATAATCATATTATTAATTGATTGTAATTACTTGTATTGTTCTGTGTAGGTATTTATCTTTGCATATGTCCACAGAATATAATCCTAGTGTGACGTTAAGAGTGTAGAAAGGTAAAGAGGTAAACACTAATTATCGTTTCGAAATAAACGAAAGTTAAAGCTTTGAATTCTCTCTGATCATTAGCGTGGAATTATTTTCGGGTATTATTTGGAGAGGCAACAATTCTCAGTCGGATCGGCATCATAAATTATTCTTAAGCTCCGACTGACCGCGAATCGGTGTTCACATCGACCTTTATCAGGGAACGGAATTGAGTGATTTGTGTCGTTCAACCTCAATAGATTGGTTAAATGAAATGAGATGTAACTTAGCGGTTTATTTGTCAAATTAACTATGAAACGCCAAAAAATCAAACTTACTAATAATCTGAATATTAATTGATTGTAATTACTTGTATTGTTCTGTGTAGGTATTTGTCTCTGTATATGTCCACAAAATATAATCCTAGCGTGAGGTTAAGAGTGTAGAAAGGTAAAGAGGTAAACACTAATTATCGTTTCGAAATAAAGGAAAGTTAAAACTTCGAGTTCTCTCTGATTATTAGTGTGGAATAATTATCGGGTATTATTTGGAGAGGCAACAATTCTCAGTCGGATCGGCATCATAAATTATTCTTAAGCTCCGACTGACCGCGAATCGGTGTTCACGTTGACCATTATCAGGGAACGGAATTGAGTGATTTGTGTCGTTCAACCTTAGTAGATTGGTTAAATGAAATGAGATGTACCTTAGCAGTTTATTTGTGAAATTAACTATGAAACGCCGTAATATGAAACTTAGTAGTGATCGTATTATTACTTATATTGTAATTGCTCGTATTATCTTGTCTTTTTATGTGTCCGTGGCACTTAACACAGGAGAAAATTCTAGTATGGCATAAGAGTTTAGTGACCGTTTTTATTTATAAACAAAATGTGTAGAATAAATAACTGCGGTTTTTTATATCCTTATTCTTAACTAGTCATTATTGAATAAATACGAAGAGAATGAATATACGAGTACTTTGATATGTTTGCGTAGTATTCATGATCGTATGTCTTCATCTTAATATATATAAATTACGTGTCACTTTATTTGTCCGCAATGGACTCTTAAACCTCTGAACCGATTATAATCAAATTTACTCAACGTGTGCATTTTGATCCAACTTGAAAGATAGGATAGTTTATATCTTAATTTATAGGTTTAATTGCAAATGTTTATGTAACATTTCTTTAACCACAGCAACGCGTGGCCGGGTATGCTAGTAATTTATAAAAATGCAATATACAAATGTAATGCATAAAAATACGAGTACATATAATATTACACCCTGCTATTGTGATTTGTGTTAGTATAAACATAATTGTAAATAAGAACTTACTTCCTTTTGTGGTTTAGCGTATGGGTGGGCTGACGTACGTACCTGAAACACATCATAAATTTATCGTAAGTACATGTTACATAATTATTATAATCGGAATGTTGTCAAAATGTAAATAGTTTATTCAACAGCCTTTGTATTTTGTTGGTTGCTAGTTCTTACTAAAATTCTTTAACTAAAATCATTTTAAACTTCAAATTAAAAAAAAACATGCGTTATCCGATGATTTATAAGGCCATATATTTTTGGAATACACTTAGATCCATTCTGACAACATTCAATAGAGAAAATAGTAGCAAAAAGCGATGTTTATTTTGTTTAGCCTAGTAATCTTTATTGAGGGCCATGTTCTAATAAAATTGCAAGAGGTGATCATAAGGCGATAGTATAAAAAAAGCTATGATACGCATGTTTTACCCATATTAAAATGTCTCTATGACTGATAATGCAAATTGATCCGTTAATTACTTCTATTGCCATTAAAAAAACATTTTAAAATTATGTTGTTTTTTAACCATTTTCCAAAAAAAGGGCAAGCAAAAATAATAAAGTCTATCTATGAACGTCCATGCAAAAATGAAAGAAAAGATATATATTACATATTTCGCGTATAAATTAGCGACATAAAATATATCTAAAACAATTAATAATAGGTGTTTATGTATGTGGTCACAGATTTTGTAGAGATATGTCTTTAGATCATAAAAAAATATATGATACATGTGAGTAACATGTCAAAATCATTTGTGAGTTAACATACGACTCGTAATTCAAACAAGCAGTTACCATTAATGATATTGTTTCTGTATATTGTAATAAATTATTCCGCTAATGATTTCAAAGCGGTTGAACAAGATATGTACAAATCGTTTTTATCCGCGACGCGATAAGAAAAGTTAAATAAACGCCGAAATCTCAGTAAAGTTCTTGTACTACCGCAAAATAATAAGTAATTAAGGTAAATATATTTTCAGATAAGAAGTCTGTACGATAAACATGTACACAGAACATGGATTACATTGTTTTAAATAACATTAAACTCCTGTGCAATGTTTTCCTAACTGCAACGAATATTTAATATGACCTCTGAAAAAGTACAAAAATATTTTGTTAAATCTCAATTTATTTGCTTGGTTTTTCGGATTAGTTCACGTGAACATGTATGACGTGATATGTATGTAGTGACGTGGATTAGACTAAAATACTGTTAATCTCACAAATTGACAATTGTGTTGGAATTTTATTGTTATTTATGCTACATTGTCATTTAGTACAAACTAGTCACCCGTCACATCGGTCGATATTCGATCGTAATTGCAATTAAAAAACTAAACTTCACATTGTCCAAAGTAGTACGAATATTTCTCTAATTCAAATAAAATGTAATAATTTTCAAGTAAAAATTACTTAAATATTTTTATATTTAAGTAATTTTTACTTGAAAATTATTACATTAGAGCACCCGTTAAATATAAAAAGAGATTTAATTGGCTAAACCGCAATTAAAAGCAATAGCGGGTATTTTGACAAAGACATTTCTGTCGTTAATTGTTTTCATAGTAAGACATTGAATGTTCTATTTCGTTTATTATTTATGTGTTTGTGACAAATGCACGGTAGTGTGTGTAATGTGTTTTAGTTGATTTTATTTATGATTAAACATTATTTGAAAAAAATATTAACACTCTGCATTCCTTCTCTACGACCACTATAACCGTGAAAAGTTTCATACTAATCTGTCCGCAGCATATTACTTAAAAAGGTTAACAAGTTTTTGCTTCACGTATTAATATATAGAAGACAGTAGTAAACCATACTTTTAAAGGGACTATTGCGATTTATCGTTTATTCGCTCTCGATAAGTATCTCAATGAAAATTAATATTTCATTTTTATGCACATTACGGCCACTTCTACCGTTACAAAAATAACGCAGCGGGACTTAAAATTAAAATTTAAACATTGTACGCAGTTTAGCAAGTGACCATAACATGACTGGGATATATGTAATTCGATGTTAAATTTGATGAACATAATTCATTAAGAATACTAAATTGTTTTGAAATTACCATAATATAACTAACTGGTCTTAAGTTTTACGGTACTTTGTGAATGTATTCTCAGCTATGGGACATTAATAGGTAGACGGTAATAACACTTTTTTCGACATACAATGGTCCAATTTCATTTGTTTGTACTTTAGTAAACATGTATAGAGTTTGTATCTTTATATTTCGTTATGCATGTATCTAGAATTTGAAAATATTTGTGTTGTCAGTCCAAGGACTGTATGATTGAAATATTTTATTCGGGAGGGCTTCACAAGGCCGATTCCAAATTCGTTGCAGCCCTTGGTTCTGAAGAACTGAATGTTTTTTGGAATAGTTAGGCATTTTAATTGTGAATAAGTTAGGTTCTTATTAGTGGAGAAGTATTTGATTTGAAGAGTTTTATATTTTTATAAACTATTGTTTTGAATTCCAAAGTTGATGTTATCTTTAGAATTTGTTCGTCAATGCATATCGCGTGTATACGCTGACTTTGTACGCCCTTGATATTAATGACAAATACTCATACAGTACCCATGTACATAGTATAGAATTTGTATATATAGTTATTAAATGGAAAAATAATCTTCAAACACACCGCAGAATTATTGCTTTGGACGGCCCCACGTGATTGATAACAGTGATAACGCACTGACCTGCGCGCGATGTTTAATTATACTAAATCAATTTTACTGAGGAAAATGTCGTCAACCCATTATTCTCCTACTGCTGGGTACGAGTCTTCTTTCGGAATGAAATAATTTTAGGCCATAGTCTACCGCGCTGGTCAAGTGAGAATTGTTATACTTCACACACCCTTAGGTTAGGCTTAGTGGTAGTGAAAAAAAAGGTGGTAGTAGCCTATTTCTAGTGTGAAGCATTTGCAAAGGTGCAGATGCCGGCACACTTTCACATAAGGCGACCACCATAGTCCTCGGGAGTAGCAACGCATCTGTGATTGACTTCAGTTGTAACCCATGTTCTGTATGAAGTTGATTACAGATGTCCATGGGCGGCAGCGACCACTTACCATCGGGTATATTGCATGCTCGTTTGCTACTTTAGTCAGATTAAAAAAAAGTAAGATCAACAAGAAAGTTTTCAAATACTTGGTTACGTTTACATAGCGCTGAAATAGGTATTTGAGCTTAGAAATAGTCAGTTCCATCTTTATGCGTTCTAATTCTATTTATTTTATTTTTTATAGAAAAAGCTGTCAGAAATTCGAACCCGGGATTCTACATGTCAGTCGTAGCAAACTGCTAAATGCATAAGTAAAAAGAATATGTGTGGCACGAGTGTTTTACTCATAAGGATATCGCCTTGAGCTGATACCTCTCGAACACAAAGCATATATGTTAATACTACATTTGCAATTAAAATCAACACCCACCAAGGGATGCTATTGTCTCACGCGAAACGAATCAACATAAATTTCATACTATTATATCATGAGTGTTGCGCCAGTAATAAAATATATGATTTTTATTTATAGACCTGGGGACCTATTTGCAATTTTGCATATCGTAGTTACTAGGGATGCATCCGACGGGACACCGCATACTTACGAAAAACACGTTGCCGAAAATAATTATTTTAGTTAGTTTAAAGATCGAAAATAGTTTGCAATATTTGGTGATTTCTTGAGATGTTAATTTAGTCTAAACTCCATAAATGCGTTCTTGTCACCTCACCTAACTTTGCTATAACGGGGCGAACGCCTGTCGGTATAAATAGATACTTGTTCAACCGTCGAAACAATCGCACCTCCTATGGATATGGAATGGATAGTAATGAAGACCCTGACCTTCCAGATGTCACGCTTACTTTGTCATATAGGATACTCATTAAAGTGGCAGACGTGATCGAAGCGAGCAAGCCGTAGCCATCACCATATTTTTAATTTACGGAACAAGATTGAGATGAATATGGGAGAAGTTCAAGTAAATTGTTGATAAGGAATTGCGCAGGAGCAAGATGAGTGGCGCCTGTTTAAGGCTAAGACTTTTTTGTTGTATCAATCTGGTTCACGTTTTCCAGTTTAAATATCCCCTTATAAGCGCAGACGAATAATTGCAGCGATCTAATCGCAGAACAATTTATTAATGCTCGGGGAATTCCCGTTATTTTTTCGTGCTTCAAAGTTATTTTGTATCAGTTATGTCACGTTTTGTGACATTTTTAACTTGAAATTTCTTTTTAATATCTGTGCCTGATTTATGGATAGAGCAGTGATAGTCTAATGGTTGAAATTTGCCCTCTTGATCGGCAGGTCCGAGGTTCAAACCCAGGCCACTGATTTTTCTAAAATTATGTGCGTATTAGAAATTAATTATCACTGCTTTTCGGTGAAGGAAAACATCGTGAGGAAACCTACCCTCCCGCGAGTTGTCGGAGGTGTGTGAAGTCCACGAATTCCCATGCCCAGAAGACCCATGCCCAGCAGTGGGTCAGTAATGGGTTGACGAGAGAAAGTATATCTGTCAAAATTTTATTTAGAGTGCACTTTAAAATCCGTCTAAAATGTATACGGCACATCGTCCTAGACTACGAGCACAGGGAATTCCAAGAATGATTGAGATCCAATGTCGCCAGTGGAAATTTGTTTTATCGCCTGTCGTTTAAACGCTTGCGGTGAACAAAGTGTTCAGTTTGATGTGGTTTCAGAACTTCAGACATCGGAAAGAGAAAATTGTGTTCGGGAAAACTTTGTCTTAGTTTTCCTCATTGTCTTTTCTTGTAAAAATATTATGGATGTAACGAGTATCGTGTCTTATTCCTTTTTAGTAAGTTGTTGTCATAGATTTTTAATAAAATCCATATTTGGAGGTTACATTTTCGCAATTTCTGGATTGTAATATGTGTGTTGGATCTTTTTGATTGAGTGTTATGTCCAAAGTGAAAGTATATATTAAAATAAATTGTATATTGTAGTATTAAATGCAAAAAATACGTAATTGTCTAGTTATCAATTATACTTATGATGTATTCATGACGATTTGACAACATTTTTTTGATGATGAATTATTTAGTAAAGCTCTATCCAATGTTATTTACTTAAAAGCTTTTTTACAGATTAATATAATATTTGTAATGTATATACTACCTCTCCGGAGATTCATAATGCAAATAAAAAATATTGTTATTCAGTTAATACTCCCAATATAGTTTTCACTTTGAAATATTTGAAGTTGTAGAATATTTGAAATTAAAACAAATTATCGATATGAGTTTGAGATAAGTCATGCATGATCATTCTTCTGTTTCCATAAAGTGTAATTGTACAAAATAAATAAAGTAAACAAGTTTCAAGGCCTTACTTATCGCAAACTAGAGAAACCGCGCAGCTTCGCCTGCGTTAGAAAAAATCGATGTATCGATTGTCCCGTGGGAGTAAGATATTTTCCCACAGTAAAAAGTAGCCTAAATGTTAATCCAGAGTGTCAGCTAACACCCTACCAAATTTTATGTAAATCGCACCAGCCGTTTAGACATGAAGAAGTAACAAACATACACACAAACTTTCGCCTTTATAATATTAAAGTTTGAAGTATGATAACCTGCAAATGAACAAAAAAGTTATATAATAGAAAACCGCGTTTGAAATTCAAAAGTGGAATAGTAGAATCGAATGGTTATAAAAACATTTCGTTGGAGAACTTTGGTTTCGAATGATACTAATTGAAGGAATTCAGAGTAAAAGTTGGACAAGCAATCTGAGTAAAGTTGGGGTGAATTTCAGAGCGCGCAGCATCTCCGGAAGAATGTAATAACTTACAGGTGCTCGGAGTTCTTTATTGGATTTCGCACGTTCCGAGTCGACGTGTTTGATGGCCGGAAGATTCTTGCCAAACTCTTCGGTAGCTCTTTGCTCGGTATTAATTCTAGTTCGACAACGTGTTCTGGCTTCTTATAGCACCAGGATTTATTAAAACAATGTTGTGTGAATGCGGAAATTAACATAGGTTTTTGATAGATATATACTCGTCTCTCTCACAAATGCCTTTCTGAGGCTAAGGAGGTTATATGCCATCGTCTTGATGATGAATTACAACTTTAAAAATATGGTATAAAGAAAATGCGCTTTTATGTTTCAATGTGAAATTGCTATGCGTGCAATACTCGTGAATATTTTGTCATTTATAATATTTAATGAGAAAGAAAATCTTTAAGAACATTTACATGTTTCAGAGAGCGATAGAGATGTGTATTAGAAATATTTGTAGATCTTGTTAATGGAATGGTCATGTCAGCGTGGTCGAAACAATGTTCTTTATAAAATTAACTAAACTTACGCTGGTCTTAACGTAGGATTAAAAGCCTAAAATAAAGATAGAATATATAGTATTCTATCTATATTTTAAACCCTACCAAAAGGTTTACAAGTGTGTATTAAAAAGCAATTTTGAAAGTACACAGGTCATGGGCGAACAAAGTCCGGGGCAAAATCCATTAAGTAGAATGATTTCTATTTTTAATTCACCACGTTACATTGACCTTAATACTCGTATTCTTATAAAAACAGCTGCGATACACTTTTATTAATCTCGTTAGCAAAACCGCAAGTGCAAAAAACTGTCGCGTTCAGAACAGTTATCGTAAGGTCGAGAATTTCGCTAATTAACTTACGTCACAGAATTTTTTCAGAATAACGCGTCGTCCCATTCCTTGTCATGTGCCACATTTGAATGACCCCATCCCTGCTGTGACGTCATAGAATTAAGAAGACTTTATTATTTTTGTATTATTTTTCCATTTTGGTATCGAGTCGATTAGTATAGTACCAAAATTGCGTTTCTCCTGGTGGTAAATGGCCATCACCACCCATTAAAATCTTTAATGACTTCATGTAGAATGTAAGCCAATTACAGATATGTTGCTACACTTGAGAACTAAGATGGTCGCCTAGTAGTTGATAGACCTATATATACATAGGGACCTATACCCTGTCACAATAGGGAAAAACAAATTATATTTTTGATTATCTCATTACAGTTTTTATAATAACCTTCCACGTTTTATGGTTCATTACCTCTACTTGTAAATGACGTCATTTTGTACGCGAAGATGCCTAATTTCGCTTTATCGCACGAGACACTCAGCTGTGTCACGAGAACCGTGAAAAGTGTTTCTCAGGACTGAAAGGAAAAGTATAGGCCGTCGGGCCGCGCCGCCTGCACACCGAGTCATTGACACATGCAAATCCAACGTTTCGGTATTCGGTCAACGACCTCCCCATTCAATGACTGTCGAAAGTTATCCGTGAATACGTAGCCTACAAATGGTCGCACCTATCACGCGATTGTAACGCTAAAATCAACTATAAATAAAGTCGCCCTCGCAGCCTAGACTTTCGACATTAGATCGGTCTTTAGATAAAACAACACTTGTTAGAGTCTCAATAAGGTTGTCTATCGGACGTTTAGCTTGTCAGATCCGACACGGAGTCGAGGTGCGTCTGGCCATTGTATTATTAGCATTGCGAATTTCGTCAACCGCTTAGCGCTAGACAATTCGTAAATACATGCGGACAGTATGCAAATTTCTCCTGTCGGATGGATATTTGCATGGTTTGTTATTGTACACAAGTGGGTGGTAACCCATAATTAATACAGATTTAATCAAAATATGTATGGAATGGCTGGATGGTGCCACTTAAATTTGATTTCGGACAGATAACTTAGTATATGGTAATATTTGCTTTTAGAGTAGAAATTTAAAGCTCAAATTTACATTTGGCAACTCCATTATTAATTAACAGAAGATAAATCAACCGTTTTTCGACACAATTATAGATATAATGATAGTTCGCTTATGTTTATCTTTTAAACATGCTTAATTTAGTAATTAACCGTTTCCTGCATTGCTCATTTTGCCGGATGTCACGCAGAGATCTAAGTGATATGTGTTTGATCTAAGTAATTCATTTATTTAGTATTAGCTATATCCCTTAATTTCAATTGCGTTTAAGGAAAGAAAAATAACTTTAAATTGTAATAATTGGTGATAGAAATTATATCTTGTCTAGATAAAATAAGAGTAAATGTTACCTCAAGATTTGGTTTACAATTAAATATTTTTATTTCTGTAGATGACATTTACCAGTTCCCGTTTGATCGATGCATCGAATTTAACCAGATAGACAAATTCTTTATTAAAATAACACATTTTATAACTAATTATCCGACTTCCAACCAATATTGTTTTTGAAACACATATTATGGCGCGTGGAACTTTAATGGAATGTGTATAATTATTTTTTTCGTTTTAGTGTTTATAATTTGCATACAAATCCTTGTCCTATACACCTCAATATTTAATATTTAAGTTGAAGAACTCTCTAGATGATTAGTTTTTTGTTGTGTTGTATTCTTTACTACAACTCGTCTCGGTGTATGAGCGGGGTACCCAGTAACACAGGTTATCACCTAGTACAGGGGCCTTTGCACCTAGTGTCTAAGCAAATTGTAAAGCAATAAAAACATTTAGTTTTTTTATTTTTATTTTGATTTGTTATAATTTGCACAGAGATGGTTCTTCTTCGAAGGCACCACCGCCAAGTTACAATATGTATTGATAAGGTACAGTGATAGCAAATATATGTATGTGTCCTATGTTTAGTTAACTTTCTTTTTACTTCTATGCATATACTACTTGTAGGTATGCATATTTACTAATAAACCATATTCGTCCAAAGTCGTCCATACTAAATGTGTAGATATTTTCATAATCTACGCGAAATCTTTTCATGTTTTTTTAAAGGTACATAATTTAAGTGATTACTGTTATGTTGAAAACCGAAGTACATGCCAATAAACCTATCTCCGTGTAGTGTATTTCAATACACTATTGCGTTCACAAAGTAAAACTATTATGCCATATACACGGAAATCAAGATAAGTGGGTTCGTCCTTGCCCGCTTGATGGACGTATGTAAATAATCTGCGACCTAAATAAGAAAGTGCTCTACCAACACCTACACAAAAAGTGGAGTAAACTAAACATATTTCTGAAAAGTACCTTTTTAATGCGCCATGAGAGGGATAATAGTATTGGCGTTACAGAAACTGTTACGCTGGACATTCGGAAACGGTTACGCCGTTACGATATAATGGTAAATTATCATAGATTTATTGCATGTTAAACAGGCATTGTGACCGTTGTTTTTTCTGGCAAAAATATGTAATATTCTTTTATAAACCTAACGATCAATGATTAAAAATATTGTATTGCACTACGAAGTGTACAATTAACAACTGTAAGCACTTAGGAGTGTTGAACTAGTCAAATTTAACGTACGTGATTTATCTATGACATGATAGAAGTTGCAAAAAAAAGGATTAATTAGAATTGGTGAACTCATTACAGTTATAAAAGGTGTCTAAAGCTAGTTTATCTCGAATTATCTTATGACTGTATGATGTCATCTTATGCAGCCATCCATCCATTGTGCTTTATGACTAATAATACAAATTTAGTAATACATAGGTAAGAAAGTTGTAAGTTACGACCTTAATCTGTACTGCGTTTCCTAATCTTGTTTATTTTAAACACAATACGATGATATCATTTTAGATTGTATTAGATTATAAAGCCTACAAATGGCAAATAGGTTTGTGCATGTAAGACCAATCAAAATCAATCTCAGAAATCAAAATATCGATTTAAGTAAAGAATTGATCTAGCGACTCAATCTCTATCAATACCCGACAATATTGCTTATCGTTTCAAAACATTTTTTTATACTTAAACCTAATGATAAGGTAGACGGGATACCTGATGGAAAGTAGTCACCGTCGCCTATGGACATTTGCAACACCAGAGGAGTTGCCAATGCATCGCCAGCTTTGAAGAAGAGCTCTTTTCGCTCCTTTTTTGAAGAGCCCCATGTCATAACGCCCCGAGAATACCTCAGAAGGAAGCTCGTCCTACATCTTGCACGTCCTTGGCAGAAACGAGCGTACATACTAGATTTGAGTGACCTGAACTCAGGTGACTTTTATATATTCATTAACGAAGCAGCAATAAAATAAAACGAAGTCTGATTTTTGAAAAATTGGACCGTATTTTTAATAGTTCTTTACTTCTTAATTTGAACCAATTTTAAAATTTATCTTTTCGGAACGAATTGAACAAATTGGTATGCATAATTTCAATTATTCATTAAAAACTTTACCTTGCATGCAATACGAAGATCGTTTAGGTAAAGTGCAAAATCTGGTTTCTACGAAACGCGAAAGGTAATGGAACATGGTCTATCTCAAGTACGATCATATGATGTCATCTCAGTCTGGTATGTTTGAGGCCAGACAGTTTGTAAACGGTATGTTTACTGACTTTCAAATTAGCACGATAATTGTAACTACCTAACGTGCGGCGAGACGAAAACCACTAGCCTGCGGTGAAACGCCAAATGTAAGGAATTTTTACGTACAAAAATATACATTTTGTCTTTCCGGGAAATTTTAAGATGTCAGGATATTTTTAACATGGTAAATAAAATAGAATAAGATTTTTATTTTATGATATTTGCTTTAACTCAACAACCTTGTTGATATTGACTCTCGTTTTGGTTTTCTACTTTTCATGTACTGTCTGTATATTATATTAAATTAATACAAACGCGTGGGTAAAAAAAATAACAGTATATTCTGTTATTTTTTTTATATTACAGGCATCTTTCGTCCACAAAACACAAGGAATTTGTTACAAAGCTGCAAACTCGGAAAAATAAATCTTCCAACTTAATTTGAAATATACGAATCGACATAATTATCAGGCTATATAAAATTGAAAATCACTTTCTCTGCAATTGGTTGACGAAATAATCGTTGTTAGCACGCCACTCGTCCGACAATCAACTTCGCACATATCCAAGAAGTACAAACATGCAAAGAAATTGTTTCGGTACAGTATTTAAACGTGGTTTAACTGTGGTTGTTTCACTGTTACGTATTTATGTCCAACCTGTGTATTGACAGGAAGAGTGTGGTAAGAAAAATATTAAATTTCAGGCATTTGAACTGGGCTCTTTGGGATAGCAATACATAAGTCACAAAGCACTCCATTCTTATTAGATTGATAACAGATGTACAAGCTGGTTGAAAAAACTGCGTTTACTCGTAGCTAGTACGATTTTCAATATTTTTATAGATCTGACTGATAAGTTGAATGAAATATACATATAAACTAAATTGAATAATATAATATTGAAGTAGCCGGCGAGCATGTAGCCCACCGAGGGTCAGTGGCCGTTGTATCTATTCCAGATGAGAGTTTTACCTGATCTGTTACCCGGGAGATTTAAATTAGACCATCTTGAGTAGAACCTATACTACACCCTCGAAACAGAACAGGGAAGTGCATAAAACACTACCGTTCTTGGTCTGTAAAAGATGTAGCGATAGTACTGGATTGTATACAGCCCTTTTTACCACCTTTATCATAAATGTCATCACAATTTGATATACTATTATTTATTGGCCATAAGGGTCTCATCTCTCACTGATATTGATATATCAAGTGGTAAATAAATATGTGTACACACAAGATTGAATCGTTTCCTTCCATTCTATTTATTTAATCAACACTATAAATCTGGCTCACTTTGATGTATCCTCGACACAAGGTTGCAAAAATTACGAGCTTCAATACGTAATTTGGTTTATAAAAATTGCTTTGAAAATATTTTTAGTGATATATGATTGTATGTATACTCCATTATTATTTATTTATTGGTGATATGATTGTGTAATAACTTAATTTAACATATATTTTCAATAATTACGACTTCTAGATTGTATGTATATTAGTCTATTTAAACACACTTTATTTATGTTAAAATTATTATTTTGATTGCATTTCGAATAACATTGTCTTTTTTTCCGTTTTCATTTTTCTTTCTTTTTCGTTTTTTTTATCTTAACTAAATATACATGCATAGCAATTTATTTTACTCTATGTATATATTTCCGATGACTTTCACTTAAATGGCTGACATATCATTTACTTTGCCTTTGAAATGTCTTTCTATATTTCAAATTTCCACACTCTTCTTCTTTTTAGCTCCATTTCATTTTCTGCCTCGTTTTATTAGTAGGTATTCGCCTTCCAATTCACTCAATACCAACCATCCCAGCTAATAGGTACTAATTACTGACGTACCGTGGCAGCGTATTGTTTATGCCTAGCTAGTGCATAGACGGAGCTAGGGTGGGGGCTTGAGAAGCTGGCCAGTGGCCGCATTCCTACCACTTGAAAGTAACGTGGTATCCGGCTGCGAAAAATTACCATCTCGCAACACTGCAATGCATTTTCACCCTTAAATACGGAGATATAATGTTTATACGATTTATGGTTTGCGATTTTAGATTGTACGTAATGTTGCCCGTGACTTCGTCTACAAAGACTATAGTATATACAAATAAACAGACCCTACCCTAGACCCCTTAGGAGTTAAATATAAGAAGTCCTTTTTGGCAGGTGTCATTAAACGTACTTATTATACAAA
This sequence comes from Spicauda simplicius, assembly GCA_949699795.1. Lineage (NCBI taxonomy): Eukaryota > Metazoa > Arthropoda > Insecta > Lepidoptera > Hesperiidae > Spicauda > Spicauda simplicius. The sequence goes on from OX453065.1 coordinate 11,351,617, forward strand.
TTTCATGGTTCCGCTTTAGTAGTTTAAGCTCTGCGATAATTAGTTGAAAGTGAGTATCCTTTGGCTTTTATTTTGACGATCCGCGTGGCCGAGCGGTTCCGGGTTCAATTCCCGGCTAGACAGGTCTGAATGATGAGATTCCTGTTCTGGGTCTGGGTGTTTGTGTATTCGTCTTTGTGTGTGTCCATGGTACCCACGACACAGGTGAAAATCCTAGTCTGGGGCTATGAGTGTAGAAAGAGTGTTTTATATTTATCTTATAATAATAAGAATTATATTAAAACGTATTTTTTTTTTCAAAATAAATAACTAACTGAGTAAACTGCAATATGTTTGTTAATGTTTTCGTCCACTGCCTGTGCGCATGATTTAACCCAACGTTTAGATCATCGTAATATGGTCGTGATTTCCGCACAGCAGTGTTGTATTAAGATCTCCTTATTATATAATAGGGTTTGCTGTAGTATGTTTTTGCTTATATTAAAATTGAGAAAGTACTTTCTCTTTCATGCATAGTTTAAATTGAAATTACCCACTCCTTGCTATCGGTGAATTTAAATTTTCATAATGGTATTCCATATATTCTATTCTTTTATATACTATTCTATTATTCTTTCCATATATCTCTAAGAGCAGTGATAGAATACTGGCCTCTCGATCGGTCGGGAGGTCCAAGGTTCAAATCCCAGGCAATTGAGGCAACGCACCACTGATTTTTTAGATTATGTGCGTGTTAGAAATCAATTACAGAAGTATGGTAGTGATGCCTCCAGAGTCACCAAAAAGTCATCAGTTTGTAGGTCGCCTGCTGGCAATTGACTTCCCTTAATATCGGGTTTTACCGATAGCCACCGCGATTTGCAAGCGTAGGTATAAATGCCCGCAGTACGTGTTGATGTCTTCTTCTGGGTTTTATCCCTTTAGTTGTCCCCTAGGATATCCAAAGTAAGTGAGAGAGTAGTATTATTCGAGAGCAAAACCAAACGACACGAAAGGTGCTAAATGCCTACCTAGTTTGTTTCTACCATCAAACTTTAAGCGATATAAACTCACAAAGTCATCACCACTTGCAAGTTTGTAGATACAACACAGTCCGTTGAAGAATAATAAAAAACGATGGATACTCGCACTATACCTGAGATAATACTTAATGATACATGCACAGTCTGTTTGTACGTCACATCAATGTTGTACGTATAGAGCAGACATTACCGCCATAACTCGTTATGTCATATGTTTTTGCTTACAATTCTTTACGAAGTGTAGAGGTGCAAATGAGTATATAATCATTCGACGCAAATATTTCTTGTTGTACTTATTTTACTTACTTATATTCGAATAAAAACAGTGTTAAGAAAGATTATTTTCATCGTTAAGCTCTTTTAGCATATGAGATTTAATTCGTTTTTTTTATTTATTGCGTATTTTCATGTATTTTTAGCATACATTATTTTATCCAGTGGAGTTAATAAAACAGATCAGAGTGATACATAAAATGGTATTAGTTGTAAACGTTTTTTAATACATCTTACATAAAATAAAAAAATATAGGGTACTTCTATTTCTCACATTTGGCATACTTTTAAGAAACATGCGTAGGTAGCTACATATCTTATGAACACAGCGTTAAAACATTAAAATCATAACTATTACTAATTTATTAATTATTAATCCCCAAAAAGTGGAACGTCTAGTAAAGTAGGTACCTGCTTCGTTTTGGACGACGCACTGTCTAGGTCGATCAGCTTTCTAAATAAATTAATATTAATTAAAATCGTAAGACACATATTCATATATTGCTCTTGTTCATATTTTAAAAAATGCATATTAAATAAGTCATCAATATGCAAATGGGTTTCTGATCATCTGAACTGGTCTTATTTGTTCAAAAACTCTAAAAATGCATACTTAACTAGCTTTCCACCTGCACCGTTGGTTATGTGTCTATACATAATAAAAATGAAAGTTTCATGTCTGTACATTGCATTAATTTGCGAAATATCGATAATTTGGAGCACTGATTTTTTGCAAATATCGGCTGTCTGTTATAAATAATAACATCAAACCAAAACTATTCAATTCAATTGAATGTATGAAACATGTAATGGTAGTCAGTTTTCATTTCATTATAATTAATCTGCATTACGAAAACTTATTACAAATTAATGTTAAGTTTCCCTTCTTAACGGGGGTAAACTCGTGAGGGGGGGGGGGAGTTTGCAGCTACACCATATAAGTGAATGAAACAGTTTAGGGGAAAAATATGCAAAAATAATTTACCTATCATAGTCCTATGATTGTGTCCATACTTGTAATTATTTGGTAAAAATTCAAACGTTCTATGTATTCATTTAAAATATGCTCCATTTTATATTATTTTGTTACGGAAGTGTTTTAAATGTAATTAGATTTTTTCTTGTCATTTCTGGTTCATTGATATCTACATACATTCAAACAAAACAAAAGTTACGAGATTACTAAATGAATTCTAATGTCAATTCAAACGTATATATAACACTCTACTTCATTAACATGCACCTACAAAACCGTATTTGCGAGACGTAGAACATTCTGCGTTACCGTGAAAGCCTACACGGCAGGCACAAAGACAGGTGCGCTGTATTCAAACCTGCGTTTAATAACTGCAAATGATGCTGAAAGTAATAACAGCGACCGCGTGGAACCTCAACTTAATCTGCACATGTTTGGAATTTGTATTTTGGACGCGTGGAAAAAGAAATGTGGCTGTTGTTCAAAAATGAAATGGAAAAGAAATTTTACGCAGAAAACTTGACAAACACGTATGCTTTAAATTATCACGAGTTACCCATTTTTTGTAATATTTTTTTGTAATCACTAAGCATGGGTAAAAATGTAATCTACCTTGAATTATAACTAAAACAATAATAAGCAGTCCACCTGTTGGTAATGATCATATGTAATTATTTAAAAAAAAACTAAAATTATAGTATACATTTGTAGTTAATTCTGAGAGCAAATTTAGGACCACTTTAAGTTATCTTTAAGAGATTCTTCTAACTTCTAGTAAGCATCTATAATGTTAAGAAATTAAGGTGTGGCTGTAAGTGTCGCAGGAGTTGAACGACAGTAAGCTCTACCATAAAAAATTGTTGCTTCTACCAAGAAAAATTATTAGTTCATATGATCTCATTCTAATGCGTGAAAGTTGTTAAATAATCAAATATTTTAATAATTAGGATAACAAGTTAAAATTAATTAATATCCAGCCAAACAGGAAGTGTCTGCACTGTCATAGCAGGACATAAAGACTTTTATTAAACGTATAGATATACAAGTCCCTTCCCTTGATAACATCGTTGCAATGCCATTTATATTACTAGCGACCCGTCTGTGCGAAAATATATATAGATTGTATTTTAAAACTTTTCTCGTTCTTCTGAAATGGTACTAGTGAAAACGGTAGACAATCATTGAATATTTTAGGAGAGAATGGCTGAACAGACAAACAACGAAGAGGGAATCTTTTAACTATGTAAAGATTTGTTGTTTATTACGGTTTAAAGAGCATTGTAGTACAATTTAATTGTGAATAATTGAGTAGCAGGAAGTTGATGGTATAGGGTAGTGCAACTTTGAATCTGTCATGAGTGTGCATTTATATATTTATCACTACATAGTATAAAACAAAGTCGCTCCCCGTTGTATGTCCCTATGTGCACTTAGATCTTTAAAACTACGCTAAGGATTTCAATGCAGATTTTTTAATGTATTATGTATAATACATGTATAATATAGTGGAGGAACACTAATAATTAAAGATTTTTGACTTTTAGGCGGAACGAAGTTCGCCATGTCGGCTAGTTAAGTTATAATATAATATTATAAAATTATCAAAATTATGATATAACGTCTAAGTATGTCATTGTTATTGATTAGACATGATGCATTTGCATATTTGCGTATGCAAATGCATATGTTTTTATAGCGTTATTGCACATTTGGGTACTTTTTCATTAGTATTGGATATAATAGTTTGCAGTTCGTTCTTTTCGTTCGCTAGTTCCTGCCATTCAAGCTTGACGACCAAAAATAAGGTCGACAAATCTATACTGATTTAGGTTTCGCGACCAAAAAAGTTTAACGACCTTTTACTTAATTTTACTTCAATATTTCCTTTTTAATAATAAATGGTTGGTTGATAGTGCATATTTTGTATATATACCCATATTAGTGCATATTTCACCCTTTTATAGTGCATAGTGTATATCGCATTTGCATGCATATTTTAGCATTTTGATAGTGAACTCTCTGAATGACCAAACATACGTAAAACTTATAAATATTATCAAGTGCAAAGGTACTGTTTATTTCTAATGAAGTTTCTTCCAGAAGTCTTAGGTTTAGAAATTGGTTTTTCTATGATAGGTAGGTATATAATTTACTGCGTGTGGAAGTTAAGCAAGCGTATTGGTAGCAATTTCGCGAATCTGCTCCTTTGCGGAACATTCACCGTATCCCATTAATGTACCCAATTTATTAATGCACCCAAAATGAACAAACATACATAAAGCTTATCTAAAAGCTAAAAATATTACCTATCTAATGCAAAGGTATTGCTTATTTTTTAATTAATGAAATTTCGTCCAGCTTTGTAATTAGAGATTGATTAACCCCAGCTAGGCAGTACTGCGCGCTGTTTCTTTAATGTATGTTAATTCTCAATACTGCGTTTGGAAGTTAAACAAGCGTATTGGTAGCGTTTCACGGCGAGCAACGGGAAGTGGGTCCGCTCCGTTGCGGGATCCCTATCCCTAACTGTTGACACGTCGAGCGTATGGCGCGTGTGCCGCATACGACAGTTCCGGTATATCGCCTCCGCAACCCGTTCCACGAGACTGATGACCGCAAGATAACGGAACGCGATACCACTAGCCCGCCCTTAGGGTTGCCACTTTTTTTTTAAGTGCAATAATAGAAGAAATGTATGCTCGGATTTCTTACGTCGGCTACTAATAATAATACGTAAAAAATACGTAGAGTATTTTTTTTACAGATTAATCTTATTTTATTATAGGTTAAGACAGCATACGTCTTACAACGGTATTGTTATCGCTTATTTATTTCTATGGCGTTATGAACCACTGCTCATAAAATTAATGCAAGGACGAACCACTGAAGTCACCTTATTTTAATCAGTGATGAAAATATAGTATCTTTTGTACTGCAATATTAGAATTGATTGTTCTTTTATAATAACAATAATAGATTTAAATATTGTCCTTAACTGTGTAGAGGCAACCCTAGAGTAGAGCCCGCCCTGCTCGCACCCGCTTGAGAATCTCGGAATCTCACTGCCATTCATATTGCCAATCTTGTAGCCATTGATGACCGCCTTAAAGTTTTAACTAACACGTACGTACGTTCCGAGTAAAAAACCAGCCAAGAGCGAGACAGACTCGCGCAAATAAATCAAATTTAGCTAGTGTAACTTCATACTACTTAAAACACACAGACAATAGTTCTAAAAAGTATTAGGGTTATTGATCGCAGTCCTACTAACAGTTTATTCGTAAATTGCAATTTAAAGAACTGTTTTTTATTATTTTATATGTATAAAAATCAGATTCTGATTTAACCATAAAGTTTAATAGGTACTATACGTTTCTCTTTTGAGTATTGACAGGATATGGTCTCTATAAAATATGGCTGTATTAAAAAAGAACATGTTATTGAAATAATCTTGATTAGATATGAATACTGATAGTGTCTGAACACGAAAGCTATAAAGATGCGTTTACCATACGTTATGTGTCATATTAAATCATTAAAATTCGACAGGAAGTGTTAGTTAATTTGTAATATGCTCACACTCATATGTGTAGTTGACCCGGCGAACTTCGTTCGCCTAAAAGTCAAAAATGTTAAATTATCGGTGTTTCTCTACTATACTATACATGTGTTATACATAAAAACCTTCCTCTCGAATCACTTTATCTATTAAAAAAACCATGCATTAAAATCCGTAGCGTAGAAAGCGTTTTAGAGTTTTAAAGATGTAAGCAAACATAGGGACAGACAGCGGGAAACGACTTTGTTTTATACTATGTAGCGAAAAGATATATTTTTATTAATATTCCTGATATTTGTTGTAAGGGTTAAAGTAGCTATCGAGTCTAATGTGCTGGTAAGTTGCCACTACCGTCCAAGTACATCTGTATCCGACTCCATAAAGAAGTTCTTGTAGTAAATTATGGATAAGTTGCTTCTTCGAAGGGCTAAAATGGCCTTGTGATTAAAGAAGGAATTGACACCAACTGACTTAAGCCGGTACCTGCCCTGGCTACCTGGAAACCCATGAATTTTTGCACGCTGGTTTTTTAAAAGATATAGTAATGGCTGTTGTTTAGTACCTGGATTATTTTGTAGAAGCTAAACACTAAGTTTAAATGAAAATATTATTAAAATTTACAAAGATAAATATAAATTTCGTTAATACAGTAACTATTGCCAGTATAACTCTTCAGTGTCAATTTAAATTGAGCTTAAAGAAACTACTCACACAAAGAAGTGATCAAATCCATTGTACACATAAAGGATTGATGTCTGTACCAAACTGGTAACCAAAACTATTGGATTCCATGAGTTTCTTACGCAGGCAGGCAATCAGTCAAACTCTATTCTTTTTCTCCCCAACTTCGTCTTGCACCTTCGAATTCTTCCTTCGGTTGAAAAACGAACAAAGCAAATCGGATTCGGAGTAAGCTCGTAGATTCTTAAAAAAGCAAAGTGTGTCTCGTATGAGACACCTGCGCGCCAGACGAGCAAAAAATTCGCGTAAACCATCGTAGACGGATTTAGTTTCGATTCTAACAGGAAAACATTTCAGCTTTCATCCCAGCTACTGGTTGTTCTGTGCTTAGAGGATCTGTCGGCACGTTTTGTATTGTAATAAGATTTTCCCTATGAAAATCGTGACTGCATAATATCTTTATGTTTACGAAATCTCCTATTTTTATTAGGAATTCATGAAATAGCAATATTATGAAGCTATCTTAATTTTGTTTAGGTCTACGATGGCAAATTTCACTTATAATGTTTTTGTGTGCTTAGGTTTTTATTGTTTGTAATCATATTTTTTTCGTATTCTATATTTTCAATTAATAATTTATAGAATATTATAGAATTATTATACAATAATTCTAATATTATCAATTACTTGATCATTCATAGGAATGATCAACTAATTGATTATATCATTCCTATGATTCCTATGAATTTATAATAAACCTCCAAAGTCGTCTGTAGTAGAAAGTTGTTATCGTATTCTTTGGCGCTGATAATATTATTTGCAAACAGTCAAACAAAACGTGTTTTCTTTGTAAAATGTTGAAATAAATACCTATAAAAATGGACCCATTACTTCGATATATTACATTATATAAAATGACGGAATGTGATACTGTTATAATTTTATACCGGTTATTAATCAAGACGTTCTTAAAATTCTAATGTAGTCTAGAACTAGATTATTTATTCATATACGCAAATTATCTGCTATAAAATTTAATCAACCTCCATATTCAATATTCTAACACACAAAAAAATAGTTTAATGTTGCTGCAAAACACTATTTTTGCGTTTAAAAAATTCGACACGTACATACTCCATTTAAAAAAGGTCATTGACCTGAGAGGCGTTCGGAATAAATCACGACAATTAGGCAGAACACAATGTGTTATTGTCGTCTAATAAAAATATATCTGTGGGTAATAGAGGGAATGTTTGACAATGCTTGTTCAATCAGTGTAATTAATTGGAACATTTCCTGCATAGTGGTACCCGTATAGGGGAGTTATTAATAATGTATGATAGATAACAGTGTTAACGCGTGTATGGGCAATGTTCAGCAAATGGGGGACCTGATGAAAAATCATTCATTAATGAATATTCAACAAAAGGCTTGATGAATCGTAAGTGATTATAATTGCCTGCGATGACCAACGGGAACGTCGCGTGGTGCTTTATTAATACGTTGACGTATTTATAATCTGTAATGTGACATTTCTCATATAAAACTTTTTAAGTACACAACTACATAAAGACAACTAAAGTATGCTAATATGCTAGTTACTTTGATACAACCTTAAACAAAAAGCTAATGAAATTATTTGTATTTTTTTATCTGACTGAAGTAGCAAACGTGCATACAGTCCACCTGGTAATAAGTGGTCATTGCCGCCCATGGACATCTGTAACCAACTTCATAGAGAACATAGGTTCCATCTGAAGTTAATCACAGATGGGTTTCTACTCTCGATGAAGTTTGATTTATAAATTGTTACGTCAATAATAAGATGAAACACAAATAAAGGACTTTTGGTACGATCAGATCTAATATATAATCCACAATAATCTAAACAGTGTGCAAACATTAATTACGGAGAGGAATTTCAGGAAATCCCGACTTCAGGACCGAGGAGCATAATCGTAAAACGAGTAAATTGTTCTTATCGTCGAAGCCGGCAAATAGGTTCACCTTAAGAGCAGTTTTAATTAAGTGAAGAAGGGTCTGCTTACTAGTGATGTAACGAATATTTGGATTCGCATTCTTAAATATTCGCATTTTTACATATTCAGATTCGCAAGGATTGTGCTAATGTTTTGCGAATATGGAACTGCAGTTGGATGACTAAAACAGGTCGTCAAATATATATAAATTGAAGTCGACATTCAGTATGAAGACCAAAAATAAGGTCGCTAAACCTACATTTTACCGCTCCTTTCAGCAGCAAGTATGAAAAATAAAAAAAAAGAAAGTGGGTGTGTACTTATGTACACGCGTTAGAACTTATACTTCTTTAGCGTAACAAGATAAAAATATTTTAATTTTTTTATCATTTCTATCTATACCTAACTTCAGGGTTTTTCGTGACGATGAGCGTGCGCATCATTTTTCCCTAAAGCGCCAAAAGAACTTCAAAAAGAACAAAATAATCATCTTCAATCTTCAAAAAGAACATTTACGAATGTCGGTAGAGGATATTTGCATTCGCATTCGCGAATGTTCAAATAACATTGCTTACATGTTACATCACTACTGTTTACGGATGGCCCGATAAAGGGGAATGGTTTCGGTCCGGTGAGAATAGCAGATGAGGTCGTATGACGAATGCAAAACATTCACACGACACTTTTATGTTTGTTCCATTTATTGCTTTCGTCATTTAATTTCGCTATAGTACTTAGCTCTTTCACAGTATGCTTTGAATATTTATGCGAAGTTTCCTTGTCAGACTTAATAGGATTATAGTGATCTGTATGCTGTCTAGAGTTTTTTTTTTGGGAATTGTAATTGAAGCACCCAGAAAATATAACAAAAACAAAGTGTCCGAAAAATATGTCGACGTCTATGGCTTTGATGTTTCTTTTGCGCGTAAACGATTTACTTGTAATGATACTTATCAAGAATGTAAATAAACTCTGAAATAAAAATATTTACGCACAAAAATTCATTTAAATCGCTACAGCCATCCTTATCAAATCAACTGAAATATAATCGTCAAATATACAAAAAAATATATACCATACGTGACGAAATAATCTCTACCCTTTGGGAGGTTGGTTAAAACAAATATACAATAGGCAATCTGAAAGCGATCTGTGAGAAAAATGACACCGCCACACTCCAACCTTTTGCATTCTAAGCAAATCTCAACAATGATTTACCGATCCTACATAACATGTATCTCAAATAACGCATTATACCGATGCCCATAATTGGTGCAACACCGAGGTGGTCCATCCGTCTTCCCAGAACTTAATTGTAGAACAATATCATTTATCAGATGCATTCTCACGACACCGCGTATATTTTTGATCGTAAGATAACTTACTATGTTGCAAATTATATGTACAAACTACTCATATATCTCACTTCTAAGCTTCTCTTCTAATTTTAGTTATTACATAGCTATTTCTTATTTTTTCATTGTAATAGTATTTTTATATGAGTAACTCAACTGATGCGACAGTTTGTAGTAAAAAAATATCAGTTTAATAATAATAATATTTATTTTTCAAAGAGGTTGTACATTTGATACTTAAAATAATAAACACAGTAATTATGAAACTTACATAGTTTGTAAACTTAAACTAAACTTCGGAAACAAATTGATTTCAAAATGACTGTATCTAGGCTGTTATTATTACTATCACCATATAAACGGACTACGTAAATATTAAAATCTAGTATTTAAATATGATAAGAAAGAAATATCGTTCCCAAAGTCGTTCGTCAGATTGCACATCTCCCAAAAATACCTACAGTTTAAAATATGGATGTAAGAATAGCAACCGTCAAAAGCATATTTTTCAAGACATGATAAGGCAGTTTGGTTTGAAAACAGATTAATTAATTAATCCACAGAATGATACCATTCTGCTTATTTTCTTAGGAAAATGATGCGGCAAAAAGCGTAGGGTAGGGTAAGAAACAGATTTAGCCAAAATCACATTTGTGTAAAATTGCGAGATGTACCTATTTTAAACAAAATATTTTTTTAAACAAATTGTTTTTTTATGAATCGACGTAGTACAGAATAATAAATAAAATCTTCATGATAAGAGGGTACTTGCATCTACTTCATGATTTAATTCCAAATAACTAAAGCGATTCATAATTTTTTAACAGACTGAAAGGAAAGCTATGTATTAATAAAATTGTTATATATTTAGGTACATTAAATTAATAAAAAAACATTTTACGTACATGCTATGCAGATTTTGTATTAAGTATCAAAATTATTAATATTTTATTCACTTTTTATGCTTTTTAAATTTATTTCTTCTAGTCGTCTTTGTTGAAATTACAAAAGGACAAAGTAGGGAATGATATTGAATATTGCAATCATTTTTATCTCGGGGGCGGTGCGCCGGTAGAGTTCAAATAGTTGAATTGTTTGCTCCCTTTTCGATCAACACAATTTATAGGTACAACTATAGGACTGTCTAGACGTGGTGGTAAAATATTAGGTACTGTCGGCGAACCCTAGTCTAAACATTAATTATTTTTTCTAAGTACCTAATGTAAAAATGGACTGGAACATTGAGAAGATTAATTATAATTGAGAAATGAATAGATGAAAATTTATTGACATTAAAAAAATGTATAAATTTATGTAAAGCAAAGCCTAAGGTATCCATGAAATATCAAAATCAGTGTAGCAAAGTTGTCTGGGGTGTGAGACAGGCCGATCAAATAGAAAAATATCTTCATTCATGTAACGAAAGGTTAAGAAACATTATGTTTAGTAGGGAATTTGAAAAATGTTGTAATGACTACTGTAATAATAGAGATCATAAGGTACTTATAGACAAATTATATAAAAACATTATACGCATTCTTACAGAAAGTGCAGTAGCAGCATACTCTGGGCGTAGGCATTTTAACCGTCGTAGACATATTATTGGTTGGAATAAGTACGTAAGGGAAGCGCACCGTGATGCTCGACTTAGTTTTCAGGATTGGGTACTGTTTGGTAAGCCCGATAACGGGCCAATTCATAATACTATGCGTGATACGAGGAAGATCTTCAAAGAGAAACTCAAGTGGTGTCAAAACAACCAGCAGCAAATAAAAATGGATATAATTGCTACACATCACAAAACAAAGAAATTTAGTGACTTTTGGAAGGACGTAAACAAACTGAATCCTAAGTCGAGCATTCCAGGGAGCATGGAAGGATTATGTGACCCTAAAGAAATTGCCAACCTCTTTCAGCAGCATTTTAAAATTGAGTCACCACTTGGACGATCTTCGAATACGCTAGGCACTGGTTTAAGTGGCCTGAGAGTACGATTTACAGCTCAAAACGTACGAGATGCGATTAAGAATATGTCTAGGGGCAAATCTCCAGGCCACGACGGACTCAGTGTAGAGCACTTGCAACACGCAGGTGTCCACCTTCCGAGAGTTTTGGCTATGTTGTTTAATTTATGTATTAGCCATTCATATCTGCCAGATGATTTGATGAGGACTATAGTGGTGCCTGTCCCTAAGAATAGAACTGGCGTACTGACAGATATAACCAATTATAGGCCGATTTCTTTAGCAACTATTACTGCTAAAATATTGGACAGCCTTTTACAGCAACACCTTGGCAAACACATGCATTTCCACGAAGGTCAATTTGGTTTCAGACCAAGGCTGTCCACGGAAGCTGCAATATTCTGTCTGAAAAGTGTGGTCCAGTACTATACCGGAAGGAGGACACCTGTATATGCGTGTTTCTTAGATTTGTCTAAGGCCTTCGATTTAGTCTCATATGACGTTCTATGGCAGAAGATGTCACGTGAGACGGATCTACCAGCAGAGTTGATCGAGATTTTCAAATATTGGTATGAAAATCAGATCAACTCAGTTAGGTGGGCCGGTGAGTATTCGGATCCATATAGATTGGGGTGTGGTGTGAGACAGGGGGGGTTAACTTCGCCTACACTTTTCAATCTGTATGTCAATAACCTGATTGGGGAGCTCAGCGCCACTGGTGTCGGATGCTCTATAGATGGTAAGTCTTTTAACAACATTAGTTATGCTGACGACATGGTGTTGCTGAGCCCGTCAATCAGCGGACTTAGGAAAATGCTGTCGGTCTGTGAGCAGTACTCGGTGACACATGGACTGAAGTATAACGGTAAGAAGAGTGAGATGCTTATATTCAAAGCAGGTAACAAAACATACTCCTCTGTACCACCCGTATATCTTGGTGGTACCCTTCTTAATAGAGTGACAAAATTTAAATACCTTGGTCACTGGGTCACCGAGGATGGCACGGATGATATTGATATAGAGAGGGAACGCAGGGCGTTGGCTGTCAGATGCAATATGCTGGCCCGTAGGTTCGCACGATGCGACAGGAGCGTCAAACTGACGCTTTTTCAGTCATACTGCCAATCTTTTTACACCTGTAACCTATGGACCAAATATTCGCGGAAGGCATACAACGCTCTGCGTGTACAGTACAATGACGCCTTTAGAGTACTTATGGGGCTGCCACGTTACTGTAGTGCATCGGGGATGTTCGCTGAAGCGCGCATAGATGATTTCTATGCAATTCTACGCAAGAGAACCGCATCCCTAATGCAACGCTTGAATGGCAGCACCAATAGTCTCTTGGGCGTCGTTAGTGCTAAGATAAACAGCCCTATAATATGTCATTGGAACTCGTTGCACATCACTTCTGTAAGAATGTCGCACAGAAAATGATGTATGAAATTATTTATGAATTTTAATTTTATGTTGATTTATAATTTCTCAGGATTTGCATATTTTATTTTACTAACATAGTTTTAAGTATACTGTAATTACTAACACATTATGGACTACGTCTGAAATAAATGATAAATAAATAAATAAATAAAGCAAATATTGGAGAGGCGAAGTTCGCAGTGGGACTGCTACTTTCAAACAGCTAATTTATTTTGGAGACATTATAATACTTGATATTTTTTTTAAAAAACGGTTTTTGTTAATATAGAAGTAGCAAACAAGGAAGTAATCCACCTGGTGTCAAGTGGCCTCATCTATTTCTTTCTGTAACTTATCCTGGATAGAACCGCATTCATGTCTAAGGCCGTTCGCAAAGACGTTACTATTTACTTACCCTGGGGACTAAATCGGAACGCCTCTATTTCTCCCTTGACATCCCCTTCACACCACACCACTAAGCTTAACTACACTGTTATAAAGCGGTTAGATTTGGCGGTGGTGCTTCCGGAATCGACCCCAAAGGGGTTCTTTATCTCCAGACATATTTTCATATCGGCTAGACGCAAAAAACCGGCCTCGCATGAGAAATTTCAAATTGGGTATTCATCTCAACAAATCACATGATTTTAGCGCACAAATGGCTGTTACTCATTACCGTACCAACGGTAGTTTAGACGAGTTTCGAGTATTCGTGTGTGAATAGTGCGATTTCCCTAATTAAGTACCCAACGGGCGTAGTGGCATTCGGGTGTTTGCGATGTCATTCGTATCACTCGACATGTTTAAAATAAACAGACAATACCAGTTTGTACGACGCATTTGGTGTACGTATACGTTTTTAAAATAATTACTAAACATTTTCTAGTGTGTTGTTTTAAAAGAGGCAAGCTTCTTTCATGTATTTGAGACTAACTTAGAAAAAATTGTGAATGAATGAAAAAAATATATATTTCTGAAATCTAGTGCCTAATCATCACATTTATTTAGAAGTATACTGAGATACAAAATAAAATTACTCATCGAAAGATGTTTAAAAATCCCAAGACATCTCATTATTAAAAAATACAATAAAATAAACGCAGACATAAATTATTATTTACGATAATTTTATCCTCGTAGCTCGCTCGGTTATTCTTCTGTGCGTCATTATTTGTTTAGGAAATATTTTATACTAGCTTATCACGAATATCACACTAATGAGTATCCCATGTGTTAATTCAAGTCATAAACAATCTTTGCGCGAAATTTCAGCGTAATCCGACCAGTAGTTTTTACGTGAAAGAGTAACAAGCACAGATACATCCTCAAAAACTTTTGCATTTACAATAATTAAAGGATTTAAAAAAATGTATTGTATTGATTTTATACATAAATTTACTAATAATTCAAAATAAACAAAAATATATACTTTTATAGTTGTAATAAATAATTTATCCGTTTGTCGTATATCGGCATGTATATAACCGCACCCGAGCTTTCCGCTCGATACGTCACGGACACATTGCAACAACGGTGAAATGTGTAGCGTGAACGTCCAATGTGAGAACTTGATCAAACAATTTATCGTAGATGAATCAATGAATTGGTATTGAGATCAGAATGTGTCATAAAGTAGATGTATATCGTAGCCAATAGTAGATATTACTTCATAATAGAAGATATTTTCAATCTAATAATTGTCTGCGTCTTTCTTAATAAACGTCTAATTATTTTCACATTGTTTATATATGTCCTAATATATTTGTATTTTTAGTTACATTGTCTCTTTGTTGTAAGCCGTGTTTAAATGACTAGATACATTTTCCTAGAACATATGCAAAGTACAACAGCAAGTAATTGGACAAATTATGTCCGTTGGTCATGTTTAAACAGTGAGCTCATATTGTAATATCGACTCTTTAAAAAAATTATTGCACTTAAATTATGCTGGGAAATTGTATTCACATTGTCATAAAATATGCATGAGAACAATGAGAAAATTGACAGCATCACGACGTTGTTGCAAATATTCGCTTCTTCGATGTAGAGATGAAATAAAAATGAATACTTGTAATAAAACTAAAATAATATTAAATAAATGTTAGGATACGACCATGAACATATAAATTTGAATAATATAAACATCAGTATGGTTTGAATATAAATATAAGTCCATCCCGAGAATGATTTAAAACAAAATTGGCAACATGGGCTACTACGCTGTTGCAATGAGCCACATATGTGTTTGTGTGTGTAGCGTAGTGCAGCGCGGCGGCGCGTGCGCGGCCCTGGCGCAAGGTCAATGGCACGCGCCTCTCCCGCTCGCACACCGGAATTCCATATTTAAATCTCGTCCGCAGAAAAATGGCGGTCGGCTTCATTCCGCAGCCGCGCCGTGTGTACGGAGAATTAATAAAACATGCCTCTTGCTTTTTCTTATCGTTTTTTCCCAGTATCGTTAACAACTTGGTAACAGTGCGGTCTCAGTTTGCAGTTATGTTGTGTCTGCGTGCACCTTATACGGATGAAAATTAATCGTAACATTTTATATCGAGACGTTTTTAAATTTCGCTGCCGTTGGCCGCGTTTACTGTCCCACATTGCGAACTGGTCAATGAGTAACAGGCTCCGAAACCTGACTCGCCGAAATGTTTGTAAGTACACATAAAACTTTGTGAACCGTATGTAATTAGGAGCCGTATCGTAAAATTGAGCTATAGCAAATTATTATGTAGCACGACACCCGTTGATTGGATCTGGTAGTTAATTTAAGTTGGAAGAGCTTCGTAAGTATCATTATGGAGTGGTCGCGGACACAATTAACTTTGTGTAGTTAAGTGCAAGTCACGGTTAATCGAACGGATCGGATTTCAGCACAAAAGCGTAGGGAAGGGTATATTAGACGACTAAGCACAGTCATGTGAGTAAGCACATTGTGACTAGACATGGGTGAAGCATGAAACTTTTGTACTTTCACTGAGGACAAAAAGTACCTATACGAATAATTTAAACTTCAATTTTCAAGTTAGTAAGTATGTGTGTTTAGTAGAACATTAGTGTACAAATAGTAAGTTCCTATTAACGGTACACACATATAATAAGCGTTTTATAGACAATAGACATATTTTGAGTACAATAGTAAGTAACATTACACGTTTAAAACGCAGCACTTATTTTAATGGAATCGAAATATGCATTTTCAAAAATATGCATGAGCGTCAGAATGGACATATGGAGTCAAGGACTGTAGAGTAAAAGGGCTAAAGAAAACGGCTCACTCGAATTGAACGCATGAATGTGGCAAAATTAATTAGTGTCCCCTCTGAAAGCGTGCACTGGAAATGTTTGAAAGCGCCGCCTATAGGGAGACTGGGGGGAGGGGGGGTACGTGCAAGTCATCGTGGCGGCGCGACGTCGGCTATGGATTTACTGGGCAATAAATTTGAACCGAGGAACAGAGGAACCTTATCTACTAACAGCCCCAATGAACTGTCGAGCTTCGAACAACATACCAGCGAATCTTACACCAGAAATCACGATTGCAGCGGCTCCAACTTGCCAGCGATCGTGCTCGGTCCAATGCGTTGTATTTCTTTCGCGGTTCAAACAAACGCAATCACTGCGAATGATTTATATTGAGACGGCACTAATGAAACATCGGTGGATGATCGAGTGTAATAATTACAGAGTTATATAATTCTGTTCTTGCTTCAGAATAAATGTACTACAGCTATCTTGCCGATAAATATTTATTATGCCCGTTATCATAATCATTTCGAATACCAATTCTTATATCAGATTCTTCTATGCTGAACTATGGCTAATGTTGATTTACGAAGCAGCTGGACGCCTACGACTGTTATCTATCTGATAATCTTTTACCTCATAATGATAAGGCAATTATAAAAGTGATGTTTATGTCATGTTATTAAGACAAATTTGATAAAATGTAATATACCTACACATAGTGGTCTGACTGAAAACAAATGGCATTTTAAATTACATGAAATCAATTGGCAGGAGTTACCAAACAAAAATATAAGAAGTAAGAAACTGTTAAACATTTGTCTTTTCTTCAGGTATATATACTCTATATGTATTACAAATAAATAAATGGACGTTCGTGCCGTCTATCTCGTACTGCACTTTATTAAAACCGGTAATTATGACTAAACCGAGGAACTAAGTGCGTTGCATCCCGAAAAATCTATTATAACGCGTCATCTTGATGACCCGCGTGGCGGAGCGGTTACCATACCGGTCTGACGTGCAATGGGTCCCGGGTTCGATTCCCGGCCAGACAAGTATCTGGATGAGTTTAGACTCATGTTCTGGGTCTGGGTGTTTGTGTATTCGTCTTGTGTGTCTCCATGGTACCCACGACACGGGAGAAAATCCTACTGTGGGGCTATGAGTGTGTGTGTATCTATTTATTTTCTATGCATTATACTATACTGGAGTGAAATGAAATGTCTTTATTTACATAGGCCTACGAAGGCACTTATAAATTTTCTATTACATATACTTATATATTTTTTACACTCTTGCAAGCAACTCTGTGGGTTTGTCTTTTTCTTTATATGTAAGTATATCTTTTTTTGCCATATTGTTTTTATTTTTTAATAAAAGTCAGCTTAAGTATCTTGCCTTATATTTGGTTGAACAAGAAGCATATTTGACAGGATACGCTACTCTTCGACATTCAATTAATTACGGAAACTTAATGTTCAGTCCCAAGCTGTTTTATCTTCTCAGGCGATTATTCGGCAACTATTACAGATATCAAAAAACTTTAAAAATGTACTACTTCTACTCCTCTACTTTCTACTATCTCATACTAAGTGTTTTGGAAGGGTTTAACGTAAAGTTTTTGGATATTTCCCGTTTTATTTGCAAATAGTTATTTATAACATTTTACTCATTAGCTAAAGTACTTTCGACAGCAGTAGTTAAAGTTAATGTTTTTTGATATCTGTAATAGTTATGGAATAATCGCCTGTCCACACTTGTCCTGTATAGCCAGAAATGTTATAATATCATAATAAATAATTTGAACTTATTAATTGACAAATTTACTATACTTTACTATGAAGCAGAAATATAATTTTAGTAATAACTCGAGCTACATAAAATGACGGGGAATCTAGTTAGCACTCAATATCTGTTGATGGAGTGGCGCCCCGGGGTGTGTCAGGAATGGCTAAGTGAAACGATGCCGGAGATGAGACGAATAATGCTCAAACACGATGAAATGTTTCATTCAGGTAAAGGACTGACACGTGATTATCATCAAACATACGTAAGATACGTAATAATTTCATTATTCAGATAAATGTTTGTCTGGCGGTAAGAATGGGCACATTTTATGTTGGAGAGCAGTAGATGTATCGTAGTAACATACATATATACTTTATGAAAAAGTCACTGCATTCAACGGGAAACCGTTGGATTCAGAAGGCACAGGACCGGTTGGAGTGACGTCATTTAGGGGAGGCCTATGTCCAGCAGAGGACCTCAAAGGGCTGATGGATGGATGGATGATACTGCATTCATTTTAAAACACTTTTAGTAGAATTTGACTGCTTCTAAATGAAATAATGTTTATGTAATTAATTTAATAAATTAAATAGTAATAGCGTCAACGAATCACAACAGTATCAACCATTCTCGGCATTAATGAAATTATTAATATATAAAGAATGTATCAAATATTCTCATCCATTAGAAGAAATACCAAGGATATTCCCCGCTGTCGTTGAATGAGGCGGTATCGTCAAAAGTACACCTTTCCATTTTCATTTTATGAATGTAAAAGCGTATTTCTCGGGCAAAAGTATTTGTTGTATTTGAAAATTAAAAGGAACGATAGGAAGTCCCTGGGGGAGGGAGGTGGGTCGCAATCAGAGCTCGCCGATGGTTGGCAACCTTAAATACCAGCCTTAATTGAACTGCTTCCGTGTTGCGCTCAGCGGTGTACATAAATACACTTTACGGAAGTATTCGCCGCAGAGGTATTCCTTTAACACCATCCGACGTCTGCCGCACAGACAGACGCATAGCTATACACTACACGTACAACTCCGATAGAAAGTGCGATATTACCTTCTCCATTATAAATGCACGGAATATTCTTAGAAGAGATTTCATTTTATTTTCCGTTTGGAATACGTCTTTGATAGAAGAACGTGAGTTTACATATCGTGCTTTAAACGAGACTTGAATTTTAAAACGCCAGACATGAAGTATAAGAATAATACTCCGTTTAATTTGTTCTCGTGTTTTAGTACGAGGCTCCGATACGCATGCGGAAGTAGAAACAGTGTTATAATTCTTCAGTCTCCTCCGAAACGTCTGCTCGGTTCCGGTTACATAAATAAAACAAAGGAATTGCGTTCTATCGTGCATAAAAGACGCAAATAAATGAATGCCAACAACATTGCAAAGTGCATTACACGTGCAGTTTCAGATCATAACGAGTTCAATGTCCATTTCGACCCGTCGCAGTATTTTTTATTCTTTAGCAGACGTCGTAAGAGTATTATTGGGAAATAAACATAAAGGAGATGAAAATTTGAATACGAACAAAGCTCAAACGGGTGTCGTGCGTTGAGAGATGTTCGCGGAAGCTTAAAATAATATTTTGGAGAGCGTCGCATTGGCCCGGCTCGTGAACTCGCAGGAAATGAGGCTCTCTGTCCCGTCGGGAAATTGTTCCTCCCAATCATAACGCTGAGTAAATCTCCCCGCTTTCAAAGACTTTAAAAATGCTGGAACAGATTTATCTTTGTAAGTACACGAACATTGTATTAAGGCGAATGTTTATGAAGAATGGTTCGGGTAACGAAGCGCCGTTTTTATGGGGTATATTCATTTTTATTAAAATTTAAGTGAAATTATTTTCATGGCGATTTCCTCTTAATATATTAGGGGACGAGATAATATATTTCCAGGTTGGCAAGTCATGTTACGAAGACGAATGTAGGGAACGGGCGAGCAGAGCATTCCCAAAAGGTCCGAGTTGGGGTCGATATATCCGTCGGGCGCATCCGATTGAATTAATCTCGGGAAGCGGTCTCGACGTGCGATAAACATTTACATATGGTGACGATGTTGATATTGATTCCGGATTCACACTACAAGTACAACAGGACAAATTTTGTCGGATTTGCCTTTCGGTTTTCGCTCCTACAATATGTGGCTTATTCAATAGGATGACCCGTAAGTTTGGGTTTGGGTTTTGTGGATGACATTTTTGATAAAATTTTTGCTGTTTAGGATTTCGTACTCGAACGGTAAAAGCTACTCGAACGAACTCTATTTCTCAGCTGCTCTATATGTTTACAGAATTAAATTAACTAAAATATTAAATTGTTAAATACTAAAGTTAAGAAAAATTTTAAAAATGAAGGGGAACGACATACGATTTATTTATGGCCTTTTTAGGCCGATACTTTTGGTCTTTTTATAGTTTATGTATTGAATGACTTTAAATTGTAACAGAACACTTACTTTTACTACTGGTTTAATAACAAAGTAAAATACATTTATTATATAATAGTAAAAAGTACTCTTTATGGTTTGTTTGTAAGAAATGAAAAGCTTACCATATTGACAAATATTAGGCTTTTTATTATGTAACTCACGATATGCGATTTTTAAACAATTTCTGCCTTTCTTCTCTGGATTTTTGAATTTGGCAGAAATTAAAAAATCGCGTATTTTCAGTACCCGTTACATAATAAAATGTAAAAATTCCGCGATAATATTAGTTTAAAATCAAACATTAGGCTCTATACATAGTCTCTAAGGAAATTGTATATATATGTTGTTATAAACATCGGGTATATATCACCGATTACTGTATTAAACAAACTAAAGATGTTACTCATCATGCGACCATTAATCAGGCTTGAATAAATAACGACCATTATATTGAATCACTGATAGATTCAGCGTCATATTATTTAATGGATTTATACGTATTTGTTTACTCATTTCCACTGTAAATCATAACGTAATTATTTTGTACAGTGCATAATTGTTTGTAATTTGAACTCATTTTCCGCTATAAATCAAAACAAAATATACAACATTTATAATTGACCATATGAAACCATTTTTATGAAAATTATTAAGGGTCGGGATTCACATTTCTAACATTTATATTTAACTAGTTGAATCCCGTAGCTTCGCCCGCGTTAACAAAAATCGTTCGTCCCGTGGGAATAAGTTATTTTCCCACATTAAAAAGTAGTCTATATGTTAATCCAGCGTATCAGCTAACTCCCTACCAAATTTTATGAAAATCGCTCCAGCCGTTTAGATGTGAAGTAGAAACAAACATACACACTCACAAACTTTCGCCTTCATAATATTAGTATGATATATTTTTTATGAATAATATTGAGAGTCGAAAATAACATTTACTCAATTTTTGTAAGGACTTAAACTCTAAAGTTTAAGTCCTTACAAAAATTGAGTGCATGCACGTGTAATGCACTTTGCAATGCATTTTAAATATAATTGAGCTCCTAGTTAGATAATAATTAATGTACACACGAAACAATGAATATAATTTATGTGTTCCGTATATTTATTGCTTATAACACGCATTAGTTACAATAAATGGGTAGGAAGGAAGTCAAAGTGTGTGAATGGATCGATAGAACTGGATTTGTCGAGGTCTAAATATAGCTGATTGAATGAGGGAAGACCAAGCGGCGTGTACAAAGGACCAATTGTCGCGGCTGGCCAATGGCTGACAATGCTGACGTATCAAACACGCTTCATACATTTACCTATACTAGACAACCGTCGCAACGGTCTAAATTCGACCGTAATTGAAACAGAAAACTCGATATTATCCAAAGTAGCACGAATATTTCTCAAATCCCGTTAAATTGCATTAATTTTCAAATTATTTTAAATACACCCGTTAAAGGTAAAAAGAGGTTAATTCAAGCAAGCTGTATTTAAAAGCAATAGCGGGTATTTTGACAAAGTCATCTGACATTTTTGACGTTACGTGTTTTCATAGTAAGACATTGAATGTTTTATTTCATTTATTATATGTTTGTGTCAAATGCACGGTAGTGTGTGTAATGTGTTTTAGTTGATTTTATGTACGTTTTATGCATTATTTGAAAAAATATTAACATTCCGTAATTTTCTCTACATTAACTATAACCGTGCATAATTTCATACTCCTCCGTCCGCGGCAAGTATGTTTAAAACGGATCACAAGTTTTTGCTTCACGTATTATTTACCAATATTTGAGGCAACCATCCTTCGACCACGCATTTTTGATCTATAACTATTAAGTTACTTAAAGATGTGCATGGGCGGCAGTAATCTCTTAGCATTAAGTGGAATACAACGTGATAGAAATACGTTGCAAATGAGGTTTTATGCTATATGAAGTTCTATATGTTCAGTATACGTTCTATATATATTTGAAGTACTTAACTATTTCTATACCTTGTGATTTAAGCTACTGAACAGTTATGGCGCCGATGCTCAGGCGTTCATTTCGTTGCTTGAACGATCGTCGAATAGTAGGTACGTGTTTGATAATAATCGAAATATCTGTCAACAGTCGATTGTTTTCCCCTACCAGTTGCTCAGCGATAGCTGTCAATGGGCGCTCAGCCTTACTTTGATATAGACATACAAATTGAAACGTACAAACTGAAGACCCGAGTTTGCGAAGTTATGTTATAGAACTATGCTTTTACTTGAGAAATTGAAGAAAATATTTCTATACAACAAGTTGAAACCTTACGAGGAAATATTAAATTAAACTTGTAGCGTGGGCACCTAGAAAGTTTATTTTTAAAGTAATCATACGAGCATATAAACTCTTTAATACTTCTATTTTCCGATGTTTCTCATCTAATAACTATAATTGACTTTAAAAAGTAAAGTTAAAATAAAATACTCTACAATCCTGCAAGCAATATTCATTGCTTATTGCATGCACCATTATATATATAGCAGCTCTCATTTTGATTCTAAATACATAGTATCATAGGTGAATTGATAAAGCATCTGTTGACTGTGAATGACAAATTGCATGATATTTACAAAACACTATTATTGTAATAGCAGGGTAGTACAGGAGTGACACTCCTACCCTCAAATATAAAAAAAATACCGTGTCGTAAGTCTATCCGTGACTTCAAAGATGTTGTAATAGTTCATAACCCTACTTATGAACTACTAACTGAACCCCGCAGATTCGCCCGCGTTACAAAAAATAGATATATTGATTGATAGTAACCTATATGTTAATCCAAAGTGTCAGCAAGCTCCCCACCAAATTTTATGAAAATCGCTCCAGCCGTTTAAACCTGAGAAATTAACAAACATACAGACTCACAAACTTTCGCCTTTATAATATTAGTCTGAAGTACTATGATATTGCAACACCTTTGAAGTTCACCTCCTAAACGAATTTAAAATATGTATAAGTTCCAAGTGTTGTCCATTCTTACTTTACTACACATTTAAGGTTGCGACAAAATTTCAAAAATAGGAATACTTTTTCGGATTACACTCTGGATTGAACGGATCTGCTAATTCCATCACTGGTTCCGATTTTATAATTTTCTATCTTTTTTATCATCATACATTGACTGTATGACTATAATATCATACACGTGGAATATATTGAGCGAATTTAGTTCCGAGACAATCGGGAAACGCGAAGTCATGTTATTCTAAAGCATTAAAGACGGCTCTAATTCAATTTGGTACGGCAAATATTCTATGGTGGCTGTTACTACTTATCATTAGGGGGACCGCCTACATGGACGCTCGCTACACTTAGTTTCTTTGGTACCTTTTTTTTGTTTTCGAGGGGGAAACTTTCAAAAAGTACCCGACGTCGTGGGAGCGACGCGGGTTATGTGGGATTCTTATCGCACTAAAACCCCCCCGGTGGCCGACCTCGACGCTGCGAAGAGGACTCCGGGAACTTCAATTGACCGCCGCCGGTGTCCTCAGCGTGTGCCCCATCGCGCTCATCTCTGGTGGGCGTGAATTGCTCACCGCACCTTCTGGTTTTTACGGCAACATGCAATCACACATGCCGCCGTCCTTCCCGGGGTCACTTGACCGGACGGTTCGAGCTCTCACTCTTCCCGCCCGCAACCCCAGAAGCCTCTTTTAGTCGCCTCTTACGACAGACAGAGGGTACCGTAGTCCTATTCTGGTCCCGGAACTACTGAGACATAGTTTCGTAGGTGGTGTTAGTGTAGAACGAGTGTGGTTCGAACCCTCGTTTCATCCTGAAATGCTATTAAATAATACATAATCTAAATGATATTTGTACACAATTTTATCACCGTAGGCATAATCGATTATACACGTTTCTATGTTCTTTTAATAATTCTTTAGTAATATTACGTCATCTTACTATATTATTACGTATGTATTACGTATATGCAGTGATTTTATAGCCTTTCAAATAATTCGCTAAATTTGTGCTTAAATTGGTTCGTTAGATTGTCGGTAACTTTTGTTCGTCTAACGATTTTATCATTATAAGATAACATATATAACAATATACTCAGTATAAAGTAGTGACTAAAAGATATATTCACACGACCAGATGGCGAGTTGAATGAGTCGTTAACGAGACCGCTCTTACCGCTACCGCTTGCTTTTATAGCTTTAGAAAATTTTACATTCTATATAATTATGATGTGTATCATATTACAATAATTAACTGTGTTTATATCCGATTGAGGTAGCAAAGTGGAGTATGCTGTTCACCTGATGGAAAGTGGTAGAACCAGTAGTTCGACCGGGGAAGTATCACCGCCACACCTATTTCTAGCGTGAAGCATTTCTTACGTTTCGATGGAAGGGTGTGGTTGCCGGCACACTTTCATATGAGGCGGCCATTATAGTCCTTTTGATTGACTTCAGATGAAACCCATGTTCTGTATGTGCTTGATTACAGATGTCCATGGGCGACAGTGACCACTTACCATCAGTCAGATAAAAATAATTGGTCAGTGGCTCATTGAAATCTGTAAGCTGTTGCTATTTCCGAGGATTAAGATGGTCACCTCTTATGAAAGCGAGCCGGCAACCACATTAACTTTTAGAATATATTTATTTTTCTTTTATAGGAAACATGATAAAGGGAAGTTATATGGAGCTTTTTTGCCATTTGTTATTTTTGTTATTTGTCACTTTAAAGTACAAATAATTACCATGAATATAAAATGTTTTACTTTAAATCAAACAGATCTGTTATTTCTTGTTTGTCGCCAGATGTTAAAGGCGGCTCAACATCACAGACACACCCGTTTCATACATCTATTACTTGAAAAATGTTGAAATAAAGTATTGAATGAATGCATTTACAACCAGATGGCTCGTCCACGATGCGTTAACGAGCCCACTCTTAGCTCCCGTGGCTTAATGGCTATGGAAAATATTATTATCCCGTCTTTTTGTTAGGGTTTCGTACCCAAAGTGTAAAAACGGAACCGTATTGCTAAGATTCCACTGTGCGTCTGTCCGTCACCAGGCTGTACCTCATGTACCGTGAGAGCTAACCACTTGAAATTGTCGTATGTATTTTTAGAGCCGATATAATAAAAAAATAATAAAAACAGAATGAAAAATATTTAATTTTACCATGCAACAGACCTGATTTTTTGCCGTTTTTTATAGATTATAGTACGGAACCCTGCTTGCGCGAGTCCAGCTCGCACTTAGCTGGTTTTTATTAAGATACTGCTTTACGAGCGGCTTCGTTGCCGTAAAAAATAACACCTGACCAGCTTGGCGGATATTAAGTCCGATATTGTTGGTTTTTGTTGAGCGCAAATATGTTTTGCCGCGATCCTTGTTTTTTTACAAGGTTGTGTTGTAAGCAGCGTATTGATTTATAAGATTGTTAAATGATGTGGTGTCACTTTCTACAATATGTAGATGGGTATTTTACTAAATATCTTGTATTAATATATTGTGCAGGTACCACCGCTGCACCTTTCTACTGTGAAGCAGTTCTGGTAATTCGGTAAAGGGCTAAAGGGGCGTGGTGTCCGGCTTACTTTTTTATAATTCTACTCCTGCTACAAGCTGTGTAAAGTATTTTCATTAGAAAAAGATAAACTTGGGAATCTATTTACAAAAGTACAAATAATGTCAGAATTCCGGTCACACAATAGTTCATCTACTCAGAATTGCGGCGCCAACGGCAATGGTAACTTTAGAATTTTATATTTTATCGCTAATTCGGTTTTAGAGACTTTAACCGATCTTACAAAATATCATGGCTGTCAATTTCTATACCTACAGCAAGAGGCAAACTTAGTCATATAAGGCATTCCAACTAACAATTTACTATTTGGGCTTTTTTAGAATTGCCCAATAGTTACTTTTACGACAGTTATAATTTATAATTTTCATACTTATATATTTAAGTTTTTAAATACTGTATCCAGTTATCTAACAAACTTGAATACAAATGTGATTATGATACGCTACCTGTGAATTAACATTAATAGTCTACATGATAAATATTTTATTTTAACGTTATATGTAAAAGATATGCACAAAATTCTAAGCAGGTATCCGTCAGACTATACCAGAAAAGAATGAAAATAGAAAGGCACCCATCTCATAAATTACGCGGAATCACAAAACGAATTTGACGTCCAAAGTTATTCCCATCAAACGATAGAACCACGTACGGATAGCGATTTCGACGAACAACCGGGATGCTCCCAATTCTCGCCAATAAACGCCCCGGACTAAACCGACCTCAGGATAGGGCGCGCCACTCAACCGGCACCTCTATTCCCGAGAGGATAAACCCTAGAATCGCCTACACCACCACGATTGTTACAACTGTTCACGAAATGTGCTCATCAAATTGACCAGTGTATTCATTGTGGTAGGAAATACATGCCGTCACTTTTCTATTACTCGCACTACATGCGCTTCGGTGCGTAATGCCTACGTATAACGAATGCTGGTATTAATTAAATACCCATCAACTCCACAACACAATAGTAATCAAGAGTGATAAATTGCTACAAGAATGCTACGTAGTTCCATTACACTACGACAAAAGCGACTATTGCAGTAGCAAAAATGCTCGCTAATATCAAAATCTGTCTTCTGTGTTCGTTTCCAAGGGCAAGTTTTGTAAATGCCAGATATCCCATTAAATAAGGCTGTTTACTAGATTTTTTTGTTATGTGGTCTTAAAATATTTCATTTAAATTCATTAAATCCTATTTCTTGTACGAGTGTAGTAGGATCCATCCATGCTAGGATTAAAAAAAACAAACTTTAATACCACTTCATAACACTAGCAATTAGGGAGAAAAAACGTTCTGAAACTGTTTGGAATGCCAAGATTACTTAAAACTTATTTTGTTAAAGACTAGATGGTATCGAGATACAAAACTACAATACTGTCTGAACTACGATTCTAAGAATAACTCAAGAGATGTGAGATACCGAAAGCTAAATTTAACTATGCATTGCATTGGAAAATTGCAAATACTTGTCGGTATTGAGAATAAAGTCCAAAGATTGCAGGGCGCTGTCTGCCTGGTATTGGGGTCAGGAATGCTGTGGCAGTGACTGCCGCGGAATTGGTTAGCGTTGGAGAATCTATCAATTCCTGACGCAGCCTTGCTGAATTCCATTGTACGTATGCTAAGTTTTCCAATAAAATAATACTGGTAAGCTAGATAAACTGCTAAGGTTATTTGAGATATGAATGGACTAATTTCCTCCTAATTAATCGGCCATTTAATGGCGATCCTACTTATGGTTCACATTTTATGTACTTATATTTGACCTTTGACATAAACACTTTTGTTATCATTATCTAATGGGACGTCGAATGAGTGCTGTAAATAATTAATCACTTGCATGGACAAAATTTTTACTGTATATTTTAAGCAAATAGCCGGCATACATTACGAAAAGACAGCTGAAAAATAATAAGATAAAGACATGTCAGTGCATTGCAAAATTTGTGGGGCTATTAAATCAGTTTTTTAAAATATCCAGTCACCCTATGTCACTATTGGAATTGCAGGTTCCTGAGAAAAATATTTACATAGCGAATATTACGAGGGAAAGCATATGGTAGATGATGACCTCGAAGTAAAAACTATGTGTATTTCAAATGTAAACATAGGTAACACTTTTTATCGAATTCATTTTACATACAGTTTTTTAATAGAATTATTTTTTCTGTAACCGGCAGAGAGGCTCAAAAACTCTACTACGATAGCCGACGATACTTTATCTGTACAGTCAGCTGATGAACCGATAAATTCGTCAGAAGCAAATCTTATCTCTAACAGTTGTGTAACATACGTGTGGTAAAAGAGAATTTTAAAGACGAACATTTTGAGAAATTGTTTATGTTGTATAAAATACTTTAATTTCTACTTTTGATTATTTAAAACCCTAGTTAAATCTAGAAGAGAATAAAAAATGCACTTGAGAATATTTAGAAATTATTGGAATCTTCTTCAACAACATATCTTAAATAAATGAATTCATTAGACGCTACTTCAACATCTTTAACATGTTATACTTCATAGTTCATGATTGTTATCACGATAGTTGCTTAAACAATGTCTTCCAATATGTTTCCTGTTTTCTATTTTGGTCCTTCAGGTATTCACGTCGACTCAAAGTCAGGAAAGCCGATTATTACATTCGGCTTTACACAAAATTTGAGAACAACGTTTCAGCGATCCTACGGACCTGCGCTCGCGCGAGCTCAATGCAACAATGACGACACCGCAGAACTACGTGACCTCAGGAACCGCCCGCTGATTCACCTCTGCATTCCTGCCGCCGCATAGGTAATAGGAAATACCGGCGCCACTAATTTGTACATTAGCCTAATACTTAGCAAGCCTGTGAGTTTTTAATACCTTTTAGTTTATATTTTATGGGAATTGAGGACGCGGGTGAGATTTACGGGTATGTCCAAAACGGAAAACTATAAGGACAATATTAGTAACAGGAAAATGCGTATCAATGTCTTAGTATCCATTTTGAGACTATTCCTGATGTTTTTGTTTATTAGATTAGATAATAATTCTATACATTAACGTAAATTCTCAAAATGCATTTCTACATTTGCGTATCTTGATAATTTCATATTGATTTGAAGTCATAATTTGGTTTTAAAATTGTTTAAAATCACTATAACGGTTAAAAAATGTACTCTTCATTTAATGTTAAATTCGCCTAAGAATTTGGTCTTACATCATTAGTTTTGTTTCTGTTAAATTACTTTAGTTTACTGTACAATTTACGAATATCTGGTACGGCTATTAACTAAAGTAATCGATAAATAATTACACTCTACAGTTAATTCGTTTTAGGGTTTAATCAATAAACGAATTCCTTCGCGTATTGCTAACAATTAATTAATTAAGTTATTTAATTTTATCGGTAAACGAGTTACGTTACATACGAACATTTTGTTCTACTTTTTCTTTTTCGTTCGTACCAAATAAAGTATCATACTCTTGACAGAATGAATTATGCTTTTATGAAGTAGGTGCACACGGTTTCTTGTTTTTAAAATTGATTGCCTTACCTTTTGGATTGTCATCGATATTTGTAATTAAATAATGGCTCTGAACCCTTTTAATAACATCGTTACCTATATTTTTCTCACATGAACGACCCGTTGAAAACTAAATATGTACTAATGAACATAATGTTCGGTTATTATTTCCATTGTACGTGATATGTCCATTGACTCCATTACAGTGGAGAGTATAGCTAGAGAATAATACTTCTTACTTATTATGTGAAATTATTCCTCTATAAAATTAAAATTTACTTTAAGATTACCTTCACCTACATATTCTAACGGCTCTTATCTGCATTCTACTAAACGAATTCGACAAAACATTAATATATGTTTATGTACCGGTAAATATTTTAGCTAATAACATACGAAAACCTTTAAATATATGAGCCACTGCGTATTCATTTATAGATTAGTCTAAACTCGTATGTCACTTTCAATCAGATGTTACTTATAGGAATATTTACAATAAGATTGAATAGGATACAACTTTCTAACTTCAATCGAGTATCATTTACACATTTCGGAATTTTCTCCATATTGCATTGTTGTACGCAGCTTTCATTACAAATTAAATGCAAGATTCCGGTGTTTTACAAATCAGAATGCGAATGCGCGGGCGCATCGGCTTTCGCGCCTGCATACTGCAGTTGGAAATGGAATCTATCACGAATGGTTTCATTTCAACCGTTCCTTACGCTTGATCATTCACACGATTTTTCTGTGTATACTGTGAATTACTATTTACATGAAACAGAGTGTTTTTCATTATGTATTACCCAAATATTAAGCGGTTCTTCATTTTATAGTCATCATTGTTACAATATTTATTGAATTTAATTTAGACATCGTAAGTTGAGTTCTAATTTATGTTTTTGATTTTCTATAGCCATAAAGGTAATAATAGTTGGTCTCACTAAAAATCATATGCAGTAGATTTTCCTGATATATGTGTAGCCCTTTTTCCTTTTTGTAGAACTATATATATTTCGGTATAAACCGACCGCCGGAAATTCGGGTAGGCGACTATGGCTAGAATTTTGCTTTTAGGATTTGCTAAGTAAGCTTATAAATACTTAAAATGTATAGTTATCGTGTTCTTCTAAAATTGATAAAAGCATACAGTTTACATCCAGAAAATTTGGGACACATGCAAGTGTACAAGATGCATGATAATATTGTTATTTAAAAGAAGGATTATAAAAGTTTGGCACTTGTATTCTGTCTTTAATTCCAGTCTTATATTATGCGTGAAGAAACATTTAATAGCGCGTAAATTCGGTGTAATGCAGCTGAAATTATCATTACAAATAGGTCTGCAATTCGCGAGAAGAATTTATTCGCTGACATTTTAATTTACGTCAGGCGGCGAAGTTCTTAATTAGTGGAGGGTTCCAAAGGGGAGGCACGTCGCACTGTTTTTGCCACTTTCCTCCGCTAAGACTACTGCGCTTTTTGTGAACATTGTTCACAAAAGGACTGATTTCAGACGCACACTGGAACAACGGTTGGTTTCAACTACAACGACATAGCATCACGAGTGGCGAGCTGTGTTTTTGCTTCGGTTTTATCGCCTCTTTGTTGTATGTGTCATGAAGATGTACTTTTATATCAATGCGTAATTACTTTATAATATTTATGGAGTGCTATTTCTACAGCAATGCGGGCAATGCGTAGCATGTGTTCTTCGTTCTTGAACGGACGTTATAAGATTTTGCTTCAGCTATTGAATAAAATGTTCCTATAAAACGTTAAATATTTTATTTTTTCGAATAAGTCGAATGCATTGCTATTAAAAATATTTTATTATTATTTAGTTCAACATTACGTTATCGATTTACCATGGGTTAAATTTTATTCATATTTTTGCAGTTCATTTATTTTAACAATTGTTTTACGAGTACACATGTCTGTAGGCGTAAGCCATTTTTTGTATTCTATGGCACGTGCCCGTGTTTTTTCGCATTCGTGGGGTATTGTGCACGCTTGACTGCACTTCAGCTTACGAGGTATCATATGTGGCATTTTGCAAAGGCTATCACGTAGCAGTCAATAAGGTCGGTGATCCGATACTTGGCAAATATTTACGCCATAAGACCGAGTGGAGAGCATGTTGCGGTCAACACAAATACGATATCCATTGTTGGCGCCATATGTTTTTTGAACGTGTCCGGGACATTAATGAAGTGAATAATGTACAATGCTATATGTTTAAAGATTAAAAATATTATTTGCATCGTTACTGTGGAATCAATATAGGTTATTCTAAATACTACAAAAGAAAATAAATATATCTACTCGCTGACCCAGCAAACGTTGTTTTGCCATACAAAATAAAATAAAAATATGTTAAGAGTGGACAACCCTTATCACTAAGGGGTATGAAAAATAGATTTTCAGACCTACTCAATATGCTCACAAAATTTCATAAGAATCGGTCTAGCCATTTCGGAGGAGTACGAGAACGAACATTGTGACACGAGAATTTTCCACGAGAAATCCTAAATGCATGACTTTAACCAAAATATACGTATTTAATACTTACGTACGAATTTATTAATATCTTCTTCATATATTTACAATGTTTACTTTCCTATTCATGATATAGATTATCTTTTACAAGAAGGAAAGTTATTCGTTTGTTCTAATTCCCATGTTCCAGGTAATGACCAGTACTACATCATCCTTAAATATTTCTTTAACATACAGATATGTGTTTGTAAAATGTGTTAACAGCCATTAAAATACTATGCGAAAACTAAAGTTATACAGCGTAGACATTATATTACAATTTAATAAAAACACATCAATTTACGAAAATTATTCAGCCTTCACGTATACCTACATATATCTAAATTTCATATTATATTTACATTAAGTATTTTTTTGTTTTCAAGCAACCAGAATTATCGGACAGTCCTAGAAAAAGCTTATCGTATGGCAGACCTACTTGACCATTGGACTTAGAGCTAATGTAGTTATATCCATATAATGTATAGTAATATTATTAAAAGAGGCAGTCTATCCCTTTTATGCGTGTAATGGAAAAATCCATTATTTGGCAATAAACGATTAACGTTTGGATATTATACTTTACTAGTGGACCCGGCGAACTTCGTTCCGCCTAAAAGTCAAAAAACTAAAATTATCATTGTTCCTCCACTATTATGCATGCTTTATACATAAAAACCTTTCTTTTGAATCACTCTATCTCTAAAAAAAACTGCATTAAAATCCGTAGCGTAGTTTTAAAAATCTAAGCATACATAGGGACAGACAGCGGAAAGCGACTTTGCTTTGGTAATACTTTAAAAATACAATGTAGCATAATATTATTCACGTAAGCTTAATTCACCTAAACTATTACCAATATCGGATGTTATTTGTATGTTGTCAATTCAGTTACTACAGGTTTAAATAAAAGCATTTAGTTTTTATTACTTGTGATTATGTTTTAATAGGTGATCCGGTATAACCTATATATTTCTATAGTAGATATTTAGTTGATATTTCTATAGTACCTAGTCACCCGTCACATCGGTCGAAATTCGACCGTAATTTAAATTAAAAAACTAAACTTCATATTGTCCAAAGTAGTACAAATATTTCTCAATTCAAATAAAATGTAATATTTTTCAAGTTATTTTGAATGCGCCCGCTAAATATAAAAAGAGGTATATTTAACTAAACCGCATTTAAAAGCAATAGCGAGTAATTTGTCATTTTTGACGTTAGGTGTTTTCATAGTAAGACACTGAATGGATTATTTCGTTTATTTATTTATTTATTTATTTAGATATACCATTGACTTATCACTATACATTGTTAAAAAAAATACAATTCGCTTGGTTCAGTGTGAATCGCTATTATAGGTATATACAACTCACCTAATGTGTACGAAGTATATCTAACTAAATCTAAGAACAAAAAAAACAAAGGATTATTATTATTATTTATTATTTATGTGTTTGTGACAAATGCACGGTACTGTGTGTAATGTGTTTTTAGTTGATTTTATGTATGTTTTAAGCATTATTTGAAAAAAAATATTAACATTCTGCACTCCTTCTCTACGTCCACTATAACCGTGCAAAGTTTCATACTAATCCTTCCGCGGCATGTTACTTAAAAATGCTTCACAAGTTTTTGCTTCACGTATTAATATATACAAATAGTACTTTGTCAACTTGGATGTTATTATAATACTTAACGGGTACTCACGATATGCGGTTTATGAATTCTTATAGAATTCTTTTTGCCGATATTTCGACCCAGTTGTATGGAGTATTATAATGTATCAATTCCGCGATAATACTAGTCTAAAATCATATAACTTGGATGTCGTTAGACAGATAGATTTTTTAACTAATTGAAGTAGCAAACGAGCATGCAGTCCACCTGATGTTAAGTGACTGCCGCCCATGATTAACGATAATACCGCCTTTTGTATTGTTGCTTTACTTTTTTTTGTTTCATATGTATGTAAATTTGTGTTTCATATCTATATTTTTTGGGTGCAAAGGGTTTTAATATCATAGTATTACGTTGCGTGCGTGGAAGCCCCAATTACCTAAGCAGACGGTTCGTATTCACCCGCATTATCTCTGTAACGTGTTGAGATCAATCATGGCCGGCCTCAGGACAAGCCAATTGTCGAACAAAAACCACTTTAGGTCCTACGGGCAACACACCGCTTGCATTCACTCTCAATTAACCACGTTGTCCAAAAACCTTCTCAAAAATAGGGTCTACATTCTACGTCCGGACGTTTCGTGAATGAAATGGGTATAAAGACATAATATAGAAAAAATGTAGTAGCTTATAGATAAGTATCATATCATTCATATGTAAGTATCATATCGCGGTTAATCTGTATTCTAATTGTGCCGGAACCCTAACTTTCATAGTTAATTTCATCGCCGATCTTCTAAGTTTCTTAAAAATGTATTTAATTTATAATTTTAATTTAACAATAATTTTACTTTGTTTTTTTTTTTTAATACTGAAGTAGCAAACGAGCATGCAGTCACGTCACCGCCGCCCATAGACATCTATAAACAACTTCACACAGAACATAGGTTCTATCTGAAATCAATCACAGATGCGTTGCTACTTCTGAGGACAATTGTCGCCTCATATAAAAGTGTGCCGGAAACCACACCCTTCCATCAAAACGAAAGGAATGCTTCATGTTAGAAATTGGTGTGGCAGTGGTACCTCCACGGTCGAACTACACTGGTTCTACCACCTTTAGAATACACTACATTAATTACACTTGATGTAGGTAAAAACTACAAGTTTTATTTATAAATTGTTAATAAAGGGTATTTAATTATTTGATAAATAATAGCTTTCGGACCTTTAAAACCTGTAGGCATGACAGAAGATTTCGGCACCGTCTCGGTTGACTGATAGTGCATAAAATTATGGTCGTTTCATTGATCGAAGATTTCAAACTTAAAACAATGGGTTTTGTTTTTGTGCCATTTTGTACAAATTGGATTACGTCGCGGTAATTATACGTGTCTAGAGTTATGTTGTAATTACTGATTTCAATCCAGATGTCATGTCGGAAATTGCTGACATAAATTAACTAGAAAAGTTTTGACGAATACGTGACGGAAAAGATATTGCGTGCGATTAATTCTTTTATTTTTAATATTTTGATGTCGTTTTGGATTAATAAGCTGTTTTTAATGTATTTGACGTTATTATCCAAAGCTCCCCTTGCTATAGTTGTTAGAATCAGGTTTTAAGGCGTTTGACCTTAGCCCCAAGATATGGATGGGTCTGAAATCATGTATGTGTTTGATTTTCAATTTCAATTCTTATTTCGTATTAGATAAAATACTAAATATTTACACTTTTTACAATATTAACTTTATATACATAAATCTGTAACCACATTATTAAACTTCTTATATAACTTAAGCATTGAAGCATGCTGCAACATTATATAGCTTCTAATAAGGGTTATATCGTATATACATGTATACAATATAAAAACGAAAATAAAAGAAAGTAACCTTTTTGACGACATTTAACACCGAAATTAGAATATGTGTCTACTTACTCCTTGCAGCGTTTGCTTATCACGAGCCTTAGGTGTACGTACCTGAAAATAAAGTACTGTTTAGTCATATTTTGCTAATGGATTCTCACCTAAGTGAAGTGATAAAAAAAAAAAAAAAAAAAAAAAAAAAAAAAAAAAAAAAAAAAAAAAAAAAAAAATATACGTGACGAATAGATAACCTCTTTCCTTTGGGAAGTCGGTTAAAAATATATTCTTAAAAGCTAAATACGTAATGCGGAGAATTAGCCTACCGTTGCATAAAAAATAAGGGATTGAAATTTATCTACAAAAATTGAAATTGAATTATAAATGTTGCTATTTTTTCGATGTATTTAAATCTACTACGTATATTGTATTTTACATTGTAACTTATTGTTATACAATAAATAACAATGAAAAGAGTCAAGTAAATTTTCAAGTAAATTTTGTTTATTTATTGACATAAATAAACAAAATTTACTAAATTACAAAAAGAAACATTGAAAGAGAAAACACCCATTTTAATTAACTAAGGCCTCGTAATTTTTTTTCCAGAAAATGAAAAAAAACATTGTATATGTCGAAACATGATTAATGTTCTAATTTGTACTAAAATATTTACTATACTATACAGCACAGATAGCTAGTTTCAGCATTCAGCTATTTATCTGGTCGAGGGCCTAAGCCAGAATATAAGGCAAGATATTGGAACTAACTTTTATAACCAATGTAAAAACAATATGGCAATAAAAAGGTATACAAAAAAACAGACAAACCCACTGAGTTTCTTGCCGGGTCTTCTCAGTTGAGGTCGTCTTCCGTTTCGGTGGTAGTGTAAAAAAAAATATGTAAATGACAATTTGTAAGTACGTCCGTAGACCTATGCAACATAAAGACATTTTATTTCATTCATTGCGTATATTTCCATATAGGAACAATCCCCAGCGCGAGCCCTTAAAATATTTATTAGGCGATTTATGTAACTATTTTGATATTCTATAACTTTCAATAAAACTTTAGTGAATTAGTCATGTAAATTAAACAATAAATTGCAAAAATGTAATACATATGTAAAAGTAGGTTTTATTTGCAAGTCACTCATAACGTTGTAAATTACTCAATCGCCGCGAGAAAACTATTAATCAAGACGTGCATGTACAACTCCATACGTAAATAATTAAGCAAAACCGGCTAACTGTTTAGGCATAAATTGCTACCAATACATGTTACATCTATATACATAAAATTAATGTTTGTTTGTATGTCCTTTGTAGAATAGTAATCTATGCATTTGATCATGTGATGATATTTAACAAAGTTGTAATGTTTGAGCTGACGAAGGTTTCTGTTTTTTTTGTGATGTTCCACTGCACGCAGGGTACAGCTAGTACTTATATTCAACATGAAAGTAGTGATGTAATAAATGTCATTTGATTCGCGAACGCGAATGCGAATAACCTTTACTGACATTTGCGCCGCCCGCAAAATTTGTCTTTTTTTCAGTTTTTGGTGTAGGGCCCGGAAGATGTAGATTTGCCGACCTTTTTCTTTAGTCGAAAAACTGCAGGTTGACTTAAAGGTGTATAAACTTGGATACCTTTTTTTGCAAAGTACTGCAAATCAATATTCGCAAAACATTAACACATATCTTTAAATGCAAATGCGAATATCTAACACGTGAATACTCGCGAATGCAAATGCAAATATTGGTTACATCACTACATGAAACAAAAATAACTATGAGTGGGCGGACATTATCTCATTACAATAAAATACCCAACGAAAGATCGACATTATTCTATGTCCATATTACTATGATAAAGGCCACATGTCAAAGTATGTTATTTCCACATACATGAGTTTTTCGTTTGCGCTATATCATTGTCCTTCGAATGTATATTATCTTAGACAGTAAATGTGTTAATAGTTACTTTGTTAAACTACTTTTAAATAGTATTACATACTAATTTTCTACAGAGTTTATTACGTTGAAAGGTCTAGTCGTCAACCTATTATTGTCCCACTACTGGGCACGGGTCTTCTCTCAAAATGAGAGAGATATAGGCCAAAGTCCACCGCGCTGGCCAAGTGCAAATTGGTGGACTTCACACACCTCTGAGAACTTTTTTTTAAAGAACTCTCGGTTGTGTAGATTTCCTCACGATGTTTTGCTTCACCGAAAAGCAATGATAATTTATTTCCACCAATTCGCACTTGGCCAGCGTGGTGGATTACGGCCAAAATCTCTCTCATTCCGAGAGAAGACCCGTGCATAGCAGTGGCCCAATAATGGGTTGACGATATATTTAGTTTCACTATTTCAATTTATTTGCAAAAAATCTTAAGATGATGAAATAAAAAGTAGAGTCTTGCCTACCTTTGCAACAGATTTGAGTAGAGAAACAGTCAAATCAGTACCCTGATATTTATAAACAAAGATAAGATACGGTTCACGAGATAATTGTATATCGCCATAGATTTCGGTAAACGACTCGCTGAAAACACCTGCAGGCGACGCCTAATGGAGCCAATTATCGACAGCTCTACGAAACCATTACCCGAACCTTACTTGATGAAAAGATCCGAAGACTCCCCAACCTTGTGTATTGATGAAAAGATCCGAATAGCTTTTCAAATTGCCAGCAAGGGCGTGAGCCATTACCATTTAGTCGCTTAAAATGAGCGCAGTAGAATGGAATGCGAAAGCAAATTTCAAATATCAGCTCAGTATAAAATAATAATTGTCTGTGGCCTATTTTTGTTGCTACTCACGCTGGCTACAATAGTCTTTAGTACCTTAATTTCCATTGAAACATCAACGCAATTTAAATTATATCTAATCAATAATATGTACCTATGTGTCCACCAATTCGCAATTGGCCAGTGGGGTGGACTATGGCCTAAAACTCTCTCATTCTAAAAGAAGACCCGCGCTCAGCAGTGTGACAATAATGGGTTGTACCCCAATATGTACCTAATATTCGTTGTCTATTGCATACAACTATATTGTATGTATGTATCTATATTGTATGTGTTTATTTTGTCAATTTTATTTATTCTACGTAATGTTTTTTTTAGAATTGAAGTATCAAATGAACATACAATCCACCTGATGGTAATAGTTAATTGCTGCCCATGGACATCTGTCAGTAACTTCATACAAAACAAGGATTCTATGTGAAGTCCATCACAGACGCGTTGCTGCTCTCGCGAACTAAAATGGTCGAACGTAAGCTGGCAAAGAAAACGCAAGAACTGCTTCGCGCTAGAAATGTATGTTATAGCTAATAAGATAGTTAAATTAAAGACTATGATCTCATTAAGATGTTGTTTATCTACCACGATTCATTACTGATAACTACTAAGGCTACAGTATACAATGCTACTATGTCATGTCTTTAAGCAAATTGAAAAGCGAATTTACTTCTGTAAGTAAGGCGTTCTGATTATTATTATCAAAATATACAATATTTAACCTTTCTAACGGTCGTAAAAACGATTGAATATGGATTATAGTACTGTTCTGTATATACTGATAACTTAACATAATATAAATCACATTTAGGAACCTTATCCTACTTTTGTTACACAAAAATCGCGCAATTATTGAAAATGTTGAGGTTACTCGTCGATTTCCTCAAACGAAAATGCGAGATTTCATTTTTCTTAATCATAAAAGATAAGAAAAAATGTCCCTAAACAAATTATTGAAAGAAAATGCCGATTTCGAATCCGACCCTTCATACAGTATTGGGTTGTATCAACAAAACCGTTTAACTTTGCAAAATGAAAAATTGTTAAAACATTTACGGATAATCCGTAGCGGTAGCCGTTCATTTTATTTATGGAACGGAAAGAGTTTCAGTGGGAAATAAATCCATGAATGAATTTTTCATATTTGTATTTTTTTTATCACCGCCGGCTTTTCACACGTTACTATTTTAACAAATTGTTGTTTATTGACAGTGTGGTATAAAGTAAAGGGAAAAGTGGAATCAAATAGTTATTATTTTGTCATACGACACGTTTAAATGAGGCTAAAAGGCAACATATTTTTTTCTAAATTCGATATTAAATTATTGTTAACATTTTTGTGTCTATTAGGATAATATTATCTATCAAGGAAAGTTTATGGCATTAATTTAAAAACTTACTATAATTAAAAAAAATACTGATCTCAAAATTGACTGAAAAGACAAACGAAAAGCTAACTAGGACAATGTTTACAGTACAAATACGTCGCACCTTTCAGACTTTTCTTCCTCAGATAATATCTGAGTTATTATATCGAACTTCAAAAGTGATAAAAACAACCATTTTCAAAACTTATGACTATTTGTAGGGTAACAAAGTACATAAACAATGGATTTAGATACGGTACGACATACATATACAGTAGTTGGGAGTAATATAATTTCAACATAATAAACCAAAAATTTCTGGGAAAGAGTTGAATACAATAGAGGATAAAATAGGGTTTAGAGCTCAATCCAACGCGTTTGTCAAAAGGATAGGTTTCATATACCTACTCTTATCAAGTTGAGTTTATACGGCTCACGCAGTTTACTAATCACTACATAGTATAAAACAATGTCGCTTTTGGCCGTCTGTCCCTATGTATGTTGATCTTTAAAACTACGCTATTCAATTAAATGCTGTTTTTTTAATAGATAGAGTGATTCAAAAAGAAGGTTTCTTCACTTCAGGAATGCTTCACGGTAGAAATAGGTGTGGCGGTGGTACTTCCCCGGTCGAACTACACTGGTTCTACCACCTTCAATATTTCTTATCCCTTTAGATAATTTCCATTTTATTAAAATCGTTTTGTCAATACACGTGTAAGTGACACAATGGACAGATTATTTGAATGGTACAATGCGAACTTTCACTCTGTGCAAACAGGTATATTAAGGCATGTTAATGCTTACACCTGTTGAGATTATCGCAAGGACAACGCCGCGAACAGAAAGCAATCAACTGGCAAATAACAACATGTGGATAAGATATAAAATAGAATCACATAAAATACAGTTTAATGGATGAGGTTTGACAATTTGCAAAAGAGTTGGAATAGGTGCAGATAGCGTCAAAAGTTTTTTTAAAGGTGTGGTATAAAAAACACTTGAAGTAATGCAAATTACTCATTTTTTATTACATACTGCATCGCTATCATCGTACCGATAGCCATTTTTTTGTTTGTTTTTTTTTTTATAATTTAACTAACGATAAGGCAGACGGGCTACCTGATGGAAAGTAGTCACCGTCGCCTATGGACATTCGCAACACCAGAGGAGTCGCCAATGCATAGCCGGCTGGCTATACAAAGCTTGTTGCATGATCCGCGACCATCTTACAAAAAATTCACACAAATTCTTAAGACGAAACATAATTGAAGGCAACAATAATATAGATTAACTTTCTATTGTAAATCTCCGCTATTAAAATTTAAATTCACTATGTCTGTTGTTGAAATATGTTTGAAGCTTGAAATGAGGGCGTCTCAGGAAAGGCATTCATTCACACGAGGTGTGAACACGTCCACAGCTCGTGACGTGTGGCTTTGTGCTGATAAGCTTCAGGGTATATAAGATACTAGCTGACTCAACGAACTTCGTACCGCCTAAAAGTCAAAAATTTAAAATTATCAGTGTTCATCCATATTATGCATGTATTATATAAAACCTCCCTCTTGAATTACTTCATCTATTAAAAAAACTGAATTAAAATCCGTAGCGTAGTTTTAAAGATCTAAGTATACATTGGGACAGACAGCGGAAAGAGACTTTGTTTTATACTATGTAGTGATTGCTGACTAAATTACCCGTGCTTCACTGAGGAATATACTTAAATATCACAAAAATAGTCGCCATCTTTAAAAGGACCAAAATATCGGAATCAAAAGTACCTTAAAGGCTAGCCAGTTACATAAGCAATATTCATGAAAAAATTCGTGTAAATCGGACCAACGATTCTTGCTCGATTGAGTGACAAACAAACACGCAATCTCATTTTTATATATTAGTATTCAGACTGGCGATAATGATATTGGTAGTTAATTTCTTGGTAGTTTGTTATTTGTCGTATTCGTGTTCATAACTTGTTTTCAATGTGAATTTTATAGCTAACTAAATCGCTTTAGCTATCAATCTAAGTTGATTGAAAAATGTGGTTATTAAGACCAATTAAATACATCATCAAGGGTCACAAATGTTTCATAGGCATAGATGATAATTATCACTAGAGTTCCAGGACCAGAAAAGGGCTACGATATCCTCCGCCTGTCGTAAAAGGCGACTAAAAGCTTCCGGGGGTGCGGGCGGCTGGAGTGAGAGGTCGAACCGTCTAGCCAAGCGACCCCGGGTAGGACGATGGCATGTATGGTCGCATGCCGTCGTAAACGCCAGGAGATACGATGACCTCAAATGCTCACTAGGGTAAAGCCCGACGTCCCTGTAGCCTCGGGGTCAGAATAGGGCTACGGTATGTCGTAAGAGGTGACTAAAAGGGGCTTCCGGGGTTGCAGACGGCTAGAGTAGGAGCTCGAACCGTTCGGTCAGGCAATTCCGGGAAGGATGGCAGTATGTGTGGTCGCATACCGTCGTAAAGACTAGACGGAGCAGTGGGCCCAGCCGCCCATCTGGGAGGAGCCCGATGGGGCAGCGCGCTCGGAGGATTCCGGTTGAAGTCGTTTTGAGATCCCGGAGTCCTCCTTTTCAGCGCCGAGAACGGCCACCGGGGGGGTTTTAGTGCGGTAAAAATCCCACATAACCCTGCGTCGCTCCCACGGCGTCGGGTACCTTTTAAAGGTTTCCCCTCGATAACAAAAAAAGGCATAGATGATAATAGTTCTACTTGGATAAGTAGAATTTAAAAAAATACATTTAGTAACTACAGCCCGTACTAAGCCCGTCCAAAGTATTATTATTATTATTAATGTTCTGAATTGAAACAATATAATCTTGTTAAGTATATCTATTATACTTCGCACTTTTAAAACAACGTGCAGCAGATAGAAAATGGTTCTTGGCAATTTTTTGACGAAACGCTGCTTCGAATGAATAACACAAATCAAAATTGAAAATTACTCGCAG
This sequence comes from Spicauda simplicius, assembly GCA_949699795.1. Taxonomy (NCBI): domain Eukaryota; kingdom Metazoa; phylum Arthropoda; class Insecta; order Lepidoptera; family Hesperiidae; genus Spicauda; species Spicauda simplicius. Next base: position 11,394,589 of record OX453065.1, read on the forward strand.
ATAAAAAATATGTACATAAAGTGTAACAAATAGTTATTATATAGAAACGTATCCAATGTTTTAGTAATTTAACTTATTATCAATCGTTCTACATTAGATCATTAAAATTTATTGTCATAATTATGTCAGAACATAATTCAGTCATTTAGATAAAACAGTTTATTTCGTAATTATGTTTAGCGATATCTCTTACGTTCTAAGGCCTTATTATAACTAAAGTGGATTTTATGTTTTTGAAAAAATTTATAGTGTAGAAATTAAAAAAAAAATACCACTTATTCAAATAGGTATTAAATATATTATTAATTAGACGACCATTTTTGTGTGGTGCAGCGGTTACCGTACCGGTCTGACGCGCAATGGGTCCTGGGTTCGATTCCCGGCCAGACAGGTATCTGAATGATGAGTTTAGATTCTTGTTCTGGGTCTGGGTGTTTGTGTATTCGTCTTTGTGTGTGTCCATGGCATCCACGACACAGGAGAAAAAATCCTACTGTGGGGCTATGAGTGTAGAAAGCGTTTTTTTAATTATATAAATATTAACAACACAACCAAATGTGAATGATGAGAATCCACACAACTGGGAAAAGCTTAGATCCATACTCCATCACGTCGCTCCATATTCACTCATTGACCAGATCGAAAACATTTAATTACGTTCATAGAAAAAATGCAAAAAATATGAATATAATTATACAAGATAAATCACAAAATAGTATAAAACAAAGTCGCTTCCCGCTGTCTGTCCCCATGTATGCTTAGATCTTTAAAACAACGCTACGGATTGTATTGCAGTTTTGTAATAGATATAGTGATTCCAGAGGAAGGTTTTTATGTATAATACATGCATAATATGGTGGAGGAACACAGATAATTTTAGATTTTTGACTTTTCGACGGAACGAAATTCGCCGGGTCAGAATAAAAATAAATTCAAATTCTTAACATAATGTAATACAGTAAGGTGTCAATATAATGTAACGAACTTTATTTTTCTATGGACTAAATTGGAACACCTCGAGCAAGTGTATGTAACTTTTTTATATCGCGGTGAAATCCTCATCTGGTGTCATTTGGTGAAGCGACAAGGGTTATATCGGTTACCAACTGAAACTCCCCCATATTCTCAACGTTCTATGCCGACTCACAATAAGCTTAGCATTGCATTCGCAGTCTGACGGCAGTCAGCGTTGTTTTTAAAGCCAGCCACGTCCTGAGAAGAAACATGTTCCCTTGCTACACTCTGTTCATTGACTCTACTTCTTTTGCATGGACATGGTCAAGCCTCAAGAACTAGATTGCACGCAAATGTATGTTTTTAGTTAGTCTTCATCTACCTTACGGCTATTGAAGTTTCATTTTTAATTAGTATCCGTGTACCTAATACGAGTAATATAAATGACATATCCAATTTTCTTCCTTGTTGTTATCGAGTAAATAAATGCGTAAACATGAGCTGGCGTTTGTCATAACAACTACACCTACAAATTAAATATACTAAATATACTATCAGCAATAAACCTACGCTTTTCATGTCAACGAACCTCTAAACCGTCTTTGGAAAATAAAATTTCTTTAAGTTTTTGTTCACGTTCTATGTGGGACCTTATTAGTAAAGTTTCGATACTACGAACCTTGTTAGGAAAGTTCGAATTTGATAAAGATACGTCTTTCCTTTAAGTCTGTTAATTAATCATTCAGACTACAAGACTAGTTTTTAATACATATTCATAGAAAATCCTTGACGATGTCACACAAAGTTCATTTAAGTGATCGAGTCACGAGTTTTGTAATACGTCGCACAGTGAAAAGGTAATGGACTCAAGGAAAATTGAGTTCAATATATAAAACTACTCATGATAAAGTAAGTTAAAGTAGATACATAAATGAGTGATAATGCTTTTCAACTGCGGTTATTGAAATTTCTCTAATTGAGAATACAATTTTGTTATTTGAAATGAAATGGAATGAAATGTACATTTTTCATCGGATCCCTTTTAGGCTCACTGTATAATAAATCGCTATTTTCACATTAGGTCGGCCCAACATTTTTCCCGTTAGCCAACTAACAGATCTTATAGTTATGTTTAACAGGTGGTAGAACCAGTGTAGTTCGACCGGGGAAGTACCACCGCCACACCTATTTCTAACGTGAAGCATTTTTTGCGTTTCGATGGAAGGGTGTGGTTGCCGGCACACTTTTATATGAGACGACCATTCTAGCCCTCGGGAGTAGTAACGCGTCTGTGATTGACTTCAGATAGAACCCATGTTCTATTTGAAGTTGCTTACAGGTGTCTATGGGCGGCAGTGAACACTTACCATCAGGTGGACTGCATGCTCGTTTGCTACTTCAGTCAGATAAAAAAACCTTTTCAATACCTCTATCACTATAATATAATCCTTTACTACATTGGATAACTTAAAAAAAGTAGTAGCAACTTCTACAAATATATTCCATGTATTGTCTGTACGTCTTTCTTATTAATAAACATAGAAAGATATTTCACTACTTTCCGTTAGCTCCTCGCCGTCTCTGCAGATATTTACGACTATTTTCAAGATTAAGTTATGTAACACGCGATATTCAAGACTTAGGAATCTGGTTTATGTCACTTTTGCCTACTGTATTAGAAATTTTGCGGAGCGGAATAATTTTTCTAGTACTAGAATGTTTGTTGTAAATTGTACCGCGTACTTCTTTCGTTACAGAATTTTTAGACCGTAAAAGAATCTAAAATCTGCCCATTTAATGTTAATCCAGAGACTTAAACTAGTTGTTGTATCGAGATTCGAACCCCAGACACCCACATCTGATTCTTCTTCTTATCTGCATATTGGAAATTAATTATCTCTCGACCAACGTAGTGAACTTTGACCTAATCTACTCTAAAAAGACCCTGCAATAAGACAATAATAGGCTGACGACTATCTCAAGAAACTTAATACGAAAAGATCGGAATTCGACATTCTGAGGGTAGCATGCGGTATTACGACGACTATGTTAGAACGTCACATGTATTCATCGAATTTCATATTAATATTAAATGCACAAATGCAAAAGGTTGTAAGGCTGTTTTTTATCTGATTGAAGTAGCAAACGAGCATGTAGTGCACGTGATGGTAAGTGGTCACTGCCGCCCCTGGGTAAGCAACTTCTCGTAAAGCCCGTAAGCAACTTCACATAGAACATGCGTTCTATCTGAAGTCAATCACAGATGCGTTGCTACTCCCTAGAACTATGATGGTCACCTTATATAAAAGTGTGCCGGCAAACGCACTTTTCCATCGAAACGCAGGATATCCTTCACGCTAGAAATAGGTGTGGCGGTGGTACTTCCCCGGTCGAACTACACTGGTTCTACCACCTGCAAACTGTTTGTCTGCTAATTACTCTGTCATGCAGAAATTACCAGTTTGATTTCCTTGAAATTTGGCAGACACATAGTTTGTGACTTACATTAACACAGAAGATATTCATTACCGTGGTAGACGAGACCGAAATGGGCGAACACATACAAAACAAACGGCCTAGTAAATGTATAAAAATACGAACTGCGTTACAATGCAGAAATAGGTAACATGTAGGTTGCAGGACTTGTAAGGCACAAATATGCAAATACATAAGCAGAGTTTGAACGAACGTGGGGAAGATTGAAGTGCATTTTACTGCTCGTAAACTGCCGACTACACGGACTCCGGCGAAGTTTCTGAAACTTATGTGAATCATCGTCGTGTTCCTACATCATTCTTCAATAAAAGAGGTCGGGAAAATTGTACTTCGAAACTTGATTTCACGTTCTCAGGATTCTGTTTTTGAAACAATACGAAAACATGTTATCGTGATCGTGTGTCATGTAAGTTGTTAGAATTCAGTATTGAGTATGTTATAAAATTGTGCATACAATTTTGTATGAATGAATTAGATTTAAATATTCGTTTTTAATCGAAAATAGAAAGTGCGAGATCTCAGAAGTAGTCGAATTTATATTTTCATGTTATGAGCAATGTGTAGGTACTATCTTATAAACTTACTACGATTATATAATAGAGATAAGGTTAACACTTTTTTTAGGCACTAAAAATACGCCCTTCAATTTCACAACCTTTGCAACGACTGGTAATCGTAATTTTGATACCAATAAATTTGTATGTGTAATATCATATTTCTAATACGTGAAGGAAAAACTTGTGATCCGTTTTTAAGATATTTGCCGCGGACGGAGAACAATGAAATTACAAACGGTTGGTGTAGATGTAGAGAAGGAGTACGAAATGCTAATATATTATTTTCAAATAATGCATAAAACACACATAAAATCAACTAAAAACACATTACACACACTACATTGCATTTGACCCGAGCTCATATATAATTATATAATAAACGAAATAAAACATTCAATGTTTCATACTGTGAAAACACATGACGTCAAAAATTCAGATGCCCTTGTCAAAATACCCACTATTACTTTTAAATGTATCTTAGTAATTTAAACCTCTTTTTACTTTTAACGGGTATAATTAAAAGAACTTGAAAATTAGTACAATTTAATTGAATTTGAGAAATATTCGTGCTACTTTAGACAACATGATGTTTAGTTTTTGAGTTAAATTACGGTCGAATTTCGACCGTTGCGTGGGGCGACTTGTATCATATAACATGGAAGTAGCAAACAATAATGCAGTCAACCGGTATCCCAGTAAGTGTCCACTGCCACCCATTGACATCTGTAATCAACTTCACATAAGAATAGTCTTACCTGAGGTAGGCTACGGATGCGTTTATCCTAAGGATTAATTTAGAATCCTTACCACGCCCTTAAAATGAGAACACAGCAGCATTAAACATATAATAATAAACCAAAAAACGAAATAATTTATTTCTAAGGAGTAGTAAGGTAGATTTACAACAAAAATGCTATGCTATCGCCACCAAAACATCCACTACTGAGCGCTAACGCCGTTTTAGCAAAACAAGTGTGCTTTATCTATACAATTTATTTATCTATTCTTGGAGAATCATCACGCCTAGCCGTCATGCTGGCAGGATGTGGTTAATATTGATAGCAGTGACTCAAACTGACTGAAGGTTTGCGCAATCACTGTAGGTTGTATGCGCCGCGCCTCAGACATGGTTGCTTTAATATTCTTCATATCTCGATCTATACTGTATAACTTTAATCAAGACATTTATCAGTTACTCATTTTCATACAATAGAAAAATATGATAGGATTTAATAAGTGCAAATTTTTGTATGTATTTTGAACAATTCTAATTAAAGAAGCAAGACAATACGCTGCTTTAACGACAAATAATGTTAAGATTTGTGCGATGCATGAAATACTTCCAAAAATTCGCTAATATTGTCCACCAATTCGCACTTGGCCAGCGCGGTGGACTATGGCCTATAACTCTCTCATTCCGAGAGAAGACCCCTGCCCAGCAGTGGGACAATTATGGGTTGACGAGGACGCTAATATTGTTAGTCGATCTAATATAATAACGTGATAATTTACAAGAAACCCATTTCCTTTTTTTATAATGTTATGAAATATTAAGAGAAACTATAAACCTGACTGCTTATAAGTAGCTAAACAGATAAGTGACTAAGTAAACAACCGAGTGAAGAAAAGTTAATGCTCTGGACTAAGATAAACATAGCTAATATCCAACTAATTGTTTCTAAAAATGGGCTAAAATAATAGCATTAATGATTGTATCAAACATAATTGGACGTATTCTTTTTAAGACTGTTAATTTGAATTCACTAAAAGATTAGAGTAAATAAGCGCAAACCATAAGAGCCCATTAAATAAAACATATAACATCCACTAAACACATAAAATACCCATAGCTTACTCTCTAGAAATAAGACATGTCGTTAAAGGATAGAATAAATTTTGTATCGGAATATTGATGTTTTCCGGGACGCGCCATATTGACAGAGCCATTATTATGGTAAATGTACATCACGTACGAATAGATAAAACGCGACTTAGTAACCAATACAATGCCTTATCTATTTGCCTCACGGAGTACCTCTTATTTTATCGTGAATTGCAACAAATAACGATAACAACTAATAAAGAGTTACGTGTTCGTTTCTGACGTCAAACTGTCACTTTGGTACCTGCGAATGTTTATCGGTCTATCCATTCAATATGTAACAATCTACATCTACATATATATTAATACGTGTAGCAAAAACTTGTGATCCGTTTTTAAGATACTTGCCCCAGACGGAGAAGTATGATATTACGCACGGTTATAGTTGATGTAGAGAAGGATTTGACAATGCTAATATTTTTTTCAAATAATGCATTAAACACACATAAAATCAACTAAAAACACATTACACATACTACCTTGTATTTGACACAAACAAATACATGTTAAAAAAACGAAATAGAACATTCAATGTCTTACTATGAAAACACATAACGTCAAGAATGTCAGATGTTTTTTCAAAATACCATGGTGTGGTGAACTGGTATGGTTTATATTTTACTAGGTGACCCGGCGACCTTCGTTCCACCTAAAAGTCAAAAATCTAAAATGATCAGTGTTTCTCCACTACATTATACATGTAATAAACATAAAAAACCTTCCTCTTGAATATCCTATCTATTAAAAAAACTGCATTAAAATCCGTAGCGTAGTAGCGTTATAGGGACAGACAGCGAACAGTGACTTTTTTATACTATGTAGTGATTTAGCTATGGTGACACGAGGAAGAAAGACACAAAAAATCATGACTCAATTTTTTCTGACTGTATCTGACTGACTGAAGTAGCAAAGGAACATGCAGTCCACCTGATGGTAAGTGGCCATTGCCGCGCATGGATATCTGTAATCAACTTCATACAGAACATGGGTTCTATCTGAAGTCAATCACAGATGCGTTGCTACTCCCGATGACTATGACGGTCGCCTCATGTGAAAGTATGCCGGCAACCACTCCCTTCTATCGAAACGCAAGAAATGCTTCACGCTGGAAATAGGTGTGGCGGTGGTACTTCCCCGGTCGAACTACACCTTGATTATAGTCCATCTAATTTCTCTCGCAGCAAGGTCGCATATCACGGGACATACAAGAGTAAAAGCAAAATGCTAAACTACTTGTGAACAATAAACCCCACAAGTCTGTGTAATGTCATAGGCACATTACAATAACAAAATGATTGTTCTTTAGGTTTTTAAGCAAGTTATACTTTAACATCATTTAGTATCCTTGTAATTGTATTTTGTCTTTAGAAGCCTAAAGGAAAACACAAATAACATTTCAACATCTCCCCTAGTCATGTTTATCAACTTATTTGATTCATTGAGTTTATGTTAACTTTGCTTCAAAACGCGTGTCTGAAATGATTGATTTATGTTTTAAGATCGGTGCGAAACTTAACAATACACAAGTCATCATTTATTTGATTCGTTTCCAACTTCCCTCATAATTCATTTCACGAGATTAAGTACATAGAATCCTTTATTCGCAGCCTCGTCTCGGCATGTAGGCCAGGGTTGAGTAATAAATGACGTCGGAGCGACGCATCGGAGTTTAATTATAATGCTTGGCAGACAGGAAGCCTTATATAAAAACCTAAGCTGAACATAAATGTAACCGAGTTACGTCACGCTAGTCACACAGTTAGCGGGGATAAAATAAGACGTCTATACGATACGGGGAACGCGACTGAGTACCGATCAATCTGGGTTCTAATAGCAGTGTCTGACCTAGCCGGCGCCAGAGCGGCCGACGCACCCCGACACCACACAGACGGACTATATAACCGATTTGTTCAGGGCTGTGCGAACTGAAAGAGTATTTACAAGGTTGCGATAAGTTACAATGTTGTTTTACGCAGAATGTATGACCGTAGCAATTACTTTAGGAAGCAGTTTCCAGTGGTTAAAGACGCATTGTGTTGGTCATAATGCTAAATTATTGCGGAACTAAAACCTGAAATGTACTCGTGAAATAACTAAAATTCTACACAGAAATCAATCGATCATGTTCCATATTTTCAGGAAGACTTTTATCAAAATCCACTTTTAATCCACAGATACGAGATAATGTCACATGTGTTCAAACATTAAATTCTCGTTTGTTCGACATCTTCATTCAATATTGGCTTTAAATTGTCTGTGATCACGAGTCGTCCAGTGTTGCGAAAATACGTTCATATTGTTTACGAGTAAACATCATGATTAAAAATAAAAATAGATTGTTCCGCGCGTGCCGAGATTTATTGTTAAATGGACATTTACAAATAAATTGTATCAAAAATAAACTCGACTCTATGTTATTGTTATTGCAGTCATACACCTATGAACTCCATATGAGGGGCCTTACCTGGATCGATCACAGATGCGTTGCTTTGCTGTAAGGCATATGTACATATGCTAGTGCGTCTGTATCATAGATAGGCGATATGTAAATAGTTTGTTATTATAAAGTTAATGGGTTTAAAAATATTTTACGGAAAATAAAACTATTGTGTTGATTTTTATAGGTCAGAAATATAGCTATAATATTGTAGATTTATGAGATTCGTCATATGACAGCGTACAAAATACTGTAGTAAATTTGGATTTTGAGACATCCCTAATAAGCTTTAATATAAAACTGAGTGTACTAGTATATACTTAAATTAAAAGAACCATTAAATTGCGAGTTGGACTTGCGCACGAAGTGTTCCGTACATTATTTATGAATAACGGCAAATTAGTCACGTTTGTCGTATGGGGGACCCTTAAATATTTATTTTATTCTATTATTAATACTTTTTAATTAATACTTTTTTTAATAAAGCAGCAATTAAAATAAATCAACTATGAAAATAAGACAGTTAATGTCTAGCTAGCACGGTTTATAAGATAGAGCCTGGAGACAGACGGACAGACAGCCAGACTGACAAACAGCGGAGTCTTGGTAATAGGGTCCCTTTTTTACCCATTTAGGTAAGGAACCGTAACATTGATGGTAAAATAAAATCTCTAAAGAATTATCATCAGTTATCATTGAATTATTTTAGACTATCTTCTTCTCATCGCTCTACCTGGAGAGAGAGAGAGAAAACGTTGGATTTAGAGGACACAGGACCGGTTGAAGTGACGTCATTTAGAGGTGGCCTATGTCCAGCAGTGGACCTCAAAGGGCTGATGGATGGATCTTCTGCTCGCAGCTCTGTCCGCTTTAGTCATGTTTACTATGTCATTGAGAATCCCATGTTTTAATCCAAATCCAACTCAAAAATTATGACTTAATGTGACAAATTTCAAAGAAATGCGATTTATAGTTTTTGCGTGAAAAAGTGACAACACATTCTCACAAACTTTCACATTTATTAACAAGATACATCACACAATGTTCCTCTGTATTCTCTCATTTAATTTTGCATCGGCCGTAGTTTATGTTCGAACTTCGGTATGCCTTAAATATACAAATGAGCAGACGAACCATTAAAGAGTAATGATGCAGTGACTCACTCTCGAAACATCTTTGTGAAGACCTGACCAGATTTATACTCTCTTACAGTGACTGTAATAAATTTTACAAAGATTTATGTGACCTTTCCGTAACTTACTCTTTCTGGGTGTGATTTTTATGTATCTTCCTAAAAGGATTCTAATTTAAAAGGTTCGTTTGCGTCGTGTTGCGGAAACATCCGTTTTTTTTCCAACACTGGACTTAGTCTTCCCTTTGTTGAGATCAGGTCTGAAGCATACCTTAGTGTAAGTCGATTTTTTAGTATTTTTAAAGGTTGGAATACTTAGAAAACATTTAACGTGATATTGTCGAGACAAAATCGATAAGAAATTAAAGCAAAATGTCTGCCGGATTGCAACTCATTTTTGATATGCACCTCTATGAGAACCTTTATGTGATTTTTGTCTAGACGTCTCTCTTCATCGTTAAATCAAATAAAAAAATATTTCTAGCACACATAAATGAAATATTAGTGGTGAGTCAAATAATCATGGTGAAAATCGAGGTTCTCTATAAATTGAAGCCTATATGTGCACTATAACACTTTATAAAATCGTAGCGTCACTATATTTTTTGTCTAAATCCTGAATAGAAACCTAAATTCGTCATTTAGTTATCTGACCAGGGATTAAACCTTTTTTTTTTATTGACGGGGAAGAAACCTTCAAAAGGTACACCGGAGCCTTAGGAGAGACTCCGGGTTATGTGGGATTTTTACCCACTAAAACCTCCTCGGTGGCCTTCCTCTGCGCTTGCAGGGGACCCCGGGACCTCCAACGGATACCACCGGCGCCCCCTAGCGCTGCGCCCCTACGGGCTCATCACTTAGGGAGCGTGACTGTCCCCTACGCCTTTCAGTGCACGACAACATTCAGCCACACATCCTACCGTCCTTCCAGGGGTTATTGACTGGGCGGTCAGAGCTCCCACTCTAGTCGCCCGCAACCCCAGAAGCCCCCTTTCAGTCGGCTCTTACGACAGGTAGGGGATACCGTAGCCGTAAGCTATCTACAATACTTTGAAGCTATCATTGAGCAACTCATGAGTAATGATTGCAACACACGTGTCGTTCTCATTAGGAGATAAAGAAAACATTATGACGGCCGCCATCTCGAGCTATCTAGGCAGACGTGAGGATCCTACGCACGGGTGATATTAAATTCTGAGTACTTAACATAAGTACTTGAGTAGAATAGAACAAAAATGGTTATGTCGGGTATGATTACAAAATAAATGCCTTTTTCTAGCTTTACATACTCATACTCGTGACCAAATTTTTTTGTCTATCATTTTGGAAAACCATATTTGACCTGATTTTTTGTGTTGACTGTACAAATGTTGAGTTTTATTATAAAAATACATAAGGCCCTAAAGTATGTTTAAGTAACAGTAGTGGGCGTATCACTCATTAGTCATTATTGAACATAGTTACGATATAATCAATACTAATTAACGTTTCTAGTTATTGGCTTAATAGGCTTTAGCTAGACATATTAAAATCCACGTTTTATTATAGTTTATGTGAATCCTTATTCTGGACAGACTATATAGTATTATTTGGATATAAAAACATAATTATATTTAACAAAAAATTTGGATATTTAATTTTTAATATGGGTCAAAATAAACCGAAACGTGTAGTTAGTTCTAGGCTCTGGAACTCTTTAAATAAATGAAAAAAAAAAAAATAGCAAACTATTTTTACTCTTAATACTTGGATTAAAAATCGGATATTTATGCTGAAAGTTATGCTTAAGACATAAATAATTTGTAAATTTACGATTAACTAGCTGAACCCTGCAGCTTTGCCCGTCTTAAAAATCGATATATCAATTGTCCCGTGGGAAAAAGATATTTTCCCACAATAAAAAGTAGCCTATATGTTAATCCAGAGTGCCAGCTAACGCCCTACCAAATTTTGTGAAAATCGCTCCAGTCGGTTAGACGCGAAGAACTAACAAACACACAAACTCACAAACTTTCGCCTTTCTTATTTTTATAATATTAGTATGAGCTCTCACTCATTACTCTAATGCAGCCAACTTAACATAACCAATCAACTCGTTTAACTGTGAACCCTTGTTCGTGGAGTTGGTACTCCTGCCACTCAGTAGCAGACGACGCGTGGCTTATGTCTTTCGCTCGTTATACAATAACGTTTGTTTATTGACACGCAGCGTCTCGTAGCGCCAGACCCTCACCAGTTGTTATATGTACTGTTATAAGAAACAGTTTTACATGAAAATAAACAGGTATGGATTTGGATTAGTCTATGCTCGTATGTATGTACACACACACGCTTTCTACACTTATAGCCCTACACTAGGATTTTCCCTGTGTCGCGGGTACCATGGACACACACAAGACAAATACACAAACACCCAGACCCAGAACATGAACCTAAACTCATCATTCAGCTACCTGTCTGGCCGGGAATCGAACCCGGAAACCATTGTGCGTCAGACCAGTATGGTAACCGCTCTATCACGCGGGTCGTCATGTAATCCAGTAGTCTATTTATCCCTGAAAAAAAGTATAGGACTGATCATATCGCTGCAAATCACTACATAGTATAAAACAAAAGCGCTTCCCGCTGTCTTTCCCTATGTATGCTTAGATCTTTAAAACTACGCTACGGATTTCAATGCAGTTTTTTTAGTAGATAAAGTGATAAAAAGGTAGGCTTTTATGTATAAAATAATAGTAGAGAAACACTTATAATTTAAGATTTTTAAATTTTAGGCGGAACGAAGTTCGCCGGGTTAACTAGTTGTTTATAAAGTATAAAGGTGGCACGATCTACCTAGTGGACAACTGCAATGGAAATATTAAAACGACTATAGCTTTGAGAGCTATTAAATGCTACGATAAAATGTAGCAGTTATATTAACAAGGTGCTGATATTTGCAGATGATTAAAAATAATTTGTACCAAAAATCACACAATACACCAATTCTTACAGAGGCAATTATTCTACTAGATACAGGTAAGACAGAGGACAAAATTAATATTACCTACGTAAAGACATTAAAATAAATAAATGAGTTCTCGATTTCTAACATTAGATCTAGAAGATCGTCCCTGTAGCCTCAGGGTCAGAATAGGGCAACGGTATCCTCTGCCTGTCGTAAGCGGCGACTAAAAGGGGCTTGAAGTCGTTTCGACATCCCGGAGTCCTCCTTTTCAGCGCCGAGGACGGCCACCGGGGGGGTTTTAGTGCGGTAAAAATCCCACATAACCCTGCGTCGCTCCCACGGCGTCGGGTACCTTTTGAAGGTTTCCCCCTCGAAAACAAAAAAAAAAGAAAGATCTAGAAGATAATACACTTACAGAGTATTTGAACTTAGTTGGTCTCGTAATGCATATTTGGCTGTCATCTTACTATGTATGTATAGTTCATAGGTGACAGTGTTCAATCGTTGACATAGAATATATAATATTATGTCAATGTCATGAAAACAATAACTGTAAAAACGACCACGTGGAAGTCGAACTAACACAGAAAATGTTCCGAAAAATATAGAGCTTTTTAACTTTATAAGGTAAGTTGAAAAAAATGTCTAATCTCTATAGCCCTCAGTGGTTTCAAAAGAGTGGGGGAGGGGGGGGGGATATTTAGTACATTTTCTTATAACACTTAAAATACCTACTATTACCATTAAAATATATATATGTTATAATTTTTATTATCTTTCATTTCATTTGCACAAACGAGTAGAGTCTGAACAAAATACCTAATTTGGCCCTTGAAAGCCACCCTAATGTACAAGACTTCATTTATTAACGTCACATGTTTGAATAACAGAAATTCATATGTGTACCAAATTTTAACTTAATGGGTCTAGAAGATTCGGAATAAATTGGCTGTGATGGACGGACACAAGGATCACGAGTGATATTATAAGGTTTACGTTATGCTAAACGGAACCCTAAGAAATGGTCGATGTTTCCCATATTTTTTTTACCTAACAGAAGTAGCAAACGAGCACGCAGTCCACCTAATGGTAAGAAATCACTGCCGCCAACACTGGTCGAAATATCGGCAAAAAGAATTCGAAAAGGATTCAAAAACCGCATATCGTGAGTACCCGTTAAGTATTAAAATGCGCCATTGGACGTCTGTAATCGACTTCATAGAGAACATAGGTTCCATCTGCAGTCTATCACAGATGCGTTGCTACTCCCGAGGACTACGATGGTCGCCTCATGTGAAAGTATGACGGCAACCACACCCTTCCATCGAAACGCAAGAAATTTTTCACGCTAGAAATAGGTGTGGCGGTGGGACTTCCTCGGTCGAACTACACTGGTTCTACCACCTTCAAATGTATTATTTGTAAACTATGATGAATAAATACGGAATCCGTTGAATCATTATTAAACGGAACTTAAATAATAATTAAGTACACGCTCAGCTCTAATATTAATAATCGTTAATAATTTTATAGCATTAATAATTGATTTGACTCATAATATACAAATCAGTAGGTAAAAATGTTTTTATTTATACATCAATTACTTTTTATGTTACTTCTAAACCGCAACATGTATTGAGCAGAAGCAGTTTTGCCAATAAAAACCAAACTTTTACATCTTATTGTCGAAAACCGCAGTACAATGTCCGTGCAGTGATGCGCATAAACCACCAATTTGAGTAAATATTTTTGTAACTTGTTTAACGGGTTATTTGACACAGTATCTATCTTTATATTAATACGTGAAGCAAAAACTTGTGGTGCATTTTTAAGTAATATGCCGTGGACGGATTAGTATGAAATTTTGCACGGTTACAGTGGACGTAGGGAAGGAGTGCAGAATGTTAATATTTTTTTCAAATGATGCATCAAACACAAATAAAATCAACTGAAAACACATTACACACACTAACTTGCATTTGACAAAAACACATACATAATAAACGAAATAAAACATTTCATAACAAGTCTTACTATGAAAACACATAACGTCAAAAATGTCAGATGTCTGTGTCAAAATACCCGCTATAGCAGCTTAATTAATAATCTCTTTTTTTACTTTTAACGGGTGCGTTCAAAATTACTTGAAAATTGAAAATTATTACAATTTATTTAAATTAGAGAAATATTGGTGCTACTTTGGACAATATGAAGTTTTCTTTTTTAATTTAAATTACGGTCGAATTTCGACCGTTGCGACGGGAGATTAGTCTATTGTTAATATCTTTATACGTGTTTAGTTGAGGTTTGTACTAGTATTTAAGTCTTCAAACGTGACTAATGGGACTGTGTGTGCTTTTAGTTGTTGATTGTACTGGATACTGGACTTTTTTATACTATTATCTTGTACGTAATTTATATGTAAATTTAATAAAAAAAGCTTCGTTCCCTTGGTAACAGGGTTTAAGTATTATGGTTGCCGCCCTGAAATACTGGCCGCTGTAAGATAAGGTTGTTTAATGAAATTCTCAGTCAGAAGTAAAATATATTTTTTCCAGATACATTAAATGCCACAAAAAAACAAATATACTCAAATCTATTTCCAATATAATTAGAAAATAACTAAATATATAGCTTTAAATTTCATATACACAATAAACCATATCCCTAAAACTCAAGCAATTACCTACAAGTAGCACAATAAAACATTTTCAGGCTGTGTGAAGAAACTGAAACCGAACTAGTTAAGTAATTCAATCAAAGAAAACGTAATTTCCTGAACTGAAATGCACAACTGACGTTTGTACGAACAAATCCAAAGGTCGGGAAGCATCTTATCATATGTATTAAAGAGGCTTCCTAAAAAAAATATTTGCTAAAGATTACCAAAGAAAAGTGGTCATACATAATTCATGTTACAGTTTATAGGAAGGAGGGACCAAATGATTTGACATAGCGTCAAACGATATAGGAAAGAATCATAGGGTAGGTATCTTATGGAGCAGTAACAGCCTTACGGTTAAAATTTGCCCTCTCGTTCGGGAGGTCCGAGGTTCAAATCCAAGGCACCACTTATTTTAACTTATCATTGCTTTACGATGAAGGAAAACATCATGAGGAGACCTTCACACCCGAGAGTTCTGTTCAAAAAAAAAACGTTCTCACAGGCGTATGCTATGACCTAAAATACTCTCATTCTGTGAAAAAACCCGTGCCCTAGAATAATAATGGGCTGATGACAGGTATTGTATAGTATTTAACTTAAAAGTTTTTTAAATCTTAAAAAAAATAAGAAAAAAATTAAGTGTTATATAAAAAATAATTGCAAACGTAACGTCAATATAGAGATCATACGAATAACAATTCGACGGGCCATGTCCCAAAGAAGTCGAAACGGAGACGCACAATTTCAGTGCGTACAATCACGCGGGCACGGTGCATGCCGAAACAGCGACAGTTGCGGTAGGTCGGGCGCTCCGACTGCATTCCGTCGACACGGACGCTCCCACTAAATATAGCTCAAAGTGAACGAACGCGCGCGCGTCCTCGCTCGTCCACTGCGAATAAATCCTTTCCCCTGGCCACAGGGTTGGGTGGCGAATCACTGTCTTTGTTTGACGCCAGGGTTGAGAGCTGCAGTTTTCTTTACTATTAATATTGTTTAATGAAATGTCTTTATTTTATATAGGCCTACGGGGGAACTTAGAAATAGTCAGTTACATTTTTCTTTACACTACCACCGGATCGGAATACGACCTCAACTGAGATCCGGCAAGAAACTCAGCCGGTTTGTCTTTTTTGTTATTTATATATTTTTTAAGTATAATTACAATCATGATTTTACATGGTAAATGTGCATGATAATAATCGGATGTACAGTGTAAAAACGTAACAATATTAAACCGATGTTTTCCCAGGGCAGCACTATCATGTTGTGCCCGGCTTTCGGAAAATGATATGACGTCTTTCAGATGGAAGCATGCCTCTCTGTTCTTTCTATCCTATCACGAATTTTGTTAACACGAGCTATATATAACTGAACCGAGTAATAGGATAGATAGTAGTTAACGTCACCTTTTTAAAACTAGAGGAGCTAACGCCTCAGCATTCAGCTGCTTTTTCTCTTTTTGCATCTTTTAAAGTCTTGTGTTATCATTGCAGAAATATTTCAGAAATAAATTCAAGTGGCAGCAATTAAAACGACCAAATAAAACAGAACCTGGAGAGCTGTCACGAGTCCAATTCCTGTAGATAGAACGTACCTTTAATGAGTTTTTTTATAGATGAGGGATAAACTTACGTGGATGGGCACGTTCCTAAAGTTTATAGTCTCTCGTCAACCCATTATTGTCCCACTGCTGGGCGCGGGTCTTCTCTCAGAATGGGCAAGTTAAGGCCATAGTCCACCGCGCTGGCCAAGTACGAATTGGTGGACTTCACATATCTCCGAGACCTTTTATTTTAAAGAACTCTCGGGTATGTAGGTTATCTCACGATGTTTTCCTTCACCGAAAAGCAATGATAATTAATTTCTAATACGCACATAATTTTAGAAAAATTGGTGGTGCGTGCCTGGATTTGAACCTCGGACCTCCCGATCGAGAGGGCAAGTTTCAACCATTAGGCTATCACTGCTCGTGTTTATAGTGTATTCCTGCAATAAAGTACTATGAAGAGTTGCAAATAAATGTCCTCCAAGACTTATAATGATAGGACAATGATTGACTACCTGTAAACTCTATAAAAGTCACAGCTACCAGCGACTACAAATAAATATGTACCCTGGCACCCACAGCGTTGACAGTTACAGCGCTTTTACAGGTACAAAATATTTATTAAAGTTTTTAAATGCCGACATTTAAAATATATCGCGAAATTTTAACGTACACTATTTGGCTTGCGTTTTTTAAATAAAAACAATTAAATGAATATCAGATTAAAGAATAATAACAAATTCTTTCTCCAAAATATTATCCTATAATAGAAAATATAGATCTTTCCTTCTTTCTATACAAAATCGTTACACAAAATACACATGTTATGCAAAAGTGGTTATCAATCACGAATCATCCTAGTATGAACTACAAATGACCGCCGCACGCTTTAGACAAGCGCGACTAATCGACACAGAGACGTTTCGATGCGATAGCAAATCGAGAAATAAAAATAAGTATATTTTTACTAAACGATACGTTTCAGGCGATTAATCATTTAACAAAAACTTCTACGACTTATTAAACTAAATATTTTTAGGTAGTAAGAACGTATTAATTTACGTTTAATCCCAGTAATACCTACCCTTGTAAGTGTTACGATTCACAATTTTAAACGCATTAAGCATGTAATTAAACTTGATAATCTAACTTAAGTTATATTACATATATATCTAGTTCTTAATTTTCGTATTGTCGTCTTAAAAAAAACAGTACACTTGTTATAAGATATTATACTAAATACACATTTATCTACTTATTTTCACAGACAATTATCACGTCTATTACTCAAGAAAATTTGAGTTTCACAAGAGATACAACAAATAAACCTTTTCCGTGTCAAATTATGAAAAAAGAATGGCCACGTATTATCTAATCTGAATATTAACAAGACGCTTTTGTATATCATACTATACTAACCATCGTATACGTAATATAAGATAATATAACTTTAAGTAAAGATCTATAAAGTAACGTAAAGATTTCTCAACCGTATTACAACAATTTAAATGACGGAAGTTCACTTATTTGTTAAGTACAAATTCGACGCGACAGATAATTATGTATACTTAACGCAACAGCGCCTAAGAGTGCTTATTTACTCACTAGCCTTAGGACACAAAAACATAAACAAATTTAAATTATGTATCAACTTCTAACATATTGTATTTGAATTTTTTTTTATTTGACAGGGAAAGAGACTCTTAATATTCTTATCGGACACATGAACATACATAAGTCATAAGTCACAGTACATAAGTCAGCAATCAATCAGAGCAATTGGATTCCAAATATGTCTACGTACTAAAGTCCCACATGAAGGTGAAAATTACATGGTCAGTAACTAATCGGTCGCGTGAGATCGACGTGTCACAGCGACGATTGACAGGACAGCGAAATGGACGGCTTATTTACTTATTGACGACACTAACCATAGGATACAACGGAGCAATAACAATCTTGTTTAAAATACGACTTTACGTAACAAAAATGGATACGATATGTCAAAATTATACGATCAGTTACTAATTGCAGGTGGTAGAACCAGAGTAGTTCGACCGGGGAAGTACCACCGCCACACCTATTTCCAGCGTGAAGCATTTTTTGTGTTTCGATGGAAGTGTGTAGTTGCCGGCACACTTTTATATGAGGCGACCATATTAGTTCTCGGGAGTAGCAACGCATCTGTGATTGACTTCAGATAGAGCCTATGTTCTATTTAAAGTTTGTTACAAATGTCCATGAGCGGCAGTGACCACTTACCATCAGGTGGACTGCATGCTTGTTTGCTACTTCAATCATATAAAGACCAGAGACCGCTTATTTACTTATCGGACACAATAATCGTAGCTTACAACGAAGAATTAACAATTGAATATCAAATCTCACTACGTACCAACGATCTATGTCATATAAAAAGATTTCATGATCAGTAAAATTAATTGGACGCGACAGATCGACGCGTCACAGGGCGATTGATGTGACAGCGAGACACCCCTTATTTACTTATCGGACATACTAACAAAAGTACAACAGTAACAACTGAATTTCTAATATGACTCTACGTACTAAAATTCTACCTGATACCTAAAGATTACATTAATAGTTACTAATTGGATGCATCAAAGCCGGGATAGACACAACAGCAAAAGGCGCCGCTTATTTAATTATCTAACACACCAATCATATGTTACAAGGAAGATTTAACAATTAAATTCCAAATCTGACTACGCACTGAAGTTCGACGTGATGTGAGTAGATTTCATGATCGTCGCGTCACAGCGGCGATTGATGCAACAGCGACAGACATCCCTTATTTACTTATTGGACACACTAACAAAGGAATAACAGAGAGAAAGGACAAACAGAGCAATAACAATTGAATTCCAAATATGACTCTACGTACTAAAATCCTACGTGATACATAAAGATTACGTTATCAGTAACTAATTGGACGCATCAAAGCGGAGGTAGACGCGACAGCGATAGGAACCGCTTATTTACTTATCTGACACACTAATCGTAGGCGACAACAATTCAGAATTTCATCCAAATAACTACGTATTGACGTTCTACGTGATATAAAAAGATTTTACGACCAGTACAACTAATTGGACGCGACAGATCCAGAGGTGAATATTACATGGTCAGTAATCGGACGCATGGGATCGACGCGTCACAGCGACGATTGACGCGATGGCGACAGGGGCCGCCTATTTACTTATCGGACACACTAACGAAAGTTCCAACAAAGCAATAATAATTGAACACCAAATATGACAAACTGAAGTTCTACGTGATATGAGAAGATTTCATGGTCAGTACATCTAATTGGACGCGACAGATCGACGCGTCAAGCGACGATTGACGCGACAGCGACAGGGACCGCTTATTTACTTATCGGACACGCTAACCGTACACGATAACGGAACAATGAGAGTAAACCGGCCGCGCAGATACCTACAACATTAGTGTACACTCAGATATGCTTATCTCTTAGTGTCAATACTCTTTTGTACCAGAGATATGGGAGTCTATTTGCCCTTAATGCGTCCAACGCATTCTTTAATGTTGAATAACCTCATGACAATGGCCCGATCCATTAACTACTTAGATGGTGATTTGGTACTTCGACAATTTTATCTTCATAAAAACCGGACAAATTACAGACTAGGGATGGCGATCTGATAAAAACGATTGATGTTTTTTGTTGATGTACATATTTTGTACTGATCCGGACTATTAGTTGAATTAAATACTTCTAGAATGGTAAAGGAATGCTTGCGTGGTATACTCGAAGAGGTATTTGTATTTTAAATAATTTAAAAATTACATCCTTAGAGGGCCTGTAATATTTTTTCCATGAATCAAAGACCAAAAAAGATCAATTTTCATATCTTAGAGTCACTTCCTTGACTTCTTATAAGGGCCGATCCAGACGGACAATGTTTTTCGAATTTTTTTGATAATCATCCTTGTTGATATATAAGAATAATATTTCGTTGTAATGTATCATGAAGTCGATTATAATAATATATTTAGAATATTTTACCGGTTCACGATGATTATCATATTGTTTAACATAGTTTTTTTCTGAATTATCTCAGAAGCAAATTTGTACTTTAAACACTACATAGTTTTTACACAGATACAGATAGGTATATTACATGAATAACAAATTAGTTCCAAGAAATGTTATTGTTATTCGGTGTGCAAAAAAAACTGGTAATTTATGCAATACGTTGTTACTTACCAATAGATAATCTAATTATGATTGAGTTTCTAATAATAAACTTTTTTGCTTTCATTAAATATAAGTAATTGATAAATATATAAAAAGAATAATGTTAATAAAAATACTTGAATTATTTGCATCAGATCTCATGAAAATCTTATCCGTTCTGTTTTCTCCATAAACAATAAAAGAAAAATATTTTATTTTCTGCGGACACTAATAGGAGCTTATCGTGCACTCTGAGATAAGAGTGAATACGCTAATTATCGTAATGTTAATGAAATTTAAATAGAACTTTCGACCTTTGGCCTCATCGAGTGTTTGTGATATGCATTTACATAATATGATACTATGAGAACGCTTCCCGTCGGGTCGCATAGTAGCGGGTTTTTGTCTTCATACAATTTGCAACGAATGAATTTTAAGTAGACAAAACGTGAATGAAGAGTATTATGCTCCACACCTTGATACTAAAATTTTCTATCTATAATCTATAATAATAATATAAAGAGGAAAACGTTGTATTTTTGTATGTTGGTCATGAATTAACTTAAAAACTACTAAACCGATTTTAAAAATTCTTTCATCATTTGAATTCTACATCTTCCCTGAAAAACATAGGCTATTTTTATTACTAGAATATATAAGGCGTCTTTGCTAAAACTTGAATAATTTGATTCAAAATGTCAAAAATTTTGCTCAAAAAATTTTTTCATGGCATACACTGTAATACCTATTGATAATAGAATAAAAAAATGTCCAGGAGTAGTGCTCAAATGTATTTTTTTAATTGGTTGGATAGATTACATTATAGTCTGCGCGAACGAAGTCGCGTCGATTCTGCTAGTAACTTAATATTTACGTTATTAAAATAATTGAAATAATGTTCTTGTGTATATAATAAAACAGACAACTAATATTTTATTTATGGGTAGGTAGGCAGGTATTCAAATTTTTATTTGTTTTATTCGTTTGTGATAGTTTATTCAATGACTGTTCTGACTCATTCTGCGAAAAACTATGAGGAAAACGTAAACGTTTTTAGGTTTATTCAATGCAAGATGGGGCGTAACAAAACCAATTACTTTTTGTAGTTAATACGGAATATCACGTAAAGATTTTTTCTAAATTTTAGAAGTAGTTATCTTTTTGGGGGTACAACCCATTATTGTCCAACTGCTGTGCACGGGTCTACTCTCAGAATGAGAGTTTTAGGCCATAGTCCACTGCGCTGGCCAAGTGCGAATTGGTGGTTATCTCTTTACTTCTTATTATTAATAGAAATGTGAAAGTTTGTAAAGGTCTATGTGTGTTTATTACTAATTCTCGCAAAAACTACATATCTAATTTCGCTGAAATTTAGCACACAGTTCAAAACCTGGTTTAAGTATTACACATGGGATACTCATTAGTATGGTAAACGAGATAAAAGCGGGCAGACTCGCGGGTATAAGCTAGTACAAAATAATTTTTCGTACAAATTAACGAAGCTCATTGAGTAACGTAGGCAGCACACTAATCTCTTTTATCGCGTCATTGTCTCTACAAATATTTGGGTGAAACGTGTTGTACTTTAACAAATTTTAAAACAAGGATCCAATGTAATGGATCAAATATTTGTGCGTTTTTATTTTGTTTTCTTTTAGTTACGCTTGTAATAAAGTTTGTTTGATGTCCGAGGTGGATCCAAACTTTTACAAATTGTTTGAAAGTTCGGAATTGTTGCTATTATATCCGTTTTGGGTATTTAGGTTACTTGTTTAATAAGATTTTGCTAACTCTTGGATGATACGTATTAAGTTTAATAATTTCGGTTAAAATTTTATTTCCTTGGCCTAGAACTATAAAGCTTCGGGATAATTAGAGTTTTTAGGAAGTAATCATATTTTAATTAACAATGCAATCGTGGTAATTCCTTAAATAATCACGCAATCAAATGACTTAGCGATGATGTATTTGAGTTGTTTTACGTAAAGAAAGTTTATAATACGCATAAATTAAATTGAACTTAACAAGAAATTTATTCACGCGTAAATGTGCAATCACGTAGTAATGTGTAGTTATATACATAATATAAGAATAACTTGTCGTAATCTTAAAACAAATTTCTTTATATCGTAGAGTGTAGAAAGCTCAACGGTCCAATGGCTACCGTAGCTCGTTTATCAGCACGACCTTCGCAAGAGCAGATTGATAAGAGATAACAGACTCCGTTGCCGTAATACATTTTGATAGTGAAACACTAATTTTATCTATTCGCTTTTTGTTTCCTGGCACTGGAATCGTTAACAATCGCTTTATATAATAGTCCACGAACACACGCAGTAGGTCCATAATTACTAACTTAATTTGTATGATTACGTAGTGTGGAGTATGTATGTATGTTGTAAATCATATAACAAGTGAGCGGCGGGCGGCGGCCGACGGCGGCGGCGGCGGAACGAGGCATGCATTTTGCGCAAGAGTGCAGCCGACGGGAAGTCAGCTGTCGCTGCCAGTGAGTACTCCGGGAGGGGAGCTGCCGCATCATGCCCACGTTAACTTACTTGCGTTCATTACACACATCACTCTACGGCTTGTTTTGATTACCGCCTCATATCCAATGTTCACGACCGATTTTCTGACTCATAACATGAAACCGTTTTCCGCGGCCGAGCGGACTGGCCAGCCGCCGCACGTTATTGCAGTAAGCCGACACTATTTATCAACAGGCTCGTCGAACTTCTCGTCGTGGCATTAATGTGGCTCCTCGGCGAAATCGCCGACCATTGGCAACCGATAGGGATCCGCGAAACGCACACACGATCCATCGGGAACTGATTCGCGAGCGACTCGAAATAGACACGTAAATTGGTGACGAGCGCGTGCATGCAGTGATCGATCGCACTCACCGTGCGCTCGCAGGCAATAGGCGCGCCGGTCAGCTGAGCGGTGGTCCGGTGTGACGTGCTAGACACTGGCGGCTGCTGCTGCGCCTAGGGAATGGTCCGCGCCGGCCGGCACTAGGTGACGATGCACTGCACGCGGCTCGCTCGAGCTCCGGTTTCGGATCACGGAGAGCACACACACACGGTCTGAATGCGTCAAGCGTAGGTGACTTGCATCGCGTCTCTCGCGTACTGGCGGCGAGAGTGTCGGCGAGCGACTGAGTACCGGAGCCGCCGTAGCGCGCGGGGGCCGCCGTCGGCACCCGCGCCGCCCCGCGCCGCCCACTTCCTCCGATGAATGACAATAATGGAAGACGTTCAACTCGCCCGCAAACCGAATAATATGAATCATTGCATTAGGGTGCAGCCCCGCCCGAGTCCGGCCCGCAAAACTCGAGCCCGCGCCATGCCACCGTAAATATTCATGAAGGGCCGAAGCGGAGTACGCTCCTGCAACTGAACTTTGAAAAACCCAGAAGAAGTACAACCCGACGTTCTTTTATGCAGTTAGTTGCGAGTAGTTGTAACGCAGACAGTATTGCAGTATTGTCGAGACGCTCGGACTCTACGTAGAGTTCGCAATTAGCAGGTTCACATGGCAGACGGTGGCTGGTGTGCGGCGCGCTTGTGACGCCACTAATCTTATCTGCGCTAATCTAATCCGGCGCGACGCCCTCTCTCGTGTTTTCTTCCAATTGTGTCCACTCAAGGTAAATTAGAGGTTCTCTCTTGGGAGTCCTGGTGCAAGATGATAGAGTTCTGTGTATTTTTAAGAAACATAAGAAAAAAAAGCATGTATTGCATACACTATTTTAATAGAAAATTCTAACCATGTAATTGTGTAATAGAATACAAACTGCACCCTAGGCACGTGCATATTGAACTCTACCGCGCACTTTTTTTAAGAATTGGCAAACATCGACAAATTTCCAGAATTTTTTGCGCCTTTTCCTTATCACAACGTAAGATCGTTAACGTGCGACTCTCAAGGCAATACGCCCTTGCAACTGTCATTAGCCTATCCAAGGAACGAATACCTTTACTTATCCTGATAACATGTTTGCAAAACATCAGCGGAAAATGTTGTATATGCACACTTTCACATGAGGCGAACATCACAGTCCTCGGGAGTAGCAACGTATCTGTAATTGACTTCTGATGGAACCCATATCTGTATGTAGTTGATAACAGATGTCCATGGGTGGCAGTGACCACTTACCAGCAGGTGGACTGCATGCTAGTTTGCTACTTCAGTCAAATAAAAAAAAACATGCTTCAAAAATGATGACTTTTATATACATACTTATATTTTTTCATTGTTAAAAATTTGCTTGCATTTTAATCTGCATACATACCACCAACTGAAGTCCCTATTTATAAAACCTGCAAGTCTGCCTGCGACATTCTCAAACTCCCACACGTAAGTTTATTAAAAGCATACCTGTCAGTTCAGTCAGTCTTCAATATTTTCAGAATAGGCAATCTAATCATAAATTAGAGCAATAATGTGATTTTGGGTACCATAAAGTAATATCAGAGTAAAGGTTAAGTTAACGCGAGGGTGTCTGGCGATCCGACTTGCGAAAAATTGGACATTAAGAACAACGTCCCAGCCGCTGTCGCTATACTGTGAGCTTTATTTTATTTTGTCGGATCCAAAGGCCGCGTCGCACGATGAACAAACTATAATATTTTGTCTTAAGATACATTGAAGAAATAACTAACGGTATTATCTATATATTAATTCGTGAAGCAAAAACTTGTGATTCGTTTTTAAGATACTTGCCGCAGGCGGAAGAGTATGAAATTACGCACGGTTATAGTTGATGTAGAGAAGGATTGCGCAATGTTAATATTTTTTTCAAAGAATGCATAAAACATACATAAAATCAACTAAAAACACAAACATAATAAACAAAATATAATATTGTCTTAATGTCTCAATGTCTTAATGTCTTAATGTCTCAATGTCTTACTATGAAAACACAACTTCAAGAATGTCAGATGTCTTTGTCAAAGTAACCGCCATTGCTTTTAAATGCAGGTTAGTTAATAAACCTCTTTTTACCTTTAACGGATGCGTTCAAAATAACTTAATTTTTTTACAATTTATTTAAATTAGAGAAATATTGATGCTACTTTGGACAATATGAAGTTTAGTTCTTTAATTTAAATTACGTTCGAATTTCGACCGTTGCGACGGGTGACTAGTTCATTATTAAGATACGACAATGTACTCGAATAAACAAATGATTTTAACTAATAAGTTATGATAATGACTTAAGATTATGTAATGTTTGTACATCTTAATATAAGGCGTCAAATGCCGGTTACTGATTGGTTAATGGTGACACATTTATTACCATCATTGTACGGGATCTTCTATTGAAATGTATGATATGCGATATTGTAAAATATAGTCTAAGCCAACTTAATATATATCACGAGCATTTCCGCCTAACATATCTGCATAATTAATTATATCACGAACATTTCTGCGCGGATCTGTTTGCAAGCACGACCACGTTCGCCTATTCGATTTTACTGGAGGATTAAAATATTTGCTAAATAAAAAGTACTATTCCTACGATTTACCATGGTAATGGGTATCTCATGTGTTAATCCAGGTAATAAACTATCTATGGGACAAATCTCAGCGAAATACAATCTTTAGTTTTTGCGTGAAAAAGTAACAAACAAACATAAACCCGCACAAACTTTTAGCAGTATTAAGATCAACAAGTAAAACAGACAAACAAAACACAGACGATTTTTATTTTTCCACCTCCGATACGATATATGTGATTAGGCTATAGCAATTATTGAAAATAATGATAGACACACTTTTTCTAGATAGTATCATCGTGTGTGACGGCTTAAAGTTCATCGTCTAGACCGGTTCACCCACGCCCACGCGGCGCACAGATTTCTGCATCTTGCAACCGACCCGCCATACAAGTTACTTTATTTCCCTTTTTATCCTTTTGCAACACGCCGTGATATTGGCCTCGCGTTAATAGTGGAACGATTCGCCACGCACTCCCTTTAGAAAATCTTCATAACCTCGCACTAAGTCTGGACAGCTCTTTAGCTGCCTGATTCGTAACTTGCGTCTTCATTTTCGTTTTTTGATGTTAAATGTTGTACTTGAAGTATGTATCTTTAGGTGGTAGAACCATGTAGTTCGACCGGAGAAGTACCACCGCCACACATATTTCTAGCGTGCGGCATTCGTTGCGATGGAAGGGTGTTTTTGTCGGCACACATTTTATATGAAGCGACCATCATAGTCCTCGGGAATAGCAACGCATCTGTGACTGACTTCTGATAGTATCCATGTTCTATATGAAGTTGCTTACAGATGTCACATGCTTACAGATGCTAAAGCTTAACACTGCCGCTTGCAACGAACGTCTCGTAGCCGCTTGGTTAGTAACACTGATAACATCTCCGCTAATTTCACATTAAGATTCCTTGTATGGTGTGCGCTACATTTGTAGCCATTTCAATGTACTCGTCGCTCGGTGTATTTATAATGCAAGAACCTAAATTTAGAGTACTAGCATCTAAATCCACATCAGTAACCTAATTTCATTAACCGATGTGTTGTGAGACGAACCTAGAAATCTCTACATGGCAAATTCTATTTCTCGCGTAAAGCAGTTCTTGCGTTGCATATGATGCGACAACCTTAGTCCTCATAAGTGGCAACCTATCTATGATGGGTAGGTAGACCCTGTTCTATATGGTTAGTTACAGGTATCCATGAGCGGCAGTAATCATCAAGTGGACTGCACACGTGTTTGCTAGTTTCATCTTGTAAATAGGTTTCTAATATGCAGCGTACCTATATGTAACACGATATCGTATAAATAATGTCGTCGCGAAAATATTTTCCGAAGAAATTATTCATTCAAAATTGTAGTCTCCATAACGGTGCTGTACAAACCAGTGTATAATACGTATTATAAATTCAAGCAGCATTCTTGAATAATTTAGAAACACTCAATCAGGCATAATACGCGTAAAGAATCCATTGATTTTGAAAAACTCCATATCGAGTCCGTCTAAAATTTTACGCATCCGTGGTCATAATACAGCTAAAAAACAAACGAGCGGCGAGATTCAACACGTAAATGGGTGCTCTATAAAAACATCGTTCCGGTAATCAATAATAACGTCCCATCGGATTTTACGGTGACATCCAAAAAAACGTTATTCAATTTTGACGAAATTCGCGAATGTTTATGTGAGGTAGAGCTTTGTACTGTGGCACTGTGGTATGGATTTGCAGTCGGCAGTTCCAGAATCTATATCTTGGTAAGTAAATATATAAATGTCAACAAACGTACAGGAGCGATCTATAAGTCACTCTGATACAAAGGTTCCGGGTTCGATGCTGAGTCAGTCGACGTTAACCCATTATTGTCCCACTGCTGGGCACGGGTCTTCTCTCAGTATGAGAGAGTTTAGGCCATAGTCCACCGCGCTGGCCAAGTGCGAATTGGTGGACTGAGTCAGTCAAAGATCTAAAAGTGGGTCACGGTGTTTAGTTATTCATTTTGGGTGTCATGTTTGGTTTGGTATCCAGGACGCCTATTACTATGGGAAAGTTATTAGTTATGAGTGTTAAGGCATTTTTCTAAATGAATTTTCCGAGATAAACCCAGATATGCCCAAATAAACCCAGATAACTCAATATAACTTCATTGATTTTAAATCTTAGATACCAAATTACAAAACTACTTATTTACTTTTAAGATAACAAATCAATTAAACAGACAACGACAATGTAACTCATTATAATCTACGTGAATAGGGGTTGCTTTGTGGCCCTCAAGGGATGAGGGTTAAATATGCAATGGCTTTATGCCCACATACGAGCTACGTTTCTGCTCAAACGATATTGCAGGCGAAATAACAATATTAAATTGGTGTTAAGTTAAATTGTAAAGCACGAACCTATTGGCTTTACGGGAAATTGGAAATTTCGTAGCGTAATTTTAACTTGTATTGCAATTTTGCACTGCGATTTAATATTCCAATTAGGATTTTTAAGACTCGGGAGAAATGATGAAAGTGGTTGGTTTCAACTGTTGTTTTGTACGACATTGTTTTAAAGTAGCACATCAACATTTGCTACTTCAATTGTAAAAAGAGACTACCCTTGAGAAATAACTTGAAATTACCTATCCATATCTCTACATAGTATAAAACAAAGTCGGTTCGCGTTGTGTGTCCCTATGTATGCTTAAATCTTTAAAACTACGCTACGGATTTTAATGGAGTTTTTGAAGTGAAACTTCTTTAGGCGCATGAGGGTAAAATTTTTACAGATGAAACGTCACGCCGGTATGCAACGGAAGTGTCGGAAAAGAGAGAGAGAGTGATCGAGACCGATTGAGAGAGAGTAAGACAGGGCGAACGTAGCATGAGCAACTAGCCGTGGAGTGAGAGTAGGGAGCAAGCGAGTGAGAAAGATTGAGAGGAAAAGTGAGACAGAGCGAACGTCGTATCACGCCTTTTTCCCTTCCTCTTAATCTTGGAAATTTAAAGTTTTAGATTTGTATAAATATAAACAAGATTTATAAATTAGTTCGCCAAAGAAGTTTCACTTCTGACATGTGTACTTTGTACGCACGCATGTTTTTTTTTTTAACAGATAGAGTGATTCAAGAGGAAGGATTTTATATTTAATACGTGCATAATTTAGTGGAGGAATAGTGATAGTTTTAGATTTTTGACTTTTAGGCGGAACGAAGTTCACCGGGTCAGCTAGTAATATGTATAATACGTGAAGAAAATCCCGTTTTGAGCACATCTTGCACACTAAGGAATGTAAAATTTAACACAAATAAGTTCATGTAGAGAATGGAAGCATATGTTGAAAAAATATGTTAAAGTTATTATTAATATATAAATAATTTGATTGATTTTTTTTCATTCTTTCGGTTTAAATTAAAAATAGTAAAAAATGTTTATATATAGTTTGTGAATTACGGGACGATAAACCAATGAAAAAAAAATTAAGTGGTCGACAAGCGTCTGTTTTCTATTTCATTCGCAATTCAAAAAATGTGTCGAAAAACTGTATTTTGTTATGGCAATTTTTTTGTTTGTCAAAGAATAAAATAACATGTGATTAACAAAAATTAATAAATGATTATGTTGAACTAAACAACAATGTCAGATGTCTATGTCAAAACGGGTTATTACCCTAAAATATGGCTTAGCCAAGCTAAACCTCATTTTTCCCATATTCAGTGTTTTATAACTCGAAAAAACACGAGGTGACATAAACTTAAATATACATATATATAAGCGTATGTCGTAGATAAAAAATGTTTTTGAATTATGTCCCTTATCATAAATTAAATATAGACCCATGGCTTAGTCCGTGTCGGTCTGTTCTACCACGGTAATGTGTATTCTATGTATTATTCTAAGTCCTAAAGTACATGGTTTATCATGTGGTAGAACCAGTGTAGTTCGACCGGGTAGGTACAACCGCCACACATATTTCTGGCGTGAAGCGTCTCTTGCGTTTCGATGGAAGGGTGTGGTTGCGGCATACTTTTATATGAGGCGACCTCTTAGTCCTCGGAAGTAGTAACGCATCTGTGATTGACTTCAGATAGAACCTATGTTCTATATGAAGTTGCTTACAGATGTCCATGGCGACAGTGACCACTTAACATCAGGTGGACTGCATGTGCGTTTGCTACTTTAATCCGATATAAAAAGTGCTAAATTTCAAGGAAATCCGATAGGTAGTTTCGTTTTTGTATAGGCCTACAGGGGCATATACAAATTGTGAGTTACATAGTTTTTCTTGCATTACAAACTGATTGGACAACAATCTCAACTAAGACAAGCCGTTGTCTTTTTTGTTTGCGTATACTCTTTTTTACTATCATGTTTTACATGAGCTCCAGTTGCTTGCTCCATGTGCTTTACATTTGACTAATTAAGAGACCTGACACTATACTTTGGCTACACTTTGACACTTAAAAAACTAATGTAACGAGTACCACGCATGTATACATCTTCACTAACTTTTTATTTATGCTATTAATAAGATTGAAATTGAAAAATTCATGTTATACCTACTTCGGTGAATCTTAAGTTATGATCCAATTTTGACCGCTGCGACGGATGGCTGGTATTAGTAAAACTGCCATAATAACATCTTTTGATCATAACAGATCCTATGAACACTGCGTTTATCATGCAGGATAGGCAAAGTACATGCGCCTGTACCATAACCATCTTGATATCCTTTCTGCAGAAGAAACCTATCCCTACCGTAGCCGATTGTCAAAGTTACTGCATAGTCTATTCTCACCCCTAAAATATTTTTCATTCCGGCATAAAAATCGGACGAGCTGGGAGTTAAAACGGTAGCGTCCCTCGAGAAAGTTCGTCTTTAATAAATTATTTTTTATTCCCTACAAAATAGGTAAAGCGGTCTTCATTAGAAAGATATGGATCCGTTGCATTACGTAGGGTCATTTATCAAGGCTTAAACCGGGCATGTTGTTGACATACCATTCATTTCTCAAGCCTTATTACCAACTGGTACAAGATTGTTAAATTATATGTTTACTACGATATTTAGATCAGCTATTAGTATAGTAATTGAATTTTGGCTTCTTTTTACATTAAAATTTGCATGCAAAACGGATATTTGTTTTTTTTGTTCTGTATTCATGTCTACACTATAAGTTTTCGTTTTTGGCAGGCAGGCAATTTTTTATTACGTGTCGTGCCTTTTAAATTTACGGACAATGTTAATATTAGAATGAATGATACAATGTATACTTATATCTTATTATTTCAATATGTTACTGAAAATTATATGTATAGATTCATAAATACTTATTTTGCAATAGCTTTTCATATAATTAGAAAAGCAGACGTGTCTTCAAAATATCCTCAAGAATCAATTTACTAAAAAAAGATACAGCGACATCGATTATACCAATATTGAACCTTGTATTATTTTTCTCTGTAAGCACGCGTTTAATTCGCAAGTATAACGGCAGAACTTAAATGATTAAGAGAAAAATGATCTAAATTTCCGGAGCAGGCGATAACAAAACCACGAAATTGGATTTTGCGATATAATCTGGAGTTGGTAGTGACAGGGAGGACGGGCGAGACCTCTGAGGTTTTTGCGCTTCATACCCGACTTGTATCACCGCTGGCGAGTAGCGACAAGCGAAATATTTTTGGAGATAGACGATGACATAATGTGGTGAAACTTTTAGGACATTATGTTGGCGGAACACCCGTTTTGTGGTCTAGTTCAACTATTTTGCTACAACATACTAGTTTAGAGAATTCGGTAAAGAACGTAATCGTAATTATACATTTAGTATAACTTATAATTGGTGCACTTCACACACTTCCGACGACTTGTTTGAAGAACTCTCGGATGTATAGGTTTCCTCACGATGTTTTCCTTCACCAAAAAGCAGCGATAATGAATTTCTAATACGCACGTAAATCAGTGGTGCGTACCTGGGTTTGAACCTCGGACCTCCCGATTGAGAGGGCAAGTTTCAACCATTGGGCTTAGCTTAGCTTGTATAAGAGCGTAAAGCGAGTACGCTAGCATGGATAGGAAATTAACAGCTGGCTAAAAATATCGTCCCTGTATTACTGGTTTATATGGTCATCGTTAAACGTCAGCGATATAACAAGTGCCTACACACGCCACGTTTCGCCAAATCCTTCTTAGAACTATGCGATATAAATAGCCGTAAAGTTACAAAATCCCTTGTTACATACTTTAAGTTGCTTGCTTCAGCTTTCCAGCTTTGTGAAAATGTCTTATACTCAAAGGGTTCTTAAACGGACATATGCTTAACGTACTTATGCTCCATTATATAAACAAACTTAACACGTGGCGAGCCCAGTGGTACGAAATTCGACTATCATCAGTATTGATGAAAGGAAATGACGGAGGAGTAAGGAGTTTTTGTCTTCAACTAAACAATATAAAAAGTTATAAAAAGATACATCTTCTTATAGTCAAAACGAAAACGTACTGGGATTTTTTTTTATATTTCTATACAGATTTTATATTTAAAACATGTTTTTAATTTAGCTTAAAATCAAATTGTTGGTAATCTACTTGGTCGTCCGGATACT
Organism: Spicauda simplicius; assembly: GCA_949699795.1. NCBI lineage: Eukaryota > Metazoa > Arthropoda > Insecta > Lepidoptera > Hesperiidae > Spicauda > Spicauda simplicius. The sequence continues at coordinate 11,427,525 of OX453065.1, forward strand.
GATTCCGGGCACTATTCAATTCATGTTTTACTATTTTGCTAGGGAACCCTAGATAAAAATGATAAAAACATCATTTCTCATACACACGTTCAATTTATTGTAATTTATGCTAATGACAATTCCTTGTGTTTCTTCTAAAGTAGTAGGTCTAAGACATTAGCAAATCGTTCATTTATTCACCCTAACTGTTAATTTGTTCCTTTAGTCCTTTAGTGGGTTGATATTCGTCGGCACTCGAGACGAAGATTTACCTTTCTCAACGTTACTTCTAGACACAGGTAAATTTATCTCTCAAATGTCATACCTATTTGTTTCTTTAACATTTAATTTTCTTCGTAAAAATACATCGTCATCAACTCAATACTGCTTATGAAATGATCACTCATATGAGATTTCGACCACTCAAAGTGGCCGATTTTTAAGTTACAGCACATCACGCAAACCGCAAGCAAGGTGCATTTTAATACGTAACGGTTACTCTTTTTATGCTATTATTAGAGTTCCATAGCGAAAAGGTAAAAACGGAACCCTATTTTTAAGACTCCTCTGACTGTCTGCCCGTCTGTTCGCTTGTCTGTCTGTTACCAGGCAATAACTCATGCCCCGCGATAGCTAGACCGTGGAATTTTCACAGATGTTGTATTTTCATTGCCTCTGCAACAAAAATACTAAAAGCAGAACAAAATAAATATTTAAAGGAGGCTCCCAAACAACAAACACAAACAAAAACGTGTTTTTTTCCGTTTTTGTAGATAATGTTACGGAACCCATCGTGCGCAAGTCCGACTCGCAATTAGCCGGTTTTATTGAATTCGTTTTCACTTCTTTCTGTAGTGGTTCAATCCAGTTGTGTAGTAGTTTTCCATAAACAGCTGAAAGGCAGAGTAAAGACATCTTTAACATCCAATTAATTACTCTTAGAGTTGAAGGATATGCATGTTGTTTTCCTTCGTCGCTAGAATGATAATGGATTTCAGGAAAGTCTAAATATAAACAGGTCTCCATTGAGAACTTATTGTTCATGAAATAGGAGTAGCACCAGTTAAATGTCATTGCAATCCATTAACTTCAAGTTTAAATTGAATTAAAATTTACCCCGAGGGCGCTCTAAGATATGTTTCTGTCCTAGAGGACTAATTTGGAAAAACATTGTATTAGTATTAGTATTTTAAGAATGCGCTTATATCGTCAACCCATCATTGTCCATTATTTGTCCCACTGCTGGGCACGGGTCTTCACTCGGAATGAGAGATTTAGTTCATAGTCCACCGCGCTGACCAAGTGCGAATTGGTGGACATAGAATACGCCTACCTACATTTAGTGCTACTCACTCGTACGTTGCTATTTGACCACAAGCATTGCTACTAAATTATAGAAAAGTAGTAGTAAAGTATAGAAAAGATTCCATCCATCCATCCATCAGCCTTTGAAAGTCCACTGCTGGACATAGGCCTCCCCTAATCTGCGCCACTTCGACCGGTCCTGAGCCATCTGAATCCAGCGGTTACCCGCCGTCTTCTTCAGGTCATCAGTCCACCGGGTCGGGGGGCGGCCTGCACTCCTTTTACCGAGGCGTGGTCTCCATTCGAGGACTCTTCTACCCCATCGGTTGTCTGTCCTCCGAACGATGTGGCCTGCCCATTGCCACTTCAGCCTACTAATTCTGAGAGCTATGTCGGTAACTTTCGTTCTCCTACGGATTTCATCATTACGAATTCTGTCGCGCAGGGAAATACCAAGCATAGCTCTCTCCATAGCTCGCTGAGCGACTTTGAGCTTACGCACGAGGCTCACAGTAAAGGACCACGTCTCGGCGCCGTATGTCATCACTGGCAACACACACTGCTCGAACATCTTCGACTTCAGGCTCTGAGGTATATCGGATGAGAAGATATGGCGCAGTTTCCCGAACGCTGCCCAGCCGAGTTGGATTCTACGAGTGACCTCTTTCTCGAAGTTGGACTTACCCATCTGCACCACCTGCCCCAGGTAAATATATTCGTCAACAACTTCGAGGGTGGTGCCGTCTACAACTACTGGTACGGGTGTGACATGGACGTTAGACATGATCTTCGTCTTGTCCATGTTCATCTTAAGACCCACCCGTTGAGAGGCACCAGAGAGGTCGCTGAGCATGGTGTTGAGGTGCTCCATCGACTCCGCCATGATGACTATGTCGTCTGCGAATCGAAGGTGAGTGATATATTCGCCATCGATGTTGATGCCGAATCCTTTCCACTCCATCAGTTTGAACACGTCTTCCAATGCAGCGGTAAACAGTTTCGGGGATAATACATCCCCCTGTCTCACACCGCGCTGCAATTGGATCGGGTTCGTACATCCGTCGTGTAATCGGATCGACATTGAGGCTGCCTTATATATACACTTCAACACTTCGATGTACCGATAGTCAATCTGGCACCGCTGGAGCGACTCCAACACCGCCCATGTCTCGATAGAATCGAAGGCTTTCTCATAGTCCACATAGGCCACACACAACGGCAGATTGTACTCCTCGGCCTTCTCTACTATCTGCCGCAGTGTGTGTATGTGGTCCATGGTACTAAAGCCTTTTCGGAATCCGGCTTGTTCGGGAGGCTGGAAGTCGTCGAGCCTGCGAGCTATTCGATTATTGATGACTCTCGAAAACACCTTGTAGACGTGGCTCAGAAGCGCGATGGGCCTGTAATTCTTCAGTAAAGACCTGTCGCCTTTTTTGAAGAACAGTATCACCACGCTTCTGCTCCACGCCTCCGGTGCTATACCCTGGCTTATGACGGAATCAAACAACTGTTGGAGCGCTTTCAAAATCGGCCTCCCTCCTGCTTTAAGCAATTCAGTTGTGATTCCGTCTTCGCCGGGCGCTCGGTTGTTTTTGAGCTGTTTGAGGGCCAATCTAATCTCGTACAGGCTGACGTCCGGGATATCTTCGGTATAGTGTCGGGTTAGCGTGGCTCGCTTGTCATTGACAGGCGGCAAAGGGCCACGTGAAGCGGTATATAACTGCCCATAGAAGCGCTCAATTTCTCTCTGAACTTCAGGTCTCGCGGCAACTGTGGTGCCGTCATCCGTCTTCAGCTTCGTTAATAAGCTATGCCCAACACGCAAATCCCCTGCGAAGACCTTGGAGCCCTTGTTCCGCTCAATTTGCTCTTTAATGCGATTTGCATTAAAGAGACGGAGGTCGCGTCGCATCCTGTTAGAGATTTGCGCGTTGAGCCGCCTAAGCTGCGACAGTGAAGCTGGATACTGCACACACATTGCCCGCCGTTCTGCCATAAGTTCGAGAGTTTGGACCGACAGTCTTTGAGTACTTCTATTGGAGGGGGTCTTATAGTACTTCGACCCTACCTCGTGGGCAGTTTCTACCAACTTGGTGTTCATTTCGTCAACATCAACGCAATTTTCTAGGCATTCCAGGCGATTGCGTAGCTCGAGTTGAAAGTCTTCAGAGCCCTGGATTTGACAAGATCTTGGACGGAGTATCGACTTCATAAGGCGGGACCGTTCCAGCTTGATCTTGATATTTAACGTGCCTCTTACCATCCGGTGATCGCTTCCGGTCTTAAACCTGTTGATCACAGAGACATCGTTAAATATGTGCCGCTTGTCTGCCAGTATGAAGTCAATCTCGTTTTTGGTAGTACCATCGGGACTCATCCAGGTCCATTTCCTTTGAGGCTTCTTCTTGAAGAAGGAGTTCATCATATAGAATCCTTCCTTTTCCAAGAAGTTAGCCAGCAAATGGCCTCGATGGTTCCGATTACCAATGCCAAAGGGCCCTACCTTCAACTCATCGCCACATTGAACGCCCAGCTTTGCGTTGAAGTCCCCCATCACAACCGTGAAGTACGATTTTGAGGTACGTATGGCTTTAGATATGTCCTCATACATAACCTCAACCTCGTCATCAGAGTGCATCGATGTCGGCGCATATACCTGTATGACCTTCAGCGAGTACCTCTTGGATACTCTGAGTATAAGGTATGCTACCCTGGGCGACACACTCTTGATCTCCACGACGTTGTTGACAAGTGACTTGTTGACGAGAAACCCGACACCACCTTGGGATAGATGTTCGCCCTCCCGGTGGTAGAACAAGTTACCAGATTTTAGGATCATCGTGTCCTCCCCCTGTCTTAGGACTTCAGATAATCCTATAATACTCCAGTTAAGCTCGTCTACCTCTTCTTCCAGCTCATATATCTTCTCATCATTCCTCAGAGTCCTGGTGTTATATGTTGCCAGGTGCAGAAGTCGTCGGTTGTGGTAGCTCGATCTCTGCCGGAGATTCTTAGCACCCCCTGCCCCGCCGTAACCGTGACCGCTAACATAGCCAGGAATAGCGGGGCTGCCGGGGACTGGGGGCCATGGTTTCGGTTGAGCTGCCATTAGGGGGTTTTTGCCGTAGTCACCGCGCTTGGCTGTGCGTGTTGGTGACCGCAGTAAGTTTTAAATTCACAGGGTGATGCTGCTGCCCATCACCTGGTTCAAGGTCCCTTAGTCGCCTCTTACGACATCCACGGGAAGAGAGGGAGTGGTGCTATTCACAAGACCGGCACCACACGGCCAGAAAAGATTAATTAATATGATAAATGCGGAAGTTTGTGAGGATGTATGTGTTTGTTACTCTTTCACGCAAAAAGAACTAGTCGGATTTAGCTGAAATTTAAAACACACGTAGTATATGACCCTTTTTTTCTCGAGGGAGAAACCTTCAAAAGTTACGACGTGGGAGTGACGCAGGTTTAAGTGGGATATTTACCGCACTAAAACCCCCGACGGCCGTCCTACGCGCTACAAATAAGACTTAGGGATCTCCAAAGGAACGCAACCAGACTCCTTTAAGCGCCATCGGTATCCTCCTAGGTGAGCAACTGGGCGCACACCTGCGTCTGGTCTTCACGACCACGGTCACGCATACCGCCGTCCTTCCCGGGATCGTCTGATCGAACGGTTCGAGCTTCCACTCTAGCTGCCCACAACCCCGGAAGCCCCTTTAAGTTGCCTCTTACGACAGGTAGGAGATACCGTATCCCTATTTTGATCCCAGAACTACAGGGACGATAGTTTATGACCTAGATTAACAAATGCAACATTCACTACCGTGGTAAACGCAACTGTAGTGGGCGGAAGCGCGGTAATATCCTTTATCCCTGTATTTCCGGGATTAGAATAAGGCTACGTTTACCCTACCTGTGGTAAGAGGCGACTATAAGGAACTTCCGGAGTTGCGGGCGGCTAGAGTGGGGGTTCAAACCGTTCGTTCAGGCGATCTCGGGAGAAACGGTGATATGTGTGGTTGCATACCGTCGTAACGACTAGACGGAGCGGTGGGCCCAGCCGAGGACCGGGACCGAGGAGGAGCTCGATGGGGCAACCCCCTTAGAAGACTCTGGTTGCGTTCCTTTTGGGATCCTGGAGCCCTTAGTGACATTGAAATTATCGGTAAATTAAGTCAGTTGATAGAAATAAATTGACCATTGGTACTATTTTATGTTATGTCCGTTAAATAAATTATTGCAGTACCCCGATAAAAATATAAATAAAATAATACTCAAAACTATTTGCCAAATTATGGGTACTAAACTCACAATGGCATTTTATATAGGCTCCAATTAAAACTTTGTCGGTCGTCGAGTAAAGCGTTCTTAGGGTTCCGTACTCAAAGGGAAAAAGAGGGAACCCTATTACTAAGACTCCGCCGTATGTTTTTATCAATCTCTTGAGCTGTAATTGAAACTCGATTTTCACACAATGTTGCCACAATAACAAATGTTTAAATTAAGAAAAAAGATAAGTCCCAAGGTTATTTCAAATCATGAAAAATATGTTTTTCAGCTTTTATTGGTTTTTCTATTTCTTAACTTATTGTAGGAAGATACTTTAAAAAATCACAATCTAAGATTTACAACAGCTAATATGATAACAAATACTAAAAATATAAACCACCTACATAATTGAGCAGTACAAAACCCCCTGTGCGAGTTCGATTCTCACTTGACTACTTGTTGTCTAGTTCTGCTCTTATCATCTTTAGTTTTTCTCATTCGCGAATACGTTATTTTGTTGAAAAAGTACGATGACTGTATGCAAGTATAACCTATCGCAAAAGCATTTTCAGCCTATTTTTAAACGCTATAATAATACTTACAATGTAAAACGCATAGTATTTGTAATAGAAAAATCAAGGGATTTCACAAGACCTATCGCGTTTTCATAGTTTAAGTAAAAATAACATCAAAACTATAGGTACAGTAATTCGGTAATTAAAAATGGTCATTTTTTTCATATTAATTTATAGAAAAAATACGTTTATTCTAAATTACTATTAAACTTATTTTGTGATCAATATAAATATCTGAAGATTGTCCGATGAGATCTAAAAATAAATCTTTAAAAGGTTCGTAAAAAATATCGATGTAATGACGTCATTTTAAGTAAGCGAGTAAAATCCGAACGACACGAAATGAAAGGGAACTTAATCCGTAAAAATCGCCATCGGCATTCTATAAAGCTTTATCTCCCTAATTTATTGCTGGAGTACTTATGTATATTGATTCACTTTTACTTTGGCTTTCAAAGGAATTAGTGTTTCCGCATTAATAAGAAGCTAATAAATAAATAAGTAAGAAGCTTATAAACGATGTATTTGAGTTTTTTTTTGTGAGCAAGAGTGTAATTTACAATCTTTCAATATTTTGAATTAAAAGCTGCCAGATTAATATAACTTTAGATTTTTTTATAAGGACTCCTGTAAACAACTTCATATAGAACATGAAGTTCTATTTAAAGTCTATTACAGATGCGTTGCTACTCCCGAGGACTAAGGTGGTCGCCTTATATAAGTGTGCCGGCAACCACACTCTACCATCGAAACGCAAGAACTGCCTCACGCTAGAAATAGGTTTGGCGGTGGTGCTTCCCCGGTCGAACTACACTGGTTCTATCTACCACATACAAACATAATTTTACATACATACATAATTCTCATAAAGATAAAACATAATTAAGCCTTCAATCATGCGGATTCTAGACTTCACACTTTACGAAGTTTCGAAGAATTTAGTGGCATGTGGATTTCCGCACGATATAGGTATATTTTCCGTACCAATATAACCAAATGTTATCATTTTTAACTCGCAAATAATTTCTAAATATTAAATAGGTACCAGGTAGTAGAACCAGTGTGGGTCGGCCGGAGAAGTGCCACCACCACACTTATTTCTAGCGTAAAGCTATCCTTGCGTTTCGATGGAAGGGTGTGGTTGCCGGCAAGCATTCGTAGGGGGCGACCATCTTAGGAGGGAGTAGTAACGTATCTGTGGTTGACTTCAGACAGAACCCAGACAGAATTCTATAGGAAGTTGCTTACGGATGTCCATGGGTGGCAGTGACCATCAAATAGTCTGCATGCTTGTTTGCTATTGCAATGGTATAAAAAATCAAAGCTAATTTATTAAGGATTCCAACCAAGAACCCGTGAACATTCCACCGGACTATCACGCTCTAGTAACCTTATTACAGAAAATTCTAGGAACAATAATTGTTAAGTGCTTAGCACTAAACTCTTAGATTAATCGACTTTTCTTGTATAGACGGAAATACTATACTTTCGTATTGACCAACTAAATTGTAAACACGAACAATCGTTCTAGGAAACCGTCAGTCGTGGTCATTAAGATGATAAAACGAGATAACAATAATGATTTCAGTTTATCATTATTATCGATTAGTTCGTCGACTCCCCGGTCCTTAGTCCGCGTTATCTGGATAATTTATAAATGAACTATTTAGCGAGATATAACAATCGTTGACTTTACACAGGAATTTAATATGGTAATGTTTGCACTTCTTTATTGTGTTGACAATTGATTATTGAAATGTGATGCTTGGTGTATGAAAGATGGATGTAATGGGTAAAAATGTAAGAATTGATTGTTAGGAACGTACGTCCATAATATAGGTAATTGGTGATAACGGTATAGAGACAATTTCATTAAGTGACATGAAATATATCACGCTGAGAAAGGAATACGGGAGGTTGTAAGTGGTTCAATATTTACAAAGTTTAGTGAAATTATCTATTAATTCTATAAGTACCAGGCAGGTGGTATGAGTCAAAACGAAAGTGATTTATATTTACAAAAATCGGCGCCGCAACCGTAAGTTGGAATATGATCTTTTTCACATTTTTAACCGACTTCCAAAAAGGAGGAGGTTATCAATTCGTCTGTATTTTTTTTTTTTTTTTTTTTTTTTTTTATATTTGTTACCTCATTTCTCCGGACTGGGTGAACCGATTTAGATGATTTTTTTTTTATTTGAAAGGTAGTGCGTGTCATAGGGTCCCATTTTTTTTTAGTATTTTTTTGACTAGGGCATCCATAAGAAAAACGCATAAGTCTTAAATTTGCATTTTCAATGTACGCGATAAATGTATGAATAACTCAATATCCCGCCAACCGATTTTGATGATTCTTTTTTTATTAGAAAGGATGTACTCCAGGGGTAGTCTGATAAGAGTTTGATAAGGTTCTAATCATAGGATCTTCAACTTTTTGGAGCAAAATAATAAAATTAGTGATAGTCGGCCGAACCTTAGCTGGAGAAGTCCAATTGAGTAAAATATAGAATAAAATTACTATGTAGGTATTTACTATGAAAAATTTGACCTTCAACTCTTCAATCCTGATGATGCAGGGGTACTGCTAGCCTGAACTATAAAAGTTGGTCGTTTGATGTTTGCGAATATATAATGAAATTGTTAAGCAAATTCATGGGACAAAAATTTGACCTTCAACTCCTCAACCCTGATGATGCAGGGGTACTTAAAGCCAAAACCATAGGAATAAGCCATTTGGTGCTTACGTATATGTTATAAGATTACTGAGCAAAAACATAAGATGAAAAATTTGACCTTCAACTCCTCAACCCTGATGATGGAGGGGTACTTCAATCCTAAACCATAGAAGTTGGCAATTTGGTGCTTACGGTTATGTAAAGAAAATACTAAGCAAAAATATAAAATCAAAAATTTGACCTTCAACTCCTCAACCCTGATGATGAAGGGGTACTTCAATCCTAAACCATAGGAGTTGGCAATTTGGTGCTTACGGTTATGTAAAAATAATACTAAGCAGAGGCACAAAATTAAAATTTTGACCTTCAACTCCTCGACCCTGATGATGAAGGGGTACTTCAATTCTAAACCATAGGAGTTGGCAATTTGGTGCTTACGGGTATGTAAAAATAATACCAAACAGAGGCACAAAATTAAAATTTTGACCTTCAACTCCTAAACCCTGATGATGCAGGGTACTGCAAGCCTGAGCCATAGAAGTTAGCCACCTGGTACTAACGTATATGTTATAAGATTACTAAGCAACAATATAAGATGAAAAATTTGACCTTCAACTCCTCAACCCTGATGATGGAGGGGTACTTCCAGAGGGGGCGCCCTGTTTGTATGAATTGTAAAAGTGTTTTATGTTTAATTTTTGTGAATATGTAGATGCACAAAGCAAACTTAGAGGCTTTATTTAAATACAAACATAAAAATATAGTCACTAAAAAGTGTAAAATAAAAACTTTTTAACAAAAAATATCTACCGACTTCAATGTCACAAAAAAGTAAAAAATAATTTAAATATATTTTGGTCTAGAACATACTCAGTACTTAGTACATAGTTCTGAAGTCGGTGCTCATATAGGACGTAGTTACCGTCGTCCAGCGAAATATGTCGAGCACCGACTTCAGGACTATGTACTAAGTACTGAGTATGTTCTAGACCAAAATATATTTAAATTATTTTTTACTTTTTTGTGACATTGAAGTCGGTAGATATTTTTTGTTAAAAAGTTTTTATTTGAAACATAGTTGTACTTGCATGACGAATCTATCTTAGCATTTTTTGTAATGAAATATAGTTGTAATTCACCTTAAAATCTAGTGATATAATTGTTTTTAAGGGACTTGATATACTTAATTGTTTGAAGTTCTTCTCTATGGAACTTTTTAAATAGTTTTAGTATAAAATTAGAAGACTAAACAATCTTAGTTTTTAAAAAAAGAATAGGCTTTAGGATTAGGCTTAGGATTTTTACCGGGCTAATAAACATTTTTGTGGTATAAAACCGGAAAAACCATTGTTATATCGATTTCTGCCCTCATGGCCCATGACATTTAGCCATGGATGTGGTAAACGAGAGGTTGATTCTAGATGAGACTATAATTTATCGAGAGTTAATTATTGGTGTCCATGAATGGCAGGACCCATCTTTCAATTGACTGCACTTTCGTTTACTACTTATATATAATAAAAAAGTAGCTTTTAATCTATAAATTGTTATTATACTGTTCTAGGTTTAGCGGTGACTATCATTTCTTTTACTATTACTGAGTCATAGGCGTAAGTTTCTAGATAAATGTATTGCCTAATAAATGAACCACTCTATACGGTACAGGATAATAAGATGGAATTCTAGGAAGACGGACTCGGGGCGTTTTGGTACTATAAGTATGTATAGGACGTTAGATTGAGTGAGTCAATCCTCTCTGCGGTTTGATCAGAATTCTGTTGCCCAAGGACCTTTTACTCTTATATTAATTGAATAAGACAAACCTATTTATCCGACTACGCCGAAGCAAAAAGAAAGTTATGATTTTGTTTATTCTTTCATAACTTCTACCTATCGTAATATGACGTATCTATCAATTTATTTAACACTTTCACGGACAGAACGTGGTTGTACGTCATAACTTGAGATTTTGATATGGCACAACGTAGGAAGACGTTCATATATAAAATATTATATACGACAGAAAGTTTATTCCTGATGAACTTTCAAGTTAAAATCTTATTGGATGTACCTTGTGTCACACTATATAAAATACTAGAAACTTTACTGTCACGGTTCTGTCAATACGTCTTTAAAACTAATGATATCATTGCACTCTACGTATTTATACGTCATGTATGGAGATTTACTGTGTCATTCTAGAACACAGACTCATGCGGTACTATCCGCGAAAGCGTTGATTTTTTTTATGCATATGCATACAAGTTCTTATTTTTTCTTCTCATAATTATTAAAACAAATACGTACTAGTTATTAAAAATCCATAATATGGAACCGGAAATGGACTCTGTGACACGCAGAGTTATACGTAAAGGAGATCTATTAAACTGGTCGTACCGACCTTGCCAAAGATGAAACGCGTATAACAAGAACCATTAAATGTTTTTTAATGTGGTTTTCACTCATGGACAGAGTTTCTCTAAGACAGCAACATAATAGTTTAAATGTATTTCAAGCACTAATTGACAATTATCTATAAACATAAAAACAAGTATTTATCGATAATACTTGTTGGTCAGTCGGTATACTTGTTTTGGCGGACGCTGCCGAAATATTAGGATTTGAAAGAACTATCTGGGAACATTGGTCTTTATTAAAAGTCTTACATAAGAATCTCTGATATGCACATTATAAAGGTTTCAAATACATTTTACGTATATTTTTTATTTATATACGTAGGTATATTTTCAAATGAATAAATGTTCGTAAGGAAATTAATGTTTTATCATACTATTGGATGTCAGCATAATATTTTATTGTTTCATATTTTTGCGATTCTTTTTTTAGTTAGTTGTATTTTAGTTATCACTTTTAATTAAGTAAATGGAATATAAAAGCCTATATATTATTTTGATTTTTGTAAACGCTTAAGTCCGAAACGTGGTAATAGTTCTCTTTCCATTTTTAAACTGTCTCTAATTAAAAGGTGAAAGAGGGATTAGAACGGTATATACTGATATTTCTATGATAAAATAAAGAAAACCAAATTTTAAGTCTAACTAGCTGTACCCTGCGCGCGTTGCTACGCCATCACAAAAATACACCAGAAACCTTCGCGAGCTCATGAATAACAACTTTGCTAAAGATCATCCTATGATCAAATAAGAGTAGTTTACAATTCTATAGAGGACATACAGACATTTTTATGAACGAGAAGAGAAGAAGAAGATGTAACAATACCTCTACTCTACTCTATCATCTACCACGATCACTATACAAACTTAGGTTACACAACGTAACAAATATTAATTTATTGATTTTCTTACTTACTTCCTAAAACTTATATCTGACATTACAGATAACAATGCGTTTGTTAAGTTGATTACCAAAATATTTATTTATTTATTTATTTTCTTGGTAATCCAACAGCGTTACACATAATGATAAGAAGAATAGGATACAATGTTATGCATACAATATGGCCAAAAATGGATTACGCTAATAACAATTATATGTTAAACTTAAACAAATCAAACTTAAACAAGTAGGTACAACAATCTTAATAATAACTAGTGCGTGTGTGTATGTTTGTGTGTGTGTGTGTGTGTGTGTACGTATTTGTGTGTGTACGTGAGCGCGTTGTGTGAGTGAGTGTTGGTGTCTGTGTAAGCGTCTGAGTGGATGTGGATGTATTTACAACTGTTCCGGAAGGTGTATTTTCTTAATTGCTTTTTTTAATGACGTTTTACTCAAACAGAAGAGGTCTAAATTTGAATATTGTTTATTGTAAGTATCGATAACACGGCAGAGAATTGAATTTTGTGTGTAATTAGTTCTTACTCGAGGAACATTAAATAACGGTTTAATATATCTAGAACGCTTTGATGGTACTTTGAATTCGATTTGGGATAAAAGTTCGTTGCAATCTATTTTTCCAGTTAAGATGTCGTATAAAAATCCAATATCATACTGCCTTCGCCGTCCTTCAAGGGAGTCGATCTGGTAACATATACAAGCTTCGGCATAGGAAGTGGAGATATTATGGCTTTTAAAATCCAAGAAATTTAAAAATTTCTTTTGGATCGATTCAATCCTATCAATGTGGATACTATACTGAGGAGACCATATACTACAAGCATATTCTAAAATGCTACGGACATAGCAAAAATACAAAACTTTTATACAGTCTATATTATTGAAAGAGTTACAAACACGTTTAATGAAGCCGAGTTGTTTATATGCTTTTGAAGTTATTAAGTCGATATGGTTTACAAATGTCATTTTGGCATCCAGTATTACACCCAGGTCTCGCACGAAATCTTTTCTATTGATTGAAGTATTATTCATTTTGTAAATGTAAGTTATGGGGATTCGTTTACGACTGAAAGTAATTTGATGACATTTAGTTGCATTAACAGTAATGCGATTTTCCAAATAGTATTTGTGTAGATTATTTAAGTCCGATTGAATTTTCTCGCAATCAGTAATGTTTTCAACTTTTAAGTAGATTTTTTTATCGTCTGCAAACATTAGAAATTTAGAGTGTGTAAAACATGAACCAATGTCGTAAAGGTACGCATTGTATAGTAATGGCCCAAGAATTGATCCTTGAGGGACACCAGAAGTAACTAATGCAAAATTGCTCTGCACGTTTCCTAAACTTACAGTTTGACTTCTGTTTGTAATGTATGAACTTATCCATCTAAAAAGGTCACCTCTTATTCCTAAGGCATACAACTTATGAAGAAGAATCATGTGATCTACCCTATCGAATGCTTTTTCAAAATCCGTATATATGACATCAACTTGCGCCCCAGTATCCATAGTTCGAAAGATGTAGTCCGTGAACAATGCCAAATTGGTTACTGTGGAACGCTTTTTCATAAAACCATGCTGTTCTTTTGGACATATAATTATAATAATCCCAGATTTTTTTTGCATTTAAATAATTAAAATAACAACAATTGCATTCCATTTTAACCATTACAGTATTACGATCGGTAGCTCTACTTTGAATCTTATTGTATAATAAGATTCAAAGTAGAGCTACCGATCGTGAAACCTGACCTAAAGTGGATTCGAAATACGGTTACCTTTCTTTGAGGTAGGTCGAAGTAGCTGTGTCAAAGAGAATTCAGATCACGGCCGCTGGTATCGTTTGAGTCTAGTTTTCTGACCCTTGGAACTGAGTCGTATGTGGACAATGAGGGGCCCCTATAGCTTAACGAGGCCTTTGTGAGAAGCATTATTATAAGTTTATTTAGTTGGATGTTTTGGACTTATTTCGTCGTCTAATCGTAAATGGTATGCACGAGTCTCTTCTTAAAATGGTAAGGTCGTCTATATTATCGTCTCACTGGTTCTCTCTCTAAATTAGAAGCCTTAGAAAAACTATTCACTTACACTGTTAGTTAGTGGACTTGTATGTTTCTGCCCTTAGTCAGTGGATTGTTAAACTTAACATACCTCTACAAACAGTTTTGTTTCTTAAAAAACGAGGTGATGTTTTTCTTCTCCGTTGTTTTGAATGTTAATTAATTTCTAACACTCATCCTACACTTTATTAAATTTTTCAAACGCAAGTTGTAAACTTCTAATATGTTTTTAAATTATAAAAAATCCCCAGCCGTGTATGACGACGGTCATAATCATGATGTTTCTGCATCATTAATACTTGTTTTTGAAAGGTTAGAAATATAAACAACTGTTTCTTAAATTCACAGAATCAAAAACCACAGGTAGGTGCGTGAACGATCGTTTGAATTTCTAAGATAATTTCCGACATTAACAACCTATCGATTATATTGGTGTATAATTTTACATAGGTTTTTACCAACAAATAATAATTTTAATGCTTGCGTACCAGTGATTATGATACCAGGTAAATATATATAGAAATCTCTATAAATATTATTGGACGACAATTAGACTAAAACATTTTTTACTTTATAACGTTAGGGTTTCTGTAACCGCCACAAAATGATATGTTATAATACGTAAATATATCGTGTTGAAATCTGAATAGTGAAAGAATTAAAAAATTATGCTATCCTAACAATAGTATTTCTCAAATATTGAATTTGTTTACTCTTAAATACTGCATAATTACTAAAAAATGGGTTCTCATAATTTTCTAAAAAAATGTATTAGGTCATAATTAAGTAAACGCCTCTTTATAATACACATTTTTCAATTTTAATTATACACATATTATAAGGGACTCGTTTCTTTAATAATCCAGAAGGATATAATGCATAACAGTACTAGGAAATGAAAATGAAATGAATAAAATTGTCCTTAACACGCATTTAGACGGCAAGGTGAGTCTTTGTCTGTACCTTGTACAAATTATGTTGATTAGGAACAGAATTTGAATGCATTCGTTGCAAAACTACCGAATAATATCTCTGTAGACTGTTTCTTTGTCAAACTTTTATTATATTTTCAAGAATCGTAGTGGAAATTTTCCCATTTGCCGTATTTTTTTCAGTAGCTCCTTCTCTTTCTGCTTGTAGAAGGTTAGTTACAAGTTAGGGTCATTTTAATGATAAATCATGAATGAATAGCTTTCTTTTTTATTATCCTAGCTAAAGATCATCACTGGTAACCTACGATAAAACTGAGAGAAAAACCCAAAAGCAGACATTCTAGGCATAAACTTGCACGTCCCTGTAATATCAGGATTAGAATAGGGCTACGGTATCTCCTGCCTGTCGTAAAAGGCGACTAAAGGGGGCTGCCGGGATTGCGGGCGGCTAGAGTGGGATCTTGAACCGTTAGGTCAAGCGACCCCGCGAAGAACGGCGGTATGTGTGCGCATAACGTCGTAAAGACCAGACGGACCGGTGGACCCTGCCGCCCATCTGTGAGGAGCCCGATGGGGCAAAGCGCTCAGAAGACTTCAGAGACTCCTATGGAAATCCCGGAGTCCTTTTTGTAGCGCCGAGAAGAGCCATCGGGGATGTTTTACTGCGGTAAAAGTCATACATAACCCTGCGTCGCTCCCACGGCGTCGGGTACCTTTTGAAGGCTTCCCCCTCAAGAAAAAAATGGTCATCACAATGAACAAAAACACCATTGCTTTGTCAAAAATCGTTATTTTCTCCAGTGAAATGGGATCAACGGTACCTTTGAGAATAGTTGCGTCTATTCCAGATGGACAAGAAGGAATTATAATAAAAGAAACATACAAATAGATATGTCTGACAATGATGTAAAAGCACTTCTCATTAACTTCGTATTTTTTTTTTATCGAATGTAGGGCTAGATAAATAATTAGATGGTCTTTCTTATCTAAATCATATATACCAACAGACAGATGTATGTACGATGTCGGAAATATTGAGAAATAATATCCACCTCAATAAACTATTTTATCAGGTTGTATATAAGATAAAAAGATAAAAACAATAATAAATTGTAAACTTTAAGACAAGTGCTTTTGCACCAATATTAGAGACGCCGTTTGACTGAGAAACTTAGTTTAATATTCTCTCATAATGCAATTTCTTTTGCTACATTGAACAGCTAAATAAATGGACTAGTACTTGAACGTTGCAGATAAACGTCTCAAGATAACGGAAGTTCTCTCGTACAATTGCAATAATTGCCTTATTACGCTAAGTTGGCTTTTGAATCTGTAATTTGTAGGTATCTACTTTTATTCATAGTTGTATGAATGCCAGACACTGGAGCTAACTTTCATTACCATGTAAAGAAACCATTATTGTAATTATATTTATAAAAATAGATATAAATAACAAAAAGGACAAACCCGCTGAGTTTCTTGCCGGATCTTCTCAGTTGAGGTCGTATTCCGATCCGGTGGTAGTGTAAGAAAAAAAATGACAATTTGTAAGTGCCACCGTAGGCCTATACAAAATAAAGACATTTCATTCCAATAAAAAAAAAAATTTAAAAATGCCAAATATTTGTGTTAGTACCATTTTAAACTTACTACAATAGTAGTATTCTTGCTGCAAAACAGTTGTTAGGAAGTATCTGTGTTTTTTTTTTTCATATTTCTCTTATAGTTTTCTTTTTCATGTATTGTGATTATTCACGAAACTACGGCAAGGTCGACTTCACGTTTAGTCACCCACTAGTTTAGGTACTGGGAAACACATTAAATTATTTTCTGAATCATGCTACGTATGTTTTCGAATAAACAAGCTCTAAAGAAAAACTAGCGGTACAACGTAACGTTAATGAAGCGCCATCCACTTATTAATTGCTTTGTAGAATTTATAAGTATAAATGCAGAGCTTATAAAACGGTGTTTTGAGAAGCGCAAAAAAAAGGACTGAAGTCACAATTATGTTTTTTATAGGTACCTTGTAATAATTCTTAAACAAACATCTTGTAGGTTGGTGTCTGGTAGGTGGACAGCTTGTGCCCTAAAACGGTCTATAATGGTTAAAATTTTACTTGTAAATAATATGAAACTGCAATGCAGACTATCGTTGGAGGATACTGGGTCTAGTTTGATACAGTACACGATAGCAAAACAACTTTTACTTCAACATATTGAAGATACAAGATACACAGGAAACAATAAACAAAGTTTACAAATCGTTTCACTAAATTTATTTCACTAGAATCACTGTTGTTTGATGTATTAAGATAAGACGAAAACAATTTATAAACTAGTCTACAGATGGACCGATTAAACCCTGAAAGTACATGGGTTCAATGGTAAAAGTACTCGATTCTAGAACGGGCGAATAATCGAGAGAAACTATTAAAACTATATTTAAGTAAAGCTTCAACAGAATAAATGCATTATCTATACATTAATACGTGAAGCAAAATTCTGTGATTCATTTTTTAAGATACTTGGCGCAGGCGGAGGAGAGTAATACGCACGGTTATAGTTGATGTAGAGAAGGATTGCGCAATGCTCATATTTTTTTCTAATAATACATAAAACATACATAAAATCAACTAAAACCACATTACACATACTACCTTGCATTTGACACAAACACATACATAATAAACGAAATAGAACATTCAATGTTTTACCTACTAAGAAAACACATAACGTCAAAAATGTCAGATGTCTTGTTTAAGTAAAGCTTCAAAGAATACATGCGTTATTATTCTTAAAATACCCCACAATGAAAACTTTGATTTATTCGTTTATTAGAAACCGAGTTTATAATGATTCATTATTATTTTAAATGGCTATAAATACTATAGTATTCCTTACTATAGGTACTGGCGTTCGTGTTTTGATTTGCTCGTAAAAAAATCACTAACCTCTTAAGAGTAGAACCAAAAATATTCATCATCATCATTCATCAAACATCGTCTTCGTGAATTTACAGTAGTAGTATATATAGTAGAAATATTACACTTACGTATTAAAGTATGTCCTTACACAAATAAAAAGTAGAATCGGATATAATTGAATTTGATTATAAATATACGTATATTCTAATTTTAAATCTTACTCCATTGTCAATATATGTAGTTCGTACAGTATAAATAATTTTGTTTTAATACGTCTAGACATTCGGCGTAGCACATAAACCTCTAAATATATGAACATCGTAAATTATCCCACAGAGACCTTTTACCGGGATAAAAACTATCCTGTATGTTAATGCAGGTCATGGTCTATCTCTGTGTGAAATTTCGTAGAAATTCACGCTACACTTTTTGCATGAATGAGTTACAACCTTTCATATTTATAACGTTACGTGGAATTAGTGAGTTGGAATCTATAGATTTTTTTTACTTGACTGAAGTAGCAAACGAGCATGAAGTCTACCTGATGGTAAGTGGTCACTGCCGCTCATGGACATCTGTTATCGACTTCATACAGTACATGGGTTCTATCTGTAGTCAATCAAAGATGCATTGCTACTCCCGAGGACTATAATGGTCGCCTCATATAAAAGTGTGCCGGTAACCACAAGCTTCCATCGAAACGCAAGAAATGCTTCACGCTAGAAATAGGTGTGGCGATGGTACTTACCTGGTCGAACTACGCAGGTTCAACCACCTTCTGAATAGCACTGCATCATTTGTATAGTATTTTTTATCCAGTTTAAGTAGCAAGCGAGCATGCAGCCCACCTAATGGTGTGCAATCACTGCCACCCATGGACATCGTCAAGCAACTTCATATAGAATCTTCATTCGGTGGAAGCATGTAATTGCCGGCTGACCTACATAACTATGACGACCGACGACGACCTGCGCAACGCAGCGGTTACCACACCGGTCTGAAACGCAGTGGGTCCCGGGTTCGATTCCCGGCCAGACAGGTATCTGAATGATGAGTTTAGATTCTTGTTCTGGGTCTGGCTGTTTGTATGTGTCCATGGCACCCACAACACAGAAGAAAATCAAACTGTGGGGCTATGAGTGTAGAAAGCGTTTTAAGATTAAGTTTTTTATGGCAACCGTCTTATTCCGGAGAAGTAAGGACGTGTCTGTAATCGGCTTCAAGTTTAACCTCTGTACGCTTAGTACGAGTATATTATGTTTCCTCAAAACAAGGATTGTTATTGATTTCGATTGTATATCACAATGCACTTTGCAGCGTGCAAAGTTCATTTATGTTTATATGTTAGAGTATAACATGTGCCTACTGCTCTGTATTGCGGTAATTTCAGAAGTCTACGGGCGAAATCTTTTTAATACTTTGCTTCTTCATTCAATAAAAAACAAACGCATAGACAAACATAATCCGTAACTTAACTTTTATGACAAAACTAACAGATTCGTATAACGGTACCTAGACCACATATGCTATGATCAAACAGACTTTGTAATAACAATGTGTAAGGAATAGTTTCCAGACTTGAGAGTTCTAACTTGTACAAGTATATAACAGATTACATTAACTCGGCTGTCAACTCCGAGAATGTTAGGCTTCAGTTTAATCATATTTATAGTTTTAATCAAAATCTATTAGTCAACATACGTGTGGTTGTGTTCTTGGTTATTTGTTCCAGTATACTGAAGATTGACTAAACTTTGATAATGTATTTAATAGTCGTAATAATGTAATGGAAATATTGATGATAACAGAATTGTTTGAATATACCAGGGTACCGGTAGAGCAGTGATAGCCTAATGGTTGAAACTTTCCCTCTCGATCGGGAGGTCCGAAGTTCAAACCCAGGCACTCACCACAGATTTTTCTGAAATTATGTGCGTATTATTAATTAATTATCACTGCTTTTCGGCGAAGAAAAACATCGTGAGGCAACCTAAATTTACACCCGAGAGTTCTTTACGAAAAAAAAAGATCTCGGAGGTTTGTGAAGTCCACCAATTCGCACTTGGCCGGCGCGGTGGACTATGGCCTATAACTCTTTCATTCTGAGAGTAGACGCGTGCCCAGTAGTGGGCAGCAATAATGGGTTGACGAGACTACGGTAACCTACATAATTTTACTTGTGTATGGTCAAAACGAGCCCCCATTGAAATCTATAGAAAAACTAAAATAAATTAGTAGTATGTAGTTTCATAGCTTGACGGGGCAACCTCAGGTCTTCTTTCTATTTAAATATAAAGCGGAAGGACTTTCGACCAATCATCGCAGCCGCTATATATAGAAACATGAATTTTGGACAATAGATTCATTTTGACTGCACACACTCACTAATGCGCTTTTGATATTCCATTCCGCACAATACCTCATAACACAATAAAAGTCAACCCCCATTTATCCGCTAAATGGGGTTTGACTATTTTTATTATACTCTGCATGTATGAAATACTAAACAACAGTTTAGTTTACTTACCTATTTTATTATACTAGAATCGAAACAATATTAACTCAATGATTTGGCAAGAAACTCATTGAGTTCGATTTCCCTTCTTTTATTGTATTACTCATAACTTAACATAATTTCCTACCTTTTTTTACGAGCGGAAAACCTTCTAAAGGTCCCCGACGCCGTGGGAGCGACGCGGGTTATGTGGGATTCTTACCGCACTAAAACCCCTCGGTGGCCGTCCTCAGCGCGCCGTGGCGGACTCCGAGATCTCCAACTGGATTTCCTACCCAGTAGTAGCAAAATAAGAATTTACAAAAGCTGCTACATTCCATTTTACAAATAAATAAAAGAGTATAGGTATAAGGGAGGAAACAGACTCGATAGCGGAGGAAACGCAGTCATTGCGTAATTCGCTAACAATAGTTTTTGCCGCGACGGCTGAGCACAGTTACAAATAATGGAAGATATAAGCCACTTGTATTACTAGCGGCGAGAAAATATTTACTCGCACTGTAAATTACAAACGGTTTAATGTCTCTTCTATTTTTTATAAATTGTATTTAGTGGCCATATCCTTATTAATATGTATGTACTAGTGTATCCGTCCATCCAATCTAGTCGTAGAGACTTCGTAGATTGCGCAGTACAAGTGTACGAACTGCCTTTAACAGTACACAGTAGGCCGTGAGACAGTTTTAAAACTAAGAAAAGGGTTGCTGTACGTATGTTATGGATAGCATAGAATATAGATTCAAAATTAATGACTATTATTATTAAATATGGCTAATAAGTATTGACTTTGTTTGTTGTATTATGTTATTAATGTATTTTTTTTTAAATGTGTGACTTAATTTGTTATAAAGTGTAATTGATGTATAACCGTTATTTATAACAATAAATAAATAAAATAAATAAATAGATTACACCGTATGAGGATACTAGTATACATCCTCTTGATATCTCTTACTAGACTCTTACAACATCCTTGAAAATAGAGCAAAAAGACGTAGGTAACCATAACATACCATTTCAAAATTGCTGTTATTCGTTAAATCGTTACCCGTTAGCCGTCGACGATAAAACGCTTGTCCAATCGGAGGGATAAAAACTCCAATCTGTGTAGTGTTACGTCATTTACCGATCACACTGTGTCCGACTGTACAAAAAGTTTGATTGAGCCTGCGACGCTTTTATGAACCGCGTAATTACATTAGGCACTTCTAAAGATATAGGTAATCTGATGAAAAGCTATGATGAAATTTAAATACATTATTCTGTAATAGAGTATTTGCTGAATAAATGCCGTCTATTTGCAGTTGTTCGTGTTTTTTAATGTTAATAAATAAATCTTTTGACGCTTTTTGTTCCTGTAGTGAAAAACGGAATCCTTATCAATTGAACATTTATTTTCGTTTTTTAGAATACGTTTTATATCTAAAAACCTAATTCATTATTACGCTTAGTATAGTTTAAACTTGACACAATTCATATTCCTTTAATTAATTGGTTTGTCACTTATTGTTTAATTATAGCAGCTAAATTATTAAGGCTATAAGATACCAGTACCTATGAGGGTAGAACATTAAGTGGAATAGAAAGATAGGTGAAGAATATATACTAGGTTATTGCTGCGGATTCGGTGGCTTTGGTCACGTCTACTACGATAATGAGTGTCCTATGTATTACTCTAAATCATAAACTCATAAACGCCGTAAACGTCGTGAAGATCAGACGTAGCGGTGTGCCCAGCTGCTCACCTGGGAGAAGCCCAATGGGGCAACACGCTTAGAGGACTCCGGTTGCGTTCCTTTGAAGATCCCGGAGTCTTCTTTGTAACGCTGAGGACGGCCACTGGAGGGGGTTTTAGTGCAGTAAAAATCCCACATAACTCTGCGTCACTCCCACGGCATCGGGTACCTTTTGAAGGTTTCCCCCTCGAGAACAAAAAAAAGGACATAATTTTTTGTGTGCTAAATAGTAGGTAGGTTTTGCTTGAAAGAGTAACAAACGCATCCTTACATACTTTCGAAATTTATAATATTACTCAGATAAGACTAACACTCTAATCCCATTACGTATTTAGACACGATACAATGATAATAAACGTATAAATAGTGTTTAAATGTATATATAGCAATATCCTACAACGTTGTTATAATATAATCGCTTATAGTGTACAACTATTAAGCGGTTACTGCTAATCTTGGCCAACAACGCGACACCAACCTAAATCAAATCACATTGGCCCCGGTCCATGTACGATGGAGACGCTTTACCCACAAGTGGAGGCTCGGTGCCAGTACTCCAGTAAATGGCTGACTGGGTAAAGCAAGGTGGACGAATGAATACGAATCGACCAAAGAAGATCATGGACTCGCCTGTTCCTAACGCGAAGGTTGTTACGTTGGACAGGTAGGTTGTTACGTTGGATAGGTTTAATAGGTGGTAGAACCAGTGTAGTTCGACCGGGGAAGTACCACCGCTATACCTATTGCTAGCGTGAAGCAGTAGCTATATGTATAGTTGGATGGGTGTGTTCGCCGGCACACTTCTATATGAGGCGCCCATCATAGTCCTTGGGAGTAGTAACGCATCTGTGACTAACTTCAGATAGAACGTATGTTCTGTATAAAGTTGTTTACAGATATCCAAGAGCAGCAGTAACCACATACCATCAAGTGGACTGCATGTTCTTTTGCTACTTCAATTAGATAAAAAAAGGTGTAGTCGGTTTTACCTTATATGAAGTGACCGTTTAATCCTCAGGCGAAGCATGAGTGCATTAGGTATGAATTTACGTACAACTCCTTTTCAACTTCCTTTTCTCGATCTCACTGTCTCTCTGCACACACACATAGAAAGATGAGAGAGAGAGAGACACATGTACGTGCGTACGCGCACGCATGGGTGTCTGCGTTCGTGCACGGTAGTGTGTGTGTGTGATATTAGCACACCTGTAGTTCACTATGCACTAAAGTACGGATTAACTCTAGGTACACTAGGTACTCTAGGTACTACAACAACTGCACCGGTGCGTTCCATTGAAGATCCCGGGGTCCCCCTGCAAGCGCTGAGGAAGGCCACCGAGAAGGTTTTAGTAGGTAAAAATCCCACATAACCCTGACTCTCTCCCAAGGCTTCGGTGTATCTTTTGAGGGTATCCTCTCCGTCACGAAAAATAAATTAAAAAAGGTACTACAAAAACTATTAGTCATGTAGGCTTCTCCTCAACGATTTCCATTGCTCCAGAACTTGCGTAGACCAATGAAATTCAAGACGAATCCCCAGGAGGAAACATTAAATATTATTAGATATACTCCAATTTCTAGTCCTACAGCAACTGAACCGTTCCAATTCATTACACGTGCCCTATACCTGAACTTCGGACTATTAGACCAGACAACCTTTCTCGCGCTATTATTGTCCAATTAGTGCCGAAATCCTATAAGTCGACGATTCTTATAAGAATTATATTACGCAAAAATATAATATAACCTTACAGTTATACATAGCGTGTGACTTTAAATAATACACATATAAAGATGGAACATATTAAATACAAAAAACCTCTTGCTTAAATTTTCATTTTTATTAATTATGATAAAAACTAAGTAGGTGCAACGTATACTGTGTTTTTTAACGGTAACGATTTAAAACAAACCATTATTTAACCAAAAGCAGATTAAAAGTAGCAGTTAAAGTCAATGTTTCTAATTTAATGCCAAAGCAGTCTTCCGTGGTCGCTTTTTACGACCTGTACCGAAACAAATGCAACTAATTAGTTAATTAATTCGTACGATAATGGTAGAAGTAGAATATCTATAGTTCGACTGAGATAGCCTCTTCGTCCCCTTTTTGGACGAAATTTACGAGTGTTCCATTAAAACATTCCGTTCCTTTAAAACATAATCAATAATAAAATAATACTACATAGAATAAGGTTTTCTAGATTGACTGATGACCGAAAGAAGGCTGTAGCTAGCCGCTTAAAAACAGAGGACACAGGACCGCCCTTAAATTAAAAAAGGCCTATATGTAGCTAGTATATGTAGCTGTGTATATAATATAATAGTGTGTGAGTGTTCTAAGCGTTATGCTTAGAAGACTCACATACTCCCTAGGATTTTCTCCTGTGGATGCCACTAACTCACACTTAAATAAACACGCAAAAAGTCAGACCCAGAGCAGAAATCTAAATATCATTCAAAAATCTGTCTATCCTAAGATCGCACCTGGAACCCATTGGTGTCAGACCGGTATGGTGACCATTCTGCCACCTGGGTCGTCAAAATAATCATAAATATATGTTGACAAGTAAAACTCCTGTCCTATTCGAGTGTAAGCGGCAGTAAACATTTAAGACCAGACAAAGTGCACGTTCATATTCATTTAACAACGTTATATAGATACAAACTAAACTCTTGAGATTAAACTTGGTCGTTTTGTTTGTCGACACTCCGCTCATTCGCTCCATTATAGTCGAATTAACGCTGTAATCCCATTAGCTATGGCCAGGACCTAATAAGAACTATATTCGAGTTAAACGTAAATCTAATAAAGCCTTACTAAGACTTTGGGTAAAGAAAACAGAGAATTTCTGACAAGAAAATTACAAACACCTATCATTTTGTAATAAAACTCAGCTTCAACTTATAAACTTATTTATTTCTCTCACTAACACTTCCAAGTTTTGCTTCCACTATGGCCTAGAAATACACTGCACTTATTGCTACGAATAACCAATTCACTTGTTCACACTTCTTCACTTCTCAACTCACAAATAACAACTGAGCCTCGTGTTTTTGTCGCAATCCTTTTTATACCTTTCCCTTGTAGGTAGATCACAAATAAAGGTTTTTACCTGCTTAAAAATGACAATAAAATCGGACCTAACACTCGACCGTCCTGACCCCGTGCATGTCCTCATGCACGCGGACAAACGTCAAGTTACCTAACACTCGGCTAATTTATATAAATATTATAACACAAACAATTCTGTTTTAATCAGTATAATATAATTACACAGTATAATCTCAGTTGTTTCAATTTGATCATTTCCTTCTAACAATTGAGGATTCATAACTCTATATATACACTTCTTACAAATGAACTTAAAGAAATATTGCGTACCCATCAATTCACGCAATGAACGAGAATGAAAGAGAATGCATTTCTAACCGTAAACCGTTCAATTCTTACGGTAGATAGCAAAGTATAGTATTGCAAACCGTTCACTTCTTGCAATACCTTTATGACAACTAACTTGTAGTACAAGATATTGCAAACCATTCACTTCTTGCAATATCTTTATTTACCACTAAATATTGCAAACCAATCACTTCTTGCAATATCTTTATTTATCACTAAATATTGCAAACCAATCACTTCTTGCAATATCTTTATGTAGTCTCAAATATTGCAAACCATCACTTCTTGCAATATCTTTATGTAGTCTCAAATATTGCAAACCATCACTTCTTGCAATATTTTAATAAAAGCTAACATCTAATACAAAATATTGCAAACCATTCACTTCTTGCAATATTTGTATTATTGAATTACTTCCAGTATAATCTTAGTTAGCTCTCTAGCGACATAAAATAATATTTAATATTTTTCTATAAGAAACGGATAAATAATAATTATAAGATAACAAATATACACTCTTTACAATACAAAATTTTAAAGTATTGTATTCTGTTTTAATTGACAAAACTAGACTCCGAAACATTGCTGTCATCAGAATTATCATCTGATTCATGTACTTCTAAAGCTGCGACATGAACCCAAGGTAACATTCTGTCTGCTGCTACCGTAGTTTTACGTTTGTTTTTAGTACCCGTTAATCCTGGAACAGCTGCTACTCTGTATCTGTCGTTACCCAATATTTCTGTAACTCGATATGGACCTACGAACGATGGGAGAAGCTTTTTGCTCTTACCGTCATTATTGAAAGTAGTCTTAGTTATCTTTACTAATTCGCCTTTACTATATTTACGGGCGGGACGTCTATTTTTATCATAATATTCTTTCTGTTTTCTTTGTTCTTTATCAATTTTATCTTTAACATCTTTCCTAATGTCGGTAAGATCAATATCGCCTCTAGTGTTTTGCCTGATTTCGTTAAGTTTAGGGTTAATTTCTGCATTCATACTTGTACCGAACATTATTTCAGCAGGAGCTCTGCCAGTGGTCTTCTGGCAGGTGTTATTTAGGCCCCATTGAACTTTACCTACTGATATATCCCAATCTCTTTCATCGCAATTTAGATTTTGAGCAGTAAGGGAACAAAGAATAGTGCGGTTATACCGTTCAACTTGTCCGTTTGATCGCGGACTAGCCACAGCGTTAAGTATATGCTTGATACCCCCATCTAAACAAAATCTCTTAAATAAATTAGATGTGAACGCAGTGCCGCGGTCGCTGATTAATCGGTCTGGATTTCGAAAAGTATAAAATATTTCTTGTAATACTCTGATAGTGCTAACAGACTTTGTATTTCGAACCGGTCTAATGAAAACAAACTTTGTGAAGCTATCTACGATTACAAGTAGGTGGGTATTGCCTACCTTTGATTTTACAAAAGGCCGAGATGGTCAACATGAAGTGTATGAAACGGCACCTCAACTTTTTCAATAGAGTGTAAGTGGCCTTCATTTGTCTGGGACTTTTTCGCGTAAGCACATTGTATACATGCACTCACGTATTTCTTTATGAACCGTGACATCTTAGAGAACCAGTAGGTTTTTTTGATACGCTCTATAGTTTTCTCTAACCCAAAATGGCCAATGTCGTCGTGATTCATACGGCATAGTTGCCATCTCGCACCCTTTGGAACAACCCAACGTATGTTTGTTTTATCCCCGTCTAAATACCGATATAACTTGTTATCTTTGATGATATAATTGTCTTTAATATATTGAAGTCCATTAGAATCTAAGTTAGTGGCAAGAATGTCGCGAATTCTACGCAATTCCGGGTCACCTAATTGTAAAGTGTGTAGCCAATCATCATTAGAGATACGCATTACAAATGGATTTTGGTCAAGCAAGTTTGATGATTCCTCGACTGTGACTGGGTTACGGGACAAAGCGTCAACGTGCGACATCTTAATACCCGGTCTATATTCCACGGTACATTGAAACTCTTGCATGAGCAACCACCACCTGGCTATTCGTGGTATTAAATCACGTTTTGAAAAAGTAGACCGTAAAGCACTACAATCAGTTACAACTTTAAAGTTTTGCCCAATTAAATAGACCCTAAACTTTTTCAAAGAACATATAACAGCAAGCGTCTCGAGTTCGTAAGAATGAAAATTAGTTTCCTCAGGAGAGGTTTGCCGGCTGTAATAAGCTACTGCCTGGAAAGGTTTATCTTTAACGGAACGCTGCAATAGAATTCCCCCGATACCTATCTTGCTGGCATCAGTGTGGAGCTCTAATTCAGCTGCAGGGTCATAGATGGCAAGTATGGGTCGGTCAATGAGCTTGCTTTTTAATAATTGGAAAGCTTGCTCTTGCTCATCACTCCATTCCCAAGCAATGTTTTTCCTGAGAAGTTTATTCAATGGGTTAGCCAAAGTAGCGAAATTCTTAATAAATTTGCGAAAATACCCAACTAATCCTAGAAATTGTCGAACAGAGTGATGATTTGTGGGACGAGGAAAACTAGAAACGCATTGTATCTTATTTATACCAGGCCGCACCCCTACTGCACTAATTTCATATCCTAAGTAATCGATCTTATCTTTTAAAAATTCGCACTTAGAGATGTTAAGGGTCAGATTAGCCTTTTCTAAAAGCTGAAGAACGCACTCAAGCCTCTGCAAACACTCTTCGACATCCCTACCGTATATTAGTACGTCATCAATGTAAGCGGTCGCTCCTGTATACCGAGACGAACCTAACACCTTATTCATCATCCGCTGGAATACTGCGGGAGCGTTTGCTAGACCGAACGGCATACGATTAAATTCATATTGGCCGTCCGGTGTAACAAATGAAGTGAGCGATCGTGATTGTTCCGCTATAGGTACCTGGTAGTATCCAGAGGCTAGGTCCAGAGTGACAAAATATGCCTGTCCAGACAATCGCGCAATTTCATCTTCAATATTAGGCATTGGATAACGCTCTTTGATAGTTATAGAATTTAACATCCGAAAATCAATGCAGAGTCTTAATTTACTATCCTTTTTACGAACCAAGATTATAGGGCTGGCATATTCTGACACAGACTCTCTAATAATCCCGGCGTCCATCAACTCATCAACCATTTCACGCACTTGCTCCCGTTCCTTATGAGACAGCCTATATGGGCGATACACTATCGGTCGATTGCTATTTAATTCAATAGACATTTCGGCCACATCAGTACATCCAAGGTCCTTCAACGCAGAAGCGAAACAATGATTATACCTTTTTAATAAATCTATAAGCCTACCCTTGTCGGATTCATTTATTGCTTCTCCAATCTTGATTTGGCTTTCATCAAATTTACTGTGAGCAAGTAACGACTGAGTTGGGGGGGACACAATGCGATTGACAATTTGGACTTTTATTGAGCGACCAATAATTATATCTGCTGGGATTAAACATGTTTTTGCAAGTGGGGCCACAGTTATGTTAGCTTTACCATTGACAACCCTATACACACCGCCGTAAATAATATATTGCTGAGTTGGCTTGCCTATGATTTTACTGTCTAATAATACATTTAGATCAGTTTGAGATTCGACGATGGTTTTGATAGAGGCTGGACCATAAAGGCGTATAAAACTGACTGTAATAATCTTAACAATATTATTGTCATTGATATCATCCTGAGCAAAAGGCATTTCAGTACCTATGTTGAAGAATTGCAACCTATCAACATTCTTGTATACAACAACGTGAGGCAATTCTGTGAAAGACTGACCTACAAGCAAGGCAACGTCGAGATACTCATCGTCTACCACTAGACATGGAACCAAAGCAGTCACTTTATCAACCGTCAAGTTGACGTCGATTTTACCAATAGTAGGGACAGTGTCGTTACCAAATCCTTTAAGAACTGATGGGACATATTCATAGGACATACCCAATGAGGATACGGTTGATTTGGATAATAACGTGACCTCACTGCCAAAGTCTATAAAAGCTTTCATAGGAATATTATCAACCAAGACGTCTTTGTAAAACTTGGAGCTTGGACTAGAATTTGTGATACACATGGTTTTTTTGACGTTGCTTTCTTGGTTATTTTGTTTTTCCCCTTTTAATCTACACTGTTCGGCTTTATGGCCTACGCGAAAACATAACGAACATTTTATTAATGGCTTTTGACATCTAAGGAAAGGGTGTCCATATTCCTTGCAATTAAAACAGAACATATTGTCGCCGTGCGAATTCCCGGACTTATTTATATATTTGTTAGACGTACTACTGTTAATGTTAGAGCCCGACTTAGTTTTATGAAAGGAACGATCTAGAATCTGTGAAGTTTCCTTATTACTTATGAGGAACTGTAGCAGCTGATCTGGATGTGTACATCTTAATGCTAAAGCACTAGACTTTAACGATTTATCGCTTAAACCGTGTATTATGCAATCGACCGCCCGTTTGTCTTCAATGTCACATTGGTTCAATAGAGCTAGTTTGTCATAGTAATACAATTCTATTGGTTCATTGAATCTACTTCTCCGTTTAAGCATTTCCTCCAAGGATTGGCCATAGTTTTGTTCGCAAGGAAAAGCATTAACTAATTTTTGTTGCCATTCTACCCACGTAAACAATATAGAGTTTAAACTCTCATACCAATTCTTGGCCAAGCCTTGCAGTTTCTGCATTGCGAAGTGTATTGTCGTTTTTTCGTCCCAACCGTAAACCGTGGCGCACTCATTTACCTTCTTTAACCAAATATCAATTCTTTGATTCTTTGATGAGGGATCAAAGTCAGGCAATATATTCTTGTGGTTAACAGGATTAGTTAAAATGGGTGCGACACTAGCGGACGGTGGTGCCCGGGAATCTTTAAGAGCATTTAAAATGTGTACTAAATCATTAGTGGTAAAAGATGGACTACATGACCTTTTTGTACGCGACGGGCTGCTCTCGGTGGTACTCCGCATCACTGGACGCTGCTGATCCTCTTCATGGCTGTGCAGACTCCGACGGCTCCGTTGCGATGCATGCCGAGAGCGCGAGCGACGCCGCTCCCGCGTGTGGTGTTCAGTAGACCTCAACTGGATTTTCTTTCGGTTTACTTCGTCCTCCAACTTCCGCAGGCGCTCCTCTTTTCTGCAGAGATCACGTTCGCGTTCTCGCAGGAGATCGTGTTCATGAGTACTGCTGTGGTCGCGAAGTCGGCTCCGGCTTCGTGGGCAGCGTGCACCGTCACCATCCCTTACGCGACTGCGGCTGCGCTGCGCCGCTACTGATCGACTTGCAGAAGTTCGTACAGGCGTGTGCAATCGCCTTGGGGAACACTCAGTAGTGCGCCTCAACATCTGAAACTCGGAAACAACAAAAAAAAGGATGTACCCGTTTCTCTCTTAATGTAGTTGACGTAATTATCAATTTGTTAGATAAACTTAAATTAAAATTCTAAAATTATAATATTAATTTCAGTCAATTAAGTGTTGAAACAATATAAATATTATCTATAAGAAATTAATAAAACTAATAAATTATAACATTAAAGCACGAATTTAAGCAACTTGTAAAGATTTTACTTCGTACTGAGTATATTTAGTTAAAACTCGATTTTTTGGTTATTTATAAAAATTGTAGGTACTTACCACTTCTGATATGTAATAAAACTCAGCTTCAACTTATAAACTTATTTATTTCTCTCACTAACACTTCCAAGTTTTGCTTCCACTATGGCCTAGAAATACACTGCACTTATTGCTACGAATAACCAATTCACTTGTTCACACTTCTTCACTTCTCAACTCACAAATAACAACTGAGCCTCGTGTTTTTGTCGCAATCCTTTTTATACCTTTCCCTTGTAGGTAGATCACAAATAAAGGTTTTTACCTGCTTAAAAATGACAATAAAATCGGACCTAACAATTTATTATCTTGAAATGTTTGCTAATTTTAAGTCAATTTGTAATCTGTGGATGTTGATTCATGTTGTTCATATATCCCCATGATTCCTGGAAAACAATTTCGAAACATTTTTTTTTATCTCACTGAAGTAGCAAACGAGCATGCAGTTCACCTAATGGTAAGCGGTCACTACCACCCACATGGACATCTGTTTAGATGTCCATAGGCGGTATTCCTTCTATCGAAAAGCTAGAAATGCGTCACAATAGAAATAGGTTTGGCGGTGGTACTTCGCCGGTCGAACTACACTGGTTCTACCACTTGATTTTATTTCTATTGTTACCTTTGTAAATAAAAAAGATCACCATAAATAAACCTTATGCCAAGTCAATCTTAGGTGGATTGAAAAATTTGTGGTATTTCTTGATAATTAAGCAAAATCTATTAAAAATCATAATAACTTATCATTGTCAGTAACTGCGTAGACTTTTATTGTTTCGAGGCCAATTATAAACTTTCTTTAATGTCAAACAACAAACCACGTAAGTATAAAATTGTTGCTAAATCACAAACAAACTGTTATCCAGTCGAATGTTACCGTTGATGGATGAGCGTGATCGATCGACCTGCGCGTGCGTCTCTTACAACAGATATTTCAAGCTTAACGATCTTACACAATAATATCTCTCTGTATACAAATATAAACAAGTTAATTGTTAACTTATTTATACATAATTGTTATTGAAGCAAGAATAGTAGTGTATGCTTTATTATTGTCAAAAAATGATACACTATAATACCTAGTGTCTTAAAAAGAATTAAAAGTTTTAAAGCGCCAATAATCAAAAATACATTGACTTGGAGTTCTATCTATTCAAAAATATCCAAAATATTGTTGTGATTTACGATTAAACACTTATCTGATAGTACAATCATATATCTGTAGAAGTTATTAACTTATAGCAAGTTAATATTATTTTTATTTAGTTTTATCCTTATTACGCGGTTTCCCGTGCGCATATACTCCGCATACATGTCTCTGCGCATGTCATTTGTTTCAAAGACTCACTCAAACTTTCACAACAAATGATTTACGAAAAGATTGGATGTGAACAACGACAACAGGCTGTGTTGTCGTTGGATGTGAATAACACGCAAACATGCTAACACCGCACGCGTGCAAACTTGCATGATAGGAAAAAACCTTTCTAAAACAAACTTACAATAGTTGCAGTCCCAAATCGCGTCGGTTGTTTGAAACCCTTTCAAGTCTAAAAAGGTCTATTTTATACTTGTAAATACATGGAGTAAGTAGAAACACCGCATTGATTTAAATCTGATCCCACAAAGTGCACACTGCACGTTGCGACTTCATTAAGATTAACCAGCGGCTCCCGACGACAAGGGTTCGCTACGAAATTTAATCAGGATTACGGCATATTCGCCTAGCGAAAAACCGACTGGAATTGACAACAACTTTATTAACAGTTGACTGAAAAAGATGTAAATATTGTTATGGATTTTTGAAATTATAATTCTTTAGGCCGGTTACCATACCGGTCTGACACGCAGTGGGTCCCGGGTTCCATTCCCGGCCAGACAGGTATCTGAATGATGAGTTTAGATTCTTGTTCTGGGTCTGGGTGTTTCCATGGTTGGGTGGGTCCATGGCACCCACGACACAGGAGAAAATCCTGCTGTGGGCTATGAGTGTAGAAAGCGCTTAGATGCGTTATAAAAAAATGATGAGAGTGAAATTTTAAGATTCGTTACACATAAGTCATAGTATGAAGTTTTTTTTACGTTTTTTCTACAAACGTAGAATAAGGCGAAAGATAAAATTTTCAAAAACATTTTTATCTTGTTACGCCAAAAAAGTATAACTTCTAACGCATGTTTTACACATGCACTTTCTATTTGTTTTTAATGGTAATATTCGTACATAGTGTAGTCTCTTCTTTCCGATTTTGCAGCAAACTAATCGTGATCGATGTGTCGATGTTCCAAATTAATTAAGAAGAAAAATAGTTCCATGTTTATAACATGGAAAGAAAAATAGGGTAAACATCTGCTGTTTCTTAGAGAAAAGGACGCAGATACTAAAGAGATGAAAATAAAATAACTTTATTAGTGGAAATCTCGATATAAGTACTCTATATTTTGATATTAATTCGTCAGTATGACTAAAGTTAGTATAAAATGAACCTACTAATTATTTATTATTCACTATTGTATAATATAGTAAAGATTTCAAATTTCATAATTGTAACGTATACATTTTATTACTATATATAACTAATGGATGAACTGATGGGAAATACTAATACCGTTCTTAAACCGTTCAAGTAATTGTGTTAATATAGATAGAAGCAAGCATTTCGCCACAATAATTTATTGTAAATTAAGATTTCTACTTCGCACGTACCGCGTACAGTATTCATTTATATTCCGATGCAACGGGAATTTTCATAACCGTTCGACCGTTAATATAAATATGAAATATGCGCGATTGTGGAGCTTTAGCGATTTAAATCTTAATGTGAATGATATGGGTAAAAAATTAATTAATCAATTGAGTGTTCGTCGGAATCCAGTCAATGTGTTTTCAAGGCAATGCAACATTACCATTGTAAATCATTTGCTCATAGGCATTAACGATTCTTTGAAGTGACGCCTCATCGACGCATAGTAGGTTTTTATGTTAGGGTCGGCGCACATATGACGGAGCGCAGCGCAGCGCAGCGCAGCGCATGCCCGCGAAATTTTCTTAACGAATCACACACTAGCCGAAATTCGCGCTAATTACTGGGAGAATGCGCGCGGATGCGCGCGGGTGCGCGCGGATGCGCGAGCATGCGCTTCCATGCTCCTCAGAAATAAATTGCTGTTATTTAATTTTGGATATTATTTCTAAAGGGACAATGACGATAATAGTTTGACAGCAAAAAATGCGCTGCGCTGCGCTCCGTCATATGAGTGCCGGCCCTAAGGGAAGTAATAAAGAGGCTATCAGCCTCTGATAAGTAGTCAGTGGTGGTCACTACAATCCATGGACCACAGCCAACTCCAAGTACAGGAGACAGCCACACAGATAATAAAAAAATGTGCATATCCCCAAGTCTTAACACTAGAAGTGCGGGTGGTCCAAATTTGTCCCATTTCAATGTTCTATCTGCTGTAGTTAATATTGTATTATGCGTTTAATCGCAGGTTTTATGACTTTTCATGAAATATATATTATGAGCACTGTACTTAAATGGAATACATATTTTATTTTTTACCTAAAACATCCGCGCTTCTAGAGGTGTCATAATTGTCCGCGTTTCTAGTGTTATACGACGATTTTCTATCTTAATCCTTTGGGAAATTTACCTAAAGGTATTTTATCTATTTATTTAAAGTTTTGAAACACCTTAATCTAAGGGTTACAAGGGTGAACTTAATGCCTAATGGCATTCTCCGCCAGTCAACCCTGGGTGGCAGCGATAATCTGTGGTAGGTATATAAAGAAGTCAACTATTAATTATAATGTAATTGTATATCGATATGAGTACATTCACCAAAGGAACATTAAATCAAGTCACAAATAGCAATAGCAATATTTAATGTGTAAACCAAAAAAATATATAGGTGATCCTTTGAATTATAGACGAAACAGCTGCCTAAAATGGACTACCGAATTATAATACTACGCTCACATCGTAATTATTCGGAACTTTAATCATTAATCACAATAACAGTGCCACGAGGCCGATCAGACTTCATTTGCGAGTCATCTTAGGCATAAGTTATAGTTACTTATGCGTTTACTTCGCTGAAGTCATTCAAAGTCATTTCAAAACACAATTTTTTGAGGACCCGCTTGGCGGAGCGGTTACCAGACCGATCAGACGCGCAGTGGGTTCCGGGTTCGATTCCCGGCCAGACAAGTATCTGAATGATGAGTTTAGATTCATATTCTGGGTCTGGGTGTGTATTCGTTTTGTGTGTGTCCATGACACCCACGATACAGAGGAAAATACTAATGTGGGGCTATGAATGTAGGAAGCGTTTGTTTTGTTTGTTTGTTTGTTTTTTTTTTACCATTGAAGTAGCAAACGCGCATGCAGTCCACCTGATGGTAAGTAGTCACTGCCACCCATGGACATCCGTAAGCACCTTCCTATAGAACAGGGGTTCAATCTAAAGTCAATCACAGATGCGTTGTTACTCTCGCGGATTGATATAGTCGCCTCATATGAAAGTGAGCCGGCAACCACACTCTTCCACCGAAACACAAGAATTACTTCACATGCTCACAGTATAAGAGGGCTTTAGTGTAAAGTCCACTGCACTGGCCTAGTGGCCTTAAGTTAATAGGCTTTTACGTGGATCCAAATTTTTCAACCGTGAACACGAGGAGAAGAAATAAGATATGATATACAAAAAACAATATAATCTTTAACTCTTGCGGTGTAACATGGTGGCTCAATTAGGACAGCTTCAGAAAACGGAGACGATTTACATCGTTCGGGATTCCGTTTGGTAGCATGCTATGCGGTCACTCAACCGTCTCATGCCCGTTACGTCAGCGGCATGCCACAATTAGATCACATGCGAGACATGCATTGCCTAGACCCGACACCAATCGCCGATATGATTCTGTACCGTTAAAACTAGCTTTTTGCTACTCTGCGGTATTCCGGTCATTTTCCATAATGCCACAATTAGGGTTGCTAGAAAATCACCTCCAACGAGACATGTGGAAATTTTAGATTTCTGTTTTGTATTTTTAACAATTTGTTCTTTGAACCGTATCTAGACCTTGTAATATAATTTCAATCAAATCTTGAGATCGATTAGTAATCGTGAAAAAACGTTCCATAAAGCTATATTTGATTAAAAAAAAACAAGTCTGGCTTTTATATCTAAATGCCCCAATAATACTTTAAAGAGCCCGTTACTTTTGATAACCCTAGACACTTCCATTGCGTTATATTTGTGAGTAAAAAGCAATTATTAAAATCACAATTCAGTTTCAGAACTTAAACGTAAGTAAATTAAAGTCAGTGTGGTGAACTTTTGAACTTTAAACTCGCATTAGAAGCGATGCGAATAATTTAAACGATGTTATTTGTATGGGAGGTTAATGTTAGCGGGCAAATTTAAAATGCAATTTAAAGTTTTGCAAACGAGTTGCGTTGCATTCCCTTTGATAAGGCGGAATCTCTTACTGTACTTCTGCGGTTAGTTCGCTCCGAAGCGCTCCTTCTTTATTTATGGTGTTCATAAAATTCTTGACGCTAATTGGCTACTAAAATAGTCAAATAAATAAGTAGTTCCACTTCTAGTGGAATTCAATAAACTTTTGAGTTTTCGAATACTAACTACACTTTAAATTGATTGAAGAGCAATGGCGTAAAGATAAATTGAATTCATTTTTAACGAGTGCTGAAATATGCCGGCAGTGCTGCATTAAAAATGTAGGTAACCTCTCCACATTTTATTAAAATGGATACATTTTTATATTTTTACTACGTTAACTAAATATTCACGCGAAATTGTTAAGTGCAACTAAATTGGTCTGCCATTGTACCTAGTAAAACAGCAAATATATTGAAGGCAAAGCTAATTAATTTCGAAGGTCCTACGTCCATCAGTAAGCAGTATCACAGGTCTCTCTTCTCGTGATTATGGCATTCTTGGCGCGTCTTGAATGACATTTGACACATTGTCATATACATACAACGTATACAATACCGTTACGCTAGTGTATCATAAGATAGTACCTATTTATAGGAGCCATTTAAAATTGAAAGGTATTTAAATTATTTTTATTTATATATTAATACGTGTACCAAAAACTAGTGACCCGTTTTTAAGATAGCTGCCGCAGATGGAGGAGTATGAAATTACGCACGGTTATAGTTGATGTTGAGAAGGATTACGCAATGCTAATATTTTTTTCAAATACCTAATGCATAAAACATACATTATATTAACTAAAACACATTATACACACTTCTTTGCATTTGACACAGACACAAACATAATAAAAGAAATAGAACATTCGAAAACACATAACGTCAAAAATGTAAGATGACTTTGTCAAAATACTCGCTATTGCTTTTAAATGCAGCTTAGCTAATTAAACCTATTTTTACCTTTAACGAATGCGTTGAAAATAACTTGAAATTTTTTACTATTTATTTGAATAATTATTAAGTTTAGTTTTTTTAATCTCAATTACAGTCGAATTTGGCTGTTGCGACAGGTGACTAGTAATTATAAATAAACAGACCATCTGGTGATAAGTATCAAATGCCGTTCATGAAGATCAGTTATCAACTTCAAAACTATAAAGCCTTTAGAAGACTTATATAAATTTGTATTTCTTCAAATCAAAACTTAGCAGCACTGTTATTACTGGGCAAAACAGGTGTGACCGTGGTGCCTCTAGAATAAAACCACAATGGGATCCATTACCTTTAATACTGAAAAGGTATTAAAGACTGCTCGTATATATGGAATCGATTATAACCGTATTATAGAAGTTCATGGTCTATCGCCATCACTAACATATGAGATAGTGCACGTTCGTATCGCACCATTAATAAGTAAAACTGTATAATTAAACTACGGAAATTTGTACAATATTACAAACACTTCAAAGCAAATACGCTGTTAATGTGCAAGATAATTTTCCAAGCAGCTTATAGTATCAGAGGCAAAGCTGGAATAAAAGTTTTATACCAGACATCCCAGAGTGGCAACGCTTTTGCAATTTGGTTAGATAAAATCTTCTACACCGGAGCGCATTGACGCTGTTGCTTTGCGCACCGAGATAAAAATGTGGTAGACCGTGCTTAGAATGTTTAAGCTTTAACTTAGTGTCTAGCAATTTCGGTAAACTGTTAACGCTTGTGTGAACTGTTTTTATTTGTTTAAACCTTGCATAAACATCTTCAGAATATAGTCATATTTAGAATTTATACATATAGATATACTTATATAGGGGTAGTCCCCACCACACCTATTATTTTCTAATTCTTGCGTTTCGGTGGGAGGGTGTGGTTATTAGCCACTTACGAAGTCTTAGCTGACTTTTATATGAGGCGATTATTATAGTTCTCGTCTTTAAAAATAACCCTTGTTCTGTATGAAGATGTTTACATTATTGAACTTTAGATGTGTGTAGGCAGCAGTTGCCATTTACCATCAGGTGAATTACATGTTACTACAATATAAAAAATATGTAGAGGTAAAAAATCTATAAGTTATTAAACATAATATATTCATGGATATTAAATGTAAACAAAATTATTCAACAACTAATAAACTGTCTCAAAGGAAGTATGTCATGAGAGAAAAATTATTTACAAAGGCGACCGGCCCCGGCTCTCGCTCATCTCGAGGACTCACTCAATCGACCCTCGGCCCCGTAGCTCCTCCACTATCATAATCGATGAAGTTTACGTTTCGTTAGTTTAAGATCGTATTGAAACGATATTGTTTCGTAGATTAATTTAATTTAAATGTAGAGTAATTAGTGTTTATATCTAATATATAAAATTCTCGTGTCACAATTTGACCGATTTTTACCAAATTTTATATGCTTATTCAGTAGGTCTGAGAATCGGCCAACATCTATTTTTCATACCCCTTAAGGGTTGTCCACCCTTAACATTTTTTTTAATTTTTTATATGGCAAAACAACGTTTGTCGGGACAGCTAGTTTGTTATAAATGTTAATGCGACAAAAAAGTGATCCGATGTTGTATTTAAGTTACCAATAAATCTTATTAAAAACGGTAATAAGAAAATTATTATCTACATTAAAGGTCTTCTGAAAAGGAATAGTATAATCATATAATTATTTTAAAAATCAGTCTCAGAACTGGTGCTTATCTCGAAAAGTCACTCAAATGGTTCTCGGTTTTTAGCTGATTTTGACTTTAGCCTATCATAATTTGTCATAAAAATCTTAATTTAAAAAATAAAACTAAATCAATATTGTTGCTTAATATTTCAACTTTACTTCCCAAGTTAGTCCTCTGCAGTCAAAAGTATTTGTTGTATGTGGTCATCTTATAGTCTGTGATGCTAGAGACCACTGGATAGCCTGTCATAGTATTATGATATTCTTTAGAGTCTAACTTTAACCATTTTATTAAAACTAGTCACCCGTCGCATCGGTCGAAAATCGACCGTAATTTAAATTAAAAAAACTAAACTTCATATTGTCCAAAGTAGTACGAATATTCCTCAAATTCAAATTAAATGTAATAATTTTTAAATAATTTTGAACGCTCCCTTTAAATATAAAAAGAGGTTTAATTATCTAAGCTTATTTAAAAACAATAGCGGTATTTTGACAAAGTCATCTGACATTTTTGACATTATGTCTTTTCATAGTAACACATTGAATGTTCTGTTTCGTTTACTATTTATGTGTTTGTGACAAATGCACGGTAGTGTGTGTAATGTGTTTTAGTTGATTTTATGTAAGCTAAAATTATGCATTATTTGAAAAAAAATATTAACATTCTGCACTCCTCTACGTCCGCTGTAACCGTGCAAAATTCATACTAATTCGTCCGCGGCATATTACTTAAAAATCCGTCACAAGTTTTTGCTTCACGTATTAATACAATATAATTGCAAACATTGCAATTTTTGTTAGTAAATATAACAATGAATTTTAATGACCTTTGCGGTGACTTAGATTTCTAACAGTCGAAGGATGATTATAAAGATGTCTCTCGGCTTCGACGCTTGTCTCGAGGACTCACTCGATCGACCCTCGGCGTCAAGCTGCCTCTATCTTCGTTATGTGAACCGAGTTTAAGATTTCAGAATGTAGGTGGAAATTCAACTTTTCCATGCTTGAGTACTTCAAAGTGTGAGATATCGTAAAAGGTTTTGTGCTCAATAATACTCGATCCTAAAGATTGTTTAACGGGTTTTTACTATCATTAAGTTTACGCTTAAAAGTAAAGTTATTTTAGCTTTAATTAAACTCCTATAATATTTATGCAGCTATTTATCAAGCAAATACCTCTAGTCCAAGATCCCAGGCCTGCCAGACGTCACGTATTTTCTGACGAATGAAATGTGGACGATTGAGTAGTGTTAGTATGTACTATGATCGTATGCCTACCTGCTAGCTTGGTCAAACGGCCAATTTCCAGGTATCAGGTAATCAAGGTACATAAAAATATTACTTACTTCACGTAAATTCTCATGGCTGATTTTCATATATGTTTTCGAGTGTATAGTTAAAAATAAATTGTCAATACTCCCAGACACTTTCCGTCGGCCATATTGCTTGGCTGACGCCTTAAGGGTCTCAAAATAATTAGTTAACTTCACGTAAATTCTGACGCTCCATTTTTATATATGTTCATCCGACAACTATTTTAAAACCTTTGACAAGAAGACAGACCGATCCAAGGGGCCAATCATCCCCTAAACTAAATTTTAATATCTCTGTGAGTGGGAGCGCGAGAGCATTATCTACGCGCATGAGACTGAGTGAGACCGACTTCGCTGTTAAGGCCATGAAAATTACTTAAACAGATATTTTATAATTTTTAGAACTTTTGTTGACAAGTAAATTATGGCAACAAAAATAAAAATAAATTGACATATATTAAATAATACTAAAGTTAGCCGACATTTTTTTTTCTATTTATTTATTAGAAATAAAAAATATTTTTTAAAAATACCCCTTATATTAAAATAAGAGCAATTATTTTTAATGAATTATTTATTCGAAATTTGGAAACAAAGTAGAAAAATATTAATCCTTTAATATTTCTTAACAGTCGCTTTTAATCTTCATTATCATCATCGTTGAAATTAGATAATTCATCATCTGGCCAATCTTGAAATTGAATATCTAAATCGTGATCGTCATCATCAGCATTATCCTTATTATTATTTTTATTTTTCATTAATTCACTAGAGAGGCCATTATATTTTTCAAAACACTGCAAATATTTTTATTTTTTTTACACACGTTGCTACTATAGTCACAGCTGATGCACTCTACAGACACGGCAGAAAACTGAATACTTATTTGGGAGTGACTTTAGCTGTTGGCCTCAAGAGGGCCTTTAAATTACAATAAAGTTAGCTGTCACCTGACCAATTTATTATTTTATTCAAAAATTATATTAATTAAAAATAATTAGGAAAAAAAATGAAAGTAAATTAGTCGACATCTAAAAATTTGAAAAACTATAAGTGTTATTTTTAAAAAATATTTTTTATTTCTAATAAATAAATAGAAAAATAATTAAAAATGTCGGCTACCTTTAGTATTATTTATTATATGTCATTTTTTTTATTTTTGTTGCCATAATTTACTTGTCAACAAAAGTTCTAAAAATTATAAAATATCTGTTTTAGTAATTTTCATGGCCTTAACAGCGCAGTCGGTCTCACTCAGTCTCATGCGCGTAGATAATGCTCTCGCGCTCCCACTCACAGAGATATTAAAATTTAGTTTAGGGGATGATTGGCCCCTTGGATCGGTCTGTCTTCTTGTCAAAGGTTTTAAAATAGTTGTCGGATGAACATATATAAAAATGGAGCGTCAGAATTTACGTGAAGTTAACTAATTATTTTGAGACCCTTAAGGCGTCAGCCAAGCAATATGGCCGACGGAAAGTGTCTGGGAGTATTGACAATTTATTTTTAACTATACACTCGAAAACATATATGAAAATCAGCCATGAGAATTTACGTGAAGTAAGTAATATTTTTATGTACCTTGATTACCTGATACCTGGAAATTGGCCGTTTGACCAAGCTAGCAGGTAGGCATACGATCATAGTACATACTAACACTACTCAATCGTCCACATTTCATCCGTCAGAAAATACGTGACGTCTGGCAGGCCTGGGATCTTGCTCTACTCGCGGTTTTCTATGTTTCTTAATTTGTATATACGATTTTTTAATATATCTGATTATAATATTATTATTTAATCTTTTTCCTTAATTTGGATTATAATTTTAATTTGAATATTTTTTATTTTAATGTATTTTTTTTTATTTATAGTATTATTGATTGACATAATTAGATAATTTGACATTATATTTGGACTGTTAATAATATTTCTACTAATAATTTGATAATTTTAATACCTAAATATTGTAAATGTTAAATAATTCAATTTTAAAATAACAATTAATGTATATTAACACACTTGGCATTTACTAACGAATTAGGCATTCCTGTAATGTTAGTAAAGATTATTGAATAAATAAATAAATAAATAAATAAATAAATAAATAAATATAATAAAGGTTCAATATTTTGTCCCATTTCTGGATACGAATCTTCTCTAAGAATGTGAGTTTTTTTAGTACTTTTTTGTAAGCTCTCTAATAACTAATTTATAATGTGAAAAATCCGTGGTGCGCGACTGGGATTCGAACCTCGGACTCTCAATAAGGACACCGAGTTAGTAGGCTATCTCTGTACCCTTGTTTAATACTTATTATAACAAATTACCTTTTTGTAATAAACCAGACAGAAGTGATATACACAAAACAGAGTGTATTATGATATACGTGCATCGTTTACTTCATCGTTTACAACAGGTTGTAAAAGCTCATTTCGCTAAAACATATCCTTTGTTACAGAGCTCGATGATTCATCTTATTGTTTGCTGCAAATTAGTGTCGGGGAGCGCTTTTATTTCCAACTTACATTATTATTGCTTGGCAGTGAAATATACTATGTTTATAATTTATTTCTAGTATTTAAGCACTTATATGCTTAGACCATTATACCATTCTAGTCTTATTTGCGTGTGTTAGATTAGGCTAATTTTTATATTACAGTTATTTAGATGTATATTTATTGTAAGGTATTTAGGCGGGCCCTTTTTTGCTCTCGAGAGGGAAACCTTTAAAAAGTAACCGACGCCGTGGGAGCGACGCAGAGTTATGTGGGATTCTTAGCCCACAACTCTTCCTCTCCCTCTCTACCCGATGGCTGTCCTCGGCGCTATGGAGAGGACTCCGGGATCTCCAAAGGAACGCAACCGGAGTCCTCTGAGCGCGTTGCACCATCGGGCTCAAATTTAGACAGGGCCTATCTATCTATCTAGCTATACATATGCACAGATCAACAAAATTGAGGTCGCTTTCATGACATAAGTTAATGACACATAATGCACATAGCAATGATGCAAAATTATATAAACACTGTTACTTCGTATATGAAATATATTCTCGTTCAGGGTGGCATATTAAACATCCGCCTACAAAGGCAGGTGCTAGAATTCCTTCCTTCCGTATTATAATATCAATCACCATGCTCTGTTCTAAAGGAAGTGATATGGAAAATTTATTAATATATGACGTAGCAGAATAATAAAATACAACACGTCTTAGTCGTGAACCTAATACATACTCGTCGGTGGCTTTCATTATTCTTTATATTAGATCGAAGATAGCTGCAGTTGCCGCTTACCATTCACCAGCATTGCCAGATTTTTTTGTAGGTCGGGATTGAGTAACTTTTTGAGTGAAAAAAGCGGGATTCCATAGTCAAAAGCAGGACAGTAACCCTCGCTGTACAAAGGGCCTCGCGTCTCACAGACACACAAGAAAGATTCTCCTTGGTGTAGGGGGGGCCAGAGGAATTGCGACCTTTTTTGGTTGCCAAACTGCAGTTTCACTTATATTTGCAATTGGCGACCTTGTTTTTGCAAAAGTCCAGTCATTCCCAAAAGCGGGACTGAGCCTGTGCCGCCATTTGATTGTGATTAAAAAACGGGACGGTTCCGCGAAAAGCGGGAAGTCTGGCAACCCTGCCATCCACCCAATGGTAAGTGGCAACTGCCGCTGATAGACATCACATAGAGCAACAAGCAACAAGTAAGCAACTTTATATAG
Source organism: Spicauda simplicius (assembly GCA_949699795.1). Lineage (NCBI taxonomy): Eukaryota > Metazoa > Arthropoda > Insecta > Lepidoptera > Hesperiidae > Spicauda > Spicauda simplicius. The sequence continues at coordinate 11,471,994 of OX453065.1, forward strand.
AAAAAAGGTTCTATCTAAAGTCAACCACAGATGTGTTGCTATTCGAAGACGTGAAGCGGCAACCACAATACAAATATAATACTATAAAATCCATTATAGTTGTGGATGTTTCATGACACCCACAAGAAACCTTTGTGGGTGATTCTTCTTTCAAGAGAATATTCATTGTATTCAGCTTTAGAACAATCGTTAGGAAATTACAAGCTTTTTAAACTTCATTTGTTTGCGCTTGGATTTAATTATTCTATTTCCTGTTGTCTAAAAATTCTTTGGCAGAGGCGAAATGAATCTTTACTTTTTCTGAAACACAAATACTTGTGCAAAAACTCGGTCACGCGGTAATGGAACGAAAAGAATACCATTTGAGAAGGAAAACCGCGCGTAATTTGAGTTCCGAGTAATTCTCTTTCAAATGAAATAGCGTATTCACAAGATGCATTCCACTGGGCTTTCTTTACCTTGCCGCTTAGGGCTAAATCACACTTATCGGTGTTCGCAATCGTTTTGCGACAACCCTATAGTATTACAGTAACAAAACATGTACTGGGTACTACCGTTTATGGTTAAATGGTTTGGTTGGTAAAGTTTATTTTAAATTCAGTATGAAGGTGTGAAAATGGGGATTTTTCAAGTTGAGACAATGCCGTAGCCACGTCTGCTTCATACCAGCTATAGCTTTGATATAACTATGTACCGAAATGCATTTATTTAACCCAAATAATAAAAATCAAAAGAATTGCTATTAATAATTTAATGGGCGCACTTATACACCCAAGTAAATAAATATAGAAATATTTACAAGACGTTGGGACCATTCAGTTGATTTTCTTTCAGCTATCTTATTAATTAGAGTGCAGACTCTATCTTAGTAGCACTACAGTATATAGAACTTCAAAGCCTTGGTTTTTCTGAATATTCTTTGACTTTATATTATTTAAAATTTACTAATTATGAAAACAATATTATGGATATATTATAAACACTTACGTAGTGTGGAACTACTACATAATATATCCTAACAGGGCTTACGGAGCTTAAACATCTAATTTTATTATTAGATAGAAAGATAAATAACACATTTATTTCATAAAACTTAAGACACAACACAAAATAGATTTACCCAAACATTGAACATAAGTTAGTACATACAAAAAACACTAAAACAAAAAAGGATTTAATGACAAATAATATAAAAGATGTACAATTTACACCATAAAAGACAATTCAATTGTTACACAAAGTCCAAAGTTTCCAACAAACATTTTAGTAATATCATACGACAACCACGAAAAGCCAGATGAAAACCTTAGGTCGTACGAAGCAAACATTATAAAAATCCTTGACGTAATGAACTAGCCGTACGTTTCTGCACATGCATGCGGACCCATTGTGTGTCCGAACAAAGCGATCATGACTCCGAAGGACTCGACCCAAGAACTTAGACGGAACTTAAAATTCTTGAAGGAATTACGCTCGCGTCTACGCTGAACTTATAAATATTTCCAGTCATTTCTTTTCTCCTCTTCGATTCTATAAATGGAGCTCTGTAATAATGGATCATGCTATTATGAGTTCCAGCTCGTTCTTGCTATAAGATGCATTGTCATTATGGAGTCTCGATGTTAAATAGCACCGACAATATTCAGTTATTGGATTGTGTATACTTTAAGTATGGAATGGATTCTTAAGCATTGCTTTACTATGTATTTTATGAGTAAGGAGTTACCTTTTACGTTAAGACTTTATATTAAATGGTTACTGTATTTCGATCATTATTTTTGAGTATTTATTTGTCACTATAGCTTTAGAGCGCCCTAACACAAATTATTACAGATAGCCCCAACGTGCAACAAAATTTTTTCAAGTTTTTTAACTGCATACATTCAATACTCAAATATTCAATGAGTAATGAGTATGTCTACCTCTCAGAAATGTTTCTATATACCTGAATGCTGGAAGCTCTTCTTCAATTAAAACATAATTTAATTTATCCATACGGTTGGACGTATGTACTTACTTAATTACTTAAACTAGTCACCCGTCACATCGGTCGAAATTCGACCGTAATTTAAATTAAAAAACTAAACTTCATATTGTCCAAAGTAGTACGAATATTTCTCAAATTCAAATAAAATGTAATAATTTTCAAGTAATTTTGAACGCACCGTTAAATATAAAAAGAGGTTTAATTAGCTAAGCCGCATTTAAAAACAATATCGGGTATTTTGACAAAGAAACTGACATTTCTGACGTTACGTATTTTCATAGTAAGGCATTGAACGTTCTATTTCGTTTACTATTTACGTGTTTGTGACAAATGCACGGTAGTGTGTGTAATGTGTTTTTAGTTGATTTTATGTATGATATATGCAATATATGAAAAAAATATTAACATTCTGCACTCCTTCTCTACGTCCACTACAACCGCGCAATATTTCATACTAATCCGTCTGCGGCATATTACTTAAAAATGCGTCACAAGTTTTTGCTTCACGTATTAATATATAGATTAATCCTATTTTTCATAATATACTTCCAATTCTTCGCGTATAATCTCTACGATATTAGCCAACATTGACGGAGCTCTCGCATAAAGGTAGCTATGTAGCCTGTCACTTACTGTAATGAAGTATCTAGGATTCCTTCATAAATATCAGAGAAGCGTGCGCTGGGATGTTAACGGAGTGCCTCGAGGAAGCTCGTTTAGAATAAAAACCCTCAAAGCTCTTCCCATAAACAAACAAGTATATCAACGATCAATATTAAGCGCGGTACAAATGTTTTAGGTAGTATGGTGATACCAGCAGTAGAAGTGTGTGGTCACTCACTTCTATGTTAGGCGATTATCTTAGACTTAGCGAGTAGTTAAGTATCGGTGATATACCGTAGATAGAACCTATTTGACGACCAGCGTGGCGGAGCGGTTACCATACCTGGTCTGATGCGCAATGGGTCCCGGGTTCGATTACCGGCCAGACAGGTATCTGAATGATGAGTTTAGATTCATGTTCTGGGTCTGGATGTTTGTGTATTCATCTTGTGTGTGTCGATGGTACCCACAACCCAGGAGAAAATCCAAGTGTGAGGCTATGAGTGTAATAAGCGTGTGTTTTTTTATTCAGAATTGAAATAATGAAATTAATTACAGATGTTACAGACGGCATCTGCCACTTACCATCAGCTGGATTGCATGTTCGATTGCAATTTCGATCTTATAAAAAACGACTAATCTTATCTGGAGGCAATAGTGGTCACTTACTATCGTATGAACTGTTTTCTCGTTTACTATTTTTAGAAAAATGCAGTGGATGAACTTTTGTAATAGATAAAGTTTTATTACAACATCAACGTTAATGCTAGTCAGCTTTAGGGATAATCACAGTGTCGCTAATCTTGTTCATATAAAATGCGTGTCAAAGCAGGTATCATCAGCGCAGGTATCCTCGCTCTGGCTTCAAGCAAATATTTTTAAAATCATTTCCACGAAGCGCTAAAGGAAAATAACCGCGGGATTAAGCCTTATTTTCCTTGGTAAGTTAGATTTACCTTTCTGAGCAAAAAAAAACTAGGGTAATTTAGTAGTCTAAAACATTGCTTGCTGAAACTCAGAGTCTCAGATACAGGATTTTATTAGGCACTTCTGATTTTTCAATTTACTTACTTGCTTCATATTTACATTATCAGTTGGTAGTTATTTAAGTATATTTTGATTATTTTGTCATTAGATGGTAAAAGAAAACAATATGAGGAAATGTGACTTCATACTTCCATTGTTCACAAGTGGTTTAGCCGGAATATCAAAATTTTGCTTTTATTCTTTTATATCCCCGGATATGCAACATCACAAGCCAAATTAATAGAAAACAGATTCATCGGGATATAAATTATAGTACCATATTAAATCACGTCTCTGTAGTAAAACATAAACCCGATAAAATTAAAAACTGTCCCCATAAAGAAACAAAAAACAAAGTGTAAATAAAATAACTTTTAATTCAATTCATTATAAACAAGCTTGCCCAGCAGTGGGCCAGTGATGGGTTGATGAATTCGAGCGAAGGGAACGATTCGTCAACTCAACGCACAATGTACGGGTCGGTCAAAGCGGCCATAACTCAATTGTGACGTCATGACACATTTGTTGCATTGTTTCCTGCGATAGCCATGTAATTACTGAGTCATAAATCAAATTTTAGTTCGAACTATAATTGTTTTGTTACATCGCAGAGACTAATTTAATTTTAGGTTCATATAGGATATGGTAAATTCTTTAGGTGCCAAATTATCGACGGCCAGACTAAAAAACCCAAGGTCAATATCGTGTCCAAGAAATTTATTTAAGAAATATGTTCACAGTGAAATGAGACAAATGTACTGCTTTTCTACCAGCTATGAAATGAAATGAAATTAAATGAAATGTCTTTATTTTGTATAGGCCTACGGGGGCACTTACAAATTGTCAGTTACATTTTTTTTATTACACTACCACCGGATCGGAATACGACCTCAACTGAGAAGATCCGGCAAGAAACTCAGCAGGTATGTCTTTTTTCTTATTTATATCATTTTTTTTATTTTTTTTTATATATAATTACAATCATGTTTTTTTACATGGTAATGAAAGTTAGCTCCAATATCTTGCCTATCTATGTATATATCTATATGCTATATGGTCGGACGAAACCAAAGCGATCTTTAGTTTAATCCTCTAGGCTTGTTTTTTGGTAAGTACTATTGCTTACATTAACAGAGGATCTATTTACTTAACACGCCGTAATAGTACCACCAAGTAATAAATACACTCCATAACTATCCCTCGCTTTTGTGTAATGTAATTCTATATGATCTAGACCGAAGGCCGCAGTTCGAACACGCGTGTCATTGAACCGAGTATTGTGACGGTGTTAGCAGATCATTTTACTTGTGGGAAAAAAGCGGGGGGCTCTCAATAGGCCACTTAAAGCCGATATTGATAGCTCCTTCATAATGAAAACGCGTGAACCCTTCACAGATTGCGCGACATAAAACAATGAAATGACTTTTCAACCAGCCGATTGTTTCCAAAACGGGCTCATGTGAGTCATGCCTGCACTGCAAGGACATAACGTTTAGTACTGTCGGTACATAATTAATGTGTTTTATGCTAATAAAACAGCTGAGTTTACAGTCCGTCCTATTATCCGTGTTTTTTTTTTATTTGACTGAAGAAGCAAACGAGCATGCAGTCCACCTGATGGTAAGTGGTCACTGCCACCCATGGTCATCTGTAATCAACTTCATACAGAACATGGGTTCTATCTAAAGTCAATAACAGATGCGTTGCTACTCCCGAGGACTATGATGGTCGCCTCATATAAGTGTGCCGGCAACCACACCCTTCCATCGAAACGCAAGAAATGCTTCACGCTAGAAATAGGTGTGTAAAATGGCCAATAAAATTATAAATCACGTTTATCGTTAAAAGTACCTTAAAAGTATAATATTAGTTAATCTGACAGATTAAATAAAAATCACTTTTAAAGTAAATAAGAAGTACCAAAATGACGTGCAGAATATTTAATGGTAATCAATTATCTAATATATAAAATTTTCGTGTCACAGTTTTTGTTGCCATACTCCTCCGAAACGGCTTGACCGATTTTTACCAAATTTTATATGCTTATTCAGTAGGCCTGAGAATAGGCCAACATCTATTTTTCATACCCCTTAAGGGTTGTCCACCCTTAACATTTTTTTTTTATTTTTTATATGGCAAAACAACGTTTGTCGGGACAGCTAGTTATTAATAAAATTAAGCCTTACTATTAACCTGTGGACTAAGAATGGCCACAATGAAAAATATATCTCCCCTACTCTACTTTGAGCTTCGTTATATAAGCCAAGGGTTATATCGTTGGTGGATTTTGGCCTAAGGTGACCGGAGCCAAAACCGACACTTCGGCCAGACACAACTAATATAAAATAAGTAATACAATACAAAACATATTTATTGTACACCAAACACAAAAATATAACAAACAAAATAAAAAGACATAAAATGTAAGGTACAACAGGCGGTCTTATAACTAAAATAGCCATCTCTTCCAGACAACCTTAGAGTGAACGAAGGTAAACAAAAAAGTTAATATGTTAAGTAAAATTCCTTCACTTGCTTTTTGAAAGAATCCAGTGACTGTGCACGACGGATGTCAATCTAGTATTTACCGTAGAAAGATGAAGAACAAGGAGGTTAGAGTTAAAAGGGAAAGATTTTCATTACATCGAAGTAAGAGCTTATCGTTAGAGATGTAAGTATTGAAACCCTCCCTTAGATATGCTGCTAGAATTAGAGCTGTTTGAGCTAAACAAGACGCAGTATAAAACAGAAATAATAAAAGTATTTCGACGAAGACGAACTGGGAGCCACTTGAGTTTCAATACTCAGAGACATGATCATATTTAAGAATTCTAAATAAGAATCTAATAAATAGCTTTTGAATACGCTTAAGCTTATTGGACGTTGCTTTACGGTTAGATCTAGATAGCAAACATGCAATAAACTCATTGCAAGTGAAATTTTGGTGGCAAGTGGTAAAAAGTTGCGAAGCCTCCGAAGTGAACCCATAGCTGAAAATGCTTTTATCACCTCACCTCACCTCGTTTATCTGAGGAGCCCAAGACAAGTAGCTATCCTTGTAAATACCAAGGTATTTTACTTTATCTTTTATGGAGACGTGGATACCATTGAAAAAGATTGAAGGTAAATTATTAATATTCACCTTATTTATTTATTATTAGTCCACCAATTCGCACTTGGCCAGTGCGAATTGGTGGACTATGGCCTTTAACTCTCTCATTCCAAGAGAAGACCTGTGCCCAGCAGTGGAACAATAATGGGTTGACGACGACCTTATTTATTAACCTAGGGCTACCAATGATAATAGCTTGAGTTTTCTGTGGGTTTACTTGACCAAGTAGAATGGTCATCAATAATAACAGTTGTTAGAGTTATTCTTCGGAAAGAGTCTTCTTTTAAGAACCGAATTAACTTTTCAAAAGAAGCCGTATTGGCTGGAATATCGTGATACAAGCATAGCCAGGCGAATTATATACTTTCCACCACCTTGAGAGCATGAGAGCTAATTAATGACAGCAGTTCGTGAGAGCTAATACAAACCTGCATATTTTAGTGTTAATATTTTAACTTTTCGGGGAGGGTTGAACCCTAAAAAACCTCCGACCATGATATTTGGTATCATAGTAGTAAGCATTTTAAAGCTATCACGTACCAAATTCCTGAAAAACTCCGCAATATGACCACGATATTCGTCGATAAATACAGAAACATGGTCGGTTTGAGCCGAGAATCGATTGTTTAATGAGTCATAGACGACACGAGAGTGCACTTGGCGTTCCCGGTCTCAGTGATGGATGACAAATCGCTTTTAGATCCCACACTACGATATTTTTGTCGAGCTCCGAACGGCCTGACCCTATATTTTTCGCATCTCGACTTTAATCCAAATCGCTTAGGAACGCATTGGGAACTTCTAGCTGGTGTTTATTATATAACGTTTATTGACTGACGAGAAGTTCAATTGTCCCATTTGTAATTCATATTATGCATGTTACATTTCTGTTTTTACTTACGCGTACATTATTATATGACACTGTCATCAGCTTAAAAATAGCAGAGTTAATATCAACCATATTAACTCTGCTGATTTTGACATGGAAGATACCACCTCGAGAACTATTAAGTGCTAGCGTGGTGGAAGAGTGTAAATACCGGTTGAATTATACATATATGAGGCAACCGTCCAGTCCTCTGGAGTAGCAGTTGGTAACACACCTATAATCGGCTTTCGATAAAATCCTATTTCATACATAGCTGATTAGGTGTCCAAGGGCGGCAGTAACTACTTATTAACCTAACAGATTATGTACTCGTTTATTCAAGACAACACAATAACACTTATTATTATTATATTAATACGTGAAGCAAAAATTTGTGACGGATTTTTAAGTAATATGCCGCGGACGGATTAGTATGAAATTTTGCACGGTTATAGTGGACGTAGAGAAGGAGTGCAGAATGTTAATATTTTTTCAAATAATGCATTTTTCATACATAAAATCAACTAAAAACACATTACACACACTGCCTTGCATTTGTCACAAACACATATGTACTTAGTAAATGAAATAGAACATTCAATGTCTTACTATGAAAAGACACAACGTCAAGAATGTCAGATGACATTTGATTTTTAATTTAAATTACGGTCGAATTTCGGCCGATGCGACGGGCGACTAGTTATATTTATTAGACAAGTGCATTAGCAGGACCGTCTTAGACTATGCTGGGGCCCTTGGGCACAAAAGAATTCGAGGCCCTTTTGGAATGTAAAAAGAGTACATCGTCCGAGGATATCCCAACCATAGACAAAGTCGAGATTTACCTATGGCGGCATGACTTTGCGGTAATGCCCAACCATAATATTTTGATGTTGATTGTGAGAAAAATTTTCCGTCCTTCGGGGCCATCTGAGGACAGGAGCGCTGGGCATTGGCTCCGAGTTCCCTCAAAAGAGAGTATTGTGCTTTAGTGTGTTAAAGCAACAGACAATAAAAGTGGTTCTCATGAAGTCGTCACGATGTACCACATCTTCAATTTGAACCTCTCGGATTACAGCATATGACAGCGCAGTTTACGACAATATAGCTATTAGGTATCATTTATCAATAACTACAATAGCTTCATTTGCCACAGTTCGTTCAAAGTCCGTCCTACGTCATAGTAAGCACGATTTCCTTTGTGTGAAACATTCAGGTATAAAGGTTTCCTCATATGCATTTACGTCCGTTTATATAAATGAGGTGCATGGATTGGATGGAAGATAAATAGGATGTATGTAAATACGTACACATTTAATTACAATACTGGCGGATTTAGGATATTACGAGTAGTTAGGGGGAGTTAATTTTAGATTCTGAAAGGAGTTTTTGGCTCCATAATTCCAAAACTTTGTGGTGTACGTTATTTCTTTAGATTTCGGAGGAGTCTAAATACATTATACCGTCACGTAAAATACCAATTTGTCTATAAATAATAACAAATGAAGGTGGTAGAACCAGTGTAGTTCGACCAGAGAAGTACCACTGCCAAACCTATTTCTAGCGTGAAGCATTTCTTGCGTTTCGATGGAAGGGTGTGGTTGCCGGCACACTTTTATATGAGGCGACCATCATAGTCCTCGGGAGTAAACGCATCTGTGATTGACTTCAGATAGAACGATCTGTATAAAATTGATCACAGATGTACATGAGCGGCAGCGGCTTACCATCACGTGGACTACATGCTCGTTTGCTACTTCAATCAGATAAAAAAGAAGCGTATGGCTTTGATAAGAAAAAAAACAATATCTTTAAAACAACTTGAATGAAAATTATGGTCTAATGAGAAAAAAGCTGCATCATACTACTTAAATGAAACACGAATTTGGTCTAACACAAATGACGTAATATAAATGAATTATTATACACCATTCAGTTTCAACCTATATCTAACTTCGAAGAATCGTCTGGAATGCATCTGTCAATTAACCATTAAGATCTGCAGAAGTTCAGTGGTCAATTACCATGTAACGCATAGCATGAATATGAATAACAAATTAGTCCAAGGTAATGTGGGCGTCTTCTTCGTAACGAAAGCAATGCCCTTAGATCAAATATGTCCGCATAATTACATACATTTAAATTTACCTTTTTTTCGCTAAAATGTATCGTTCAGTAATCAGTAATAATTTATTGTCATAAACAGGTACATTAATGGTGTAAACAAATTGGTATTATTGTCTCTCTGTTTTTGCCCACAGAGGCATACAATAATTTAATATGAAGATACATGTAAATATTTAATAAAAAAAAACATAATTAATATTTAGATCTAAAAATTGATTACGTAATATATTCTATGTCAAATACTTTTAAATCTACGATTACTAACATTACGTACCTATGTCAATACGTAGTGTCGTTTGAAAAATCAAGTTTTAAAAAATTACACATTTTTTATTCTTGATTTTTTACACAAGTGTAGATTGTTAACCATTTTTTGAATATCGAATAAAATTAAATGATTTTTGTACCGCCACCAAAAAAAGAGAAACCGGGTGGATTCACGCATATGCAAACGTATATATAACCATTTATAGTGATTGAAATTACCACAGAATCGTCCTTTAAATTTAATCCGGAGATCTGAGGTTTGATTCTCTGACACGCGCCTCTGGTTTTACAAAGTTATTGCGTTACATGATTTTATAACCACTTGCTAAAATTGCTCTTCTTCTTTATAAAAATGAATGTTTGTCTGTATGTCCTCTATAGAATCGAACACCATTCAGTTGATCGTGTGATGATCTTTACCAAAGTTGTTATTCGTGAGCTCGCGAAGGTTTCCGGTGTCCTTTTTTTGTGAAAACAAAGCAACGCGCGCATGGTATAGCTAGTATAAAATAAAACATCAGGACATCTACACGTCTGAGAATTATTGTTTTTTATGTCTTGAACTCTACAAATCCGCTCTTGGATTTCCTTGTGGGTGGTGGATTTCTTCTTACTTATAAATTGCCCGACAGAGAGGCGATAACGATTTAATATGAAATGAATAACAAATGACAAGAATTAATGAATGACCATGACAAGAAGTTCACCAGAAAACTACTTTTCAAGAAGGTAAAGGGAGTATAGGTCCACCGGAGAGGTGGAGAATTATTCGCTCGTCGTAGTTCACTTTTATTTGAGGCAACCATCTTAGTCCATGTGAGGAGCAACACATTTGTTATTAAATTCAGATAATATCGTAGTTCTATATGAAAATGCTTACAAATGTTCATGGGCGGCATAGACTTCTTACAAACTAGAACTGTATACTCGTTTGTTATTTCTTAAGATAGTTTTTGTTTAAAGAAAGAGGTAGCAAACGAGCATGCAGTCCACCTGATGTCAAGTAGTTACTGCCATTGTGCACTGCACTATATAAAAAACCACAAATAATACATTTCACCAATAAATTCCAAGGAGAAAACACGCCTCTATCTCCTGTACACGTGACTTACCTACAGCAAAATATGCAATTAATAGGATCATTGACCTTTCCTTACAAAGTTGTCTTATGATTTACACGTGATAACAAACTTGCCGCTTCTTTATTCAATGCATTACAGCGATAAGATATTTGCGTCAGAATTAATCTGTCATTGATTTATCAAATATGCAAGAAGATAGTCAAGAATAGCTTAAGGATCATTCACGTTACGACGGTCGCACGGACGGTTGTCGCACACGAACTACGATCGTGTGCGACAAGTTTGATCGTGAATGGCTTGGTCCTAAAGCGGGCTGTACGACCAAGGTCATGTCGCAGGTCCGTTGAAGCATTCATCGACCGTAGTTCGTGCGACAGTCCGTGCGACCGTTGTAACGTGAATGCTCACCTTTATCTGTCGTCGATGACGAAGCTCGTGCTCGTGCTCAATAATAATTCCTTTGGAATACTATCCGCGAGAACCTTATTTGATTTCGCTCCAAAGTGTATTGATTTTGTTCTAGAAACCTATATGGTTCAAGAATAATTGCGTACAATATTTCTTTAAACCCATTATTGTCCCACTACTGGGCACGAGTCTTCACTCGGAATGAGAGAGTTTTAGGCCATAGTCCACCGCGCCGGCCAAGCACGAATTGGTTGACTTCACACACCTCCGACAACTATTTTTCAAGAACTCTCGGGTGTGCAGGTTTCCTCACGATGTTTTCCTTCACAGAAAAGCAGTGATAATAAATTTCTAATACGCTCATAAATCAGTGGTGCGTGCCTGGGTTTGAACTTCGGACCTCCCGATATAGAAGGCAAGTTTCAACCATTAGGCTATCACTGCTCTAACTAATAGCTCTTAAAAATTACTTCCTAGTATTAAATTAAACCTTTAACTTAACTGTAAATACGCAGTGTAGCAAAGTGGTGTTGCAAAGAAAACTTATTCCTTCCAGTTGTCACTATACCAAACCACAACATTCCAACATTGTTTTCTGGCTGACTGCAAAGAAATAGTCTAAAATAACTTAGACTTATGTTCCTCATTGTAACAAGTGGAGCAAAAATATCACATTTTTGCTTTTACTCTCAGGTGATATGCAAGATCGCAAATAAAATTACATAGACTTGTCGGAAAGATGCGAGTTGTAATACTGTGTCACATAGTGCTGCTATTAGCAGAGAAATAAGTACAAAACGTCGTAATTAGGGATTGCAATCCGAAAAACCGGATCCGGTAATCCGGCGGATCCGGCACAAATTTACACAAACCGGATCCGGTACCAATTCATCACCGGATCCGGACCTCCACCGGATCCGGTGATTGTATATTTTGACAAAGATTTCACATCACAAAAATAATTACCGTTAGAAATCGATCCTTTATTTACACTGTTTTAACCGTTCGATTAATCCAGCCGGATTGAAAATGAGGCCGGAATGCAATCCCTAGTCGTAATTATTCATTTTAAAAAATAGCCCCACGTACGATATCATTTTTAATAAGAGTGGATTAGGTTATTCCCATGGTTTCACCCGGTTCGAATACGTCTACCACGATAATGAGTATTCTGTATGGATGATGCTAAACTATAGGTATGTGTGCTAAATTTCTGTGTGAACTGACCGGTAGTTTTAAAAGAGTAACTATCACCCATACATTCCGCACAAACTTTCGCATTTATAAAAATAAAAAGATTACACATGTCCTCAGGGGACAGTGATTTATTTGCAGAAATACTGTATTCTTTGGCAGACACTTATGTATATTACACGAGAATACAGACGCTCAAACACAACAGACAACACAATAGAAGAATCAGCAATATTAATATAATACTAAAATATAACTACATATTAATTAACAATTATTACACATCTATACATATAAAATAGGTAAATAATAAGTATAAGGAAATATATAATAAGCAATTCACGACGATCGCAGTTCATATATGTGCTAAGTTGCACGGTACTTCTGGAATTTAGTTAGAATAGGTACAACAAAGTTCCCCCGAAGAAATGCGGAATTCAATAAAAGGCCGCGTGAAGGCTTTCTATTCCGCAAAGTGAGAATTACACGTTCCTAAAAATACAACAACGTGTAAAACGCGGCAGCTACTCCAACTTTTCTTTGGAAAAAAGTAAATTACATACAACCGGAGAGGCACAAACAAAAACACCAAACATGTCATTATTAGAACTAACCGCTACACATTTTTGGATAACTAAGAATTTGGCCTAATTGATATTTGTTTTGTATCCCTAAACGCTTCCCGTTTTTTTGTTCTTGAGGGGGAAACCTTCAAAAAGTACCCGACGCCGTGGGAGCGACGCAGGGTTATGTGGGATTTTTACCGCACTAAAACCCCCTCAGTGGCCGTCCTCGGCGCTATAAAGAGGACTCCGGGAACTCGGTCCGACCGCAACCGGAATACTCTGAGCGCGTTGCCCCATCGGGTTCCTCCCTGATGGGTGGCTGGGCCCACCGCTCCGTCTAGTCTTTACGACGGTATGCGACCACATATATCGCCGTCCTTCCCGGGATCGCTTGACCGAACGGTTCGAGCTCCCACTCTAGCCGCCTGCAACCCCGGAAGCCCCTTTTAGTCGCCTCTTACGATAGGCAGGGGATGCCGTAGCCCTATTCTGATCCCGAAACTACAGGGACGCCTAAACGCTTCCCTAGCGCAAAGTTACATCAATATTTCTTATGCTTATTCTTAATTTTATATTACAGAAGTAACCAACTGCTTTTATATACTTACCATAAATTATCGCTATCCCCCAGGGTTGACTGGCAGAGAGTGCCATTAGGCATTAAGTTTACACTTGTAACCCGTAGCCTAAGGTATTTCAAAACTTTAAATAAATAAAAGTAGCATAATACTTTACAGATAGTAAGAGGTAAGTATATGTTGCCTATATCTACCAACATATAATCAAACACTGACAAGATTTAGTATCTGAGGTCGCCCACAGATACGATGCTACCCCTGAGGATTGATTTAGATTGTCTCCCTTACCGCACAGAATATAATTGTTTGTCTCATGAAAACCGAGAGGACTGATACTGATCATAACCAATATGTTACCACATAGACAAAATACCCCGCCATCTAAAAATATTACACATAGATCGGTATTGATCGTCTATATACGAGTATATGAAAGAATGTAGGCACACTTTTATATGTGGCGACCATCTTAGTCCTCGGGAGTTGCAACGTATCTGTGATTGACTTCAGATAGAACCCATATTCCATGTGAAGTTGCTTACAGATGTTCATGTACAACAGTGACCACTTACCATCAGGTGGTCTACCTGCTCGTTTGTTATTTCAATCTTATAAAAAAATGTAAAAGCATTTACTTTCGATCTAAAACAAAGGTTATTTAATTATGTCTGACGGCTGAATACGTGAATGCTAGATTATTAGAATAAACTTCAACTGTACATCCACCAATTCGCACTTGGCCAGCGCGGTGGAGTGGTAGACTAAGGTCTAAAACCTCTCTCATTCTGAGAGAAGACCCGTGCCAAGCAGTGGGACAATAATGGGTTGACGACACTATACATAGAAAAAGTAAAGTTTCAATAAATCTATTTCTACCGCATAGCCGCTACACTGTGAGTGACATCTAATGAAATGAAGGTTTTCTACTGAAAACCTTCATTTTCATACAAATTATTCCTACACGTGAGTCCGTATAAATTAAATTTCAGAAATAGCAGTAAAGGTCCGTGATACCCACATTTCCTGTCAAGCACAGCTCCCGCAAAAACCGAAATGCAAATTTATCGTAAATTGGGGAATTCTATAAAAAAGGTCGCATCGCTAACTCTGGAATGGATCAAACAGTGAAAGAAAACGCCGGAAAAACTCGGCTAACTCAAATTAAATAGTAGATTCGTGGATATCTGATGACAGTGGGAATACATCAGCGGTCGCGAATTGGACGAAAAGGGATTGCCCTCGTTTATCGTTTTTGGATCGCACCAAAATCAATTACTGAATAGCAAAAATATATTTAAGTTCAGTGAATAAATTTTTACTTTAGTCTTATTTCATGAATCAGTAAACGTGAAGTGCGTCTAAGAATACGCGATTATTATGTTAACTCAAAATGTTGATGTCCATGGTCTAAATATGGCATTGTCAATAGTTGAATGAAATATGCTTCAAAAATGCTTCAAAAATACATTATTTATACATTGTACCGTGTTGTACCAGTATATTTATGTAATTCGATGAGTTGGGACATGTGGTGGTACACCCCATGCACCCTCTGTCCCTCCCTCGAACTCACATCTGAAAGTAAATCACAATTTGATAGCGACCTCCGGCGAGGCGTCGAAACATAGCGCCATATTAAAATAGAGGACAAAATGTGTGTGTATTGAAATTGCATTATATATATTTCTTTTCATAGGATAACTTTAATAAAACGTGTATAGAAAAAGATTTTAACTTGATTCTTTTATTTACGTCCCTAAAATGTGAACGATCGAAAATTTTATTCAGATGCTAATTTAATGAATGTATATAGATTTTATATTTATAAACACAATTTAAACATCTTTTTGAAATCTTAACCTAGCTGACAATGCAATATTTGTTCATAATGAGTAGCGTATTGTGAGGTTTAGGGTTCAAGGTATTTATACAATTGTGTATATTTCGTAACTCAACAAAATTAAAACAGATTTTTTTATTTTGTTTCTTGTGTGGTTTCTGGATATAATTATACCTTAATTCCATTAAGATAACATGTTTCATTTTAATAACAACAGTGTTAAGCGCTTAAGTGTGTGGTTCTGAGGGGGACATATTATATGCTAATAAAATAAAATAAAAAAAAACATACTTATTCGAGCTATTCAGCTAGATCCTCTAGAGTAGCAATGTATCAGTCGCTAACCTTAGTTAAGCCTGCTTTTATCTGGGGGCTTTTATCTGCTTTTATTACATATTTTCAATGGGGATGGTGGCCACTTATAGTAAAGTGGAATGTATGCTTGTTTGCTTTTCCAATGTTACACAAAAAAAGATTTACACGAGAAAAAAATTAGGCATAGAAAAACTAAAGGAAAGTCGTCAACTTCTTATGAGATGCTCTGTCATCATTTCATCATATACGTATTAAAATAGGTTATTTAGCAAGTATAATAAGCCTACACGACATAAATCCTTGACCTTCCACGCCGGGTAGGTGGCCAGACGCCCAGCCACTGGCGCCCTGCTGACGAATAAATACCGATTAACGTATATTGGTGTCTATTAAATTCACAATCGAGATGCTTTTATGGCTTCTTACGGCGTACCTATTGTAAGTTTTTTTTAATATGAATAAAATATAAAAAAATATTTACGTCCAGTGTTTTCCAGGTAATTTACTCATAATTATGTACTTATACGAGTTGGATAAATGGTGTAAAACTAAATTTGAGTCAAGATTAACAAATAATGCTAAAATACAAAATAATATAATCCAGCGTTATAGATTGCATATCTTTTTCTTCTCCAGAGGGGGAAACCTTTAAAAGGTACCCGACTAGGAAGCGACGAAGGGTTATGTGGTATTTTTACCACACTGAATGGTGGCCTTCCTCAGAGCTACAAAGAGGTCTCCGGAATGCTCTGAAAACGTTGCCCCATCGGCATCGGGCTCCTTCCGGGTGAGTGGCTGGGCCTCCGTCTGGTCTTTACGACGGTATGCGACCATACGCCTCACCAAACGGTTCGAGGTCCCACTCTACCGTCCGCAAACCCAGAAGCCCCTTTTAGTTGCCACTTACGGCAAGCAGGAAATACCGTAGCCCTATTCTGATCCCGGAACTACAGGGACGAATAAACTTCAATATGATATAGCTGTGATATTTTGAGTCATCTACTCGTATTAAATTGAAGTCTTTTGCTATAACATATTAGTTTAAATAAATATCTGCTGTATAACATTTATTCACTTAACATAAATCCGATTGCACTTAAATTATACAATATACGCAGGAAGTGACGTTAAGTCGTTTCCACTTCGAATTGACATTGTTTATGAAATGGTGTACAACTATACAAACAGGTTTTATTAGAATAGTATACATAATGTTGTTGTGTAGATGGACTACCAAAACGAATCTCACGAATAATACGTAAAGCAAAAACTTGTGGTGCATTTTTAAGTAATATACCACGAACGGATTATTACGAAATTTTGCACGGTTATAGTGGACGTAGAGAAGAAGGGCAGAATGTTAATATTTTTTTCAAATAATGCATATAACATACATAAAATCAACTAAAAACACATTACACACACTACCGTGCATTTGTCGCTTTTAAACGAAATAGAACATTCAACGTCTTACTATGAAAACACATAACGTCAAAGATGACAGATGTCTTTGTCAAAATACCGCTTTTGCTTTTAAATGAGGCTTAGTTAATTAACCACTTTTTATGTTTAACGGGCGCGTTCAAAATTACTTGGAAATTATTACATTTTATTTGAATTTGAGAAATATTCGTACTACTTTGGACAGTATGAAGTTTAGTTTTTTAATTTAAATTACGGTCGAATGTCAACCGATGCGACGGGTGACTAGTTAGGATAATTCTGCTTAAAACTGTAAATGAGACATTCATTTACAGTACTGATTAAAAATTCGTTATTTAAACAAGCAAACTCAAACCAAAGTAATTAACGTCTAGTAGTATATACTAGATGTGGTGATGAAAAGTGTTATCCATGACTCATTACCATTGAATAAAAGTACGTTGCTCTCAAATATTTACTATTTAATGTCAAACGTAAAATCATCCCTGATGGTGATAGTGTGATGCAGTACGAATGACTGTATATAAATAATTTGACAGTGTTTCTTTAGCTTTATATATATTTTAATGACGACTTGCCATACAATCGAAATCAGAACATAAAAAGAACGAGTATCGAAGATATTCAACTGTAGATCAAACTAGACGGAAAATGTCCTCCATATGGTCTTACCAATTCGTAATAAGGCTTTTTGCCAAATAAACCAACGGCTAATCAAGCCCAGGTGGTATTAGTGTATATTCGAATATTTTTACTATATATGTATATTTTCCGTTTTTCGACTTTAGCGGTGAATTAGAAATTTTTATTTCCGTTGTGTGATGTTATATTGTACAAAATCGCAATAAACCGCTACACTTAGTTCTTTTTTTAATCATATGAATTTGAACATATGTTATACATATAAAACAAGTTTAACTTTTTGTCGGTCTGTCTGCCTCTCTTTATTTTTTCGGACTAAATTTTACAATCAGTCACGTAAAATAACATAACGTCGGCCCGTGAAGGCTGTCCTTGACCCAGCTACTGATCGGTATGCGACCAGTAAGACAATATTAGCAAAATAACTGTCTGGAATACTAAATACGTGTATAATATTATCAACATAAAGTGTAATACCCCGTACTCATATTCGTACTTGTTTACGATGATTTCACAGTGTGGTACATTGATTCACAGTACCTATGCTAGCTTTATATTTGATATATACAATGGTGTAAAAACAAATTTATAAGAACCTGGATGCCGTATGCTTATATGTAGCCGTTGTCGTTCTTTGCCCTTGATAGAATTATAAATATGGGATAAACCATTCATTTGATTAAAAGTGTTGATGAATCTTTTTAACTGTTAAATTTCCATTAAAAAAATATTTTCGTTTTCGTTTTCATATATTTTTGTTATCGATTTCGGCTTTTTCCTCGTCATATTAGATAGTGCCTACTGTTATACATTACGTATATCTATGTGTTATTTCCTTCACGTTGCATTTGTTAACACTGACCAGAACAAAATATACTTTGAATTTTAACTTATTATCAACTTCACTCACCGATTTACCTTCTCAGGCAATACGCGGGAAGCTTAGCTCTCATAATATTTCACTATAGCGAACCAGCTATTCTTTTCATCTTGCTGGCATTTTACCAAGCGACTTTTTATTCAACTATGTACAAAGGCGTAGTAAAATTGGTAGGGAGAGCAATCAATGCTCCACAGAAGAAAGATCTCAGAGTTCTTTTTATTTTCCATCTATAGACAGACGGTTTTTAAAGATCGTCGATATTGAATATTGAAAGGAGAATTAAAATAACGTTTGGTATTTTCAGCTCAGAGGTAATGCTCGGCCTATAAGATACAATAACTTTACCCAATTTTAGTTCCGATGGAGATTTTGCTTAACATTTTTTTACCCGATTGCGTTAGAGGGAGGGTAGAGTTTTTCGGCCGTATGTATGTATGAATGAGAGAGTTTTAGGCCATAGTCCACCGTGCTGGCCAAGTGCGAATTGGACTTCACACACCTCTGAGAACTTTTTTTTAAAGAACTCTCGGGTGTGTAGGTTTCCTCACGATATTTTGCTTCACCGAAAAGCAGTGATAGTTAATTTCTAATACGCACATAAATTAGCAGTGCGTGCCTGGGTTTCAACCCCGGACCTCCCGGTTGAGAGGGCAAGTTTTAACCATTAGGCTATCACTGCTCTATTCTATAAACTCTCTCATTCCGAGAGAAGACCCGTGCCCAACAGTGGGACAATAATGGGTTGTCGAAAGATGTATGAATGTAAGTGTGTATGTTTGTATCTTTGGCCCACTCTAGGGCCCAAATGGCATAACGGATTGTAACATTAGACGTATCATTGAATTCGAAGTTTGAATATGTCACATATACTATGTATTTTTTTAAATATTTCGCCTGTGATCAAAGAAAAAGGGGAGGGAAGGGACGTTTTTTTTTTTTTATTATCATCGTCCCTGTAGCCTCGGGGTCAGAATAGGGCTACGGTATCCCCTGCCTGTCGTAAGAGGCGACTAAAAGGGGCTTCCGGGGTTGCAGACGGCTAGAGTGGGAGCTCGAACCGTTCGGTCAGGCAATCCCGGGAAGGACGGCGGTATGTGTGGTCGCATACCGTCGTAAAGACTAGACGGAGCGGTGGGCCCAGCCGCCCA
This sequence comes from Spicauda simplicius, assembly GCA_949699795.1. Classification (NCBI taxonomy): domain Eukaryota; kingdom Metazoa; phylum Arthropoda; class Insecta; order Lepidoptera; family Hesperiidae; genus Spicauda; species Spicauda simplicius. The sequence goes on from OX453065.1 coordinate 11,492,083, forward strand.
TCTGGGAGGAGCCCGATGGGGCAGCGCGCTCGGAGGATTCCAGTTGAAGTCGTTTCGAGATCCCGGAGTCCTCCTTTTCAGCGCCGAGGACGGCCACCGGGGGGGTTTTAGTGCGGTAAAAATCCCACATAACCCTGCGTCGCTCCCACGGCGTCGGGTACCTTTGGAAGGTTTCCCCCTCGAAAACAAAAAAAAAAAAAATCATTACAATTTCGTTATCGAATTAAAGTTTGAGAAAAGCTAAATTACAATGTCACAATTAAAATAGTAAATTAACTCTCTATTTAAATTGCAATGTCGCACTTATATGAATAAATCAAAACAATAGGTAAATAGACAATGCTTTCTAATTGTAAAGGTGATTTAAAATTTTGTGGTTTACCTTTTTCTACTTAATTATAGCAATGCAAATTACTGCGGTGGTGTTGCTGCAAAGCATTTTCGCTTAAAGAGTGTGCTAAATGAGACATCCGAGGCATTTCAACTTAGTTTTCAGTAATAACAACGCATCTGTGCTTGACCTCAGATATGGATCTAACATTATCTTCTGTTGATTACAGATATTCACGGCTGGCAGCGACCACTTGCGATCAGATGCAGTTTATTTCATTGTGACTTGATGTGATTTCATGATCGCTTGCTATTTCTTCAATATAATTTAATACTTCATATATAAACGCGCTTAATACCATTCCTCAAACAAAATTTAACAAACCCATATTCAATTGCTTTAACAATAAATAATTTAATAAATTATACCGTCTATACGAGTAAAACGCAGAAGGAAGTCTCGTAGTTGGATTCGATTTACCCGCGAAGGTCGAAGGATCGGACGCGGCAGTAATTTAATTTATGTCCATCTAGAATATTATTTCAGAAAGGAACGCCCTTTAGAAACTTTATTCAACAATATTTAAAATATTTTTAGCATCTCACATCTTACTTATTAAATGTAATTGAGAATGTTTGTTTTTTTATTATCTGATTAAAGGGGCAAACTAGCATGCAGTCCATCTGATAGTAAGTGGTCACTGCCGCCCATGGAAATCTGTAAGCAAATTCAAATAGAACGTGGGTTCTATCTGAAGTCAATCACAGATGCGTTGCCACTCCTGAGGACTATGATGGTCGCCTCAAATATAAGTGCCGGCAATAACACCCTTCCATCGAAACGCAAGATATGATTCACGCTAGAAATAGGTGTGGCGGTGGTACTTCCCTGGTCGAACTACACTGGTTCTACCACCTGCAAAAGTTATGTTGTGTGTTTGTTACTCTTTCACGCAAAAACTAGCAGTGGGAGTTCGCTGAAGTACACACATACTTTATCACCAAGATTAACATGTAGAATACCGATTACCGCTTACCAGTCTACCAGTGACTGAAGCGGGCGAAGCAGCGGGAATAGCCTAGTATTAAATTAAAAAAGAAGTTGATAGAAATTGTGAGCGCTGAAACCGCCTTTAATATTTTATCTTATCTTGGACGTTATCGTGATAGTCTAATTCTATAAATTGTATCGTATTTTCTATTATTTTACTCATACCTCTTCCAACTTGTGTGTGTTGTGTAGTTTACTCTATGTCATGTTTATTATTATTTCTACAAAATAATGACGATGTATTGCATGCAGTCGTCACTCATAATTGTAATACCACTTATTTATGTATCTTCGTCCTCCAATTAATTCTTTGTATGTATTAGTGCTTCGTATGTTAGTGACCTATTATAAATAAATAAATAAATAAACTTGAGAGACCCATAATTATACATAAGGATTACTACTTACTCTATTCATCTCCTATAGGTATTCCAAAGACTACATATACATATATGTATCTGACACATATATGTATCGTTCTGAGCGTAATAAGTGTTCATAAAAATTTATAAACGTAAGTTGCCGAAGAAGTTCTTTCCTATTCGACGGGAATCTTCAATACACGTCTGTGTAACAATTAATATATTTTATGGTAATATTATTGTCACACAGTTCAATACAACACTAAATAGGTAAGTACCTTATCCCCACAAATCTCTGACGTCATTACCTAAGAAGCAATGACTTCGCATTCGTGTTGATCGTAAACATATTTGTCAAAACATAAACCTTTCCGCCGTTCCATGTTACGAATAACAGAATCTATAAACATGAACACTTTTATGTCCATATTATTTTCTTCCCGAAAGTTAACTTTACGTATATCTGCCATCTATAAAATTTCGGGCTTATGTCGTCACCGGTATTACAGTTTTATGGTTATTTTTAAAACGGAGGTTCCGTGATAACGTGTTTTATTAATAGAAATGTTTTTTATCAATTTCAATCTTACCCGCTCTAGCGTAAGTTTCAGAAAAATATTAATTTACTTAACCACAATTAGGAGTAATTAACTTGCTAAACAAATAAATTAAAATAACAGAAAAGAACAATTAGGTAAGTGTATGTTTGTAGCAAATGCCGCATAAAAGCATGTGTAGTTAATACCACACTACTACTTATAATAACTAATGAGATTGATTTTAGTTTCTTCTTTCAGAAATAACAACATATGTATTTGATTGTTGACGACATAATAATATATGGCTTCATTAAAGTTATTGCGATCTTCCAGAAAGTAGAAAAATTATGAACCAAAATTAAGTAATTAATAATATCATACAAACGGCATATAAATAAAATACTATAAAGTATGTACAAGAACAAACCAAAATAACATCCAAAATACAGTCTTCAGCAAACAACACGATAATATAATTACATTTTTAAACAAACACGTGTGTCATGAAAACTGCGGTTACCGGCGTGTCGCGCTGCCGTGGTAATCGTACAATATTATTTCATGATGTTTATCTTTGCCGTTCATTTGTATCATTACATATATGTACTCGTATATTATATTCTGCGGCTACATAGAGATATAGTTAGGTTTTTCGAATGAGGCAGTTGCCTGCAAAGAGAACAAACAAAGTATCAAAACAATGGTATACAACTATTTATCTCGTCAACCTATTATTGTCCCACTGCTGGGCACAGGTCTTCTCACAGAATGAGAGAGTTTAGGCCATAGTCCAAAGCACTGGCCAAGTGCGAATTGGTGTTCTTCACACACCTCCGAGATCTTTTTTTTTTAAAGGACTCTCGGGTGTGTAGGCTTCCTCACGATGTTTTCCTTCACCGAAAAGCAGTGATAATTAATTTTTAATACGCACATAATTTTAGAAAAATCATTGGCGCGTGCCTGGGTTTAAACCTTTCGATCGAGAATGCAAGTTTCAACCATTAGCTATCACTGCTATACAACTGATAACAAAATATAATTCTAAGATGAAATATTATCAGCTCTATAGAAAAAGTTAAGTAATTTACTAGCCTTAGAAATTATTTAATGACTTTATTACATGTTGCAAAAATTGTTGTTTGTTACTTAAATTTTAAAATAACGTGATCGTAATCATAACATAATCGTAAAGGTGGTAGAACCGGTGTAGTTCGACCGGGGAAGTACCGTCACCACACCTATTTCTAACGTGAAGCATTTCTTACGTTTCGATGAGAGGGTGTAGTTGCCGGCACACTTTTATATGAGGCGACCATCCTAGTCATCGGGAGTAGTATCGCATCTGTGATTGACTTGAAATAGAATCTATGTTATATGTAAAGTTGCTTAGAAATGTCTATGGGCGGCGGTGACCACTTATCATCAGGTGGACTGCATGCTCGTATGCTACTTCATTATTATAAAAATAATCGTAAAATAAAGTACCTACATAAAACAGAACTTCTATTACGAGTTCTCTTGTAGATATTAATGCCGCTAGTATCTAATACTTCTGTAAATAACAAACACAGTACCTAGTCTGTAACTAAAATCCCCAAGTTGTGTAGTATTCAATATTTTACGTATAAAACAAACATTGTCATTAAGAGCGGTTAATTGTAGCGAGTTGCGATGCTGCAAAATAATAATTTTCCGCAAATTATCTCTAGCAGATAATTTAATCAGATACGTATTAATTTCATTACACGTGCTTTGCACACACGATATCAGCGAAGTATATAATATGTTATTCAAATAATATACCAAATGTTAATTATTCTTGTTTTAATAGACCCTATAAGTCAACAGAACGATAAAATATATTTCCATCATCAAGAATCGTAGGTATATTATATCAATCAATATCTCAACTTTCTTCTTCTAGATGTTTCTTTCTAGTAATTTACCGGTCATTTTCATAATTTGGTAGCTGTCATAAAAATGACCTAATATGTTATAGATGTTCTCAAAGAAAAAAGCCGAAAAATTGTTAACTTTAAAAACGCGTAGGTAATAAGAATATTTTTTAAAGCGATCTTTGTTTTCCAAGTGGCCTAATTAAATGATTATCAATTACGAGTATGAGCATCAGGTAAATAACTTGCTTTATCGAAGGCATTGAAAGTAATTCTTCTTGTCGCATTTAATTTCAAGAGGTGTATCACATCTACGATTGGTTTAAAATGCCCACATCACATATGGTTTACATCTCCGTTTCGTGTAATAACAAAGACAAACTAACAATGGAGAAACAACTTCAACATAAGATATAACTCGAGTGCTTCAGTTCCAACAAGTCTGCAGACGCCACTACAACCCATATACAATCGTATGTGAACCACATTATACATACAATAATAGCAGAGATCTCGTTAGCTGGCCACATACGAGACACGTATATAATACGCTGTATACGCGACTCGCAATTTCATATCTACTTTTATTATATTTTGTTTATTTTACTGCTGGCGTATTTCGTATTCAGTATAAAGCTTAGTGCTTTGGTATAAGGATACGATAAAGTACAGATACATAGATACATTCGCGGAGTTACGCAGTTTTAAAGGCTAGCTAAACGAGAACTCAATTCTATTTAGGACGGCAGGCACTAATCCTATCTGAAGTCGATCAAAGATAGCTAATCCTGCTACTGTGTTAGCCCTAAGAGCTGAATTGAAATAACTCGTATAAAGGAAATAAATGAAAAAAGGAGCTATCCGTAACGTCATTTTGTTTTTTTATTTATCGCACCATTTCATTTGATACCTACACAGGATGACGGGTAGGATCCATGACGGGTAGAGTAAGCGGACTCATACACCATGTTATAGACCATCCTTGTAATATACCTTATTTCGGCAAATAAATGATATTGTATTGTATTGTATTGTAATATATAATTAATTCACCATCTTGGGGTACCCACCATAATGAATTTAAAATGAAATAACTAAGTTAAACGGACCTAAACATCAAACAATACTTCTATGCAGTTTAGCCCAATCGATTAAGCTCAGTTGGATTATGAGTCAGTTAAAAGATTTGACCCTCATGTTCTATCCAAACAAGAAGACAAGTTTACTAGAAGCTTATAATATATCTACAAAAAAGACGATCAAGTAAACTGGATATAAATACAAAAAGTTGTATCAAAGAGTCGAGTAATCTACAAAGAGTTCTAGCTTCAATTATATATACTTACAATCGAATGCCTTATATAGATTATGAAATGCTGAGATCAAAATCCGTGGGCAGATACGCCCTCCACCCTGCATTCGCCCACGCGTTGCAAAGGTTAAGGGGAAACGATCATGCGCAATGGAAACCATTGCAACGCAACAAGTTTCCATTTTGAACTATAATTTCTAGTAATAATACTTTAAATTTGTCCTATCTTTGAACAAAAAATAACATTAAAAAATTTTTGATGGCTTCTGCAGCGATGTCGTCATAACTTCGCATCTCATAAATATCTTTATTTAGGTTCTAAGCTATTATTTTTTTAGAGCTCAGCTTTTTCCGCGATACTTTATACTTGTCTATTACATGTGTAAAGCCAAAAGAACCACTAACAAGTGTCCATACGAAACAAAGGACTGCCTATTAAACTTTCTCTAAAATTAACGTTATGTACAAAAAAGTATAACGATGCCATAGAAAATGTAATGAAAATCACAATATAATGTAAATTTCTGTTATATATTATAAATAATCTTCGTTGAATAATTAATTAAACAAAATATATCTGTATATTCTGACATTAACAATGACAATTTACTACTAAAATGAAGATATTTTATGAAAGCACAACCTTAAGAGCGGTAAACAACATAGCCTTGAAAGCTGACGTACTTTATTATAATGCCATCTATGCACATATCACCGTCTGAAACGCATACATATACTTACATCTACTTTCCCATAATGCTTTCAATGATACCCACGCAATACAAAGGTTAAGGACAAATCTGTGCTTCCATACAAAGCGGTCCTGTTCAGTTTTAATTAATATAATTGACACGTTATCATCTCTCCACAGAGTTTATGCATCGTTTAACATATTGAACTTTGTATAAATTCTCAATTAAATGAAATCTCAGTTGTAAACCGTAATTTAACTTTTTACGACGCGTTCAGACAATATATAATAGAATTTTGCCTGTGTGCATGTTATATAAATGATGATAGAACATTACAATTTACATGATGCGTTGAGTTTGAAGGTGGTAGAACCAGTGTAGTTCGACCGGGGAAGTACCACCGCCACATCTATTTCTAGCTTGAAGCAGTTCTCGCTTTTCGATAGAAAGGTGTGGTTGCAGGCACACTTTCACATGAGGCGACCATCATAGTCCTCGGGAGTAGCAACGCATCAGTGATTGACTTCAGATGGAACCCATGTTCTGTATGAAGTTGATTACAGAAGTCATTCTTATTGGAAATTAATGATCACTTAACTTAATGAAATCTACATATTTATTGGGGTGTCTTATAGAATGTTCTCCACGCAAGGGCGTATATAGAGGGGAAGGTATAACATACCGGACCACTCTAATGGCATGGACGAGAAAATACAAAACCTTCAGGCAAGCATATCTTTTTTTCGTCGATGAGTGATGTAACGGAGGTTATTATTGGACATCAGCGAATGCAAATGTGAACGATGATTTTTTTTCAGTCCTTGGTGTAGGGTGCCGCAGGATATATATTTGCCTACCTTTTTTTGGTCGACAAAAATTCCAATTATATAGATTTGGCAACCTTTTTGCAAAGCACTGCAATTCAATATTCGCAAAAGATTTGCGATTATTGAATTACACTCCCATCCCCATCAACCCATTATTGGCCCACTGCTGGGCACGGGTCTTCTCTCAGAATGAGAGAGTTTAGGCCATAGTCCACCGCGCTGGCCAAGTGCGAATTGGTGGAATTACACTCAATATTAGCAAATTCTTGCGAATGCGAATATGTAAAAACATGCGAATATTCGCCAATGCAAATGCAAATATTCGTTACATCACTGAAATATAAGGTCAAAAAAATCCGACTATTGCCGACCATATTTATCGCCAACCTCGATTATGTCACTGTTTTTGGATCTTCTCATCGGAAATCAATTGCTATACCAATGTCTTCAAGCTATGTGAATTTATCAACTAGATTCGGTCAATGTATTACACTAAAGGATAAATCAATAATAGAATATTGATTAACATCGTAGATAATATATCTAGTATCATAAGCCCACATCTACGTCCACAATCAATCAATAACAAAGACCGTCCCAATCCCATAATCGATAGACCTAAAAGCATACAAATTACTATTTTACTGACAATTAAATGCATCTGCTAATAAACCTTTCACAAACTAGCAAGTAAATCATGGTATTTAATGTATTTCATAAATTTCCTGACCGTTATTCAATGTTCGGTTAAATTAACATAATGAGTATCGACAACAACGGGTAATTACGAACGGAAATACCACAGAGACCGCTGAAGAGAGCCCACTAATTGTGGAATCAAATAGCAGTAACGGTGTATCAATAAAAACTATAACAGATTTCTTCTTGGATTCTTGCACGTTGTTTCTAGTATAGTCTAAGTTGTAGCATGAAAAGAGTAATATAGAATACTTTAAAACATAGCAGATAGAATACTTTAAAAGGTAAACATATTAAACTTGTGTCCTTTAAGTGTTATATATATAGAGCAGTGATAGCCTAATGGTTGGAACTAGCCCTCTAGATCGGGAGGACCGAGTTTCAAACCCAGGCACGCACCATTGATTTTTCTAAATATGTATATTTTTATATATTCGAATGAGAGTTTATCAGACCCCAAGGATATTCTTGGCCAGCGTGGTGAACTATGTCGTAAAACTCTCTCATTCCGAGAGAAGACCCTTGCCCAGCACTGGGACAATAATGGGCTGACGATGTTGGTAGTATTAGAAATTATTTATCTCTGCTTTTCAGTGAAGGAAAACATCGTTAGGAAAGGAAAGGAGACACAAATTTAATATGTTTTTTTAAAACTCTACAGGCGACCCTGTCTATTATCACTGAAGTCTCGGGGCAAGAACGGGGCTAAGGTATCATTTTCTTGTTATAATAGGCGAATAAAAAAGGCTAGCGGGTTAGCTAGCTGTAAGAATGGAAGCTCGAATCAATCAGCCACGTTTCCCTATCAAGAACAGTTAGCCGTTTATCGTTATAAACACCAGACCAGGTGATGCGCTCAGACGTCCACCTGGGTGGAAACCAAAAGGGCAATATGCTCACAGGACTTTTCTTCCTTTGGAAATCCTATAGGCTTGTTAAAAATCCCACACAACCCCTCAAAACCACTAAAGGCGAACGGTAAGGTGGGTTGACTCGATAACTCCAATGCAAAAATACTCGAGTGATACATTTTCTCAATCGAGTACGAGTTTGACAAATTTACTCGAGTGACTCGAGTAAAAAACACGGCTCGAGTCGATATGGTGATGGAGTTAACTTGCTGTGGCATAAATATAGGTATCCCACCCACGGTTCAGATTCTTCAGACTGCAAGCTGATTGATCGTGTCACTGACAAGTGTGTCATACGATTAGACCAAATTGGCTTTACAAGTAAGATCATTAGGATTAAAATAGATAAGAAGTAAGATTTATTTCCGATACGACATTAAGAAATGTCATGTCAGAAATAAATCCTAATTAGGTTCCGTTTGTTATATTGTATTGTTACTATAACATAAGATTTAGTTTAAAATTGTGTTAGGGAAGAGTAAGATGAGGTATATATGTGATTCCTGAAGTCAAATTCAACAAATTGCTTTACATGCTACATAAAAGTATTTTATTACAAGAATTGGTACAGAAGCTCCTTCATATAAAATATCGGTTGGATGGAGCCACAAATCGATTGTTCCGTGATTCAAATGCCATCTCATAATTGTCTACGTTAGGATATTCTGATACCAGAAACGGAAATAAAATCATCGATGGAGTTGACATCGCAATTTATCCTAAATTCATAAAGTATTTTCTAATATTGAGCATGAGACAAGACACGCGTTGTTAATGTAGTGCTTATTCATTTTCATTTCATTTTTTTTAGTTACTGTTGGCCTATTGGCTTTTACAGCTTCACCGGGTTTTTTTATGGCGAGCTTGAGGCTCTAGCCCGGACAGTGAGACTGTGGGCTGGAAGGGAGGGATGGCATTGGTCCCCGTTGCCGGGTTCCTCGACCTTCCTCCTTCGCTAGAGGAAGGGACGGTTGCGGACCCAGCTGTTGCCGGAGTCCTGGCCTTCCGCCTCTGGTTAAACGGGGATTGCTGCTGACCCCAGAGCTATTCCTATTGTAGAATACGGCTTTAATATCAGTCTAATACACAGAGGGTTTAATCTCCGATTAAGTAGGTCTAAATTTTAAATTCGGATTTCTGATGTTAGTCATATTGTTCATGTATCTATAGCATTCATTATAGGGGTAATTCTGGTTTAAGAATATTATTGTGAAAAGCGAAGTTACTAAAAATAGAGTCTCAAGTATAACCACTAACTAAATCTTGCTGATAGATAAGGTGGGGGGAGGCGAACACAAGATACATTATTGTCTCTTGTATTTTATCCCTTAGCGTCAGATCATGTCGACGACAGTTGCCAACGGTCCCCGAAGGAAAATAATAACTATACCTATAACTAAAAAAAAGTATGTCTGAGGCAAACAAAGATATTTATTTATTTTATTTATGTGATTGAAGTAGCAAACGAGCACACAGTCCACCTAATGGTAAGTGGTCACTGCCGCCCATGGACATCTGTAAGCAACTTCAAATAGAACGTGGGTTCTAGCTGAAGTCAATCACAGATGCGTTGCTACTCTCGAGGACTATGATGGTCGCCTCATATAAAAGTGTGCCGGCAACCACACCCTTCCATCGAAATGCAAGAAATGCTTCACGCTAGAACTAAGTGTGGCGGTGGTATTTTCCCGGTCGAACTACACTTGTTCTACCCTGGTTCTATTTACTAAAATCAAATATAGATGATGATCATATTTGATACCTTCGATACACGGTCGCAATCCTAGCAGACTTGCACATGCATGCACATGCAGAAGTCGCAAAACTATGGAAATTGCAATAACGGCTATTGGGGATCGCCTATATATAGCGGGTATAAATAGCGTTATTAAAATCCTATCGCGGCCGGCTGTTGAACCGCGAGGCGCCTCGAGGTGCGCCTGCGATGATTGTCACAATCATACTACTTGATTAATCGCTTATTTTGACATTCTCCCTTTAACGTAATAATAATAATCTTAGCATATCTAGTGGTGCCCCTCTCCACCTCTTATATCTATATATTAATACGTGAAGCAAAAACTTGTGATTCGTTTTTAAGATACTTGCCACAGACGGAGGAGTATGAAATTACGCAAGGTTATAGTTGACATAGAGAAGGATTGCGCAATGTATATATATATTTTAATTGCATAAACCATACCTAAAATCAACGAAAAACTCATAACACATACTACCTTGCAATTAATATCCTAAAACTAAAACAGATATCTTCAGTCATAATTTCAGAACGAATATCTCTGAGTAATTTACGCCATGACACCCTATGTTACTCTCCAAAAAAGACTAAAAAAATGTCTTTGGCGATGGCCCAAAGCCGGCACACACTGACAACTCTATCATTAAATGTTTATCAGCATTAAATATTTGACTATAATAAAACCAGTACAGCGTCACACGCTAATATCGGTTTTTAACTTTTTAAAGTACAGAATTTATAACCATATTGTTTAACGACTAGATAGACAGTTGTTTTAAAACAAATAATTGGTAAAGTGGTTTTATAGTATTGTACCGTGTAAATAGGAATACAAAACTAAGATTTAAAAGTGGTTGCCGGCCCACTTTACATGAGGCGACCATCATAGTTCTCGGAAGTAGCAACGCATCTGTGATTGGCTTCAGATAGAACCCATGTTCTGTATGAAGTTGTTTCCAGATGTCCAAGAGCGGCAGTGACCACTTACCATCAGGTGGACTGAATGCTCGTAAGCTACTTCGGTCAGATAAAACAAATACTCACTTACTCTCGCAGTTCCGATCACTTTGTTCATGGTTCATGGTAATGAGTGTCATGTGTTAATACCGGTCAAAAACTATGTGTGCCAAATTGCAAAAAAACCCGCCCTGTCGTTTTTGCGTGAAAAAGTCACTACACATCACTCACAAATTCACACATGAATACCATTTGTATATTTAATGTAAATTTATTTATAACACGGAAATTCAACATGAACTTAAGTGTAATTTAAAGCGTCTTATTATTTAAGGGCAAATTTAGACGTTTCGCAATGCGATCTCGAGTGTTCTTGGAATTAATTAAGTTTAATTGCATCGTGACATCTCAAACGGATCCGGAGCTCTACTTATTACATTACTCTGAGTGACTCGATAGTTTTACGCGAATCTTGGAGATATAGGGGCGCTTGCACATTTTCTTTATACTTCTTTATTCTCGATTACTAAGACTCTACTTTCTACACCTTACAGCCAAGGGGTCATCATCACAGCCCCTTACCGAAATCTTAAGCAAGAGACTGCAATTGTAAAAGTCGTTAAGATATCGATGGTTTGTTTTTTTTTCAGAACCAGACTTTAATAATAGTAAATCCTAACTACTCAACTCAGGGCTTGCTGAGTTCACTGTTGCAATAATGTTCTCTTAAAAGAGGATATTTTTGTTTGAAGGTTTTAATCTGCTTTGAGAATTTTTAAACATATTACGGGGAAATTGAGATTTCTTTCCATTCTCCAATATTTTCTATCATTGATCAACTGATATAAAATACCCTTGTAATAAAATCCAGAGAAGCAGCTGGATTACAAGTATGAGAGGGTGCAATTATTGTCAATAAGCTCATTGCTTGTTACTGTTACTATTGCATAACTACCCGTGACTATGGCTGACACAGCGCTCACAAAACCGGTCTGCCACACTGGAAGATTCTGGGTTCAATTCCCAGCCAGGCGGTCTGCTCAAAATATGGGTTTTTATGTACTCTTCGTTATGTGTAAATTATACGTGCAACACGAGTAGGGATGTTAGTTACGAAAATGGTATTTAGTTTAGTTAATTGATATGAATGTCTAAGTGATTCATGGATTAAATTGCAAGATAATCACTACTACACACATACATATATACTCCGAAAATAGACACGATTTTTACAGTTAGTTATTCTTCAAAGTCTCAACTCCGGTGCGTGAGTCAGTTTTATATGTACAAATAAATCAAATGGAAGTATTTATCGCCTATTTCCAAATAAAGACCACCAGTTTTAAATTTTTCAGGGCTTACCTATATATTTAACTGATATCCTATATATTTTGTATTTTCCGTAACACTAAAGAATAATCTTGATAGAGATTTATATTGATTAAAGTTAACAATGACAAAAACACCACGTAAATAACATAAAACCTAGCACAAGGCTGCATTCAGACGAAGCTGGCTTGGCGCTCGTTTATAATAAGCCCTATTCTTCTATTCTAAACATAGCTTAAACATACCTCCACGTACCGAGGCGAGAGTTTATCGAGATCGAATTGTTATCGAGATTACATAGTTGCGCTAACACGGCTTTAAAATATTTATCTACCTAGATCGTATATAAATTCCATTCCCGAAGATTATATGGTAAGGTTGATTAGTGATAATGTTTGTTTCTGGCTGCACGCAAATGATAAAACAGAATGCTTCCAGCACGTTAACTTTTTACAAGTTTACTTTTAATCAAGCATTTTTCTTAAGCAATATTTCATGTTTCATTTCGTATAATTATAAAGAAATATATGATAACTAGATGACCCAGCGAACTTCATTCCGCTTAAAAGTCAAAAATCTAACACTATCAGTGTTCCACCACTATATTATGCATGTATTATACAAAAAAACCTTCCTCTTGAATCACATTATATTTAAAAAAACTGCATTTAAATCCGTAGCGTAGTTTTAAAGATCTAAGCATACATAGGGCCAGACAGCTAAAAGCGACTTTGTTTTATACTATGTAGTGACAATAGATTTGCACGTGTGTCACACAAATCCTTATCGAAAGGAATATTTGACGTAGCTTATCATTTTAATAATTTTTGTTTGCTTAACAAATGTCTTCAAATAGTAGAATAAATCTATATAATTAATAAAAAAGGAAATGGGAAATTAATAAAATAGGGAATTTTCAATCTTGGCTAACTTTTTATCAAAGGAACTAAACTAATGAAGCTCTAAGTATGCAATTTGGAAAAAGTTTACTATATTTGGTTCGAAAATTAGAGGCACTAAATATTTGTATTATTTCGTATTATCGTTTGCGTGTATGAAAATGCAGGTAACAGTTAAATAACTGTTTATTACATATTTTACAAATTCACAAAAACAAAACATGTCGTTAACCTTCACATTCCTTCATAACAATTACGATATTATGTCCCGAGATATCCATAAACATGTCCATTAGATTATGTAATCTATAAGATCCAAATAGCTTTAATGCAAAACATATGTCAAATAATATGTCAGCTGCACCTACAATTAAATGAAACGTAGAATGCTATCGTAAGATGAACAAAACAATCGCGGAAGTTCTCAACCAGTACAAACCACATGATTCTATTTGTGCCTACTTAGCAGTAGAAAAGTGGAATTATGAGCTTTGAATGCCGTTAACGGGTGCGCCAGGTATTTGCACGTGGATTCGGGGCAAAGACCTCGTCTATGGACCACACAAGACCATTAACGATTTGTTTGCTATATACATATACTTGAATGCATATCCTTTAAACACTTCTTGAAGGCGTCAATTGGGATTGAGAGGTTGTGTTGGACTTTGCAAATCCTTTTTGTCAAACAGTTATGGAATGTATATTATAAAATATTGTTGTGTTATATTGTAATGAGATGCAGTAACGTCCGCTAGTTCAAAATTATTTAAACTTTGAGATGTTTAGCAATGGAAAGTTAGATTAATGGAATTAACGTATATTTTCAAAATCTACGTGGCGGACCGGTTACCATATGGGTCTGACGCGCAATGGGTCCCTGGTTCGATTCCCGGCCTAATAGTTATTTGAATGTTGAGTTTAGATTCATGGTCTGGGTCTAAGTATGCGTTCGTCTTATGTGTGTCCATGGTACCCACGACACCGGAGAAAACCTAGTCTGGGGCTATGAGTGTAGAAAGCGGGTGTTTTTTTTTTTATATTAAGATAAATAAAACCAATATAATAAATATAAAATCCAAAATTTACTTTTACTACTCTATTAAAAGTATCTCTATCTCAACAAACATACACAGAAATATCTTCTTCTTCCTCTTTGTAAAATTAAAAGTTTGTACGTATGTCCTCTATAGAATCGTAAACTATTCATTTGATATTGTGATGATCTTTAGGAAAGTTGTTATTCATGAGCTCGTGAAGGTTTCTGGTGTATTTTTTTTTCTTTTTTTTTACGCAATTTTTGTGAGTTGCAACGCACGCAGGGTAAAGCTAGTTATTTATAAATTAAAATGTAGTTGAGTTGACTTTAATATTAAAATGAAATTTATGTAGGTCAGTAGTGACCATACAATATTAGTTGGACTGTTGGTCATAGTCCTGCTCTCACGGCACGAGCTCCCGGTTCACTTTCATATAAGGCGACCATACTTCTCCTCGGAGAAAACAACGCATCTGTGATTGAGTACAGATGAACGACAACAAACACTTCTGTGAAAAAGTGAAAACCTCTGAATTATACGAATTTGATTGTTAATGGGCAGATGCCACTTAAATTTAAAGCTCGCTTGCTACTTAAAATTAAAATATAGGTATATAAGTAGTACTCTAAACTAAATTTGCCGTATGTTCGTAGGTACATAGGTAGGTATTTAGGCAGATATATACATTATAACATTCATATTTTAGTCATTCGCTTTTTCTATAGAAAGATTTACTATTTCTATTTCATATGCAATGAAAAACAATTTCTAAAAGTATATATAATAAAATTGTTGCTATAATGAAAAAACTGGAACGAACAGTTTTCGTAAATTGATTAGCATAGTTTAAAAACTTAAACTTTGTAATATATCACTAATATTATCAAGTAATTACAATGCCAATTATATGAATAGGTAAATACATTGAATGCAGGGCCACTGCACACATAATGTACATTTTAACAAGTTTAAAGTAATAAAGTATATCATGAAAAGAGTAGGTACAAGTTTTAAACATATTTTCAAAATCGGACAGATGTGAAAAAAGCCGTCGTATCAGCAAGATTCTTTCGTACTAAGGGTACTAGTTATAAATTGGACAACTAACAATCCTAGATAACAGTCGAATAACACTTATACTTAACATTTTAATAGAAATGGAGTTCTATTTTCAACGGTCTAGGTACAATATATTAGCACCATTAAATTTGTTTCTAACTTACATTAATGAAAGTCTTAAGTCGGCCCTTTAGTAAAGTTTATTTTAAGATGAAAGAAAAACTTTGTTGTTAATGAATCTTTGCGCATCCTTTTAAGTTTAATATTTTTATGATAAACTTATACTTTTTTGTCAGATTGAAGTTGCAAACGAGCATGCAGTCCACATGATGGTAAATAGTTACTGCCGCCCATGGACATCTGTAAGCAACTTCATATAGAACAATATTTCTATTTGAAGTCAATCACAGATGCGTTTAAGTTATTAATCACTCTTCTCTATTTTACCCAACGCAAATTAGTGGTATTCGATATAGGTTAGAGGGCAAGCTGTGCTAGTTATTTTAAACTGCCCACTTAGCGTACAGAACGTATCAAGGATTTTAATTCGACAATAAAAACATAATCAGTGACTGATGTATGAATGACCACCTAAACAGGAGAACGCGCTTAATAATTTGCCACTAAAGAACATGGGTTCTATCTGAAGTCAATCACAGACGCGTTGTTACTCCCGAGGACAAAGATGGTCGCCTCATAGAGAAGTGTGAGGACAACCACACCCTTCCAACGAAACGCAAGAACTATTTTACGCTAGAAACGGTGGAGCGGTGGTACTTCTCCGGTCGAACAACGCTGGTTATACCAACTATACTTACATACGACAAATATCAACAGCAATATTGATCTTGCAATAATGTACAATTCTTAGTACAAATTCTTTATGAATAAAACGTTATTTACTAAAAGGCCAAGGATTATTCTATTTTAGTATCAATAACCTATTTAGCAGAGCAGACCGCGTGAACAAAGTGCTACCGAAATTGCTTTTATTGATAAATACTTTTGTCTACCGTTTCTAAGAATCAAACGTTGAATAGAGCTATTCAATAATGTCGTATTTTTTATAAAAATCCATTTATAGACTACGTTTTACGTTGAAATGAAATGTCTTTATTTTGTATAGGCCTACGGGGGCATTTACAAATTGTCAGTTACATTTTTTTCTTACACTACCACCGGATCGGAACACGACCTCAACTGAGAAGATCCGGCAAGAAACTCAGCGGGTTTTTGGTTATTTATACCTTTTTTTTTAAATATAATTACAATCATGTTTTTTTACATGGTAATGAAATTTAGCTCCAGTATCTAATATTATTTCGTTGTGAAAGCGCTGGAAAACTGAAAATAAAAAAACACTAGTTTTTCTGTAATAAGTAGCAACCGAACATGCAGATTAGCCGGATGATGAGTGGCCACATATATTTGCAATCGACCACAAATTTTACCTCAGGTTGGTCACAAACGTGTTGCTACCCTTGAGGACTAAATTTAAACGCCTTGAATATTTCTCTTACGACAACCTTCGAACCAAAATCACGTAGGTTTACAAAGGTATTTAATCTCATATTTGAGATCAAGTATGAACTGAACTACAAAGTGGATTATATGGATATTGTCTGCTGCTTCATACTTGTCTGCTACTTTAATATATATAACACTTTATTAGGTACCATACTTAAACTACGTTTAATAGAAATGTGAGACGAACACGTGCCTTATTAGAGGTTTTTTATTGATAAACTCATACTTCAGAGCCCCAAAGGAAAGCAAAGCCACATAAAGTTCGTTCTCTATCAAACATATGTCATAACATTGACATGCAGCTCTTAACTTGTACTAGTCACCCGTCTCAACGGTCGAAATTCGACCGTAATTTAAAGTAATTTAAAGTAGCGCGAATATTTCTCAAATACAAATAAATTTTAATTTAATTTTCAAGTTATTTTGAACATACCCGATAAAGGTAAAAAGAGGCTTAATTAACTAAGCTGCATTTAAAAGCAATAGTGGGTATTTTGACAAGGACATTTTTGACGTTATGTCTTTTCATAGTAAGACATTGAATGTTCTATTTAGTTTATTATGTTTATATTTGTGTCAAATGCAAGGTAGTATGTGTAATATGTTTTTAGTTAATTTTATGTATGTTTTACGCATTATTTGGCATAATTGTTAGCTTTGCGTGATCCCCCTCTACATCAACTATAACCGTGCGTAATTTCATACTCCTCCGTCAAGTACCTACTGCGGCAAGTATCTTAAAAACGGATTACAAGTTTTTGCTTCACGTATTAATATATAGATTGGTTACAGTTATTTAATAGCGTGCAATGCAACGTTACGTAATTTGGGAAAATGTCAAATAACTAGAGCACCCAAGCTTTAGGCTTAATTAAAGCGAGGACAGCCAAACTTGGCTGGAACTCATTGAGAAACACAAACAGACCGTAAACTTTGAGAGGCAGTTTGAAGAAATCTAACTCAACAGATTGTAGGTTATTAAATTGAATGAAGAGGTCAATAGAGAGTCACCTATTTTTTTATTTTTTACTTATGAGTTCTTGCATGATGTCAGCCTAAAACATTACTATTCTTTATCTTAGTTATATTAATAAAATATTAGACCTTTAAATGTCGTACAAAATTACTTTATGGAAATATGAAATATGATAGTAAGAGAGGACTTCTTGTAACATTATTATTTATTCACCATTATAGTGTTTACCAATACTCAATCATAGACATAATGGCTTTAACAAAAAACCTCTCTTTAAAGGAGATATAAATCCAAAAAGGGACTTCTTAAGGGCTTATGACTGAAAAAAGCAAGTACAAAAGTTCTCGCAACATTAAAAGTTATTCTTAAGTTCATGCAAATAATACCTACAAATACCTTTTGAACTGTATGTCTTATATTACGTAAGAAGCTGGAAAATGTCAAGTTACTCGAACAACGCTCAGGCTTAGACTTAATTAAAGTGAGGACAGTAAAATTACACTGAAAGTAATTGAAAACATTAACTTAGAGTAGTCTTTGAGTGGCAGATTCAAACGTCGATTCCCAAAGTAATTTATTTATAGAATAAAAATGTACGTCTATCTAAGTAGCACCTGCGGCTAATTAATTTATATAACTAATTACATAGCACTTCCATTATTTTATTTATAGAAGCAGCAAACGAGCATGTAGTAAAAGGACTTAAAGTTTTTTTTATCTAACTGAAGTAGCAAACGAGCATGTAATCCACCTGATGGGAAGTGGTCACTGCCGCCCATGGACGTCTGTAATCAACTTCATACAGAACATGGGTTCCATCTGATGTCAATCACAGACGCGCTGCTACTCCCGAGGACTATGATGGTCGCCTCAAGTGTAAAGAGTGCCGGCAACAACACCCTTCCATCGAAACGCAAGAAATGCTTCACGCTACAAATAGGTGTGGGAGTGGTACTTCACCGGTCGAACTACACTGGTTCTACCACCTTCAAAAATGACGTAGGTGTTTAAGTTTTGCATAATTATATTGGTTTTATTTCGCATATTAAATTTTAAAATTTAATTGTACCCACTAACTTTTAACTTTCAAAAGTATTTCTGCTCCTTTGACATTCCAATGGCCTCCCCATTCATTCAGTTGAGTCATTCCCAGAACTAAAGAAATTCTAGACCATACCTTAATATGGTGTTGGTTCAGAGTAGGTAGAGCAGTACTCTAATGTGTATTCAAAGAAAGGTGGCGGTTAACTCATACCAGATGTTTTGTAACCGCTCAACAGGTCTTTAATGACTTTTAGTTACTATTATAACCACTTAGATTATGTTTAACATGTCCTTCAATTCGCGAAAACTTGCATAAAGTGTAAGCAGTAGCAGACTTGCGAACACAGACTAGTCTTCCCTGTCCTGCCCGACAATAGGTAACTTTTAGAAATAAAAATATGAATGATTTAAACTAAGTTAGAGAAAAATAATAACGTAGATATAAAGGTAGGTACTATATAAAAGAATCTTAATTTTCCCATAAGAAACGCATTTAAAAAGTTTTGTAGAACGTAACAATGCTGTAAATTTGAGAAGAACGTTTGTCACCCTCTCCGGACGAGTAGTACTTAACGTCAAATTGTCGAACCTTATGTAACCTTCAGGAAAATGTCACCAAAGTCTGTTGAAGTTGAGTGAGGTAAGAAGGGGTCTTAAATTACAAGCGCTGCTCATTAAAATTCACAGAAAATACAAACTATATCTAGTAATAAATATATAGATAAATAATCATGGAAATCATTATAATTAATGTTTTCTTTTCAGTGCAGTTCATGGTGTAATATAGATATTAGAATCTGGTATACTAACTTGGTCGAAAAGTACATGAATCAATTGATTTAAGGGGGTTTTAAGTATAACTTGCGTAATATCAGTAAAGATTATTATAGTAGAACTGTTATTATGCTCCTTTTTCTTACATATATTTGAAGTTACTCGTGTCCAACAGTGAGAGATAAAATATACAAATTTTCTCGTAGAACCGATAACCGATGGCGAAGAAAGATCCTCGAGTGGCGACCACGTTTAGGCAAAATGAACACAGGTGGCCCCTCTACCAGGTGGACCGATGACCTGAAGAAGACAGCGGGAAACCGTTCAATTCAGAGGGCACAAAACCGGTTGGAGTGGCGCCATTTAGGGGAGGCCTATGTTCTACAGTGGACATCAAAAGGCTGATGGATGAATAATACAAAATTTTCAGGAACACGTATTGTAAAATAATATAATCAATTTGTTCGACATTTAACACAAACATTACAGTGACAAAGCGGAGGGAGCTGTTAATTTACAATCTAAAACAGTTAAAACAGCAGTTGAACAAGCGCGCCAACACAGAACCTAGCTGGGAAGATGAGAGCGACGTTTGTCACCCTCTCCGGACGAGTACTTGTACTCAACGCTAGATTGTCGAACGTTATGTAACATTCCGGAAAATGTTAGATGCTTTATAGCTTAGGTGAAGCGGGGGTAGTGCTGCGATGATTAAGATTTTCTGTTCAGTTCTGAGTTCTGAGTAGTGGCAAAATATTGTAATGAACAATCTGTAAGTGCCCCCGTAGGCCTGTATGAAATAAACATATTTCATTTATTTTAACTAGCGCTCGGAACTTGTTTAAAAATATATCGTCAATAATTTTATTGTGTATGCAAATTAAAAAAAGAAACATTATTTAGCATCTACCGTTTTATTGGAAAATAAATGTTTTATAATCACAAAATATATAATTATCTATTTTTTTTTTTCGCCTAGATACATAAGCTGAACTATGGGAAGCGTCAAAATAAGTTTATTTTCCACGCAAAAATTAAACGCGACAATCTCTGTAGAACATTAAATGGCGACCTACACGTACGCACTTCAAATTATACAAGTATAAAAGATTTTTCATCGTACAAAAAGAAATAACTATAATTGAGAGTATTCAAAAACCTATTTACACTATATACTGAATTAAAATACTAATAAATAACTCATATCAATCTGTCAATTACGAGCTTAACTGTATACTTATTTGTAGCACTTCTTATATTTAGTATTCAATATAATTCATATTAAATGCGTTCACCTAGACGAGTTCTCATAAGTTAGTGATATTTCTCATTAAAATATACAGATAACAAGTAAACTTGGTAAGTCATATCATTATACCAATGAATAATCATATAAAGATAAGCTGAAACACGTAGTTTAAGTTTAGACGTTTAAAAATAAATCGAGACGAGAGTTGAATTCTAAAAGATTATATATTTTGAAAGAAAAAATATTATTCGCTTCTATTTACGTATATTCTTACCTAAATATAATTTTCAAAAGAACTATGATAATAAAACGAATCTTGAGCACAAAAGGCAAAGGCCTATTCTCACACGTACAAAGGGAGCTGTACATGTAGGTACTTGTACCATAACGAGGCGTAGACCGTCAAGAGTCATGTTTTAGGCTTAATTGAGGCGAGAACAGACCCGAGTTGGCTGGCAGCGCTCATTAACAACAACAAACAAGTGGCTAAGTAGTGTCTCCGAGCCCCGAGGAAGTAATCGGCTTCCGCTGCAAAATACTGCCAAAACTCTCAAAACATTGATTTACCTGAAAGTACGCCTTTGTCGCTTGCGTTAAACGTTTTCTTGGAAAATATTGCTGTACTTACTTTTAGTATTAGGCGAGAATTTACAAGTTATGTGTAAGCAAAAGTACGATTTTGCATACATTATATAGCATAATTAATTTTATCGCTTTTATAATTTAAGTATTGAAAAGCCTGTTATATTAAGGGTACAAGGTTACAAATCTCTAATGTTCCGGTCTAATTTTCGAGTGAAGTAAATGTAACCCGAAATCTTCCCTAATCCTCCGATATCATTGTGCTGAGCTATTAGTGTACAACATATAAAAATACTCTACTACGCCCAATATATTCTTATCTAAAGGTGGTAAAACTATTCGTGATTCGTCCACGAAGAGTTATACCATCCTTAAAGAAGAGCCTATTTTTCAGGTAGAAATAGCACGCACACACTACTGTCACATATATTTGTAACTGCAAATAATAGAAATGTTAACTAATATTCTGATTTTAATGATGTAAATGAGAGACATACTGATCCGAAGAATTTAGAACTTACAGCTCAGGTAGGTTACAAGTTCAGTTGGGATTCAAATTTAATCTGAGATTCATTACCGTTGTCCATGAGTATCAGAGGACTAGCCGTCAGCTTGATGGCAAGCTGAATTGCTACTCCAATAATATAAAATAGAATTCCGACAAAAATATAAAAATTAAAATTAAAATTGGCGTTTAGATCATTCATTTTGAGGAAATTAAAACACCAAAATCTGTGCACGTACGAAAGAAATCCCTTGTAAATAACATATCCCTAGGACAATTTTGTTCTTCCACCAAAAGAATATTTTTAAAGCACTATTTAATTCGTCAGAGTGCAAATTGTTATTTAATTGTATCTTGCACGAACGCATGACCACAACTTTACGTTTTAAGAGTTCATACGAATTTTCCAAACGGAATGTCAAATTGGCCAACGGTTTATAGAATGACATTATAATAAACTAGTTGACTCGGCGAACTTCGTTCCGCATAAAATCAAAAACTAAAATTATCAGTATTTTCCCCTATATGTATACATGTATTATACATAAAAACCTTCTTGAATCACTCTATCTATTAAAAAAAAACTGCATTGAAATCCGTAGTGTAGTATTAAAGACCTAAGCCTACACAGGGGCAGACAGCGAGAAGCGACTTTGTTTTATACTATGTAGTGATAAATTATGAGGCTGCACTCTCGTACCAAACGAACATGCCTATGCTACTGACAAGTTTAAACTGCCATCAATTTATATCATCTATAGAAGCAATTCTAAATATAGGTAATTGGAATCCTTTCTAGAGTTCACCAAACCAAAGGTCAAGTTTGCATTCTACGTCTACTACCATCATACTAGTCATCCGTCGAAACGGTCGAAATTCGACCGTAATTTTAATTAAAAACTGAACTACATATTGTCCAAAGTAGCACCAATATTTCTCAAATTCAAATAAATTGTAATAATTTTCAAGTTATTTTGAACACACCCGTTAACGGTAAAAAGAGGTTTATTAACTAAACTGCATTTAAAAGCAATAGCGGGTATTTTGACAAAGACATCTGACATTTTTGACGTTATGCTTTCATAGTAAGACATTGAATGTTCTATTTCGTTTATTATGTATCTGTTTGTGCCAAATGCAATCAACTAAAAACACATTGCACATGTGTTTTTAGTTGATTTTATGTATGTTTTATGCATTATTTGAAAAAAATATTAGCATTGCGCAGTCCTTATCTACATCAACTACAACAGTGCGTAATTTCATATTCCTCCGCCTGCGGCAAATACCTTAAAAACGAATCACATTTATTTAATTTCACGTATCAATATATAGATATACTGTAAATGAATGTACCTACCTTCCTACCCCACCTACCAGTGGCTTTACGAAAAAATCGAAAAAAGAAGTATCAATCAACCATACGATCCAATGATTTGAAAACTTCCCAGCCCCAAAAGTTACAATTCATGAGGAAAAGGCTCAAGTGATTTATGTATAGCTTTCCTTGTTAAAGGCATTCGATTGAAAACGTTCCCTGATACACGCAAATAGCTGAACAACGTGACGAAACTATAAATGGAGTCTAGAGCTTTTGACATAAATGAGCCGTGTCAAATTAGGACTTTTCGCACTCGACGTCGTCACTGTACTTTGTCATGCTACACGGTTAGAATTTTGTATGAAACTTAAAATAAAGATGTATTAAAAGTTACAAATCTTCATAAATGCTATGCTGATATATAAATGATGTATATGAGACATACATATTATTTATAACACATAATCTGTGTCATAGTCGGTGTTTACATGAATGTTTTTTACATTTATGTAAACACCGACTCCCCAAATGACGTACGTTGTGCTTTCACATGATCTATATTAATATATATTTAAACATGTATGTGCACATATTAGTAATAGTGCATTATAACTATTATCGTTCTTATATATAAGAAAGGCCATGTTATTGTTTTGTTTACAAACTTTTCTTGATACACGCAAATAGCTCAACGTGACAAAACTATGAATGGAATCTAAGAGCTTTTGACACAAATGAGCCGTGTCAAATTAGGACTTTTCACACTAAACGCCGTCATGATACTTTGCCATGCTGCACAATGAGAATTTTTGTATGAATATTGTATTTTGTATAAAATGATGAATAAAGATGTGTTAAGAATTATTATTGTTAAGAAAATCTTAGAATCTTTTTATAGATTTTAGAATTTCTTTATAGATTGTCAAACGACTTTCCTTATATATGATGACTTTAGTTATATATTCGACCCGTGATCTGTGTATGTTTTGTATATGTGTGTGCATATATTTGTAATTACAATAATCGTCCTTATATATACAGCCAGAAAGAACATGTTTTTAGATTTTTTACAACCTTTTATTATAGATTTGTAATTTCGTTCGTACTAAGTACGTATCTGTTAAATTCCGCAGATTATTTTACATAAATTCAAAGAAAGATTAAGACCGTAATAAACATATAATTGCTTTAAAATAATCTCGTAGAAATTTAATAAATTTCGTTTTCCTTATTCATAAACGTTTGATACCAGCGTTCTGTCGGTTTTGCCCAAATTTATTCCCCCTTGCCATTCGCGATATTAAAAGAGAGAGGGACAAAAACATAATTAATACACTGCTATTGAAAAAGCATCAATTATGAAGACGACAGAGACAAACGTAAGAAATTTATTGTTTATTATTATTTTTTAAACATTCATACGGCTTTTATTTAGAAAAAACGGAATAAATCTTTCATTCATATATCTTTTATTTTTTTCACCATTTTTTTTTCAAAAAATCTATAATTTTAATACATATCTAATGTTATAACATTACGCAATATTTGTGGCAAGCAGCCACTTTCAGAGTTTTAATTTCCAATTCCTGAGACTGTAGATATACGCTTTGAGCTTGGATGACCAGGTAACTTCCTATAGCGTAGTATATATTTTAATAGATCGTAACACCATAACAATATGTGTTAGCTAAACCGAAATATACACATAAATAAGAGATATTCTCGTAATTCCATGGGAATTAGTATTTTAACACCAAATATTATTTAAATTTATTAATGTAAGCTTTTAAAGATACCTATTACATCTGTTAACCAATTATCAAGTTAATTTAACGACATGAAGCTTACTTAGTTAAGCTTGTTACATTTCCGAAATCATCTTAAACTTGTTTGAATGGCTTTTGTGAATACCGATATGTAACAAATAAAATAAAGTAGCAACAGCAGTGATAGCCTAATGGTTGAAACTTGCCCTCTCGATCGTGAGGTCCGAGGTTCAAACTCAGGCACAAAACAAAAAATATTATCACTGCTTTTCGGTGAAGGAAAACAAAGTTTAAAAAAAGTTCTAGGAGATGTGTGAAGGTCACCAATTCGCACTTGGGCAGCGCGATGGACTATGGCCTAAACTCTCTCATTCTGAGATTCTGAGACAACCGTACTATTTTTTTAAATATTAGTGAACATTAGATATTAAGCGTTTTTAAAAAATGGAAGTAGCGAACGAGCATGCAGTATAAGGTAAAGGGTCACTGCCAGCTGCCCATGAAAATCTATTAGCAACTTTACATAGAATATGGGTTCTATTTGAACACAAAAACAGATGCGTTGCTACTCTCGTGGACTGAGCCTGGTATTCTTTCACCAAACAGTTCGTTTACCTTTAAATCATATAAAATTTGCTTACAAATTTCCAAATGTATACAATGCTACGCTATCTTGTAAAAATAACTCTGAGATTATCATTGCCAGAAGAGGCATATGTTCTTTGGTGTTCATTAGGACTCGTGAAACAAATTCACAATCTCTTATATAGTATTAAATCAATTGAACATTACCACAGTAGAAGCTTGAAGGTGGTAGAACCAGTGTGGTTCGACCGGAGAAGTACCACAGCCACAACTATTTCTAGCGTGAAGCATTTCTTGCGTTTCGATGGAAGGGTGTGGTTGCCGGCACACTTTCACATGAGGCGACATTCATAATCCTCGGGAGTAGCAACGTATCCGTGATTCACTTCAGATAGAACCCATGTTCTGTATGAAGTTGATAATCGATGTCCATGAGCGGCAGTGACCACTTACGATCAGGGGGACTGCATACTCGTTTGCTACTTCAGTCCGATTAAAAAAAACCGTAAAAACCTACCTCTAAAAAGACATTTTAAACAAAAAAGTATCATCAAGTATTACATAATGGTGCCTACTTGTATACGTATTTGAGAATACTCAGGAAAATTGATAAGAGTGAAGTGAAAAATTCTTAGACGTTCAAGAAAGTTGACCTTTTATCGATAGGCTCCATTTACGTCAAGTAGAACGGACCCTTTCATTTGGGATCATATGAATACCTTTACGTTTGGGCACTGTTGGGTACGGTCAACATCAAAAGCTACAAACAACTGACAAACTCATCAAAATTTATAAAACGCTTAAGCGTATAATGTTCAACTGGGGACCTCTCCACTGTTAAGAGATGTGTGCTTAGGTGTGGCTCTTAAAAATGAAATTATATATAAATTGATAATAGTCTGGATAATACATTCTAAAATAAAGGTTTAAAATACAGACTTAAATAAATCTGAAGGAAATTAAAACAATCTTATTCCAATTTTTTTTTTTTTATTTAACTGAAGTGGGAAACGAGCATGCAGTCCACCCGATGGTAAGTGATCACTGCCGCCCATGAACAGTTGTAATCAACTTCATACAGAATATGGGTTCTATCTGAAGTCAATCACAGATGCGTTGCTACTCCCGAGGACTATGATGGTCGCCTCATGTGAAAGTGTGCCGGCAACCACACCCTTCTATCGAAACGCAAGAAATGCTTCACGGTAGAAATAGGTGTGGCGGTGGGACTTCCCCGGTCGAACTACACTGGTTCTACCACCTTGACAATATTGTGTTCCATTCCAACGTGTATCTACCTTGCTTGATTTGGTAAAATATTTTCTAAAAGTATGTATTATTATAAAACTGAATAATAATCATAAATAATAATTTTCTAAAGTTTAACATTTTGTTAGGGATAAGAGTATATAAATATACATATATTGTCAACATGTTCTATGTATTTCTATAGTATAAATATAAAGTTTTACTTTTCCGTATGTAATTATTATGCCAAATTCTTACATTCTATACATCTATATCTTTACATGTACATGTTACATGTACATGTAAAGATACGTAATAATGCAAAAATTATACTCAAAAC
Organism: Spicauda simplicius; assembly: GCA_949699795.1. NCBI lineage: Eukaryota > Metazoa > Arthropoda > Insecta > Lepidoptera > Hesperiidae > Spicauda > Spicauda simplicius. The sequence continues at coordinate 11,519,658 of OX453065.1, forward strand.
CCTCGTTGAAGCATTATTACTGAAACAAAATCAGAAAAACAACTCTAAATAAAATAATGTGTATCCATATTAATAGTCCAACTATTATTAATTATCCAACTATTATTTACTATTATTAATTAAAAATATATCCATTTTTAACTTCACAGCAATGAATACGTTAATGACTGGAACAATATAATTTCTTCCTGTGAAAGCTAAAGGATTGACTAAGTATATTCATTATAGTCCACCTTAAAACTACCGTTTCACAAATAGGTACTGTGTTATTGTAATTCAATTAAATAAGGACATAATTAAAATAGTCAACAATTGAATTAAATAGACTCATTAAATTATAAGTACATGAGTAAGTGTGTACCACCTAAAGTATTTTACTTGTATTGTATTTACCAGCGAAATTTGTTCAAATAAAACACGAAGTTTTCCAAGTAATTTAACAGTGCAAGTTAGCCTTCCTTATTTATGCACCAACTGATTTCAACAGCTAGTGTGATTTATAGGCTTAGGGTTCCAGAATGCACCACGTTAAGGGACGCCTCGCAATACTTGCCAACGAACGCCAAAGTGCGAATAACGATTCTAGTAGACTAACTGCTTTTTGTAGCCTAAACTTAACACTAAGCAAAAATATTATGTACACTTTCCTAATTCAAAATATTATAAGTGTAGAGAACCAATATGAAATACACTAACATTTCCATTTCCCATTAATTGTAATAGTCCATACATACTTTGAAAGTTATTAAGAAAAAGTGCAATCATAGTAATAGAAATATTCGAATAATTATAAACAATCTCTTTTGTTAAACTTTAGTCGCAAGTTACTGCTACTTTTCGCTGCGACTGCGTAGTCCAGTCGCAATGCATTTAGTAGCTTGTCTGTGCAAACCGTGAAACACTAGGCTATATCTCGTGATATACAGCCACGCTAACTTGCCGTTCCTAACTTATGCATTCTTGCATAATAAATGTACCAAATATATGAGCAGCTGCAAAGCATTAGACCAAGGGAACAAAGTTCTCCCTCCTAATGACTTTTCCGATAAGAAATAGGAACCACGAACGACTGCCATTATCGCTCCACCGAGTAGGCTCCTTGTAAGATTTTTTCAAGTTGTACCTATAAATGTTTCCGTGTCTTTACTTGCATTAGTATAAAGGAGAAAATGCCGAGAGAAATAATTGTCTGTTTGAGCCGGATACAATTTATAAAGCCTCGAGTAACCTTTAAAATATACGGGGGCGGAGTTTCAGCTTTTAAAAATTTCAAACACCCACGTGCGATTCTGTCTTTAAACAGGCAAAACAACGTTCTAACAAGTTTAAAATTCCCTAAAACTCCAAGGAAACGACAGTGACCACTTGTAAAACGAATAACCTTTCCGTACCGCGCCGCTACAAGTGTTTATTTACCTCTCGGTGCATACTAAATGATAAACAAAGTGCCGGTAAACGCCAAACCTCGCGAAGTATCGCAACAGTTCTAATAAGAATTGCATAGTAGTTTTCGGATACTATGAAGGTTACGGAGCGCAGTTAATTCAATGCTACGATATCGTAGCATCAAACATATGTTGGGACCACGCGGACATCGATCGATAGGCGGGCGGCATGCACTTACCGTGGTCATCTTGAAGTCTAACTTTCGCTGCAACGCAGTTTCGAGGTGGAGAGCCATTTATATATTTTACGCGGACCGTTCACGAAATGAAGTCGGACAAGGCCAACTAAAGCATAGTTTGGTAAACCGGCGTAAATAAAAAACTTTTCGTGTGCCGTGCGTAGAATTTTAGCGTGGCGGTTCGCGTGTTCACACGGCCATTTTAGCCGCCTGTCAAGATGTTCCAAGTTTCACCGCGTGGCGCTACCGTCGGCAATCATTACGTCTGCGCGAAATAGCCGGCAGGCGCGAGAGGAAAATTGTGATGAAGGGACGTAAGCTACGGCGCGAACGTACCACCATGTTCGCAAGATTTCCACCGTCTAATTTATGGGGAAACTTTTAATTGAGGTTAAACTTAAACTTTCATAACATATGGCTTTTTCGTTTCTTGCGCTACTGATTTGAATTTCGAGACTTGTTAATGGCGAATACTTCGTAAATAATGTTGTAAATTATCTAAAACTGAAATGAAACTATATCACGGTTTAACAATTATTTGTAAAACAAGGCGACAATCATACCACGTTCATGATTTAGACTGTTGGGGACATTATATTAAATCATTCCGCAAATCGCTTGTAACGTGACTAGTGTCACGACCGAGGACAAACTTGGGTTCATCAGGGGATTCAGTTACCTAAACATATGGAGGTGACGTACGAATTATTAAACTCGCATAACCACTACAGAGAGCTTGATGTCATTTGTTATTTTGTTATTAATTAATTAGTATACGATTTACGTACATCAAACTGTATTAGGTACTCGTATGGTATTAACTTAGCTGTGTTTAGCTACAAAAGTATTTCCATTATTTAACACGACATCGAAATGCCTCGTGTTTATGATGTTGGTACCACCCCAGTTGAAACATGCCGTGTCCTTCAATTAAAATATTTTACTCTATCTACTATAATATATCTGATTGCACGCACCACTGATTTATGTGCGTATTAGAAATTAATTATCACTGCTTTTCGGTGAAGGAAAACATCGTGAGGAAACCTATACACCCGAGAGTTCTTAAAAAAAAAAAGTTCTCGGAGGTGTGTGAGGTCCACCAATTCGCACTTGGCCAGCGCGGTGGACCTAAACTCTCATTCTGAGAGAAGGCCCATGCCCAGCAGTGGGACAATAATGGGTTGACGATAAGCATCACATATTTGTTACATTAGAAAAAACTCAGTTTATAAAGAAAATATTTTAAGATGCAAATCTTTGTAATTTTTGTACTACTTGTGTTTATAGAAAGCAATCACTCGAGATACGTAGACTTCGGGTCGTGTAAAAATAATTTAACAATTTTGTTAGTATCACGTGTACATTGCCTTGACTGTTTATGTTATCTATCCTACTGCTGGGTCTGGGGCATACTTTTCTTAGTAATTTTAACACATTGAAAGGCAGTACAGCATCTCTCTCAGCAAAACTCTCTCATTCCGAAAGAAGACCCGTGCCCAGCAGTGGGACAATAATGGGTTAAAGACGAAAGCAAAAATATATATTTAAGAAGAATTAATTAAAAATATATTTTCACACGGATCTCTCGAGTCATGGTAGTGGTACATGTCACTCGTCGCTGAGCACAATGCGAGCACTCGCACAAAATAAAGGACTGGCAATATATTTTGATTACAGCGTCCATATATTACGACAAACATCAAAAACGAATTACTCCGTCGTTATATTCTGTTACATAATCTTGACTATAAAAAGCTTAAGACGATTTTAACAAAAAGTCGTTATCTATTGTTAAAGATCGATGATTACATACATACCTAACTATTGTTAAATTAGTTTAACCTTTTCATTTTAAGTAATTACTATTCAAGGATTAAATATTAAAGTTTTTTAGGAATTTCATCGAAAAAAAAAAACAAAATGGCATGTGAATAGATAGAAAATATTTTGATAATTATCTATAAGTAATAGACAACTACTATATATGCACTACTTCATATTATTATAATAAAAATATTTTTCTTACTTACTTCCACTTTTTTTCTTTTTAGGCACCATATTTAAGAATTATATAGCCAATGTCACTTTTACAATCGAGACGAATATATTACCTTCTTCTTCACTTCATATATTACAATCTGTCTAGCCGTTTGAGACGTAAAGCGCGCCAAAGCAATGGGCAGACATACAGAAATAGGATCTAAGATCTGTGGTTGCCGGCACACTTTTGTATTAGGCGACCATCTTAGTCCTCGGGAATACCAACGTATCTGTAATTGACTTGAGAAAGAATTCCGTGTTTCATATGAAGTTGCTTCCAGATGTCCATGGGCGGCAGTGACCACTTACCATCACTCACTCACGTGGACTGCATGCTCGTTTGCTTCTTCAGTCTTCAATAAAAATGTCCTCAGATCAGGTAAAGAAAAAATATTATTTTATCATACTTTTAAATATTGGGAACTATGACATCTAATGTTACAAAAATAGTGTAGGCGGCGTTAATCCATTACCATCTCACTGCTGGGCACGTATCTCCTCTTAGAGTGATAAGGTTTTAGGCAATAGTCCACTGCGCTAGCCAAATTAAAGTATAGATCTCATATAGTTTTAAAAACTTTTGTTTTAAATACCATCAAACGTACAATTTTCTCACGATCACACGCGCAAATTAAAAAAAAATGAGAAGTTCTTGCCTAGAATATAAACCAATATCAACTAAGCAGTCAAACGAGATATAGAGTATATTACCACTACACTTGCTTAGAGCGAAAGTCGATATAAAAATATTGGGTGTTTAACTAACTTTTTTATTTGGCTCAATGATACCAAATGATATCAAGTATACCTACCCTGTACACTTAAGGCTACAATTGTCAATTGTTATTAAAGGTAGCTCAACGTTGGTATATAAAAAGAGTTGAAGCCATTAATCGAAATGTTTTCTTCTGATCGTCATCCCCTATTATCATATTTCAGGTAGACATTTCCATTCACGTAAACTAGTCATATTTTTCTATCGAATAAATATAGCACATATTCGTGATTTATGTAGTCAGTGTTGTATCTATAAAAGTACGTTTTGCATACGAGAAGCGTCCAATCACAGTTGGTCACAGGTGCGTTCCTTGAAATATATTTCGTGACAATTCTCAAACCTTTACACCGGAACAAAACTGTAAAGGAAATTATTGCTTCTTTTTCTCCAAATAAGCCTTTTTAACACTTTAATTTGCACTCGAAAAATGCTCTTTCTTTGAGGACTCTAAGGCGAAAAGGGCTGTTAAAGCTAATTAGGGTTGTGTTAATTTTTGCTCTGATGTTGACTGCCCTTAATTTCCACATCGGGCTCGAGTCCTTTGAAAAAATATTAGGTACTTAAGGGTGACTTTAATAAGTATGAATTATGTTGTTGTTATTAAGATTTTTTTAGATTCAGGAACAAATACTGTTAACCATATCAAACAAATACGAATATGTATAGAACTTTAACTATTGCTAGGCAATTTTAAATAGGTTTTTGATAGTAGAGGCTGATAAAAAGGTAAGCTGTATACAGTTTTATAGTTAGAACAGTCCTTTAGTGAACGGTAGCACGACCCCTATCAAACTCATTTCTATCTTATAACAGCTGATTTGAAGGGTGTTCTGAGACCGAGGTACGTACACGATGCGATCCAATGTTGACTCTAGGAGTAGCGTCACATCTGTAGCCGAAAACATATGTGAGTGTAATGATTATCTTAATTTATTAGTAGGTATATAAGTCTCGTTGACCTGTTACCTTCAAACGAAATGTGTTGACATATATTATTTTATAATTACAATTTTATAAATATTATCTTCGTCACACTTTTATTGACCTACCGTTGGACAAGGGTCTTCCTTCAATATAAGATTTTTTAGACTAGAGTCCACTGCACTGGCCCAGTCTAAATTTGAAGACCTTGTACCTTTGAGAACTGTTTTTAGAGGAGTTTCAGGTGTGTCGGCTTTCTCACATCGTTTAAAAATCAATGGTTTTTGTATGGCATTCGAACCTCGACCCCTCTACTGGCTGAGTTTCAACTATAATTATTATAATATAATACATACACATTATAATATAAATATAATTTTAGAATTGTATAGATATACAATACACCCTACATACGTATGCCAGGCTCGGCTCGGCTGCACGGAATTTAATCAACTGAGAAACTATAATATTAAGATGACAATAAGGTATTTATACACCCAAGCCTTCGTAACTGCCGACGATATACGGGGTTATTTCAGTATTATACATATAATATCAAACTACGCGGTTTATTTGGTACTTTGATGTATACATGTTTCTAAACAAATATTTCTCTGAAAGAAATATACAATGTTAATACAAAACAATACGGTATATTTATTCAATAAAATAACTTAATTTTTGTTTTTTATATACATACATACATATATTTGTACCAAACGATCAGGCAGACGGGCCATCTGATGGAAAGTGGTTACCATCGCCTATAGACATTAGCAGCACCAGAGGAGTCACCAATGCATCGCCAGCTTTAAAGGAGAACTCTTTTTGCACCTTTCTTGAAGAGCCCCATGTCATACCGCTCCGGGATAGCGAGATGCCTCCCAAGTGAAGTACTGCCTGCTTAGCTAGGATATAGCATAATATGTTAAAAATGTTCAATCTTTCAATATATTCTATACACGGCAATCTATTTCTCAAAATTCTCTAGATTTAAATGTATTATGTGTCATAAAAGGAGTAACTTTGACATCCCGTTTTCCCGATATGTCATGAAAATTGCCATGTACTACCTATTATTAGGGCGCGCATTTGGTTCTTGAATAGTACTACTCCCACTCCTTTCAAGGATGTCATAAGACGCGACTAAGAGTCAAAGTCCAGGAGATTAGCACTAGCGTCTCCCTGAGTTACATCAACAGCCACTGCGGTCACCAACAAGCATACCAGACAAACATATTAGGAAAGGCTGATATCCAATAGTAAATTAGATAAATAGATGCTTACGAAAGTTACTAATTGACAATAATAGAGTTAGTGTCAAATTAAGATAAATACGTGCACATGCTAGTACTTCATTATCTTTCAAAATATTTTATTATTCATGAAATTAAAACCACGATAAATCATTGTCCAAAGTTTTCATAGTTCAAGTGACATACGACGTCATAGCAAGCTGTATTGTAGAATGATCGCCGGGTGTAACCCCAAACTAAGCGACAACCCTTGCACCATATTGATTACAACAACAAGCCATAAGTGCTTTCCAAACGCCACGGAAAGAACAATACTTACACTTGTGGACCCTTCATTCAACAAATCTTCCCTAGAGTGACTGTAGTTTGCTCATTTGGAAGAAAAGAAAGAGGGCTCACTCGATGCCTCCGCTCTTTTGTTGGAAACGCGTTTGTTCTCAGTGACCATTCCACTAATTGCGACCACCTCCATTGTCTCGCCGCAAATTAGACGTAAACGTTCGGTATCTCTAATCATTTCACAAACGCTGCCTTTTCGAATTCAAATTTTACGGTGTAATTTCATGAGATTTTACAGGTTACTAAAGTTCTCTGTTTAAGATCATTTCAACAAAACTTTTGTACTTGGATTTTACTTTTCGAATATTGTGCAATCACACAGAGTCAAAATCTGAAACTTCATGTACTAAAAGTTATACGATCTGTGTACCATCAACATCTACTCAGCTTTTTTAAATATCTATTTAATTTAATTGTTTAAAATCACCCCTATCATTAAGTTAACTCTAACAGAAATAGGAGAATTAACTCGAATATAATGCATTAAGTCATAAGTGGTTTTATATTTATTACTACGCGTTAAAAGTACATACTTAACAAATAAAATAGAAAAGGTCTAAAATTACGTTCCATATCAGTTTCCAGTTTTCATTATTATTATACAAACCTCGCATAAACACAATTTTACCTACCGTGGATACCGTGGAGAATAACAAAACACTTTAACTATTCCTATATTTTATATACTATGTTAATCACACATCTATGTTAATTTAAACTAATCCAACTACAGCTCAATGCTTAAATCCATCAAGTTGATAATTCTGTAAAGGAATTATCATACAAACATATGCTCCAAAACATTAACCTACTTACTGGTAAATATTACACAATTATGTCAGAACAGAAAATAAAACATAATATTCTACATAACTTTATTATATATCCGACTTTGTAAATTTCCAGATAATTCTTTTAAATTGCCATACAAGTTAGAGCAAGAGACTGCCGCAATTTAATCATGGAAATAGCCCGGATACCCCGAGGGAGCGCAGTCTACAGCCAGCGCTGTTGTATTGTCCAAGATTCTAATAATGGTACTATAGTCACGTGTTATTACGTTCTAAGACATATTTATTAGATACGAGCTTATAAACAAACGAGCTTATAATAGAGCAGTGATAGCCTAATGGTTGAAACTTGCCCTCTCGATCGGGAGGTCCGAGGTTCAAACCCAGGCACGCACCACTGATTTATGTGCGTATTAGAAATTAATTATCAGTGCTTTTCGGTGAAGGAAAACATCGTGAGGAAACCTACACACCCGAGAGTTCTTTAAAAAAAAAAAAAGTTCTCGGAGGTGTGTGAAGTCCACCAATCCGCACTTGGCCAGCGCGGTGGAATATGGCCTAAAAACTCACTCATTCAGAGAGAAGACCCGTGCCCAGTAGTGGGACAGTAATGGGTTGTACATACATTATAAACAAACTAGTAGTAGGTTACAACCGCGTTCTTATATTATAATCTCATAACGAAACATATGAGACAATCGAAATATGATAAGAGAATACGGCAAGTTTGACTATTAAGAAATCAAAAATGTCACCGACAATTTTATTAAATTTTCCTTTACGATTCAAATATTTACATGTTTGGGTACTCATGAATATTATGTAAATATTTCAACCGAGAAACAGTTGTAAATCAACTTTAAACAGGAAATCCTTTGTGCTTTGACGTGGGAGGCACCACCGCCACACATTTTTCAGTGTAACAACAGTAATGAACAACTTTGAAGAATTTAGTAAGAGTACTACACATCTGAGGTGATCCCATTTAGCTATCAAGGTTACACATGCCAGATGCATTAATCAATATTAGGCGGAGTTGTAATTTCATCTGAAGTAGATCGAAAACGTCCAGCAGTGATTTTTTTTTTGTTTTTTAAGTGGGTAATCCTCATGGATACCCAGCCACCCGGGGCGGCAGCTGGGTTATGCCGGACTCTTACCGGCTAAACCCCCACTGTGTTTTCTCCTCGCACCGTACGGCGGGAACACGGGTAAGCTTTCGCAGTCATCCGCGAACCCGCCGGTGTATCGCCGCTCCCGCAGCCTCTCCTCGCGTGGAGCATAAAGCTCCCCTCCAACAGCAAGGCGCGCCAGAAAACACAAAGGCGCGCCTTACCTCCAAGGCCCCATCCGCAGGGCGACGGTCCAACCCCGAGACCGCCACCCAGGGGACGTGGGCATGGCAAGCCGACACCCGCAAGGCATCCCTACAGGCATCGACCAACCACACCCAGCGGCGGATCCGTTCTTTGGTTCAACCACCAAACGGCCGCAGAGGATAGGGAGGACGGCAACGACACACCGCATCTCCTCTTCCTCTGCGGCCCCACCGCCAACGCATCTGACGGTGCGCCCCCGTTCGGTCGCGGGAGATAGGGTGCACGGCAACGACACACCGAGACACCTCTCCTCCCGCGACCCCTCCTGGCTGCAGAGGCCAGAAAACACCGACCTCCACAGCCCCCTCGGATGCGTCCGGAGCGGGCCCTCAGCCAAGCCCGCTCGGAGCGTCCCCTCCCTGGGATCTCTCTTGGCTTCACCGCGGCGCCCCCAGCCACGGTTACTGAGCCCCCTCACCACGACAAGGTGGAGATCCCTGCGAGGGGGCCAGCAGTGAATACTAATCGGTAGGACCGCAAACTAGTTTGCTACTGCATAATTGTAAAAAAAAATCTTCATCTATAACAGTCTTGAAAATTAATTTAAAACAAAATCGCTGGCAAAAGCAAAAATAAAAACTTGTAATAAAGTTGTACCCGTAGTGTTCATAATTCAGTGGCATCGCGTGCCGAAAACGATTTCTCATGTAAAACATTCATTGCGCGGCCAGTCATTGGATGACTGGTGGTGGCATTTATCATCAGCGTTTCCATGCTTCGGAGGATTCGTGGAGTTGAACATGGAACAATATATAACGGATAATCTTAATAGATAGTTTTAGTTCTAAGTCGGATGTAATACTACCTACTGACCTGACGCTTACAGGCCATTCGTTTTTTATAAGATTGAAGTTGTAAACGAACATATACTTCGCGTAAGGTAAGGTACTACTTTCGCTCATAGACATCTGCTACAACCCTGTACCCCTGTTGTACATCTCCACGCACCTCTGGAACCCAACAATTGCTTTACGGTAGAAAAAGATGTGGCTGTGGTACCTGGTTCTGCCACCTTTAACACTAGAAGCGCGGACCATTTTGACACCCCTAGAAGCACGGATGTCTTAGGTAAAAAAATGTGTATCGCGTTTACGTGGTTGAAGTCCCGTGTACATAATATAATCATATTTTATGAATAGTTATAAAACTCCACATTGAACTCATTATACACATAATAAAATAATAACTAGAGCAGGAAGAACATCGAAATGGGTCAAATTTGGGACCCCCGCACTTCTAGTGTTCAAAGTCCTTTTTTAAGGTCTATGTAATTCAGACCGTAACAGCCGTCAGAATGAATTTTCAATAGAATATATCATAGCAAATATCCTATCAAATAATAATACCATAAATAAGTAGAATATCAAGGTAGGTTGCTTAAACAATGCTGATTGGAATAAAGAAGTTCATTTTTTTAATGATTACTTAAATATTACTTATTAAAATAGACTTCCTATTTTTTCGACACTAAACCAGTCTGTAGTAATATGAAACTTGCAGTACGTTATTTAACCAAAGAATCTACTGCTTTACCAATACAATAAGACTTTATTGCACACCACAAAATGAAACTACACTAAAGAAACACGAAGAAAAAGAAGAAAAGAAAGTGTGTAGAAGACAAGGTATACACAATATGTAGTCTTATCTCTTAAAAGCAATCTCTTTCAGAACAGTGTAGAGCTTAAAGATAACTAAAGATGTGACATTGTACACAACACACATGTAATAAATAAAACTCGGCCAAGTGTGAGTCGGATTCGCGCACGAAGAGTTCTGTCATTATTTGTATAAAACGCCAAAAAAACCACGTTTGTTTTATGTGAGCTCCTAATACATTTATTTCATTCAGTGTTAGTATTTCTTTTTGTAACGGCATTATAAATACATCATCTATAAAAACTTCAACTGTCTAGCTATTACGGTTCATAAGATAGGCTGGTGGCACACAGACGGAGAGACAAACAGCGTCTTAGTAATAGAGTCCCGTTTTGTGTACGGAACCCTGAAAATCCCAAATTACTCCGAACGAAATACTAGGATATATCCTAAATGATAGTTTTAAAACCTAAAATGACATTATTTTTGTTATATTAAAAACATTGCTTTTTATGCAAATTTAAACATTCTATATTGTTAAAAGTTAATATGTATAGTGGTGGTGTTTATAGAAACTGCCACAGACTCTTAGAGCTTGTAAGATGTCCTTATATTTTATAGAAGCTTTAAGTACCTAATTTCAGTTTTCCGCATACGAAAAAATCTGTTTAAGTAAGGGTCGTGTCTTACCGCTAACTACGTAACGAGTTATGCTAAAATCATAAATATATCGTTAGTTGAGAAATAAAAACTGTTTGAAACATTCGTGTATATAAACTAAAATCATATCTGTTGCAAATTTAAAAATTAGGGCGTGTTAATATCTGTATAATTTTATGATACTTAAAATTCTACAAAATTAAGCAACGTTTAGTGCGGCCAGGGCTTTAGTGGGTGACCCTTAAACTTAAGTATTAACCATTTTTGTTATCTTCAAAAAATGTTTCTAAAACATGTAACATGAACCAATAATTCACATTGGAACATCGTAGTGACGTAAGTAGATAGGTAAAACCCAGAAGTTGTTCTGTATATGAAAAAACTACTGTTAGAACTTGCTTGAATAAAAATATTTTTTTCCCGAACAATTCAGCTAAAATAGCTGATCTGTAGCTGCAAAGCAGCGGTCAATGATTTGAAAGGCCTACACAACGCTAATGCTATATGTAACCGTTAAGCTTGAAACATTCGCTACTGCAAGCATCAGTGTTTTGCGAATTTCAGCAAATATCGATACATTTCGTGGCCTTAAAAAGTCGTATATATATACTTTATCGCTCAACGCTGACGCTTACAGCGAAAAGCGATTAACCCTTGAAATAGTGGCCGTCAAATAATTGTGTTTCGCTGAAAGAAGCTAAAATGACATTGTCTTTATTTTCGCAGCGAGATCGTTCGTCGCCTGTCGTTTACCCGTTCTCTGTCGGATTAGTCGTTAAGATGTCTACCATCTAAACTACATATAGCCGCACCGTCTCAAATATTTACAGACTCCTCCATACGTCGCCTAACTCCCGTCGTCTGCATCGTAAGGACCATATTTAAATTTCCTACTTACAATATAGTTCACGTAAATCTAATCATCTTATGCTGTTATTACAACCTCTTGTATTAAGGAAAAAAATAATCCATGAGAGAGAAGAAATAATCTAAGAAAAAATAATCTAGGAGATCGCCGCCCATGAACGTCTGTAATCAAATTGGCACGAGATGTTGCTACTTCTAAGGACTAAATTGTAATGCCTTGTAAGTCTTTTCTACCTTACCCTTCAAGCTGCACACAACAACGCTTGACCCAGCTGTTGTGAAGCAGAAGTAGGTTTAGTTTTTTGTCACTTTCGGTATCGAACTATTCTACGGTTCTTAAAACCTCAGATTTAATTACACAATTTATACTCCTAATTATTTACTTGCGAAAAATTGGATTAATTAAATCATTAAATCCAAAAACGGTTCTTCATTATTATATTATTATAGATATTTACAGAGGCAACAGTTACCAAATATGTTTACGTACATGTAAAAAATTTAAACTAACTAAAAACTGAGATGAAACTATTTTTAAGACTAAAGTTAACGTCAAAGTCAATAACGCAATATCGCAAAGAGAATTGTTCATTAATTAGTTGAAATTTCCCTTCAATTCAACCAACTTTATTATCACCTTAAATAAATAATTATATCCTTTTCGTTAATAGCGTTAATTATCTTCAGGATAGCAGCGAGGAAGTGCGAGCAATTCGCCCATTAAAGTTTGCCTGAATGAACTCTTTGTCATCGGGAAATGAGCTATTACCGTCAAATGGATCATTCTACAATCTATCCGTTGTGTTGCACAGATTTAAATAAGCACATTTTTGAAGTGAAACTTCTTTATCGTGGTTGGAAAAAAATTAGTGTAACATTTTTTCGTTAACTCTAACAGAAATAGGAGAATTAACTAGAATATAATGCATTAGGACATAAGTGCTTTTATATTTATAACTACGCGTTAAAAGTACCTACTTAAATAATAAAATAGAAAATGTATAAAATTACGTTCCATATCAGAGTTTCCAGTTTTCATTATTTTTATACAAACCTCGCATAAACACAATTTTACCTATCGTGATGGATCATTTACTTTTTTATTAATATCCATATTATTATGAGAATAATAAAACACATTAACTATTCCTATATTTTATATACTATGTTAATCACACAATTTAAACTAATCCAACTACAGCTCAATGCTTAAATCCATCAAGTTAATAATTCTGTAAAGAAATTGTCATACAAATATATGCTCTAAAACATTAACCTACTTGTCACTGGTAAATATTAAGCAATTATGTCAGAAAAGAAAATAAAACATAATATTCTACATAACTTTATTATATATCTGACTTTGTAAATTTCCGGATAATTCTTTTAAATTGCCATACAAGTTAGAGCAAGAGACTGCCGCAATTTAATCATGGAAATAGCCCGGATACCCCGAGGGAGCGCAGTCTACAGCCAGCGCTGTTGTATTGTCCAAGATTCTAATAATGGTACTATAGTCACGTGTTATTACGTTCTAAGACATATTTATTAGATACGAGCTTATAAACAAACGAGCTTATAATAGAGCAGTGATAGCCTAATGGTTGAAACTTGCCCTCTCGATCGGGAGGTCCGAGGTTCAAACCCAGGCACGCACCACTGATTTATGTGCGTATTAGAAATTAATTATCAGTGCTTTTCGGTGAAGGAAAACATCGTGAGGAAACCTACACACCCGAGAGTTCTTTAAAAAAAAAAAGTTCTCGGAGGTGTGTGAAGTCCACCAATCCGCACTTGGCCAGCGCGGTGGACTATGGCCTAAAAACTCTCACATTCAGAGAGAAGACCCGTGCCCAGCAGTGGGACAGTAATGGGTTGTACATACATTATAAACAAACTAGTAGTAGGTTACAACCGCGTTCTTATATTATAATCTCTTAACGAAACATAATTATGAGACAATCGAAATACGATAAGAGAATACGGCAAGTTTGACTATTAAGAAATCAAAAACGTCACCGACAATTTTATTAAATTTTCCTTTACGTTTCAAATATTTACATGTTTGGGTACTCATGAATATTATGTAAATATTTCAACCCAGAAACAGTTGTAAATCAACATTAAACAGGAAATCCTTTGTGCTTTGACGTGGGAGGCACCACCGCCACACATTTTTCAGTGTAACAACAGTAATGAACAACTTTGAAGAATTTAGTAAGAGTACTACTCATCTGAGGTGATCCCATTTAGCCATCAAGGTTATACATGCCAGATGCATTAATCAATATAAGGCGGAGTTGTAATTTCATCTGAAGTAGATCAAAAACGTCCAGCAGTGAATACTAATCAGTAGGACCGCATACTCGTTTGCTACTGCATTATTATTGTAAAATTAAACGAACTTACCAAGTCTCCATCTATAAAAGTCTTGAAAATTAATTGAAGTGAAACTTCTTTATTGGGGTTGGAAAAAAATTTAGTGTAACATTTTTTCGTTACGCGCCATCTTTTTCTGTTACGCGCCATATTTTTCTTATCCCTACCACGCGTGATATTAGATAGATTATTATAGATTAGATTATTAGATAAAGTTTAATAAAAGCCTTTTATTAAACTTTATCTAATTTAACTTTATTTAACCAATTTCTGTAAAGTTGCATATAGTAAATTATTTTTTGAAAAATAACGTCATAAAGAAGTTTCACTTCTTACGAGTGTACGCTAGTACACGCACACATTTTTTTAAAACAGAATCGCGGACAAAAGCAAAAATAAAAACTTGTAATAAAGTTGTACGCGTAGTGTTCATAATTCAGTGGCATCGCGTGCCGAAAACGATTTCTCATGTAAAACATTCATTGCGCGGCAAGTCATTGGATGACTGGTGGTGGCATTTATCATCAGCGTTTCCATGCTTCGGAGGATTCGTGGAGTGGAACATGGAACAATATATAACGGATAATCTTAATAGATAGTTTTAGTTCTGAGTCAGTTGTAATACTACCTACATACCTGACGCTTACAGGTCATTCGTTTTTGCACGGCCAACGAACATGCACTTCGCCTAAGGTAAGGGACTTCTTCCACTCATAGACATCTGCTACAACCATGTACCCCTGTTGTACAGGATTATCTTAAGACGATTACAAATGCGTTGACAGTAGGACTAAGGTTGTCTCAATTTATATAATTCTGGCGGCATCACCACTTTGACTTTGACTTTGAAAGTCGTCCTATGCCGCGGCGTGGCGTCGCCGCTTGGCGTAAGGTCTGCGGGCCTCGAGGATCCCCTCCTTACCCGGGCAATTCCCTCAGTGGAAGCACTGTCCACCGGTGATGTGAGCTGCCGTCAGGCAGTGTTGCAGCCTTCGGCCTTCTGTGACCGCGCTATGCTGCTACGCAGATTTAATCCTCCAGATGGTCGGAGGATACCTGGCCCTCGAGTTCACGAGGGAGCGGACGCCCCTCGGGGGGTCGAGCGTGAAGGGGCGCGAAACCTCGTAGATGGGCATGTGGCCCACTGTCAGCGCGTTCGTACATACGACGCGCCAACCGGGCCACAAACCTGTCCAAGGTTTGCACCTTAAGGTCGCGCTCCAACACGTCGTTCCGAACGAAGCGACCCGCCCCGACGATCGCCCGGAGGGACAGGTTCTGCTGCGCGCGGAGGCGTTTTCTGTTGGACTCCGACACCAACGCGTACCACGCCGGCGCCGCGTAGGTCAATCGGGATCGGACGTACAGCTTGTACACCTTTAGTTTAGTTCGGAGCGGCAGATGAGATGCAAGCACCGGTCGGAGCATCGCACGTGCAACACGGGCCTGTCGGATCACGTGGTCCACCTGAGGCACCATGTGCAACGTGCGATCGATGTTACATCCCAAGTACCTAACTGTGGGCTGCCAAGCTACCTCCCGATCACGAAGACGTAGCGGCGGCGGCATGCTGCGTTTGCGGCTGAAAAGTGTCGCGACCGTCTTACCGACATTGACGGCCATACGCCACTTATCCAGCCACTCCGGTAAGAGATCCAACAGTCGTTGCATCCTGCGTGTAGCTATTGCGGCATCACGAGAAGACGCGAAGTATGCGCTGTCGTCCGCGAACAGCGCGAGCTCCACGTCCCTTTCCCATTCCTCGAGGTGACCTTCGAGGGTGGGAATGTCGTTCGTGTAGAAGGCGTAGAGTAGTGGCGAGAGGCAGCTACCCTGTGGTACACCAGCACGTATTGGGCGGGGGTCTGAGGCGACGTTCTCGACCGACACATAGAACTGCCGCCCATCTAGAAATGACGCCACTAACCTCACCAATAGCGCCGACAGGGGTGACTCCAACAGCTTGAAAACGAGCCCAGGGTGCCATACGCGGTCGAACGCCTTCTCGATATCGAGGAAGACGCCGACCGTGTGTCTACCGTAATTGGTCTCGCTTGCAAGATGGTGGAGCACTCGTGTCAGCTGCAGCGTAGTCGAGTGACCGGCGCGGAAGCCGAACTGCTCGTCCCTTAAAACAAGTGACGGCCGCAGTCGCTTCAGCGCCAGCCTCTCGAAGAGCTTTGCTACGGTGGGCAGCAACGTGATGGGACGGTAGCTGGCCGGGAGACGTCTGTCTTTCCCCGGCTTCGGGAGAACTATCACCTTACCCATCTTCCAGGTGGTCGGGAAGTGGCCGGTGCGTAGTATACCATTGAAGAGCCTTGTCATTACGACTAAGGCCCTCCTCGGGAGCATCGCCAACGCCATGTTAGGGACTCCATCGGGGCCTGGCGCCTTACGCTTCGGTAAACGTAAGGCGGCCTTCCGCGTCTCCGAGGGCGAGATGAACTCCAATCCCTGGGGTGGCGGTGTCGGGCGTCCAAGGAAGTCCTCTACCCACGCCTCTACGATCTCGTGGTGTTCGGCGACGGCAGCGGCTGCGGGATGTGGAGAGAATTGCTCTTCTAAGTGCCCCGCATGAATCTCCGCCCTTTCTTTAGGGGAATAACATCGCCTGCCCTCACCATTAAGGAGTGGGCAGACGGTCTCCTTCGTTCGGGTGAGCTGCCTGGTGAGATGGAAGAGTGAAGTCTCGTGCTCACCTGCCTGGTCGACTCTCGCCTCCCAGGAGGCGCCACGGTACTCCGCCATCTCAGCAGACAACTCCTCCGCCAGGTTGTTGAGGTCACGCTTCACCCGGGGGCAGCGGGTGCGCGCCCATAATCGGCGAAGTAACCTTTTTTTACTTAATTTTCTCTCCAGGTGGGCCGGGAGTCTGGCGCGTCGCGATGACTGCGGTATGAGAGTGGTCGCCGCGTCCAACGCCTCCCGGACTGTAGCCGTGAACGCGCCGGCCGCAGCTTCCACTCCCCCCGGTGTATTGAGCGCCTGGGTGAGCTTGACCCCACCCATGGTTAACTGAAAAGACTCCCAGTCCACCCTTCGAGTTACCGGCTTAAAGGCCACCGCGTCGGCCCCCAGACCAAGCGCGACCAGGATTGGGAGGTGCTGCGTGTCCAGATCATACAGCACCTCCACATGAACTGGGCATCGGAGATTCCTGTGGAGCACTATATCCAGGACATCGGGGCGAGAGGACTCAGCCGTGGGGATGTGCGTAGGCGATTCTGGCCCAATCACCTCGTAGCCCATCTCCTCGGCGTCAAAGTACAGCATGCGTCCCGCTGTATTGGTGATTCTGGAACCCCAAGCCGGATGTTTGGCATTGAGATCACCAGC
Source organism: Spicauda simplicius (assembly GCA_949699795.1). Lineage (NCBI taxonomy): Eukaryota > Metazoa > Arthropoda > Insecta > Lepidoptera > Hesperiidae > Spicauda > Spicauda simplicius. The sequence continues at coordinate 11,537,633 of OX453065.1, forward strand.
CAGTAAGGTCGCAGCGCTCTCGTCCAAGATGGTGTGGATGTCCTGCGGAATAAGTTGGGGACCAGGCGGTCGGTATGCGGCAAACAGTCGCAGTTCCCGTCCCCCGGCGCTCACAACGGCCCCAATGGAGCGCGTGCTCACGTACGGGGGCAGTGGAAGCACGTCGTGTACCAGATCGCGGCGAATCGCTATGGCTGTGCCCCTGTAAGGGAGCCCTGCCTGCGATATTTCGTCGCGCCGGTACACGGCGTAGTTCGGGAGCGTAAAGGCCAGTTCCGGTCGCAGCTTCGTCTCGCCCAGCAGCACGACCTGTATGTCCTGCTCCCGGACGAGCCGCCGCAGCGCCGGGATATGTTGGCGGACTCCTCCCGGATTCCAGTACAGAAGTCTAAGTTGAACAGCCATAGTGGAACCCGAGAGTGTCAGCCAGGATGGACTTTATGGTGCCTACAAGCGCTGGGTACCGCGCAATAGCCTCACTGATGGTTGCTATTGCCGCCACCAGATCATCGGCCGGCGTATTGATCCCCAGGGCCTGCAGGGGGCGAGGTGTGGGAGTGGGGATGAAGACGGAGCGGGGGCGGGGTGATGGAGGCTGGGGGGCTGGGGCTACCTGGACCTCTACCTCCCTCTGCGACCGCTTACCTTTCCCCTTCCCTTTGTGAGAAGGGGCCGCCTGTGCAGCTTCCGGAGCTGGAGTCGGTGCTGGAGGAGGCGGCTGATGGACTGCCTGAGCAGCCTTGCTGGTGGTGGCTGTTCTCGCGCCGCTTCCCGAGGGGCGCGGCTGGTTGACTGGCTTCGGCTTCGGCTGCGGCTGAGGAACTTGAGCAGCCGGCGTTTCCACCTGCTGCTCGTTGCGCCTCGCCTTAAGCCTCTTGGCCTTCCTCCTGCTTTTGCGCACGTCTGCGCGCGCTGCAGGAGGGTTGGCCGGTGCCATCAGCGATGCGCCCTCGGTCGGCGCAAACTCCTCCACGACTCGCACGGGTACCGGCTCCCTACGTGTCGTCTGCGGTTGCTGCGCGGGCGCTGTGGTCGATGGGCGGGGCGGAGGTACCACCATCCCCCTGACGCGGGCCATCCTCCGGAGGTACACGCACGACCTGGTATTGGCCGTGTGCGCACCCCGGCAGTTGGCGCATCTGGGGGTGGCGTTCCTAGGTTCAGGGCAATCCCGAACTACGTGGCCCCCCGCGCACCGGACGCATCTGGCCGGCCGGTGGCAGTTGGTGGAGGAGTGCCCCACTGCTTGGCAGCGATGACACTGGGGGGGGCCGAATCGACCCCTCCACGCCTCCACAACGACCCCCGGCATAAACAGGAGTTCCGTCACCCCGTAGAGGCGGCGCAACTCCGGTTCGGCCATCCGGTCCAGCTGCACGTAGAACACGCAGCCGGGCTTACCTCGCCTGGATGGAATATGACGGGCGAATCGTGCCGGGAATCCAAGCCGTTTTAAGGCTTCGGTGACTCCGTCCGGGTCCGTCATACCCGGCAGGCCCTTAACCGCCACCTTGGTGGGGCGATCGTCCTGCGGGGTATAACAGAACCATGAGAGTCCTGGTTCTATGGCGGACAAGTCCGTCAAGTACCGTTGGATTACCCGGTACTCATCGGCCGTCGGTGGCATAAACCTGATGCCCTGCCCGAAGGGCCTCGCATGGGGTGCGTGGCCCAGCTTCTCCCGCAGCGCCGCGAAGTGAGTGGGCCAACTCGGCATCCGCTCGACCACGATGGGTGGGTACGCCTTGCCGGCCGCTGCAGCACTCGAGGGCTGGCGGGTGGTGTTGCCTGCAGAAGTAGTTGGTAACGGACTTACTTGACGCGGCGGAGCAGGCGCCGCCAGCGCCGCCGCATAGGACGACTGGGCCTGGGGTTCTGGATACGACCCCAGGCGAGATGATTCGGCCATCGGTGTCGATGGCCGGACTGAAGTGGACGCGGCGGCGGGCGCCGGCGTCGACGCCGACGCTATTCCGGCGTACGATGTCGAGTCCAGCTCGGCGTCCGTCGCCGCGGTCCTTGACGACGATGATGATGGTGAGCGCGGGGGGGACCTGAAAGAGCGGGTACGACTCACCAATATGGGGTACCTCCCTCCTTTCCCGTCGGGTTCGGCTTCAGACTCCTCAGCAACAGCGGAAGCTCCGGCACCTTCGCAACTGTCGACATATTCGGCATCCGAATTTTCTGAGTCTTCGGGAGACAGTGGACCTCCGTCTTCAGGCGATCCTCCTTCTATTTCGGCCTCTATGCGCACCACCTTCGCCGGCAGCTGTGCACTCTCCGGCGAAGATGATGGCTGGCGCTGGGTCTTTGGTGGCCGCGCAGTACCTTTCATCGGTCCTTCCTTGCGACCGCCAAAGTATATCAGCGGGTTGCCACGTTGCCCGCGTCTTTCCGCAACTTCGGCGAGTTGTGCAGCGGCGGGGCCGGCCACCGCTTCGATCTCGCCCGTATACAAGTTTCTTCGGACGACTTGGCGTCCGGTGGGTAGTTGTCGACTTGTTGAGGGTAGAGCGCCGCCGTCCCTTTCCCTCACCGATCTTCCGTCCCTCTCTTCTGAAGGTTCGGTGAGGGTAGGGACGATATTACGATCCATGCGGGTAGATCTGAATCTTCCGTCTCGTTCACGCCAAGCCTCTCTTTCCCACACTGATGTTGAGCCTCTTGAGGGTATTCCTCTTCTTTATGCACCTCCTTTGCCCAAGACGAATTTTTGCGCAGCACTGGCCCAACACCGGGACCCTTTCCAATGAAAGGGGCGGTGTTGGGCGCGGGACGTTACGTCGCGGTGGTCGCAGTCGGAGGCACTGGCCCGGGGGGCAATCAGCACCGAACGCAAACGCGGACATCACCACTCACCTCTGAAACGCAAGAATTGCTATAATTGCAGAATTGCTATAAAGAAGATAGATGTGGCGGTAGTTCGTGGTTCTGTTACCTTTAAAAGTCCTTTTTTTAACGATCTACGTCATCCAAACAGCTAACTTAATGAATTTTCACACAATTTGAACATGATTAAACATAGCAAATAATAGTATCCATACGAGTAAATAATTAGAATATATCAAAGCAGGATTCACCAAACAATCCTAATTTAAAGCTGAATCCATCTTTTCGGTGAAGATAATACATAACAGTAGACTTCCTAATTTATCGATACTAAAACATTATGAAGTAATATGGAACCCACGATACGTTATTTAACCACAAGAATCTACTACTTTACCAATACAATAAGACTTTATTGCACACCACAAAATGAAACTACACTAAAGAAACACGAAGAAAAAGAAGAAAAGAAAGTGTGTAGAAGACAAGGTATACACAATATGTAGTCTTATCTCTTAGGGCCGGCACTCATATGACGGAGCGCAGCGCAGCGCATTTTTTGCTGTCAAACTATTATCGTCATTGTCCCTTTAGAAATAATATCCAAAATTAAATAACAGCAATTTATTTCTGAGGAGCATGGAAGCGCATGCTCGCGCATCCGCGCGCATTCGCGCGCATCCGCGCGCATTCTCCCAGTAATTAGCGCGAATTTCGGCTAGTGTGTGATTCGTTAAGAAAATTTCGCGGGCATGCGCTGCGCTGCGCTGCGCTCCGTCATATGTGCGCCGGCCCTTAAAAGCAATCTCTTTCAGAACAGTGTAGAGCTTAAAGATAACTAAAGATGTGACATTGTACACAACACACATGTAATAAATAAAACTCGGCCAAATGCGAGTCGGATTCACGCAGAAGGATTCCGTACCTTTATATAAAAAACGGCAAAAAAACACATTTGTTGTATGGGAGCCCTCCTTATACATTTATTTTATTCTGTTTTGAAGTATTTGTTTTTATAAGAGTCATAGAAATACGTCATCTGTGAAAACTTCAACTGTTTAGCTACTACGGCTTATAGGATGACAGCCTGGTGTCAGACAGACGGAGAGACAAACAGCGGAGTCTTAGTAATAGAGTCCCGTTTTGTGTACGGAACCCTGAAAGTCCCAAATTATTCCGAACGAAATACTAGGATATATCCTAAATGATAGTTTTAAAGCCTAAAATGACATTAATTTAACATTATAAAAACATTGCTTTGCCTACAAATTTAAAAATTCTATATGGTTAAAAGTTAATATGTATAGTAGTGGTGTTTATAGAAACTGCCAGAGACTCTCAGAGCTTGTAAGATGTCCTTATATTTTATAGAAGCTTTAAGTACCTAATTTCAGTTTTCCGCATACGAAAAAATCTGTTTAAGTAAGGGTCGTGTCTTACCGCTAACTACGTAACGATGCTAAAATCATAAATATATCGTTTGTTGACAAATCAAAACTGATTAAAACATTCGTGTATCTAAAATCTAATAAATCTAATACTAAAATCTTATTTGTTGCAAATTTAAAAATTAATGCGTGTTAATACCTATATAATTTTATGATAATTCAAATTCTACAAAGTTAAGCAACGTTTAGTGCGGCCAGGAAACCTGGAAAAACTTCTGTTGACCGGAAAAATACAGGCAAAGAGGCCACAGGGGCGTAGCCCGATGCTTTGGTCTGATCAAATCCGCACCAATCTCGACACCACCGTACATCATGCCCTACACACAGCCGAAAGCAGAGTTTGTTGAAAGAACATCATAGAAAGAAAAGGGACAAATAGAGACCACGACCCTCAGCATTGAGGATCACGAATCAAGGAGGAGGAGTGCGGCCAGGACTTTAATGGTTGACCGTTAAACTTAAAGTATTAAACGTTTTTGTTACCTCCAAAAACGGTTTCTAAAACATGTAACATGACCTAAAAAATCACATTGGAACAGCGTAGTCACGTAGGTAGATAGTTTTTTGATACACAGAAGATCTTACTAAAATTCTGGATTTTAGTAAGATCTTCTGTGTATCAAAAAAAAAAACTACTGTTAGAACTTGCTTGAATAAACAAAATATAAAAAGCGACCGGTGCTTTTGATTTGAAAGGCCTTTTTTTGTTTTCGAGGGGGAAACCTTCAAAAGGTACCCAACGCCGTGGGAGCGAGGTTGATAAGCGCAGGTTTATGTCAGGCAGGGGATGCCATAGCCCTATTCTGATCCCGGAACTACAGGGACGGATTTGAAAGGCCTACGCAACGCTAATGCTATATGTAACCATTAAGCTAGAAGGCTAAGCACTGCAAGGATCAGTGTTTTGCGAATTTCACCAAATATCGATACATTTCGTGGCCTTAAAATGTCGTATATATATACTTTATCGCTCAACGAGGACGCTTACAGCGAAAAGCGATTAACGCTTGAAGTAAATGTTTAGGGGCCATCAAATAATTGTCCTTCGCTGAAAGAAACTAAAACATTGTCTTTATTTTCGCAGCGAGATCGTTCGTCGCCTGTCGTTTACCCGTTCTCTGTCGGATTAGTCGTTAAAATGTCTACCATCTAAACTACATATAGCCGCACCGTCTCAAATATTTACAGACTCCTCCATACGTCGCCTAACTCCCCTCGTCTGCATCGTAAGGACCATATTTAAATTTCCTACTTACAATATAGTTCACGTAAATCTAATCATCTTCTTATGCTGTTATTACAACCTCTTGTATTAAGGAAAAAAATAATCCATGAGAGAGAAGAAATAATCTAAGAAAAAATAATCTAGGAGATCGCCGCCCATGAACGTGTAATCAAATTGGCACGAGATGTGTTACTACTTCTATGGACTAAATTGTAATGCCTTGTAAGTCTTTTCTACTTACCTTATCCTTCAAGCTGCACACAGCAACGCTGACCCAGCTGTTGTGAAGCAGAAGTAGGTTTGGTATTTTGTCACCTTCGGTATGGAGCTGTTCTTAAAACCGCAGATTTAATTACATAATTTATACTACTATTTATTTACTTGCGGAAAATCGAGTTATATAAATATTATAATAGACATTTACAGAGGCAAAATCCACCAAATATGTTTGCGTACATGTGAAAAATTTAAACTAACTAAAAACCGAGATGAAACGATTAAGTCTAAAGTTAACGTCAAAGTCAATAACGCAATTTCGCAAAGAGAATTGTTCATTAATTAGTTGAAATTTCCCTTCAATTCAACCAACATTATTATCACCTTAAATAAATAATTATATCCTTTTCGTTAATAGCGTTAATTATCTTCAGGATAGCAGCGAGGAAGTGCGAGCAATTCGCCCATTAAAGTTTGCCTGAATGAACTCTTTGTCATCGGGAAATGAGCTATTACCGTCAAATGGATCATTCTACAATCTATCCGTTGTGTTGCACAGATTTAAATAAGCACATTTTTTTAATTAACATGTACTTTTGAAAGATTGTAAGGATGTATGTTTGTTTGTTACTGTTTCACGCTAAAGGTACTTATCGCATTTCGCTAAAATTTGATCCACAGATAGTTTATACCTTTTTTTTGTTTTGACGGGGAGGAAACCTTAAAAAAGGTACGCCGAAGCCTGGGGAAAGACTCCAGGTTATATGGGATTTTTACCCACTAAAACCTCCTCGAAGGCCTTCCTGAGCACTTGCAGGGGACCCCGGGATCAACAATGGAACCCACCGGTACCCCATAGCGCGGCACCCGTCGTGAGTTCCTCTCTTGGAGGACGTATAACTATCCCCCTGCACCTTTTAATGTCTACGACTACATGCGGTCACACATGCCGCCTTTCTTCTCCGGGTTGCTGGCTGGGTAGTTCGAGCTCCCTCGAGTCGCCTGCAACCCCAGGATCCCCCTTTTAATCGCCTCTTACGACAGGCAGTTGATACCGTAGACACTATTCTACTCCCCGACTACAGGGAGGTAATTTATACCTAGATTAATACATGGAATACTTATTATCATAAAGGTGAGAAAAACGGACTAAGCCGCAGGATAAGACGATTAATGTATAAAAAGGGAATCAATTTAGTTTATTCTATTTTAAAATTCTGCATTTACGACAATATTTCCATAATTGTTCTAATAGTCATTAATACTTAAATACTGCGGCTCCAATATCTTCAATATCATATGAGACGTTTCTCAGATTAATCTGAGTAAAAAGATGAACGGTGTAAAGGGTTTTTTTTTAAGTTATGGTATCCTAGAAACAAGTATAATACCTAATAGTTGTACCCCGCTGTCATCTTTTACTAAAAAAAAAAACTAAATATGACCTCAAGATATAACATTTTTATTTAATGTGGCATAGAAAATCCAAGAGTTCTTAAAAAATAGGAACGTTTCTTCTTACATATATATTACGCAGACCTCTTTTAACGTGTAAACTATGTTTTATGCAATTATACGCACTGTACATACACACAGAACTTTCATTTTTTTTATTGTATATGAAGACAACAGATTTTATTTCCGAAATACACATAAATTGCATATTTACTTACTTGTATACCTGTGTTAAATAACATTTTCACATTCGGCACACTTTCACATGAGGCGACCATCATAGTCCTCGGGAGTATCTTTTGTATGTAGTTGATTAAAGATGTCCATGGGCGACAGTGAACACTTACCATCAGGTACACTGCATGCTCGTTTGCTACTTCAGTCAGAAAAAAAAAACATTTATTTAACTTACATATTTGATTTTTGACTAATATTATCCCAGAATTGCTTTTTTAAGTGTGACCGTACTTACAATAGGCGTTTTTAATTGCTATTGGCGATATTTCGACCAATTTAATGTAGGTATAGAAGTAACACATAAAGATTATTCAAATCTTTGTTATAATATACCTACAGCACTTACAAAATTTCTGGAATAACAAATGTTAATGCATTCCCTACCCTTGTTCGTCCCTAGTTAGTTGGACCTGAAGGTTGTCTGGGATAAATCGCTTCCCTTGCAATAAGTCTGCCTTTTGTACGCTAATGGGTATGTTCTGATTTGTATTTCTCTTTTCGCGAACAATAAAGAGTAATTTATGTGAACTTTGACCCGAACTGTAGATTATGCTTTTTAAATTTAACATTTTTGTTCTTATGTTATGTTATACTATACTTAATATGAACGATACTAACAAGCAAGCATATTACATAATGTATAGAGGTCACAGTGCCCCAAGTAGTTTTAACTAAATCTGATTAATTTACGAGTAGTTATACTACCACTAACGTTTAAGAATTTTTTTATACCTATGTACTTTATCACATTCTAAATACAATAATACTACAAATTTATGAGAAAATTTTAGAGCAGTGATAGCCTAGAAACTTGCCCTCTCGATCGGGAGGTCCGGGTTCAGAAACAGGCACACCCACTGATTTTTTTAAATTATGCACGTATTACAAATAATAATCACTGCTTTTTGGTGAAGGAAACCTAAACACCCGAGAGTTCTTTAATAAAAATAAAAAAAAGTTCTCGGAGGTGTGTGAAGTCCACCAATTCGCACATGGCCAGCGCGGTGGAGACTATGTCCTATAACTCTCTCATTCCGAGAGAAGACCCGTGCCACACACACACACACAAATTTATGATAAAGGCAAAAAATATTTATGGAAGTAATCCTGCTTCACTCGAGCTTAATCAAAGTACTACTATTTCCACCTACAAACCCACTTGGTTGCTGCAGTTACTCTTATTTAACGAGCAACAAACTACCCTCAACCTAACCTAAAAATAACAAGCGGAACCCACTGCTTACGTGTTTCGTGAAGTATGATAACACTCGTGAAAATTAACTGCTTGCAACACAGAACTTATCGTTTTCATTAAGTTAGAACCACATAACTATAGTATTTCGAACGCAGCTAAGCACATATAACGTAGATAAATATATAATTCAAAAGTTTACAAAATATTTTTTCTTAATATTAATATATGTAACTTACTCAAATACAAAATCCATTTCATATTATTTGTCTTAACTTGCAATTTCATTAATAAAATGTATTTTACTTATTGTTCAAGGACTTAACGGACGGGGTTAAGGTTAAGCATGATAATATTTAGTAAAGAAGTACGCAAGCAGAGAAGGGAAAACCCTCGTGATATCTTAAAATTATTTGATACCAATAAATCTTATTATAACAATTAGGAATACATCACTTATTTATCAGTAACTGTTAATGAAATTAAATCAATATCGAGATTATGAAAATGGCTTAAACTTAGTATGTAACTACACACTAAATTTGAAATAAGGATTAAATTACATTTTTTTTTTTCAAAAATTTTCTCCTTTCAATATTTTGGAGTATAATATAACGGTACACGAAACATACTTCCCGCAGGCACCAACTTAATTATCAGTAACTTATTTATCAGCAACTGTTAATGAAATTAAATCAATATCGAGATTATGAAAATGGCTTAAACTTAGTATGTACCTACACACTAAATTTGAAATAAGGATTAAATTACATTTTTTTTTTTCAAAAATTTTCTCCTTTCAATATTTTGGAGTATAATATAACGGTACACGAAACATACTTCCCGCAGGCACCAACTTAATTATCAGTAACTTATTTATCAGCAACTGTTAATGAAATTAAATCAATATCGAGATTATGAAAATGGCTTAAACTTAGTATGTACCTACACACTAAATTTGACATAAGGATTAAGCTACATTTTTTTTTTCAAAATTTTCTCCTTTCAATATTTTGGAGTATAATACGGTACACGAAACATCCTTCCCGCAGGCACCAACCACAAATAGAACGGAACTCTTGTCTAAGTTGCTTATAGAGACGTTAGTGGGAACGCCTAGTGTATCTGTGAACTTGCAAAACTGAAACTTGAACTGCAGTTCTAACAAACTTACTACTTGATACAAACAGTAAGTGTAATGTCTATCTGATCAACTCCGTAGAATATACTCTATCATTCGGATTCAATAATAAATATTAATACGTGAAGCAAAAACTTGTGGCGCATTTTTAAGTAATATGCCGCGGACTCGAATTTTACGCGGTTATAGTGGACTTATGGAGAATGTTAATATGTTTTTCAAATAATGCATATATCATATTATATAAAATCCACTAAAACACATTACACACACTACCGTGCATTTGTCACAAACACATATATAATAAACGAATAACGTTCAATGTCTTACGTGAAAAATGTCAGATGTCTTTGTCAAAATACCGCTATTGCTTTAAAATGCGGCTTATTTAATTAAACCTTAAAGCGACATTGCGTTGATTTGTAAAAATATTCTAGTCTTAAGTATATGAAAAACAGCAAGAAATAATTACTGACAAATTATTCCAAAAGGCGATAAAAATGAAATAGTATACAATTTTAAGTTACGCTGCAAATTACATTTCACACCTAAAATGTAATACACGAGAAACACTAAACTCTATTTATAAAACACCATTATAAAAAATACAAACTGTATTACATTTTAAAGGGCTTATAAATAGAGGTACTAAAATATAATTTTAGTATCCGACACAAGCAAACGATATTGATTTAGTGCACGATGTGCCCGCTAGCTACACCTAATGGATTGTCAACCACCGTCTAGTCTAGACCAAAATTGGGCGCTCAACTATACCACAGTAGAAATATTGGGAGCAGTACGGAAACTGCCTACAAGCGTGCGGAATGGCACACTTACACAAACATACGCATAGCGCATACGCATAGCGGCCTCGTCACGCTAAGGAGTTTTCATGATGCTTCAGTAGCAAGTGTCGTGTCAAGGCGAGTGGTCACGTTGCTATTTGTTTCCTCTCTGTTGTTGATCTTTTTAAAAATGCCACTAGTGTATTGCGTGGTATACGGAGGTTTGAATTTTTTACACCATAAAATTTAATATTGAAGACCTCCAGACGTGTCGTCGCAAAAGAATGTATTTTTGAGTAAATTTGTAATTTATGAAGAATAAATCATTTTTTATGTAATGGTTTTTTAATTACTAGATATTACACGCATTTTTAAACAAAAATCTACAAGGATAAAATACGGAAAAATACGGAAAACAGTCTAATACAATTAGTATTAAACTGTTTTTCGTATTTCAAACTAAGTATTATAATAATTATCGTCATGCTAGGATTAAAATGCGAAGCTGTGAAATTACCTACTTATATTATTTGTTTATAAATGCGCAGATATTACAATTCAATTGATTGATGACCATCTTGATAATAAGTACTTAAATAAGTACCTATTATTCAGACTATTTTATAAACAAGGCTTAGTTTCCATACTGTTCAACATTTGTACTGTGACTCTACACCTATGCAGTAAACGTAACGGCAGAATAATTTTCGTCCGGGTGCCTATACATTCACAGTTACAAGTTATATTAATTTTATTATTGTATATCATTTTATTATTTTAATAAATTGCTATAGGGGTTCATTAATGTAAAAATTACGGAGGAGGAAAAAACTAATTGGTGCAATTTTCATGAGATACTTTTTCCTACACACATTTAAGAACTGAGTTGGAACGCAACACATAAATGTACTCATAATTATAACTATGAATATATTGTAACTTATTATATTAAAAAGGATTTATTTGTTAAATAATTGTTATTTTTCATTAATTTCACGCTATGAAATATGCACACAACGTATACTTTTGCCTTGTTATATTTGTGCAAAAGGAGAACGGAATTTGTAATTTAAATATCTTTTAAACAAAGCTTGCTACAATGTTAGTAGGATTTTAATTTTAATGATGTCCTGGTTCGAAAAATATTTTCACTTTAATTTTTGTACTCGCTTCGTTCAAAAAAGTATTCCTCCGTTAAAATATTAAAAGAGGCTCGCAGTTCGTTGACTTATGTACATTAGGCTGAATATAAGTTCTATTTAGAAAATCTATTTCGGGTTCGAATCCTTATTGTAAAAATAAAAGCGACAACATCAATAACATGAATGGGGAAACGATAAAAGGAATATTTTTACAAGCCGTGAATACAGACGCGACGAAGTTCGCAATCTCCCCGGGCGTCCCGCCTTCCCATCGCACCAATATTTGTGAAAACATCTCGAAACTTTTAAGGAGACGGAGTTTCCCCGACAATTCCTTCCCGCAAATATATTTAAGCAGATAAATATACGTAGCACCGCATAAGCGGACTTGAACGCAGTCTTTAGTTGTTCGCTAAATACTTAAAACTTTTCGAAAGTGTACAATGCTGAGTTTAATTATTTTTAACTTTAAGTTTTGTTTCGTAATATTTAGAATTGCTGCATACGACTACGATACTAAACTGCGACAGTTCGAGCTTTCTTAAAGTATTCCTTGCAGCCTAATCGCTTCTTTACATTCGAGTGCAAAAGATTCGATAAAACATTTCAGGGTTTTTAACGCCGAAGTGATTCTTCCTCTAAGAGTAAAAGGCAACAGGAGCAGTTTTAAATAAAACTAAGTGCACGAAGTTGTAGAGCGGATTTACCGGAAACGGACGCGTCGACAGCGGCCGTCGCTTCAGGATCGCACCACGTTTTCATTCATCCCTCACTTACGCTCTTTCACAGCTGGGGCCAGTTTTACGCGGAAACTCTACACTAGAAACCGTCCTCTTTCCACTATCGCCTTCCCACTCTTTCACGCAAAACTAATGGCCGATAGACAGAAACGAGCAAACAAAATCAATACTGTCTGGAGCCCGCCCACCGGTTCAACGCGGCAACTGCGCTTCCTCACTATAAATTCGATAAAATAAAAGTGGGTAAAAATCATTAAATTCGCGTGTTCATGTTCGGTAATCTATCCGTAAGCGATCACCGGCACGATTCCGGCCATATGGCGTGCGGTGGAAGCGCTGCGAGATGCGGGGGACCACATGTTTCGCACGTGGTCGGGTCACGTTACAATGTTTACCTGCGTTCGGCTGACGGTCAGGTGAGATCCGTCGTTACTCTACGCTACCTGTAGTTGTGCCGGTGACTGACCCCTCCCGAATACGCACGGGATCGTTTTTATGTGCGACCTTACGAGTTAACAAATTGTTAACCGTCTCGTACACGGTACACGTCGTATTATATTATCTGCCTCACGGTGCTCATATTCAGTGGGCGTTGGAGCCGCCGGGCCTGCGGCTACGGTTTGCATTTTTATCAACATCGACGACAGGCAGCAACATTTTATTTTGCGTGCCATAAATATGGAACTAGTGAAGACGAACATAGGAATAAGGCACTACATTTTCATGCAGACTTATCTGAAACTATGCATAAGCAAGCAGGAACAAAATCTTTTTCGTGTAAATAAAGTCCGTAAAACTTGTCGCTGGGAAAAAATTGTATTGCCCTCATGCAAATGTTTAACAAGCTACGTTATTTATGGAGCTTTCATAAAGTGGATCTTCACAAACCTGTTTCTTTAAACAAGCAAGCGGAAATGTAGGTAATTTGGATTTACTCAAATAAAACGTTATACATTTTTGAGTTTTAAAACTGTCTATATCAACTAAAATCAATTATTGTAGAATGTAACAAACAATACTTTAAAATTCATCAAAGAAAAATCTGAAGCAGTTGTAATAGCATAGTGTAATATCATAGTTTAAAAGTGAGATCCTAGGTTCGAACCGTAGGATTTTTCAAAGTTATGAAAGCTTTGGAGTATTATGATTATTTGCTTAGCCAAGAAATAAACTATTAAAAAAAAACCTGAGTAACCCGGAAAATTAATGAGATTTCTCTAGAAAAAAATAGTCTTAATGATCTAAGTCTACACATTGACACTTGGCCAAACTGATGAACTCATCTGAACCCCTCTCATTCTTTGAGAAGACTCGTGCCCAACAGTGGGACACAAATAAGTTGACGATGAATAAAGTACTTAAGCACTTATGTATAATAATAATAATAATAATAATAATAATAAAGCCTTTATTCTCTGACCAAAAATTAATTACATTTCTTATATCTATATAAGTAATATTATATATATATGTACGATATTAATAAATTTATTTCTTTCTTCTTCTTCTTTTCAGCAACCATGGTCAGGTTGTCCTTGGACATAGGCCTCCCCCATTATTTTCCACTTCTCTCTATTCCTTGCTATTCTCCTCCACCCTTTTGGGAGATCGTCCTCCCATCTTCTTATTTGACGCCCTTTTTGTCTTTTCCCGTTCCTAGGATACCATTCTATTATATCCCTTGTCCATTTCTCTTTGACCGTTCTCATTATGTGTCCTATCCAGTTCCATTTGAGTTTTCTAATTTTGTGTATTACGTCACTCACTTTCGTTATTTTTCTTATTTTTGAAGTTTGCCATCTATCCTTGAGTCTTATGTTTAGCATGCTCCTTTCCATGTTACGTTGGCAAACTGCTAGTTTCTGATTACTTTTGGACGTAGCAGGCCAAGTTTGACAACCGTACGTGAGACACGGCAAGATACACGTGTTGTAAAGCTTGGTTTTTACTGAAATTGGCATTGTTTCATTTTTGAATATCTCTTTTAATGACCAGTAGCGTTTCCAGGTGTTACTAATTCTTCTTTCAATTTCTTTTGTGTATTGGTCTTTAGTTGATATAACCTGTCCTAAATATATATATTCATCCACGTATTCGATAATTTCATGTTTTATTTCTATTGATTCTTTTGTTGCATTCGTCATAATTTTAGTCTTTGTTATATTTATAGTGAGTCCTGCTTTCCTGCTTTCCTGATTTAGTTGTTGTATCATAGTTTGTAATACATCTGGTTCATTAGCGAATAGTACAATGTCGTCTGCAAATCTCAGATGGTTTAAATATACTCCATTTACATTTATTCCAAAACCTTCCCAGTTTAAATTCCTGAATATATTTTCCAATACTGCTATGAAGAGTTTTGGAGAAAGAGGATCACCTTGCCTTACGCCCCGCTGAATACTAAATTCTTCTCCTTGTTGTTCAAGTTGGATTGTAGCTGTAGAGTTCTTGTAAATTTCTTTTAAAATTCTTATATATTTCCTATGTATTCCCTGGTTATCTAGTGTTTTCCAAATATAATTATGACTCAATGAATCAAAAGCCTTGTTGTAGTCAATAAATGCTATGTAATATTGTTTTCCGTACTCATTCATTTTTTCTATAGTTTGTTTTACGACATGTATATGATCTATTGTAGAAAAATCACCGCGAAAACCTGCCTGTTCTTTTTGTTGATTTTCTTCCAATTGTTTCGTAATTCGGTTAAGAATTATTTTTGAAAATATTTTGTACAGATTGGACATTAAACTAATTGGTCTGTAATTGTTTATTTCGTTTTTATCTCCTTTTTTATACAGTAGGACTATTGTGGATTTCGTCCATTGCTTTGGTATTTGCTCTTTAACTAATATTTCATTGAACAATTGGGTTAAATGATCTGATGTGACGCTTAGAGATTCTTTTAATATGTGGTTTGAAATATTGTCGTCCCCAGGTGCTTTGTCAATTTTTTGTGTTTTCACTGCTCTAATGGTTTCAGACTCTAATATGCAAGGGATTTCATCTTCGTTTTTGTTTTTCTCTGTCTCTATTTCGAGTAGTTCCTCTTCATGTGAATATAATTTTTTGTAGAATTCTGTTGCTATTTTGGCTATTGATAATCTTTTTGTTGTTAGTTTGGCTCCTTTCCCATTTTTATTTTTCATATTGGGTATCCATTGCATGTATTCTCTTAACTGTTTTAGGCCTTTCTTAATTCCTCCTGTTTTCTCTATTTGCTTTCTCAGTACATTAAGCCTCTCTGTTTTTTTGTGTTTTCTTATTGAAGTTTGTATTTTTTTGCTAATATTTGATATATTTTCATGGTTATCTTTTCGTTTCTCTAGCATTTTGTTCCTTTCTTCCATTAGTTTTAGTGCTTCTGCTCCTAACTTATTTTTCTTTTTATTTTCGGTACTTGATTTATTTATGTTTTTCAGTTCTCTCTCTATAAGATTATACTTTTCTTGCAATGGTTTTTGCTGTACTATTGCGTCCAATGTGTTCTTTAAATTGTTTAAAGTCTTTTGTGGGATAGGCAATGTTAAAGTGTTCTTGGGTAGAGGTATAATATGTTTTCGTGACTTGTTGCGTGTGTATTGAATTGCTCCTCTTACCATTCTATGGTCTGTATTAAAATTTAATTTGTTTACTACATCAACGTCACTGAATATGTATTTTTCTGTTGACAGTATAAAATCAATTTCATTTTTGTCCCTACTATTAGGGGACATCCATGTCCATTTTCTTGATTTCGACTTATTAAAGAAACTATTAATTATTTTGAGGTTATTTTCAAAAGCAAACTCTACAAGTCTGTTGCCGTTGTCATTTCGATCTCCATAAGTAAAATTTCCTAAAATAAATTCATTTTGACTTGATTTGCTGCCTATCTTTGCATTAAAGTCTCCTACTAAAATTACGTTTTTATTCTTGTTCTGCATTACTTCGGTTAGGTCTTTGTAAAATTTATCTTTTGCTATTTTTGTGTCTTGTTCTGTGGGCGCGTATATCTGAATAATCGTCGATGGTTGTTTGAATTCTGGTAACTGTATATCAAGTACTGCTATTCTGTCCGATATTCCTTTGAAGCCAGCTATTTTATCTTTTAGGTATTTTTTTATGAGGAATCCTATACCATACATGCCTTGTGTTTCACCGTAATAGTAAAATATGTAGTCATTGTATTCTCTTATTTCCTCACCTAATCTTCTTACTTCACAAAGGCCGATGATATCCCATTTTATGTAACTAATAGCTTCTTCCAATTCTTGTAGTCTGTCGTCTGTCTTTAATGTTCTTACGTTTAATGTTCCTAAGTATAATTTATCTTTTTTTCTTTTTATGCATGTGGATGTGGTTTTGTTTTTATTTGATTTTGTTTTTGTACCTATGTTGTTAGTGGTTTTTAAATATGTATCAACATCTGTATTTGTCTTTATATTAGTTTTTGTATTAATTTTTATATTTATCTTGCTATTTCTTTCTGCATATTTGGGGGGTGGTGGTCTTACAACCCCACGGGGACCAGCCGGATTGGGGTCATCCTGCTTCTGGTTGCTGATATTTCGTTGCTATTTGTTTTGATTTGGGGTGCTAGAAAAAGAGTTTGACCTTGTTCTCATCAAATCAAATGCATTCCTTCTAGATTCCTTACTGATGATGAAGAAGCACTTATGTATACTTACATTCTATAAGCATATATTATTAATGTCTAGAACCTTTTATTATTTATGATACTTTTCCTGCCGCGGAGTGTGGCTTCTCGGAATTTGTAATCAGTTACAATAAAATAATATTGAAATGTATTTAACTTTGAACATGTTTTGTTCGACCGGGCTAGTTATGCTAATGTTTCAAGGAAAATATTTATCTTTCTAGAAAACAGTAAGTATATTTGAATATTAAATTGATAAGTTTTACTTAAATCATACAGTCGTCCACCGATTATTGTCCCGGGTCTTTTCTCAGAATGAGAGAGTTGTGTAGGTCATAGTCCACCGCGCTGGCTATATGCGAATTGGTGGACTTAAAAATTTAATTCATGTAAAATATAAATTAATACAAAAAGAAAATTAATAAAATATCTGTATTTTTTAAAATAATAGGTAACTTAATATTTTGTTTTGTAGTTTAAATACAATTTTACTAGCTGTATAAATACCTAAAATTTACATATTATAATTACACGATACACGATCATTTTCAAGTCCCAAAGCCGTATATATTTTTTCATGGGTATGCATTTCAGCTACAACTCATTTTCGCGAAGAATTTCCATATGTGACCGGAATACGGAATGTGAGTTCCCCTCCTATAAGGTATGTAGCGCATGATAACACGGTGTCGATTTATTACGTCCCATTAAGTTTAATTCCGACAGAATACTAAAAAACCGGTCGAAAATAAACGCTCTTTGTAACGGAAATAAGTATAATTGTAAAGACCAATATTTATGACACATAAAATAAATGATTACGTTTTATTTGTTAAGTTACAACGGCAGATAGCCACGAAGTCTAGTTTTCATACATAATACGTATAAACTAGTTAACGTATGTTACTATTTGAACATTCGCGAATGCGAATGCGAATATTCAGTTTCCTTTTTTTTTAAATTTGACGTCAACGTGGGCGACACTAGATTTGGGGACCTTTTTTTGTAGTCGGCGACCTTTTTTTGGAAAGCTCTGCAATTCAACATTCGCAAAAAAATCGCACAATTCTTGTGAATGTTATTCGCATTATATCCACATTAGAACATTGTCTCAAATCGAACGTATTTACATAAGCTTACAAATATATGTGGATGACAGTAACCATTACCATCAAGCACGCTGTTTGTTCAGTTGCTGTTTAAATTTCATAAAAAAGTAGTCAAACTAAAAATATTTGTACATTTACTTACGTCTTCAATGTACTATAGTCAATGTTAATCCGTGGATTCTTCAGGTTATCATCCTATTAATATTATTATACATGTTTGTAAGGAAAAATGAGTGTTTATCACTGCAAAACTATCTCCTTGGTAGAGTGGTGGTAAACGTCATAGTTTTTAATATAAAATTAGATTCCTTACACATAATAACTTATACCAAAATTCACGTCAGAATCCAATCGATTCATTTCTACCCTTTATGTAATCTGCTATTTAAATAATAACTACATTATATTGTATGTCACTAACGAAAGAAGAATCACATTTGGGGCATCATTTTTTTAATACTGCGAATCAACTTAAGAATTATTCAAGGCGATCAAAGCCGTGAGGGGAAGGTAGTTAAAATTCAAATTCTAACATTTGCGAAGCTCCAACCCTCATTCAATTGCAATCGGCTGCACCACTCGAAGCCTGTCACGTGCACAAAGTATGCCCTAAAAGCCATTCGGAATCAGAAGACACGCTCAACACAGCAGTTTAAATAAGCTGCCATTTACAAATAACATAGAATAAGACTACTTTAATTAAGTTTACTTGGATGACTTCTTCAATTATGTACCGGAGATTTCAAAGCATAATTCAATCTATATGAAAGTACATTTCAAATATCTATCTATATCGCATTGAACGTTTAGTGTAAACTGTAACTTAGTTCATTGAACTCACACCGTAGAGTAGATGTTGAATCAATGATAATCAAATAAAATAACCTTAACAAATAACCAATGTGATAGATACTGGAGCCAAGTTGTATGTAAAAAAAAATAACGTTTAATATATTTAAAAATACTATTATATATAAATGAGTTTCTTGCCAGATCTTCTCAGTTGACCTCGTGTTCCGATGCTGTGGTAGTGTGAGTGTAATCTGGTGGTAAAAATGTGTAACTGACAATTTGTAAGTGCCCCCGGAGGCCTATATAAAAATACAGACATTTCATTTCAGTTGTGTTACTTGCAAAGTAGTAGACCACCGTCTCATCAATTTCTATCATGAAGCCATTCTAGCATTTCGGTAGACGGGTTTCGTTTTCAACACCTATAACGGTGCTATCTTAGTCCGCGGTACTAGCAGCACTATCTCGATTGACTTCGGATATGATCCTTTTCTAAATGATATTACTTATAGATAGACATCGGATTATATATTATACATTTGCATATTTGCATATGTAAATGCATATGATGACAGTTTCATAGCGTTATTGCCTATTTTGCTACTTTTTCGTTAGTATTGGGCGAAATAGTTCGCAGTTTCT
The DNA here is from genome assembly GCA_949699795.1 of Spicauda simplicius. NCBI lineage: Eukaryota > Metazoa > Arthropoda > Insecta > Lepidoptera > Hesperiidae > Spicauda > Spicauda simplicius. The sequence continues at coordinate 11,557,228 of OX453065.1, forward strand.
TTTTTTACTTGGCTAATTCCTATCATAGTTCAAGCTTGACGACCAAAAAAAACAAAGGTCGTCAAATGTATACTGATTGCAGATTGACGACTAAAAACAAGGTCCTCAAATCGATACGAATTTCACATCGACGACAAAAAAAGGTCATCAAATCAATACCGATTTCACCAAAAACGGTGTTTTGATAATACATAGTTAAGGTATATTTACCTTATATAATTATTATTATTATTATTGCGCATATTTTTCCCTTATATAATGCATATTTGTATGCATATTTTGACATTTTGATAGTGCATATAATCCGATGTCTACTTAGATGTTCAGAGTTGGGAGTGACCACTTACCATCAAGTAGATTGCATGGTCTTAAAAAATAAAATGTGATATAATAGAGTTTTAAATGTCCACTGCAATGCTTATTAGTATTATCTTTGCAGGTGGCTAAGACTAAGTTATATTTAAACTATAGGCTCATCAATTGCTCGTCTATCGAAGCGTTAAAGTTAAAGTTACTTGCTTAAGTTTATCAAATATTATAATTTACTATCATTTTACAGTAGCAGCACGAATAGTGTCGTATACCAGCCTTTCATACAAAATGGAAAGAGTTGTTAATGTTTAAATAAATACATTATCGTAGATTTTACGACAAAGAAAAAAGACAAATCCGCTTAGTTTCTAGCTTGATCTTCTAATTGGGTCATGTTCCCATCTATTGGTATTGTAAGAAAACTATTTATCAGACAATTTGTAAGTACCACCGACCTATACCTACATACAAAGCCTTTACAAAATAAGGACATTTCATTTCAAATAGGCACATGATATAGTTACCTAATTATGACACGGAAATGTTCTATAATGTAAATTTTCAAGTCATCTAACATCCATTACACACACGCCATATCTCCCATATCTCTACAGGACATAATTAAAATTTGCAAGCTGTGACGGACGCCATTAATTATTTAGTTTGAGCGTCCTTAGCGAGGCGAGTCGACGTGCAATAAATGGGCCGCATCGCCTTATATTCCTTATATTCTGAGGACAGAGTGGGCGCGTGATCGGAATACGTAACCGACACCACTGGAAGAACCCATGATCCCCGTCTACATAAAGATTTATACCCATCTGTAACTGAGAGGCGACGCGACAGTTTTTCCCAATTATAAGGTGTAAGCGCCTCATTTATTAACATCTCGTCAAAGAATCACGATCGCGTCTGCTCGATATAATGGCAAGACTTTGCGGAAGATACGAAATATGATTTCTTTCCTCCCTTTTCGAAGTTCGTATTAATTAAGTTACTGTACCTGATATCTTTATGTGCTTGTAGGTGTATTTGGTAACCTTTTAACAAAATATTATTAATATTAACAGAAGTGAATATTTTTACACGCAGTTTAATTAAATTTGCTGCATAATAATCACACATTTACTTGATTTTTTTTTATTTAACTTCTTTAACGATGTTAATCTGTTATTATGTATATTTACTGTTATTATATATAACGAAGTGAGATGAGTGATGCGTGATATCAGGAAGGCCATGAGTCTTCATTATTGCTCTTTCTTGAAGATATCAAGTAAAACACAGGAGTAAACTTCTTCTTCGATTTATTCACAATTTAGGAGGTGCGATCGCTTCGACGGTTAAACAAGAATCTTTTTCTACCGGCGTTCGCTCGCGCTTTTATAACAATGTTTGGTGAGGTGACAATAACAAATTTATGGAGGGTAAACTAAATTACAATTCTAAAAATATTTCATTAAATATTGCTAATTCAATAAACAAACAATTTTGGATCTTTAAACTAACTAAAATAATTATTATCAGCGACGTGTTTTTCATAAATATGCGGTGTCGCACCGACATATATAATTACTGTTATTTTGTATATTCAAAACCCATTATTCGTTCATATGTACGAGCGTTTGTAATGACAACAATACGAACTATAATAGAATGTGTGATAATGATTTCGGGAGATTTAAAAGACGATAACATTCTCTTAGGTTTATATACTTGGAGTATAAAAGCAGTGTATAGAGTTGCTGTATTCCAACTTGAAGTTTTTTTACTATAGGTGTAGTAAGGGACACTTATCTCAGGCGATCGAACTTTGCTCATTTGCGTTGCTGCCCATGTCCATGCCCATCTGTGTCAAAGGAGGGCAGTGGTCAGTTTCCATCAGATGGACTGCATGCAAGTTTCCTTTAATATTAAACAATAATACAATATGTACATAAGATACAGTTTGTTAAAGCTTTGCTTTAAAAATATTATATTTATATTCCAGTTGTTAAAAAATTCAATACGATACAGTGTAATCCAATTAAAAGTTAATGTAGTTCTGGAGACTATATTTGCACTGAGTGGATTTTGTCTAGGACGCTACATCTTTCTAAGTTTTAAACTTTTGAATTAATTCTTATTAACAACAGTAACATAGTCTTATCGTTGTAGCATAAAAATCAATAATTAGATCATCATCATCGGAGTTTTATTTACAATTTTATTCGATAGATGAAAGAAGCTTCTTAGAAATTGTTGCCAATACAGAATTTGAAGAACTGATAAATTTAAAATTTGACTAATAAACCTTAATGAAAAAATAAATTACGGGTCTCAGTAAGAACGAGTATACAAAATAAAATATCATCTAAGTAACAACCTTAGGACTTAATTATATATTGAACCTGACCTACTGGTTAGTTAAAAGCAATTTATTTATAACTAGCTGTATCCTGCACGCGTTGCTACACCATCACAAAAAAACACTAGAAACCTTCGCGAGCTCATGAATAACAACTTTGCTAAAGATCATCACATGATCAAATCAATAGTTTACGATTCTATAGAGGACATACAGAGAAACATTCATTTTTATAAAGAAGATTCTAAATTTAATTTACAAATTAAAAGTAGGTATGACATATATTTATAACAAAGCATTAAAGGAACCAATTAGTACACTCAAACTTTTGGAACCCGCGACTTCGTTTGAGCAAACCATAATAGGTATCCATCCATTAGACTTTTGAGATTCATTGTTGGACTAACGTTTTCCCCCACTACACTTTTTTTCATAAAACTTGCATCAAATTTTGAGGATTTCCAAAAAAAACTTTCAACCCTTATTTTATCATTCTCGGGCTTAATTTTCCGAAAATTGTGATATAGATTTTTAATCATATCAAACCAGAACGCCAAATACCAAGTTTCATAATGTTGGCTTTACGATTGGCGGATTTTCATAGAAAATTTCCCCTCCATTTTTAACCTCTTCGAGCCGAATTTCCAAAAATCCTTCACATCTTGGTGCTCACCTTCATCATATAAAGAAACCAGTTTTCAAGTTTTTAACCGCAATGGTTTGGGCTGTGCGTTGATATGTCAGTAGTTAGGTTAATTTTCATTTTTATAGATAGGTATAGAAGATACAATAACCATTGACATATTTTGGTTATACTTTCTTATGCAACGTCGTCCGTTGCAAGACTATGGATACGAGACAAACATTTATTGCTTCTCAACCATCCATGAATATGGCAATTATGCCGCTTGGAAACCAAACAAATCATTTTAAACGCCCCAACAGTACGTTGCTGCATTGCGGATAATATGATAAATATACTACCAAGTATTCCTTCACGACGCCAACAATCCTTAGATTTCAAAGAAATATGTAAAGATTTTCTACAGCTTATATTTTCTTCTGAGCTAGAAATTTGGCAAACATTTGTAATTTGTACCGCTTCAAGTTCATTATATAACTCGACCGTTACGTAAGTGCTGATACGAAAAATATCAGCAAAAGGGGACAACAGTACCATTGACATTCGACATTACTGAATTCATAAATATACCTACATTTTAGTCACAAAAATATAATTCGTATACATACATGTTATCTTTCAAAAGATATCTCCAAAATGTATAAAATTTGAGCTCTTAATTCTGTTTCAGTTTCCATATACGTTTGCATAAACGGATTTTAAGTACTCTATATCTACTAGTCCATTTGTATTTATATAAGAATTTTCTTACTTACCTCTACTTACTAGCTATTGCTGCTTTGCTGCGGCGAAGGAACACATCGTTTTGCGAGGTGGTGGAACCGGTGTAGTTCGAGGGGAAGTACCACTTTTTTTTTTTTTGTTTTCGAGGGGGAAACCTTCCAAAGGTACCCGACGCCGTGGGAGCGACGCAGGGTTATGTGGGATTTTTACCGCACTAAAACCCCCCCGGGGGCCGTCCTCGGCGCTGAAAAGGAGGACTCCGGGATCTCGAAACGACTTCAACCGGAATCCTCCGAGCGCGCTGCCCCATCGGGCTCCTCCCAGATGGGCGGCTGGGCCCACCGCTCCGTCTAGTCTTTACGACGGTATGCGACCACACATACCGCCGTCCTTCCCGGGATTGCCTGACCGAACGGTTCGAGCTCCCACTCTAGCCGTCTGCAACCCCGGAAGCCCCTTTTAGTCGCCTCTTACGACAGGCAGGGGATACCGTAGCCCTATTCTGACCCCGAGGCTACAGGGACGGGGAAGTACCACTGCCACACCTATTTCTAGCGTGAGGCATTTTTTGCGTTTTTATCGTTGCCTTTTATCGAAAAGGGTGAGGTTGCTGGCACACTTTCACATAAAGCGACCATCATAGTCCTTGGGAATAGCAACGCATCTGTGATTGACTTCAGATGGAAACCATATTCTGTGTAAAGTTGATTACAGAGGTCCCTGAGCGGCAGTGACCACTTACCATCAGGCTGGACTGCATGCTCGTTTGCTACTTCAGTCAGATAAAAAAAATCGTGAGAAAACCTAAACACCTGAGAACTCTTAAGAAAATGTTCTCAGAGGAGTATGAAGTCTACAAACTCGCACTTGGCTAGCTATTGCCCAGCAGTGGGACTACAATAAATTGACGAGAGGAATGTGTGTCTATTAATAGCATTAATTGCTTTCTTTCACGAGAACTCACACGCTTTACACACACGCTCACATGCTTTCTATACTCAGAGCCCTACACTAGGATTTTCTCCTGTGTCGTGGATATCATGGACACACACAAGACGAATACACAAACATCCAGACCCAAAACATGAATCTAAACTCATCATTCATACCTGTCTGGTGGAGAAACGAACCCGGGACCCATTGCGCGTCAGATCGGTATGGTAACCGCTCTACCACGCGGGTCGTCGCACTGTAGTGTAATTTACTACTTCAATTCCATAAAATAAGTTAATTGGCAACTTCAGTAAAATATCTTATTTCCCAGTATAGTTATAAAAACCTTCGCAAGCAGTTGAAGAGACGAGACTGACACTAATTGCGAGTATCAGGCTACGACAATAAGACTGTTTCTATGAATTACCATTAGCATTGTCTACGAATTTCACAAATATTTTATGAATGCAACGAAGTGATTTCGAGTAGTTTTAAGCTCTATTATAATATTAATTATTCATTGTCATATTTATTTATCTTATTATCTATACCTAAATAATAAAACTAAGGAACTTCCACCTTATATGAGTATTGATTATGATAGCAACAATATAAAGTAAGAGTTACTACTCTTATTATATTTAAACCTTACTAAACAAACCTTACTAGAAATCAATTTAGTTAGATTGCCAATACATTTTTATAAGTAGCAAACATAGTTCATAAAATGGTCACTAATTACTTTTAAATTCTATGGTTATTATAACTAAATAGGTGTATAATCAAACATCAAATTTATACATAAAAAGAGGAGAACAGAGACGAAAAGTTTCGTTTGTTCGTTCATAGAAAACATTTGCAAAGATATAGTTTGGATAACTTGAAATAAGAGATAACAATATTACAATACTTATTTGGAATATTTTAGTCTGCTTGTTTGTCTGTCAAATCGCATCAAATCAAAATGGATGGATTGAGTAAATAGTCGGAATTTTATCTTTATTTCGTTAATTATGTAATATTTTATCTTTTATTTTATTTCCACTAACTACATCTAAAGATTTCTTTAAATGCCGTGAAAGTAGTGAACTAGCATGAAATCGACCTAATTGTAAATGATCACTGCCGCCCGTAATCAAGCCCAGATAGAATCGGAGTCTTACTTGAGGTTAGCCGCAGATGCTACCCCTGAAAACTAAGTTGGAAGGTTTCGAATAAATATGTATTTCCATGCCAGACTAGACCAGAACACAGCAGCACATAACACTGCTCTTATTAGGCAGAATTGTGTTGCGTTGATGCTCCCGGAATGTAACTACAAAGAACTCTACATCATTAAGTTACTACAATTTAAAGTTATGCTGCCTTTTTTAACACCTTTTGAAACTGCGGGGCACAAAAAATAAATCACAAGATACATCTTATATGACAAGTTCTGAGAAATAAAATAAATAAACGATAATTGGCAAATAAACTCATAAGTATGTCACAAAGAGTAACATTAAATAACAACCGAAATCAATTGTGTAATAAAATGTAAATCCGAGAACAAACATCCCTTCAATTAATGTACACCCATTTTCAATTTCAGCTTCAAATTTAAGCCTTTGTATTACCGTCCTTTACTACTGTTTGTTTAGACTTTAGACATATTTTGGCCTAAGGCGAGAGTAGATTGAGGCTGGAAGCGCGGCTGAGGGATTAAAAAGTTTCATTTTTCACAGCAAAAACCTATTGTACGTTCTTGAGTAACTCACGTTCTGCGATAGATCAAGTTTCTTTATGCATGTTACACAAATGAAAAATAACTTCCTTGTCCTCAAGTTCATTCACCTCCATTTTTATATACTCGTAGCTAAAAAAGAAACCTCTCGAAGTACTCTGAAACGTTTTTAAGTGCAGCATTAATGTTAGTGCTACAATTATTCCTCTGTTCACGTTTTCAGGACAACTGCAAAAATATATTTACCTATTATTTATGAATATGTAAGGCGATAGAAATAATTTGGTTCAACCGAAGAGATAACACTGCCACACCTATTCCTAGCATGAAACAGTTCTTGCGTTTGTTTGGGAGAGTGTGTTTGTAGGCACACTTTTGTATGAGACGATAATCCTAGTTCTCGAGAGTAATGTATTTCTGATTATTGACTTCAGGTACAACCAGGGTTGACAGGCGTCCCGTTTTTTTAATCAAAATCAAACCACGCGCGGGACAGGCTCAGTCCCGCTTTTTGGGAAGGACTGGACTTTTGCAATAAAAACCGTCGCCAATCGCAAATATAAGTGGAACTACAGTTCATCGCCAAAAAAAAAGGTCGCCGAATCCTCCAGCCGTTCTACATCAAGGAGAATTTTTCTTGGTGTCTTTAAGGCGCGAGGCCCTTTGTACCGCGAGGGCTACTGTCCCGATTTTGACTATGGAATCCCGCTTTTTTCACACAAAAAGTTACTAAATCCCGACTTACTAAAAAAATCTGGTCATTTTTAGGTATGATCTAATTGCTATCTGCGATTAGGTACGAGATCATGGATGCAATGACCATTATCATAATTAAATTAAATGTCCATTGTATTACACCACTGCATCCAATAAACCTTCATGGTTTCTGCTACTTCTACAATGTTCAAAAACTCATCTCTAATAAACTAGTATATTTAGTTTTTGATCATTTAATGATGTCCAAACTGTATTACAGTTTAAAAAATAAGAGATAGCAATTAATGAAGATAAATATTTATATTAGAGACGCTCTTAACGTAACAAAACAAGACTCGAACTAAGGAAAGGTAAGCTGAAATGTTTTTCAAATGAGCCTTAATGTGTACTGCGCCGAGTAATTGCGTTTTGCTGGTTTTGCTGCTATTTCTTTTACTACACTTTTACTACAGTGTTTTTAAATTAAATATTTTAATTCAATACAAATGTTTACATTTTATCAGGTTTTTATACCAAGTAGTTACTGCCCACTATGGATATTAGTAACATTTATTTAAAATCAGTATCTAATGATCAGGCAACTGATGAAAAGTAGTCACCGTCGCCTTTGTAACAACAGAGGAGTCGCCAATGCATCGCCCACTCTAAAAGAAAGCTTTTTCGCACGTTGTTTGAAGAGTCACTTATCATAGCGCTCTATAAATAACACATGATGAAGCTCATTCCACATCTTGCACATTCGCGGCAGGAAAGAGCGCGCAAATCGAACTATAGAGGACTAAAAATTTAAATATAACTTACAAAAACAGTGTTTGCATAATCCAAAATGAAACAATATTTCCAAAGTTATTAAGTAAGTGCCTTACTTAGTAACACTATAAAATTGCAACTTATATTACTACTTCGCAAACGACTTTGTTTGTCTTGTTAGGTTCCATATAATATTAAAAGCGGAAGCCTCATGAAGTAGGTAAAAGTGAGGTATGCTGAAATCTTTAAAGTGCGCCGTGCCGTGCAATTTTACTCTGTTGGTATTCCTGAAAAAGTTTTAAAATATTTACAATTTTAACTAATTAGTTTATTTTATTAGCGAATATATTTTGGTCTTGTAATTTCAGTAAGTTTAAACGTTTTAAACGTAAATTTATAACGTTTATAAACGTTATAAATTTACGTTTAAAACGTTTAAACTCATGAAGTAGGTAAAAGTGAGGTATGCTGAAATCTTTAAAGTGCGCCGTGCCGTGCAATTTTACTCTGTTGGTATTCCTGAAAAAGTTTTAAAATATTTACAATTTTAACTAATTAGTTTATTTTATTAGCGAATATATTTTGGTCTTGTAATTTCAGTAAGTTTAAACGTTTTAAACGTAAATTTATAACGTTTATAAACGATATAAACCGGTAAAACTTCTACAGTCCTACCTCTTTATGTCTATATGTAATGTTAGATATATTTGCAAATAAATATTTTTTAAATTTATTATAACGTTGTTGTCATTCGTTGGGTAGATTTTTTCTTATAATATCAAAGTTTAAAGGTGGTAGAACAATGGTTCGACCGGGGAAGTACCACCGCCACACCTATTTCTAGCGTGAAGCAGTTCTTGCGTTTCGGTGGAAGAGTGTGGTTGCCGGCAGACTTTTATTTGAGGCGAGCATTTTAGTCCTCGGGAGTAGCATCACATCTATGATGGACTTCAGATTGAACCCATGTTCTGTATGAAGTTATTTACACATGTCCATGGGCGGCAGTGACCACTTACCATCAGGTGGACTACATGCTCGTTTGCTATTTCAAATTACACACCCATGCAACCTGCAATGCACTGAAAGAAAGTGATCACTGCTGCGGGACATCTGTAAGTAACTTCATACCGAACAAGGTTCTATCTGATCAAAAATGCGTTGCTCCTAGCGAGATAATTATACTAATATGGTTGCCTCATATAAAAGTAAGCTGGCAACCACACAATTCTACCAAAACGCAAGAAATGCTTCTCTTCATATGCTTAATTAAACTTATTTTACTTAAATCTTGTTGACATCTATCATATCATTTCGTAAATAAGGATTCCTCAAGTATTTTAGATAATGTCAACTGTTTAACGAAAATCCTTAAAGCTCTCAACGTTCTCCGTACAATATCATCACAAGACAATTTTTGTAATCGTATTGTGGTCGTAAATCTTACCGTCAAGACTATTCCTTTTCTCGTCTCTCTCTATAAACGTTTTTTGTAACATTTCCAACAACAGAACCATGAACTAAGGTACTCTAAAATGTTTTTAAACGCAGCCTTAATGTGCAATGCGCTCTGTAATTGCGCTCAGTTGATGTTGCTGCAAATATTGTTCCGCGTTTCGGCTTTTTAGAACTATTACAATTTTATTGTCCGTTAATTAGGTAAACAAATTTAAATCTATTGTAATTACATTTGTCACTAGCTGAACCTTACAGCTTCACCCGCGTTAAAAATAATCGATGTATCTGTTGTCCCGAGGGAGTAAGATATTTTCCCACGGTAAAAAGTAGCCTATATGTTAATCTAGAGTATCAACTAACTCTCTACCAAATTATATGAAAATCGTTTCAGCCGTTTAGACGTGAAGAAGTAACAAACATACTCACAAACTTTCACTTTTATAATATTAGTGAATTGTTGTTTTATTTATTTATTTATTTGTTTATTGCACATCTATAAAAATAAAAGGAACAACAAAGTAAACTTAATGGCTGATCTCATTCTCTATCAGTCATTACTGGGTGGCTGAAAAATTTGAGAGAGGTGTTAATTTTAAACACAAGCGAATATATTTATAACTTTATTTCCATCCTATTTGTATCTTCATGGATACATTAGTATTCCATTATACCATAAATTGGCGTAGTTAGTGACAATGGTTCATTATTAAAATTAAACTTGCAGTTTTCTCCTTTTGTCGCTCCATACACAGAGTTATTGCATACATAATTAAAGTTAAAATATCCTCTTTCCTATAACGACTATAACGTACGTATATTACTTCCTATAGAGCCCACAACGAGTACGTCAATATTCCATCTAAATCAGTACAGCCTTTTCAAAAGTTGGCCAGCACAAATATTCAAAAGAAATTTCTCTTACTGAGATACTGAGAACTTACCTTTAAGCACTTTTGTAATAATAGATGAACAAAAGTAAAGATTTATGTCCTTTCGTTAAATGCAAATAGACAAATGTGTTTAAATAGAACCTACAACGAAACTGCAGTTAAAATTTTCAATAAATATTATTTGTTGCTATAGAGAAACTACTTGGTTTTATTATAAAAACTTTCCACACTAAAAGTTCAGGGTTAAAACAAAACTTCGACATATTAATTTTATAACATGTGTAGGTATAGTAACAATGTATTACAGTGCAAAGTTGCAAACCTATTAAAACTATTCTAATATGCCCTGTAAATTACTTCCGAAATGACGTTGCAGTAAAAGTCCTTAAGCATGCTACTTAAGCATATTACAGTCCGTATTTGTTCGAGGCAAACTCCGCGACGTAATATTCAAGCTCTCGTGTTTCATATGCACACATGGTTGTCATTTAAAATTAGTATCTCTGCTCTGAAATAATTAATACAATGCACCGTAACTCTGTATTCATTTGAAACTCGTGCACAATGTAAAAACGGGACGGCTGAGTCTCTGTAGCCTTAATATCCGCTGTTTCAGACTCGTAACCGGCTAACAATATTGCATTGCGTACGCCACGCGCTAGTTCCGTACTTATCGCGAAAGTTTCAGCCGCCAGCTTTGGGGTGTAGGAGGCGGGGGAGGCGGCGCGGTCCCCGTTGCAGTATCGATCGCGTCTGCTGCTCGCTGCAACGCTGTCTTCCGCAGATCAGGCCTTATCGTCCGCCGGAACACCCGGAGCCGACTAAAAAGGCTTTGCGAGACATTCCACGGAGCACACGCACGCCGAAGTATCGGCCCGTGCGCTTACGCGGACCGCTAAGCCCGTTTATTGAATACCGTTCCCCTAGCGACTTTACCTCCGAAATAAAAGATTTATTTAAGCACTACAGCGTTTTCAATTTATTCTCCCATCGTCCTTCTTCTGCTCGAAAAACAAAATTGACTACTTAATAAACTACAAAACAGCGCTGAAGGCGGTCGAGGTAGGCGATCAGAACTTACAGTACCGGTGCTAACTACAAAATTTATAACGAAAGCGTAGTCGAAAGTTGCAAGCGTTGAAAATATTGTAAGCTGCACTCGTTTCGGGCAAATTAAATGAAAAACGAAGTTTCACCGCTAGCCGGCAAAGTTGGCCACTCAAGTTTGAGCGCGGTGGAGAGCCGCGCATACAGAAACCGGGCGTCCCCTGTGTACTCAGTACCTACAACGCATTGTTGCCGGTCCCTAGTTCATCTTTAATATCCATCGAAGCTATTCTATTCGCTATCTATAGATGAACTGATAGACATTCTTATCTATACAGACATTCTTTTCATTTTCTATTCACATTGGTTTGAACAGATCTTTATTAAAAATCAGTTCTTGAAATGTCAAATCTGCTAGCCTGTGATTTTATTGCTGACTTATCTAAATTCATCGCGCTTAATTCACCAAAATACGTTTCTATCTAAAACTGCATCAATTTATTAATGTAAAATTGATTGCTTTTGATTTATCAGATATTAATATATTTAATATAGTAATCACTATATGAAGTATACACACGTATCAGACAATTTAATCAGTAGTAAGTATATTAAGTATACGTATACCTATATATATATATATATATATATATATATATATATATATATATATATATATATATATATATATATATATATATATATATATATATATATATATATATATATATATATATATATATATATATATATATATATATATATATATATATATATATATATATATATATATATATATATATATATATATATATATATATATATATGTATATATATATATATATATATTGACTATTATACATAGGTACGTTAAAGGTATGTAAACATATAAAAATACTATTTAAGTATTTTACCGATTAAAAAAAATCAAATAGGCTACTTACGTCTAGAGGTAAGACGGAATTTTGTAAAGACATCAGATACATCCGATGTTGAATAGTAATGACAACAATAATTAAATCTTTACATGTCAAACATTGTTTGTTTACTAAAATCTATGGTTTCAATAGGTGAATCGATTCAATGCTAACACGTACAGTGAAGTTTGGAAGACCGCCAGTACTCTGCGCACTGCTCACCCTCTAACCCGTCCACTGGTCAGTAACTACTCTGTACACCATGTATGGGGTATTTTTATGGCATGAAAGCAACATTTAAAGATAGTAGAAACAGAATACGGTCACTGCTCGTTGGTACTTTTATAAAAAAACCGCATCATTAGCCTTACTTTTCTATGAAAAGTTCGGCGTGTATACATCATTAACTTTTGAGGAGGTTTTAAGGAATATACCTTCATGTAAACTTTATGATAGTTACTTCTCGTCAGCTCATCATAGTCCCACTGCTGGACACGGGTCTTCTCTCAGAATGAGAGAGTTTACCCCATAGTATACCGCGCTGGCCAAGTGCAAATTGGTGGACTTCACACACCTCCAAGATTTTTTTTAAAGAACTCTCGGGTATGTAGGTTTCTTCACGATGTTTTCTTTCACCGAAAAGCAGTGATAATTAATTTCTATTACGCACATAAATCAGTGGTCCGTGCCTGGGTTTGAACCTCAGACCTCCCTAGTTAGAGGGCAAGTTTTTTTTATTACTTATAGTTTGTCAAAATTATTTTAATTTCTAATAAAAGATGCTTAGGACGGTTACTTGTCAGATTTACAGTGACTATCAGATAGTATCTTTACCTGTTGGATGAACTCGTCAACGTTCAACTCGTGTTACATGTTTACACGTTTTACGTGTACTGAAGAATTAAGAATGATTGCAGAATTGTTTCAATTTTAAGAATTTAGGAGAGAGGCTATTTATAATTTGAATAAGTTATCACCTTTGTTACAAATATATAGTTATATTTGCATGACTATGAGTAATAGTCTAATAGTTGAAACTGGGCCCCTCAATCAAGGGTCAGAGGTTGAAATCCGAGGCACTATTGAATTTTCTAAAATGATGTTCATATTAGAAATTAATTACCAATGCTTTATTGTGAAGACAAATATTATGAGGGAACCTATACACCTAAGAGTATGCTAAAAAACAAAAGCTCTCAAAGTATGAGAGTTATTGTCCAAAGTATTTCCTAAATTATTTTTTTATTCATTTTTAAGTTATTATAATACATCCGAAAGGTAAAAAGAGATTTAGGTGACAAAGCTGCATTTAAAATCAATAACGGGTACTTTGACAAGGACATCTGACCTTTTTGACATTCTGTGTTTTCATAACATATGTTGAATGATTAATTTCGTTAATTATTTATGTGTTTGTGACAAATGCACGTAGTGTGTGTTATGTGTTTTTAGTTGATTTTGTGTATGTTATATGCATTATTTGAAAAAAAAATATAATACTGCACTCCTCTACGTCCACTATAACCGTGCAAAATTTCATACTAATCCGTCCGCGGCATATTACTTAAAAATGCACCACAAGTTTTTGCTTCACGTATTAATGTATAGAAAATACAGGTTCACGTATAACGGAAAACAAACTTCAAAGTTCTCTCATAACGCTTTTAATTAAGCGATTCATACATGGTTTCATCCAAAAAAGTAAGTGATGCACAATTGAAGCGTAGGCAATATTTGCGGAGCTGCACGTAACCTATACTGGAGCTACGCCAAAGTCGATGCCATAATTAGGCACACAAAAACTTGTTCAAAGCATTTGTCATATCGTTAAATTTAAATACAGTATGCCTATTTCATAGCTTTGTTAGTTTTTGTGATATTTTCCCTTCAATGCCATTCTTAAATTCATGGTCAGCTTCTTGAATAAACGATTTCTATTTCCAACGCACAAACAGAGTTAGTTTATGTTCCTGTCTAAGTGGTCAACTAAATCATATACATAACAACTAATTTAATAGGGTTAAGATGTTTATTATACTATGAATATTTATGACGTTTATTGCATTTAGGTTTAACCCTTATCTTCGTGCATTTTGCCGTTATAATTCGAGAACTCTGCACTTTAGTATGAGCATTGACTGTGTTTTACATAAGTTTAACTAAACAGTTTATTGTATATGGATATTGAGATATATATTGCACAGAAGTCCTATATTTAAAGTTACAAATATAAACATTAGTATGCCTTATCTTATTAATTTTATAAATGTAAAATTTTTTGAGGATGCATTTTTGTTAATTTTTAACGCAAAAACTACAAATTGAGTTCACTGAAATTTGTAACATATTGTATGCCGTAGATTAACACATGGGATACTCATTACCTTGATAAGATTTATCAAAGCGAGCGAAACTGCAGGAATAGGCTATTAGATTAACATATAGCTTTTCATACAAAAAAGCATGAATTAATCCAAAAAAGTAAGAGAAGCGCACACAACTGTAGCGTAGGCAATACTTGCTACGGAGACGTAGCGCTGGAGCTACGCCAAACTCAATACCAATATTAGGCACACAAAAATGGATATCAGTAGCGCGAAACATTTGTCACTTTGATAAAATGAAACTGTATAGGCATATTCATAGAGAATAGGCGTTTTGTGGCTTATTTTTTTGTAATGATATCTCTGCTTTGTTTCTATTTGTATGTGTCGATAAACTTTCAGAATCAAAGAGAATAACTACATCACTTACATGTTTATACTTCATTTATTGAATTATAATTCAATAATTTGGAAAGACCGTCTTAGTCCTCGGGAGTAGTAATGTACCTATGTGTTCGACTTCCGATAGAATTCCTTCACTAAATATACAGATGACCATGGATAGCAGTGGTGATTTACTTTTAAGTGAACTGCACTCTCGTTCGTTATTACAATTGCGTGAAAAATATATAGGGTACCGTGGTTGCTTTACTCAGTCAGTACAAAAAATACTCTAAAAACAACTACATTTACAGAACAAAGTGGTAATTTGAACACCGAATGAAAAATAAAAGTAGGTAACTTTTATTTTATAATTAGTTAGGATTTCCGGAAAGGAAAAAGATTTAATGTAAAAAAATCTGGAATTTCTACATACATATGGGTTACTTTAAAAAAAGAATAACGTCACAAACATGAAATTAAGTTGCGAAAATTACCAAGCAGTAAAGTAGATCTGCAAAGTTACGGCAGACCTAAGATAATGCATGTCAGACACAGTCGTGCATTACCGTGGTCTGCGATTTTAAAAAGCATTTTTGTTGGGAACATAAAAAGAAATAATGCCCTTTTGGAGAATTTTTTACCCAGTAGATATCGCTCACTTGGCTAAATTTGAATAAAATCTTAAAATATCTATTATTTTTATTAAAACACTGAAACTCGTAGCTAACAAACAAAAAAATAAACACAAGCTACAAAAGAGAAAAATATACTGAAACCATTTATCACTGCCTATTTATATACCTACAGATTATAAATACAATACAAATCCAAATGTGTCGGCGTATCCCTAACATCTATTTTTAATAAGACTCAGGTAATACGAATTTAACATTTGGTGCATACCTTTTTACTTCTTTTTTTTTTTGATAAAGATAAATAGTATAATCGGTCTAATTGTTATTGCACCAGTCTGGTTAAAGCTAAGTTGTTTTAAGAATTAATTTGTGTGCAGCTGTGTTACCTACACTTGCGTTACACATTTGTTAATTTTTGTTTTATGCGAGTATGTTCACCAAAACAAAGAAGATTTAAATATACCAATCGCTTATCACTTATTTTTGGTAATAAAGTTATAGGAGACAGGTTTATCTTTGGCTAAAATTTTACTTGGATAAGACTAACTTACGTAAGTTTCATAAGGCTTCGTTTTCGCTCCATTATCTACCGTTTCTAACCTCATTAGTATTCAAAGATAAGTTGTATAATATTTCAGTTTAAGCACAAAATCCTTGCTAAACGGTAATACTATACTTGTTATATAGGGTTTGCGAAGTATTATCTTAAACTTGGTTGGTACAAATAAATTGCACTAGCGTATGCCTGTGGCTGCACTTATGAGATTATGGAGATTATTACATACTTTACCGAAAGTTTTCGTTTCAAATATCCTTATTATAACAATCAATTTCATACAATCTTCTATATCATTATAGAAAATGTTTTTATTATATTCAAATTAATAAGTATTGCCGCTTTATGTGCATGGTTGTATAGTTACTCCATTACAAATCATATAACATACAAAATCCTTATGCCAAAAATATAGGTATATTCGTTTTTCATATTTCATGAACCATGTGTTAGTTTTTGAGCTCTACAAGATATATACATACAGTTTTACAAATAATCACGTAAATATAAAGATAATAGACATTATTACATGAACATTTATTTATATTTTTCATATTGTCCACAACATCAACTGAATATATCATTAAACGCAATCGCACCCACAACGCAAACAATCGTGGGAAAAATGTATAATTAAAATAGAGTTCGTTATAACCCCGACACTTACATCAAGTCACAGTTACCCACAAGTCAGGTACGTTTGAAATAACAACGTTACCTCATATTCCAGTTTTATCCGTGCAAAGTGAATCGTGATTGTAGAGGCGTGGAGGAGCTGGAGCGCCGCCAGGTGCCTCTCGTGACGCCCGACGCCTCGCAGTAATTAAGTCAATTATAAATTATTCTTAATGGAACCATTTCTTGACTTCACATTTTTGCGTGACGTTTTATTACGGAATATTTAATGTGATGATATTTGTTGCGTTTAATCTTAGTTTCGATTTTGTTTATGATAAAAGCTAATACAGGCAACGTTGGTGCTACTAGGGCTTTCTACTAATTACGTTTTATGAGAAGCTAGACTTATAGGTGTGTCGTCAACCCATTATTGTCCTACTGCTGGGCACGGGTCTTCCCTCAGAATGAGAGAGTTTAGGCCATAGTCCACCGCGCTGGCCAAGTGCGTATTGGTGGACTTCACACACCTCCGAGAGCTTTTTTTTTAAAGAACTCTCGGGTGTGTAGGTTTCCTCACGATGTTTTCCTTCACCGAAAAACAGTGATAATTAATGTATAACACGCACATAAATCAGTGATGCGTGCCTGGGTTTGAACCTCGGACCTCCCGATTGAGAGAGCAAGCAACCATTAGGCTATCACTGCTCAGACTTATAGGTAAGCACCTATTAAAAAAATATATAAAATACATTACTATATATATTTTATATTTTTATACGTTTATGGAAACCATGTACACAAATGTATATGGTTCCAATTATATAATCAAAGTGCCATTGTTTATTTGTAAATAGTAATAATAAATGTTTATGTTGCTGCTGATATGTAGACCTGACTAATTGATATATGGAATATCTATCCAAACTAGTCACCCTTCGCAACGGTCGAAATTCGACTGTAATTTAATTCAAAAACAAAACTTGATATTCTGCAAAGTAGCACGAATATTTCTCAAATTCAATAATATTAAATATTTTTTTAAAATTTAAATACACCCATTAAAAGTGAAAATAGATATAATTCCCCATGCTGCATTTAAAAGCAATAGCGGTTATTTTGATAAAGACATCTGACATTTTAAATGTGTTTTCATTCATTTTATACATGTATTTTGTCAAATGCACGGTAGTTTGTGTAATGTGTTTTTAGTTGATTTTATATATGTTCGACGCATTATTTGAGAAAAATATTAGCATTCCGTACTCCTTGACATTTTCCCATATACGTACACCTAATAGGTGACATTTAGAACAAATATAATAGACATAGAACAAAGCTTCAATCTGACGTAGCTTCATATAAAAATGAGCCGGAAACCCCACCAATCCACCGAAATGCAAGAACTGCTTCAGTTAGAGTTAGATGTGGCGGTGTTACCTCCTCGGCGAACCTGGCAAAATCTTGCACACTTCATGGTGCGACTCATTAAAAGAAGAATAGCTAGAAGTCATATAGTTAAGAATCTCTACAAACTTTTGAAGGTGGTAGAACCAGTATAGTTTGACCGGGGAAGTACCACCGCCACACCTATTTCTAGCGTGAAGCATTTCTTGCGTTTCGATAGAAGGGTGTGATTGCCGGCACACTTTTATATAAAGCGACCAACATAGTCCTCGGGAGTAGCAACGCATCTGTGATTGACTTCAGATGGAACCCATGTTCTGTATGTAGTTGCTTACAGATGTCCATGGGCGGCAGCGACCACATACCATCAGGTGGACTGCATACTCGTTTGCCATTTCAGTCAGATAAAAAAAACTTGTATCAAATCAGTTTTTTCCTATTTCTAGTGTTACAATGTACTGCTAATTTACTCAATTTAAAAATAAGCCACAGTGTAACAACAACGCGCGTACAATTTCGATACATTTATACGGCCGTAAAATAAAGTTGAAGGGTAATTTTGCGGTGTATGTCGGAATTTCAAACAGCCTTACTCGAAACAACATGGCATATCGAACATCCCAAAACTAGATATGGTCGTTTTCCGTTTTATTTGAAAACGATTACATAACCGATATTTGGTTTTGGTATTGTTGTACAAAACTGTTATATCAATATACTTTTTTTTAATATAACGTATAATTATCGTTCGGTTCGTTGCAAACAATCGACAAATGTTTTCGATTTGAAATACGACGTACATTCATCTTGTAGTGATAACTTTTTTTATCAGCTACGTAACGATTATAAAATTATAAATGATGACTTAAAGAATGATGACTTTAGGTTTTTTTTTCTGGGGTTTTCTTGATTCGTTACAAAAATAATATTTACAAATTATAATCAATTCAATGATGTAAAGACAAAGAGAAAGGTTTTCCTTTGATAATATAATTTTGGTACATTTTTCGATCCGTTTTTGCTATAACTCTATAACGGCTAGTTTATATCTAGTATATCGATATGGTAATATACCAACGAAAACGGTTTCTAGTTGCTAAATGATATATCGGACCATGCCTACTTAGAACCGTTGCCCGCCACATTGGACAGGCGCCAACAGGCCATGGACGCCACATTTGCAAAAGGCACACATACATCTGCGAAAATCAAGCCAGCACCCTGACTTTGATAATTGACGACCTAGTAGCGTAAGCGATATTTTCAGGCTCCATTCCCGTCCTAAAGACATTGGTGATATTTTTACATTATTATCGTGTCATCTGTAAACAATTCCATGTAAATTGCGTTGCTACCCTTGCGAACCAAGTAATTACATATTTTCTTACATTTAGATTTAATCATACCGTCGTTAAACCTATTGGTGTTCCACTGCAGCTCGGTTCTTTTTTCACTATGAGAGATGTTTAACCCATAGTCTGCCGCACTCGCCAAGTGTAAATTGGTAAACCAAATTACTTTACATAAGTAGTAAGATTAAGTTACGAGAAATTACAATTATATACATTTCAGTTAATCTTATATAAGTCTCTAACTTACATTATAATCTACATATACATACATGTCTTCTTTTTTTTATCTAACTAAAGTAACAAACGAGCATGCAGTACACCTGATGGTAAGTGGTCACTGCCGCTCATGGACATTTGTAATCAAATTCATACAGAACATGGGTTCTATCTGAAGTCAATCACAGATACGTTGCTACTCCCGAAGACTATGATGGTCACCTCATATAAGAGTGTGCCGGCAACCACACTCTTCTTCTCTGGAAATCTAAGTCTTAAAGTCGAAGATTATCGTTACTTGAATACATACAACCATCCTACAAGCTATTTGAACTTGTAGGTACATGATGTATCAAACGAGTATCCATCCTAACTGTAACTAGTGTATCCCAAAACCTTTCCCACTACATTGGACAGGTTCCAATACGCAGTCTGAACATGGCCACATTTGCAGAAGGGACACTGTACATGATACAGAAATCAAGCTTACAGTTGTTAACACTATAGGGTCATATTCTAAAAAAAGGTTCTGTTATATTTCATTTTATTTAGATAAGATTCCAATCTCGGCTTCTTTATAGAAAGTATATACCTAGTTCTATCAAAGCGTGTCTACTTATGATATAAAGATTCCATTGTAATAAAGTTTTTAATAAATGCCTAAATTTTTGTAGTATGTTCATGTATTTAGAAAATTAATTATCTGATATAAAGTTTTTCTACTTAA
The DNA here is from genome assembly GCA_949699795.1 of Spicauda simplicius. NCBI lineage: Eukaryota > Metazoa > Arthropoda > Insecta > Lepidoptera > Hesperiidae > Spicauda > Spicauda simplicius. The sequence goes on from OX453065.1 coordinate 11,577,901, forward strand.
TTTTTCAGCAGTAGGTAGGTCTTCCACCTAACATTTTGCTAAAAAATTTTCAGAATAAATTCATTTACTTAGAGACTACGTACTTCCGTAAAAACAACGTATTTTACCTCCTTTCCTTCTCCTTCCCTCCAAAGATGTTTTGGGTAATTTTCATTTCGTCGGTAATCCATTATTGTCTCACTGCTGAGCACGGGTGTTCTCTCGGAATGAGAGAGTTTTAGGCTATAGTCCACCGCGCTGGCCAAGTGCGAATTGGTGGAAAGAATTTCCATTTACAAAGCCCCCAATAAACATGATTTACGTGCCTGGGATAAGAATCCGATATCATAGCACACAGCACTAATTAAGGTAGGCAAATACATGTATCCAACATCCCAAAGCCGTTACCCGCTACATTGGACAGGCGCCAACGCGCCGAGTCTGCACGCGGCCACATTTGCACAAGGGATACACTCATCGACTGTAATCAAATCAACGCCTCTTTTTTACTTGATAACATAAAATAAATAATGTGTTATCTATTTCTAATATTCTACTCTATTTACGTAACTTTAGGTAAAATAAAAAAAAATCTGTTTTTAATGTGTACATAACTCTACATACGGGTATGTTCTTAACTCTTTTCATCTTTAGGTAACGTTACTCTATGTAGGTAGAGATATATGAAATGGAAATTAAGAGTACCTACTCCTAGAGGTATTCTTTCTATAAATTCGTATGCAGATATCTAGGTAAGATTTTCATCCTGTCAAGGGTTAATTATCGTTTACTAATTCTCTTGATTTCAATTTCTGATATCAATACTTTTTCTTACTTGATTTTTCAGTTATATGATAGTATATAAACCAATATTACTGGATTATTTTTAATTGAATATTTAGTGCCAGATTACCTACTATTAAAACAAAATACTAACTTTACCTCCTATTTTTCTACTTGATTCTAAACATGTTTTGAATTTATTCAGATTCAAAAAAATGTCTTGAATTAATTTCAAATTAAAAAGCCTTAGGTAGATACAAAATGATTAAAAGTGAAATACGAGCCTGAAATTAGAATCCGATATCATAGCACACAGCACTAATTAAGGTACACAAATACATGTATCGAACATCCCAAAGCCGTTACCCGCTACATTGGACAGGCGCCAACGCGCCAACTCTGCACGTGGCCACATTTGCACAAGGGAAACACTCATCTACTGAAATCAAATCAACGCCTCTTTTTTACTTGATAACATAAAATAAATAATGTATTATCTATTTCTAATATTCTTCTCCAATTACGTAACTCTACGTACTTAGGTAAAGTTACAAAACTCGTAGGTCGAATTATTTATATTACCTATATTAAAAATGAAAAGTATTCTTAGATATACCCTTTGCATTAGTGCGTTTATAAATATCGTTAGCCAGAATTATTATCCTGTCAAGAGGTAATTGTCGTGTACAAAATACTTTTTAGCATTTTGTTTTACAAATTTATTTTGGTCAGAGAAGAGTTAACAAATAAATAAAAGATTACAGATGCCCATATGCGAGTTTAATTTACCAATAGGTATATAGTCCACCCAACGCTAAGGTATTATCGGGCTTATAAAAGATAACAGATGTCTATGTGCCAATGGTTAAACTGGCACTAATTATGTTAATTTTATTAAAGAATACAAGAAATTTCTTCTCGGCTCGTTAGATTAGATTAACAAAAAAACTTAATTATTCCACACCTTTCAGTTAGTAACTAATATATTTTAAGAGTCATAAACGGACAAACAATTTATTTGATATGAAATTGTTACCAATATAATCACAAAATAAGTATTAATATTAAGAAGATCAATTTGTCACAGATGCATCAGTAATTCTGAGGATTAAGTTAAAATGATTTTCGAATGTGTCTATTACACTGTTTTCCCTCTGATTAGACGGTACTCAAATACTGACCTTTACTAAAAGTGACGTCTCTTCTATTTAAACGACCTCTAGCATGGCATCATATTACACCACAACGCAAACCCGCTACAATTGGATAGGCGCCAACACGCCGCGTCTGGACACAGCCTAAGCCAAGTTTGCTGTAGGAACCTACTCATCGCTGGCAATCCTACTGACTCAACGAGCTTCACAATTGGCTTGAAGAAGGATGCATACCACTATATGTTCAATTGCTTTACAAATATTATTTAAGTAAAAAGAATTTTCAAATGTGTCTATTTAACTTACTTCACTCTGACTAGAAGGTACTCACACTACTCACGGGCTGACCTATGCTGAAAGTGATGCTACTTCTGTTTAAACGACCTCTACATATAACATGGCATCATATTCCACCACAACGCCGTTACCCGCTACAATTGGAAAGGCGCCAACACGCCGTGTCTGGACACAGCCTAAGCCACATTGGCTCTAGGAACCCACTCATCTCTGGAAATCCTTACTCAAGGAGCTTCCACAATTGGCTTAGGAAATAAAACATTATCTATTGTTACCATCGTTATCAACCTCTTCATTACCCTTTTTCTCACTGCTAAGCATAAGTTTTCTGAAAAAATAAGGTTTAAGACGGCAGACCACCATACTCTCAGATGCGTTACAAATAATTTAAATTTCCTAAAAGCTCTATTGTTATCCATAAATTGTCATATAAATATTTATTCGTAATATGACACTCATATAAAGTAAAATAGATTTAATTCCTACAATAGTATATGTCGGCGGGACACCGCGTATTTATGAAAAACACGTCGCCAAAAATAATTATTTTAGTTAGTTTAAAGATCGAAAATTGTTTGTTTATTAAATTAGCAATATTTAGTGATTTTTAGAATTGTAATTTGGTTTACCCTCCATAAATTTGTTATTGTCACTTCACCAAACTGTATTATAAAAAGGCGGGCGCCTGCCGGTAGAAAAGGATTCTTGTTTAACCGTCAAAGCGATCGGACCTCCTCAACTGTGATAAATCGAAGAAGAATAACTCTTATGTTTTACTTGAAATCTTCAAGAAAGGACAGTAATGAAGACCCTGACCATCCTGACGGATGCATCCATCTACTTCGTTATATATATTAATTTATTCTTCATTATATATAAGACATGAGTCTCCCCTTGCAACGTCAAGATTTCAGACCATAGTCTGATGCGCAGACCAAGTGATCGTTATAAACTACTTCAAACACCACTTACAACAATAGGGAAAACTAACTGCTCTCTAACTTCCTTGTGTATTACACTATTATTAATTTCTAATACGTTTAAAATTGGAAACAAAGCGAAATACATGTCTTAAATTACATTTTATAATTCTTTATACGATAACAGAAGACGCTCTTACAAAGTAGGAGTATAACAATTTAGAAATCTAAAACAAATATTGAATAAATATTTCTTCTCATTTTGCTTCGCACATGTCCATGCGTACAATTTATACACATACATAGTTCAACTGCATCCTTGTGTATGATTCTGTCTATGAATTCATCTTCAAGGGTGATTCTGTAAGTCTGAAAGATGTTTTTTTTTATGTCCATATATTAAAATAAATATGACTTTGGAGATGAATGGAAGTATAATTTAAACTGCTTTTGCATACCAAGCAATGCAATTCACAAATTGCGATTAAAAACGCGAAATAACAAAGATAGTAATTTATGGTTGTCCAATAATATTTTTTATTCTTATATCTAGCTTCAAAGCTATTACTACGTTATTCCAATTTTAAACTCGTCGTAAAATAAGCTAACACAGAGCAATGTCTGTACAGTGAAAGAATCTATTACTCTATGTCCATAGTACATTTGTTAGCTCAAGCTACAGTTCCTACTAACCAATTTATTTTATACATAAAACGTAAACTCTTTCTATCTGTACGCCTCAACACGTTGCTCTGCTGCTTAATATGGAATTTCTGGACTAACACAAATATGGGAAGTAACAAATCGAAAATCATTGTACATACTGCAATAACGTTTAACCCGCGATGGAATAGTCTTTTTTATAATAGTGAAGTAGCAAACGAGCATGCAGTCCACCTGATGGTAAGTGGTCACTGCCGCCCATGGACATCTGTAAGCAACTTCATATAGAGCATAGGTTCTATCTAAAGTCAATTACAGATGCGTTGCTTTTAAAAGTAGTTGTCTATTGCTAGTCTCATTAAAAGGCTATGGTGGTGCTTCCGCTTATTGTTAGGTATTAATACTCTTTATTTGTGAGTAAATGATAAAGTGGTATAAATTTACATCTTACTTCGAGGGCTTGAGATTCGAATCACGGTCAAGACCTCCAACTTTTAACATAACTGTTTTAATATATAAGTGTATGAAAGTCGTAATATTTGCATATTTTCAAATTAGGTCTTCTATTTAAAATGTTACGTTTTTGTTAATAGAACCAAATGTAATGGAGATCAAAGTTGTTTCTTTGATCCAGGACCGAATATAGAGTGTAGGAGAAAAGTTAATCAAAAGTCTATTAAAGTGCTTACTGAGGAAAAATTAATACTTTATACAAGACGATAGTCAAACCACCTCACAAACCGCGCTCATCAATGATGAAAGATAATTTTATTCAATCATGTAATATGCAAAATAAATACCTAGAATTATACAATGAAATGTATATTAGCCGCCGTCTTATTGCGATGAAGGATGAAGTCTCATCCGCCGCGAAGTGCACTACACCGCAACAGATGGCCGCGCTCCCTACACGACCTTTCCATTATATCCGCCCTACCTATAAATATATCTATAATAGATCTTTAAGTTGGATTCAGTGGAATAGATTTGTTAAAAACATAACTACGAAGATCTATTCCAAAATTGTAACACTTTAAATCTATCCTCGATTTATGACGAGTGTAAGTTAAGATATTAAATAAGTTATAATTACTTTTAGAATTTTTGCATTTAGCTATAATTTGCACACTAATGTTATAATTTGAAGAAGCAATAATTTACTTGAAACTTTAAACTTCAAGTTTTATTTTTATTTAATTAAAATCGATATGTAACTGTATAATATATTTTAATATAAAGTCATCAGCAAAAGCCAGTCTAATAAAGTTAAATATATGTTATGTTTCTCGCTTCTTATTTATGCTTTCTTACACTTTAGGATAATTTTTCCTATTCACCTATTTCCTATTCCTATTCAAACATTCAAAGAGTACAACAGATATTACTAAATTAATATTGACCATTAAACTCCTATAAAGATTGGCTAGTGAACTACTTACGCTATTTAAGAAAAGTTCTTACATTTCAAACAATATTTTTTTCTTACTACTTGCTTGTCATTGACATGAAATGTCATACAGTTTGTAATTACCGCCTACTTATATTTCATAGTTACCGCGTACATCGTTTTATTGTGTCTGTGAAGGATGGATGCTCATTCCACTTCACAGAAGTACACTTGACGTCATAAGATGGCTCCAGTCCCCTCACAGTGGCGACCCGGCCTATGTTCTCGTATGTATCGTTTTTTTTTTAAGTAAACCTTGATGTTATCTGTCGTTTAAAACATCATTTTTAACTTTTAAAACAGAATAATAGACTTTAGTTAAAAAGGGTGTTTAAAAAATTATAAAAAAAATAATTCTTGGTTACCAAGAATTATTTAAATAAATATCTAAAAATAATCTTTACCGACATTAAACCTAACTTTTGTTACCCATGTAAAAACAAGATGGCAAATAAAAAAAAAAAAGATATACAAAGAAAAAAGACAAACCCACTGAGTTCCTTGCCGGAACTTCTCAGTTGAGGTCGTGTTCCGATCCGGTGGTAGTGTAAAAAAAATATATATATGTAACTGACAATTTGTATGCGGCCCCGAAGGCCTATGCAAAATAAAGACATTTCATTTCTTATCATTTCATTTCATTAAGTTTTTACCAAAAATTACATAATATCTACTTATTTTACCAACATTCATTTTTAGTAAAATGAATGTCGGTAAAATAAGTACGAAACGATTTAATTTTTCACTACCACACCTATTTATGCCGGCGGTAAACTTTTACGACCCACTGCTACTAATTTGCATGATTGAGGGTAACCTGGAGCATACTGCTAAACTGCTTCAATGTGAATTGGTCGAGATTTTTGCCATAAAGCAACATAAATCGCTCTACACTGTTTCTATTATGCTACAACAACTAAACTGCTGTCATTATGTTAAAGGTCTCACGATAGCGCCATATGCCGCTGTTGGATAAAAAGTAGTTAGAAATAAAGGTAAAGGTAATTTTACCACCCCGTAAGCATAAAAGGGTAAATGGGTTCTGGTTAGAAGGGAAAAAACTTGCACGATTTATTCCATGTTAATTCTCAAAGGTTACTAAATTGATCGACCTTGTAATAGAGTAGAACTATCCTAATATTTAGGCTAGAATATACATATAAATGCAGTGATAGCCTAATAGTTGAAAATTGTCCCCTCGATCGGGAGGTCCGAGGTTCAAACGCACCACTGAATTTTCGGAAATTTTCGGTTTTTTTTTTAGAAATTAATTATCACTGACTTTCGTTGAAAGAAAACATGGTGAGGAAACCTACACACCCGAGAGTTCTTTAAAAAAAACTCGGTGATGTGTGAAATCCACCAATCTGCACTTAGCCAGCGCGGTGGACTACGGCCTAAACTCTCTCATTCTGAAAGAAGACCCGTGCCCAGCACTGGGACAATAATGGGTTGACGAGAGATACATATAAATGTAGGTACTTTCTCTAAGATCTAGTTTTAAGATTTAAATATTTTGCAGGTGTTTCCTGAAACTAAATCCCTGACCAACCTTATTATGTATTTTCATACGATTCAAAGGTATTTACACCATACAGTTACGCCACGAGAATATAAATAAACATAAAGATATTATTTTCATTCCTTTAATGCTTTAATCTTTATTAAACAATTATTCAATACTATTAACACTTTCACGAATTATCCATTTCATAACTAAGAAATAGCTATATTATTTAAGATTTGTATCCTTGAATAAGTGCTCAATGAACCATAAGTGTGAACTTTTTTATTCTGTTATATTCCTAACGCAATGAACGTTGCTCGCTTCTACGCTACGCGGCTACTGTATCGCATCCGGGTATTGGTAATTTAATCTTGAAACAAATACGACACCATTTTAGCTTACTTGCTTTTAACTTTAACACTTTAGTTTCACGCTATAAAATGTTTGAAAATGTTTGTTCAGTGATTAAAAAATAAGTAAATTGACACTATGTTTGACTTGGCTGAATGAATGAATTAACATCCGTCTTCGTAAACCAATATCAATTTTAGAAAAATAATACTTAACTATTCTGACTTCAAATCAATACCCAATTTACGTAACAAGTCATTTTATTTCCATACATCATATCACATTTTCTTTTAATACGAAGCCGCTTGGTATTAGAGATCAGAATGTTCATTTGTGAAGCAGTGCGGGCATCCAACGCAGTCATACTGGCATTGTCTTTACGAAATAGCTGAATACAAACGAGATGAAAATGAGGGCATTCATATCTTCATATCGCATTGGTTCCCGCGCAATGGGACGAGCGATATACGCAGCCGGCGGCGGTGCATTTCCGAACGCATCGCCGTTCAATATCCGCCAGGATTGTTTGTAGATCCACTCCTACCTCCTCCCTCCCTCCACCCGATACCGCTGCTCTAATGGAGCCTAGTGGGGTGTCTAGTTTAGAAATAGGTTGCCTATATTATGTGGACATGTCGGAATTACGTCTGCGGGCGCTGCTTTCAATTTCTTTTTGCGGACAAGATAGTAAATTTCGTAGCGAGGAATTTTTCAATGTTTCTTACTAAAATGTGAAAATTCTTTTTGCTCTCTTTATATGTTTAAGTGATATTAACGTCATATTATGTCTCTTCAGTTATAAATACGTTACTCAATATATGAAGTGGTATAAAATAGCAGACGTCATTCGTAACTACGCTGATAATATGATGTTAAAATCTGGAATACGAATTTGCAATATATTCAACTCCGTGTTTTAATCATTTTTTACCCTTTTCCCATATTTACCCATATTTAAAAGACACCGTCCTACGAGCTACAGATTATTAAAAAAGAATGATTTAAATGGTTCACAAACTGCAAATGTATTGCGAACCGAATTGGTTTAAAATAGGTCTCCAAATTTCTTCCATTTTTATCTATCTTGAATACGGAAATAAAAATGGTTTAGATGACTGGGATTATATTTTTATTAGGTTGCAGTAGGAAATAAACATGCAATCGTATGGTAAGTGGTTGCTCATAAGAATCTGTAAGCATATTTCATATAAAATATCGGTTTTATCTGAAATCGATCACAGATGCTTTGCTACCTCCGAGGGATTAAACGGTTGCCTCGTCCCTGTAGTTCAAGGATTAGAATAGGGCTACGATATCTCCTGTCTGTCGTAAGAAACAAATAAAAGGGCCTTCTGGGGTTGCGGGCGGCTAGAGTGGGAGCTCGAACCGTTCCTTGAGGCGACCCCGCGAAGGACGGAGGTATGCATGGTCCCATAGCGTTGCAACGACTAGAAGGAGTGGTGGGCCCAGCTGCCCGTTTGTGAGGAGCCCGGTAGGGCAACACGCTCAGAGGACTCTGGTTGCGTATCATCGGAGATCCCGGAGTCCTCTTTGTAGCGCCGAGGACGGCCACCGAGGGGTTTAGAGCGGCATTACGCAGACTACCGAAACGCAAGAAAAGCTTTACGCTAATTATGTGTGCTAGAAATAGGTACCTTCATACTGCAGGTAGGCGCATAGTGAAGACACTAATATGTTTGACAACGAACAAGTCAAACTCATGTGTAAACTAACTTCGGATTCAACGAGAAAGTTATGCAGTCGATTTCAGAGTTGTCACATGACACCTTTTCACTGCACGAACATCGCGTGTCGAAGTTTACTAAATCGGATATCCTCGACTTCAACTTGTTCTTGATGGAGCCTACGATTTTAATAGTTGTATGAGTTTAGATCCGGTTAATATTGAGCTAACTAAATATTTTATAACAGTAGGACTTGATGCATCGTCCCTGTAGTTTCGGGATTAGACTAGGGCTACGGCATCCCCTGCCTGTCATAAGAAGCGACTAAAAGGGGCTTTCGGGGTTTCGAGCGGCTAGAGTGGGATCTCGAACCGTTCGGTCAGGCGACCCCGCGAAGGACGGCGGTATGTGTATGTGTGGTCGCATACCGTCGTAAAGAGCAGACGGAGCGGTGGGCCCAGCCGCCCAGTTCCCTGATGGGGCAACGCGCTCAGAGGACTCCGGTTGCATTCCTTTGGAAATCCCGGAGTCCTCTTTGTAGCGCCGAGGACGGTCACCGGGATGTGTTTTAGTGCGGTAAAAATCCCACATAACCCTGCGTCGCTCCCACGGCGTCGGGTACCATTTGAAGATTTCCCCCTCGGGAGAAAAAAAAAGGCCTAGATGCATATTTTCTTGAATTTGATGGGTAGAAACTTCTTGAATGAACCTGCGTATAAGTACCTATATTATGTAAGAGAGTGAAATTCTACAAAAAGGTTAAATTAATTTTTAGGCTTTGAAGTTTTAAGGTAGGTCTATTTTGATACCACATCCAACACACTGCCTAATAAAATAGCTACACTGTATTCTCGTTTCAAGGGTGCGGTGAGGAAAGCAAACTTATTCGAGGCGTTACAACTGAGTTCTCTGAGTAGTAACGCAACTGTAGTCGACTTTGTCCGGGAGTGTTATCCTATCGACAAGCGATGGGGAAGAAAGGCCCTCGAGTAGCGACCACGTTTAGGCAAAAGGAGCATAAATCGCCAGAGCATCAGGTGGACCGATGACCTGAAGAAGAAACCGTTGGATTCAGGCACAGGACAAGGTGGAGTGGCGTCATTTTTTCCGGGCCTATGTCCAGCAATCGACCTCAAGGAGCTGTTGGATGGATGGATGGATTATCCTGATCTGAGGTGATCGCTTGTTTCAAATTGTCCGCAATGACCGCTTACAGTACAGTACAGTACAGTACAGCTTACAGTACAGTACAAAAAATATTGGAATGTCTACCAAGATATGTACGAGTGTTACCGTATTACCCGAAATCGCCATATTCCTTCACGGTAGATGTTCTTGAGTTGTAAATTTATATGACCTTTGAGACCAGATGTGAAACAGATAACCGCTTCTGCATTTTAGACATAATGCTGTGGCATCCGAATAGCAGCCTTTAAAGAAGGTTATAGGATTATAGTTATAGTTATCCGGTTATAGTTATCCAAAAGGTAGCAGCGTTTTTTGCAATATTAAAGGTACGACAACTAGGTACTTAAGTACAGCAAAATCTCCTTTTCAAAGTGAATCAACAATAAATAATTAATCTTCCTGCCCTACTGAGTACTACTGACTACATAAGTCGGATATTAAATTTATTAAATCAAAAATTTTAAACAATTTGGGCCAAGTGTCGCTGATCTAAGCCATTTAAAAGACAAACAACGTTACAACACCCATTATTAGTTATAACATAGCTAATTACTTGTAGGCTTCCTTCTAGAATCCTACTTTGTTTTATGATGCTATCTCGCAGAAGTTTATTTAGGAGACGATATAAATTTCAACGCGCAGCTATTTCGTTTGCGGGATGTCGTTAATGACTCGGAGAATCGTTTTTATGATGTTTGCTTTGATCAGAGAACAGCATCAAACGTCGTTTATGGCGCAATAACATTGAATTCGATAACAAATTGAAAATACTGTACCAGAATGTGCCGTTATAAACGAATGCGAATTAGATTCGGAACTGTCCCGCTTTCAAAATGAAACATCTTTTTAAAGTGCATAAATATGGTATGACATGGTTGGTTACCTAATGCCTACTATTAACTAAGTATTTTTTAATATTTCTTAACAATTGGGCCGTGGATCAAACTTAGTGTGGGGGCCAAATAAACCCTTTATTCTTTCTGACAAAAGAAACAAATGTCTGATCCTTACAACAGTATGCGACCACGCATGCTGCCGTTCCTTCCCGGGGTCGTCTGATTGAACGTTTCAAGCACTCACTCTAGCCGCTCGCAACCCCGGAAGCCCCTTTTAATCGGCTCTTACGACAGGCAGGGGATACCATAGCCATATTCTGATCCCGGAACTACAGGGACGATCATTGATCGATCGATAATATGGCGATAACCAAATTTTGTAACCACACGCAGACAGTGCTGAGCTAAACTGTTTACTTTTATAAGGACAGTTTTTATCAGCGATACTTAACCTTTTTTCTTAGGGGCCGCAAACAAGTTTCAGCCGACCAATCCCGGGCCGCAAGCAAAAAATATTGAAGTCATAATAACTAAAACTTAATTCCAAGTTAATACAGAGTGCGCGCCAAAATTTATCCGTTTACGCGAAATTTATAATGACTTACAATCAAGATTTAAATTCAGGTGGGCCAATCAAAAGGACCCGGTGGGCAGCAGGTTGAGTATAAACCGTTTGAAAAAATATGGCCAGTATAAATTTAAAATTTAATAGTACTGGGTATATAATATTCGATTAATCGATATTTAAGCGTAGAGTCTGTAAAAGAAAAAAATCTCACAACAACAAATTATCACAAGTATTATCCAATACCGTAATTTTTTTGATTACAGATACTCTAAGCGGCTGACTCATTCATATGGCAACTCATTCTATGGCAATACAGAAAAAGCTGTCAAAAGTCAAAACTTGCAAGTATAATACATACTTGCTAATTTTTTTAAGGTTATTTGCAGTAGTATGTTCCATATTTCTTAGTGAATTTTCGGTGAAAAGTGGTAAACGTGCATGTACAATAAATGGAATCGGATAAACGGCCTCAATTCGGCAACAGAATACTTGAAAATGCTGACGAAGTGTTCAAACACAATGCTTGGTACAGTCTTTAAGTTAATTCTAAGAAATAAATGCTTTAAAAGCGATAAAATAATACAATTGGAAGAAACAAGGCACAGGAAAAAGCCTCCAGGAGGCTCACGATACCTGACCGATAAAAAACAATTGTATCTTTTTAATTCATGGTACATATTTACAAAATACGTATTTTACTATGTAAGACTTATGGACGTGATTTTGACCTAATCTTACACTTATTATAAATTATCTATTGTCTATTATTTAAGTTTTTAAATGAAGTAAATCTACCATTGGATTATTGCGGCGAGAAATACTTGTGTATCACATCAGGTAATAAAGATAATATATATGTACACTAGTAACGGTTGTAAAGGTGATATTATCTATAAATAGTGACCTACTATATATTATAACGTTAATCATGACCACACTCTGCCTAAGCTACATGCAGATGTGTGGTAATATTTAAAGAATCAAATTTCAGTGTGTTCTAGATTCATTTCATAGTACTTTTTTTAGCTCGGAACGGAGCAAAAATAAATCATCAAAACCTATTAATAAATTATTATAGCTAAAATAAAATCAATATATTTTCTGAGCGGTAAAATGGCACTAATGGCCAAGATATTTAAGGGAGTGGGATACTTCTTATTTCTAATATGTTTCATGACTACTTACTTTGTGTTAATTTAATTATGACCTGCAACTTCATTAACATCCTTAAATCAAAGCCTTAACTATGCAATCTGACAACCTTAGGACATTTATTAATTTACAGGGATAATGTGGTTTGGGATGAAGAGCAAGAAAAGGCTGCAGAGGATAAAATTAAACAGAACAGCACGGTAACATTTTCAGAAGATACTCTAAAGGATTTGGGAGAAAATGCAGATAAACATTGGGATGCATTTTATGATATACATCAAAATAGGTATGCTTTTAACTATGCTATTTTATAAATTTGGCTATATATTATTATATTATGGCTAATATATTAGAAATATAAAGAGCATTTAATGCTTTCACCAATATAATCCCCTAAAATTGTTATAAATAGACATTGAATTATATGCACTATAAAAGGGTGAAGTATGCACTAAAATGGTTAAATATACACAAAATAATATGCACTATCAAAAAACCATTTATAATTATAATGGAACTAGAAGTTTTTGGTTGTCAAACTTAATTCTGTATATGTTTAACAACCTTTTTTTTTTATTGTCAAGCTTGAATGGCAGGAACTAGTGAACTAAAAGAACAAACTGCAAACTATTATGCCCAACACAAATGAAAAAGTACCAAAATATGCAATATTGCTATAACGCTTTCTACACTCATATGCTACAAAACTGTAATTATATTAGTTATATGCAAATGCATATAATCCAATGTCTAATTATAAATTTGTTAAATACTTTTCATGACAACCCATGTGGCGGAGCGGTTACCACACCGGTCTGATGCGCAATGGGTCCTGGGTTCAATTCCCAGCCAGACAGGTATCTGCATGATGAGTTTAGATTGGTATTCTGGGTCTGGGTGTTTGTGTATTTGTCTTGTGTGTATCCATGGTACGCACGACACAGGAGAAAATCCTAGTGTTGGGCTAGAAGTGTAGAAAGCGTGTTTTTATTCTCACATATTTTATTCGAACTTGGTTCAATAAATTCTACTTTCGTAATAACTACTTATTTTTAGATTACGCTAGTTCATGGTGCATGGCTTTCACATTATATTATATCTTATATTTCATATTTGCAGATTCTTCAAAGACCGCCACTGGTTGTTTACAGAGTTCCCTGAACTGGCCCCAGATAATACATCTGCTCCAGTACGGGTATTCCCAAATAATGAAAGTATTAAATCTGAAGACAATGTAAAGGAAGAAGAAAAACCAGAGACTCAAGTTTCTACAACTGTATCAAACTCTAAACGCTACATATTTGAAATTGGTTGCGGAGTAGGGAATACTATATTCCCAATTTTGCAATACAGTAATGATCCTAACTTATTTATATATGGATGTGATTTTTCTTCAACAGCTATTAATATTATTAAAGAAAGTGAACTGTATGACACTAAGAGGTGTGAAGTCTTTGTCTTAGATGCAACTGTTCCAGAATGGAAAGTGCCATTCGAAGAAAATTCTCTGGATATTATTGTACTTATATTTGTACTTTCAGCTATTGATCCTACTAAGTAAGTAAAAAATTAACCAAATGATATTTAATAGAGATGCACCAAATAGTGGTTTCACCGAATAACCGAATACGAAATACTATTCGGTTTAACTTTTACGGAACTGGATATTCGGCCGAATTATTCGGTTTACCATTTTTTATTAAGAAACAACTGTGAAAGTGTGTCTTTAAAAAATTGAATGTTCATTTGAGGTTTCATGTTTGAACAAAGAAGTGCAGTGTCAATGGACGCCTCCTTCAATAAACAATTATTTAGCAGTTTAAGTTAGACTAGAATTGCTCATTAGCCTTATTTAAGGCTAGATTGTAATTAATATGAAGTACCCTATTATTCGGTACTTTATATATCATATAAAAAAAAAAAATAGAGGTTTCAAAATAAATGTTGATATAAGAGTATAGAAAAAATGCGAATTTGATTTAGTTATTTAGCAAAGTATAATTGCTTTATATTATTAGCTTTATTCAACACACTCTTCGAAGGATTTCTTTGACTTATAACATAAATCTTACGTAAAAAGTTGTTGTTTTATACCGTGAAATGTAGCCAAGAAAATAGAAAATCTGGAACCAAATATATTCAGCATTAAAACAGAATAATTCGGCAGAATACGAATAGTGAAAAAGTTGCCGAATACCGAATAACAACTGAATATTAGGCGCATGTCTAATATTTAAATATTTGATACATGCTTTCATTACATCACAATATGCACCAATATTAAAAAAATATTGTGTAAAACTACTAGATTTGTTCTAATATATCTTTTAGATAGAGACTGCCACCAACTGATAATGAATAGTCACTATAAATATTAGGACTTATAATCTAATACAAAGAGAGAAATCTAATGTGGTAAAGTCATCACAGATCCTGGTGTGAGCTCATCATATTAGCATATCTTCCTCATGTCTTTTATATTATTTTACAGTAGGTTATACACACGCTATACACATGCTGCTATGTTTCAACCATAAGAGCCCCAACACTATTGAATACACATATCATAAGATGTGTCTATTATTCTAATTGTGTAATTTGCCTCCTAATAAAACTAGTTAAAAAAAGCTCTTCATTTATTTACAGAATGCAACATGTTATCAACAATATATTCAAGTATCTAAAGCCAGGAGGATTGGTTGTGTTCCGTGACTATGGGCGATATGATTTGGCTCAACTACGTTTCAAGAAAGGGCGATGTGTTTCAGATAATTTCTATGCTCGAGGAGACAACACATTGGTGTACTTTTTTACGCAAGAAGAAATAACCAACTTGTTCAAATCAGCTGGGTTTATAGAAGAGCAAAATCTAATAGATAGAAGGCTACAAGTAAATAGAGGAAAGATGTTGACCATGTACAGAATTTGGATACAGGGAAAGTACAGAAAACAATTATGACAAAAAATAAATTATATTGGAAAATAAAAATTGGTATATAAATTGACAATATATTAGAAGGTAAACAATTGTAAACAAAGTTAGCTCTGTGCGCGCATTCTTATAATTGCCTAGCAGGGCAAATATTTTAAAGATTACCCTATGACAATTAAAAAAATAATGATTAATAATTTTGTCAATAAATGCAATTTACGTATATTTAAGTTAAAATTATTTAACAGGTTCAAATTTAAAGTGATATGGTTCTACAAATGAATTCATGATTCTAGTAACAGTCTTAATTGGTGGTCCATCCCACGATACTTTGAGATGCATCAATAGTCTCCTTACAAAAGTCTCAATTTCTAGTTCAGCGACTCTCCTTCCAATACACATTCTTATGCCGAATCCGAATGGTAGCGTCACCATCGGATGTGCGTTTCCATAATATAAAGGATCCGTCTTCTCAACAATCCATCTTTCGGGAATAAATTCGTTAGGACGTGGGTAATATTTCTCAGACATGGATAAATACTCATTCGGTGCTATGACGTCAATCTGAAATTAAATGAATATTTTTTTAGCAATGCACAAATTACAAATCCATGTATCGTGATTCATATTGTTGATAACGTAAGTATCATCAAATATGTTATTTAATAAATTATTGATTTGGGCATAAACTATTTTTCCTTAATTATCAAACTACTTATTGCAGTACCTACGACGATGTCCCTGTAGTTACGGGATCAGAATAGGGCTACGGCATCCCCTGCCCGACGTAAGAAACGACGAAAAGGGGCTTCCGGGGTTGCGGGCGGCTAGAGTGGGAAGGACGGCGGTATGTGTGATTGCATACCGTCGTAAAGACCAGACGGAGCGGTGGGCCCAGCCGCCTGTGAGGAGCCTGATGGGGCAACGCGCTTAGAGGACTCCGGTTGCGCTCCTTTGGAGATCCCGGAGTCCTATTTGTAGCGCCGAGGACGGCCACTGGGAGATTTTAGTGCGGTAGAAATCCCACATAACCCTGCGTCGCTCCTACGTCGTCGGGTACATTTGAAGGTTTCCCCCTTCGACAATAAAAAATACCTACGACAAGGGCAACACTACTTGTTATTCAAAGAAGTGCTTTGATTTTATTCTATATGCAAGCACAGGTCAATTGAATTCATGAGTACTAGCATACGTATTTGACGTCTCCTGAGAGACGGTGCACGCACTTTGAATCCGCATATCTTCCTCAATATCTGCCTTCCTTTTAGGACAGTTTGTGACGAATGCATTAAAACCAAAATTTATGGGCTCGTGGAAAAACTCAACATTTTTGTCACAAAAGTTTCCTACCCCTTCTGGTATAACGTATCCGGCTACGATATGTTGTTTTGAAGTGCGCCTTAGATGAGCTTGTATAACTGGATACATTCTCAACGTTTCTTTCAAACAGGCTCGAAGGTATTTCTTATTTTGATCTGACGATTGTATTTCCTCTCGTAGTCTGTCCTGTGCTCGTTGATTTGTGGCCAGATTATAAAGCAGACCGGTTACACTAAATGCCACCTGTAAAATAAATCTGATGTAGCATTTTTTTAACTTTATTTACTCTACATATGATGTGTTTCTTCATATTTCAAATAAGTACCGTGTCTATGCCCGCAAACAGCATTTCGTTAGCCATCATAATGGCGACTTTTTCGTCAATAGCCAAAAGTTTTTCAATTATGCTTTTGTCTTCATCTGGAATGTTATAACCACGCTCATTGATTTTTCTTTTAGCTTCGTTAATGAATTTTGAAGACAGTCTGAAATAATTTACAATCTTTAGTATTTCATTGATTATTTGCATTTTGATGAATACTAAAATTTCATAGTCTGATTTTCAAAATTTCTGCACCAGATAATTCTATTGATTAAAGTATTATAAGGAAAAAATTGTCTACTTACTCCCATTGTAAATCAAGTACTTTGATAAGTTTCTTAAAACTAGGTGTAGCAATATACTTCCAGGGATTTGGTAGAAGTTCAAGTTTGAAAGCCAGCTCTAAAGTCTCTTTAGAGCAAGTCATCAGCTGTCTTGCTGGGTGGTCCGGGCTTAGATTATCTTGGAAACATCCCAGCCGTGTTCCTAAACCAATCAGGCCAATAGATTCTAATGATAACTTAGTCATTTCCAAATTAAAATTATTTTTGAGATAGTCACTGTCCTTCAGTTTGACTAGCCTGAAAACAAATAATTATAATCAACTGGATTTGTAACTGTTATTTCTTTATCACAATCTAAGTGATTGTGATAAATGAATTACAATTGTGGATTATAGAACATGTCGTCGTCAACCCGTTATTGTCCCACTGCTGGGCATGGGTCATCTCTCAGAATAAGAGAGTTATAGGCCATAGTCCACCGCGCTGGACAAGTGCGAATTGGTGGACATGAACAGTTGAGTGGAATAGAACATGTGCAAATTTTTATTTTGAATTATCTTCTGATTTTATGGGGACCAATGCAAGACAAGATACTTTACATCTCCCGAAGGTCATTTTAACAATATATAGCAACCGAGAAACTAGAAGTACATATTTATCAAAAGATTGATGAAGAAACCTTAGAGCAGAGTTCATTGAATACAGATAACACACATCAAAACCGGGGATCAGACATGTTTTAGGCCCAGACTCCACCAAAGCGGAGACGAGAGGAGTGGAGCGGAGATGTATTTTAAACAACCAATCGAATTTCATTATTCATACATCTCGTCTCCACTCAGCTTTAGTGGAAACCACTGGGCTGAGATTTGTATTATTTATATAGCGCGATGGAAGCGGAGATATGAGCTGCGCCACGCAAGCTGGCAAGCTGTGAGTGGCGTTCATTGAGAGGCGCCGCTAGTTCGATATCTGTCTTACTTCCACTATAGCCAGCGCATATCTCCGCCCCAGCTAAGATACATCTCTGCTTCAATCAAGCCAATACGTAGAACTGCTTCGGTAGAGACACCCTACCTGAAAGACATCTCTTCTCGTCTCCGCTTCCGACATCTCCGCACATCTTCGCTTTGGTGGAGTCCGGGCCTAATGCCTAGCTCTCATAAATCCACTAGCTCCAGATGGGCGAAAAAATTAATAAATATATCACTTACCGTGCTACCATTTCTTGTGCTATTTCGTCAAGAGCCGGTTCGTATAATTTAACCAACTTCGGTTTTAGTAAAGCTGGATTGACTTTGGTACGAAAATCTCGCCATTCCAGACCCTGTCTAAAGTATACAAGCAATTAATAGATAAAATTAATTAATAGATACTTTAAAATAATAATAATTAATGATTTAATAAAGAATCTGTAAAAAAATACTCACGCACTAGTTAACCCATGAACACCTTCAAAAACAGATTTCCTCATTATTGTCCTATAGTACACGAGAGTTTCAAAACCAGGCCTCAATGGAAGAATATCTTCAGATCGATACACCTTTAGAACAAAACGTTAACAAAAGCAAGACCGTGAAATACATATAGATTTATGAACTATACTTTAAGTTGCGCTTTATTGGTATTAGCAATACACATTGCATTATATGATTAAATATTAAATCTGTAATAAAAGCAAATTAAGTGAAAAACCATAATATCATTGTGAACAAATTTCTTAGCAAACAAAAAATAGCTTCAGATAAACAGCGCGCCATATTACGGATGGGGGCGTTGTTGAAGTGTACCTTCTTTATCGGGGTTGTTGAAGTGAAACTTCTTTATCGGGGTTGGAAAAAAATTTAGTGTAACATTTTTTCGTTACGCGCCATCTTTTTCTGTTACGCGCCATCTTTTTTTTCCGTTACGCGCCATCTTTTTCTTATCCCTACCACGCGTGATATTAGATAGATTATTATAGATTAGATTATTAGATAAAGTTTAATAAAAGCCTTTTATTAAACTTTATATAATTAACTTTATTTAACCAATTTCTGTAAAGTTGCATATAGTAAATTATTTTTTGAAAAATAACGTCATAAAGAAGTTTCACTTCTTACGAGTGTACGCTAGTACACGCACACATTTTTTTTTATTTACCTGATCGTAGTCGTCTGGTTCAAATAACATAACCATGTCAGCTCGCGCGAATACGCCTTCCAACTTTACAATAGGCCCGTACTTTTCATAGAGTACTTTAGGTAAAGTCAGCATGTTAAAATTAGGACCAATGGTGCCTGAAATAAAAAGAGTGTATGTGTCAGGTCCGACGCACGACTAGAGTTTACTTGCATTTAAAATAGATGGCACCATACTCCCACACTAAAGATATAAATAATATCAATACATGGTTCATTTGGAATAATGATTTGTACGTATTTACAGAGTATTTACTTATCTTAACGATTTACTATTTTAAATACCATTGAGATTTCGGTAAAATGTAATCAAGACACCTATGCATAGGTACCATCCACGCGTACTGATAGAATAATTCTAAACTTTTAACTAGATGGCATTATACTCAATAAAAAAAACGTAACGAGGTCATTCATCAGCAGATTTTATTCCTCACATTTTTCTCATATCGGACCCTTAAATATGCAAATCGATTCATAAGGAGTAAACTCCGAAATTCGTTACACAGTTTGATTTATACATAAAGTTAAGTAGGTACTCTTGAAATTTATTATTTAAAAGCAGTTTTGATGTCACTCTCCTGTAAAGCGAGACAAAATTACTTAAGCGGTTTTGTTAAATAAGCGACACTATGTAACAAATTTAAATTTAGCCGCAAATTTCGTACACTTTTTGTACACTTTTTGTATGACTTTTTTTTAAAGTGTGTTTAAATAAAAACAAGAATTTGATTTCATTACTGCAAGATTTTTGTAGTGTAATAAAAAGCCAACTAACCGATTACCGGCAAGAAGTGATGCAATGGGCCTATCAATGGCAATGTTGACAATCCTGGTATTGATTCATAAGGTTTAGGTGATCCTGCTTGTGCGGAATATGATAAACTATTTTGAATCTTATGCCTGAAATAATGTGTAGTATAAATTTGTGATGTAAAAATACTTGCATTCGAATTCAAATTCGTTATTATACGCGTTCACTGGAATTGTACAAATGTTTTGCGAAAATTGGTTTGCTGTGGTTTTCAAATTATGATTACTAAATCTATCCAAATTGAAATCATGCTGCAGTTTGTCGACCAAACAAAGGTCGCCAAATCTAGATACTCCGGCTCCCCATACCAAAAACTAAAAAAAAACAAGCAATATTTGCATTCGCGAATGTCGGTTAGTTCAAATAATAACATTCGTTACAGCTTCAATATAAATTGTTATAATATTTCTTTCATGATATTTACTCATAGTTTATACTATA
Source organism: Spicauda simplicius (assembly GCA_949699795.1). NCBI lineage: Eukaryota > Metazoa > Arthropoda > Insecta > Lepidoptera > Hesperiidae > Spicauda > Spicauda simplicius. The sequence goes on from OX453065.1 coordinate 11,598,724, forward strand.
TTGTGTCATCATAACGCAATATCTAATTATGAAAAATGTTTACACCGGAAGTTTCAACCGATCTTGAAAAAGTTGATTTGCGCCGGTTCCACACGTTGGCACCAACGTTGGTCAGTTAATTTTGTGCGGCATACACACGTTGGCTAATAAGCCAATTTTGTCCCGTCAGAGCCAATGTAAAGATGTCTGAAGTCTGATACAAAGAGCAAAATAGCTGTAAGCGCTTTTACTTTTACTTATGCGTTTATTAATGAAAAAAAAAATGATGACAACATTCTCGCTCGACTCTTGTCAAACGCACCGTTTCGTGTTGCAGCAGGACTGAGCAAACCACCAACGTATGGACTACAACGTTCGCCCCAACGTTGGGTCAATAGTGTGCTCTCTAGATTCACAGTATTCACACGTTGACGTTGGGAGTGTAGTGTTGGAGCAGGCCGGCTTTAAACGCGTTCAGCCAATAGTAGTCAGCAATATAATAACTATGTACCAATATGTGTGTGTTATATTACTATAATCGAATACCGATACTGTTTGATTAATAATTTGTAGGGATTCCATAATACTATGCTGGAATGGCATGATTAGAAATTAATAAATGACTTCTGGAACATAAAAAAATAAGCAGACATTATGTGTCCAGCCATTCATAAATGAAGAATAATTTTACAGAATACAAAAACTATTTGACAACCCGCGTGACGCAGCGCTTACCATGCCGGTCTGACACGTAGTGGGTCCCGGGTTCGATTCCCGGCCAGACAGGTATCTGAATGATGAGTTTAGGTTCTGTTCTGTTCTGGGTCTGGGTATTTGTGTATTCGTCTTCGTGTGTGTCCGTGCCACCCACGACACAGGAGAAAATCCTACTGTGGATCCTACTAGTGTAGAAAACGTTTTTTTTTTATTATTATTCTTACCGATAGCTGTAACTCCGCCGTGTACATAATTTAGACAAAAGACTGTAAGTAGTCACAATATACATTATATTCAACTTTAAATTAAACACCTATTTCAAATGATTTATTTTATATAAATACGAGGAATATTTTCAACAGTAATTTTCTTGTTTAATTATACGTATTAAATACAAAATTACTCTGTTTTGTCTGTTTTATCAACAAAAATACAACGCTGATTACCGATACGCGAAGAGACTAAGATAAATTTGTATGCCCTTGACTTTGTTGATCTAAAATAAATTAATTGAATCATTGTTACCATCAATATTTTTTATTTTTTATTAGCAACTTGTGGTTTTTAGCGTAAATGATGGAATATTGATTGTTCCCTTATAATAAATATTGAGAATTATATATACACACCCTGAATTTTATACAGACGCACTTTCTGGATTTATGATAAAAACAATCTTTGCCTGTATAGTGAATGCATTCAATGTAATTCTGAATGACAGTTGACGTTTAGGAGAGGTTAATGGTTGACACAGGTTGACATAAAAATAGTTGTGATTGTGATAAATATTTGGAAACAAAACTATTTTAAACGAACACATCAAAAGTAAAAATGGAGCATAAACTTATTTTTGGAGCTCAGTGATGAGAATATCGAATGTTGTTTTAAGTTAAATATAAATATGGCCAGATATGAATAATATTTCTTTGTCACGATCATAGTTTTCCTATAATATCGATCGATTACGAAAGAGCATTTCGCTTTGTATTGTTTTGTAAATTGGCCAGTCTATTTTATTTTAAGTACATGTCCATAATACATAATGTCTGTGTGATTATACAAGCCAAGTAGTAACGTACAGCTTGTTAACGTGTTAAGTTCACTCGAATATGTCTACGGTATTTAGAATTTATAAAATTGTAAAGTAGTAACTTTAAGCGAGAATAGGCGTGCTTAATATGAATAAGTAATTAAGTGTACCTGGAGTTTTTCTCGGAACTTTCGTCCATGTATTGTTGCTCCTTTCTGTAAGTATTTGCTCATATATTTGTCGAAATGACTCAAATTAACGCATGATAATTTTATTTTAAAGCAAACGAGTACGTTTTATAAACATTTTACAGTAGTTTTAATATACTCGCTAAATTTCAAAGTTTATAATTTAGTAGTATTGCTAACTCAAATGCACTTAAATAGCATTTATGCACACAACTATTTTTCAGCTTCATTTAATAAAAAAAAATAAGTAACATGATTTAAATATGTACTAACATATAAAATAAGATTTGTAATACTTAAACATATAAATTAAAGCACTTTAGATTTATTATTTTTAAATTTACTGAATAATTTTGTTTGCAATAAGTTCAGGCAAATAATTATAAAGCAACATATTTCATACATTTTCTACTAGTTTGAAAGACTAATTTTTTTCCAATTTTTTTGGATTTAGCATTTGAATTTATAGTCCTTTGTTCCATGTTAAAGGTACCTCTGTTTACTTTAATGAAAGACAACCTTCTAAATACAAACTAATTAATTTGTAAACATGTGTAATGACCTACTTCTGACTGAAAGCCTAAATAATTCAAAACTGATTTTTAAAACAAACTCCATGGTAAATTCAAATCATATATGATTCATATTGCTACTTTAAAACAAAAGGGCCACAAATCAAAAATATTCAACTTATTTTTTAGAACTTTTTTTTAGAAAAAAATAACCATATCCGAATTAACCATTAAAAGGAGAATAAAAATACCTTTCTAACAGTGTATAACACATATTTATCTGATTTAAAATTACAGAGCAATTATACAAGAACTGATTTTCAAAACTTTAAATGGCTCTCCTGTAAAATTAGGTCTATTCAAGTTGTGGCCCTTTAGTTTTGAAGTAGCGATATGTCAATACATTATTGAACAAAGTTAATATTAGCAACTAGCAATTACCATGTATTTGAAGCCATAAGTACAATTTTGGACATTCAATTGAATGTAATGGAATAAATCAAGACCAATCTGCAGCGATTGGTGAGTCAGAAGTGAGCTCACAGCATTATCTCACGTTAACTGGCTGAGAACTGACTCCATTAATTGTTAGTATTTGCATGTTTCTGTGCACCAATACTGTCTTATAATGACTACAATTGTGTATTTGTCTTTGTGTGTGTCCACGACACAGGAGAAAATCCTACTGTGGTACTATGAAGATTGGCAGACAAGATTGATAGACAATATTGTAGAAGCATTTTAATTTTTATTTGAGCTTGATATTTCCCATGTAGTGACTTTTATACTACACTAGTTAGACACACAAAGGGAGAGAGTTAGATTGTGAACCAAACAGATATCTGTATATTAAATTTAGTTTTTGGTTTTAGGTTTCAACCATTTTGTGTGCAATGCCATTCATGTCATGGAAATAATTTCTATTGTGAGGACTATGAATGTGCATCACAAAATATCAATATAACTGGATGCATTCCAATTTTTTAAGAACTGCAGTTGACTTCCAATACTTGGTATCAATCACTCCTTTAATTCAAGCTTGTTACTTTCTCCTAAACATTGTAATATATATATATTTTCAGTATGGAATTAATTTACCAAATGATTTTATTAAAACAATTTGATAATTGCAGATACTTTATATCACATACTTTTTCAAAAGTAATATTATAATTTATTTATTTATTTACGTACACTTAAGCTATAAACATTACAGATATACCTAAATTCTAATTAAAAGCCTATAAAAGGCTTGCAATGTACATTCCTGCCGGCGCGCGAAATTCAGCAAGGGATGTGCAAAAAATGTCAACACTTGGATTGCACTCCACTAAGCCATTGAGCAAAAAGCATAATAGTTGCAAAAAGGCAAAGATAAAAGTAATAAAGTAATAAAAAAAATAATTATGTTACCAAACAATATTATATACACTTGTTATTGTTAACTACAAAAAGTGACCTTTGCTCATTATAGTGGAAAAACTTATAGCTAGGAATTCATAACAATCAATTAGATTATTTTTTATTAATTTTGTGGTATAATAAATATAGTGGAAATACATTACATGCACTTGCATGTTTGCATATGCAACACCTGTATGTTATTTCAAACCATATCCATCTCTGTGCAAAAATATATCCATATGGATTTTAGCATCCGCATTAGCATTTGACGATCCGCGTGGCAAAGTGGTTAACATACAGGTCTGACTTGCAATGGATCCCGGGTTCGATTCCCGGCCAGACAGGTATCTTAATGATGAGTTTAGATTCATGGTCTGGGTCTGGGTGTTTGTGTACTCGTCTTGTGTGTGTACATGGTATCCACGACACAGGAGAAAATCCTATTGTGGGGCTATGAGTATAGAAAGCGTTTTTACATTTCTAGTGTGATTGAGTAACAAACATCCAACATTTGCAACATATATCCAACATATACTCTAGAGTATATCTAGATATACTCTGACAACTCATAACAATAACATAATATATATTTAAACTACATATTTAAAGTCATAACTACATTATTCAATTTGTATGAGCCATTATCTTTGTTTGCTAACTTTAATTGCTGTCATCTGGTTCATTGAATTAAACTGATATGTTCTGTTGTACCTATGATTACTTATGTAGCTAAAGTAGATTGTTTGTTTTGTGATCTATTTGTTTATTTTGAATAATTAACACAAGAAGAGTAAACAGTCATTACTGGTTCAAAAGGCTTTATGCATCTGTTGAATAAACAAGATGAATGATTTATTTATAATAAGTATTTTATAGATTGTCTATTCACTGTTTATGTAGTATATTTCCTTGTTAACAAAATATGTGATAGTAGGTAGTAATACATTGCAATATTGATATTTGTATAAATAGAGACACTGGCAGATCCAGGATTTCAGGTAGTATTTTTGAGAAATTAAAGGCCTAAAAATGTAGTTGGATAAGGATGATGCTATCTTTAACACTTAGAGGATGCTGCGTCTAGAACCTTTTGAACTTTTGTCATCCCCTTAAAAGTGATGGTTGGACTTAATTAATTGCATTTAGATGAAACAGTGTGTTGAGTCCCTTTTGCTCTCTGAATTGCCAGTGATTAGAGATAGGGATAATATATGTCCTTCAAATGTGACGTAAAAGGTAATCTATGTACATATGTGAAATTAACAAATTAGTGCAAGCAGCATGTAAAATTCTCAGTCTATGTCTTTTGCCTTTGCCAATTGGGCAAAGTAGCAAGTATAATAATAGTTCAAAGACACAATTTTATAATAACATGTTCATTATCTACTCTTTACATTTTCATATATTTTGTCACAGGCATGTAAGACATAAATAAGTACACACACACATACACAGCCACATAAATAAACACGCCCACTACATATCCATCACTTAAATATCTGTTGTTGATCTTAGTATGGATTCTTATTTTATATTAGGTTGGTCATAGGCATCCATGAGGAATAGTAGCCACATGCTATCAGATGGGCAGAAGGATTGTTTGCTATTTACTATAATAAAAAATACAGAAAAATCTGTTTTTTTTCTATTTTATCTCAAATAAAGTCAAAATAACTCCTGTTTCGTCCTATAAAATTTACATGAAAAGTTCAAAAATCTTTCCTACACAGGTTATAATATTCAGATCAAAATTAACCACTTTCTATGTTCCATGTGCCCTATGGTGTTAGGACGATTAAGACATAATCCAGGAAATAGATAGCAACATCTTTTTAAATAACATTAACACTCACTGCAGTCACCAACACGCATGCACGATAACTCACATTGGACCCTTCCCTATGTCGAGTTGTGAATCTTAAAGAGATGATGATGAAATGAAAGGATTTTGTTTAATGCTCGCACAACTCTTGTAAGTAGATAGTTGAAAAAAAACTAAGCATTTTGGTTACATACTGTTTAGTGTAGCTGGCAATGGTATGTAATCAGAAACTAATAGTAAGAATAATTTATTGTCGTCAGCAGAAAATACCTACTTCCTATAAATTATAGATGGTTATTTTTTCTAAATTAATTGTACATTACGTCAATCGGTTACAATCACGCCATACGTTGCAAAACTTCCCATTATTAGCTCGCAGATCTCATACAATCAATATACATACATTTACGTCCATCCACAATTAAAACCATTCGCGTATAAATTCCACTGTTTGGATCCGTATATTTAATTTTGCTGCACTGTCTGTTTTCCTTTTATTATCGTGTAGGTATTCTAATTGTAATATCATTAGGTATTCACATTTCCGTTGTAATACTGGACGTTTATTTTGCGTTATTGTTATGGTGTCACAGTTCACGGCTGGGCGTCGGCATGGCGAGCATGAGTTCCACGCTCGTCGAGACCGTCTCCATCAACTATGAGGACTTTAACGAGAGCTTCCTCACGTGTGGCACATGTCTATGTTAGTACACTGCGTTTTTTTATTTATTTTATAAGCACTCATATGCACTTTGCTATGCTCGTTTATGACACCTGTGAAATGGGTTCGATTCCCGGCGTGATCAAATGTCATGCGAGTGAATGAAAATATTTGTTTATTTCGCACTTTAACACTCCTTTGAAATTTAATCGTAACCGCTACGTTATTACATGTTAAGTGATATTTTAAAGTTTATTTTTAAATGATGTAGTATACAGTTCTGAGTCTATAAACAACCTCAGTAAATTGAAATTTATCTTAATTTTACATAAATTTAGAATTTACTTAAAAGCCGGGCAAACAGGAAACAATAACATTACTGTTTTCAATCACCATATAAACTGTGTTATGATTAATCTATTGTTGTTGTTTCGATGAAGTTTTGGGAGCGATTCCACAAATGTTTTCGTGTTAGACATGAGTGTGTGCGATTTGTGATCGTGTGCGTTCTGGATATCGATATATGGACCTGATGTGTTTATGTTTAATAAAATTTACTGTTATTAATTCTTTTCCAGGCACTTACGACGGCGGAGAACATACCCCGAAGCTACTGCCGTGTTCACACACGGTTTGCTTGCATTGTCTCACGCGGATAGCTGCCTCACAGACCAGGGACGCAGGGAGCTTCAGATGTCCGATCTGCCGCGAGCTCATCACGATCCCACGTGGCGGCGTTCCGGCGCTACCGCCCTCGTTCCTGGTCAACCAGCTACTAGACTTAATGGCAAGACAGCGCAGAGAAGTCATACCCCAGTGCAGTTCTCATCCCGGCCGGGAGCTACTGTTTTGTGAAACCTGTGATTGCGTTTTCTGTAGGCATTGCGCGGACGGGCCTCATAGCGATACGCCCTGTGATCACACCGTCGTACCCTTCTCTATAGCGTTAAAGAGAATGTCCGAGATACTGTTGTACAGAGCCAACGAGTGCCTCAGCAAGCTAGGGTCGGCGAGGGAAGCGGTGGCCAGTGAGCTTCGGAGATTAGAAGCGGCTGCCACCGCGGCGGATGAGGCTATAGACAGACACTTCAACGAACTCCGAGCTGCGTTAGATAAGCGTCACAACGAATTGAAGTCTGCGGCTGCGGCCGCTGCGACTCATAAACGAAAGTTGTTAGAAGAACAGTTGAAATTAATTGATGCTGAGAAAGCAAAGGTATGTGTTACCGCTTATTGACGAGAATTGCCCTTTGTTTTTTACTTCTGTAGAACAATGTAACCGGAGCTCTCCGAGCACGATGCCTCTTTCGGGCTCTCCCCTGGTGTGCAAATGCGCTCACCGTGTCTTCTGGTGTTTACGACAGCATGCGACCACACATACTGCCGTCCTTTCCGGGGTAATTGGCTGGGCGCTTCAAGCTCCAGCTCTAATTGCACGAAACCCCAAAAGCCCCCTTTTAGTCGCCTCTTTTGACAGTCAGGGGCTACCGTAGCCGTATTCTTGAAGGTATTTTTGAAGGTGGTAGACCCAGTGTAGTTCGACTGGGGAAGTACCACCGCCACACCTATTTCTAGCGTAAAGCATTTCTTGCGTTTCGATGGAAGGGTGTGGTTGCCGGCACACTTTCACATGAGGCGACCATCATACACCTCGGGAGTAGCAACGCATCAGTGACCACTGATCATCAGGTGGACTGCATGCTCGTGCTATTTCTGTGAGATAAAAAAAAATCTATTCCCTGGCTACACGGATCGTATTATGAATACCTAGTGCTAAAACCCTTCATATTTAAATTCCAGGTGGAAGCGGAGTGCTCAGGCCTCCAGCAACAGGTGGAAGTCCGCGAGGTGAGCAGCCGGGCGGCGGCGCTGGGCGCGCGGCTCGGCGACGCGGCCGCGCTCGCGGAGCCGCGCGAGAACGCGTTCCTCGCGGTCGACTTCGCTCACAACGACGCGCAGACGAGATTCGTCGAAGCGCTCGCGGAATTGGGACGTGTGCGGACGAGCACGACTTTCCCTGGACTGTGCACTTTGCAGCTTGGTGAGATTGCGATTTTGCGATTTTAATTTAATTGACGATTGCTTCGAGCAGTGATGCTAGTTTAGAACAAATATTCAGATGTGGAGTTTTCGTTATAACCATGTAAGTAATTCATGGTCGTAGGTAGCATACGATTTTCTCATACGAAATAGTATTTTTGTTAGAAAATTAATGTCACGTTCTAAAAATGTATTATTGAAGTTATACTCTAGGCGTTTTATGAAAAAATTATGAGAGTGAAATATTAAGATTCGTCACAGAAAAGTCACAGTATGAAGTTGAAATGAAAATAAGAATGAAAATGAAAATAAGAAACGCTATGCAATACGAGTATTACGAGTGTACGAGTGCAGCACGTTTTTTTAAGTTATACTTTTTAGTCGCATTATCAAAAAATGATGAGAAGGCGAGAGATCAATTTTTTAAAAAGATTTTTATCTTGTTACGCCAAAGAAGTATAGCTTCAAACGCGTGTACATACAGTACACACACACTTTTTTTATAAACTCTATTAGAATTCGTTTCTACAAAGCTGGTTTTAATTAGGATTTTTAATGTATTTGCCATCCACATGAGTAGAAAAATGTTAAATGGACGTCTAAGAACTTCGACGGCCAGTGAAAGACGGTCAGCATAAAAATTGTCAACCTAAATAAGCAATTCCTTTTGATATTCGTTTATCAAAAATAGGATCTGATAAGGTCCAAGTCGTGAATGAACGCTGCACGCCACAGGTCACGGGTTGCCGACCGCGGAAGTAAATCATGTTTAAGAACATTGTGCCCATTACCACTATTACTGATTTTACAATATTTGAGGAAATCTACTTGAAATTAGTAGCACTGTAATTGAAAAAAAAAACCTTTATACCCTCTGGTCCCCTTTTTTATTTAAACATAAACTTGTATACCCCGAACTTACGCAATAGGTGGAACTGGCTGATAACCGCGTAAGTCGGGATATAAGAAATACTTGACACAAAATAAATTGTAACTGAACATATCACACTGTCTTACTATCCCACACAACAATTTAATAGTAGAGGGATAGTCCGAGGAGACTTGAAAACCGCGTAACTGAGTTCGCGTAAGTCGGGGTAGCGTAAGTCGATGTACTATTATATTTCAACCATAAACATATCTCTATTCCCAGAGTCCCTGTGCGTATGCGGGCTAGAAGTGGTCGTGGTGCTTCGGACGGTGGACTACCACGGAGAGGCGCGGAGCACGGGCGGGGATCCCGTCTCCGCCGCTGCAACGCTAGACGACTCGCCCTTAGCCTGCACTGTCACTGATTTGGATACTGGACTTTATAGGTATAAAATTATAAGCAAATAGTCATATACACACACATACATACACACACAAGTACATAAGTCCTATATCAACGCTGACTAAAGTGACATACGTAAGAATTGTATTGATGCCGGAAAGCAATCTTGTATTTCTAAAAGTTAAACTTATCAAAATTCCTAACTTTTAATAGTATTTTATTATGCGAATATTGAGGTATAAACTTAGATCTATTATATCTAATCTGTAAAAGTTTTCTAATATCTACTAGCTGAATTGATTTATATGTAAATGCTACTCTCGAGGACTGAGATTGTCGCCTCATGTGAAAGTATGCCGTGAAACTTGAGATAACGCTGAGACGGGAACGTCAAAAAGTTGTCAGCCGCTTTTATTTTAAAATATTAATTCGGATCTGGTCAGGATTCGCAGTAAGAACCGACTGAATGACAGACTGGTATTGAGATGTGACGATAGCGTGCCTCACCACATGGCGATCCTGCCTCACCACAGTATAATGACTTCGCCACGTGGGTATTACATACATTAAAAAGACAGACAATTCATTTCAAGACTGCCCCGTCACGCAATTCGTCGCATACATTCAAAAGTCATAATCCATACTTTTTATTTCAATCATTTTTTTTTATCTGTCTGAAGTAGCAAACGAGCATGCAGTCCACCTGATGGTAAGTGGCCACTGCCACCCATGGACATCTGTAATCAACGTCATACAGAACAAGGGTTCCATCTGAAGTCAATCACAGATGCGTTGCTACTCCCGAGGACTATGATGGTCACCTCATGTGAAAGTGTGCCGGCAACCCTTCTATCGAAACGCAAAAAATGCTTCACGCTAGAAATAGATGTGGCGGTGGTACTTCCCCGGTCGAAATACACTGGTTCTACCACCTTCAAAAATGCATACTTTTAATATTACAGGATCACAATGCGACCCTGGGCGTCTGGAGCGCTGTGCGTACGAGTCCTGGTATTCTCGCGCGGAGTCCGGGACTCCCCGCTCCGCGCCCAGGTGGCGCAGGTGGCGGCGCCGCTGCGCGTGTGGGGCTCCCGCGGGACGGGCAAGGAGCAGCTCAGTCAGCCGGTTGCGCTTGCTAGGTATTTACCTGCTTAGGTGTCGTCGACCCATTATTGTCCCATTGCTGAGCACGGGTCTTCTCTCAGAATGAGAGAGTTATAGGCCATAGTCCACCGCGCTGGCCAAGTGCGAATTGATGGATTTCTCACACCTCTGATAACTTTTTTTTTAAAGAACTCTCGGATGTGTAGGTTTCCTCACGATGTTTTCCTTCATCGAAAAGCAGTGATAATTAATTTCTAATACGCACAAAATTTAGATAATCAGAGGTGCATGCCTGGGTATGAACCTCGGACTTCCCAATCGAGAGGGTAAGTTTCAACCATTAGGCTATCACTGCTCTCACTACCTACTTAGGTATAAAATCGAAAAGCAATTTTTTGCATTTTGAGTACCTTTGTTGCGATTTTAAGTGTTGAGTTATTAGGTTAAATTGTAACTTAACATTTTTGTCGCTTGTTTGAGTACTTTGTAATATATATTAAAAACTAAATCTGCATATTTTTAACAATAAAAGAACTGCGCATTAAAGGGTTAAAGTGATCTGTTCGTTATTGTTGCTATACTTACGCTATTATTTAAAATCAAGTTTTTTTTTCTAACTGAAGTAGCAACTTGGCCCCTGCCACCCATGGACATCTGTAATAAACTCCTTAAACATAGAACAATGGTTCTATCTGAAATCAATCACAGATGCATTACTACTCCCGAGGACTATGATTAAATTAAAGAATGAGTGAATTTCGATGGAACTCTTTTTGAACATCACTAGTTTTCATCACTTCAGAAATGTTTATTTTTTTATGTTTTAGAAAAACTTAAAAACATTTTCGTTTCTTTGTTGCTAGTCAACTATATTTTTTGCTTCTTTGATAACTTAACGAGCTATAGTAATAGCAATTTAACTATGTAATCTCTCGTCTCGTCAACCCATTATTGTCCCTCTGCTGGGCACGGGTCTTCTGTCAGAATGAGAGAGTTTGAGGCCACCGCGCTGGCCAAGTGCGAATTGCTGGACGACAATGTAATATAGTCAGAAAATGAATGTTTTTACTATTTTATTCAAGTAATTGAATATTCTTAGTGTCCTGGTGAAATAATGATGTATACTAATTATTATTAACTTTGATTAAAATTAAAATACGAAGAACAGAAGTTAATATTATCATATGTGATTTTAATCTACTTCCAGGTGTCCTAAGCGCCGTGAAATATATGTTCTGGATGCTGGCAACTCAAGAGTGAAAGTGTTAGATGACGAAACGTTTGCATTCAAAACACACATTGTAAATGAAGGTAAATATCTGCTACGATCGTAAAAATAGAAATATAATTTACTAGCTGAATTACTATGCTTTCCCACGGGATATAAATATAAAGAAAATAGGTTTTCTTTAATTATTTAGTTCTTTTTTTTAATTTGACATGTCTGTCTAATTTTAAAACTTCAGAATATATTTTGTGAAGAAAGATAGATTTGGTGGAATAATAAACTTGAAATGTCGTTTTATAAGATTATATCTTAGGGTTTTGGAAAAACATAATCTTATATATATATCACAGAAGCCAAACAATAGCCATCTTTAATCAGTGCAAAATTCAGAAGTCATAAGTAGCCTATAGGCAGTTAAATAAGCAATTTCTATGCAAAACTTCATGTTAATCGGACCAGTGGTTGACTAACAAACAGGCACACATTATCTCATCAGAATATTGCACCATTATTCATGAAAAGAGTATTCATTATTCATTTTGCGAGTTTATACCATAAAGTAGAAGATAAAGTCGCAAATCAACAAATTCAAGAAGTTTTTTATGAATAAGTAGTTGACCCGGCGAACTTCGTTCCGTCTAAACTTAAAAATCTAAAATTATCAGTGTTCCTCTACTATATTATACATGTATTATACATAGAATCCTTTTGAATCACTTTATCTATTAAAAAAACTGCATTAAATTATTTTAGATTTAGATTTGGCTACCTTTTGTTTTATTGGTCGCAACATTTTTTTTGGTTCTCTCCACACTGCATAAGCCCACGCTGCGCCACTGCTTGCGGGCCGGGATTCCGCTGAAACATGTTTTCGGCCCCTATAATAAAAAGGTTGAGTACTGCTGCTATAAAGGGCGCGTTCCAGATGACGCTCACAACGTCCCAAACGCCCAAAACGTCGTTCCACAAAACGACCGCGGTCGTTGTGGTCGCGACGAACAAGTCACTCATGACGTCATGACTTACGCCCACGCGACGCTCACGACGACCCATCTAACAAGGTGGGTCGAAGTGATCGTTCCAGTAGAGAATACGTCAGTAAAGCTCACAAGCTAATGGAACGGGAAAAACTGCGGTCGTGAGCGTGCGCTTTGTGAACGTCTAATGGAACGTCAAAGTATGGATATTACGTGCATTTGTTTAATGTAATTTTTCACACTTTAAGGTTTGGCGGGTCGGAGTTGTACAGGGATAGCGGTAACGGCGGATGGCGTGGTAGCGGTGAATTGGAGGACGAGAACTGTTACTGAGGTAATGATTTCTCTGAGAATTATATGCTACAAGGGCAGATTGTCAAAACGTAACTGCCGTCGAATACCAAAAGGAATGCCACCATTTTGGACAACAAACCGTTCAAAATGATGGCATTCCTATTTGCCTCTCGCTCGGTAATTTATATACGAAGTTATATATGGTTATAAGAGTTTTGTGAGGGGTTTTATTTTTTTATTTTTCCGACGCGTTCCAATTCTAACATAATCCTCGAATTGTAACTCAGTGCAGCTTCGTTTTCTACTTACATACTATAAAATACTCCATTCAGTATCCGTTGTCCTCAATAACACCGCACGCGCAGGTGAACACGCTGGGCGCGACACTACGTACGGTGCGCTCCCCGCGGCTCGTGGAGCCGGTGTGCGTGGCGGCGGACGGCGCGTCGCGACGCCTCGCCGTTGCGGACAACGGCGCGAGGGCCGTGTTTGTATTCGATGAGCACGGGAACATCGAGCGGGAGGTGAGTGTTGTTATATCTTTAGGGTTTTTACCCTTTGGTTACGGATCCCTATTACTAACACTCCGCTGTTCGTCTGTCTGTCACTAGGCGATATCTCATGAACCGTGGTAGCTAGACTAGCTTGATGTATTTTTGTTGCCGCTATAACAATATATCAAAAAAAAAATAATAAAATAATTATTTAAGGGGGTACCCATACAACAATCGTTAATTTGTGTCTAATTTTATAGATAATGATTCGGAATCCTTCGTGCACGAGTTCGATTCGAACTTAGCCGATTATTAATGTCAAAATTGGCCATAGAAGTAAGAAGAAGGTTACCTTCTAATTGACCTTAATGTACTACAACATTGTCGTTACAGGGTAGGATTTTGGACATACATTTTAACCCTTATACCTTATTGTTGATACAGATTTAATTCTGAAATAAAAAAATATATTCGGAAAGATTATGTTTACCGTCAGACATTATGTTCAGGCGAACTGTGGGTATACGGGCAGTTCACAAACGAATGAATATCTCTTGACCGAAATATTATTCTCTCGACGCTATTGTAGCAAGAGAAAGAGAAGAAGCACGGAAGTGATTGTCGCCGGCTGACATACCATTTATTACTCGACCAAAACAATTAGGCGCACGACAGTTGAAACGTCATTAGAACTAGGGACTTCCCATCCCGATACGAAGTATATTCTATTACCAAATACCAAAAGTATGTAGGTATACCATTATTAAAACATACACAATAGTGGTGTATTTTCAATAGTCGAGTATTTATTAAAGCACTTTCATGTGGTTAATATATTCGCAGACATGGAATATTTTCTTTCTTTTTTATGTGTTTAAGAGACTGATGCCTGTTGCAGCATACATTCGATTTTCGACTTTGGAGACAGGAGTACTGAGCCCAATACTCTTCTCTTGTTAAAAAAATGCATATTTTGAATGTAAGAGTCTTTTCTCCTCCACGAATAGTCTTTTTCCTACCCATTTTGAGGTTTATTGACGATTAATCAACTAACTTAATAATAACTTTAAAAATTCAACAATCACCCATTAAACTACCATTATAACGAAATATCATTAAACACGTGCTGGCTAACGTAAACACCTAGACGATACACGACTGCACGTCACTAGGGGATGCGCGGGGTAAGAAGCGAGATGCGGGGTATTGAACCACTTTTCTTTTATGCGCCTAATTATTGTGGTCAAGTAATACATGCATAACGTCTGCGGTTTGTTGGTCAAATCAACTCCCGTACTATTGACCGTATATTTTTCTCACACCTTACCTGTACTATTTTACAGATTGGCAATGGAGACCTCGGATTAGTAGGAGGGTTGGCGCTGTCAGAAGATCTGATTGTAATAGCTGATGTGGCTGTGCGTGTATATGATGCGGAAGGGACTTTGCAGACTACATTAGCGCCTGTGCCTAAAGGTAAATTAAAATAAATAATGTTGTACTGATTGCAATATAAAAGTATCGCTAAGAGTTGTTTGCAGCCATAAACTTATTTATATAGAATCGTACAATTATTAAATTGTAATAGTGTACAGTTCTTATAACTGCGGGTGGATGCGGTTGGGTTTCGTCTGATGCCATATAAATAGTGATCTGGGTACTCATACCCGTATTCAAGAACAATACTTTCATAAGTAATGAAACAATACTATGCAAAGAGCGAAACTATCCTGTGCGTTCATTATGTCAAGCCATCTAATTCATAAACGACACTCAAGCAATACTTTGATATGAGGTGTCATAGTGTTGGATCGGGCACTGTAATTGGTTCATTTGTTGTGGCTGCATTCACCCTAGACTTCTTGACAAAACTGACAAATCATTATTATTACGTTACTAGGTAACTTGTAACCAAGTTACGTAAACAACGACCAAGTGCGAGGCGGACTCGCACATTAAGGATTCCGTACATTCTGTACATTATCTGTAAAAAAAACGTTAATACGTTGGTTATATGGAAGCCCCCGTAAATATTTATTTTTAGTTTGTCTTTGGTATTTCTTGTTACAGCGGCAACAGAAATTTAACATCTGTGAAAATTTCAACTGTCTACGGTTCATCACAGTTCGTTAGATAGTCTTAAGTAATAGGATTTCGGTTTTACCCTTTGGTTACGGAACCCTATTAAACAATGCTATGCGTTCTATAAAATAGCTCGTCTGCTACTTTACCTATGCGTTGATTATGACAAACGCATAGCGCTGGATTTCGCATAAGTATTGTCTATGAAATAGTTTGAATCACCCTATGCGTTAGCGAATACTATGAGGCCTCATAGTGTTGTTTGTGAATACGGGTGTCATATCATTATGCTAAAAATATTTCAACTTGGGAAATGATGGCCTTCTTTGAAATTTGGGGCACACTAGTTATCTAAGTTAATATTTTTTGTACCCTGTCCCAACCCCTTTTCGTTATGTAATAAAATAGTAGTAAATATTTTTAACTTTTAAAATCATAATAACTCTGAAAATACAATGTGTGCTTATATTTTCGATTCCATTTCGATATTTTTGAAATTTCTTTAAGGGGTACGGCAACGACAACACAGCCTAATAGACACCGCATCTAAGGCGAACACTTTCGGGCAACACATCAGTTTAATAGCACTGATATAATAAACCGAGCGCGAGCTACACTTCAGTACCGACCACTTATGTGACCTGTGAACATCGTATTACGAGACTATATATAGCGCGAAATAAATTCTTTAAAAAATAAAAAAGTGAAGCAAAATGACTTCCTGATCATTAAGATGGTGTAAAAATGTAGCAAAACATCTAATTTCAAAAAAGACGGCATAACATTTCACAAGTAAACTATTTTCACAATTATAATTTCAGGAATCAAATTATTTTGGAGCTCAACTTACACTGGTCTTTAACTGCGCCCGTTGATGTCTTCTTACAGTGCATCCCTTTCCTTTTCATTAAATTAAATATTTCTATCCTTTTCGTCCATTTTGGTAGTGATGTACACCTCAATTAACTGATGAAAGATGACAACTAATGCAATTGAATATTACTTGAATTGAATTTAAAATAAATAATTATAGTTATAAACTTTTAATCGTAAACTGCCAATAATTATAGTTATTTGATGACTCTAATGTCTAAATATGTATCTACCAGATTAATTAACCGACTTCAAAAAGGAGAAGGTTCTCAATTCGGCCGGTATATGTATATATATTTTTGTAAGTACAAGGACTACTCCGCCGTTAGTGGACCGATTTTAATTATTCTTTTTTTATTGTGTAGAGACGAGCTGCGAATTGGTCCCACTTAAATATGGTTATCATCCATTTATGAGTTCTGGAGAAAATGAGGGGAACTCAACTTAACTTAACTTAACCGATGGGAGTAATTGAATTGTGTGTAAAGATATTTCATGTAGGTTCTAATGAAATTGCGAAGCCAATTTATCATTGACTATTTAAGGGTCTGATAATGTGGCTCGGAGACAAAACGTGTAACTCCTCACCCGATGGGAATAAATGAGTTGTGTTTCAAGATATTTGGTGTAGGTTCTAATGATATTGCAAAGCCAGTTCATCTTTGACTATTTAAGTGTCTGATAATTTGGCTCGGAGACAAAATATGTAACTCCTCAACCGATGGGAATATTTGAGTTGTGTTTCAAGATATTTGGTGTAAATTCTAATGATAATGCAAAGCCAGTTCATCTTTGACTATTTAAGTGTCTGATAATTTGGCTCGGAGACAAAATATGTAACTCCTCAGCCGATAGGAATAATTGAGATGTGTTTGAAGACATTTGGTGTAGGTACTAATGAAATTGAATTGAATTAATCAGAAGAACATACGTACATATAGAAATGAGAAAAACTTTTGTATAAAAACACACATAGGACACATGTGGTTTCGTCGTGATCTAGCGAAATATGGTGAGCGCCGACTTCAGGACTACTACTAAGTACCTACTGTGTATGCTCTAAACCAACATGTATTTAGATATTTTTTTACTTTTTTGTTGCATGGAAGTCGGTTGTATTTTTTGTTTATTTATTTTTTATTTATTACAAAATCCGTAGATCCGAAACCTACAATTAGAAGAATTTATATCAAGTTAATTCATTTTAAGAATAATTAATTCATTTGTTGCTTAAATAGATTTTATACAACAATGTTAATACTGGTTTGAATTGCGTTATGTTGTGTATTAATGGTTTAGATTGTTAAATTATGTTTTCATTATTTTTCTCGATACTTCAATATGAGTACTACTATACCTTGTATGAGCTATTTATTAATCGTCTTATTCAATTATAATTATTTTATTATTTCTAATCAATAACCCATTAAAAAAACGTTCCCATCACTAATTGTAATTTATGATCTATTGCGACCTTGAATCGACCAATTGCAATGCTTTCTTTTACCGCTCCCCCGCACCGCATACCTCAGTGCTTTGACTGAAATGTTTCTTAGTAGAAATGAAGACATGAGGTGTCTATTAGGCTATGTTGTCGCTGGGGTACGGTCACACATACGAATAATCAGGGCTTTTACGTGATTATTCGTATGTGATAAAAAATGGATAAAATATTGCAGACAATGTATGGACAAAATTTCATTGAGATCTGCATAAAAAAATTGTTAACATATTTGCGATTATATACCAGGTCGCGGCGGCTACGGCGGCATAGCGCTGGAAGCGACCGAGAACGGGTGGCACATAGTGTGCGTGCGCGCCGTGCGCGGCCGCCCCGCGCTCGTGGTGCTCGAGGCGCGCTCCGGGCACGTGGTGGCGGCGTGCGAGCTGGCCGACCGCCGCCCGCGCCGCGCCGCCGGCCTCGCGCTGCTGCCCGCGCGCCGCGCGCTGCTCGCCGACCTGGCCGGCGACTGCCTGCGCCTGCACGCCTACTGGTGACCGCGGTGAGTGGGACACGCTCCTGACGCGTGCTAGTGTACCGCTCGGGTATCGCGTGCCGATGATCGCGGTAAGTGTGCCGTCCGCCTAACGCGGCACGCGTTGACCGTGTCCCTGATGAGACTGCGGTGCGAATACCAGCTCTGCCGCTGTAGGCGAGTGTAGCTGGTGACCGCGGTAAATGGGGGTTCTCTACTGCTGGAGGCGATTGCCCCACCTGCTCACCTTGGCGCTTAATGCATGCCGTAACTTGTGCACATTACCGCGGTAAGTAAGCCGCCCGCCTAGCGTGCCAGTGACCACGGCGAGTGTCTCATACGTGTCAAAGATCGCAGTAAGTGTGGCGTTCACTTTACGAGTATCAATAAACAAGGTTACTGTGCCGGCTGTCTGTAGCGAACCATTTAACGCAGTGAGCGTACTTTACGCCTGCCGATGACGCCAATGCTATTTTCTATCAATCAAAAAGCCTAACATTTCTCTACATCCAACATTAAGTTGTGTCTTCTTCTCAAATGAAATGCTAAAATTTTATTATTTTTTTATATTAAGAAGTAGTAACCCTAGATGGTCAATAGATGTTGGTCCAAAACAACATTACAACAAACAAACACATTTTCCCATTTAATAATACATTTGTTAATTCCTTGAACCAATAACAAATGCAATTATATTTAAAGCTTTTAAGAAAAAATTAAATGCAATATTTGTTTGTAACAAAGTATTCATGACATTTTTTTATGTTTCAGAACAACAAAAATAACTGGAATAGCAACGCATCGCGGCTGAAATGGAGGCGAATCGTAATCGAATTTCATGCTAGTCCAATTGTAACTGAAAAATCGAACCGTTGGCCATAATCTCGGACTGCGAGGGACTACTCGTACCAAAGTCAGGCCGGTGACGTCACCGCCGGCATATCCGTAGTACTTACAGTATTTATTTCGTTATAAGTTTTACTGCGTTATTTTTAGTATTTTTTTTTATTTACTACTCGTGTCGAAATTTCGACTCATTTGACAAATTGTGACTGATTTTTTTCGATGTCTAGCGTTCGCTGGTGTCTTTATGTATTGTATGATAATTTTGGTCATTATTCTAGTTGGTCCAGTGATATAAACCAGTGGTCACGTAGACGGGATGGCATCCTGTCGTACTTGATTATCTCGATGTACGACATTGATGTTATATGAAAGAATAAAATTACAGACAAAACCATTCAAATAACAAAATAAAAACTTTACCATACGCTTTTGAATTTACTTAAAACTTAAACGCTTTATACACTCATAGCCACAAAGTAGGATTTTCTCCTGTGTCGTGGGTGCCATGGACACACACAAAGACGAATACACAAACACCCAGACCCAGAACAGAACAGAATCTAAACTCATCATTCAGATACCTGTCTGGCCGGGAATCGAACCCGGGACCCACTGCGTGTTAGACCGGTATGGTAACCGCTGCGCCATGCGGGTCGTCAAATTTACTGAAAGCAATTCAATATCGCAGCCTTTACTTTAGACTGTTTGTGATCAATCAAATATGTTTTAAAGGTATAATAGAAATATTATTGATTTGACCGCAAAGATGACAACACCACACCTATTTCTGAGGTACATTTGCAGTTTTACGAGCTGCTAAGTTGTGATTTTAATGAAGCTGTGAGGCACAGACATTAATAGGAAGCCTTTGAACTTAGTCTTCGGAGGTAGAATATTTAAAGCCGACTTCAAACGGCCTTGGATAATGAAATGAAATGTCTTTATTTTGTATAGGCCTACGGGGGCACTTTCAAATTGTCAGTTACATTTTTTTTCTTACACTACCACCGGATCGGAAAACGACCTCAACTGAGAAGATCCGGCAAGAAACTCAGCGGGTTTGTCTTTTTTCTTATTTATATCCATTTAATTTTCCGCATAATAACATACCCAGGGCCGATCTTAAATATTGATAGGGGTTATTTACAGATGTTTATGCCAGTGAGCACTTACTATGCTCATTTTCTACACTGGATCACTGGATTAATATGAACCAACCATTATTATTTGTCTTTCTTGTTTTTTCTCGTTAAATTGGCAATCTCGGCGTAACTAGTCAGATGACAAACGCATTTACGGTATATTGAAGTAAAAATATTTGTTGTCATGCAAATTTATATTGTCCTGGTAGTGACGTGGACACAAGATTGTGAGCAAATATGGTAATGCATATTTATATACCAACGCCTTAAGACAATACATAATATACAACAATCTACCTACTTAAATTATTATATATCAATTTAGAAGTAACGATTCATTTTTTTCGATTGGTATCTCTAATTTGTTCCTATTTTGTCGAATGTCTTAAATTATGATGATTTATGTGCATCAAAATATTTTAAGGGTCATATAATACTTCTGAGCGACTAACTACGTTACGAATTATTGACCTTACTCAATATCATTTAGGTCTATATTTTTATCATTAATATCAAACACAAATTCGTTAAGTGACTTAATTTTAAGGTAAAATTAAACATTATTCGTAAATGTATTTAATGTTTTTGGTATTCTAAATTTGAAATAACGTTTAATATTTTTTTTAAATTTCTAAAAATCTGCGATCTTATAGTTTACTCAATGTTCAGGCATCAGCTTACTTATAAACTGTATCAAGGTAACATATAGTTTTAAAAACTTAACAGAGCGTCGGTTTTATATCCGACGCTCTGTTAGGAAGCTCGGTTCGGTCGGTCGCTCGGTTCTGAAGATGAAAAGGGTATAAATCATTATAAATATATCAAATTTAGCAATCAAATGAGCCCTACTCTGAAAAATTAAAATAATATTAATGTCTTGTTTACTTTGTCTTGAAACTTTCACTCTTGTAATATTTGTATTTTAAAAATGGAAGTTTTTAAACGAATGGATAAACATCAAAACAATTATGAATATATATAATTTTGAGAGGACACTGTATACAGCTTACCGCACTGGAAAATTTCGGAGATACATCCCAAGATTTACAATAAACAGAGTTTCAACTTATTTACCTATGGTGCAGTTTATTATGTTTGTTTTACTGTAATATTGCAAGGTTTCCGTGCATAAACATTATTAATTGTTCAATGGCATTTCAAAGTCTTTGAGTACATACTAATTATCTGGTCATTAACTTCTAATCTTCGTCTATGTGACATTGCGTTCATTGTCCTCATGACATCATCGCTTTTTTCTCTAGCTTGCATATTTTTGTAATAAAACAGGTAGAACAAATCGACTCTCGCAACGTACACTATCGAATCTACAAATTGACTACTTTCCAGGAGAACGATTTGAAGTTGTATTTTTCGATTATATTCCGTGCTTAAATAGTGCAGAATCAATAATGTTCATTTCGAAATTAGGCTAAATTATGGGAAAACTTTTTTTTTTTCTTTAAGTTATATAAACAGTACGCTATTATGTTATTTTTAGAGCAAAACGAAAAACACGTTTTTGCAGTTTCGATGATGT
Source organism: Spicauda simplicius (assembly GCA_949699795.1). Taxonomy (NCBI): domain Eukaryota; kingdom Metazoa; phylum Arthropoda; class Insecta; order Lepidoptera; family Hesperiidae; genus Spicauda; species Spicauda simplicius. The sequence continues at coordinate 11,620,903 of OX453065.1, forward strand.
ACGTCGCGAGAGTCGAAATGTCAGAAGTTACGGATGTTCGAAAATAAGTGAAATTTACGGAGGGACAATAGTGTACGTGCATTTTGATTAGGAATGTTAATCTAAAATTGTTTTTAAGATAAGTCGCATATTAACTACTTCGAAAAAAATGGAGCCAAGTGATCGACGTTTGATTGACTTAGAACACCTCATATCTGATGATGATGATTTATGATAAATGATCATCAGTCTGTGAACCTTCGTATTCAATGTATTTTAGTAGGACATATGCCCGCTGTTGTCCGCTTGAGGACAAGTGTTCTAAAACTTAGTCTTTTTTAAAAAAAGCCTTTAAAAAAAAGACTTTTTTCAATTTTACAAAACTTATTAAATTTTCGCCGTTGAGTGCTTCAAGTCATAAGACTTGGGTCCTACTCTTAGAAATCGTTTAGGTCTAAATGAAACGAACACAAGTACACCTTAGTTGCTTAAATATAGATTTTCAGTCTACCCTCGACTTGTTAATAGTACCAGAGTTCGTCAACAGCCCCTATAAGTCTTTCAAGAAATAACTCAGCATTAAAATTAAAAGACTTTGATTCAGACTTTAGTCTTACGACTCACAAGACTTAAGACTTAAAAGACGTTGACGTTAATCGAGTCGTGAGTCAATAAAAGTAAGTCGTGCCATTTATCAAAACTGAGGTTCAAGTCTTTACGCAACGACTCATTTGGTCTTTAGTACTCAAGTCTGTAAAAATTATTCGTGTTTTTTCAATAGTACTTTAAAGAATTTAAACTCATCACTATTGACGACTCGATTGAATTGTTTATATTTTTGTATTTGGTTTCTCCTCTTTACGTCTTGAACCGGAACACAGCAACGCTTAAAACCTAATAATGTTACAAAATGGAAATAATTATCATTGGGGGTTATGTAACTACATATCTTGTGTCGAAGATTTAGGTCGGGGTGAAATTGACTTCGCATAGTCTAATAACTATAAGCAAGCACCGAAGTGCCAACAAGTGATTCAAAGGCTGTATTGTGGTTTATTACATGAGCGTATAAAGGGAGGATTAGGGGGGACTAGATCCTTCAGTCTTGGCATAGGCGATAAAAAAAATGTGTGCGTGTACTAGCGTACACTCGTAAGAAGTGAAACTTCTTTATGACGTTATTTTTCAAAAAATAATTTACTATATGCAACTTTACAGAAATTGGTTAAATAAAGTTAAATTAGATAAAGTTTAATAAAAGGCTTTCATTAAACTTTATCTAATAATCTAATCTATAATAATCTATCTAATATCACGCGTGGTAGGGATAAGAAAAAGATGGCGCGTAACAGAAAAAGATGGCGCGTAACGAAAAAAAAAAGATGGCGCGTAACAGAAAAAGATGGCGCGTAACGAAAAAAAAAGATGGCGCGTAACAGAAAAAGATGGCGCGTAACGAAAAAATGTTACACTAAATTTTTTTCCAACCCCGATAAAGAAGTTTCACTTCAAAAAGCAAGAGTCGCCAATTTCAGAATTAATCTTATTATAGGGTGACATTATAAGCAGACACTATCCGTGCTTTTGTTTTGCGAGAATTCAGCTGTTGAACCCCCCGCCCCCCTTCCCTCCCACCAAGAAAACTAAGAACCCTCACTTTCACATGAGGCGACCATCATAGTACTCGGGAGTAGCAACGCATCTGTGATTGACTTCAGATGGAACCCATGTTCTGTATGTAGTTGATGACAGATGTCGCAGGACGGCAGTGACCACTTACCATCAGGTGGACTGCATGCTCGTTTGCTACTTCAGTCAGAAAAAAAGAACGCCCATGGTTTATTGGATGTGTTGTGTACCCAACGACTAAGCCTAAGTGCCCTTGCAAAAAGCTTAAAATCATTATATGTAATATTAATCTAATAACATTATGGTTACTATATATTGAATAAGGTGTTATATTATGTAAAAATATAAGGATCTTATATATAAGCAGATTGTTTCTGTTTATCGATTCATTTGTGTTCGTAATTGTACTTGATTATCTTAATTCTGTAATCAAACATGTTCTAATTGGAGTATCGCGTTACATAAATATGTTATGTTTGTTATTGGATACCACATAATGATTTATTCACGCTATTTGTTACTTGTTACATTTGTAAATTACATTGAAACACATATATAATGTATGTCTAGATAGAACGAAAGAAATGTATATAATAAAAATCAATATAAACCATTATATGTCGCTGAATAGTAATTAGAAACCACAAATGAGAATGGTTAAGCCAAGAGCACTTTTCATTTTATTATTTGGGGCCATGGGTTGTAAAACGAGATAATTTCCTATATTGATTATTTGGGTATTAATCTATACTAAGTCACCGTTTATTATGAATCATATTTTGGGAAACTTAAATCTTGATATCACAAATTTGAGCCACAATTCAATTTTTAAGAGATTTGAAAATATATATGTATAGCAAGTAACGATTATTTCGGATTTGTTTCCATATCAGTTTCTCACTCGCGGTGCGTAGAATGGATTCTATATATATGTATAGATATTCGCCTATTTTCAGTTACTTTGACCCCCTTGTACATACAGAATGTATCGACCGCTATAAAAAATATTTTTTTTCTAGGCATATGTCATATCTTAAACATTTGCTCAATGGGTACTATAACACCATATCACATTGATGAAGCTTCCATTTTGCTAGAATTTAGGTATTAAAGTATATTACAAGAAACACCGTTGATGTAACTGCATTTCGTAATTTATGTAGCATTGTCTTTGACGATTTTATCTCAAGTGTTGCTAACGACAAGTATAGATATGTGAGCTGTAATTATTCCAGATTTTGTTTCAGTACTAATTTAAAATAATGTTTTTTTTACGTGCAAGCTCTTTTGTAAGGGTTTATGTTTTATTTGACACTACGAAGCGTTTTTAAAAGTTGTAAAGCATTTCGCAGTTAATGCCATCTTAATTTTTGGTTCTATGAGTTATTCTCAAAAATTAAATATGTACTTTATATCGTTATAGAAATTTTATTAAATTTATTTGAAACGCAACCTTGTTGTGAAAATCTGTTCAGAATTAGAATGACCTGCTAGAGGAGTTATTTAGCGCACAATTTATATAAAAACAAAGAAATATTTTTATAGATTGGACGTCTATGAAAAATTACAAAAAAGATAAAATATTGAACTCTATAGTAGGTATTTACGCGATTTAAAGTTATATAAGAATTTGGGCCTATATTTCTGCTCATTTTACCATGACGTATAAATTACGAAAATGGCTCATGAATTTAAACCTCAAAAAAAAGGAAACTAATATATTTATAAAAATATATCATTTTTTGTTTAGATTTAAAAGAAAAATAGATTTCTACATTTTGGCGCTTTGATCTTTAGTAAATAATTATATTTAAAGTTATGGTCAGTTACAACTTAACTATAGGTACTGATAAATCGGAATTAAGAATTGATTATATTATGTGAAACCACCGATAGGAACAAAAATATTTGTTTTGAATATACTTTATGGAGTTACTTAAGTATTTGAATTAAAATGTACTTTATATTACCGACATTAACGCTCGCTCGATTTTTTCATTACTCATACTTTTTGGGACACAGTATGTCCTACTCAAATTTTTAATACATATTTGGCAAAGGGAGATCTCCTGCCAGGCTAGGTGATTATGCGCCTGGGGAGCGGCCGTGCTCCAAACAGTTGATGTTCGGAACTTGTATATATGCAGGATTCTGAGAATGCTTCGATAGCGTGTTTCAGAATACTAGTAGCGCCATCTTTTGATGAGTAGCGGGAGGTCGCCACACATACATCTCACACAAACAAAATCTTAGCGATTATTCTCAGGCTCTTACAAATTTTTAGTAAGATCCTCAGTTACAAATGTATACATGTTAATATTGTAATTAAATGCATCAATTTTGTATTTCTTATTGAGGCTTTTAGCTAATAATTTATAGATTTAAACCATCAGCGAAAAATGTTGCATAATACAAAATAATATACAAATTAACAAAATGTCCGGTCAAAGGGCTATGCCATTGTGAATATAGACTTGTAGTGCTAAGAAAATAGTATTGAAAAACTTGTAAATTATTATTGTTTTAAAACAGGATGACGTATTTTAAATGTATGGAAATTGTTAAGTTTCAATAACCGTAAAATATCATATGTAGATAATAATTTAAATCTTATTGTGTACATTGTTTCTCTTAGTATGCACTTTTAAATGTCCAAATTTGGTTGAAATCCACCTTTTTTTAGTAAATCAGTGTTGTGTGGCTTTATGGCATAGCAGAATTGTTACAATATTGTCTCATAGCTAGTGCCTTTCAGAGACAATTATAGCAAATATTAAAAAATAAAAACAGTTTTTCGAAGTAGAAAACATATTATCATAACTTCCCGTTTTTTAAGAACATTCCATCTTTGGAATTCGTTTATGCGTTCTGTATTATTCTAGCTGTTACGTTGGTTATGAAGAGGCAGAAATGTTTAACTACTTTGTGTACTCTTCTAATTACCATTGCAGAGGATTGTGTTTACAATTAATGAAATGACATAGTATTAGCATGCTCTTTGTTTTTGGTACATAATTCTTAAAAATTTAACTTGTGGTCACGAAACATAAGCTTCGAGCTTAATACGGTGAACGCTATAAACGTCAGCGTTTACCGTTAAAAAACACTGCTTTGATGGAATAATAACACAACACCAAAACGGTAATTGGACCATAAAACTAGGTAAAAAATAAATAGTGCTCTTTGTTTTTATGTTTAATAAAATAATAAGTATTTAAAAAAAGCCAGATAAGAAATAAGCAGTTTTTTTCTTAATAAATGGAGATAAAATAATGAAAATAACGTATTAAAAGATCATTAACCGCAATTAACCTATTTAAAAAAATGTATTTGTAACTTAAACTTGATATATTTTGAATTGTGTGGATATACATGCAAAGCAGTGAATTGTTTGAGGTCCCAAAACTCGCTATAAATTGTAGCGAAGTTTACTTAAATCGAATCTATTAACTTTTATCTCTATTATTGACTCGTGATTAAAATGAAAAAAAAAAGAAAATGAAATTTAAAGCCAATGATTCTCGACAATTCGTGACTCTCGAGTAATTAATATTCTTATGCAAGCTTGCGTTTTAGATCTTACGCAACTTATTATCAAATAAGACCGCAACCGAAAACCAGTATAAATATAATAAAAATATATCACCTATGTGGTAATTGGAAAAGTAAACATTGTATACACAAGTTTGAAATCGCTCCTCTGGAAAGTAAAACCTAATTTACCTAAGATAAAACTTCGTACGAGATCACTCCATATCTTCAGATTCGTAATTAAATTTCGTATTGTTTAAAACTTAACCGAAAGACGAAAACAACTTTTAAATAAAAATACAGACTTCGAGAAACTACTTGTATAAACAACATTATTATGTAATAGGATACCAGTTTAGTGCCTCAGTTTTTGCAGTGATGTGTTGTTTACCTTTACAATAGTTGAATACCTTAGTGACACGCTAGTGTGTTATACAAGCATAATTTTCCTGTGATTGTCGAATTATAATGTACCTACACTCTTCAGACCTTGTTATTTAATTTAACTCAGTGTTTTTCAATCAATTAAGAGGCCTGTAATGATGTATGGGAATATCTGCTTATTTTAAATAGGCTTATTTGTATTTGTTTAAAATTATGAAAGTTGTATGTTTTGTCAAGTTTAAACATGACATATCTCAGATTAAAATTAATAGGAAATATTAAGTACATTTTTATACATAGTAAATGTACTTCCTCTTATTGAAAAACACTGACTTAGGTATTCGTTTTAGATGTAGTTACGTAATCACTCAATGTATGTCGCAAATCGTTCTCACCACCACTGCCTCTAGTACCTTACATGCATTTATAGAATACACAAACTAACAACACGGCCAGAGACCATTATGTTAAATGAAAATGATAATAATTATATTAACTAGGACAGTTAGAACAGCGATTGGTACAAACATAATTTGTGATCGAATACATTAAGATATAAAATAAAAATGGTTATTTTTTGCATTGCATAGACGATTTAGATAAATCATTTAATATCATAGTGACGCATTCAAATTTCGTTTTTTGAATGTTGAAGATATCTATTTTGGCACTAAACGACTATTTTTACATTACATTTAAAGGAATTGATTCCCTAAATTCATTGTTTAATATTCCTCATATAGCTAAATTGTATTTATCGAAGCTGTGAACTGTACTTAAATTGTAATCACAGAGTATCTCAGTGTATTGTCGATAACGTCACTTATGCAAAATACAATAAAGTTACAAAATAAATAACTGATTTGTTTTATTTTTATACACACTGTAAGTAACCGAGTAGTAGTAATAGTAGTCCGTGTAATGGGCGCAGCCAAAAATATTAACGTCAGTGGAAAGGAAATAATGCTAAAGCGCAAAAGTGATTAGTGAAAGCATTTGTGATTAGTGAGTTTTGAATTCTTTTTTTTTTGTTTGGAGTTAATGCTACTCGACATCTTGTTGTTTGGAGTTAATGCTACTCGACATCTTGATGTTTGGAGTTAATGCTACTCGACATCTTGTTGTTTGGAGTTAATGCTACTCGACATCTTGTTGTTTGGAGTTAATGCTACTCGACATCTTGTTGTTTGGAGTTAATGCTACTCGACATCTTGTTGTTTGGAGTTAATGCTATTCGACATTTTGTTGTTTGGAGTTAATGCTACTCGACATCTTGTTGTTTGGAGTTAATGCTACTCGACATCTTGTTGTTCGGAGTTAATGCTATTCGACATTTTGTTGTTTGGAGTTAATGCTACTCGACATCTTGTTGTTTGGAGTTAATGCTATTCGACATCTTGTTGTTTGGAGTTAATGCTACTCGACATCTTGTTGTTTGGAGTTAATGCTACTCGACATCTTGTTGTTTGGAGTTAACGCTACTCGACATCTTGTTGTTCGGAGTTAATGCTATTCGACATTTTGTTGTTTGGAGTTAATGCTACTCGACATCTTGTTGTTTGGAGTTAATGCTATTCGACATCTTGTTGTTTGGAGTTAATGCTACTCGACATCTTGTTGTTTGGAGTTAATGCTACTCGACATCTTGTTGTTTGGAGTTAATGCTACTCGACATCTTGTTGTTTGGAGTTAATGCTACTCGACATCTTGTTGTTTGGAGTTAATGCTACTCGACATCTTGTTGTTTGGAGTTAATGCTACTCGACATCTTGTTGTTCGGAGTTAATGCTATTCGACATTTTGTTGTTTGGAGTTAATGCTACTCGACATCTTGTTGTTTGGAGTTAATGCTACTCGACATCTTGTTGTTCGGAGTTAATGCTATTCGACATTTTGTTGTTTGGAGTTAATGCTACTCGACATCTTGTTGTTTGGAGTTAATGCTATTCGACATCTTGTTGTTTGGAGTTAATGCTACTCGACATCTTGTTGTTTGGAGTTAATGCTACTCGACATTTTGTTATTTGGAGTTAATGCTACTCGACATGATCCCACCAAAAGTAAAGGTGAAATGATTTTTGTCCAGTAAAAAAAAAGATTTCAAACCTCACTAACCACAAATGCGATTTTGGTGCTTTAGCGTTTCCTTTCCACTGACGTTAATATTACAATAGTACATATAGTTCGCCCATGGACTTACCACCGCCACATCCTCTTTCAAACCAAAACCTGGCTACGCCCATGGACTGTGTTAGTTCTCGCTCTGCAACCGTTCCAGATAGAGCTTTTGTCGTATCTTACAACGCAACGCATCACGTCGAGCGCTCCACACTGCCAGTGTTTTAGCACCAACATTTAAGAGCGCAAATGTACATCGATGCAAGCGTACAATTAAATGCGTACGTACATAACGAGTAAAGTGCTTCAGATTGCAGGAGAAAAATGTATTTAAAATAACAAAACATAAGGTTTGCAAAATTCACAGCCTATGCCATTTTTTAAAGCAAAATGATATAAAAAATTGGAGCAAAATGAAATATATGACGCACTATTTAAAGACGATACGTTCGGTCTACGTTCAAATGTAAACAAGGTAACGCCGCAGAGCTGCTTCTGTTTCTGTACAGAAGCGGTTACTTACTTCATTCAAAGGTGCAATGGTGCCCAAAGTTTTAAGTCATTCCACCCATGATACAGTTTTCTAGATTGCTTCAAACTATAAAGCCTACAAATTAAATAGCAAATATAAAACATACAAATATTTCATAACTTCTGCACAGTTTAACTCTTCATAAATATCTAATTGAAATCAGGTTAGTTTGGTTTACCTGTCTTTGTAATTTGAAATACTTTGATTTGACAATCTTATGTTATATTTGCTTGATACATTCCAGAACACAAAATATCAGTCCAAACAAGTGTTACATAAGTAGCACCATTTCGTATTTACCTCACCACAGTTATACAGTTTATTTTTTAAAGTGGTCTAAGAATCACTTATACATTCATAATTCAGAATTATTTATGTTTCGCCTGACGTTATATCCGGTTTTACGTGTTTATACAAAAATATACACGAATCCGTAACTGTCTTTGAATTCGATAGGCCTCACGGTATAAATAACAGAAACGGTATATTTTTGCTTATGAGATTTCAAATTTAAATACATTGTAGTGTTATGATCAATACCTTACTCACCTGGCGACGGTCTGTTCACATATATTTCCATATAAATTATTTTGTTGTTGCCGACGACTGAGACTTAAAAAAAATGTGTGCGTGTACTAGCGTACACTCGTAAGAAGTGAAACTTCTTTATGACGTTATTTTTCAAAAAATAATTTACTATATGCAACTTTACAGAAATTGGTTAAATAAGATAAAGTTTAATAAAAGGCTTTTATTCAACTTTATCTAATAATCTAATCTATAATAATCTATCTAATATCACGCGTGGTAGGGATAAGAAAAAGATGGCGCGTAACGGAAAAAGATGGCGCGTAACGAAAAAATGTTACACAATTTTTTTTTCCAACCCCGATAAAGAAGTTTCACTTCAAAATGAGTTAAGAGATTTCTGCAGATACCTTCCTACCACTATAGACCAAAATCAATTTAAGCTTCATTAATGCATTTAAAATAAATTAAAAGCAAATTTTCAAATAAAATATTTATTCCCAGTTAATATATAGTTACAGACAATTTTAGGAACATATAAACGTTTCACAAAGTAGATAGTTTTGTAAGAAATATATTACTTAAATAGAGGACAAATATCCACTAACGATATTATTATAATAGAGCAGACATCGCCAAAATACTATTTTCATAGAATAATGGTAGAAAAAAACTGAATAACAAATTAATAATGCATTTCATATTTCCATATTCCTAAGAGTAAGAATAAAAAATAAATTGGTCCAGGATACATATAAATTTTACTCTTACATACAAATAACAAAAATTAGATATTCAGTCAGTCAGGCGTACATATCTTATATACTCGTACGCATCCTACAAAAATGTTGAAATACAGCCTGACCCCTCAGAAATGCATATGATTTATGCATATACCACATATAGATATATAAATATTATTTACGTAATACAGACAAAACTGTATACCAGGAAATATTTAATTTTTAGCTATATATGAGAGCAATGTTATTTTACTCTTTGTATGGGAGTCTATAATTTTTATATACGACGTTCCATTTGACATGAGCATGTGAAGTTTTTAAACTATACAAATGACAAATGTTGAGCATCGTAGATCCAATATACACAAACATTGGTGTCCATTTTACTTTATTTGACACTCATTGTTTACACATATATATTACCCAAGAGCCACGAAACAGGTCTTTAGCGTTATAAGCGATATCATTGCGCGTTAAACAAGTGTATGAGGCCGATATTACATGGCCACAAAAAAATGTAAATTTAAGCGAAATTGACAGAATTTTTTTTCACGCCACATGAGCAGTGGCCTTTGGGTTAGAGCTAATTCTCACAGGTTTATATTAATAAATATAGAACTATGCACTATTATTTGTAGGATATAGGGGACATAGTGTTATTTATTTTGACATAAAATATTACAAATAATAAGTTCTAACACGTATTACGCTTGAAGTCTTTTCTACGTCCAATATTATAATATCATTACTTATATATAAATATTGGTTACATTACACTTATGTAGAATATCTTAAGATCACATCAATAAATTCTATAAATGCTTCATAACTAGAATCCGAAATTATTTTATATCACTGTCTACTTTTCTTACACTTAAAAAATAATAAGTGGCACTAAGATTTTGAATTTCTATAATATTCAAGAATAACTATTCCACTGGATAATAATAATCGACAAACTGGGGATATAAAATTGTTATGTTTTATATTAAAAATTATAATAATTATTGTCAACGAAAATATCTCGAAACATTTAAGACGAAATAAGTAATAAAAATACATCATATTATTAATATGATAATATATATTTCAGGTTTCCGAAATTCATAAGATAATATTCATATTTTATATAGATTATTCGGCATTTAAAATGCAACCAGAATAATAAAGAATATTTTTATTTTCATCGTAAGAAAATCAAATTCTATAGGACTCTTTCGATAGGACTTTTAAATAAATGTAAATTCTTTCATATACATTAGAGATATTAGAGAATTCTTCTAAAATAGTAGATCATCATTTTCATTAATTATTCAGATGTAATCAATGAAAAAACGTAGATAAAAAATAAGTCAATTCAGATAGACTTCAGAGAGATAAAATTTCCCGCTTTTTATTTATTTGAAAATTAATAACGTACAGCCAACAAAAAAATGCATAGGAAATATTGTAAATATGATCTTTTTCGACACTCTAAATAGTACACAAAACTAGTAGTCGGGCTATTTTCTAAGCTTTATGACTTATAATAATTACATTAACCGTTGTATATTGATTACCTATTTACTGGGATCAAAATACACACGATATTACACAAGATAAACATGCCATAAATGCAGAATTTAAAAATAAATCTTTATAGAGGAATAGACAAACGCACTCAGTCAAATCCACACTAAGAATTTATATATAAAGAATAGAACCATTTCTCAACTTTTCAAATTGTCTGAGTGCGTTTTTACGAAAATAAATGCAGTTCGAATCTTATTGGGGATTATCCATATAATAACGTCTCAATATCATTATGTTTTTCCATAATACTGCCGTCGTAATAGAAAATTCAGTAATATAAAAATGATAGTTTTGAGATAAACACGTTTAAATGCTTTTTCAGTTTTACTTTAACTCATCAATATTGTTGTAAATACGCGGTTCGATAACTCTATAGTATTTTTGTTAAGAAGACGTACATGGTTGTAGCATTTACGTATTTTTTTTCAAAAATGACAATTACTGCACTTAAATTAACGATAACCACCTTTCTGAAAGTAACTTGAAGTAACATCTAGCCGACACAATGGCTACGTTAACTTTTATAACAGATTCCAACTATACCGCCGTCCCAGTGTTGTTTACGTAGCAAAATCAAAATATTCTTTGCAGTCTACCCTCATGCTCATTACTTATGAATGTTATTTATTAATCTTAAGTTCTCATTTAAAAGAATTGTAACTAATTTGACGACCCGCGTGACCGATAGTGTTGCCCAAATTCAGTCTTGGTCTTGCAGTCTTGGTCTTGTTCTTGCGTTTTTGCAAGACCAAGACCAAGAACAAGACCGCGTATTTTTAGCAAGACCAAGACCAAGACTGACCGTGCAAGACTTGAGCAAGAACAAGACATAGCCTGCAAGACTCTTGCGTCTTGCAGCTAGGACTTAGCGCTATTTCACTGAGTAGTTAGGTGTAACAGTTCGGTGTATAGGTAGGTACGCTTAGGAATTCTATGAGACGCAAAAAACTGTATCAAAGAATATGAAAAACTGGACCTATGCGCATTACGACTAATACCATTAACATAGCGAATAAAAAAATATCTATTAAAATCAAACTGAGTGCATGCATAGTTATGTTTTAACCATCGGCACTTTAATAATGCGGCATCAAAGGTTTTGTACTTACTTCTCAAAGAAATTTGCCGCTTTTCGGAAGTACATGGTTATGAATTATGATACACGCTCCGCCGCCGATATAAAGTATCATAACCTAATGATAAAGCTGTTGATTAGTGTTGTATTTTATTTTTATTCAAATAAATGATAAATCGTAAAACTCTTTTATTAAATTTCTTATAAGTTGAGGGTTCAATCTCTTTCTAGACAGATAAGTATTGTTCTTTAAAATACAGTCAAGTTATTGTAATTAATTTGTTTTTTTACATGTTTTAGCAAATGTAAGCTTATAAATCATAAATGTTTATTAAGAAACAGTTACTTCCATGGAAAACGACATATAGGTCAGTTGATTTTTCGAATTTCTTATCAAATCTTCAGTTATTTATTAATCTGCTTGATCTTTACTATGGCTATGTTAATTCAAGCTCACAATGTTCCAATTCTAATACGTTTTTCTAAGATTTAAAGTAAACTTTAATAAATAGTAATAGACTAATAGGTAATTGCAAGACTTGCAAGACTCTTGCTGCAAGACCAAGACCAAGACCAAGACTGGGAGCGCAAGACCAAGACCAAGATCAGGTGTATTGGCGCAAGACCAAGACCAAGACTGGCTAAGTCTCGTCTTGTTCTTGCATTTGGGCAACACTAGTGACCGAGCGGTTACCATACCGGGCTGACGCGCAGTGGGTCCCGGGTTCGATTCCCGGCCAGACAGGTATCTGAATGATGAGCTTAGATTCTTGTTCTGGGTTTGGGTGTTTGTGTATTCGTCTTTGTGTGTGTCCATGGCACCCACGACACAGGAGAAAATCCTACTGTGGGGCTATTTGTGTAGACAGCGTTTTAAGTTTTTAAGTTTATTTTTAAATTATTTTGAGAATCAATTATCTTTACCCACATAACCTGTTTAATGCAGCAGTTGAAGTATCGATGCCTATATTAATAATGACTGTCGCTACCTTTGATTAGTAAAATGGTTGTCTCATATGACTGAGCGGGGATAAGGTTATTATTTAAAAGACTTTGTCTTTGTCATTTGCGTCCCTACGTTATAAATACAAAAATCAGCACACTATATGACCGAATAATGTAAAAATACAAAATTAATCTATGTTACTAAAGGAAGACATCTCACATTTAAGGAAAGCAAGAGGATCCGCAAAATTACATTTTTTAAAGAATTTTCTATTTTTATGACACCTACTCGTTATTAACCATATCAATACCATAACATTGTAATTAGCAACTAAATTAAAAACCGTAGCTAAATAATTACGACTGCACAATATCTAACAACTATTTTCAATATTGTACATGGCAAAGTGACTTCATAGCACACAGAAAAGTACTGACGTAATGTACAGATAACCCCAACAGTAAAGATGAAAACACAGAAATTACTTTCCGAACTGAGTGAGCGTTTTCTTGCAGTCTTCGATTGTCTTCTTGAGGCGTTCCACAGTGGCCGAAGTTTGTTTCTGGGAGAGCAGCCTGGTGCAGCTCTGGATGGTGGTGTAGTAGCCGCAGACATTGTGGAAGATGCGCACCGCTCGGTCGCCACACACGAACAGATATTTGCCGCTCGCGTCGAACATCATGTGGTTTATTAGACCTGGAAACAAGAGAGGCAGTTTTAAGTTCAGTTGTTAGTTAGTATGACTTTCCGCAACTCATCAAGAGATGGCGCTACTAGTATTCTGAAACACGCTATCGAAGTATTCTCAATTTCCCGCATATATGCAAGTTCCGAACGACTGTCGGAGCACGGCCGCTCCCCAGGCATGGTAACCTAGCCTGGCGGGAAATCTCCTGTGCTAAAGTTATTTCCAGGGTTTGATGATTCTGATTTAAGTATTTTATTGGAACTTCTGGAGCTTGGACATCATCGTTATTGCATTAGTTGGGTTGGGTACAACCCATTATTGTCCCACTGTCGGGCACGAGTCTTCTCTCAGTATGAGAGTTTTAGACCATATTCCACTGCGCTGTCCAAGTGCGAATTGGTGGACTTCACACACCTCCGAGAATTTTTCTTAGGAACTCACGGGTAAGTAGGTTTCCTCACGAACATAAATATCTACATAATAAATTTATATTTCCGTACATCTAAGTATTTGGATTGTGTGGTGTATGTGTTTATTTGAAAAAATCTAAGTGTGGGGCCATTAGTATAGAAAGCCTTTAGAACGCTCGTTTATTATTAGAAAATTTTCCGTTGGATGATATTTAAAAACATTTCCGTTTCACATGTTAGCGAACACGTGTATTGATTCTTTTATATCGAACGAACCAGTCCTTGGATGTCTGTCATTTAATAATTCAGAGCAACCGTTGACCTTCGCCCGAAACCAATTTGGTTGCGATATATTGGGCTGCAGCACCTGATTTAACCCACTTACTGCGGCACAGAGACATATGAAAAATTACAAATAAAACACTCGTCCAAAAAACTTTTTTATCGGATTGAAGTAGCAAACGAGCATGTAGTCCACCTGATGGTAAGTGGTCAAAGCCGCCCATGGACAACTATGAGCTTCATAGAGAATAGATTTTATATGAAGTCAATCACAGATGCGTTACTACTTCATGGTAGACTTCTACCACCTTTCAAAAATAGCATATCGTAAGAGATTTAATAATTGAAATCGTTATATTTTAGTAAATTGAAAGTTTAATTTCTTGTATATAACGCAATTAAATAAAAACGTTTTATCAAAAATATTTCGTGAATTTTTTTTATGTCTCTCGGTAAAAGAAAAACGAAACTGTATGAGCGAAGTGAAAATCAATATAAAATATTTATTTCTTTACTTAAAGTCGCTGAAATATATTGGGTATGGGGATACAATCCATTATTGTCTCACTGCTGGGCACGGGTTTTCTCTGAGAATGAAAGAGTTTCAGGCCATAGTCCACCGCGCTGGCCAAGAGCGAATTGGTGGACTTCCCACACTTCCGAGAACTTTTTTTAAAGAACTTTCGGGTGTGTAGGTTTCCTCACGATGTTTTCCTTCACCGAAATATATTACAAAAATGTTATAAATACAATATTATGCAATGTTACCATTTTTTCTATCATTATAGTAGCAAACGCGCATACAGTCCACCATGGTAAGTGGTTACTTACCATTAGGGGAACTGCATGCTCGTTTGTTCAGTCGCATAAAAACAGGTAACATTCACATTACCTGTTTGAAAATCAATAGCAAAACCTTGAAATGCATTATGTACTATTCTACTCAATTATTTACTCGATAGTTCTCGGCTTTGTTACTAAATTATGTAAACATTTGGGCTTCTCAATACCCGTATTCTATAGTTCCTCACTAACCCATTACTGTCCCACTTCTGGGCAAGAGTGTCAGAATGAAAAGGATTCATTTAGTAAAGTGCTAATTGGAAGCTTCACACACCTTCGAGAACTTTCTCTAGAGAATTCTCAGTTGTGTAGGTTTCCTTACGATATTTTCCTTCACTAAATTATACACGAAATCGGCAATTAATTTGTAATAGGCACACTAGTTTAAAAAAAGTACAGAGGAATTGAGAACCTCCTCCATTTTGGAAGTCGCTTAAAAATTCTGCGGTGCGTGCTTGGGGTTTGAATCTTGGACCCTCGATTGAATGGCTGGGTTTCATTCTATAATTCATCATCATCATCATTCTATAGATTAATTTGGCTTTACAAAAATAGGTCTTGTGGTAAAGCAGAAAAAAGCATGTAAATACAAATGAAAAAGATGAAGCTGTAACTTTTAACCTGTAATTAAACTTAAAACTTCGCTTCGTCTTTGTTGAGATTCTTCTTGAAATATATTGCACTCACTTTTCTTTTGAATTCGGTAGACGAAACACTGCGTTATTAAGAGCAGTTTCATGTATAACTCAATTTGCCAAAACTTTTACCTCTTTCATTCTCACTACTACATGTACCTACTACCTATGCTCGATATTCGCGTCGGTGGACACCACGAGCACCTCCGCGTTCGGCGAGAGGGCCGCTTGTGTGTACAACTCTGTCTCTAGCATGAGCGGGGACTCACTTATCATCAGGTAGACTACATATGCTCGTTAGCTATTTCATCTTCGTCCCTGTAGTTAGAATAGGGCTATGGTATTTCCTGCCTTTCGTAAGACGCGACTAAAAGGGGCTTCCGGGGTTGCGGGCGGCTAGAGTGGGAGCTCGAACCGCTCGTTCAGGTCACCCCGTGAACGACGGCGGTATGTGTGGTCGCATACCGTCGTAAAAACTCGTGAGGAGCCCAATGGGGCAACGCGCTCAGAGGTCTCCTAGTACCGGTCCTTTGGAGTTCCCGGAGTCCTCTAAAAGTATAAATCCCACATAACCCTGCGTCGCTCCCACGTCGTCGGGTACCTTTTGAAGGTTTCCCTTTCGACAAAAAAGCTATTTCATCTTACAAAAAATATATTATCCTATATGTTCCTTAGCGACACTCACCAGTGTACACATTCTCAATGGTGGCATACAGTTTGCCGGTGTACGTATCGTACAGCTCTATGTTCGCGTCGGCGGACACCGAGCGAGAGTGATGCGCGCCAGATTCGCTGTTTGTGTACGAGCCTGTCTCTAGCACGTCCGCGGACTCCCTTACCATCAGATGGAATGCACGCTCGTTTGTTACTTCATCTTATAATAAAAATCTCACTATCCTATATGCTTATTTATTTATATGTTGCTTAGCGACACTCACCGGTGTATATAATCTCGATGGTGTCATACAACTTGCCGGTGTAAGTGTCGTACAACCCGATGTGCACGTCTGCGGACACCGCGAGCACAATTTGATTTCCCAACACTTTGAGTTAGGCTCCTTTTATTCTCATTATGCTACATATTACTCAGCGACACTTACCAGTGTATACATTCTCGATGGTGTCATACAGCTTCCCAGTGTAAGTGTCGTAGAACTCGATGTTCGCGTCGGCGGACACCGCGAGCACCTCTGCGTTCGGCGAGAGAGCGATTCGCGGCGGATTCGCCGTCTGTGTGTACGAGCCCGTTTCTAGCACGTGCGGGGATTCGCCCAGGCTGTATTGAACTGAAACAAATATTTTTTTCTTATTATAGTTGCGAAAGCTTGTTAGGATGAGTACATGTTTTTTACTCATTCAAAAAATCTCCGGATAGATAATAATTTTCACCACGCGGGTCAAAATACATCAAAATGCTTTAAGGATGACCGATATTGCACAACGGTTCCCGGGTTCTCACCCTGTCACGGAATATTTAAAATATCACTTACACGTCTTAGTACTAGTAGGTACATTATGATTCATGATTACAACTAGTATAGTACCTACATTATGATTCAGGCATCTGTCTTTCTTTGTGAATTTTTCTGTAGTTACTTTTATGTTGCTAAGTGTCCTCCTGCATGCATATCAAATGCTTTTCAATTCCATTAATATCAGTGAACGACACTAACACGTGTTACGTTATTATGCATGACTTATAATTAAATATCTATTTAATTGAAGTATTGTATTAGTTATGCCTGTGACAAGTCACAAAGATTAGTGCATCTTATTTATAATTAAAAATAATGCAATAGCATATTACAATGATTCTTTATTACGTTATTCTTAACATATTAAGTGCACAGATATTTTAATTATAATAAGATATGTCGGCGCGACACCGCGTATTTATGGAAAACACGTCGCCGAAAATAATTATTTTAGTTAGTTTAAAGATCGAAAATGGTTTATTCAATTAGCAATACATAGTGATTTTAAGATTTGTAATTTAGTTTACCCTCCATAAATTTGTTATTGTCACCTCACCAAACATTGTTATAAAAAGGCGAGCGCCTGCCGGTAGAAAAAGATTCTTGTTTAACCGTCGAAGCGATCGGACCTTCTAAACTGTGAATAAATCGAAGAAGTTTACGCCTGTGTTTTACTTGAAATCTTCAAGAATGAATATTAATGAAGCTCCTGACTTCACACGTCACATTTTCACTTCATTAGATACATATTACTGATACCTACATAGGTATTTGTCGTTTACGTCATTTCCTACAAATACCCTTCTCACACATTTTGCTTTTTTTCATTATTCGAAAGACATCATTAACATAGCTATAAATTATTTAAAATCTTTAAAACTCATAATATTTTATTATTAATTTACTTCATCTTAAACAGAATACGGCTGTAACAATTATTTATTGTCCAAGGTTCACGATGAACAAACAAATAAATATAGCTGTAGATGTATTAATAAAACATAAATAGATTACTAAAATAGATCTATTAAGTAATAGGTTATTATTATAAGAGCCATGAATAAATATATTGCGATCAGTATGACCTTTGCCCAAACGTTTTATTTAGACGAAGACTAATACATATATATGTATTTATAGTGTAATACGTTTCATTTTATTTAATACGTATCGCGTACTGAATTCACGGAAATATCGGAACACCATATTGATCTTCAACGATACCTTTATACGAGTTCAAACCAAACAAAAATAAAGCTAGGTGGCAAAACGAGTACCTCTCGATCAGGGGGTACGACCGCCACATCTATTTCTAGCGTTCTTGTTTCATTGGAGGGATGTGGTACCCAGCTTTATATTAGTTGACCCGGCGAATTTTGTTCCGCAATCAAATCAAAAATGTAAAATTATCAGTGTTCCTCCAATATATCAAGCATGTATTTTCCATAAATACCTTCCTCTTGAATCATTCTATCTATTAAAAAAAACTGCGTTAAGATCCGTAGCGTAGTTTTAAAGATCTAAGCAAACATACGGACAGGCAGCGGAAAGCGAAACTATACAGTGATGAGACGCCCATCTTACTCGGAAGTAGCAAATATGTTTACGCACAAGTATGGTTCACTTCACACACATCCCATGATCTACATGCAGTTGTTTACGTATGTCTATAGACCGCAGTGTTCACTGGTAAGTAGTTTGATGGCTATCGGACACCTGATAATATTCAGATGAAATATAAAGAAATAAAAAACAAAGATATACTTTACTACTTATTTTTTAACGAAACGAACTAGAAAAATTTCATTAAAGTCTGGTTATTAAACGTATAAACATGACGTTGCTTTATAATACCATAAGGCGTTTAAAGTGTAATAAGATGAAACATTGTGAGTTATGTAAACATAGACGTCGTTGAAATGATTTTCGAAAATAGATATTAACAAATAATAAACGAGCATCGCTCCCCCGCCCACACCGAGCTCCCCCCGCGCTCCACTGCACAGTTTTCAATTCAAGTCCTTTTCCTTTGCGAGAAATAAAATATTATGTTATACGACGCAAATAAGCGCTAAATTGGCGGAAACTGTAGGTAGGATCCGCTTTATTATTATAAAATCTTAGAAAGACTTTTCATGTCGTATATTTGTATCGATCAAGGGAAACATCCACCAAGGAGTATTATAGAGAATTTTCCTTTTAACGGAAACGAGTGGGCGTCGGATCCAAGGAGAATCTTCGAGAAAATAGCAACAATATAACGATGTTTATTCAAGTTTAAATCCCTTAAGATGTTGCCCACGTAATCCTGTCTAGGACGGCACTTCGCTAAGATGCCTCATTAGCGAAAAAGGCGTGGTTCCGATAGATTATAACGTATTTTGTTATAATATGAAAGTAGCAAATGATCATACAGTCCATCTGATGGTAAGTGGTCACTGTCGCCCATGGACATCCGTAATCAACGCCTGATAAGATCAGTCGTACTTAAGGTTAGTCCCAGATTGCTTCCTCTGAGGATTAAGCCTCGGATAAGTACCTACGTCTACAAAACTACACGCCTCATTCTAGAACACAGTAGCGCATAACATAGCTGTTGGTTGGTGCCAACCTATTATTGTCCCACTGCTGGGCACGGGTCTACTTTCAGAATGAGAGAGTTTTAGGCCATAGTCCACCACGCTGGCCAAGTGCGAATTTGTGGACTTCACACACCTCCGAAAACTTTTTTTTAAAGAACTCTCGGGTATGCAGGTTTTCTCACGGTGTCGTCCTTCACCGCTGTTATTAGGCAAAAATAGGTGTGGCAGTGTTTGTCAAACCACAAAATAATGTTACCGCATTTGTAGTAGAAATTTTAGTCAGCGAAAAAAAGGTCACATAATCTTTGAAACTTATGTCTCTGCCATCTGACGATTTCACGACAAAAAAGGGTCACCAAATCTAAATTTGGGAAAGTCAATTCAAGGGAAAGTCGTTTACTAGTGCTTACTAGCCGGAATTTAAAAGATTTGTTTTTCCGAAACCTAGGCCGGGAGCCTCCCGAAATCCGGCCCTGCATATGACAATAGACATATCAATATTCATAACGTCCTATATGCATGCATACTATATCAAAGTACCGTTTACTCATAGATATTTTCCCAGAAACATGCTCGGGAAATCTAAATTTTCCATCGACCGTAGGTCCGTATTACATATATGACTGGATTTCTCGCTCAACGTGATATTTACGGTAAATAAAAATGATTTTACGCATTTAAATTAATTACGCAGAATCATGTTATGATATCCAGTTGTATATAATTCGACGCATTACGTATAACGTGTTACGTCATATTAACGTAAACATGGAGCCTTCATGTTTATGTGCAAAATTTTATATACAATATAAATATATTATATAAAAAATAATGTGTGCCAAAAAGGTATTTCGTGTCTGGTCGGCTGAAGACTGTAGTTATCTTTCTATGTTACAGGACTCACACACTCACAGACAGAATCACGGTACAAGAATTTCTTTACCTTTCATATCATATGTAAATGCGAAGTTTGTGAAGATTTAAATGTATTTGTTACACTTTGACGCAAAATTTGTACACACATAGTTTATAGTTCATATTACCTAGATTAACACCCTTTTTTTGTCCTCGAAAGGGAAACCTTCAAAGGGTACCTGACGCCGTGGGAGCGACGCAGGGTTATGTGAGATTTTTACCATTCTGAACCCCCCTCCCTCCGGTGGCCGTCCTCGGCGCTACAAAGAAGACTTCGGGATCTCCAAAGGAACGCAACCGGAATCCTCTAAGCACGTCGCCCCATCGGGCTCCTCCCAGATGGGCGGTTGGGCCCACCGCTCCGTCTAGTCTTTACGACGGTATGCGACCACACATACTGCCGTCCTTCCCGGGGTCGCCTGACCGAACGATTCGAGCTCCCATTCTAGCCGCCCGCAACCCCAGAAGCCCCTTTTAGTCGCCACTTACGACAGGCAGGGGATGCCGTAGCCCTATTTTAATCCCGGAACTACAGGGACGAGATTAACACCCAGAATACTCATTACCATGGTAGACGTGACCGACACGAGCGAAGCTGCGGGAATAACCTAATACATTTACATAAATTCTGTGTAACGTAAGCGTTTCGTCATGGTATCAAGTAAACAGAATAAAGGATATAAACAAGGATATCATGAGCGTCCATCCCATATGGCTTCGGCGTAGGCAATTAATGCATAGACCGGCCACGTGACGTATAATCAGTTAGGGCGATTGCACGCTCTATGATAATTAATCAATTAAACGTAAACGATATTTAGCTCACCTTGTAATATATTTATTTATTTATTTATAAGTTTTTGTACACAGTGACATAATAGGTAAACATATTTAAAATACATAGTACAAAGGGCTACTTTACTTATTCCAAAATGAAATTTCTTCCATGAGCCCTGTGAGAGAATTACAGGAGAGCGGATTAGGGCTAGGTGGCTCTGGCTTTTGAAAAATACCATACCATAGTGAGCATTATAGATTCCATTCCCCTATCATAAGTATTACATTGTTAAGTAATTAAAACAAATAAAATCGACTATCTAAAAATTGATTGCATATATCACTCTACAAGCAGAGACAATTCATATGTTACGATCCGATGAGGCGTTTGGCATGTTTTTTTTTTTATCTGACTGGAGTAGCAAACGGGCTTGCAGTCCACCTGATGATAAGTGGTCACTGCCGCCCAAGGACATCTGTAATCAACTTCATACAGACATGGGTTCCATCTAAAGCCAATCACAGATGCGTTGCTACTCCCGAGGACTACGATGGTCGCCTCGTGTGAAAGTGTGTCGGCAACCACACCCTTCTATCGAAACGCAAGAAATGCTTCACGCTAGAAGTAGGTGTGGCGGTAGTATTTCCCCGGTCGAACTACGCTGGTTCTACCACCTTAAACGAGATGTAGCGCGTGCCAAAGAAACGATCATGACCGGAAAAACGCACTAACTACAAAATATGCAACATAAAGTTATCAGCATTTAATCATATTTCATCTCAAAATTTCATTTATATGTAATGTCCTGAAGTTATATCATTAAATTAAATATCGTACAGGTTATTGTATCCATATATTATTTACGTAATAATAATGTTTTAAAAAAAATAGTGTATTAAGTGAAAAAATCGGGATTATACAATTTTGGAGACTTTTTGTCACCCAACGATATGTACATAAGCTTGAAAAACATTACGCCCTTACTGACGCAGTCGGGTAAAAATAAGATAGCAACATGTTACTAAAAAAAAAACAAAATATACCGGCCGTATTGAGAACCTTGTCCTTTTTGAAGTCGGTTAATAACGACATGATCTGCCCATTGGGATACCACATGATGGTCAACAACGTTGTTTAATTCGATAATACAAACCACAAGATTATAAGTTACCAAAATTCCACAGTTAGGAATTTCCAAGTGCTAAAACAAAGGTCAGTTATCTTCAGTTAACCAATTTCGATTGAGCCGCAATAAAACAAATATTGTACATCCTGACGTGACCGCATATCGGTAAACAAACATATCTATCGAACACGAAGTAAAACAGTTCAAGTTAGGAATTACCGAGTACTTCTATGGCATTCTTTTTATGACATTTAAGTAGCGAAAAGGTGCAATTGAACTAAAAAGAACCTGAAGCGCTTAACTCTAAAGTAATGTAGAAATACGTGTGGACATAATGTTTCCGAAGACAGATTACTGTTTTATGAGCCTTCAAATCAAAATAGATAATTAATCTCCAGATAATGTTAATATTACTAAGTAAACTGGGCTTAACCACTTATGAGTAGACTATCTTATCGTTAGAGAGTATCAACGCATCTTCGAATGACTTCAGAACACCTGTTCTACAACAAGTTCTCATCAACCCATTATTGGCCCACTGCTAGTCACGTCTTCTCTTAGAATGAGAAAGTTTAGGCCATAGTCCAAGTCCGCTGGCCAAGTGCGAATTGGTGAAAATGTCGGAGGTGTGTGAAACACCTCCGAGATTTTATTTTTAAGAACTCTCGTGTGTGTAGGTTTCCTCATGATTTTTCCTTCACCGAAAAGCAGTGATAATTAATTTCTAATACGCACATAAATCATTGGTGCGTGCCTGGGTTTGAACCTCGGAATTCCCGATCGAGAGGGCAAGTTTGAACCATTGGGTTATCAATGCTCGATATCAAGTTACTAACAGATATCCACGGGCGGCTATGACCATTTACAATCAGGTGGACTACATTTCCTACTTTAATTTTAAAAAATACTTAGTGTGTCATTAGCCTTAGCCGTGCATGGCAGACCCCTGCAACGAAACACGCTTGTCACTCAACAATGTTAATCAATCGTTTAATTATTACACATGACTAATCTATACTACTATACATTCATTTGAAACTCCGAGAACTAAACCTCAAATAAGCATTTAGTCATTAACCAAATTTTTGCCACAATAATATGGCTATGAGCACAATAGTCTCGGCTTAATAATATACTGTGTGAATATCATAACCTCATTATCACCTATTTCTAACGAATACTAATAATAGCCTGCGACTTTATCTGCCTAATTTTGAAAGATTGAAATAAATGCCTATTTAAAAGTGCAATATTCTTGGCAACAATAATTTCTATATGGTTTTATAGAAATTATTTCAATGTGGCTTACTAATATGAGTTCCAAGTTAGTGAGTCGTAGCCGTAGATGTATCTGTAATCGATCTCAATTGTGTTACGGTTCTATGTGGTACATCCTCCGTGCATTACTTAGGATGCCTGCTAAAGCCAGCTTAGTCGTTGTCAACCCATTATTGTCCTACTGCTCTCTCAGTATAAGAAAATTTAGGCTATAGCTCACCGCACTGGCCAAATGCGAATTGGTAGATTTCACAAACCTCTAGATATCTTTTTAAAATAATTTTCGGGACTCATATATTTCCTTGTGATGTTTTCCTTCACTGTAAAGTAATAATAATTAATTTTTGATACGCACAAAATTTGGGGCGTGCTTGGGATTATAAAAAATATAACCAATAAACACAAAATTGTTGAATATTTCCCAATTAGTAATAGTGCCAAACTACCGCAGTTCAATTAAGGTAATTTCCCAACACAAAAAATCTAATCTGAATCAAGCTAATTTAATTTAGACGCATACAGTATGAAGTCATGGGTAATCTGCTTGTGGGAGAATCCATGTGATGCAACAAAGAATGTTTAACTAAAATCGTTTCACTTATAGTTATAGGTACTGTTTTAATTTTTTGAAAGAACATCCCAAACTGTTATGTGACAAAACTGGACTTTGAAAACATTAAAGAAAGATGTGTTCGTCACGAAAAGATTCTAACATTATTTTGAAAAATTAGTTAAAAAACTAACAGAGAGAAAATTGAAAATCGACAAGTGCAAAAAATATGCGATTGGTTATATATTTATACGTATACTCTTACGTATATATTCTTCTTACCAGAAGAATATCTACAAGCTATATATAAGTATATAAAGGGAAGGTTACATATTTGTGCCGTTTACGGTAGAGACATTAGGTCCATGGGGGCCAGAAGCACAACGGTTCTGCAAAGAACTATCGTCGCGACTGGTTGACGCTTCAGGACACCCAAGGGCTGGTGCGTATTTTGGCCAAATAATCAGTTTGGCCATACAAAGAGGTAACGCCGCCAGCATTCTTGGGACTCTCCCAAGAGGCAGTGATATGGACTCTTTGTTTTATTTATAATTTATTTTTATTTTCTTTTACTTTATTTACTTTTTTAAAAAAATGTTTTATTTATTTTTAGTATATAATAATATAAATATAGCTTACAAAAAACAAATGTATAATCTTATAATTATTGCACTTATAGATTAATTATCCACGTTAAAAAGAGATGATGGGAAGGAACTTTGGTGTTCAAAGAGCAGCAATCACCGTAGTAATTCTGTCTTTTAGAAATTATGATAATATGATATGATAATATGTAATGTTCACAGCCGTATCCTCATACTCTATAGCTTTATTAGAGTTGAGTTCAACGTCGTCCAAAAAAAGATCAGGTCAGCTAATTTCAGTTTGTTTCTTACGGTAAATGGGATCGATAGTAAAAAGAATCCGAAGTTTGTAAATCAAATCAAAACAAGGCATGTTCTCCTTTTTTTAATTCTAAGTAACTTGCTACGGTGATCCGGGATCATTTTGGGAAAACAGGTTTAGGGTTGGGAAATAAGGTAACACCAGATGTTCCAAGTTAGATAGCTGAGGTAGAATGACTTCTCTATTCAAATTATAGATCCAATGCTAAGAAGATAACGATGTCTGTAGACGATTTTAACGTACTATCTGCTATACTGCAGCTTCATATGCTTATTAAATTGATATGAACGGTTTATATATTCATAATTATATAAATACATATAGTTACGTCAATTATATTAGTAAGATGATGAATATATAAATAAGAAAATTTTAAGTAATAAAATGTATAAAAAGTTAATGATATTATCATGGTGCATAATTAATAACATACTTAACGGTATTATGTCATTAATTTTAATTAAAATTATTACAATAATAATTAAATTATATATATGATTAGATTTATTATTTAAAAGAAATAATATGTATTTGGCGATTCACGTGATGGAGCGGTCACTGTACCAGTCTGATATAGAGAAGGATGTGGTTGCCGGCACACTTTCACATGAGACGACCATCATAGTCCTCGGGAGTAACAACGCATCTGTGATTGACTTCAGATGAAATCCATTTTCTGTATGAAGTTGATTACAAATGTCCATGGGCAGCAGTGACCACTTAACATCAGGTGGACTGCATGCTCGTTTCCTACTTCAGTCAGATAAAAAAAATATTGCCGTTGTGAAAACACGCACGCATCAGCGATTTCTATATCGTATAAGATATTTAAGTACATATTAGATGTTTAAAATAATTAAGAAATAGTAGTATGTAAACCTACATATCTAAAAAGGCGTGTACAAGTCAATTCGTACCTGGCCAGCACGCTGGGCCTAATTCCTGTATGAAAGGAGACCCATGCGAAGCAGTATACTACATTATAATATCGAAGACGATTAATATTAAAAATAAAAATAAAACTTAAACGGGGTTTTACAATGACTAAGAAAAGCTTAAATACAGTCGACTGCGCTCTGTTCAAATTGGATATCGGAATCGGAAATTGTCTCATGCCGATAATGCTAGTGACGAAGATCTAATGTGAGATGGAGGAAAAGGCCTTAAAGACATAGCAAACTACGCTAACATACGCTACATATCTTTGAAACTTTATTAGCAATATTTTCATGGTCCAGGAAAACATTGTATGGAAATATTCCTAACTATATTTTCCTACATAATGAAAACTATATTTTATTTTAATAGGCACATGACATAGACATTTACCGACTTAGCCCTCTTACGCACTAGCGCGCGGCTAGCTTTTTCTAGTTTAAAATGAAACCGCCCCAAAATTTCAAGCGCCGCGGTTCTATCGTTCGTATAGAAGTGGCTTTTGCTTTACTTCTCCACACACTCAACACAATTCCGATTTGGTCCGATTTGGTATGTTTTGGTGATTAAGCAAACCACCGACAAATTTACCTAAATCGTACCACAGAAATGAACATCCGTTATCAAAGAATTTACAAATGAGGATACCTGACGTAATCATATACGTGCTTGACATAGGCTAACGAATATATAAACAGAACCTTTAAACGCTTCAAAGTGCAGTCGGAATGATTCATGCCTTACATTTTCCTTCCTGCACCGTTTGTTCTTTCTATTGTCCTTATTCGCTATACAATTATACATTTTATATATATAAATTATGGGGAAATCCTATATTAAATAGTTAACTTTGACTGAAGATTGCATAATACTTGAGGAAATGAATATGCAGTTTCGATAAATGGTTGTTGTAAGTTTGCGAAGGATATTCCCAATCAATTGTAAATATGACAAGAGTATAATTTATATCACGTCGGATTAGTATTCTATGTAGAATTAGTTCAGAAGCAGGCATAGGCATGGGTGGTATGACCGCTTGACCTACTCGTATACCTACTACCGTTTTCGTTAAGCTAAACAGAACCATTAGTAAGAGTTGAGTGTGTTTCCTCAAAACAAGCGTTGTTTATGTTTCCTTTCATACATTACTTTGCAGTACATAGTATCCACGGGTTTTTATGTTTTTTCGACAATTACTAATTACTAATTTGCAATGATCAGCGAAAACAAAAAAAACTTCTTTTGAGGAAAATAACAAACTCCTATTAAGGGTAGGTGTAAGAATTATTTAAATGGTTTATGTACGTAATCTACGTAGAGAAATAAAATCCATGTTTCACGATTACATACCGGCTACATTAAAATGTATCAATTCCGCAATAATGTTAGTCTAAAATCATATATTGCACACAAGTTATGGTTGCTGTGACCGCCTGTAGCCAATTTATTGTCTGGGAGGACGCGCTTTGAATCGATAACCTGAGATTTCCATGCGTGCTTATGTTCAGTTGTGTGAAACGTTGAATAATTCTGTCTTACACACTTGATGGAATGTCACATCGCTTGCCTACCAACTCGAACGTTTATTTACTTCAGTATTTATAAATCTGTATTTCGTACAACTTCACAATCTTTATATTACATGACAAAAACGTACGTACGTACGTACCGACTTCTGTTACTCAAGAAATTTACCTAAAAAAATTGACAGAGTCATCAAAGCCGGTTAAATAACTAGTTATAAGTGGAAAGTCGTCCTCTCATTCCGGAGGTCCAAGGTTTAAATCCCATGTTTCACGGTGAAGTGTGTGACGAAATCTACGCGTCCGCGTGTTCTTTAAAAAAATGTTCTCAGAAGCGTGTGAAGGCTACCAATTCGCAGGGCCATTTGGGCCATAATTCGCTTGGGCAGCGCACTATGGCCCAAAAAACCCTCTCACCCTGGGAGGATACCCTTGCCCAGCAATGGAACAAATAGTTCGCGCAAGAAAACAACGAATTAATTATGCGTCATTCGCCTACGATCAAACGTAAAATATGCAAGCACGGCGAGTGCGTAATATATTTTTTAAACGGGGAATTCCAACTACACATAAATTTTATGTAAAACGGTATCAGTTTTATTACGAAGTTTTATGATATAAATACGAGATTTCATCTGCGGAGTATGACGATGGGTACTCATCTTGCATACGAAATCCAACATAATTTCATAATAATCTTTGTAAAACAATGCTACACATTCGTTCAGCTAAATCGATTCGTAAAAACATACGGTTTTAACAATATTATTTTAACCTAAATATATGTAGTCAATTTTTCTGTCCATACAGACACGTCAATAACAATTTATTTGCAAAGATTTATAAACGTATTTAGCGAAATACGACGCAATACGGGTGTTTACAGATAGGAATTACGCGTTACTATTCATTCAACAATACTCACTCTTTGTATGATATAGCTTCCACGTGCCATCCTTAGATATGGTGGCGATGTGTGACGTATCCACGTCGAACGCCACGTCGTAGACCCCCGAAGTGTGGCCGGAGAGCTCGAACGCCTTCGTCAATTGTTTGAACTCCCCTTGCTTGGTGAAGCACACCTCGATGACCTTCACATCTGGTGAGAATCCAGTGGCCACTACGAAGCGACCGCACGGCGATATCTTTGCCGAATAGGTACTCATTAGGTAAGTGTCCAGTCGCTCAAGTTGCTGGCCCTTGAGGTCCCATATAATCATGTCGGTCTTCGATGAACATGACATCATGAACTTTCCGTTGCTCGATATCCCGAAGCCGACGATATCCTCAGCGTGTACCTGTAAAGGAAATATGGAGTTAATACTAACGTAGACAGATTGTTTTCGAAAGGAAATGGGAAAATAACGTTGTAGTTGGATATAAAGTCGGTTATAGATTGTCTCTATCCTCCTGAGTTCGAAATTAAAGAGCTTGGGTATTTTCATACTATAAAAATAATTAAAATAATATATTTTAATTATTAGAAAAATACTATTAAGCTTATGACGGATTCTTAAATGATTATTTCAAAATATAAAGGTACAGACAAACTGTTAAAATTATCTCTACTGTAATATCAATGTGGACTAAATATTTTTTGTTAATCACGTAAACGCGGGAACACATTAAAAACATTAAAAAAACGCCTTAACTGACATATTGAATTATTAACACTTTTTTAATATTTGTGTAATCCAACTATTGCAACCCGAAAATTGTCAGAATAGAGAATAATATATAATCATACCCTCTTGTAGCTAAACTTAAAATGACTACCAATCCGAAACATAGATATTATTACAGCATGTACTCAATTCATTTCAACCGGTTCAATACGAAGTTATAAATACAATTAATCAATAACACCTTGAGCGGCCACGGTGCTCAATAATTCAAGCATCCAACTGCCTCGGTGCCCGAAAATACCTCCACAGCTATTTGAGCTTATGCATTTTATAAATGGAGGAATCTCGTCAACCGTTTATTGTCTCACTGCTGGGCACGGGTCTTCTTTAAGAATGAGACAGTTTAGGCCATAGTCCACCGCGCTGGCCCAGTGCGAATTGGAGGACTTCACACACCTCCAAGAACTTTTTTTTAAGGAACTCCTCGGTTGGGTAGGATTTCACGGATATTTTCCTTCACCGAAAAGCAGTGATAATTAATTTTTGATACGTACATCATTTTAGAAAAATTCAGTGGTTCGTGCCTGGATTTCAACCTCGGACCTTCAAATCGAGAGGGCTAGAGGACATTTGTAACCAACTTCATATAGAACCTCTGTTCTATATGAAGTTGGTTACAAATGTCCACGAATAGCAGTGACCCTTTACCATCAGGTTGCTCCTTTGCTATTTCGAACTTATAAAAAAATCAGGTGTCTAAAAAATCTAGTGACACAGATTTAGTTTAAGGTGTCTACATTTTAAATGAGCTTACATAAGTACAAATCACGAACAATAAAAGGCTGAAATGAAATAAAAATATATTTATTCCTAAAAAAGATTATGATCAACAGGCTTATTATCAACTTTTGACTGGACTTATATTTCTTGCCGTTTGCTACTTCTGCTACACGATAACACATCAAACTCACAAAGGCTCGCTTTGTAGTGCATGATACCTACATACAAAGATACACGTTTCTATATATGAATGAGTTAAATTTAATGATTTAGAACCTTAACTACACCACTACCGTGAACACTGCAACGAAATCTTCAGACATTATAAATTTAAATCAATAGTAGGAGCCTGTAGCCTATTGGGAGTGCAAAAAATGAATCAATTATAAATAAGGTCATGTAGATCGAACGCATATAAAAACGGCATACATAAATCCTATTCTCGTCGGCGATTTAAATATAAGCCACTTTGCTTATCGGATTTGAATAAATTTAACGAGCACTATAAAAAGATGACATTCGTTACGTTCAGACTAACCTGCAGCTGGGTGTAACGTCCTCATTGATAAACAAGCGGGACGAAGAAATCTTTTGAATCGAAGTAAACATCGAAACGTAAATAGAATTTGAGAGTCTGTCTATATTTAAGTATGCTTTTATATAGTCTTATACTACATCCATCCTTAACTTTTGTTTTGTTTTCGAGAGAGAAACTTTCCAAAGGTACCTGACGCTTTGAAAGCGACGCCGGGTTATGTGGGATTTTCACCGCATTAGAACCTTCCCGGTGGCCGTCCTTAGCGCTGCGATGAGGACCCCAATACCTCCAAAGGAACGCAACCGCATACATCGAACAAGTTGCTCCTTCCAACTCTACCCTGATGAACGGTTGTGCCTATCGGACCTTCTGGTCTTTACGACGGTGTGTGACGTCTCATACACAGACTGAACGGTTCGAACTACCACTCTTACCGCCCACAACCCCGGAAGCTCCCTTTTAGTCGCCTAGTACGGCAGGCAGAGGTTACCTCTATTTTAATCCCGTAACTACAGAGACGATTGTTTCCGACTTGTACTTTTTTATAATGTTATCAATATGAAATTTGTACCGTTATAATTAGGAAAATAAATTATAATATTTTACAGATTTCATATTTCAGATATGAATTCATTTTCATAATTTTAAATATGAAATTTGTACAATATTTTAATTTATCTGCGTAATTACGTAACGGTTAATCAGATACTTAGGTACTAGATGAGAAAATTTTTATGTATTTTTTTTTCAGTAATATAATTTTTGTCCGGTTGGTAGAACCAATGTATTTTGACCGGGGAGATATCACCGGCTTACCTACCTATTTCTACCGTGAAACGGTTTTTGCGTTTCGGTGGATGATTGTGGTTGCCGGTTCACTTTTGTATGAGTCGACCATCTTAGTACTCGGGAGCAGCAACGCATCTGTGACTGACTTGAGAAAGAGCTTGTCTATATGAAGTTGCTTATAGACAATCCATGGGCGGCAGTGAACACTTACCATCATGTGGACTGCATTCTCGTTTGCTACTTCAATGTGATGTAAAAAAAATATATTTCTGAAGAAAGACTTCACGATGTTCCAGGAAGACGTTACATCTTAAATATTTATACGATTTTCTTTTTGTATATCAGTTTATCTGCGATAATGATGTTAGAATCGATATTCTGACGATGTCGCTGTAGAAGCATATTGGAAGAGGTTCAATTCAGCAGTTCTTGCGTTTCGATAGAAGGGTATGGTTGCCGGCACACTTTCACATGAGGCGACCATCTTAGTCCTCGGGAGTAGCGACGCATCTGTGATTGACTTCAGATGGAACCCATGTTCTGTATGAAGTTGATTACAGATGTCCATGGGTGGCAGTGACCACTTACCATCAGGTGCACTGCATGCTCGTTTGCTACTTCAGTCAAATAAAAAAAAAAAAAAATTCGAGACTTCCCAGCCGTTTCTACGTTCGCTCCTTACTTCTGTTGGCAACAGAGCAGCGAGCACAATCGCTATTATGTAACAATATTGTTGTTAACAACGTTATGCGCACAACCAATAAGGTGACAATAGGTCGGGGGCTTGTTGAGTAAAAATGGGTCAAGTGCGTGCCTAACTCGTTGAGCGGGGGATCTGCAGTGAATCGACGGGATGGGCCCTCGTTGCTACGAGCAATCGAGGTGTTAAATATAACCTAGGCGTAACTACAGCCGGAATATGTACTCAGGTTTGAAGCGCATTATTATATATTGTTTGTTGTATTCAAAGTACATTTTATTTATATCAGTCAACCTTTAGGCTAAAAAGACAGGCAAGCATGCGAGGTGGCACCATGTCATCCTATTTTCATACATAACCCCGTCTTTATATATGTCGGTTTTTTTAATTGCTCATGCTACGTTCGCCCTGTCTTACTCTCTCTCAATCGGTCTCGATCACTCTCTCTCTCTTTTCCGACACTTCCGTTGCATACCGGCGTGACGTTTCATCTGTAAAAATTTTACCCTCATGCGCCTAAAGAAGTTTCACTTCAAAAAACTTATAATAGCAGCGCTGGTTATGGTTTAAGAGGCGTAGAGTAAGACAGACTTCGTCCCTATAGTTCCGGGTTCAAAATAGGGCTACGGTATCTCCCGCCTGTCGTGAGAGAAGACTGAGAAGGGGGCTTCCGGGGTTGCAGGCGACAAGAGTGCTAGCTCGAACCGTCCAGCTATTCCATCCCGGGAAGGACAACGGTATGTGTGGTCCAATATCGTCGTAAAGATCATGCGGTGCGGTGGGCCCAGCAGCTCACCTGGGTGGAGCCCTATGAGGCAACGCGCTCAGAGGACTCCGGCTGCGTTCCTTTGGAGATCTCGAAGTCCTCTTTGTGGCGCTGAGGACGGCCACCGATGGGGTTTTATTGCGGTAGGAATCCCAAATAAGAAGCCGTGGGGTACCTTTTTAAGGTTTTCCTCTCAAAAACATAAAAAGGATAAAATAAAAAATATTTCGGTGCGATAATGTTCCAACTTACTTCTATCAACTCCCGGCAATCCTATCTGTTCTTAAGTCTCCATAGATGATAAAGTGTTAAAAGACTTGTTATAAAATGGATTTTACAATCATTGGCTGCTTCAATGCCACGAAAAGATTGCAATCTATTATATCTGGTATCAAGTATAAAAAGTATACGTTTTAAGGGATTACTACTCACCATAGTCACCATGATGCGTGGCTGCGTAACCCATATTTTGCTATAACCAATCGAATTTGTTTGCAACAATAAAGAGTTCAGAAGTAACGTCATCCAAAACAGGGTCTAACTCCATTGGGTGTTAAATATATAAAATGTTTATTTACGGAAGCTGATGTTAAAAATTCAACACAAAGACAATACGAAATCCTGCATACGCAACGATGGTACACTGAAATTATACTTTGAAATGCTAAATCGTTCGACTTGCATACAAATCGTAGTGTTAAACAATGCTAAATGCGTCACATTGGAAACGTGACCATCTTAGAGGTTTTGGGTCACTTGAATATATACAAATAAATAAAATATATGTTTGTATATATAAAAAATGTGTTTCTTCTAAGGTCATTTGTATGATACTAAAATATACACGTTTTTAACGAGCTATACGCACGAATTTGAAAGAATAAACGTAAGTAGTAGTAATGGTAAGTGCATATTATTATTAGTAGGAGTTGCATATAACGGAACGTAAAACACTTAAATAACAAAACAAAGTGAAACGTTAATACAAAGAAGAATAAAAAGCAGTTTAAACAAAGTAACAAGAAAATTTACAAAAATTTAAAACGCCGAGTTATTCATTAATTATAGGTACCTGACTTTTTTCTCTAGTTGATCGATAATTGTTGTATTTACATACATATTGCAAAGTTATTCAGTTAATGTCGTGTCGTGTTTTCGCGACTTCTGCTGAGTTCCGGTACCTTTTGCGAACTTGGCCTGCAGCACAGAATTACATTCGGAAATAGGTGAATAGGTTAATAATAGGTAGTGTTTATTTATATTGTGACGGTTTTTATAATTATGTAAATACCTATTCTGTTTTTTGTTTGCTGTTTTAAATTTGCTGTAGACCTTGCTTTCGTAAATAAAGTTATATTATATTATTAATGCTAGTTTCCATCAATTCATTCATCTAGCACGTCTTTTTAATCCAGTGCTGAACGTAGGCCTCTCCTATAACGTCCCTGTAGTTCCGGGATCAGAATAGGGCTACGGCCTCCCCTGCCTGTCGTAAGGTACGACTAAAAGGGGCTTCCGAGGTTGCGGCTAGTGTGGGACCTTGAACCGTTCGGTCAAACGATCCCGGGAAGAACGGCGGTATTTGTGGTCGCATACCGTCGTGATAGACGGAGCGGTGGGCCCAGCAGCCTATCTGGGAGGAGCCCAATGGGGCTACGCGCTCAGAGGATTCCGGTTGCGTTCCTTTGAAGATCCCGAAGTCCTCTTTATAGCGCCGAGGACGGCCACCGGGGGGATTTTAGTGCGGTAAAAATCCCACATAAACCTGCGTCGCTCCCACGGCGTCGGGTACCTTTTGAAGGTTTCCCTCTCGAGAACAAAAAAGGCCCCTCCAGTCCGAGGCTGTCATGCATGTTGGTGGCCGCAATAGGCGTTGATGTTACACAAGAAAACACTGCCCCTGGATCCCCTGGATTTTCAAGTAACACTAGTCAAGCAAATTATAGTCAAATTTATGTCACTTATTTGAGTAAGAACTCGTTCGCTCAGTCATAAATTTATAATTAACTCATTTTAAATTTTCACCTTGAAACGCGTCTTCGGTATGTATTTAATTAAGCATTTATTATGTCAATTATAATTTAAACCATAAATAATAATCTAAGTACCTACTCGTTAATTATGATGTACGTAATAAATGAACACAAATTTACTTATTTGACGTATTTTATTTACCATTTTTATTTAACGTCATTTTATAAAAAATGCAAGTGAGTCCGCAGTTCACCTGATGGTAAGTGGCTACTGCCATCCATATATAGTTGTAGTTAACCTAGAGGAGTTTAGTATTCTGAGGTTAGCCACAGATACATTGCAACTCCTGAGTAAAGATAGGTTTATCTTCTTTACCAAACCATATGTAGTCCAAGGGAGATCTCCCGTCAGGCTAGGTGATCATGCCTGGGGAGCGGCCGTGCTCCAACAGTTGATGTTCGGAACTTGTATATATGCAGGATTCTGAGAATGCTTCGATAGCGTGTTTCAGAATACTAGTAGCGCCATCTCTTGATGAGTAGCGGGAGGTCGCCACAGTAGCAGTGAAAAAATAACGATCTGATGATCCTTATGTTCATTGCAAACTGAGAGATGATGACACTATTACAATGTATACACTCATACGTATATATATTTTCTTTATCTAACTGAAGTAGCAAACGAGCATGCAGTCCACCTGATGATAAGTGATCACTGCCGGCCATGGACATCCGTAATCAACTTCATACAGAACATGGGTTCCATCTGAAGTCAATCACAAATGCGTTGCTACTCCCGAGGACTATGATAGTCGCCTCGTGTAAAAGTGTGCCGGCAACCACTCCCTTCTATCGAAACGGAAGGAATGCTTCACGCTAGAAATAGGTGCGGCGGTGGTACTTCCCCGGTCGAACTACACTGGTTCTACCACCTTCCTTATGTTTATTGCTAACTGTGAGATGAACCCACTATAACAATTTATACACTCATACGTATATAAGCCCACTAGGACACCATGGGCACAGTGTGGTTGCATTGGACATGAATAAAGATGATTATACAAATGTCGAGGCACAACAAAATCTAAGACCAATGTTTGCTGAACCAAGGTTCGAAACGAAAACCCTTAGCGTTGTCAGAAAGGTATAGTGACTCCTAAACGGGGCGTCAAATCCGTGTATTTGTGGAAATCGAACTTGTTTTAAGCTATGAGCGTAATGATTTATCTCAATTAAGCAGTAAAGGCACTGATTTATACCTATGTGAACTAAAAATAAAATTCACTCGTAAGTAAACTTTAGCGAGACATCTGTCGAATAACAATGGGCAAAAACGAGGAACGAGGAAGATTGTCTTGAACTTGAACTGTTGGATTCAGCGACAAACAAAGATCGATGTAGGTATGTAATTGTGGAAGTCTTTGTGTATTTACACCTTTTTTTTTTAATACATTCAAGTACGAGTAGTAAACGAGCATGCAGGCCACCTGCTTGTAAGTGGTACCTTACATCGTCCCTGTAGCCTCGGGGTCAGAATAGGGCTACGGTATCCCCTGCCTGTCGTAAGAGGCGACTAAAAGGGACTTCCGGGGTTGCAGACGGCTAGAGTGAGAGCTCGAACCGTTCGGTCAGGCAATCCCGGGAAGGACGGCGGTATGTGTGGTCGCATACCGTCGTAAAGACTAGACGGAGCGGTGGGCCCAGCCGCCCATCTGGGAGGAGCCCGATGGGGCAGCGCGCTCGGAGGATTCCGGTTGAAGTCGTTTCGAGATCCCGGAGTCCTCCTTTTCAGCGCCGAGGACGGCCACCGGGGGGGTTTTAGTGCGGTAAAAATCCCACATAACCCTGCGTCGCTCCCACGGCGTCGGGTACCTTTGGAAGGTTTCCCCTCGAAAACAAAAAAAAAAAAAAGTGGTACCTTACATGTACTGTAAGCAACTCCATATAGAACTTTCTAAATAAAGTCAATCACACACGCGTTGCTTCTTCCGAGTCTAATTAGGTAGCCTTATATAAAGTGTGCTGGTAATCCCACCCTTCTTCCGAAACGCAAGAAATGCTTTACGGCGGCGGTGGTACCTCCCCTCCCCCCGAATCATATACGTCCTACCCTGCATACACTTTATTTAACCAAATAATAAATAAGCAAATCATAATGATTACATCATACTCCCAAAAGAAACCAGCGAATTCTATAGAGCGATTAGCTAAACGGACGTTTCATGGCCTTCGATTTCATAGGATATTTGAGTAGCATCGTCGAGTCGATATTCAGCAAAGTTGCATAATTAATACTAGAGTATCGGTTGCCTTCATTACATCCTCACAAGAATAAGATAATTGGTAACACAATATGTTATCTTAGGAATTACGCAACGTCGATATTTTGCTGAGCTCTTAAAGCAACCTTTCGAGTAAGTCGCGACGACCTAATGGGTTGTTGGACTAAATCCTTAATTCATGTTGATCGTCAATAAATTTGGAATTTGGTTATCATTATGTAACAAAATATAATAGATACCATTACATAATAAACATTTAAAAAATGTATCATTTTGTGTCAATTGATATGCTTTTGTTTTTAAACATTAGGGAATTATCGATAAACATTTTTTTCTCCAAACGATAAGGTAAGATTTATTCTTCAACAACCACGCATTAGGTAAACATCGTTATCAAATGCTCAACGTCTTTCCCAGTGGGGAGAACCGTGCCCCGAGAAGCTGAGTCTAATAAACTTTTAATAATTTACATGCAATTGATAACAGAGGCTACTTTACCCGCTATGTTTTTAAACAAACCAGAATATGTAAACATGATGTGAAATAAATCCCCACAGTAGTAGGTATTCCCCGCATTGTGGTCGTCTCTTAGTAGTAAGTCAGTAGTAAATTGATACTCATATATTAAAATAATATGAGCTTCTGAAATAACATTAACTTAATAAGCTCAAGAAATTGAATCTACATAGAAATTTAGTAACAGCGCAGATACTGTAGACAACAAACGATAACTAAAGTCGAGACGACCTGAAACGATCAAATACGCATTAAATACTAGAAATCGTACAAATTCAATCCAGACAAAGGATGGGCAGTAGGTAGCAGAGTACACATCGTGCTCGTTGTGGGCGTGCTGTCGAGGAAATACGACCGTCGAACCTTCCTGTGGCTAAAAATAATGTTTTCGAGGTTGCGCGTGCGACGATACGAACGCTTATGTATGCGCCGCGGACCAGACGCCAAATCGGCCAATGTTTACAATACCCAGAACTAAACAAGTGTCACTCAATCGCGCATAATTTCAGAAATGCGCAGACGCCGTTGCGTTGTTTCTAAACCTAGCATATAATGTAAATACTATTTTATTTACCTAACTTCAGAATTATGTATTTTCAGTAATAATAATTTCAGTAATAGTAATAATAATTATTATTATTTGTTATCTTATTAAAATAACTAGCTGTACCCGCGGCTTTGCCCGCGTGCAAATCAACGTGTCACAAAGTTTTTCCCGAGCACATCTCGACACCGTGGGAATTCTATGATAAAAAGTAGTAACATTAAAATCGGTTTGGCCGCTCAAGGATTTTCTGGTCAAACACAGAGTGAAAAAACGAATTTAAAGTGTGTATTTGTGGGTAGGAACGTATTGTTATGTTTTTTTTTTAATTAGACGAATTCTAATGTTGTAAACCGCTTTTTTGAACCAATTTACATTCTTAGTGGTCTGATTCACAATATCGGGATACTTTTTTTCAATCAACTCCTCCACATTTGAACCAAAACGTATCGATTATAAAGATTGATTTGAACTTTTCCGAATTGGAAAATACTATTTGAAGTAATTTTGGCGGATTCAAATTTCTAAGTAAGATTATAGGTTTTACTACTTTTAATATCAATTTATGTTCAGGAGTTCCGGAAGGCATTAAGGAATTCAAAAATTCTGTTGGATAATGTACTGCTTCCTCCATCTCAATGACTGTGTCTACCAAATAGTAGATCTGTGACGCTGTTTTAAATTAAAAAAAAAAACATTTATTTTATCGACACGTTTCTTTGGTGGGTGGGTATATAGCCGTCTTTTGGAACCAATTTATAGTGTTATTGGTTGTATTAACAATATTGGGATATACTTTTTCAACCAACTCCTCCACATTTAAACGAAAACGTATCGATATAAAGATTGATTTTAACTTTTCCGGATAATAGTGATTTGTAGCACTATTATCTACTTGAAGTAAATCATTAGATAATTGGAATATCACTGAACAGCGACATATATTCTAAGTTCATATTTTGTTTCATGTGGCCAGAGATAAGATCTTTTAAGAGGTGTATCGGGCTATTTGTGTGCGTAAATCCCGCATTGTTCTTTGTAAAGCAGTAGACATAATCAAAACACTTTTACAATTCATACGAACAGGGCGCACCCGCTCACAGGGCGCTGCCGCACCCTGCTCGCTTATTTTTTATGTTTTCTTTTATGTTCCAACCTAACCTAACCCATCCTGTTTAAAAAGCTACAGGTAAATCCAACTCTTAACAATAACATGACAATACTCCTGCATTTTTAGGATTTAGGTATTCAAAGTGACACTTTTCATCATAATGGTCTCTCAGGAACGGGTTGTTATGTATTGTAATCAATAAGTACCAAACTCATACGGCTTAAGTAGGTTGTGTACTTAGATTATCAGGGTTGATGAATTGAAGTTTATTAATCACATTTCAGTTTAATGAGCTGTCATTAAACTTATATAACTTATATATATACTAAAAACAACCGTAAGCATTATGTGACTACCTTTTATAATTTAGGCTTGCACTATCCCGCATCATCAGGGAGGAGTTGAAGGTAAAAAAAATATCCCGTGTCTTTGCTTAGTATTCTTATTAGTATTCTTATTACTTATACGTAAGCACTTGCGAGCCAACTTCTATAGCTTGGGCTTGCAGTACCCTGCATCATCAGGGCTGAGGAGTTTAAGATCGAAATTTTCATCATGTGTCTTTGCTTACTAATTATATTACATACCCGAAAGCATTAAATGGCCAACTCCTATGTCTTAGGCTTGCAGTACCCTGCATCATCAGGCTTTAGGAGTTATAGATCGAAATTTTCATCTTGTGTCTTTGCTTAGTAATTATATTACATACCCGAAAGCACTAAATAGCTAAATTCAATGGCTTAGACTTGAAGCACCCCTGCATCATCAGGGTTGAGGAGATGATGGTCAAAATTTTCATCTTGTGTCTTTGCTTAGTAATTATATTACATACCCGAAAGCATTAAATGACCAACTCCTATGGCATAAGCTTGCAGTACCCTGCATCATCAGGCTTGAGGAGTTGAAGATCGAAATTTTCATCATGTGTCTTTGCTTAGTAATTATATTACATACCCGAAAGCACTAAATAGCTAACTTCGATGGCTTAGGCTTGAAGCACCCCTGCATCATCAGGGTTGAGGAGTTAAAGGTCAAAATTTTCATCATGTGTCTTTGCTTAGTAATTATATTACATACCTGAAAGCACTAAATAGCTAACTTCTATGGCTTAGGCTTGAAGTACCCCTGCATCATCAGGGTTGAGAAGTTAAAGGTCAAAATTTTCATCATGTGTCTTTGCTTAGTAATTATATTAAATACCTGAAAGCACTAAATGCCCATCTCGTATAGTTTAGGCTAGCAGCATCCTGCATCATCAGGGGTGAGGAGTTGAAGGTC
Organism: Spicauda simplicius; assembly: GCA_949699795.1. Lineage (NCBI taxonomy): Eukaryota > Metazoa > Arthropoda > Insecta > Lepidoptera > Hesperiidae > Spicauda > Spicauda simplicius. Next base: position 11,661,769 of record OX453065.1, read on the forward strand.
AAAATTTTTACCGTGTATCTTTGCTTGGTATTTTTATTACATAACCGAAAGTACCAAATAGCCAACTCTTACGGTTTAGTCTTGAAATACCCTTACATCATCAGGGTTGAGGAGTTGAAGATCAAATTATTGTCCCATGAATTTGTTTAACAATCTTATTATATATCCATAAAAACAAATTGACTTACTTCTACGGTTCAGGCTAGCATTACTCCTGCATCATCAGGATTGAAGAGTTGAAGGTAAATTTTTTTAGAAAATATCTGCTTAGTGATCTCATTCTACATTCAACCCAATTGGACTCCTACAGCTTAGGTTTGGCCGAGTATCGCTAACTTCGTTAATTTGCTTCAAAGAAATGGATCCTATGATCAGAACCGTATCAAACTCATCAGAGTACCCTTGAAGTACATTCTTTCAAATAAAAGAAAAATCATCAAAATCGGTTGGCGGGAAATTGAGTTATTCATCTATTTATCGCGCACATCGTTAATGCAAATATCAGACTTATGCGCTTTTCTTATGGATACCACTGTCAAAAGTGAACTAAAAATTAATGGGACCCCATGACACGCACTACCTTTCAAATGAAAAAAAAAATCATCCAAATCCGTTCACCCAGTGCGGAGAAATCGAGTAACAAATATTAAATTAAAAAAATAAAATAAAAAAAATACAGACGAATTGATAACCTTCTCCTTTTTGAAAGTCGGTTTAAAACTATGTTTTAACATAAAAATCAAAGCGAAATACTAAATTTTATTGAAGTGGCCTCAAAATTGACTGACTTTCATACAAACTTACATCTCCTATTTGGGTTAAATTGGGGGGGGGAGGGGATAGAAAATTCATTCATAATTGACGTCTACGTCATAAAAAAAAACCCCTAGTAAAAATTATATTCGTATCTTTAGCAGTTTAGGCTCTACGATGTTTATTCAATAGATGAGTGAGAGAGCATCCTTTCGTTTTTATATTAAGTATATATAGATATAGAGATATAGATGTGTATAGTATCAAATAACATAGGTACACACATAACCAATAAAAATACATAACAAAGGAATACATTTTACAGACCATAACATGTTTAGTTTCAACCAATTCAACTATGCAGTTACTTATCTTATTAACACTTATCGAACACGGAGTAAATACTGCGTAGTTTAAAATGGACATAACTTTTTTATTTATAAACCGATTTACATAAAATAAACACTAAATGTTAAGTGAAGTTTCCCACGACACAGCGGTGAAAATTATTTTCAAATTGGATAAGCCGTTCCTGAGATTAGCGTTTTCAAACACACAGACAAACAGACAAACAGACAAACAGACAAACAGACAAACAGATAAACAGACAAACAGACAAACAGACAAACAGACAAGATTTCTAAAAACCATTATTTTGGGTTCTATATCGTATTAAAGACCTCTAGAAATGGTTTTCACCTAAATTTATTCCATGTACAGACAGCGACCTCTTACAGATTTATTATAGTATAGATATCAAATAAATAAGTATATTGAATAACCAGTCTTGCAAATTTACATATTAATTAACAGTACACAAATAAAATATTAATATATTAGCGATTTATAAAATAATAGAATTAATTAAATATGAATTATGTAGTCTTATGACCGTAAAAGACTATAAAGTTTGTCAAAGAAGCGGATGAATTGAGGCGGAATGTGATTGAATTTTGCCGACGTGTACCTTAAGAAGAAGCCTTTGTATTTGTGTCTTTACAAATTCTATATCATCTCGAACCCATTACTGGCACATTGGTGAGCCTTAGTCTTACTAAAATTATTGTGAATACCAGTTCTAAAGTTCTCAGACTTATCTGAGAATATTTCTATCGTGAAGCATTTCTTGCGTTTCGATGGAAGGATGTGGTTGCCGGCACACTTTTACATGAGGCGACCATCATAGTCCTCGGAAGTAGCAACGCATCTGTGATTGAAATCAGATGGAACCCATGTTCTGTATGAAGTTGATTACAGATGTCCATGGGCGGCAGTGGCCACTTACCATCAGGTGGACTGAATGCTCGTTTGCTACTTCAGTCAGATGAAAACAAATGAACGGCGATCCTATCTAATTCTGCCTAATAACAGAATCGTTAGGCAATCTAATTTAGTCCACAGAGGTAGGTATTAACGTATCTAGTACATAGCCGATTTTCAATTTTAACTAACCATTAAAAAGACTTTAATTTCAATAAAGATGATTCCATGCGTCCACGGACGACAACGCCCTTACCATAAAATGGACTGCATGCAGGTTTATCACAATAAAAAGATATAATTTCAGCATTTTTTATTCCGTACATTTTTTCGTGAAAGTCACATTCAAGACAATGTTTTCATAATATGTTACGAGTATTTTCATCATACGTAATGAGTAATTCTTGGATATATAATGAGTAATTACTTTAAAATATTCGCACGGCATTCATGCACTAACTATTTTAGACACGTTCTAACAATTATAATCACTAAGCAAAATATACCATTTGAAAGAGCAGTAAATATTAATTATATTATTTATCAAAACTTTTTAATTAAAATGTACAAGATGTGCCTTTTGATACATTAAAAATAAATTCCGTGCTGTTTTATTTTTAGAGTTAAAGTCAATTAGATATCCAATATTCTTGTTATTAATTGGTAACTCTGTATGATGTGTTAAATCTTTTTTTTATTTATGTAATTCTAATGAAATATAAGCTCTCCTGCTTGCATAGCAACGCACAATGTGTTCACCCGGTAAATCCTAGGTCACCTAGCCTGCTTTATTAATTTGAGCACAAGTATCCGGTAATTACCAACACACCTGACGCGTCTCCTGGACCGCCACACACACAATACAAGCGCAGTGCACGGCTACTGCAACGCGGCCCATTGTTCCGAGGAAGGCCGAGCCGATAAAGAATATAATGACTCCTCTCTTACGTTGCCCACAAGGAATATTTGAAGGTACGCTTATTTTGGCTACGATTATAGCGACATTTTCGAAATGTTGTGAGCAGTGATAGCCTATTGGTTGAAACTTGTCCTCTCAATCGCGAGAACCAAGATTTACATCCTAGGTTAGGCGTGTTACTGATTCTTCTAAAATTATGTGCGTATTAACTATTAGGACCTCACGGTGAGGGTAAACATCAGGAGAAAACCTAAATACCTGAAAGTTCCTTATAAAAATGTTCTCAAAGGTGTGCGAAGTTTACCACTTCGCACTTACCCAGCGTGGTAGACTATAGCCAGATTACTATCTCATTCAGAGAGAAGACCCGAGCATTGGGACAATAAATAGGTTGACAAAGGTCAAAATGTTCCAGAAGCATTCTAGTAACACTCAGCAATCCAAACAGGCACTAGAGTTTAATTGAAATATCAATCTGAGTACTGTTTATTTACAGTGTAGTGATTGGATTGTTATCTAGTTTTTATTTCAATTTGCAGAATCAACAATAACTGGGTTCAGCTCGATATAGACTAGAGAGATTGGTTGCTGGCAGAAACGTAGAGCGGAAATTGCATGTCCAAAATCTATCATGGCGCGTCACTCGATCCTCAACGAAGTATATTTTAAATCAAAATTTTGATTATATTTTCGAATCTTTGGCTTATAAATAATCATTACGTAATTAATTGCCATCCTTGAAAAATGTTAAATAATCTTATATTACAAAAAACTACTTAGAGTAAGTCGAGGTTCTCTAGATATTAATCTCGGATTTCACTATTAAAAAAAACGTCATTTAATAATATTTCTCATACAACGCACATCGCCGATGTGTAGTCTAACTACGAGTTTATCATGTTTCCCCAAAAAAAGTATTGTTCTTATTTTAAGTCATCATTTCAAGGTACATTGCAAGTTAGGTTAGGTTAGGGTCACCCCCAACGCATCTGACGGTGCGCCCCCGTTCGGTCGCGTGAATCAGGGTGCGCGGCAACGACAGACCGAGATACCTCTCCTCCCGCGACCCCTCCTGGCTGCAGACGCAAGGAAACACAGGCCCCCGCAAACCCCTCGGATGCATCCAAATCGGGCCCAGGCCAAAGCCTACTCGGCGCCTCCCCTCTCTGGGATCCCTCTTGGCTTCACCAAGGTGAATGGCTTGGCTTCACATCTTGGTGCTCCAAGGAAGGGGGGTTGGTTGGTCGCCCTGCGGATGGGGGCCTTAGAGGAAAGGCACGCCTTTGTGTTTTCTGGCGCGCCTTGCTGTTGGAGGGTAGCTCCATGCTCACAACCCCTCCACTGCAGGAGCGGCCAGGCACCGGCGGGGTCGCGGATGAATGCGGAAGCGTGCCCGTATTCCCGCCGTACAGTGCGAGGCGAAAACAGAGTAGGGGTTTAGCCGGCAAGAGTCCGGCATAACCCAACTGCTTCCCCGGGCGGGTGGGTATCCATGATACCCACTATAAAAAAGAGGAGGTGGGCATTAAAAATACCACGCTTGGTCACAGGGAGTGGGGTGAGGTTTAGGTTGTCGTCACGTAGTTAATATGCCTTCATGAAAAACTAAATTTATAAATAACTACGCGACTTCTACAGGGGAGAGGGAAACTTATAGACTACGGATGGTAACCAAGGGGAGGGAGAGGGGGTCAAAACTTGTCAATAGTATCTCACGTGGTTTGAGTTAAGTCCCTTATGGCCGAAAACCAAAATGTACGTTGCAAATTGCAATATATGACGAAAGCAAGAACAATGCTTGTTTTTGCAAACTATAAAATCCTAGTAAAGGTACCTACTGTAAATACGCCAGTTCTAAATACAAATCACCCTATTCCTAAGGCAAATCGTAATTCAATCTGTCTAATCAACTGAACACAGCCCAAAACGTGATTTCAAAAACTGATTCCGAAACAACAACAATGAACATTAAACACAACGTTTACTTACGTGCCAATGCTAAAGTCAGTATCAATTTCCGGCGCCACCGACATTATTGCAATCGTACGATTTGTACCGCAAATATAATTGTAATACGCTTAACTACTTATTACGGATATTGAACAGGTACTTGTAGTTCCGAGAAGGCAACATCTATTATAGTTTTTTTCATCAGATTATAGTAGCAAAGGAACATGCAGTCTCGTCGTCGTCAACCCATTAGTGTCCCACTGCTGAGCACGGGTCTTCTGTCGGAATGACAAGACTATTGGCCATAGTCCACAGCGATGGCCAAGTGCGCATTGGTTGGACTCCACACACCTCCGAGAACAAGATGTTTTCAAGATGATTTCCTTCACCGAAAAGTAGTGATAATTAATTTCTAATACGTACATAATTTTAGAAAAATCAATGGAGACGTGGCTAGGTTTGAACCTCGGACCTCCCGATCAAGAGGGCAAGCTTCAACCAATAGGCTGCTCAGACATACAGTCTACCTGATGGTAAGTGGTTACTGCTGTCCATTGATACTGTAAACTTTATATAAAACAAGGTTTCTATTTCAGTCAAGTCAATAACAGATGCGTTGTTATACATGAGAACTAAGATGGTCGTCTTATACAAAAGTGAGCCGGCAACCAAACCTTTTCTTTACAGGAACGCAAGAATTGCTAATTATTATTATTATACACATAAGTGTGGCAAAAGTCAAAGTAAGTATTACTCAAAAGACGCTTACAAAACATGCAAACGTTCTATCCAATAAATTATAATTAATCATGTTTATTTTTAACAAATTTTGAGTGAAAAAGAATCATTAATATAATTTAATAATCCCGGAAAACATAAAATTTATTATTAATTAACAAAAAAAATAACAAAATCTGTACATATTTTGTATAAATTGATTAAATTATTTAGAATTTAAATCAATTAAGCTTGGAAAATTTAGCAGTTTAAGTGTAAACTAGCTCTTAGAGACGCATTAACACAGTCATCTTCATTTTAATTATATACTAGCTGTGCCCCACGGTTGCACCCATGTCAAAAAATACAAAATTTAAAATTGTCATAACTTTTGGTAGAGTTGATAGATTTTTTATGAAATAATCACTAGATACTACCTCAATACCTACTATAGATTATATTTTATATCTTTTTGAATTATAATATATAATAATTACTTTTAGACATTTTGCTTTGATTTGATTTCAAACACACTGATTAAAATTAAAAATTATGTGTAGAAATCTCTGTTATTTCATTACAATTTTAATCTTTCAAACTTGTCTTTTTCGAAATATGCACGTACGGAAACGCGAAAGTTTCATTTATATATGTACGGATAATACTCACAAGAGCCTTGAATATAACTTTTTCGCATAATAATTATTTGTTATATTTAACAAAATATTGTGACGCCCAAAACGGGTTTTGTTAATTCATACATGTTTTTGTATGTCTGTGGAACAAGGACGTTGAATTTGGAGTCAGTGGTGTATCTGTACATATTTTACCCAGATATACATATGTACTCTTCATCGTTGTACGAGTCAGCGTGAGTGAGCAGTGATAGCCTAATGGTTGAAACTTGCCCTCTCAATCGTGAGGTCCGAGGTTCCAGTTCCAGGCACGCACCACCGATTTATCTTAAATTATGTCCGTATTAATTGGCACTTGGCCAGCGCGGTGGACTATGGCCTAAACTCTCTCATTCTGAGAGAAGACCCGTGCCCAGCAGTGGGACAATAATGGGTTGACGAAAAAAAAAATGTCCGTATTAAAAAATATCACTACTTTACAGTGAAAGAAAACATCGTGAGGAAACTGACTATACGATACCCGATACTTAAAAAAATCTCAAAGGTGTGTGAAGTCTACCTATTGGTACTTGGCCAGCGCGGTGGACTATATGCTAAAACTCTATTCTGAGAAAAGACGCGTGCCCAGCAGTGGGACAATAAAGGGTTGACAACGTTGTACGAGTACAATATCAAAGAACCAAGATGTTGACTTCAAATCTATAGGTAAAAATACACATATACCTACCATATAGACGTCCATTTGTTCAATATGATATCTTATCCGCTGCAGAGGTCCAGTTTATAGATGGTATCGATTTATCTAGGTATATGAACGTACTGAAGGGCCTGTCATCTTATGTTGTTGCTCTATCGGGACTGATAACTATCAAAATAAGGTTTTGTACGAAATCATAAAACGTGAAAAAGAATTTTAATCATGTCTAAAAGCTTGTTATATATAAGATTGAAGTAGCAAACGGGAATACAGTCCATCTGATCCACCATCCATGGATATCTGTAGATATAGAATAATACACAGAGGATTCAATATTAATACATCACAGATACATTGCTAAAGTAAGACGGCAACCGCACCCTCCACCGAAACTGCTTCGAGCTAAAAATAAGTCTGTATTTTTCTCCTTTATCAGGGTTATCAACTCTCAAAAATGTATCCCCCTGAAGTCTCCATAAAAAAACCCCCAGAATCCCCACAATGAAATAAGATTTGGAATCCTTCCTGGCAACCTCCCGTATTTATGGATCAGGTAGGTTACCCCTAAAATATTACACCCCTAAAAATCCCCAGCCTACTTATATATCCCCTAAATTTTGGGGAAAAACCCCTAACTTGGCAAGCCTGCCCTTTATAAACTTCCACATCTATTCATCTAGTCTTTGACTTTTGTAACTTAACTGGTAAATTGTATTATTTTTTAATTGGTGTCACCAAACCAGTTTAACACTTTGCCTCCGTCAAATTACAATCCTCGTCTTATAATGAACGTGAAGGGAAGTAATCGATGCAATTATAGGTTTATAACTGTAACTTCTCAATTAGGCCTCTGACGCCAGTAGCTAACTTTATAAAACACTAGCAAAATCCGCGCGACTTCGTTCGCGAAGACTATAATATAATATTATACAACCATTATAGCCTATGTTACTCAGGGATACTGTAGTTAATTCATAACAAACAAACAAAAATACAATTGTTTCCTCTTTATCAATATAATATGGACATTTAGTCTGAAAGAAATTATTATTATTATTATTTATATTTATTTCTTTAGAAATCTCGACTCTGATGTAAGTGAATCGGTAGAATGAAGGCCGTTCACGGGTTTATACCAAGTCAGCGACCGTATAATTGTTATAATATATATATGTATGTATATGTATTTATTATTATTATTATTATATTAGTAAACATTAAAAGATGGCTATTAAGTTTAATACAATTACCTCATGCCTTTACATTTTAGAGTGACGTAAGGATGCTTTAAGGCAGATTAAAATAAACAAGTTTGTTTGCGACTTCATAATTTGCCCTTCTAGTTTATATTAATAAACGCACAATGACGTCATCAATTTCCGCTCTCGTTTCCAATATTATCTAAGTCTATAAATAGGTACTCGCTTTGAAGCATACAAGTGGCTCAGTTGCGCAACCTCACGATGAAGATAATTTCTTCCCTTAATATTATGATTTCATAAAAAAATTACGTCAATAGAAATATTCTTATTTACTGTAAGTACACCTTATTTTTTAAATTATAAAGTTTACGTCCCTTGAATAACAGCTGGCTTTCAGAGACATTCCAAAAAGTGAACCCAATTTTGGCAATTCTTTATTAGGTCCCTATTATTTTCAACTAGCAATATTATATCAGTATAAATCTATGAGAACAAAAAACATCCAAAGACGGTTTAACATGTCCCATGACCTGATAGTCACATATCCATTTTTTTCTCAAGTTTGTAGATCGTTTTTGAGGTGATAACAACTTATAATGCGATGGAGCCGGCAGCACACATCAAAAAACATGACCCATGCGACGTTACCTCGCTCTGTGGCGTTCCATTAAAGCTTGAAGTGCAAGCGGCCAATAGGTACGCATGTAATTGTATTTATGTGTACAAATAAATGTAACTTTCAATTCCATTATGATTTCCATTTACCTCTTTCTCTATATCCATACAAAATATCTATCAAACAAATAAAATTAAAATTTTCTTTTGAAAAACGCAAACATTCAATCAGCATTTTCTTATAACTTTGTCGCATTCAACTATCGTCAGTAAACCCACTGTACAGACTACCGATTTTTGATGTCAAACAACACTCCCGAGGCTGTATTTACTCCAACAGCACATCTCTAACACAACACAACTAGTTCTACGATATAATCCGGTTACATTTTTTGCTAATTCGTATCGCTTGTCAGTCGTGTTGCGATCACAATGATGGGAAAACAGCGCATAGAGACAATATAGAGAGCGAAGTGCAGTTGCATACTGCATTCGAGATGCAATGAATACAGAACAAAAAATTTCCAAGCGATAAACAACGTATCACCTGTGTTTAGTAATAGTGCTGTGTACTTGTTCAGGTTTCTCTTCGTATATCAGTTTGAAATCTGTACGTGTCAAATTTTATACGAGTTTTTATGAACGTAAAAGGAATAGAGAAAAATCTTGTTTAATATTGTAACGGCGAAAGCTTCTAATGATGACTGGATAGATATTTGTAAGTTTACACTAAAGTATTGGTTGGAATGGGTTAAAATTTTGCACACACGCAGTTTATGAACAGGATTAACACAGGATATTCTATACTGTGGCATACATAACCCCGTACGGGTTATTTTAACCGGAGTTATGGGCGGAGCTAGTCAAACATATACACCTAATTCGTGATATGCATACTCATAATGCAATAATTATTACTAGTCACACGTCGTAATGGTCGAAACTCGACCGTAATTTGAATTAAAAAACTAAACTTCATATTGTCCAAAGTAGTACCAATATTCCTCTAATTTTAATTGTAATTATTCAAGTTATTTTAAACGCACCCGTTAAAGGTAAAAAGAAGTTTATTAACTAAGCTGCATTTAAAAGCAATAGCATATATATGTCGCAAAGACAGTTAAATTTAACCATAAAAATTGATTTAGTTCTTGATCCAAACTATAAGAACACACGTTGATCCATACAAAAACGTAGTAATAGGTTAATAACAGAATGGCAGTGCCATTATCATTTGCAGGATATCATTTTGCGTCGTGAAATAAAGTGTTAAATTCTCACTTTTTATTCTTTATATTACAAACACATTTACTTGTAAATTGTATTATATCGTAAAGGTCTCTTCGTAAAAACTCGTACAATTTATGCAATAATGATGAGCTACATACATACATACTAATACAAGGAGATAAGCGTGAAGCCGTGAACCGAATAGTCAAGGACTCGTCGAAGTTTCGCGGACAATAAACATTACTATATTGTTATCTAATATTTTATAGTCATGCTAAAATAGACATGTTTTAGGTTCCTGTTTTGTTGATATATTTTGCGACTACGTCATTCACGCACCTTCGTTCATTTCGGTCAAGTCTAAGACAAAATTATGTCACGACATGTGTGTAAGACTTATGGGATAAAATATGTGTTCTAGCTTCTTCTCAATCAGCCCCGGACACGGGGAAACGCCATCGGGACCAACGAGTGCTATTAGTGGATCCGACAGAGAGAGTCAGAAAAACACCATGAGGTTTTAGCCGATAGGAGACTGGCATATCTTTTCAGCTGAACTCGAGGCTGAGAGGAACCGATGAAGGGTCATAAATATGGGTGTTTTCAATTTTAGCGAAATCCGATACAGATATTTTTGCGTAAAAGAGTAACACACATATATCCTCATAAAAATTCGCATTTACAATATTAATAAGGGACATGTAATATTACAATGTTCATGTCCCTACAATAAGATGTATGAATTACTAAGAGGTAATCCGTAATAAAGTGTAAAAGACAATAGGATTTCCACTGAAGTTCTTGAACAGTAGCTAATTAAAAAACAAACAGCAATAAATATTCTGATATAATTTTATATCAATAGATTAAATTAGAAAGTTCATTATAATAACTTGGCAACGATATGCAATCGTGCACTTCCTACCAAAATATTAAGCAGGATATATTTTTGAAAACGAAACGTAAGATTAAAAACGTATTCATATTTAAATACAAGCGTACAGGATACAAAAAAAATGTTTTCAACTACTTCTTAACTTAACTTTCTTCTATCCTAACAAAGGTAAAATCACTCGCTAAACATGACAAGTATTGGCTTTACAATACAATACTATTGTTCTATGTTACTTATTTCCCAGTATTTCTGTTCATTACATAACGTTTTTCTATACAGTCCATTGATACGATAAGGGGGACATGTCATGTTTGTGTTACGCAAAGTCCTAGTACAAGTGTTACGAAAAGTTATTTTAATACGCAACCGTTGTCATTCTTGCTCGTGTTATTATACCTACTACTACCAAGTGTTTTAAGTTTTACAGTGAATTCCTAAATAATAATAATAAACACACGCTTTCTTCGATTTTCTTCGGTGTGGTGGATACCATGGACACACACTAGACGAAAACATAAACACCCAGACTCAGAACAGGAATCTAAACTCATAATTCAGATACCTGTCTGTCCGGGAATCGAACCCAGGATCCATTGCGTCAGACCGGTATGGTAATCGCTCCGCCACGCGACTCGTCAAAGAATAAAAGCTAGATATAGTACTCTATCTAGTAAGTACTTTTGTTTGTGATTCGGAAATCCTGTCCAAAACAGTTTAATATTTCGCCTTCTAATAACAAAAATCAACATTTGATTGTAGTCGACATGCACCGGTAAATTAATTTTATTTACAGGTATTTATAACGTACTTGTATTTAACTTCAGAAGGAAAACATATCTAGTATTGCAGTATTGTATATATCGTATCATCATTGGATTAATTGAATTTGCTACTAGAAAGCCACAGACAAAATAAACATGCCTACTTATGAGTTCAAGTCTACACGCATAGCCACACAATGTGGTTCCCAGTATTGTGAGCGCTACAAAACTACACAAATATATGTAAACATACAGACAGAACACGTATCTAATTTCTAATTTCAAATGCCATACCCAAGTGGGAATCGAAAAGTTTTTTTTAATAACGTAGAAGCAAAGACAGTCCGTTGACATCTGTAATCAACCTCAGATAAGATCGCAGACCTGAACTTAGTCTTAGATGAGTGGCTACCCCGGAGTTTCAGTTGAAATGCTTCGGATATGCATATCTCTCTTGCTACACTAAAATAAGAATGTTTTTGTCATTTCGTGTTGCTTTCATGTCCTAAATTCAACTACTGCTTCTCCGCGAATGTCGTATCAATCCACAGAGACAATATTCCGTTGACAGGCACCAGCGTCAACGTCCACTGCGGTGACTTACACGCTTTTCATGACTATTAGCAAGCCCCACTAGCGGTAGCCAGTGGACACCTATGTCCAGCAGTGGATCCCAAACGGCTAATGGAAGAATTATTCAATATTAAAAAAATATATCTAAATTTTCCTTTCTTTTTTTTATACGTGGTAGAATCAGTGTAGTTCGACCTGGGAAATACCACCGCCACACCTATTTCTAGCGTAAAGCAGTTTTTGCGTTGCGGTGGAAAGGATTAGTTGCCGGTTCACTTTTATATCAGGCGACCATCTCAGTCCTCGGGAGTAGCAACGCATCTTGGACTGACTTCAGATGGAGCTCGTGTTCCAAATGAAGGTGCTTACAGATGTCCATGAGTGGCACTGGCTACTTACCATCAGCTGGACTGCAGGCACGTTTGCTATCTCAAAGTAGTAAAAAAACTACAGATCGCATTACGCTGAAATTTGGCACAAATATATTGTTTATGGCCTGGATTGATTCATGGGATACTCATTATTATACGTGAACAAAGAAAGCAAATCCGCCGGAAAAAGCTGATACCTACACAATATTTTTAAATGGAGTGTAAAATTAGATATATTATTATGTGCAATATTTGATATGTTATACTTTTCAAATAAGTTTTACGATTTATTTTAATGACGTTTAAATTTAAAATAATCAATACACAATTATTAACGCTAATAAATTATTAAGGTATTATTAGGTAAGCCATAATGAGGTTATTAAAATGTTATATAACCAAGTTCTTAATGGAAACTAAGTTTTGTATAGCATAAAAGTATATAATTATTTGTAAGTCCTCGTTAAATAACGTTAGGCCCTTAGGATTCAAAATTATGCCCAATTTAGCATAGATAGAGAACCATTTTTTAACCTGTACCTATTTATATGTAGTTCACGGAATTTTGCTTATGAAAAATACATTACTAACGCGTGGCTGGCCGGTTCGAGCTCCCACTTTTACCGAGCGCAACCCCAGCAGCCCCTTTCGATAAGCAGGGGATACCGTAGCCTTATTCTGGTCCCGGAATTACAGGGACAAAAAGCGTCGAGCACTGATACGTACTTACATACATGTACGTGAGGCTTCTTGTAGTCCAGCAAACAGTCTACACAGCTAAGTCGAATAAGAAATGGTAGAATACCACAGAAAAATCGCAAGGAAAGTGATAATTATCATTATTACTTTTGACGGTGCAGTGTAATTATATACTTTTGTACATATATTATGGCTGGCGTCACTCCGTCTCCGAATCATACTTATGTAATGCTAATTTTCAAGAAACACTCTGTGACGTGTTTCGTTATTTTTAAATAGATTCAACTCAAGGTAAAGTGTAAAGTAACTTTGTAACTATAAACTGTCATATAAAAATGCATAAACTTTTTTTAATGTGTAAAAGAAAAATAATAGGTATTGTAAAAGATACTTAAAATTATTATTAGATTTAACAAACATAAAATGTTTATATTTTCGTTAATTAACACTTGGTGAATAAGTATATTTAATAATTATGTTTATTTTTCTATACAGAAGCAAACATGAACTTAATGCTTCAATCTCTGCCGGGTAGACACAAAAAAACGATGGCGGTATAAAGAAACATATAGTATACATAAATAATTTACTTGTAATCGTAACTCATACTTTAAATAGGTATTTATGCATATTAATGACTATAATATAAACGTACATCATTGTGAAAAGATCATCGTAATAATTTCAGTAGCTTTACTTTTATATTGTGAGTCACTAAGAAAAATATAGGTATGTTCCTACTCATATCTATTTCAATTATATTTAAGTAAATGTATGAGAGTTTTAAGGTTAAATAATTATATTATTTATAATAATAATGTTAAATAATTCAATTTTAAAATAATAATTAATGTATATTAACACACAGGCATTCCTGTAATGTTAGTAAAGATTATTGAATAAATAAATAAATTGTGTTATTAAACTGTAACTAAAATACATAATAGTATTTGTAGCAAAACTCCTAGTTTTTCATCGCGTTGAATGGCGGTGCCTATAGTGATGTCCAAACCAAATGACAAGTGACAGTGGCATTGTTAACTACAAATAATAATTATTTATAATAATACTGTCTCATTTTTTTTTACTTCAAAGAAAAAATACAATTTACGTTTACGTTCGTGAGGATTCTCATTAGTCCATCAAACAGTGTCTCTACACAGCTGTCTTTTCAACAAATATAATTGTTTCAAGGTCCAAATCTAATCCAATATATACATATCTATGAAATATACATTATTTAGATTGCCCACTCATATCAAAAATTTATTTAATTTTTCAAATTTCAAATCACTAGTCAACACATTAGGGTTTTATAGGTTCATAAAAGAATAATTAAATGAATATACCTTCTTATAGTCATTTCAGAGTTTGTTGTTAGCATAGACAAAGTAAATTCAATTAAAAAAATAAACTAATAATTTAATTTTAAATTCACCAATTCGCATTTGGCCAGCGCGGTGGATATGGCCTAAATAACTCTCATTTTGTGAGAAGACCCGTGCCCAGCAGTGGGACAATAATGGTTTGTACCCATAGACAAAGTAAAGTTAAGAACAAAGGCGGTCACATACCTAATTATTTTCAGTTCCTGATGCTACCAGTATTGCCTGTATAGATAAGTGCTAATCCTCCTGCATATTTATTATTTAGTCACAGTCTTTTGTGTCGTAAAGGCAATTAGGTAATTAGCACCGCCGTATCCACATACCATGACTTCCGTTTAAGTAAGAGTTTCTTTTCCTATATTCGTCTTCCGAACTTCCTATAGATATATAGGTTTGAGTTATGATACAATGTTGCATAGTTCATAAGCATAGATATTGCAAATTGTATGTAATGTATTGTTTTTTTTGAAGTGAAACTTCTTTATCGGGGTTGGAAAAAAATTTAGTGTAACATTTTTTCGTTACGCGCCATCTTTTTCTGTTACGCGCCATCTTTTTCTTATCCCTACCACGCGTGATATTAGATAGATTATTATAGATTAGATTATTAGATAAAGTTTAATAAAAGCCTTTTATTAAACTTTATCTAATTTAACTTTATTTAACCAATTTCTGTAAAGATGCATATAGTAAATTGTTTTTTGAAAAATAACGTCATAAAGAAGTTTCACTTACGAGTGTACGTGTGTACACGCACACATTTTTTTTTATTATGATTATCCGGATTAAAATATATGTATTGTACAGTATATTTATTGTTATAACATTATTTTATATTATTAACATGTGCATCAGTCAGCCGGTTGACCAACATGAAGTGTTGCAAGTTTTGATACAGTTAATAATATCAGTAAAATCATTTAATATTGTCTTTAACAAGCAATGACAAAACTAACGGTTTGTTTGGCTTCATATGCGTTTCCAGCGTTTTCCTTTAACACGTTAGAAATGAGTTGATAATAATATTCAAGTAACTTGATAATTCGATTGATTAACATCGCAAAAGTTTTGACAATAATCACTAGATATCGTCGAAGGCCCTCATCCGATGTGATATCTCCCGACAGATGGGTCCGCCACAAACCCATTTCAATTATTTCTATGTTATGGGGAAGGACCCCTGTCCAGTAGAATGACATTTAGGTTTAGTAGTTAAAATATTTAAGAGTAATTTTAATGTAGTGGTAGAACCCTTCATCTTTCGACACCGGAATATCCACCGCCTCATGTTATTTCTGCCTTTTATAATATAGAAGTAACAAAGCATACAATCCACGTAACTGGCTATTTCCACCAATAGACAACTTAACAACTTAAAACGCTTTCTATACTCTTATCCCCACAGTAGTATTATCTCTTGTGTCGTGGGTGTAATGGACAAAGACGAATACACAAACACCCAGACCCAGAACAAGAATCTAAACTCATCATTCAGATACCTGTCTGGCCTGGAATCAAACCCGGGACACACTGCGTGTCAGACCGGTATGGTAACCGCTGCGCCATGCAGGTAGTCAAACTGTTATCAATCTCTGCTGAGATTCATGTTTGATTTCAGATTGGCTATTAATAGCTTGCTACCTAATAGATCTAAGCTGAAACGCTGAGGGTAAGTATTTATACATCACCTTTAATACAGTTCAAAACACCGGTGTTTAAAACAGAAATAGGTGTGACAACGGCCATTCCGGTGATGAACCATAGACACGTCAACCCATTATTGTCCTACGGCTGAGCACGGGTCTTCCCTCAGAATGAGAGAGTTTAAGTCATAGTCTACCGCGCTGGCCAAGTGCGAATTGGTTGACATGAACCATACAGAGCATTTATTTATTTCTTTCTTTGTTTATAGTATATACAATAAAAATTACAATAGACTTGACTGAAACAGGATGGCATTCTCTACCAATCAACCCTGTGTGGCTGGAAGATTATTTAAGACGAAAACAATAATAATATACTTAAAACGGAAAGATCCCTTAATAGCAACGAATAAGAATGTACTTCTCTTCAAAACTGCATAGTCGACTCGAACCGACAAAAAGAGATGCACTCGATTGCATCACAACAATTCACAAACCCCTTAACAAGGACATCCGCGCTCTCCACATCTCCACACGCAAATAACTAACGTCAATATCCTGTCAACTCATGTGCCACTCAAGATTATTTTTGCCCACTCCAGATAGTTTGGAATCGGCTAGTGCTTTGAACGATTGATCCATATTTTAGGCTTTCTTCGGAATTATCTTTCAAGGTGGTAGAACAATGATTCAACTGGAGAGAAACCACCAGCACACCACATTTCTTGTGATAACATGCGTTCATCTATAGAAAATAATGATAATGAAAATATTAATGCTCATAAATAAGCACCATTATTTATCATAAGTGTTATTTATCATTATCATCACAACGTCCGTCTAAAATATGTAGACTTTCTTCGGAATTATCTTTCAAGGTGGTAGAACAATGATTCGACTGGACAGATGAGACTGGACATCATTATTTATCATAAGTGTTATTTATCATTATCATCACAACATTATTTGTTCCGATCCGGTGGCAGTGTAAGAAAAAAGTGTAGCTCACAATCTGTAAGTGTCCCCGTAGGCCTATACAAAATAAATACATTTCGTTTAATTTTTGCATCGGACAGAATGCATACCCGAATACTAAATAATAATCATATAATGAATACGGAAATAAACCACATTTCTTATAAATACGGATACATAAGCACGCGCGATTCTATTAATTCAAACCAACAAATCGTTAAAAGTGAAGCTGTTTAAATACTATAGTAACACAAAAAAGATATGCAAATGTAGAAAAAACGAGACAAAGAGTTCACTTCCTGCCATTTATTATGCTGCCCTCGAAATATTCTATATAGTGGTAATGTTTATTTGAGCTTAATTGTTCAATATTGATACATGTTGGTTTAATTTAATTGACTTAGTTATACACTTGTTCAGTACACATTATGATATGATAATCTATATCGGTTACTGTTTTTTTTTTTTGTTTTATTTCCTACTTTTTCTAAGTTATTGGGTTATTATTTACACAGAAGCTTAATTGGACAGAACGAAAAAAGGCACCGTTTTTCACCATCTGGCCATGAATCTAAAATACCATTAAAACATTTACCGTGTCACAATATATCAGAACAAAAGAAATCATAATGAGCCAATACAGAGACGTGTAAAATGTGTAATTGTTGATATAATGAACAATATGAAAATCATATTTCCTGTTTCACAAGTATCCTTATTTCTCACCTCTCGATATCAAGTGTATTCCTCGTAACAATTTTCCTCCAAAACTCTTAATACGTTATAAGTTTATAACATTTATAAAGAAGGTCGTTTTCCGCTTCCGATAATGAACGATGACTCACAGACCCAAAACAATGTCGACTGGCGGTCGGCATACATCTTTAATGTCTACTATTGAACTGTCTACATTAATTTTCAACAATATTAAAACCTTGCAAATTATTATTCACACACACCCACATTAGCACTGGATATCTAGTAAGCGGACTGTCACGGAACTGTCTTCATATGGGCATATACGCATAAAGCCGTAACTTATCTTAAAGTATTTTTGTTCAAAATCTACCTCGAGAAGTCAACGAACCTGGGACCGATGAATCAGGTAGACCTCCAAACATATTTGAGGTTACTTATAGTATGTCCAATAAACAATAAGGCGACAGAAGGTGAACTGTATGACATTGTTTACTGAATTAACATAAAATAGATACATAATAATTGTTTCTCTTTATTTTTATACAAAACGAAAACAGACATACTTCAAACGATGTCATGCATAAAATCTAACATCACTTAAATTATTTTAATCTATTTTAACTCTAGAGCATTGAAATAATTAAGTATTATAGAAGGCTCAATGATTTGCGTGACCTCTGAAGATTTGAACATCCTAACATCCTTTTGACCAGCCCAAGTACTTTGTAGAGCCATTAAGATGTACATAAGCCATGCGTATATCTACCTGCCAATGGCAATACAGACATATAAAAACAATAAAAGTTTCAAGTCTGCACGTCGTTTATATGTTTAGAACGTTCGATTTTCTGTTAAATTACATAACTTAATTTGAAGGATAGAAAAAAGAATAGAATATATCGTCCGTCCGTAGTATTCTACGTTTAGTCTGTGTTTTGCTAAAAACCTCATATTATCAAAAATCATAATAATCAAAAGATATAGTACATGTCTATTTAAACGCCGGTGAACCCGCGGAGTACAGCTAGTCATCAATAAATTAAGTTCTTTACAATCTAAACATGAATCTTTGTACGCTTGTAGAATCTTTCAAAAGCGTTTATATCTACATTGTACGTGCAGTTTAATGTACGGTATTAAAAGAATAACACTTAGGATTACACGAACAAGCAACGACCCTGAGGTTCATTTTACGATAAGCGGTTAATGCATCTCGTGAACTGTGAGGAACAGTTTAACAGATATCACAATTGCCTTGAAACCGAGATAACTCGATAGTGGAGGTAATTCACTTATAACTATAGTTCCCGTTATAGTATTAAGAGATTAATACCAGAAAATGAAACGTATCTCTTTCTTTATTACATTGAAGTAGCAAATGCAGTGTACATGATGGTAAGTGACCACTGCCGCCCGTGGGCATCTGTAAGCAACTTGATAAAGAGTATAGGTTCTCATGAGGCAACCATCATAGTCCTCAGGAGTAGCAACGCAGCTGTGATTGAAATCAGATAGAACCCATGTTCTGTATGAAGTTGACCAAAGATGTCTGTGGGCGGCAGTGACCACTTATCGTCAGGTGGATTGCATGCTCGTTTGCAACTTCAGTCAGATAAAAAAAAAACTCTTGAGGTTTTTGATGATCGACTCATATTGAAGTGAGCACAATCTTCAACTGAAAAGCAAGATTTTTTTACGTCCGAAATAGATAGGGCGGTGTTACCTCCACGGGCGAACCTAATACTTTCTATCATCTTACGAAAAATATATGGAGGAATCCTAGTGAGGAAAAAAAGATGCAATATTTGATGTGGTCACTATAAAACGTTGCTGTTAAATTAATTATGTACAAATATTTACCAAAGTTGTCGGTTAGATGCTACATTTAGATGGTAAATTTAACGTAATCTAAAATTCTGTCTTAAACGGGACCGTCCCGTTTCTGGGTTCTTTGTCTTGTTTCCTTGATAACAACGTATGGTCGCAAAAGTATCCGGTTCTTGCAAAATTAACCCTTTTTCTCAAACTGATGATGATGAAAGAAAGTGATGATGAAGAAAGTCAATTGCAGACTATTCTTTCGCGACCTAATTTCACAAAGTATTTTTCGCTTTGGAAGGCTTAATAGTTAGTATCGTAAGTGAATCATACTAATTGATATCAACCGATGGCCCGCTTTGAGTAAAAAAATAGTCATGTTAGGTAAACCTCGCAACTCTTTGTGATACATAGGTAAATGTTGCGAGACTTATATTTTTATACATTTTACGTTTTCGCTGGGATTATAAAAAAGGATTTTATAGTAGTTACTTTATATTATCACAGACCATTAAATTTTATGTATTTTATGTAAACAGTTAATACCTACTAATATGTACTACGAAGTTTATAGTTGATGTAAAACTATTAGTTATTTTAATTGACAGTAAACATAGTAGTACCCATGAAAGACATACAGAAAAAAAATCAAAAGAAATAGGCGTCTGCATATCCACTTGATAAACCTACATATGAAATAAAATACTTATCTACAACGGCAAGAAATCTTACACAGTTTACAATAAATAAATAATTAGTAGATGTTTAATACAATAACAAAAGAGCAACTATTCAATCTATATAAAAGGAAGTTACAATCAACTGAATTTCATTTTAATATCTATTTTTATTTACGGGACACCGTAATTACCTTATCAGATAATAACACCTTTCCTAAGTAAACATAGATGAATCAATAAAAGATATGCCTGCAAATATTGTGACAAAATGCATTTGAACAGAAACTACTATCTCATTCAATTTTTGACAGATTGAATACATAATTTATATTAATATGGATGTGAGTAATAGTCGTGTTTTTTGAACTACTAACACATTTTATTTAGGTTCTACTTACAAGATATACATTGATACAAAGGCAGCAGTAAAACAAATCTATATAAGATAGTTATTTCGATTTATTTACTACTTAATATTATAAAGGAGAAAGTTTGTCGGAATTTGTGTACATTTGCTACTCTTTCTAAATTTGACACAGTTACTAATGAACTTTTTCTTTCCTTCTCCGTTGACCAATTGATGCTCACCGTGCCTCTCGGTGATTACGGGGCATGCGGCCACACACGCCATCGTCCTTCCTGAGGTTACTTGACTGGACAGTCCGAGCTCCCACTCTTACCCGCGACTCCCGGAAGCCCCTTTTAGTCGCCTCTTACGACATGCAGAGGATGCCGTAGCCCTATTCTAGTCCCGAAACTACAGGGACAAGTTACCTAATGACTTACATTAACAAATAGGACATTCATTACCGTGGTAAAGGTGAAGCGGGCGAAAACACGGTACTCGCGGTAAAGTCTGTTCTCGCTGTCTGTCCCTATGTATGCTTCGATCTTTAAAACTACGCTACGGATTTTAATGCAGTTTTTTATAATACATAAAGTGATTCAAGAGGAAGGTTTTTATAATACATGTATATATAGTACAGGAACACTGTAATTTTAGATTTTTTATTTTTAGGCGGAACGTAGTTCGCCGGGTCTACTAGTTGAGTATAAATAATAAAATACCACATTTTTATGACATTTCGATTAGACGAATTCCTGCAACACGCATCGAAGCAACCAATGTTTCATATAACTCTTTACGTATCTGATGAACACCAATAGAAAGGTTTTTGTAATTATAAAACTAATGTAACCAACAACATTAATATGCAAACATAACAACACTTAAAATTGTTGTAATTAATGGTCAGAACTAGGTGCGGCGGTGGTGCCCTTATGATGCTGACAATTTGCAACCAATCTAATAACTAAACGCAGACTAATTGAAAGATTGATCCGCACGTCACATTTTAACATAAACCCATAGTCAATAATTTATTAGCTGATTAGCCACAAATGATTATCATGAATCACTACGTAGAATTTATTAATATTCATAATCACATAGCTCTAATTTAGGTCATAATCTTTAATGAGTAATACGATTCATTATTTCAGCGTACGTTGACACCGCGTCTGTGCATATTTGCATTGGAGATTTATTAATAAAATACTAGTACATTGGCTACTGAAGTGTGAGTCACACGTGTGTAGACATGTAGGTAATTTGTCATAATGCCATTATAATAATATAAGTTTGTATTTTCTTATAATCGTCGGTTCCATATACTATACTTCGCAATACTAAATTTTGCACGCGGCTCGGCCCATTTTGATCACGTATTAAGTATCATATGTAATAATTTAGGTCATAAACTTTGACGACCCGCAGGGCGCAGCGGTTACCATACCGATCTGACACGCAGTGGGTCCCGGGTTCGATTCCCGGCCGGACAGGGTGTTCGTCTTTGTGTGTGTCCATGGCACCCACGACACAGGAGAAAATCCTACTGTGGGGCTATGTAGAAAGCGTTTTAAGTTTTATAAACTGTGTGTGTGCCAAATTTCAGCGAAATCCGAACTATAGTTTTTGCACAAATAATAACAAAACAAACATACATCCGCACAAACTTTTTATTTATTTCATGATTGTAGCATCTACTTATTTTTCTCATTTCAGCTTAAGCAGTTGGGTTTATTAAAGAATTATAATAACTTATTTCATTACTTAACATAAAGTAATATACTGAAATAATATTCACCTAAGGTCAAGTGGTTTCGTTTAGGAAGTACATAGACATTTTTATCCTTTAGGACTTACATGCAAAGCATCACAAATTGATAAAAATATAGTGTTAAAAATATACTATAAAGTGGGTATTCACGTTACGACGGTCGCACGAACTACGGTCGTATGCGACAAGTTCGATAGTGAATGCCTTGTCCTAAGGCGGACTGTACGACCAAGGTCATGTCGCAGGTCCGTTGAAGTATTCAACTTGTACTGTCGTTGCGACATTCCGTGCGACCGTTGTAACGTGAATGCCCACCTATAGAAATTTTGACGCTTTCTTTAACCCGTAATGACGAGGAACTCGCTCAAATCGGTTGGTATTTCTGAAAGATGATTGGTTGGTATTTTAAAAGAAGATTCCATAACCGTAATGTGCAGCAATAGGTAACTCAATTAAATTACGAAGTAACCACTTACTATGTACGTCCTACGCGAACGGAGCTACGTGAAACCACTTAGCGAATACACAGAGTTAAAATTCGTTAACTACCATAAATGTAGTTTTAGGCTTTGACCTATGGTATTTACTGCACGTCCAATCAACTGGGTTATTGATTCGTACACTAATGAATTTTGGCATACTAATATTCTATTTTATAGGCATGTAGTTGAATTAATGTTAATTGGTCAATGCTGTAGACGATCATATTCAGTAAAACGAATGGATTGGAATGGATTGGACATAAGACGTATGTAAGTTATCTCTAAGCAAACCCGGAGTCTCTCCCAAGGCTTCGGTGTACCCTTTGAAGGTTTCTCCCCGTCAGGCATGTAGTTGAATTAATGTCGATTGGTTACTGCTGTAAACAATCATATTTCAGTAAAACGAAATACTAAAATGGAACTTCGTTAAAGTGTTTCCAATTAAACGAGCAAACAGTCCATCTGATGATAAGTGGACTTACCGCCCAACCCTAAATTATAGACGTACTCAGGGTACGCTATAGACGCGATACGATACGATATATCGCACTTACCACCCCTCCAAATCCCAACTCAACAGCGTTACACTGCCGTTATAAGGGAGGTATAGGATACACCATTTTCAATAACACATAACGACATAACTTTTGACGACCCACGTGGCGGAGCGCTTACCTTACCTATCTGACGCGCAATGGGTCCCGGGTTCGATTCCCGGCCATCATTCTGGGCATTCTGGGTCTGGGTGTTTGTGTATTCGTCTTGTGTGTGTCCATGGTACACAGTAAAAATCCTAGTGTGGTGCCATGAGTGTAGGAAGCGTTTTTTTCTTTGTTTTTTAAACTTTTGTGCATATATGTAACATATCAGCGATAGAAACTTCTTGTTATGGCAGAAGTAGGCGTAACAATTCCGATAACAAAGTCGATATTTCTACGTTATACCTATATTTAAAAAAAAGTGTAGCAAAAAATCCACCACTAATCCTTTACTACCATGGGAGAGTTCTACTGATATCCAATTGCCGAAATTTTAGGTCAAAACACATTTTACAGTGGTATCATAATGAAAACTGTCTTTTCGATAGAAATAATACATCAATACAAAAATCGTCAATTCCTATTAAGAAATCAAGGCCGGAACGTCGTAGAGTTCATCACTCTTGGGTTGAATAAAGTTCATTTGAAGTACGTACAAGCGTACCGAATGTTGAACTTGGGAACGGCTGGTGAACCCGTCGAGATATTTGAAGACGACGTCCAATGTTAACAGATACTTATATCGTGGTCATATCCACACAAACACGCTTTTTTAACACGCTTTCTACACTTATAGTAAAAGAGTAGGATTTTCTCCTGTGTCGTGGGTACCATGGACACACACAAGACGAATACACAATCACCCAGACCCAGAATAGGAATCTAAACTCATCATCCAGATACTTGTCTGGCCGGGAATCGAACCCGGGACCCATTGCGCGTCAGACCGATATGGTAACCGCTGCGCCACGCGGGTAGTCATACTACAGACCAATGAATATTTACCAGCTAAGCCGCTCGGTTCCAGCCGTATTTTCGAACATTGTATAATTATTATACCGGAGCAGGAGCAGTGATAGCCAAATGGTTAAAAATCGCCCTCAGGATCGGGAGGTGCGAGGTTCAAATCTCAGGCCACACCACTAAAATTGCGTGCATATTTGAAATTAATTATCACTGCTTACGATGAATGAAAATGTCGTGAGGAACCCTGCGTTCCTAAGAGGTCTTAAAAAAAGTAGTCTAAGGTGTGTGAACTCTACCAATTCCCACTTTTTTATTTTTTTTAAACCGCGAATACAGAAAACGCGAATCCGGAAACCGTGAACAAGGAGTTTTAACAGTATTTCCAAATAATAAGTTGTTTGGGTCACTGCCATAACATAAACCCGATGTGTTTAGAATTGTTAGAATAGTCTCTGTTTACAATCTTTTTCCTTATTTTGCACTTTTAAGGAATGAATTTTAGAAATCCTTTCTCAGTGCTTATTACGTTCTATGTTCATAAAGAAAAGGAAAGGTTCATAAGGAAAGATTTTAAGTTATGTTAATTTTATAAAAAAATGTAATAATGGACTTAGCAGGTCCTCTACCCTGGCAATTATTAATCTATCCGTTTGGTAGGTTTGTGGGTAGCTATTTCCAACATAGATAGATGCACCGCAATTATTATAACCCTGTAAATTAGAAGACAACATAAAAGAAATCGCTTTGCTATCAGCAACCACATTGAAAGGACGATGATGGAAGGCTCAGTGTCACTTTAAACATTAGTTTTCACAACTTTCAAACTTTCACTTTACTGTGAGCAATGTAATCACTTCGGATTTGATGGCAAAAAACGGATTAATGTCGTCTACATTATAATAAAATGGTACCTATACAAGATTGAAGTGTCTGTCTGTCAACAATAAATTACACTAAGCTGTCACGACTATTTGTATGGCGCCAAAACATAAGTCTTATTATGTTATTTATGCTTCTGAATCACATAATAATATTATACAGATAAGTCACAGGCACATACTGATGTTAATAGTTGGTTTTTATTGATGCTGCTAGACGCTACTCAACAATTACAATTAAAGAAATCCAATAACCAAAATCTTTTAAACACTTATCATGGACAAACCACCTGAAATGTCTACATCGACAAACTCAACTTTGAGGATTGCGACTGGCCTAAGTCTTTTTTATCGATATAGCCCTGCGTGATAGATCGGTGGCCTTACAAGTCTGACAGGCATTGGGTTCCCAACCCAGGTTAGTTCAGGATATGTGAACGAAAAAAATAATTATCTGCTCTGTGCCTAGGTGTTTGTGTATCCGGCTTCATATGTATACACCCATTACTCAGAAAAGTAAAGTAAAAGCGTTTTTTATCTCCTCGGATTCTGGAGCAACACGGTAGCTACTTCGTGCTTCAAAGTTACGAACCCCATAAAAAAGAGAATGAACCATATATCGGTTGCAGATAAACATTCTAGTTCACGCTAAAGTTAGATTTCCGATCAAAACAAAGATATTAATTATATCAAGATACGACTGCGCATTCAAAGGAGTGTGTTTTTGGTGTCATTGGCTTCTAAGAACACGTTTTTTGCCTCAAGTGGACATAAACTGCGATACAAAATCGTAATAAACACGGTGACATATTTGATAAATATAGATCTGAATAAGCATGTTATCGATGATAACAATATAAATAACAATCGGAACTGTAACGACTGTACAAATCTTATCATGCATGTTTGTTTGCTATGTTGTAATTACATCCGTATTAAAGTGTTCAATAGAGAAAATAGCTCTTCTTTAATTATTTAGTTCTTTTTTTTTAATTTGACGTGTCTGTCTAATTTTAAAACTACAGAATATATTTTGTGAAGAAAGATAGATTTGGTGGAATAATAAACTTGAAATGTCTTTTCTTATTTTCAAATGCAACACATTTGGTTATTTTCCAAAACCCTAAGATATAATCTTATATACCTATTAATTTTTGTTCATTATTTGTTGTTACGTATTTTTAAATTATGACCTAATGGTATGGGTATGAAATCATTACATGATTGTTTCTTTTTGCAAGCCGTGTTAATTGTATGTAGTATTTTAAATTTTAACTCATTAAACTCCAATGCATATCAAATATTTAAAGTATACCTAAATTGTATATCCCTTTTTACGTCGTGTCTATAGTTTCATCATAACCCCAAATATAATATTATATTATTGATATTATTAAAATCGAAGCCGGGGAACTCTTTCACTTTTGATGTTTGTATTAAAAACCTTAATATTAATAAGAAAGATAAGTTAATAAGAAAGAAAAAAGAACTTTTAAAGGTTTTTTTTACAAGATTGAAGTAGCAAACGAGCATGCAGTCCACCTGATGGTAAGTGGTCACTGCCGCCCATGGACTGCGGTATACAACTTCATATAGAACATGAAGTGCTATCTAAAGTCAATCACAGATGCGTTGCTACTCCCGAGGACTAAGATGGTCCCTCATATAAAAGTGTGCCGGCAACCACACCCTTCCATCGAAACGCAAGAAATGCTTCACGCTAGAAATAGGTGTGGTGGTGGTACTGTCACACTGGTTCTACAACCTGTGAATTGTCTGTTATTATTATGTTTGTATATACTAACCTATATATTCAAACTAGCCAATATATCCGTGTTTATCGCTACTGAACATATCCTCAGAATTTAACTTACAAAAAGAAAACTTGTATTTTGCTTTTAAAAGTAGAACGATAGCATGATTAAATAGTGAAAACTAATGTGGAAAGGTAAAAGAAACTTATAGGATTAAACTTTGTAAAGGAGGATCTAATTGGATCACATGTTGCATACTAAGTGAAGTTTTATTATGCACTACTTAATGGACACTGTCGAGTTTACACGATAATTAGATTATGATAAAAATGTTTTTCTTGTACAAAGTCATTGAAACTTTTAGATACATGCTATTTATCAACGAACTCGGAAGTTTACAGTAACAGAACGATGTTATTATATATTATGTTATTACATACTTTACACTCTTATGTAAACAGGGTTTTTTATAATCGCAATAATATTGTTGCTAATATCTATGACATGTAAAACTATCGTGACCCTGCTTTTATTGATATAAACAACTCGAAAACATGAGGAAAATGATAAATAATAAAAAATTTTTAAACAAAAAATACAACCGACTTCCATGCCACATAAAATTAAAAAATAATTTAAATACATGTTGGTTTAGAGCAAACACAGTTCTTAGTACATAGTCCCGAAGTCGGCGCTTACCATATTTTGCTGGATCATGACGAAACTACATGTATCTTATATGAGCGCCGACTTCGGGACTATGTACTAAGAACTGTGTTTGCTCTAAACCAACATGTATTTAAATTATTTTTTAATTTTATGTGGCATGGAAGTCGGTTGTATTTTTTGTTTAAAAATTTTTTTTTCACGCTTTTCAGTCACGATAAAATCAGTTATGGCTGTTGCTAGTCGTCCGCTAACCGGATGAATAAAATTAATTATTCGTCCGATTTTCGGATGAATAAAATTATGTGCTGACGTCATCATATAAAAATAGACTTCTTTGACACAACCGGTCGGGGGCGCTACCGCGCCCCCTCCCTCTGATTCTGAATTGGAAAAATCTGTTCGAACCTAACCTAACCGAATAAAACAACTTTTTCTGAGTAAACATTTATTTAAAGAATAGACCTATAATTATCAATATTTAAAGTAGAAAAAGTAATATAAACCTTATAACTAAGAGTATAATTCAACTGATACTGATAAAAATGACCCATCCAATTTAAAAAGGTTGGTAGTACTCTTGCATCTTTCAGGTAATTGTATTCAAAGTGGAATTTTTGATCTTAATTATATCCTCTCCGAAACTCATTGTTGGTATTGTGAACAACAACATTATGTATACGTAAGCACAATATGGCCGATGCCTACGGTTTAAACTTGAAGGACCCCAGCATTATCAGGGTTGAGGAGTTGAAGGTCAAAATTATCATGTCATATCTTTGCTTAGTAATCTCATTACATATACGTAAGCACCATATGGCCGATGCTTATGGTTTAAACTTGCAGTACCCTGCATCATCAGGGTTGAGGAGTTGAAGGTCAATTTTCTTATCATACGTCTTTGCTTTGTAAATATATTACATATCCATAAGTATCAAATGGCCAACGCCTATGGTTTAAGCCTGAAGTACCCCTGCATCATCAGGGCCGAAGAGTTGAAGGTCAAAATTATCATGTCATATCTTTTCTATGTAATCTCATCGCATGCACGTAAGCAACAGATCCCCAACTTCTATGGCTTGGGCTTACAGTACCCTGCATCATCAGGGTTGAGGAGTTGAAGGTCAACTTTTTTATCATACGTCTTCGCTTTGTAAATATATTACATACCCATAAGCATCAAATGGCCAACGCCTATAGTTTAAGCCTGAAGTACCAATGCATCATCAGAGTTGAGGAGTTGAAGGTCAAATTTTTCATCTTATATCTTTGCTTAGTAATCTTATCAGATATACGTAGCGATCATGTAGCTAACGCCTATAGTTTAAGCTTGAAGCACCCCAGCATCATCAGGATTGAGGAGTTGAAGGTCCAATTTTCCACCGTATACAACCATTTTTCTAATGTTTTACCTTACATTTTTTTAAATATCATTTTGAATGCGTAAGATTGAAATAGCTAAGTTTTATGGCTTAGGCATTCAATACCCCTGCATCATCAGGATTGAGGAGTTGAAGGTCCAATTTTTCGTCGTATACCTTTGCTTAGCAATGTTATTACAAATCCGTGAGCAACAAATGTCTAACGTTTATGGTTTAAGCCTGCAGTACCCCTGCATCATCAGGGTTGAGGAGTTGAAGGTCAAATTTGTCATCGTACATCTTTGCCTTGCTATCTTATTATATATCCGTAAGCACCAAATGGCCATCACCTACGGCTTGGGCTTACAGCACCCTGCATCATCAGGGTTGAGGAGTTGAAGGTCATTTTTTTTATAATATGTCTTTGCTTAGTATTGTTATAACATACCCATAAGCACCAAATGGTCAACCCCTATGGTTTAGGCTTGAGGCACCCCTGCATCATCAGGATTGAGGAGTTGAAGGTCAAATTTTCATCACATGTCTCTGCTTAGTAGTCTTGTTACATATATGTAAGCACTAAATAGCTAATGTTATAGTTTAGGATAGCTGTAACCCTGCATCATCAGGATCGAAGAGTTGAAGGTCAAATTTTTCGTCAACCTATATAAGCATAGATATATAATACATATTCCAAGTTTCATAAGAATCGATTCGGCAGAAGCCGAGTTATCTCAAATTATCTAAAAAACTTGAGGAGTGGTGGTGGTTTCCACCCCATAACTCAAAGAGTTAAGCATCACAGCATACCCATGTCCAAGAGAAAAAGTTGCGTGACGAAATTTCCTATCAAATGAAAGAAAGAAAATGGAAATCGGTTTATAAACACCCAAGTTATTCAAGATTTTAAGAAACCGACATTTTCCAATTTTCCGGGAAAACCGCCGGAAGGTTTTCATTTTCCTCAATATGGGACTGCCTGTGAAACTAGTCGCATACAATGTCGTATGAATCGTGTCGGTAGGTCGACGATTTCTAGCCATTTCGCCCGATACATAAAAAAAAAAAAAAAAAAAAAAAATATACGTGACGAATAGATAACCTCTTTCCTTTGGGAAGTCGGTTAAAAAATAATTAGTGTAGAAGTTCCAGAAGTTATCGACAACGTGGTAACATTAGTAACTACTGTTGAAACAATAGTAGAAAACGGCGTTCAACCGGCTCGAGTAAGATCCCGAATTTAATGAAAGAAAAGACATTTATTTAATAAACACATAACACAAGTACGGAACCCTGATAGGGCGCGTTCACTCGCACTTAGGTGTTTTTTTTATTCCCTAACTTACAACCTATTTACATACAACACAAGTAGGAACTCTGATTGAGCGCGTTCACTCGCACTTTATTGTTGGTGGTGTTTTTTTTATTCTGTAACTTACAACCTATTTTAACGCACAAAGAACGCGCATTAACATTATTAATAGATAAATAATCAAGTAAGGTATCAATGACCCGCCGCTATGCGCACTCACTAACTAATCTATCAACTCATCACTATCAATTTAGATCTGGATTACATGCAATCGACTACAATAAAGTGCACCTCGCCTAATTGCACTGATTGGTCGATTGCTGATTGCGTCTGAAATAAAATCAGTGATGACAAATCGTTAAATCCCGTAGACTTACAGGACATCAAGGTCTAGTTGCCACGTCATAAAGAATAGAATATGGTTAAAGATCATTTATTCTCAAAAGAAATGTTTACAATTCACTTATATGAGAACTTAAGATTAATAAAAAACATTCTTAGGAAATGAGCATGAGGGTAGACTACAAATAATATTTTGATTTTGCTACTTGTTAACAAACCCTGGGACGGCGGTATAGGTGGAATCTGTTAACAAAAGATAACGTAGCTATAGTGTCGGCTAGATATGACTTCAAGTTAACTGCAGAAAGGTGAGCGTAGTCGTCTATTTTTGTTTGTTTTATTTTACTTTTATATTTTATGTGATTTGTGTAGTATTATTACATGTTGTGTTTATTTTTATTTATTTAGGTTTAGTATTTAGGTAAGTGAAAAATTATAAATGCTGTACTTTGTTGTAGTTTTTTTTTATTTTTATTTTTTTTAATAGAATAAGAATATAATACATAGTATAAAACAAAGTCACTGCTCGCTATCTATCCCTATGTATGCTTAGATCTTTAAATCTATGCTACGGATTTTAATTCGATTTTTTTAATAGATAGAGTGATTCAAGAGGAAGGAGGTTTTTAGATGTATAAGGTGCGAAAGCCGACGACGCATTGGCGACTCCTCTGGTGTTGCGAATGTCCAAAGGCGACGGTGACTACTTTCCATAAAAAAATGTATGATATAGTGGAGGAACGCTGATAATTTTAGAGATAGATTTTTGACTTTCAGGCGGAACGAAGTTCGCCGGATCAACTAATGTATGTAATGTTATAGATTAAATATTTGTACGTTAACAATTATTTCACTTATTTCTAGTGTTAAGTATTATTTGCATTTCAGTAAAAGAGTGTGGTTGCCGACTCGCTTAGGTCACCATCTCGTTCGTCAAGAGTAGCAACGCATCTATGATTAACTTCAGATAGAAACCCTGTTCTATAAGAAGTTGCATGTAGATGTTCATTGGTGGCAGTAACCACTCAGAATCAATAAATATTGTATATAATAATAAATATTCAATAATAATTGCGAATCTATATGGTGACGAATGACCTCTATTAATCATGACAAGAAATATAAAAACAACAGTAAAAAGTAGATAATCAATTTCTAGGTTGTAAAACTTTTAGTGGTTCAAGTGTGAAGGGACTCCCAAACCCGTGTCTGTCATCACAGTACAATGCAGTAGGTACACTTTAGGTAGGTTAAATACGCAAGTTTAAAGGATGTGATGACATATAAATAGTATATTGCGTAAGCACTTTGTCTTCTACTGCCAACTGTGGATATTGCTAACTTAGAAAAAATATAGAAGGAACTTTTTTTTCAAACTCAACAACATATTAGTCTGCGTGCGTTCCTGCTGGGGTAACGTTGTTCCAGCACGAAAATTCTAAACGAATTGTCGGAGAGTTAAAAATTGCGCATGAGCAGAGAGTTTATATTTGTGCAATTTTGTGCGCTAAAAATAAAATTAGTGCGTCTAGCACTAATTATTATGTCCCACTCTTATCACTCTCAATGCTACTTTCTTGCTGCGGTAACGCACACTATTAGTCTTTATCATCAGATGGCTCACAAGACATTACTTAGTTTTTGCATTTAATCAATCAACCGCTAATAAATACAAATTTCACATATATACGAAAGCCGGCATATCACTCCCATACGTTACATGCATTTAGAACGATACATACAATACAATATTCCGCTTGCCTGCTAATTGTCTAGTGTCCAGTAACGTGGCCAGCTCCCGCGTGTATACGTATACATATATGCAACACTTCGTCTAGACGGGGTCTAAAGTAAAACTTCGTTCGGTAACTCACGTCTCGAATAAAAGCGACAGCTATGTGTGAAACGCCGATATGAAAGGAGCGAGGTAGAAATTCACTTATACTCGTGTGCAGAAATCAATATAAACTCCAACGGATGCGCTCATAAAGTGGATTTTTACTCGACTACGTCTAAAGGTGGGTATTATTTATTTTAAAAAATATATAAAATAACATATCAACATACGTAGGTACCTATATAAAAATATATAACATATCAACATACATATATTTAAAAATGTATGTATGTTGATATGTTTATTTCGCAAGCGCAAATCCCTTTTCTTGTTCTCGAGGGGGAAATCTTCAAACGGTCGCCTTCAAACTTCATCCGACGCCGTGGGAGCGACGCAGGGTTACCTATATGGGATTTTTACCTAAAACCCCCACTGTAGCCGTCCTCGGTGCTACAAAGAGGATTCTGGGATCTACAAAGAAACGCAACCAGAGTGCTACAGCCCTAACGGGTGGACGATATGTCACATATGTAGATGATGTCATATCATCTACATATGTTACATTTTTTTTTATTTGACTGAAGTAGCAAACGAGCATGCAGTCCACCTGATGGTAAGTGGTCACTGCCGCCCATTGACACCTGTAATCAACTTCATACAGAACATGGGTTCCATCTGAAGTTAATTACAGATGCGTTGCTACTCCCAAAGACTATGATGGTCGCCTCATGTGAAAGTGTGCCGGCAACCACACCCTTCTATGGAAACGCAAGAAATGCTTCACGCTAGAAATAGGTGTGGCGGTGGTACTTCCCCGGTCGAACTACACTAGTTCTACCACCTTACATATTATTGGAATCGTGGCAGTTAGCAGTCTTTTTTTTGTCCACTGGTGGGAAACCTTCAAAAGATACCCCACAACGTGGGAGCGACGCATTGATATGTGGGATTTTTACGCACCCCCCCGGTGGCCGTCCTCAGGACTCCGGAATCCTCTGAGCGCATTGCCCCATCAGGCACCTCCCAGATGGGCGGGTGACAGTCTAGGACTATATATATATATATATATATATATTTTTGATTATGGCCTTTGGGATGTAAGAAAGAAGGGGGAGGCGTGTTTGTCTTAATTATGATCACAATATGATTATCAAATGGAAGCTAGTACACAGAGCATTTCAAAAATAAACATATTATAATATTTAAAGTATTACCATTTTAACACAAAATCTCAAAAAAAAAACGTTAAATTTAATTTACTATTAGAAAACTGTATCCTATGTTCCATAATAATGTCTCGTCAACAAAAAGACCATTACTTATGGAAATATATATACGTGACTAATAGAAAACCTTTTTTCCTTTGGGAAATCGGTTAAAAAGACGTTTGATCAGTCGATATCAACAAAGACGAGGAAATCGTCATTTTATTATTGTTTGCAAAAGTATCAGCTTAGAAAATATTAACTGTTGTGAAATTATGGACAGATAATTGTATATTTTATTTATTTATTCATAAAGATATCGATCTTATCTATTTTATCTTATAGATACCAAAGGTTACTGCAAGTACACTGTCTAGGCTTAGTACTTATAAGAGTTATGCTGTATAATACGTGGTCGCTAAAATATTTCCTGCATACCTCCACTAACATGAAAGATATGTGGCCAGTGATAAAGAGTTTTTTAAAATGTACCATGTGGTGTTGATTTTGAATATCATCACTTGCGTTCTTCCTGTAAACTAGTCACCGGTCGGAACGGTCGAAATTCGACCCCAATTTAACTTAGAATTGTATTTATTTATTCATTAAAATCACCCGTTAAAAGAAAACAGGTTTTGATTAACTAAGCATTCAAAAGCAATAGCGGGTATTTTGACAA
This sequence comes from Spicauda simplicius, assembly GCA_949699795.1. Lineage (NCBI taxonomy): Eukaryota > Metazoa > Arthropoda > Insecta > Lepidoptera > Hesperiidae > Spicauda > Spicauda simplicius. Next base: position 11,696,390 of record OX453065.1, read on the forward strand.
AGACATCTGACATTTTTTAAGTTATGTGTTTTCAAAGTAAGACATTGAATGTTTTATTTCGTTTATTATTTATATATTTGTGTCAAATTTGTGTGCAAGATAGTGTAAGTAATGCGTTTTTAGTTAATTTTTTTCGCAATCCTTCTCCACATCAACTGTAATCGTGCATAATTTCATCCTCGTCCGTCATTGTAAGTGATCACTGGTGTCCATGGACATCTGTAATGAACTACATACATAACATGGGTTCCATCTGGTCAATCACAGATGCGTTGCTACTCCCGAGGACTATGATGGTCGCCTCATGTGAAAGTGTGCCAGCAACCACACCCTTCTGTCGAAACGCAAGAAATGCTTCACGCTAGAAATAGGCTACAAATACGAACTATACCCAAAATGCTATTACAGATGACACACCAAATTTACATCACAAACAACAATAGCAAGGTCACTTGGACCCAATTACCTATCACTACACATTCATAACAAATTAATGCACTAACGAGTCCATTATAATTTTTAATTACATTTTTATGCAATTCAAAATTACTAAGCGAGATTCTAAATCTCGTTTACCAAATTACAATGCATCAAATTACAAAGTTTATCATGATACACATAAATTTGAATGCAGTATTCTGTGTTGAAGAAACGGTTACGACATATTTGATTGACACTTAGCCTTCATAACACAATTGTATGTAATATAACTTCGATGGTGGGCAGGCATTTATTATTAATGTTGACAATAAGAACATGTATGTCATTCAACATTTTGTAATGAGATCTCGTGCTAGTATTGTTTCTTAAAAGCGGTAAAAGTCCCACTGTTGGGATGTACTCTAAATTATTTGCGCATGTGTGTGATTCAAACACGCGTTCCACGCGCATAGCCCCACACTAGGATTTTCTCCTGTGTCGTGGGTACCATGGACACACACAAGCGAAATACACAAACACCCAGACCCAGAACATGAATCTAAAATCATCATACAGATAACTGTCTGGCCGGGAATCGAACCCGGGACCCATTGCGCGTCAGACCGGTATGGTAACCGCTCCACCACGCGGGTCGTCAAACGCCTCTTAGTTATCAGCCAGTCTACCAAAGTTCAGGCAGCACGGTGGATTAAGACTTAAACCCCTCACATTCAGCAAGACCCGTGCCCAGTGCGGCATAATGCATTGATAACGACCACTATCAAATTCGTAGGAGCCCTAATTTAATGATATGTTAAACATAAATATAACACGTGAAAATAAGATTCTAGAAGCCTCAGCTACTTAAGTATATTCAATATATACGTAGATGATGTAGTAGGAAGTCTGTTGTATATATGTATAAATACAAGCCTTGGAAAAGATACACTTAAATTCGGTTACTATACTACGTATTTCGCGAGCTGTTAATATTTAAAATTTACCTAAATCACATAAAAAATTTTATTTTTACTATAAAGTTAGTATTACATTCACAATAGTTATTACTGGAATTGTATAAATCTAGAATTTATCGCAAACAAAAATAAATATTATCTAGTAAAAAATTGGCACTATCCTGCGATAGTGCCAATTTTTTACTAGATTAAGTCTTAATCCACCGTGCTGCCTGAACTTTGGTAGACTGGCTGATAACTAAGAGGCGTTTGACGACCCGCGTGGTGGAGCGGTTACCATACCGGTCTGACGCGCAATGGGTCCCGGGTTCGATTCCCGGCCAGACAGTTATCTGTATGATGATTTTAGATTCATGTTCTGGGTCTGGGTGTTTGTGTATTTCGCTTGTGTGTGTCCATGGTACCCACGACACAGGAGAAAATCCTAGTGTGGGGCTATGCGCGTGGAACGCGTGTTTGAATCACACACATGCGCAAATAATTTAGAGTACATCCCAACAGTGGGACTTTTATAATGTCTGTTTTTACACCTAATCTATATTCTATTTAACGCCATTTAACTATAATATATAAAACATGACTATATATTATAATGATATAAGAAAACTTGATTAATATATGTTTTTTATATTAATATATGTATATTAATATATGTATTATATTAATATATGTTTCGAAAACAAAGACAAACAACATTTATCTATATAGATAATCTGATTAACAATAGGTATGTGGCATGTTGTATGTGGTCATGATCAGCATGTTGCCACTCATTAAAAAACTGAACGTTGAATAGATATCGTGATTCGTGACTTATAAAAAACCAGCGCCTATCAGATTCGATTGGTTAACGATGGTCATGTATTACACGTTTCTTTAAATTGTGTATTTGAGATTAAAAATGAAAACACAACATCGACATTTTCGTGTTGTATATTGTTGTTTAAATCAATACAATTTTAAGGAGAAATTAATCTTAAGGTCACAATATATCGTAGCAGTTTAAGAGTTTAAAAACTTTACTTTAAAAACACAAATAGTAAATTTTCACTGAGGTTTCCTGAGCCCGTTTCGTGAGGTGCACTCTCCAAGGCATAACAAGGCATAAAAAGGTTATCATTACTTTTCGGTCTGCGTGTCTATGCCAATAAGGAACCAACTAAATAAACTGGTTTATCAGGTTTAATCCTGAAGTGTGTTTAAAAGTACACATAAAAAGATTTCATGAGATTTTTTATAAAATCTTTGGTGATTACTGTTAAATGCGAAAGTACATAAGAAAGCTGTTATTAATTAGATAACAGCTATTAATACAGAATATAATGTAATTGCAAAACAAAATTTTTATTTGCGATAATATTCGTCCGGTGTTAAATTAATAAGTGCGATTTATAAGTTATTCCTTTATTGGTGTGGTTTACACTCATGTAGTTTGCCTTCAATACATTAGTCACCGCATTTGGCAGATGTTACACCGTCACTTTGTCACCCACACACCTCACTTGTGGTTTTTGGATCCAAAATATATAACTTCAATGATATAGCAAGTTACGCAATTTTCAAACCATGATTCACGCAGTTTTTATGTTATTGACCTAAATGGAGTTTAAAATAATATTGCTGATGACCTATAAACTGCATTTTTTGTACGAGAATGTGAGTCATGAAATATATCAAGGCAAGGCAAGCTAATTCAATAGATCGCTCATCTAAATGCATAAATAGTCACTAAGTTCTGAAAACAATATTTTTACATTAAGAAGTATCTAATTAAATATAAAAATATTTGAATATTATATTTTGATTGCAATATATTTTTTAGTCAATTGATCTTTTCGTTTATAACTTATTTTATTACTTAAACTTAATAAATGACTTAATCTATACATATAAATAAAATTGAAATCTCTCTTTGCAATATTAAAATAACAGCTTATTACCATAATTCGGTAGTTATAAGAAATACTTATATTAAAATCTTTGTCTATATATGTATGTCTGTTTGAACAGTGATAGCCTAATGGTAGAAACTTTCCTCTCGATCGGGAGGTCCGAGGTTCAAATCCGTGCACTCACCACTGATTTTACTAAAAATATGTGCCTATTAGAAATTCATTATCACTGCTTTTCGGCGAAGGAAAACATCGTTAGGAACAAAACCTGCACACCCGACAGTTCTTTAAAATAAAGTTTTCGGAGATGTGTGAAATCCACTAATTGTTTCTTGGCTAGCGCGGTGGTCTGTGGCAAAACTCTCTCATTCGGAGAGAAGACCCTTGCCCAACAGTGGGACAGTAATGGGTTGTCGAGTTGAGATGTCTGTTTATGCTGACGAACCGCCAAAACCGCTGGCCCGATTTGGACGGCACTTTCATTGGTAGATTTCGTTGGTAGTTCTCATTGAATCAATGCTAAAATGCTTGTAAAAAGTGTTTAAGATCTGAAATTCGGTCATACATATGTTAGTGTCAAGTTTTTTTTTCGATACGGGATTCACCGCGGGGCTCTACGAGTGTATTACATTATGTAACACTAAATGCCTACTAAATAAAAAATAAAAAATAGTGATAATCAACATTTAATCACGCACTCACGGTTTAACTTTGAAATAACACCGCTTGTAGGATATGAAGTAATTGTTTTGCGTTGTATTTCAACAACAAATAATTATATAAAATGGATATACAGGTACGTAATGGATTTCGATAGCGGAGGTACTATGAGTCCACCTAATTCTCATACCAGCAATATTTGCACCACTATTTTCTTGTCAAAAATAAAGAAATAAATGAAGATTGGAAGCTAAATGAAACTATTTAATACGGCATGTTTATAAGCACATCTATATATATTAATACGTGATCTTGTGATCCGTTTTTAAGATACTTGCCGCAGACGGAGGAGTATGAAATTACGCACGGTTATAGTTGATGAAGAGAAGGATTACGCAATGCTAATATTTTTTTAGAAATAATGTTTAAAACTTAAACAAAGTCAAGTAAAAACACATTACACACCCTACCTTGCATTTGACACAAACACATACATAATAAACGAACATTCAATGTCATAATATGCAAACACAGAACGTCAAAAGTTTAGTTTAGTGTACGTTTTAGCTAAAGATACTTTTTATGTATATAAAACGTATATAAAACAGCGATATGTGTCCATTGATACAGATAGTTTTATCCCATGTTCTGTGCACACAAAGTTTTGTTCTCTTTCCAACGCATACAGTATTGACCGACTGAGTGACTGTTTATTTTCAATTAAATCGTGCGGACGTGAATGGGAGATGTTTTCAATTTTCAGCGGAGGCCATTGCTCTAGCTACGTTTACAGTACACGCCCACCTATTTTCGGCGATGCTATATCCGACGCGCATTTCACAGCACCACATGAGTAAATAATATAAGAAGGTTATCTTCATCTACTACGGGTAAATCTGAGTAGTTTTGTAGTAAGATGTATAGTTAACATATATTTCGGGAGGCAGGGTAGGGTTACGTAACTCGTATACTTATATTCCTAGCTTAAAACTAACGTAACTCTGTTTAATATTTATATTTCTTTCATAAATAGATTGACCTTAATACTCGTGTCTCAATTAAAATAAGATGTGATTTTAAACTCTAACGTTTGGTTAGGTTAGTTAGGTTCGTTCATGTAGTTTCGGGATCGGAATAACGCTGCGGTATCTGACTGTCGTAAGAGACGACCAAAAGGGGGCATCCGGGGTTGCCGGCGACTAGAGTGGAAGCTCGAACCGTTCGATCAAACGTCCCGTCGACCGACCCCGGGAGGGACGACGGTATGTATGGTCGCATACCGTCGTAAAGATTAGACGAAGCGGAGGACCAATTGCCCATCTGGGAGGAGCCCGATGTGGCAACGCGTTCAGAGGACTCCGGTTGCATTCTTTTGGAGATCCCGGAGTCCTCTTTGTAGCGCTGAGGAAGGCCACCTTTTAATGCGGTAAAAATCCCACATAACCCATGGCGTCGGGTACCTTTTGAAGGTTTCCCCTTCGAGAACAAAAGAAAAATCTTCTATTATAAAGCTATTATAAAAAGCATACAGCACTTAACATAAGATAGAAATTCTACCAAAGTTTTAAAGTAAATCCTTTAAACCTTAACTTTGTTACAGCAGTCAATTGTTTTTAAGCCCGACTGGCTACTGATTCCTCTTATCAAATACAACACAACGCAAAGAACAGTATTCATAATTATTAAGTGATTTTTATAACAGTATTTATGAAACGCGGCATACTTTTTTATTGATATCGATCTATTTAAACAAGAAATATCCTTATCATCAATATCGTAATCTTATCTATAAACTGCTACCCATTACAAAATACCCACGTAATAAACTAAATATTCATACAATATTAATTACCAAATATTGTGCACTTTACTGTTTCTGAACATAACTCAGCCTAATGCAAGGACCATTACGTTAACAAATAAATAATTCGTAAAGGACAAACAATCTTTGGAACTCATATATACATATTTATTAATCCATATCACAGGCCTAGTTAATATTTACGCCCTGTAGTTCCGGGATCAGAATAGGGCTACGGCATCCCCTGCCTGTCGTAAGAGGCGACTAAAAGGGGCTTCCGGGGTTGCAGACGGTTAGAGTGGGAGCTCGAACCGTTCGGTCAGGCAATCCCGGGAAGGACGGCGGTATGTGTGGTCGCATACCGTCGTAAAGACTAGACGGAGCGGTGGGTCCAGCCGCCCATCTGGGAGGAGCCCGATGGGGCAACGCGCTCGGAGGATTCCGGTTGAAGTCGTTTCGAGATCCCGGAGTCCTCCTTTTCAGCGCCGAGGACGGCCACCGGGGGGGTTTTAGTGCGGTAAAAATCCCACATAGCCCTGCGTCGCTCCCACGGCGTCGGGTACCTTTTGAAGGTTTCCCCCTCGAAAACAAAAAAAAAAGGCCCAGTTAATATTTAGTATTTCCGAAAACTAAATTTCCCATTAATTTCGATTACCTACTGCGTTCTTTATACGAGTGCAGTATTTATATCTATCATAATACTACAATATATTGTATACAAAAATTACATTTTCTCTGGCACAACACGTTGATGTCTATAGATGTAGACGAATGATTAAATTTGCACTTATAACATACTCTTTGAACCTCATATAGTACATATGTACCACATGCAAAATGCAATCAAAACACAAGTGAGGCACGTTCTATTTCTCAATTTACAAACGCAAATTCAAACAACACGAGCATATGGCGTTTCATAACTAATATTTATTTTAAACACAATTGGCCAATGAAAACAAACAAAACATTCAAATATATTTGCCTGTTTATCTGCGTATATGATCTTAACCGCAAATAGTTAACATTAAACACGCACTTTAAATGTGTTTAACAGTTAACACATAGAGACAAACAGGCACGGACGCACCTTAATGCTAAAAGCAATTATTTTACAAAGCATAATTGGACAGAAATTATACACAAAACAGACAGTGCAGGCTCGTACAATATTTTTTATATTAAAATATTCGACGATTTCCACTATTTACCTAAACACATTGGTCTATTTAAAAAAAAATCAGATCTACAATTAATAAAATATTTTGAAATATCCTCATTAATATGATAATTCCTCATGAAAACTAACATGGTATTCGTTCTTTTCCTTTAAATAAAGATGTGATTATCTACAGGAAATGTACAGAGGCTTCATCTTTTGTAAAAGATGACCTTGGAATTGTAAAGGCTTGTGGAATAATGGATACGCTAAATATGTTTAATAGAGTTAAATAATCGTCGATAATTAGGTCATCTAAGATATACATATTAACAACATAGCATTAATAAAGAAATATTGATCACCAGTTTGAAAACGAGAGCACGCAGAAGTGACTGAATTTGCCATTTAGCTGCGAAACGATAATACACTGGTATTGGTATAACACACTGGTAGTACCAGGCAATTATGAAACAATAAAGATTGCCGGGTACAAAGATCAAAGGACAATCGTGGTCATTAGCACCTTAATGTTCAATACGGGGATCAGAGTTCTACTATAATTGCACACTGTCGCAGGGTTACTCCATATTTAAAGACGTGAAACAAGACAATGGCAGAAAAATCCGAGCTCACATTACGTAATGTGTATCATCACTACATAGTATAAAACAAAGTCGCTTCCCGCTGTGTGTCCATGTGTATGCCTAGATCTTTAAAACTGAGCTACGGATTTTAATGCAGTTTTTTTAGTAGATAGAGTGATTCAAGGGGAAGGTTTTTATGTATAATACATGCACAATAAAGTGGATAAACAGATATAAGTTTGGATTTTTTACTTTTAAGCGGAACGAAGTCCGCCGGGTCATCTAGTTTTGTCATAGAACAGAAATGTTACCTGATATTTGAAAGTAAGAGGGATGTCACTTAAGTATTGGTTAAGGTTGTATTAATAATCTCGGTTTCACCGGTTTACTGGGAAGAAAACATATCTAGTTTATTTGTTGGTTTTTTTTTTTAATAAACAATATTGTTTTTTTAAAAGCGCTCGTAGTCACAATTATATTTATGGTAATGCGTTTCACAATTTAATTCAATTTAGTAGCATGGTCCACTTACAATGATCTAAAGCTGATTACTAAACTAAGCGCTCTGAGAAATTACTACACGCTGTAAGCCAGCCGTCGGGAACCTTTTAGCAGCATGAGCCTTATATAAAAACGGCAAGATTGGCGGTTTAATCTAGGAAGATTCACGGGCCGCCAGGACAAGTACTAAGAAAACCTACGGCCTGCGTACGACCAGGACGACCAAACTTATAACTTATTAAACGTTATTTGATGAAGTTCTCGGAATAAAGATTTATCGACAAAATTATAGACAAGATTACAAGGGTTCTTGTTTATTGCACCAATATATGAAAACATATATTTTTCCTCACATAGTCAATGACTAAATTTTTACGTAACCTTAGTTATAGCAGTGAGCGTAGTAAACTGTGCGACATTTACAATCACTTCAAATTGAATTAAATTCTAATGAGGTTTGTGTGCCTTTGTAAATACAATGATACCTACAAAATAATATCTATGGGATGCTTCTCATAAATGTAAAATAAAGGAAAAAATTTAAACTTCCGTTTGTCAGAAAAATATAAAATAGACATTAATGTATTAAGAAACTACATATACACCAATATAACAGCAGACAACTCGCTTTGAAATTTTATACTAAGAAATAATACAATCATTCATAATAATAATATAATCATTGGTATTCTAACTAAAAGATATGATTAGGAAGATACACTGACGACGTTAGTCCTCAGCGATAGAAACACATCCTTGTGCCATCTACTACTCTAATTCAATAAAAAATTGATTGCAAATGTAACCTACCCTCTAGTGAAGACGAGGAACCCGGCAACGGGGAACAAACTATCCCCCCTTTTGGCCCGTAGTCTTCTTGTCCCGTTTAATTTTTAGGATTTACACCAGAACCCGGTGCACTGTAAAGGTCAATACAGCCATCAGCTACAAAAAAAAACTATAATCAAAAATCAAACAAAATTTTCTTAGCTTTCTAGATAGACAGGCTTTTCATACATCAATATTAATAACGGTACGGCAATGCTTTAAAAGGGAGGCTCTTTAACCTTTCCTCCAAGTTTGCCAAAGTTAAAGACGTCTTTGACCTACAGACGGTGTAAAAGCATACAATTGTGCACACATCACAATTACTGTTGACAAAGGCTTTACGTAAAAACGTTTGAAACTGCCAATTATCACAACAGTATATGAGAAGGTACATAAAATCGTGGAGTGAAGCAATTAACCTTCTATTATGTAGTGGACAACGAGTAATTAAACGTCTGCATATAATCATCACTACTCCGATGTTTATCAAAGAAACATAATACGATACGTGTTAGAACTTTGTTCTGGCAAATATCATATGTGGTATCGTATAGTACCAACATCGTATGGTGTCTTTTACTTTACTACCAATATAACTTTTAAAACATATTTAACACAGATTTTGTTCTCAGAAATACTTTTTTTGGTTATTTATTAAAATCTAGATCTTAAGTACAAAGCATCATTTTTTTTTATCTCACAGAAGTAGTAGAAGTAGCCTGAGGATTAGCGGCCTTTTTTTGGTCCACGAACTGCAGATCGGCTTAAATTGGTGGCCGACAAACTGCAGTTCCACTTATTCTTTGCAAAAGTCCTTCCCAAAAAGCGGGACTGAGCCTGTCCCGCACGGGACATTTGATTTTGATTAAAACATCGGGACGGTCCCGCCAAAAGCGAGACGTCTGACACAAATGTAGATACAAGTAACACAATAGATGCATAAAAGCTGTTGGCTTACTTCATCATAGAATGGTTGTCAATTTATTAAAGTAATCTTCTTAAAAGCCCAACACACATAAGCCCATATTGACGTTTTTATAGGTCCTACTATGACTTCAATAACGTTCTGCATACTCGTAGCGTATTTAATATACCTATGTGCTCTCTTTTTACACATTTTGCACGAAACCTTACATGCAACAGGCGGATTCGCTCGACGCTTTTCAATCATAATGTTCATGGAGATAAAAAAATTCCTGTAAATCCGTTCAACATTTCGCTAGGTTTTGAAGTGAAAAGTTCTGTAGGCGCGTTGAGCGCTTTTTAATTGAACACAAATCATGGAACTCGCGTCATCGTCACTGAACGATTTCCATGAGGTAAACATGTAACTATACCGTATTCCTGCGTATGTACATATGTGCACATGAACTAAGAACGTGTTTAGGCGCCTTTTTAGGTGAACAGAAATCATGTAACTCACGTGATCGTCGCCAAAAGCTTTTCATTAGCTACTAGGATATATATATGTACAAAGATATGCCTTCATGCGTTATTTTTTAAAGTTTTTACTTCCCCATGGGCGGTCCTCATGACTGCCTTTATAGCCAAGGTCAAAGATAACCGTTCATCTTTCTCGTGATACGACATTGATCAACATTTCCAACATTAATTGCAATATAAGCATTTAGTCTTACATCCGCGTCCAATTGCAATTTATTGCATCATGTTTACCATATGTTTTAACACCAATTCCATTGTAGGATTACGAGAGTAAGAATCCGTGACAATATTGCATTAAATAGGCATCAGTAAACCACAATTAAAATTATAGGAATATAAAACAGTGCATAATAGTTGAAATCCGTGACGGAACAGCTACATTAGTCCGAGAGCTCATAAAGGTAGACAAAAATAGTGATATGTATTTTGTTGTTAATATTGTGTACTATATAATATTTGTTAAACAGCTAGAGATTGAAGCAGATTCAAGACAATGTTCAAAACTCAGAATAAAAAAGGTTTTTTTAAGGACTGCTGTTAGAAGCGAAATCTTAAAAAAGAAAGATATATGCAATTATGCACATTATCCCTATAGGTGATGGTTCATTTGTCAAATTAGGTGACGATGACGCGAATTCCATGACTTTTCTTCACCCAATAAGTGCTTAACGCGGCCAAAAAAATTTCCTCTTCAAAAACATAAACCTAAAAATTGCAACGTAATCAGTCGATATGAGCTAAAAGTACTCAAATTTTGTGCGCATTTTCGTTATTGTTTCTTAGACTGTAACATTACTTGAATTTCCACGCTATTGTTAGTGTATCAGCCATACACGTCTGCGTCCAATAGGTACTACGTTCTACGTTACATGTAATGATACGATTTCATACATTAATCGCGTTTTAAATTATCAAAACAATGGCCAGCGTGCGTAATTACGTTTTTACGTTTCATTAACATGTGTTCCCTGTTTAACGTTTAATATCTGAATGTTATTTAATATTATAAATGTGAAAGTTTGTATGTATGTGTGTTTATTACTCTTTCACTCAAAAACTACAGATCGCATTAAGCTGAAGTTTGGCGTACATATCGTCAGTGGAAAGAAAATAATGCTAAAGCGTCAAAATAGCATTTGTGGCAAATGAGGTTTGAAGTTGTTTTTTACAGAAAAAAAATCCTCCATTATTTTTGGTGAGATTTTGTTGAGTAGCATGAACTCCCAACAACAAGATCCCACCAAATGAAATGAAATGTCTTTATTTTGCATAGGCCTAAGCAGGCACTTACAAATTGTCAGTTACATTTTTTTTATAACCGGTTATTTATAACCGGATAGCGAAAAATAAAGGTGACATGATTTTTTCTGTAAAAAATATAATCAAACCTCATTTCCGACAAATGTTATTTTGGTGCTTTAGCATTATTTCTTTTCCATTGACGATATAGCTTATAACTTTAATTAACACATGGGAGTCTCATTACCTACAATAAACATGATCAAAACGGCCAAAGCAGTGATATTAAGCTAGTTCTGTATAGCCACGTTACATTTAGCCTTCTTTATGTTTGTTCGTTACTCTAAGTAATACTGCTTTCTTGATAGGCCCTAAAGTCACATGTTTTTTTATTGTCAATCATCATAAACACTTTCTACACCGCACCCTTTCACATGTATGTTGTAGAAAAACATTAAGCATGTCTTTGGAAAGTTAGTTTTATATCGCATTCACCAATGCGTACAGTCAAGAAAACTGATTACTGCATACTACATGCAGTATTTAGCTATTAGAAGTAATAAACTTCTAATAGCTAAATTTCGCATCAAAATCTCTACGCAGTAGCATTATTTCAAATTATATGTGTTTTCACATATCATTAGAAAATACAAACAACGGAGACTTTAAGATTTATACACACTGTAAAATTGCGACTACAATATTTATAAATAAAACTATGTATTTTAATCTTATTGAGAGTAAATAGAAAGCATATACTAGGTACCTATTCCAGGATTTCTTATTGGTAGTTGTTGAAACCCGCTTTTTTATCGCCTTAAAATATCATAACAGTAATATGAAACAACGTAACATAGACCTGAGTTCTTTATGATTTAGTCAATATGTTCTACCCGCGGTCCCTGTAGTTCCGGGATCAGAATAGGGCTACGGCATCCCCTGCCTGTCGTAATAGGCGACTAAAAGGGGCTTCCGGGGTTGCAGGCGGCTACAGTGGGAGGTCGAACCGTTCGGTCAGACGATCCCGGGAAGGACCGGAAGTCGCATACCGTCGTAAAGACTAGACGGACCGGTGGGCCCAGCCACCCATCTGGGAGGAGCCCGATGGGGCAACGCGCTCAGAGGATTCCGGTTGCGGTCGGACCGAGTACCCGGAGTCCTCTTTATAGCGCCGAGGACGACCACCGGGGGGGTTTTAGTGCGGTAAAAATCCCACATAACCTTGCGTTGCTCCCACGGCGTCGGGTACCTTTTGAAGGTACCCGACGTCCCCCTCGAGAACAAAAAAAAAAGGTTCTACCCGCGACTTTACCCGCTTCAGCCGCGTCTATCACTGTGATGAGTATTTTATATCATGTTATCCTAGTCATAAAATGTATTTGTGCAATTTGGAATAAATAGCCCTTTGTACTATTTTAAATATGTTTACCTATTATGTCTCTGTGTACAAAATCTTATAAATAAATAAAGAGTAACAAACACACATACATACTCACAAACATTTGGATATATAATATAATTATGAAAATAAGAATAACATAAGATTAGTTAGTTTAGTTTTGTATGTCCGATGCACGCATAATATCGTACAGAAAACGTTTGGATTCACCGCGACGATTTGAGTCTTAGTACCGTATCAAATCTCGGTGCTACGACTATTTAATGAATCCGTCGTTGAAACTACGTGAAAATTTATCATGCTTCAATTTATACAAAAAATATATAATACTAAGCACCTTTATTGTATAGAAGAAATGCAAATTTAAGATCACAACAGTCATGGTATTGGACATACACCAAACAATTACTTCAGATTATCTGACCTACATAAATACCTTTTGTAAGACTACAAACGAAGTCAATTTCAAGAGCTTGTACTGCGGTCAGTGTTATGAAATTAAATAGCATACACCTTGCGTGTTTCGGTAACGACAAAGAGTGGAATAATAGACAACAACATATCGTAAAACGGAAAGTAAAAGTATGCCACAATAATTGCCTAAAACATAGGTATTCGCAATAATAATTACGTTTGTGGTTCATCGGAATAACGCGAAACGTGTGAAAATGATTTCAATAATAACTAAATTCATTTTGTTTCACACTATTCGGCACGGGTCTTCTCTCTTAATGAGAAGTGTTTAAAAAATTTGGGTCGTATTCCATAGTACTGGCAAAATGTTGGTAGATAAACTCCGCTTGTGTTTAAGATTTTTCCAGAACTCCGAGGCATGAAGACTTCCTCAGGACCGAGGCTTTTATTTCGCCGTAGAAGCAAGGGTTTCACCGATCCACGAGTGAAGGAGAATTTCAAACTAGTAGGGTATCTCTGATTTGGTTGCAGCAATGGCGAAGTATGGGATAGCGTGGTCGAATTTTGCGACCGCTTTATGCATGCAAAAGACGCCGAACGGGCCAGGCCAGGGTGTGTAGATCCCGCGCGACGGAGGAGACGCCGGGGACGTCGATAGCGTCTGCCCGGCGCGGTGTCCCTATAGGTCTGGGACAAGAATAGGACTACGGTATCCTCTGCCTGTCGTAAGAGGCGACTAAAAGGGGCTTCTGTGGTTGCGGGCGGCTAGAGTTGGAACTCGAACCGTTCAGCCAAGCCACCCCGGCAAGAACGGCATGTGTGGTCGCATGCCACTGTAAAGAACATAAGGTGCGGTGAGCGTAATCACACTCACTCACAAGCGAAGAGCCCGAAAAGGGCATCGCCTTCGGAGGACTCAGGTTGTGTTCCGTTGGAGATCCCGGAGCTCTCCACGCAGCGCTAAGGAAGGCCACCTTTTAGTGCGGTAAAAATCCCACATGACCCTGCGTCGCTCTCACGGCGTATGGTACCTTTCTGAAGGTTTCCTTCCTCGAAAATAAAAGAATATTTATTATTTTGCAAGGTGGAAAATAGAGTATAATTCGACCGGAGAGGTACTATTGCCACACCTTATTCTCTGCATGCTCGTTTATTAAGTCATTCTTAAAAAATATTTTTTCCTGTTATGTACGAGTAAACAAATGAATGTACTAAATTACAGCTAAAATTTGTTATCAATTTAAACCGATTATATGAATAATCTGCTGTTTTTAACCTGTGATAGCATTTAAAACTAGATATAGCCGACTTATGGCAGCTGCAAAGCCAGTAGCACGCTTGGTTTAAAATTTGTATACGATAAGAAACGTATGTTTATTCCGTAGAGCAAACGTATTACATACTATAAAAAAAAACAATAGTGATTATGTACTTTAAAACCTAATAAAACTGTTATGAATATCCGAATTCGCTCATTCGATCACAAAAAAAAAACTATTATGTATTGAGAAATGGAATAATTACACTAACTTCCGAAGGTGGTGAACCAGTGTAGTTCGACCGGGGAAGTACCACCGCCACACCTATTTCTAGCGTGAAGGATTTCTTGCGTTTCGATAGCAGGGTGTGGTTGCCGGTACACTTTCACATGAGGACTATGATAGTCCTCGAGATTGGCGTATCTGTGATTGACTTGCGATAGAACTCATGTTCTGTATGAAGTTGATTACAGATGTCCATGGGCGGCAGTGACCACTTACCATGAGGCGGACTGCATGCTCGTTTGCTACTTCGGTCAGATAAAAAAAACTTCTAGTTTTTTTTTTTTTTTTTTTTTTTTTTATTATTCAGCTACGACTCCACAGACAGATCGTCCGTGCCCTTTTTTAGCATGGTTTTATTTTTGTCTTTACGTCATTATTACAGCTCCACTATGAGCCTTCGCCGTCGACATCGCCCACAACTAGGTAACAGTGTAAGCTGGGTCCCAGCTGTATGCGGTGGCGGCAGCGGCGGCTTTACAGAAAACCTTATCTATGCTTACTATATAGGACCTTTTTTTTTTTTTTTTTTTTTTTTTTTTTTATTATTTTTTTTTTTTTATTTATTTTTTTTTTTTTATTTTTTTTTTTTTTTTTTTTTTTTTATATTAAGTTTTGTTTTGCTTTCTTGTATACATTTTGGGACATCTTAGGACTTGCTTTCTTTATAATTTATCGCACGTCAAGCCATTGACGGTTTCGACTTCAAAATATTTTTAATTCACATCGAACGAGTGCTTGCCGATGTATTGAATTATTATTATTATTTTTTTTTTTTTTGCCTTTTTTTAGAAAAAATACTTTATGGCGGTCTTCTCTCTCTCCAAATGTTGAGCCGTTGCTGTCTTGACGTGGCGTGCGATACACTATAATTATATACCTTTTAGTCCTTTGCGGAGGCCATTTCGAGCTTGCGGTTGGTGGCCTTGTCTATGATCTTCGAGTCCCCGCTACGGATGGCCATTGAGATGTTATAGTCCTCCAGTCTTTCGTCAGTGGCGTTCATAGCTCTTGAAATGAACTGAGCTATGGCGTCATTGCTGCAGTCCGTGTAATATGTGCAGCTGATGGTATGACGCGACACTGCCACTACTGCATGGGGAACACTGTCGTGCAGTTGTAGATGATTTGTGGTAGTTCGCACAATCACCACCGTCTCGTACGTTTGTCCCTGTGCTTCGTGTATGGTAAGGATACGTGAACCCTCTCCACTTCCGAAGCCCTCTTTCTTCAGACTCTCTTTTTCGACTTGAGTGTGCACCAAGTAGAGAGTCTTCTCAAGGGCCTTTGGGATCTGCGCATCCATGTACCGCTTCAGCTTCAGGGATCTTATACGTGACGTGGACGAGTATATGCCGCTGTAGACCTCGCTTAGGGCGTATGCTACGTCCAATGGGTTCCTGTGCGTGCACAACAGTTCTTGGCTAATTCCGGTTACATGGTTTGGGCGGCAGTATCGTAACTCGAAGAGGTTGTGACGCTCGATGTACGGCAGTTGGTTAATGTCTCCGATGAGCATCACTTCCGTCGCCCCGGTCAGCCTTATCGCCATCACAATGGCCCCGAAATGGTTCATTAGTGCCTCATCGACTAAAAGCCGTTTACAGCTACCTTTTGAACCATTTACTAGTACTGAGGCCAGTGTGCGCACTTTTGCTGTGGCGAGCTTTCCGGACTTGCCGGTGCGGTGAGTGAGTCTCGTACGGAGATCTTTTGCTGCCTCCGTTGTGGTGGTGATGATGATGTCTTCATTCTCCTGAAATTGATTCACTATCCATGTTGATTTTCCGCAGCCTGGGACCCCATTGATCCATGAGAATTTGGGTATTTCCCATGAGTCTAGAGTGAAGAGGCCGCCGCACTCACCAGATAGGCTTTCCGCCATAGCTAGAATTTTATCGTCTAGCATTATCCTGGTGCAACGGGCTATCACGACTAAGGGGTCGTCCGTTGGGGTACAGAATTTCTCCCGGCCTAACCGCTCGCTCTCTACTTCGTCTTTTGCAACGAATCCTTTGGTTGCACTATAGGCTGCCATATGACTCCCAGTTTCCACACCTGCAATCGTCTGAGAGGTTTCGTTATTATATATGGCAGCTTCTGCTTTCTCGAGTCTCTCCCTCAGTAGCTTCAGGTCTTTCTGGAGGAAGGATTGCATGATGTTATGGCACGTCCTTTTATTGTCCTCCTTCGTCGCTACTGTCAGTGCCTTGAACTCGAGAAATGCGTTTATGTAGTGATCCAGAGGGATCCTCGCTTCACGAAGAGTTGGCGGGTCGACCAGGCCCTTGTCGGCTTTAGTCAAAGCGGTTCTTGGCTGTAGTGAATCCTTTTCAGGAGCTTTTGTCTGTGTCAGTTGTGTGTCCAGCTTGTGTGACTGATGTTTTTTGCCTGGGATTTGTTGAGAGGCGGCTTTGAACGTCTTCATTATCGTTGACAGCATTCCCTTCTTTATGCTTTTCTCAGCTTGCTTCTGATCTGCAGGTCTTTCAGCTGATCTTTTCTGCTGAAGTCTTTCCGATCCGCTGAATTCTTCAGGGCTTGCTATGGGGTGTCCCCATCGGTCTTCGGGGTTTCGGGAGGAGGATGGGCCTGCGTTATGTGGTTTTAGAAAACTGAGATTTTCTCCCCTGTCTTCATATACCACTACCTCATGTTTTCCAGACGCTTTGAGGCTTCCTGTGTAGTCCTCCGCCCTTCCCTTCATGTGCCCCACCACCATAGCGTCCAGGCTTATTATCCTCGGTGTTACTGTGGGATCCTGGCCTGGTTGTCCTAGACTCAGCAGTACTGCACACGCTTGGGCGAACTGGGTCTCTTCGTCGCTCCCTTCAAACAGTGCTATAATTTTGTTTCTCGTTCGCACTATTTTGCAGCGTTTGCTTGCTACCGAAATTTCGGACAGCGCGTTGTACGTGGTGCGCTTCATTGTAGCTCTGAAGGTGCTGCCATTCAGCAGAGTTGCTAGGCCAGGTGAAATGCCTATTCTGCCAGAGCACTTTGTGTTGCAGAAGCTTATGCCGAGGCGCTCTTCGTTGTTGTCCATGAAAAGGGCCACTCCCCGGATTCTCAGTTTTGGCTCCCCTCGTTCTGCTTCTTGCAGCAAGTTGTTAAATGCTGTTAGTGTGTTATCCAGGGGGTTTTGGTGCGGGGTGTGGTCCTCGTTTGTTTGGAGCGTGATGGTAGGCGTTCTTGGGGGAATTATTGCTGTCTGCGATAATGTAGAGTTTCTTTTGGCTACTATCCGGAAGATGGAGTCCAAATAGTTAAGGAAGTGTGCCCTCTTTTCTTCGTCCTCAACGATTTTTGTCAGGTTTGGGTTTTCTATTTTAGCACCGATTTTGACCTCCGTCTCCATTCGGATCGACAGGAATCTGGGGCATTCCAAGATCACATGCCAGACTGTCTCGCTGATGTTGGAGTCGCATTCGCATCCCGGACTGTCTTTCAACTTAAACCGGTGTAAATACTCTCCCATTCCTCCGTGTCCCGTCAAAGCTTGTACTTGTGCCGGTGTCAGTTTGGTCTTCCTGATGATCGGGTAGGCCTTGCCCACGTCCGGGAAGAAGGTCTTCGTTACTGACCCGGTGCTCGAGGTGGTGTAGCGATCTTGCCATTTGCGGATCGACTCCTCTCTGATTTTTCTTTTGACGAAAGACAACGGAATCTCTGCGTAGTCTGGGGTGGTGGGTGTTCTTGGCAGCTGATTTCGCTAGCTCATCTGCCCGTTCGTTTCCAGCGGTTCCGATGTGGGCTCTGATCCAGAATAGCTGAACGTGTCTTCCTTCTCTTCTTAACCCTCTGATGTTTTCTTTAATCGCCTTTGTCAGAGGGTGGGATGGTCTTGGGTTATCGAGCAGTTCGAGCGAGGATCTTGAGTCGCTCATTATGTTTACATTTTTGTTTCTGCTCGATCTCGCTTGTTCCACAGCCTTGTGTAGTGCGAAAAGTTCGGCTTGGAATACTGTACAGGAAGGATCTAGACTATAGGTCGAAAAACTGGTTTCCCGTCCGTCCTCCCACCATGTTAGGGCAGCACCTGTCTTTCCCTCTATTTTGCTGCCGTCGGTGTAGATGTGCGGTCCGACGATATGGTGGGCGGTTAGGGTCTCGTAGTCTACGTTCTCCAGCACTCTGTATTTGGTCGTTGTAAGTGCGGAGGGGTGAGGTAGGTCTCCGTATCTCACCGTCTGCTCCAGTTTTCTTCCGGGTGGTAAATAGTCTATAGACACGTTCTTCTTGGCCTTGTACAGGCTAGCTGATTCTTGGATCCGGAGGTCAA
Source organism: Spicauda simplicius (assembly GCA_949699795.1). Classification (NCBI taxonomy): domain Eukaryota; kingdom Metazoa; phylum Arthropoda; class Insecta; order Lepidoptera; family Hesperiidae; genus Spicauda; species Spicauda simplicius. Next base: position 11,715,533 of record OX453065.1, read on the forward strand.
GTGGGAGTAGCCCAGATAGGACGAGTGCGGCGGTTAGTGACACCGTTCTGTATGCCTTGCAGGCCTTTTGGGCGAAGCCCCGTTGCAGTGCCTCCAACTGTCTCTTGTTTATTTGAAGGTCTGTCGCCTGAGACCATACGCTTGAGGCATACGTCACTATGGGTTCTACTACCGCTATATAAATTGTTCGTACTATTTCGGTGTTTAAGCCCCAAGTCACCTTCGCGGCGCGAGCTAGTTGCTTGTATATGCCTGCCGCTTTTCTACATACGGCGGCCACGTGCGATTTGAAGGTGAGTTTGTTGTCTATAATGAGACCCAGGAGCTTCATCTCTTTCACCAGATGCAGTTGAGTGCCCGACATATAGAGCTTTGGAGGATCGTACTTTAGCTTTCTAGTGATGAGCAGCGCGTTGGTCTTGTGCGGTGCAAACCTTAGCTTATTTCGAGTCCCCCATGTGACTACATCTGACAGAGCGTTGTTGGCTGATTGCTCTAGGGTTTCAGTTTTGGCGCTTGAGAACACCAGTACGATGTCGTCCGCAAACGCTTGGCAGTAAACCTCTTTGTCGGTTAGGTGGTTGAGTAGCGGGTCTAGGATGATGTTCCAGAAAGTTGGCCCTCCGATGGATCCTTGGACGCATCCTTTCGTGGTTTCCTTTTCGTGCGCCGCTCCGGCAAAGTTGATCCTAACCTTTCGGTCTTGGAGGTAAGAACTGACCATCGCGTAGATGTTTCTTGGGCATTTTCTCCTTATCAGTTGGTGTTTCAGTGCCGGCCACCACGCGTTATCGAAGGCCCCTTCTATGTCCAGTGAAACTAAGAGCACGATTTTTTTGTGGTCAACCTCTGATCGAACATATTCCATGAGGTCATAGAGGGCGTCTTCGGTTCCGCGTTGTGGCAGAAAACCATATTGTGCGCTGTTTAGAGTTGGAAGGATGTGCCACTGGATTCGGCCTACCATGAGCTTTTCGATGATCTTGCCCATGACGGGTAGTAGGCCGATAGGTCGATACGACTTTGGGTTCGTATAATCGTCCTTAGCTGGCTTCCGGAGGATAACAACGTGGGCTATTTTCCACTGCTTGGGAAAATATGCTAGTTCAAGGCATTTGTTGGAGATCGCCATGAACGTTTCCCTTTCGCTGTAAATTGCCTCAGTGCAGATATCGGCTGTTAACCCGTCATTCCCGGGAGCTTTCTTCGGGTTCATGGCTTTCAGCACCAAGTCGAGTTCTGCTGGTGTGAAGCCCGGGTCATCCACCGAGAGATCCGCTGGTTGTACCTCCGTTAATTTTCGAAGCTGCATGTGGTATTGGTTGTCTGTTGTTATGGAGTCCTCAGGGTAGAAGGTATCGGCGAGGAGTTTTGCCGATTCGTTTGGAGCTAGTGTATGCCCGCTAGCATCTCGCAGCAGTTGATCTTCCTGCCGCCTCGCTGTTCTCCTGATGACTCTATAGATGCCATCCCACATGCTCTCTCTTTCCTGTGTTGTGCAGAATTCCTTCCAGCTCTTTGTTTGTGCTTCCTGAGCTTTTAGGGCGTACACTTCCCTTGCCTTAAGGTATTTTTTTATTACCGCCTCTCTCCGATGGGGTGCAGCGTTTCTAATTCTTCTCTTCGTTCTTAGTGTTTCCTTTTGGGCCTCTTCAACGATCTTTGACCACCAAGGCGGTCTAGTGTTCGCTTTCCAAGGCAATACTTTTGGTATGGCTTTGTCGCACGCTTCCTGTATGGCAGCCGAATAGGCAGTAATCATGTTTTCGAGGTCCTCGGCCGTTTTCCCCTCTTTGATGGTGTTCGGGGTTATGTTGTGTTCCCCTAGTAGTGCTTTGAAATGTGTACGGAACTTGGGCCAATTCGCCTTTTTCGTGTTGAATACCCGTGTGGTTGCGGCTCTAGTTGACTTTAGTGCCGCGTCCAATCTTCTAGTTAAAATCATTGAATTGATGAAGTTGATGTTCTTTCCAACATTGACAAAAAGGAAGTAGAAATATAAATTTCAATGTTCATTGGAAGTACAGTAGACAATACAATTTCCTAACTTTTGAGCAACTCGGTAATTACTTACTTAAATACTTAAAACCAATTTTAAGGAAATTAGACGAAACAAAATTCAAGCATAAATTACGTTCATTGTAACCTTATAATTCTCAGCTATTGTTAGTTTTAAATTTATATAAGCATGATAATTAGTTATTCTAAGTAGATTGTGATTTCAACGAATCATTTAAGCAATGAATGCAATTATGATATACAAGCTGACCCGATGAACTTCCACCTTAAAGTCAAAAATCTAAAATGACCAGTGTTTCTCTACTATATTATACATGTATTATACATAAAAACCTTTCTTTTAAATCACTCAACCTTTAAAAACAACTGTATTAAAATCGTTAGTGTAGTTTTAAAGATCTAAGCATACATAGAGACAGACAGCGGGAAGTGACTTTGTCTTACCTATACTACGTAGTGATTTAATGACAATGCTAGAGACAAATTTTAATCTGTTGTGTTGATGAAGGATGGCGTCTAATCCCAGTTATTTGTATCTAATCGCTTGTATTTATGATTTCGTTGTCAATGCTATTGATATTAGTAAGGAATCATTATGTGTTTTAAACCAAAAAAAACAAAATATCATAAGGCTATTATTATAAATGAGAGTTCTCTAAAAAGGCCTTAAAGTGTGTTAACTCTAGTTCACACATACTTTTAGAGAACAGTCTATAAAAATCTCTATTTGTGAATATATTGTGAATGGACAAAACCATTTTCATTAATTATTAGAAGGTAGGCCCTCTGCAACGAGGCAATTACGACTATGACAATAGTTATATTAACTTACAATTTAATTGTCCAGTGATTATGATTTGTTAATGACCTGGGTCTACAATAAACAATGCTGTCAACTTACTTGTCAAACTCGATGACAGGCGAATCTGAGCCAATAAGGCCCCTTGTAGACACACGTTTTTTCGGCGTAATAATCTACGGTTAATTTGCCGTATGTAGGCACGGTTGTCAGTGTTGTATGGATCAGTGCCGTGCACTGATCTTTGCCGTGCCATGGACATGCTAGCACGTTTTTTTCACGGTAAGGTAAAGACGCCGTATGGCGCAAAAAATGTGCCATGTACAACAGGCCTAAAGCCGTCCTTTTTCTTCTCTATCTTATACACGATGATGTTGTTGTCTCGAATGGTGTGGATGACAAACGCCTTAGAGTCAGGACTCCATGCGACGTGAGACGCGTGGTCGAACTCGATGTTAACAATGCTGTCAACTTACCTTGTCAAACTCGATGACAGGCGAAGCTGAGCCAATAAAGCCGTCCTTTTTCTTCTCGATCTTATACACGATGATGTTGTTGTCTCGCACGGTGTGGATGATGAACGCTTTGGAGTCGGGGCTCCATGCGACGTGGGACGCGTGGTCGAACTCGATGTTCACACGGAGGGTCTTGTGCTCCTTCTGGTTCAAGTCGCGAATGTCCCATAGGATCACGGAGCCATCTAGGAGGAAAATAATGGAATTAATTTATTTTTAACAGAATTCCCAAAGGAAAGGTTTTCTATTCGTCATGTTATGTTCGTCAATTAATTTCTAAGACGCACATAATTTTAGAAAAATCAGTGGTGGGTGTCAAATCAGCCTGGGTTTGAACCTCGGACCTCCCGATCGAGAGGGCAAGTTTTGACCATTAGGCTATCAATGCTCTTATCACTTCCTAATAATGCAAAAGCGATGGATGCAAGTCATTTCAATGTTATTAATTATACTATTTTATACTGTATACAAAAGTATCCAATTACTCATGATTAGAAGATAAATTCTGTCATATGTCTAATATCATTTATCCGTTGAATATTGTTATCAAGCGATAACGTACGATCCATTGTGTTGAACAAAGGTACATAAGCCCTTATGTAGTAATGCAGGTAACGAAGGACGAATTGTTTAAACAAACGCTTTCTATACTCATGTCCCACAGTAGGATTTTCTCCTCTGTCGTAGGTGCCATGGACACACACAAAGAAGAATACAGAAGCACCCAGACCTAGAACAAGAATCTAACCATCATTCAGGTACCTGTCTGGCCGGGAATCGAAACCGAAATGCGTGTCAGACGGGTATGATAACCGTACCGCCATGCGGGTCGTATTTAAACGTTATAATAAACGGGGAGGATTATCCATTAGTGCCGGTGCTCATGCTGGTGCGCAATGTCAGGAGCTATAATAGCGACCCTGACTAAAATTGTTAGCCAATGCCGAATCCAACTATTTCAACCTTAAAAACCGGTAAGTGTGCGTCTACGCAGTAAATGGTTCCGTAGTCAGGATAAACAATATACTTTTCAACAATATTAATAGTATTTCTCAAAGGCACTGTGAAAAACAAAGTTATTTTTACGAGCACGTGCCTATTACTTTGTAAACACGACGGGACATATTAATAATCTTATGCGAAAAACAATTCTGGTTTTAAGAAAAATATTCCCAACAATCAACAAGTTCAAATCGCTATTATTATATAAAAATATAATATTGGTTACATCAATAGATGAACTCAGCTCAATTGTAATGGTCAACCCAGTAATGTCCCACACCTGGGCATGGTTCCAATATAAATGGACGCCATAGCCAACCGCGCGTGCAAAGTGCGGTCTTATAAGTTACCAAATATTACCTAGAAGATCTTTTCTAAGGAACTCTTAGGTGTAGTTTTTCTCATATTATTCCTTTGCCGTGTAAGCAAATGATTAATCTACGCATATTACAGATAGAGTTAGAAAGTATCCCACGATTGAGAGAGTGAATATCTTATCATTTAGCCATTAACTGTATAATTGATTTTATTGTATTACTAGCAGAATCAACGCGACTTCGTTCGCGTAGACTATAATGATGCCTTATATATTGTAGTAATAAAATGTAGCATTCTAATGGTGAAAGAATTTTTAACATCGGTTCAGTAGTTTTTAAGTTAGTTCATGAGAAACATACAAAAATACAAAGTTTTCGTCTCTATAATATTTGTATAGAAGTATAGACAAGTTTTATATTACTTAACTATATTATTACTTAACTAAGAATAATAATCTATTAAAATTAAATCATAGTGGGTCAGCAATGGCTCGTCGTTTTTTAAATCAAGTTAGATTATCTTCCAACAAGTTAAGCATCCTATCCTTAAATATTATGTTATTATATTTCCTAAAACGGCAACATAAGTGATAAAGCAGAGAACAATTGTGTTCATTAGCAAACAAAAGGCAATAACAGAAGTATGCCTAATTAAGTACCGTTATGTAAAATGTATAAATGTCTATGTGTCATGTGTAACACTTAAGTTACCTTAAGTAACAAACATTAAAGTATAATATTAAATATCACAATTTGACGTCATTGTGTTAGTTTTGTAGACAAAAAACATTGCCTAAATAGTTGTTATTACCTGGGTGGCTTATCTTTTATTTTCAAGTTTGTGACCAAAGCATTCTTAAGAAATATTCATTGTTCAAATGTTACGAATTATATTTTACTACATCCTCAATGAAATTTAGTAGTTTTTAATCTTACACACAAAAGATTAAAAAGCTACCTAGATATCCGAAATAGCTTTGTCGAAAATATGAAAGAACTAGCTGAACTCCGCAGCTTCGCCTGCGATAAAAATCGATGTATTGATTGTCCCGTGGGAATAAGATATTTCTCCACAATAAAAAGCAGCCTATATGTTAATCCAGAGTGTCAGCTAACTCCCTACCAAATTTAATGAAAATAGCTTCAGCCGTTTAGACGTAAAGAAGTAACAATCATGCACACTCGCAAACTTTCGCCTTTAAAATAAGTATAGTATGAGTATGATATGATAGATGACAAAATTGAAGATTTCGATCAAGTTTATTAATGTAACCAAATCATATAACAAGTTACGAGTGCAAAAAAGAAACTAAGTAACATAAAGTAGCGTTTCAATAGGTGTCTTGTAAAAAGTGAAACAACACCAATGTACACAAAAAATGTAACCTAATAAATACCATGACTTTTATCCCATTATGCTGGACAGTTTTATTGTATAAACAAGCCGTTACTAAACATCTTTCAAAAAAGTAACTCCATCAGCACGGAGAGGCTGTACTCTACGGTCGATCGAAAGTAAAACCGAGTTTTTCCCAACTTTTTTCATTTCCAAATCACAAACAGTCACTACTCTTCGAGCTTGTAGTGCAAAAACCGGTACAAAAACGTCCAAACGCTGTTTTGATGAACTAGCGTTATGCAGTAGGAGCAAACTAGGTAAGCGTGCAACAATGCGGGAACCGGTAAAAGGTCAACAGACCAGCCGAGATATCGAAACTGAGTCACTGTATCAAGGTCTTCGGATTTCAGGCACCAACCGTAACCCCACTAGCAAGTGACGGTGAGTGGCCGATGAAGCGTGTAATGTTGACGATTGGAAATCGTAATCGCTATACCATTTTTGTAGGGCTTGGGTATAGGGTGTTTATTTCATTTCACTATAGGAAAATATCGATCTCTTTTATATATTGTATATTAATACGTGATGCAAAAACTTGTGATCCGTTTTCAAGATACTTGGCGCAGACGGAGGAGTATGACATTACGCACGGTTATAGCTGATGTAGAGAAGAATTACGCAATGCTAATATATTTTTTGAAATAATGCAAAACACATAAACAAAGCCAACTAAAAACATTACACACACTTCTGTGCATTTGACACAAACACATACATAATAAACGAACATTCAATGTCATTTTATGAAAACACACAACGTCAAAAAATCACAGATGTCTTTGTCAAAATACCCGCTACTGCTTTAAATGCAGCTTAGCTAATTAAACTTCTTTTAACCTTTAACGGGTGCGTTCAAAATAACTTGTAAATTCGGCTGTTGCGACGGGTGACTAGTATAATAATTATTATTACGTTTTTATGTAAGAATCTAGCTGTTATCAAGCGGTTACTTTGTAAGTCAACTAAAGACGATATCTGCCTTTAAGAAATCGTAATGAGTCAAATATTATGCAATTTAAGCCCAAATGCTACGGTGAAATTATTTCGAAATTCAAGAGAATCCAAAAATCGTTATCAACTTAAAGCAGGCTACATTTAGAATTTCTTTGCAATTAACGATTTCTAAGAAATCTAAGCACAAAAAATCACCAATTTCGTATTAAGCACTGATTTGTGTTACGAAAGCAACGTTAGGAGAATTAACTAGTATTTTATTAACCGTGTAACTGCAGCGGTGTATGGCAAATATGGCAATTCGTTTATAAAACCTGTATTAGGCGTGTAGGACAGGATAGTGTGCAGTCGTAATAACTACCTATTTGAGCAATACTGATGAGTTGGTTATACGTGTTATTACGTTAAAACAAACAGCACTGTTGAAACTGACATATTGTTATTAAACACTAGAGAACTCATGCCACTTTAATAGCATATATTATGTTAATTTAGATTTTTACGGTTTAAAATACACTGTAATTTAATAAGAAAATAAAATTACTTAAATTATGATACAAAAAAATGACTGCTTAAACTTAAAAAATATTTTATGATGTAAGATGTAGTATTTAATGATGTAAGTACTACATCATAAAATAAATAAAAAATAGAAATTGCTGCACGCGACGGCACACGTAAACAGAGAAATTGTAATTTTTCAATGCTTGTTTGTCCCTGTCTCATACATATATACCTATCAGTCCAATTCAGGCGTTCAGTTCAGGCGTTTGAGCGGTAGAACAATGTGAGCATGCGTGTAAAAATGCTCGAAAAAGGTTACCCTCCCTCTGACGTATTCGAGTAATATTCGTTAATATCGTTATTATTATTAAATATACATGAACACAAATCTCCATTATGACATACTTATTATTGAATGTTAGTTTAAAGGTTGTATATCTCAAAATATAAAATTGTCAACCTTATTAACATCATAAACCCAAGTTTACCTATGGCAAATTATAAACAAATTTTAAATTATAATTTTTACTTTGATAAAATTATATTTTAACAAAATATTTACAACCTTTTTCGGACTTAAACTAAAAACTTTACCAACTTACGTGTACCTACGTTTTGTTTGTAAAGAGACAAAATATTACTGATAGAACAATATACCAAATACTTACAGAGATTACACAAACCAGATATTTTTTCTAACTTACATGAATACACTGGCTAAAACAGGCTAAGATTTTTTCATTTTTGGTAATCCTTCAATAGTAATTTAATATTGTACACTAAATATGTACTTACATATATCAGCAAGTAAAACAAATAAACGCAAAACATCAGTTGTTCTTATGTATCCCTTTATATTTTTTCTTCATAACCAGATTCCAGAATAAGACCTTCGATTCTTTATTATTTACGTTTTTACTTCGATAATTGCTCTATGAGTCCATATGCAGAAGTATATAATGTACGTACTATTTGAGGAAAAACGTAAAGCATGATGAAACACGTTGAAACCATAAAAAACAACCGGAGTTCGACCGGGGAGACAAAGAGGGCAATTTTATGATGCAATACACAGGAAAGTTCCACATCTTAATTAGGGTTTCGGTCGAACTGATGGCGAAATTCCAAAATTCCTGGGAAGTCACGTGCGTACTCGGGTCCTTTCTGCCCACTACACCGGAAGACTCGCATTACTTAAGTGTTTCACACGACTTGTAAGTCTTCAATCTGTTGCAATGTTTTTATTATGAATCACGACGGCAGCGGTCATCCCATAAGATGATGTAAAAATGTTTTATTTTGCAGTATGGAAGTATCAAACGAGCAGTCCCCCCGATTGTAAGTAACCAATGCCTCTTTTTTTGACCTCTGTTATCAACCCCAGGTAAGGTCACTCTTACCTAAGGCGACAAATGCTACCTCCGAGGAATCAGTTGGACCCAGTGGCGTAGCGTGGGGGATGGAATAAGGGCTGTTCGGGCGGTACGGTTTGGGGGCGGCAAACTGTTGTTTTGTAGTACCTTTTTTATTAAGGAAATTCATTTCCACCTGGGAGCAACATCTAAGGGGCAGCAAAATATTTAATGTTGGCGACGTTTCTTTTTATTCGTCAATTATCAAAAAGGTAGGTGTCAAGGGGTAACTAGGGTTCCGACCTTCTTTTATTCGCTGGTTAGAACATGTTTAAGTATAGGCGTTTAATTCTACTTCCGACCTCGGCGGCATGAACCCAATCTGTGTCACTGGTTGATACGCCTCGAATAAGTATGTCTAAGGGTGTGGACCCTTCAGATCAGAACACAGCAACGCATAACCGCATTCCGTAGTCGACTCACATAGAATATTTGTTACCAATTCTGGCACAAAAAAACAGTAACCTCTTACGTACGTAGGATCCATATGATATCCATCAAATAATAATCAATTTCACGTGTTACACTGACGCTGCATAAATTAGACAAAATGATACGCAGTAATGTAAATAGCTGATTTGATTAATTTCACCTCTACATATACAATTGTATTGTAATTGTAATGTGTATTTTACAAAAATTTGGATCTTATCTGAATGAGATAAAAAGGTTCTCGCTTCAAAATTAATATACAAAATATCACTGATTTCGTGCATGGAACGAGATGACACTGCGATATAATACAATCATAAATTTATGATTCTAACATATTAATTAATATTTACGTCAAGTGTTACCAAAAGTTGTATAAATATTACCGAAGTGATAATTACCATGAATGAAAAATAATAATTATGTTTTAAGTTGAAAACAAAAACCCATTAAGGAATCAATAATGTTTTAGCACTAGACTCGTGAATAAAGAATAGTCTAGCTCAAATTGTTATACTGTATAACTTAATAAATACTTCCTACTTTATGAACAATACGCAATCTCCTTGACATATTGGTGGGTATTATATTTAAATTTTTAGCAAGTACAAGGATTTTATTCGATTTTAGCTATTTAAATTGGCATATTCTCAAAAACTTCTAAAAACGAAACATAATCGTTGTGCATTTGAAATAACGTATATATGAATGTATTAACAGATTGTAAATAGTTTTAACGTTGTGGCTTGAAAATCTGTCCCTTACGATGAGAGTTCAAGGTTGTAATCTCAAACACTTGATTATCTCACATTGCCTACCTGTTAGAAATTACAAATCACATATTTGAACAGTGAAAAAAGTTTTTAAATGTGCGTGAAGTTTGTCGATTCAAATTTTGCCAACGTGGATCATTGCCCAAAACCTCACATAAGAAGCCCAGAAGTGGGACAGTTATGGGTTTGTAACGATAAGAAATGAAATGAAATGTCTTTATTTTGAATAGGCCTACGGGGGCACTTACAAATTGTCAGTTACTTTTCTTTTTCTTTTACATTATTTTTCTTAAGTTCTTTACGAAATTACTTATGAGTTACAAACTTGTAATATTCGTACGAAGACATACATATATGTATACATCTAGAAGCGCGCGTTAAAGTCTTTTAGTTCAACGCCCTCTCAAGGGAACTAGGAAGTTTGCCATCGCAATACTGTGATAAAAACTTGAACCTACTCGCAATGTAATCGTCAGTTACTTCTGCAAGTGCCTTATTTGAGTTTACGCAAAAAAAAAATGTTTATTGAGTCATACATACTAACTACCATACCAATGTACCATGTAGCTTTATTTATAGATGTATATTTGCGATATATATTTGATACAGGCCAATATTATTCATACACGGCTCACTTGACAGGTTGAAATCTTTTCTACAAAACGTGTTTACTACGTGTAGGTGTTTAAAAAAAAAAACAGCCATTATTTTCTCATTCAACAATTTTTGTATCATATCTCTCGATTATAATATAAAAATCACAAACAATATTATCGAAAGTGTTCAAAACTTGTACATTAATATGGACATCTGTCTGCCAATATTTTGGCAGCCTTCACATGAATGAATCCTTTCAACAGGTGTTCGCCGCACGGTAGAAATGGCCCGAGCATAAATCCGCCCGCGAACTTTTAGCTACTTTGAATAAGGTAGATATTTGTTGATAGGTTTAATTGTGTTCTTACTACTAACTTGTTGTTACTAACAATACAATAATATTTAATATTATACACCGAATTATAGATAACAATAAATCAAAATTAAATACACCTGACGTAACAACATGTGGTATTATCACTAATAGTGATTTCTAGACTAGACTAGATTTCTTCAAGAACTCTAGATTTTTAGATTTCTTGAACAAAAAGATTTCAGATCGAAGAGATACAGCGGAAGGGTTTTTTATCTGATTGAAGTAGCAGAACGAGCATGCAGTCCACTTGAAAGTGGTCACTGCCGCCCCAGGACATCTGTAATCAACTTTATATATTACATGGATTCTATCAGAAGTCAATCACAGACGCGTTGCTACTCCCGAGGACGAAGGTTGGTCGAATCATATAAAAAGTGTGGAGACAACCACACTTTTCCATCAAAATGCAAGAAATGCCTCATGCTAGAAATACCTCCCCGGTCGAACTATACTAGTATAGTAGAGTATACCTATCACCTGGTAAGGGTTGTTTACTTTAGTAGGACCTTTTTTCTGGGTGTTTAAGCGCACCCTGAAAAAAGGTCCTGCAAAAAACGTTATCTCATTCAAGTGATCATGTGACTAATATAACTGTGTAGTATGAAGTATCTTTAACTTAGCATAAATTGTCATTTTTATTAAAATATTTGTTAAAACGGTTAAGACGAGATGTGTAGTGGAGTTTCTGTCGCCGCTTCATCTCAATAACGAAACTGTGAACGTTTAAAGTGATCGAAGAACAACTTTAAAAAAAAATCTGGAAAGAATCTATCTTGAATCTACTTTGGATAAAATATATTTAATTTTATTGAATATCTTCTAATAGGTACTTATAAATACTGACTGTATTTGAATATTTAGTAAACAAAAGCCAATAATTTTAACCAAACTGCAAGAAAACTTGACACAAGCACTACTCACACTAAACTCAAGGTTCTATACCATTGTGCCTGAAGTAGGGTTGCCATTTATTGAAAAATATATTTATCGTAAATAGATAGAACCTACTATATCAAAAAATCCACCTAATTGTTACATAGTGTACATTCTTTATTTCTCGGACGACCTCTTTTATTTCCCCTTCTCAGAATTTTTGCGCGACCGCTCAATGCAGTGAGTGCTTTGTTAGGTGCTGGAACAGATGTAGACGGTTCGACCGAATAATCCCACACCTATTTCTAGTTTGGGTGGATGAATGCGTTTTTCTGCTCCCTCTTGTAACTGGCGACATATTCCTCGAGAGTAGCAACTCATTTATGATTCATTTTAGATAGATCCTTGTACTGTATGAAGTAACTTACAGATGACCATGGGCGGCAGTTGCCACTAATCATCAGGTATGCACGCTCGTTTACTACTTCAATCTTTAAAAAATACGAGTTCATAGTACAATTGACTAAAGCATTGCGATGTGATACTGTATATAACGATCAATACGCTGTCAACCCTAGCCCGGAGTAAGGTAACTTATGTACATATTTTACTGCGAACCGTCAAGTTGACGAGTTTTAAACAGTATGTTTTTAGAATCCTTCAACACTACGTACCTACCTATTAACATGAATATTGATAACCTACTTAATAGTGACACCGTTTTTCCTTATTCATGTTTACCTAATAATTAATCTTATTACATGCTGAATTCAGATGTCTTTAGTTCCGCATCCGCAAAATAGAGGTAAAAAGTATTTAAATACAAGCCAACAATATTATGTCTACTTTTATGCGTAGTCTGTTAAAAGACTATAAATAAGATATAAATAGTTGTTCATTAATAATTAAGTATATGCCATAATGTACTCTGACGTGACACTCCATTAACGATAACATAAAAAATGCACATAAAATAGCATTTGAAGATAGTTGGCGTTGTATACGTACTTCATGTGATCAAACCCCCGAAATTAACAAGAATTACACTTAAGCGTATTTTAGATATTTACGCCTAATAAAATATAATATGTATACTATACTAATAAATACTAAATAGGTAAATATTACTTTATAATAGTTCATATATTCTAGATACATTTATATAATGTATTTCAACATCGCCTTAGAACTGATAAAACTCCACAAAACATGCATGCTTCTTACCACCTCTACAATTGTATTCAACACAGATCTGTTGCTAACTACGTGGACTTTACGTAGTTAGCAACAAATCTGTGTTGACCTTCACTTCACCTTTTTAATCCTCACTGCAAAAAGAGGGGTGATAAGATTAAAATTAAATATATAATTTATTTACGGTCCTCCGACACGATGACGCTTATATCAAAATATTACTAGATAGAGTTTACTGAGTTATTACTTAGAAGGAATTATTTTTAAATCAATGGATTCATACTAGTGATAATACATATCATTTGACGTTTTTCAGTTCTCAGTATAGGGTAACGGAGGATATAAATTTTGACGACTTTTTTTTGGAGATCGATATAAAGGAGATGTTTCAAAATGTATGGACCTTTGGCCAGGTATCTGTACACCATATGATAAAAATGCCAATAAAGTATAGAGCACTTTTTGACTAAGCATTTTATTATAATCGACTGGGTTTATTGGTACAAGACTAGAATTTTAAGTTAGAATTGCAACACAAAATAATGGCGGCGGTAATATTGCATTTTGACAGTTGAAGTTAATAAACAAACTGTGACAATGACAATCAGTTGTCAATGATCATCTGATCCAACGCAGTCATATTATTTATGTGTCAACTATAATTAATAATTATGCCGTTTTAGACTTGCACTTCACACATTCATTTTACAGTTCTATTGCTTTCAAGTTATTTGATGGTCAATTGATAGAAAAACGTAATTGGCTGCAACCCTTTTTGTGTCTTACTGCTGGACGTTAGTCTCGCTCCATAAGTGGAAAGGGTTGGACCTTACTCCACCACGCTAGTCCAATGCAGGTTGATGGAGATATGGATTAGTTGCCAACCCGTTATCACATATTTTTAAACTCTCTATGTAGCCTCCAACAAGATTTGATTCCCTTATTGAATATTACTTCGCTGTATAGTTTTTTTGCTGCATGCGTTCTACACCGCTCTCAGGGACATGGGCGCTTCAAAGACAACAACATACTGCAAAAGTATTTTATATAAGGTTGAAAGAATGAGTCTAGAGAAATAATTGAACAGCTGATTTATATTTAAAGCCAAACAAGCAATCCAGGAAGATTGCTAACAATATATGAAAAAAAACTGCCCACATTTTCAACTCATTATCTAGTTCAATTAAGAATCAAGCATATTGTTAAAGACTACTTCTCCGTTATCTTAATTGCAAAATATACCCTACACCTATTTCTAGCGTGAAGCATTTCTTGTGTTTCGATGGAAGGGTGTGGTTGCCATTACACTTTTATATGAGGCGATCATCTTACTCCTCGGGAGTAGCAAAACATTTGTGATTGACTTCAGATAGAACTCATAGAACCCATGTTCTGTATGAAGTTGATTACAGATGTCCATGGGCGGCAGTGACCACTTACCATCAGGTGTACTGCATGCTTGTTTGCTACTTCAGTGAAATAAAAAAAATATATATATACATATTGCATATTAAAAATAACATAGGTCATCATGTGATTAAAACAATTTCTTTTATTGGTAGGTATTTTTTATTCATTGAAATCCGAATCTTCCCTTCCCAATATAGCATCCAAAAATGAAACAGGTGCTGTAATACTAGCTTGATGCGGAGTCCAGCATAAACACCAGACAATAGTCATTGTGTAAGGACAGCAACATACTTTTGATTTTTTAGCATTGTAGCTGCAATAACATCCTATTATTTTTCATCCCAACAATTTCCTTGTCTCACACACAAGAACACACTTGTTCCCTGACACAGCTTCAAGATGTTGAGATATTTCTACCTGAAATGATCCATGTTGTTTTAAAAGCTAGTATGGATTAACTTTCTATTTAAGGGACAAAGGCCATGCACGAATATTTGTGTTACTGCCTCTTCCTCCTTGTATTATTTCAACCTCTTCCTATTCTCCTTGCACAATGTGTGTGATTCTAACCCAGCACAAATATTCTATTGTCAGATATCTACAACAAAAATAGATCAGAGTATATTATATACTGAAAATAATATCCTTATTATTTTTTGTTTATTTACAAATACAGGTTAATACTTACAACTGGACTTGAAATCTTGTCAGAGATCAAATGTCTTTCCCACACTCTGGAAGGGAATGAGTACGCTTCTGATATAAAAAGAGTTGAGACCACATACAAACATGGTGGTCATGAAAATGCTGCAACTCAAACTATTTATGTTCACTTTGTGTGTCTTTCACTACAAGTAGGCACTGACATTATTTGCATTTTTGATAATAAGTGATTACATATTTGAGCATTTTCATCAACCTAAAAAAGAAAAACTTATTATTACATTAAGTAGCTTAATTATTATAACCTTAAAACTATTGTATAGTTATGGTTGTATGTAAACAAAGACTAATCTTACCTCATAGCTAATAGCCAATTACAATTATGATGTCAGGTTAAAAAAGATAGCAAGGGCCATCTTCATTTATGTCTGAATTACATTTAAAATAGTGCACTATTGTGAACCTAATAAAAAAACCTAATAAAAAATAATAATAATATAAAAATAATATAAAACAAGAATACAGGAATGATTGTACAGTGTTGTTATTTGATTTCTATGTTTATAAAACAAATAAGTTAACACTTTCAATCTAAAATAAAATGATATTTCAGTATAGGTTGTATTTTTACCTGAATAAATCAGTTGATGTTTGGACGTCCACGTTGAGTATGTAAATCGTTTAATCACTAGCCTGGTCAACAGGTTAACCGATGAACAGTCCAAAAATGAAAGTCAAGGCAACTGAGGTAACCAGCGATCCGAAATCCAAGATATGTAAGCCAAGGGTTGCTATCTTGATATAGAAACTCCAACACAATACGCACACGAAAATATTCCGTGAAAATATCTAACAAGACAGATAAAAGTAAAAGAATCAATATGACAGTTGTCAGATAATGACAACTACAGTTTTATCCACAGACTGTCTAAATCAGTTGTTCCGCCATATTGGAAAACGAAGAAAGTAGTTGATTTTAATTGTTTTTGTACCAGAAAAGTAGGCGTTTTCATGAATTTTAAGTATTTTTTTAGGATTCTTGAGATTTTTCTCGATTTTTTGAGATGGTGTACATATACCTAGCCAAAATTGAAACATCTCCTTTGTCTAGATTTGCAAACCTTTTTTCTTCCAAAGCAATGCAATTCAATATTCGCACAATTCTTGCAAATGCGAATATTCGGCACATCACTAATTCATACAATTTTTATTTAACTTTTTATGGTAGCATATGTTATTAAGTTTTTTAAATTACAAACATATTCAAGAGATGTTACATCATACAAATAATATGTTGCACATTAAATGCAAAAGGGAAGTTTCGTTAGTGCTGTCATGTTAATTGAATGATAGACTGCTTAATGAAACTGCAAGTCGTGAATACGCCAGTCAGTTCAAGGCACAATAACTGACATTCAGTACACATGCATGTGCATGTATGATCAAGTAATTATATAGTTAATTGAAGTCGCTACGTAATTATAGTTGTTATAAAAACTTATAGGTTTTTGTAGCTGCTGAACTAAAAAGTATAAAATAATTTTCAATAAGTTAAAATATATAAAGTGATTACGTAAAAAAATTACAATATGTTTTCCTAAATATACATCCATACGGAGATACATATGTATGTATATATCTACGTAATCCAAGCTATTTTAATCGTGGTAAAAACTTCCCAGAACTAACGAGCTTTTATAGAGAGAGAATGTAAAAGTACATATTTTTGCAACCGAAGTAGGTATCATAATATTCAACTATGAAGAGCGATATATCAAATATCACATTACAACGAAATGAAACTAAATATTCGGTTAAGATTTATTACAGGTATTGTTTTATTTAAACTAAGTAGTATACGTAAAAGAGAACATTAACATTTCTCCCCTCTTATGTTTATTGCAGTTACCTTTATTTTGTATGACCCAACCAGCGCAATTTTGCTGAAGTTTGACTTGTCGTGACTGAAGCGATTCACGGGAATAACCTAGTCATATATAATTCAACCTTAATGTTTCATATTACCTTCTATTCATCACTTCGCACTTGGCCAGCGCGGTGGAGTATGGTCTACAACTCTCTTATTCCGAGAGAAGACCCGTGCCCAGCAGTGGGTCAATAATAGGTTGACGATTTTTTTTATCTGACTGAAGTAGCAAACGAGCAAGCAGTCCACCTGATGGTAAGTGGCCACTGCTGCCCATGGACATCTGTAATCAACTTCATACAGAACATGGGTTCCATCTGAACTAAATCACAGATGCGTTGCTACTCCCGAGGACTATGATGGTTACCTCATGTGAAAGTTTGCCGGCAACCACACCCTTCTATCGATACGCAAGAACTGCTTCACGCTAGAAATAGGTGTGGCGGTGATACTTCCCCGGTCGAACTACACTGGTTCTACCACCTTCAAAATATATTACCTTCTATAATTGTTTGTACAGTTTATATCCAGCTTTTAAAAAAGGAGTAGGTTATATGTTCCACTATATTTTTATAATGTATTTTAAGGTACATTTAGTAACAAATGTATAATTAATTATTCGGTATTGTTTCAGAATTCAAGCTCAATTCAGCGAGTTTCATTGATTTATATGACCCAGGTCCGCAAGTGGGGATTCTCGTAGGCGTGTCGAAGCGTATGACGAAACAGCAGCTTTGTGCAACACTTATTGTGAAAGAGCTGACGTGGCGAACACGGCTCCATGGCCAACCCGTATTGTTTACCATCTTATATAAACCTTTAGGTTTGTTCACTTATTGACATGTTTATGAACCAACGGTCAGTGTTAAATTAAAGTATGTTATGTCAACATTTCATGACTGTCTTGGTGTTCATTTTTTGATAGCTGTAAAAAAATGTGTTTTTTTTATCCGTTGTAGCAAACGAGCTTACAGTCCACCTAATGGTAAGGGCTCTCAGCCGCCCATGAACATCTTTAAGCAATTTGAGATAGAACAGGTCGTACCTCTATCTAAAGTTTATAACAGATGCGTTGTTTGATCCTGATAAATAAGATGATCGCCTTAAATGACAATGAGCCGGCAACCACGTCCTTCCAGCGAAACGCAAGAACTTTTTTTTTCTAAGTGAAGTAGCAAACGAGCTCGCATTCCACCTTATGGTACTGCCGCCCATACAGATACTGTAAGCAACTTCACATAGAACGTAGGTTTTATCTGAAGTCAATCGCAGATGCATTGATACTCCCGAGGACTAAGATGGTCGCTTTAAATGAAAGTTAACCGGCAACCACGCCCTTCCATCGAAACGCAAGAAATGCTTCACGCTAGAAATAGGTGTGGCAGTGGTACCTCCCCGGTCAAGCTACACTGGTTCTACCACCTGGACTATTCCACGCCAGAAATAGGTGTGTCGGTGGTACTCAGGTTCTAACACTTTGTAAGATTGAATAAAATTTCCATATGTTACAATCTGCGATGATTTTAGATCGCAGGTACCTAGATTTTAATTAGGTCACCTTTATACCACGCTTAATAGAATGTGCTAAATTAATAAGTTCCCCTGGGGCGTAATGTTGAAAATCTGAGCGCACGTATAGCTGATCTAAGCGTTATAAAATTAAAACCGAGCAGGTAGCTAGTATTACTTACAAAAACAATAATGAAAAACGTAGTCTCCTAAGACAAGACATAATATTTTGAATTATTATATCAGGATATCATATGTCTAAGTCAAATTCTAATTCAGCTAAAATTAACCTGGTTCTATGATTTTTGTCATGCAGGTTAAAACTTTTAATTGTATGCACATACGACGTGAATTTCTATATATGTAAAATAATTATAAGTTGCTATTAAAATATTGTATAAAATATTGTATTGTTCTAGGTGTGCTAATTTGCACTCGACTAGGGCGATTACCTATATGTATCTTTTTCTGTGAGGAGATTACTTCCAAATTATTTATCAGAGATGCGCTTGTCCATGGCTCCATCAAGTTGCAATACGACACGATAATCGAAATCTTTAACCCGGCTGCGTTTATTATTAGAAATGATACCTCTTAGAGTGCCTTAGAGTCTATTTATTTCATATATCTATACTGAAAAAGTAAATACTAAACCTATTACTCACGAATAATCACGACAGCTTTGATTATGTCATCGGTTCAGTTACCATTGCGAGCACATTTGAAAGCAACCGCTTTGCTCTACAATACAAAATAAAATACAACGCAATGCAATAATTGTGTCATCTCATCGAGACTATAATAAAATCACGAAAAACAAAGTCTATTACCTAGGTCTAAATTTTGTTCAGATTAAAGTGGACTACGTGACGAAATTTGCAATAATTTGTCATAGAACAAACCTCTTGAGCAACCGTTGGGGCAATATCAATTTTTGCTTTTCGTAATTGATATTTCTGTGAAATGCGCAAGACACAAGAAATGTATCGCACCACTAACGAAAAATAAGTATACTTACCAAACGTTCGTTTTCCAGTTTTTGTCACATTGTAGCGGCAACAGTAGGCCGAGCGGCTGTGAAAGGCTATTAGCTTGAAGTCATTCACTCTTTAGGTCTATAGGGTTCGAGTTCCCAATTGTGTTAATATTGAAAATTAATTAAACATTCATAATTTATGCGAAGTTAAGAGAAATAAATGAAGTCGCCGTTATAAAAATCCAAATGTAAAACAATAAATTCAGTCCCTTTACAAAACAGACACAGTAGTAGATAATAGTAGATAGTAGTAAAGCACAGACGAATTCAAAATTATATATATCATAGTCGAAATGTTAATATGAGTGGGTAACGACTAGGTAGCAACGAGGTGTGTCTGGTACACCTTTAATGGAACCTCAAAATCAGATTAGTTTTATGCTAACAAGCCTTGAAGATAAAATATGTAGATATATACCTAAGCGTGCACTAGGTACTACTTCTCAATGATCTCTAGGAGTCTAGGGACCGTCGCCATTAATCTAGTAACATTTAAATGTATAGGTTTCAACGTTAGCTGGTGTATACTACCTAAAATATTATTATTTTTACATTCAGGACTGCAATTAAGTTTATTTGCATAAATGACGCAAAAACTCATCTTGTGATTTATAAGATGAATCTCGTTCAAAAACAGTAAATTTATTGTGCTCTAAATCCGTCGTAAAATCAATACAAATCGATTAATATTATAATAACACCATACTAAAATTAATTCTACCAAAAGCGGCGTCGTAAATCTAGTATTAAATTTATTAATAGTATGCGAAGATAACTGGTGTTATCAATATCAAATTCGTGGCATACTTGTTGCCAATCGGCGCAGATAATGAGTTTGACCTGATTACCAATATGCGTGTAAATGATCTGCGTTGTTCGAACATAACGCCTCTCAATTATAATGGGTTACCGCCCGCGACTTCGCGTGGAGTTTAAATAATGGATTGCATAAAAATCTTCCTCGTGAAAACCTTCGCATGCCTATAGCATAACTTAGAATTTAACGATCTTTTTTATAAATAAGAAACCCGCGTGGCGGAGTCAGCATACCGGTCTGACACGCCGTGGGTTCTGGGTTCGATTCCTGGCCAGACAGGTATCTGAATTATGAATTTAGATTTCTGTTCTGGATCTGGTTTTTCGTGTATTCGTCTTGGTGTGTGTCCATGGCACCCACGACACACAAGAAAATCCTAATGTGGGGCTATGAGTGTAGAAAGCGTTTCTGTTTTTTTTTAAATAGATCATCTGCTTTAGGTCTGGGTGTTTCTTCAGAAAATTCGTAGTGTGACCATAAGTAAGTCGTAGTTGGCCAGTTAAACAGACTCAACTACAGGGAATTTCATTATAAAACACTAAAATAATTATGCCAATTTTTTGTGGTACAATTCTCTACTAAAGCACATTATTGATTAATCGTGAGCACCACAAACATCTGATCAATTAAATATGGCAAAAAAAAACATGCCTGCGTACAAAGTACACATGTCAGAAGTGAAACTTCTTTGGCGAACTAATTTATAAATCTTATTTATATTTATACAAATCTAAAACTTTAAATTTCCAAGATTAAGAGGAAGGGAAAAGGCGTGATACGACGTTCGCTCTGTCTCACTTTTTCTCTCAATCTTTCTCACTCGCTTGCTCCCTACTCTCACTCCACGGCTAGTTGCTCATGCTACGTTCGCCCTGTCTTACTCTCTCTCAATCGGTCTCGATCACTCTCTCTCTCTTTTCCGACACTTCCGTTGCATACCGGCGTGACGTTTCATCTGTAAAAAAATTACCCTCATGCGCCTAAAGAAGTTTCACTTCAATAAGTGCATCACACTGTATGAGAGAAAAAATTAAACATGTATAAATAGTTGCTTTAAAAATAATATCTCGTCTCCAGAAAGAGTAACAAATAAGTAGAACAACTAAATATTAATGATTGATCATTTATAAATCTATTTGATGTTTCGTCAATTACCTAATATATTGAAAAACAAAATTAAAAAACTTATCTGCCTAATCTCTTAATCTGTCTATATACAAATATCTGTCTGTATTTTTAAAATAAAGTCTAATAAATAAAAATACACAAATAGTTTTTTTTTATCATGCCCTCTTGCTAATGTGTCATATTGCAGACTTTGGAATAAGTAACATTACTGTAAGTAGCTGTGGTATTAGAGCCATTGGACCGACTTAGAACTGAGGCATTTAGTCAAAGTGCGATACTTCTTTGTTTACATGGTTTCAATCGTACCGCTATTACCTTATCGGTACGACCGCGGCCTATGACACGCGGCGCCGCAAGCGGCAGCTAGTTCAAAACCTAAGCTTAAAGGTTATCCCTCCAGGCGACACGCACGTTTCATACGTACATCGCAAGTTATATTATACATAGTTAAACATTGTTACATGTCAAACCACCTACTAACCTTCATAAAAGAACACAAAAACACGAAATTACCATATATTCTTTTTTATTTGGAAAAACTACCTAGGATAATTTTATTTTACCATAACTCATTTATAATAACTCCAACTGCGTTACACATTTGAAGCTATGTTTCCTCATAAACTTGTGCCATCCTTGAAAATATACTGAATGTCTATTGAAAACTCGTCACACAAACGATTAAACTTATCCTACTCGAGTGAAGTCATCGTTTTATTGTGTTACATCACGAATGCGACAGCCAGCAACTTCCCTCGGTAATACGTCAAAATCGTCATCAAAGAACTCAACTCACTGAGCCGTCGACGTCACCTCATTGGCAATCCCACGCCAATAGCTCGTTTCTATGTATTCTGTAGTTTCCTTACAATTAAGAAATTCATAAGTCATGCCTTTAAGGATAATTTTGTTCTGATAATAAGCAGCCCGATAAAAACTAATTTGTTTAGGTAAGCGTTTGATCAGCGGTCGAATGACGTGGCAGTCACCTCCTATTTCTCGGTAACTCGAATGACTAACGCACTGTTTTGATTCGCCTCAATTTTAAGACCACTTTAAGTTCGTTACTAATTTATTATATCGCTATTATAGACGGCCTAGTGAAATTCATACATACAATCATCTTATTCGTCTCTCGTTGTATATGTATTTAGGCCAGCAACAAAGGGACATTCAACGTATGCTGTAATACT
The DNA here is from genome assembly GCA_949699795.1 of Spicauda simplicius. Classification (NCBI taxonomy): domain Eukaryota; kingdom Metazoa; phylum Arthropoda; class Insecta; order Lepidoptera; family Hesperiidae; genus Spicauda; species Spicauda simplicius. The sequence continues at coordinate 11,738,382 of OX453065.1, forward strand.
AGATTAGATAACGAAAGCGAGAAATGTAGTGTTTAGTTGCTATCACACTATCTTGCCTCTGTATCGTTTGAGGAAATTAATTCGTCCTCAATGATTAGACGGCGGCCTTATTCGATAGTTGGGTGCGTGCTAAATCTCTTGTTATCTTAGCAAATAGTGGATCGGATACGGACGCGATAATGAAACCAGCTTTATTTTGGCGACATGAAACGTAAACAGAGTGGCGTCGACAGACGTCCGGGCGCAAGGGCATTACTCTTTCCTGGCCGGTGCACGAGATTTACATAAAAACATCACTATTTTTACAAATACACGCCAGTATTTCCGATAGCACGATAAACATCTACGTCATCGGTATCTCAACAATTTATGATAATATTATTAAATTGGCGTGTTTTGCTTTAAAGTGAATAACGCAAACACGATTCCATATTCATAATATGTATCTGCAGTGTTGCATATCTTTTATCAAAACGTATTTAGGCAAAGTATAAACAGCACATTATTTTTCTAAGAATCGTAACTCTCGAAGTCTAGCATTACATATAAATATTTTTATTATTATACAATTATCTATAAATAATACGAATACCACTAAAATTCAAGAAGCAATCAAAATATACTCGAATACGTATACCTTATGTGAAAACTTCGAGACTAATTGTTGTGACATTGTTATACGAATAATAGTGAATTATAATGCAACGCCTTTGCGATTTCACACTAAGACCAACCAAGGTGGAAGTCATTAAGTTTGCTCATCTACAAGACGTTTCGTCATTAGTTTATGTAAGAGAATTATATAAGCTCTCTTGGAGTACACGGTCGCTTGTTAAGTGTCTATAATTTCATCAGAGTAACTTTGAAACGGAACACTGTGGACTATGTGTGCTCTGATATTATAAATATGTAACAAATCGCACGACGAAACTGTCCCGTAATAATTTTAACACGACAGCCTTTCTACCAGCTAAATTACTGAGTCATGTACAAAGAAAATAAATAAAGATGAGTTGGTAGAGCTTCCACGTAAAACACGGCTTAGTCACTTGGCAGAGGAAATCAATCGGAACATATGATTCTTGTCGTAATATCGCTGATAACGTAATACATTTATAGATCTCAAAACCCATTTACGAATTTATGATTCGCGCTATCGCTTGTTTTCCTCATGAATTGACCCAGACATAGTTCGCGGTAAAAATGTATGAATTGTGTTTCTCGTAAATACACTCTGGAATTCCTCACGTGTTAAATTATTTACCAGGTAGTCAAATTGAGTAATATACAGAGATATACATTAGTATGTATTTATGCTTCGTTGTGTATTTTACTGTTCAATGAATTTGTCATAGTTGCTTTTAAATTATCCTTAACTTTTAAAACCCATAGGGCCAGTGCCTACACTATATTGTTAAATGTTAATGTATCAAATATATTTCTTTCATGTACATAATTTATTATTAATGCTGCATCATACATCATACCCTCTACGCAAAGTTATTAACCGCATGAATTATAGTGAAATCCAGCTTAGTGAAAGTGTATATCGTAGCGAATAGATACGTATAGTATAGTCAGGTGCGAGCTCAAGTGAGTGTCATGTTCTATTGAAACAGTAGTTTGTTTATTTAATGCATACAAAATATATGTTCATGTTACTCATATTTTAAGATGCTCGAAACAATAGCAAAATCTACCTACCTACCTGTATATAGTCACAAGTGTTTAGTAAATATTTGTTTTAACTGCATTATTGACCTACGTTTCTGTGTTTTCTGTACTCAGACGGGGAAAGAAAACAAACATGCTAGGAAAAAAAATATTACGTTTATTGCAACATCGCAATTCGAAGGCACATACTCGTACCGTACGCGCACTCCGTCAACGTAACATACAGTCACTTGAATAGTCCATAACACTGATCGTTTTTTAAAGTTCATATTCATTGAACAATCGTTTATCATTTATCACTTAAAAGTTAGGCGGCACTAATTAACGGATCATACGGTTGGAGGATAGGCAGCTGATTGGAGACGCGGACCCGGCTCGCTCGCTCCTCGTGCACCTTGAGCAGAACGAGGTCCATGGCGGCGCGGGCGTCCTCCAGCGGCGAGTGGCCGGAGCTCCCGCGCTGCACGCTGCGGCCCAGCAGCTCCGCGGAGAGGGCCCGCAGCGACCGCCGCAGTGGGAACCCACGAGAGTGAGGATATAACGCGCACGTGTCCACTACTGCTCCATGCAACAGTTTTAAAGCTCGGAGGTCATTGTCCAGCGCGTGACCGATTAGGATCGTATCGCTTCCTACGAATCCTAGAATATCATTTTGTACATCTCGTAGCGTCTTAGTCGCGCGCGCCAGGTCGCGCGGCCTGATGCCCGAGAAACGTGTGTTGTGGTCGACGACAGGTGAACTAGGTTTCACTAATGATTTGTAGACGAGCCGGCCGTCTGCCGCGATGACCGCGATACTCGCTAGCTCTAATCCCGCTGTCGTGTAGCACATCTCGGCGTCGATGGCGTAAACGCCTCCTCGAGGCGATCGAGCTCGTACGTAGCCCTCGAGAGGGCCATTCATTCCGGGTCGAGTGCCACTCCAAACGTGAAAACGCGCAGTGCTGCAACCTTTTGAACCGAGCGGCGCATTGCAACAGGTATGTCGAGAATCTCCACTTATCCGACCCCAATGATACACACAACTTTCTTGAACCAAATATTCACCTTCGCGAGTCATTCTAAACATTTTATCACATCGTACGCACAAATGTTCCACTGCATCCGCTTCTTCGTCACTGTCGGAGCGAGGAGTGGACCCCCACGATCCTCGCCCGCTGTCACTTTGAGATAAACCAGGTACAAATTCCGGTGCGTTCACATCGAACGAGGTGAACTGTAAGGGTCTCGGTCGAGGCGGCGGATTGATGTAGACGACCGCCTTGCACGAGTTGGGCTCTATCTCGAGCGGGTAGCCCAGGGCCCACATGCGCTTGGGCGACAGAAGATGAGGACGCAGCGCCTCCACTAGTTCTTCGGTTGAGATTCTCTGCGGCGTCGACGGCGTCGGCGGCGCGGACGGGGGGCGGCGTCGATCACGCGGTCTGCGCCGCCGTGCTGCGGCGCTGGCAGTGTCCACCGTCGCGATGGTCTCTTGGTAAAACCAATCGTGCCAATGAGTACAAAAATGCATGTTTCTTGATCAGCCTGTATACACATAGAGTCGAGAGAGCGAGCGCGGAGCTGGAATCGTCAAATACGTGCAATCGCGCGCGCGGGCGCTGTACTAATGGCGCGCTGGTGGGGCAACCCACGCTTTATACGTCACGTAGGTAGCGCGCGTTCGTTAACGGGACATTACAATCGACCGGCCTATTCTCATTTTTCTAAACAATAATAAAACTTCTTTCTGTGTAAAATATGTTAAGCAGACTACCTTACGGGGTTTCAAAGCTACAAACCTACAACAATGGTTATACATTGTAAAAAAAAATAGAGGCGCCCTGCTTTGTTTACACGAATCAGCTGATTATGTTTCTATGTTATGACCCTCCAATCAACATCTGATCGTACGCTGTGTATGACTAACGTTACTTTTATTGTTTCTCTGTACTTTTTTAACAAAATCATCACATAATTATGTCAAATATGCTGTATTTAAATAATTCATCTACTTACTATATTTGTACTTGTACATAAGTATAATAATAAAGATAATAAAAATATACTTTAATAAATAAATTCCCTCGTGTTATGACGATATTAAATTATAATTTCGCATATACAATATAACGTAAATAAGTGTATACAGTAACGACAATACAATGGAATGAATCTAGGTCGTCATAGTTTACGAAAATATCTTATCGCTCATACTTTTAAACAGTCGCAAATAGGACATTAGCTACGATTAACTAAGTGGCACTAACTAATTGGCGTCAATTAATACGTCACTGTAAATAGAACCATTACCGTTTCTATTACATTAATAATAATTTTATTCGTACTAAATAATAAATTTATAACTTAATATTGATACTTTATGTAGGACTATATCGATACATTTTCGCATGCGTCAGTTGGAAAACTGAGAGGTCAAAGGACGGCCATAGCCCTGGAGCTATTTCTAGCACCGATCCATGCAAGCTCATCGATTTTGTTATTCGCTGAGAGCGGAAGCACTATCAGAACGAAATAAGTTAACTGCGTATTAGATGTTCCAGGAACAAAGGAATTAATCGCATTGCACCGAGACTCTGAGCACGTAGCTTATATGAACGACGGGTCGCAATCGCACGACTGAGTAATACGATTTGCGAAACCGAGAGAAAATCGTTGCAAATGCGACGGATATATCATATTTTCAACAAACGTCTGTTGCAGAAAACGGCACGTTTTTAAGACTTCTCATAACATCGTAACCGCTGTCTTATAAGCCGATTTTTTTTTGTTTTCTATAGTGGTCATTTCGTGCAAATAACATGAATTGAAATGAAATCGTTGTTTCACTACTGAAAAATCGATATTGCAACATTTACACACGTGACAATGACAGACTTTAGAATTTTTAATAAACACTTGGAAAAAGTAGATGTTTTTATCTAGGTAAATGTACGCATGTGACTAGATTTCACCAATTTCCATTACATTTACTGTGTGGAATCTACTTGTATGAAAGGAGTGCAAAAATATTAAGACGCATAAACAATTTTACTTTGTATATGTGCTAAGTAACACAACATATACCTACAACAAAATAGGGCATCGCGTGAACGTTCAATAATCAGGAACAAACATAGACTATCGGTTCCGTCCGTCCGAAGATACTGTCGAGTACGTACGAAGTACCGAGCGTGTGTAGGCAGTATCATATGTGTGCTTTGTTTGTATACAGAAGCGCGTGTGGGCGACGCGGCTGGTCGCTGACCGTCGGTGATAACCTTCAAAACGATGTCAGAGCGAACGGTACCCTACCGGCTAGGATGGGACCGATCGTGCCACGATTTTAACGCGTTTTTATTAAACTGTTTCTGTAAACTGATGGATTTTGTGATTTTTTACGCTACCTATTTAATGAGCTATAGATTTGAAATTTTAAACATATCTCAGATTCGGATGGCAATACCGAAAAATAAATAAGTAACTAATAATTTCCACACTTAAGACTACATATCATATAATTATTCAGGATATTTTTTGTTTCATTTATCACACAATTATAACGGACTAAAAAGTGAAAAAATATTTTAAGCGAAAGAAGAAAGGGCAGCACAGATATAAAATAATCTAGGATATAAAACTAGTCCTATATAAGACAGATGACTACCACATCAATTCACATTATTTAGAGTGTAATATAATTTTGAGACGAACTATATCCGTGTATACTTGTCGAACACGCCCCACGTTATCCTATAAATTATATTCAACTTTTTAGATCGTTACAAAAACATTATACATTAAACATATTATTTTTCTTAAACAATTGTTCACCACGACCCCTTCCAACTGAACTTTACGTTAAGCAAACAAGACCATTTAAAGAGATCGGATTTAAAGATTAGTTTTAAACGGCTTATTAAATTTTATTATCGTGAACAAACTTGGTCATACAAAATTATACTTTAATATACATTAATTTGATACGGATTTCAAAACGTATAAAAATTAAAGAGTTCGCTTTCACTGACGGTTACGTAAGCCATCCTGATGGTAACTTGCGAAACGGTCGAGATGCGAAAGAAAATGTATACGTCTTTCGTGAGATTTGAATGAAATCTGTTTTACCTTTAACCTTTACGTATTTTCTATGAAATTAACTACTTTATGTATAGTTTTGTACGAAGTTTATCGGTATTCTTCATAGTGTGGTATTTGTAGGTTTCCATGAAAAGAAAATTGTAGCGTGCGCTTATGAATGTAGGACTTATTTTTAGGTTTTCGTTGAATGTAAAGCATACTGTGAATTAAACGAGGAAATCGAATTGTTCAACTAATAATTATATTTGAGTGTAAATTTCGAATAGGTATATTATTTTAATCATCAACTCCTTGACCCAAAAAGCTAATATGCAATAGAATACGACTTAAATGAATAATCGTAATATGAATAATTGTTGTTGTTACAGTAATCTGAGCAGAGGAGTCATAATTTTATGCTTACTGTAAAATAGATCAGGCTTACATGGATGAATCATGTGTAACGCTAGCAATAATGACTCAGTTCTTTGTTATCAAAAGTGGTAGAACTAGTGTAGGTCGACTGGGGAAGTATCACCGCCACACCTATTTCTAGCGTGAAGCAGTTCTTGCGTTTCGATAGAAGGGTGTGGTTGTCGGCACACTTTCACATGAGGCGACCATCATAGTCCTCGGGAGTAGCAACGCATCTGTGATTTACTTCAGATAGAACCCATGTTCTGTATGTACTCGATTACAGATGTCCATGGGCGGCAGTGACCACTTACCATCAGGTGGACTGCATGCTCGTTTGCTACTTCAGTCAGATAAAAAAAATATATCAAGAAACAAAGGTTTATTTGTTTTTTTCTGTTAAACGCCTACTTTTTATGTTCCACTCTCAATCGCGGTCAGTTGGCCATGGCGAAGAGCATTACCGGAACTTTACTTTGAACTACGTAGAGTAAACTATTTTTTTATGTTTGTTCTTTTTAAATAAAACTATATCGAACGGTAGCTTTTACCGGGAATTTGAACCTCAAGCAATCTTAAAATACGCCCTTATCAATAAAACATTTTAATAACAGTTAAGTCTTTTATATGATTAAGAACTCATTGGTCAAGTGTTTTTTTAGGATGGTTACAAAACTATTCTATTTTTATAATAATGATAGGATTTCCATAATTTTACTTATACTTATGAGTATTCATTAGTAAAAAACTTCCCTAAATATATATCTTTACAATTTCGGTCTGTCTGTTTGTACGACATGATATAAATTGCCGATTAAGATGAATAAATATTTTCGTCTAAACAAATTATTTACAGTACCTACTTGCGCAAATCCCTACAAATTAACGAATTCAAAACACCGTATCACGAGTTTGCGAAGACCCCAAAAGTTACAAAAGTAAACACGTGGCTAATTTCACGAACTAAACAAAGTCTTACAACCGTTACCATTAGCATTGGACGTAACAAAAGGGAAACGTGGTACCATTCATAACATGACGTTCTGTTTCGGTGAAAGTTGGACATCATTGGCGGAGGCGGCCACCATCACGATCCGCGACCCAAGTGTGTCAAGGAACACCGCGCGATCGAGTCCGTCACTTGATGGCGGATTACGATATTTTTGTTTACGTGGATATTGAGATCGAGAAAAAAAAACATGCGTGCGTACAAAGTACACATGTCAGAAGTGAAACTTCTTTGGCGAACTAATTTATGAATCTTGTTTATATTTATACAAATCTAAAACTTTAAATTTCCAAGATTAAGAGGAAGGGAAAAAGGCGTGATACGACGTTCGCTCTGTCTCACTTTTTCTCTCAATCTTTCTCACTCGCTTGCTCCCTACTCTCACTCCACGGCTAGTTGCTCATGCTACGTTCGCCCTGTCTTACTCTCTCTCAATCGGTCTCGATCACTCTATCTCTCTTTTCCGACACTTCCGTTGCATATCGGCGTGACGTTTCATCTGTAAAAATTTTACCCTCATGCGCCTAAAGAAGTTTCACTTCAAAAATTTAATATAATACATCTCAATATGTAATCTAATGTACATAATTATGTATTGCTTGTGAGATACCTTGTGTTTTCATGCGATTGCCGAGTCAATCTATTTTATAACGTTGAAGATTTTTAATATTGATATGGTCACTAGAAGATGTTAATAGGTTAGATAATTACGTAACAGCTTAAGAAAAAAGGTCCCTTAAGTAGGGACTGATTAAATTAATAAACGACTTTATGACGACTAATATGGATATCACAACTTTTTTCGGTAGAAGAACTGAGTTGCGAGACTTGGGTTTTTGAAATATATTGTTGTTTTTTTTTTTTTGAGATAATAATAACCGACAAATACATATAAGAACCAGGAGCTTCTAATTTAACTCAAACTTTTGTTTTGTGATTAATGAATGATGATGTCAATTACAAGAAAACGGGATTTTAATTTTAAAAAAACCGAGATTTCATAAAAAAAAAAGTTTTAATAGCTCTACGGTTATTTTTATTAAAGTAACTACTGTTATCAATATTTGATCCAGAAGGGGGTCCAGTTAGTAATATATTTTATGCTCGTTTTATTTAATTCGATAGTAATTGCGTTCTTACTTGTAAAATAACGCTATTTCTGGCAAAGAATTTATCACTATTTACTACATGAGGTGATGTGGCCGTACAAATATTATTGTCTGTATTTGTATACATCGTACGATTTTATTTGAGATGTAAACAATAATATTGACAGACCTAATTAATTTCGAATACTTCGGGCACAAAACATTGGTATTACTATAGGCAATGTCGGCCAAAATGCCGGATAGCTGGAATTACTCGACGGGCGAACCGGTCGCTAAAATATTTACGACATGCTTCGCTCCATGCTTCACTCGTTCTCCGTAATCTGCCATAACCCTTCACCTTTACTTTGTCAAAATGGTGAATTAACTTTTGCCTCATGTGCTACGAATGTCGGTTCTAAAATTTACGAAATAAACTTCGAAAGAAAATGTATATCGAAATATGTAGTCACTTAGTAACTGCTGTGAGGTAAAACGAATTTTCATCTTTAATACATTATTGTATCAATGCTGGGCATGGGTCTCCTTTCAAGCTATAGACATTTAGACTATCTCGGACATTTTAAGCTCCTTGGACTTCACAAAATCGAACTTTTATTAGTTAGTATATCAATTTTGGATGTAGGAAATAATCATCTCGCATCAGTTATCGTTCATATAGCGAAGCAATCGTTTAAAGACTTGAAAATCACAGACAGATCTCAACTTTATTTACATATAGAACCACCGTCTCCGCTCCTCCGTTTCCGAAATATCATTGAATATTCGTAGGTCTTTAAGTAGCGGTCTATTGGAGTCGAAACGAGTTCAGAACAAACCGGAAAAATAACGTTTTCCAGTCACGTCCACACGGCTTCAGTCAACACGCACGAGCATCGTTCCACACGAGACGCGAATACATTACTCGACTATTAGTTCGCCGTCCTACATGATCTTTGTCAACAAAAGTCGAAGTTGGGATTTTGCGTATTGTAAGTTTATGTAACTTGTCTAGCTTTTAAAGTAATGCGATTCTCGATTCCCGCGTATATGTTGTAACAATAATTTCACGAAAAAGAAATATAGTAATTATAGGACGTAGTACTTTAAGAAGGCAATAAATAAAACTATAAGTTAACCTTTTAAAAATTGCTATTCGTTGAATGATTTATGCATACGAAGGATGACAATTATTTATGAAACTGTAATTAAGCTTTCTGTCCATCTGCCTTTAAAAGCTTATCTTGAAAAGAGCGAAATCTACATACTTCGATTAAACTTTTACGCAAAAGGAGGACAGCTTTTTTGGACAACGAAATGTATAGGAGTTACTAGGTTAAACATCGATAACTACTCTTGATCATACCTAATCAAAATTGAGGTCAATGTCCACAAACAAAATATTACCTTATACAAACATTTATATATCGTCAACCCATTATTGTCCCACTGCTGGGCACGGGTCTTCTCTCGGAATGAGAGAGTTTAGGCTATAGTCCACCGCGCTGGCTAATTGCGAATTGGTGGACTTCACCTCCGAGAACTTTTTTTTTTAAAGAACTCTCGGTTGTGTAGGTTTCTTCACGATGTTTTCCTTCACCGAAAAGCAGTCATAAATCAGTGGTGCGTGCCTGGGTTTGAACCTCGGACCTCCCGATTGAGAGGGCAAGTTTCAACCATTACTCTATCACTGCTCTAAACAAACAAACATTTACTTGTAAATATAACGTCAATATTAATTAAGTTTTACCGGTTAATGGACGGCTGCGGCCTATATCCATCCATCCAGTGATTACATGAGTGTATGAGTGTATCGGCATCGTTCCGAATGTTGACCGCTTATCACCACCGTTCTGCGCAGTAAGTGGCGTCAATAGAGCAACCGTTCAGTTACTAATTATAATGTACTAACAAAGAAAACAAGTGATGCTCAACAAATATTGCGTAGACACCATTTAACGTGATTTTTAACGCTTTACTTTATACGAATTCTAGTGTCATTTTAGCCTAACGTGTAATACATATACTGTAGTAATAAACGAGCATGCAGCCCATTTGATGGTAAGTTGTCGCTACCGCGTATGGTCATCTGTAACCAGTGGCGTAGCCAGGCGTGAGCACAGTGGGCCATTGCCCACGGACTCGCACGTAAAGGGGCCTCGCGAGGCCTCTTTGGAGGAGGCGGAAGCATTTTCAAGGGCACCATCCAATGCGCAAAGGGGCCTGACTGATAGAAGTTTGCCCACGTCTACTTGGTCCGCGCTACGCCACCGTCTGTAGCCTACTTCGTATACAACAGGTGTTTTATTTGACGCCGATTATAGATACTTTGGCACTCATGAGAACTAAGATGATCGCCTCATGAGTTTTAGATGTGATAGACATATGAGTACACAAACACTCAGGACCAGAAAGCAATTTATATTCTATACGCTACTGTGTCAGTAGAATTGTCGAATATTATTAATATTACAAATGCGAAAGTTTGTGAGGATTAATATGAGTATGATACTCTATCACACAAAAACTACAGATCCCATGTTGCTGAAAATTGGCTCATAGTATATGACCTACATTGTCAAATGAGATACCTACTCATCATGATGGTAAACATGATCAAAGAGGGTAGAGCCGAGAAATGCGCCAGTTAGTCATATAACTCATTGAGATAAAGTGGTTTATGTTCATTTTTGCTGAACGTAAGTGGCCCTTAAACAAGCACTGAGTCTGATAGTAGTTCATCATATCCAACGAAGATCGCGATGAAGCGATGAAAGTTGATAAATTCCGTTCATGATTAGTTATTTTTAGCAATGAACAGCATTTCAAGGTAGAGGCCAACGGTCGTCGCCGCGTCGGGGGATTGTCTAAGTGTATATGGAATCTCCATTCGAGCAGGCAAAGCGCCAATCTACAATTACGTCAATTGCATATGTAAACGTTCGGAGAACCCGTTTTTGATACAAAATATTCTAAAACTTATTATTCTTGGAAAGGAAATGGCAACGAAAAGAATTGTTTCTGCCAAAACTCAAACATCTTAGTATAGGAGAGAACTTCGTGGGTCGGGTTCGGAGGCGTCTATCGTCACACTTATTTTTGTCCTATAACAGCATTGTTTAGTACATAAAAGAAAGGAGAGTCATATGAGAGGATCCATCGTGGTCCCCAAGGCTAAGTGTTGGTCATCTGTGGGTGATCTAAAACAAATCTGATGACCCGCGTGGCGGGGCGGTTATCAAAATTGTCTGACACGCAATGGGTTCCGGGTTCAATCCACGACCACACTGGTAACTAAATACTGAATTTAGATTCTTGTTCTAGGTCTGGTGTTTGTGTTTTAATATGGCACCTGAGACACAGAAAAACATCCTAGGGTGGGCCTATGAGTGTAGAAGAAAAAGCTTTAGAAAAAGGGAGTGTAGAGAATGCTCACTTGTAAGTACCAAATATTATAAAAATTACGACCCCACGCCAATACCTCGAAAACTACTATAAATTAAATCACCTAGTTGTTATTCCTAAAACTTGAATAGCGACACTTATTCTTCGACCAAAACTGGTTTGGACCGATCGTATTTAGGTATTTGTCAAAATTACGGTACTCTACTGTTTCTGCGGTCACTGATATTACTAGTCGCTGCCACCGAAGGCACTTAAAGACGGTCATCGGCCTTGTTAGTTTATGAGCGATGTTGTCGATCTATGTAAATTGATCTACGCTAATTCATGGAAGCGCACAATGCGCCAGGCGCCATATTATAGGACACCGACCCGTCTGAAACTGATAATGAAAACTTTAATACAATTTTGATAATAAAAATAAATTATAAAATAAAAAAAACAGTACTATTCGACAGTAAAGGTGCAATCGTCATACATACTTCTAGCATGAAGTACTTCATGTATCATTGAAAAAGCGTGACTTATTCGTATCAGCCATCTTCTGAGGAATGACCACACATTGACTTGAAGCAGAACATCTGCTATATATGAAGTTGTTTTAACTTTATAAGCGAAACAAAGGCCACTTATACTATAACACATATTTAGAAGAAAACACGATAAGGACATATGAATGAACTTATTTCGCCACTTTTATCTGTTACGCCAAGAAATTGTACCTACTGTCTGTATTTATAGTTTCACTTTAAGATTGTCAAGTTGTAAACAAACGGTCCATCGTTAAATTAAAATATTATTGAGTTATCATATTGATTATAACATAATAGCCACGTCATGTTTACACGATATGAAATAATAGAACGTCACTTAAAAAATAGTGTAAAGATTGTGCAAGAAAGTTAAACGAAAATGTAATCTTCCATATAATTCAAAATAACAATAACACTCATTTATTACAATAAATCTCTTTAATTGTTTAGAGATTTTGTCAATATTTTTTAATTCGAATATCCCAATTTAAGTTTACGTTTGTCGCAAGTGGCGCCATATTTGTTTACTTTTTGTGAAGTGTAAAAACGCAGTGAGCGAACAATATCACATTGTCAACAGCATAACGGTATACTTTTAGCTTGTTTCCATGAGAATAAGTATATGAATACGGCAACGTCGAGTCACTGTTGCCTAACAAGTTAAACGGTTGGTTTCTAAACGGAAACTCTCTGTTGCAGTGGATTTGTACGAATGCGAAAGTTGAGCAATCGGTCATTCATGTAACACTGAAGGTCTTACTAACGTTTTTGACAGGTTGAAAATACAAGACTTTCTTCCGATACTTTTTGTCTTGGCACGGGTCTTCTCTCAGAATGAGACAGTTTTAGGCTATAGTCCACCGCGCTGGAAAAACGCGAATTGGTGGACTTTTTGTCTACATTACTTTTTTTTAGAAAAGATATTATTAAGTAAACTAGTTGACCCGGCGAACTTCGTTCCGCCTAAAAGTCAAACATCTAAAATTATGAGTGTTTCTCTACTATATCATACATGTATTATAAATAAAACCTTCCTCTTCAATCACTCTATCTATTAAAAAAACTGCATTAAGATCCGTAGCGTAGTTTTAAAGATCTAAGCATACATAGGGACAGACAACGGGAAGCGACTTTGCTTAATACTATGTAATGATGTATAGAAATTTGTTACTTTATATTGGTGGTATTCTGTGTGGTACACGTGAGATGCCATGTCCGTCTGCCTCTCAATATAACCGAAACAGTGTTACAAACTGGTACAACGATCATTATGATACGTCTGTGTATTTTATAGAGATATATTTTCGGACCCAGTAATTTGAGAGGACTAATATAATGTAGGTTAGGCCATTAAGATGAACTGCCCACGGGCATAGAGATGCAAATTGTGTGCCCGATCTAACGCAATTCGAATTATAACTGGGACATAAACATTAAATTTTATGATCTCGTATTAAAAAAAAGGTGTCAACACCAACACCTTTCTATGTCAAAGTAAAATTGTAATAGGCGCTTCTGTCGAACACACGAGAATCAGTGATATATTTGCAGAGCCATCTATTACCACATCGCTACATAGTATATAACAAAGTTGTTTACCGCTGTCTGTCCCTATGTACGCTTAAATTTTTAAAACTACGCTACAGATTTTAATGCAGTTTTTTTTTTAATATATAGAGTGATTCAAAAGGAAGGTTTTTATGTATTATAAATATAATAAATGCATAATATAGTGGAGGAACACTGATAATTTTATATTTTTGACTTTTTGCGGGACGAAGTGCGCCGGGTCGGCTAGTTAAGAAATAATATGACGGAGGTTTTAAACTGGATGTAAATTACACTGTTAAATGTATTTTAATAAAATTTCGCAATATTATCTAATCCGCGTTTGCATAACAATGCATTCCAGTCCAAGGGTTCTTATGAAAACCCATAAAACGACAAATAGACATTAAATATTTGTGGAAAATTGTCAACATGCGCTTCGTTCTCTAGGACGTTTAGACTCAAAATGTATGTATAGCCTAGAAGCCCATTTCCATATTTTGTGTAGATAATAGGTATTGGCGAATGAGGTCAGATGGTCGGAAGTTATGAATTTCACTGTTTACCCAGCATCCGGCGAGCATCGCTACGGTAACGTCAAACTAAATAACGGAACTAACGGTTAGTTCTTTGTTCGTACATTTTAATTTAATTAACACGACAATGAGTATGAATGAACGCTACCTACGTGCTGTTCGTTCCAATTTCGATGTATTGTAATGTCACCAAATGTGACATGTTTTGACGACCTCGATTTAGTTTTTAATGCGTTTGTTAAATACTGACTAATGTAGTGCCAAATTATATTGATTATTTCTTTTAAAAGGCTTTCTATTAACTAATTAGTATGGATGAGTCGAATTACAACTAAATGCTTACTACTTTAAAAGGACTGAGTGGAAATCCGCTCTATTATCGCTCTATTATTCGCTTATTTTTTAAAGGTGGTAGTGTGGTACCAGTGTAGTTCGACCGAAGAAGTACCATCGCCTCACCTATTCCTAGCGTGAAGCATTTTCACATGAGGCGACCATCATAGTCCTCGGGAGTAGCAACGCATCTGTGATTGACTTTAGATGGAACCCATGTTTTGTATGTAGTTGATTACAGATTTCCATGGGCGGCAGTGATCACTTACCATCAGGAGGACTGCATGCTCGTTTGCTACTTCAGTCAGATAAAAAAAAACAGATGACAATATACTCGATTCTTATAAAAGACCTGTAAATGAGGGATTCATCGTCGCAAACCGTAAACTTCTGCTGGGATGGGTTTCATTTATTATGTAGGCGTCCAAAGAAATTCTAAGGATCGAATATTATATATACTATGTCATGTATTTCATTTATTATATTAGTATTTTCTGTTCTGGTTACACATTTCATGGTTTCACAAAACCTATTTCACCCTTCTGGGAAAATCAATCGCCAAAAGGGATTAAACCTTGTTTACCTAGCGAGTATTGGATTTTAAATATTTTTCATTTCAATTCAGGGATTCAATAACAGTTTTTTGTATAAACTACGCTAAAATAACTGAGTAATTGAGTAGCATTTTTTGTTTGAATAAATTTTAAACAAAATCTCTTTCCATTTCCCATCTGCAATAACAATAATTTATAGACGTCATAAATCTGTCAGCACACCTATTAATTCTATTAGTTGAATTATACGTATCATTTGTACTAATATAAGCTTAGATTACACTTTTAAATTTATAAGCACAAACATCGTTTATTAACATTATAAATTAAATATTACGAATAACGATGTATCTAAAGACTATTCGGTAATAACTAATTTGCATTTACGCCAGAGGCAACATGTTTCAAATATTCATTGAATATTTTACTATGACTTAATATACAACATCACATACTACAAAGAGCATAAGGAACAGTGTATTATAAGCCTGAAAATAACATTTCTCCCCTTCTAGACGGATGTGTACATTTGAAGAAGTAAAGATTCTGTCTGCGAGTTGAACAGTGACGTTTCCCTGCGAAGTATCACCAATAAACTAGGCGATAGCCGATTCTATGTAAGATCTATCGGGGATCTACTAAGAAAAAAATAAAAACCTATTCTTTTTAACACAAATACAAATAATTCGACCACCCATGCATGCACGCATGCATCAGCTCACGTTTACCCATAACCACGACGAGCATGTGATTTTTCGATATCATGTTCAAATTAAAACTTAAGTAGGAATAACATAACGATGATAGTAATCATGCTGAAGAAACCTTGTCTGTAAGTCCTCCATGTTTTAAGTGTGTGAATCGGTTAGGATAATGCCAGTGTGTATGACCTTAAGGCTTTCAATCCAAGAGATCAGTCTCCAGTAATGGATAATGAGTATATGATAAATGCAACGTTCATTCAATTATATTCACAAACCAAATAGCTACCTAGCAAATGTTATTGAGAATCATGTTCATACAATTCAATTAATAACCAACAAATGAAGATATAGTCATAATAATGCAATAAATCTGAGATATCTTCGAATGATTTATCTCTCATTTATTTGGCTGTAAAGCTTTAATTATAATTATACCAAAGTTACAAAACATCTGTCTGTGATACAAAAGCAGTTGACTTTGTATATGTTATTATAAAATCTAAGTTTGATCGTCATCGAAAACAAATATTTTATTGTCTAATCTTTGTCAATCTGTGTACAAATTGGGTTTAATTGAAAAAATAATATAATAGTTTTTCAAAAAAAAAAGGATAGAAACTTATAAAAAAAGGTTACTTTTATTTCGGCTGTCTGAAAAGGTATACCTACGTGAAACAACTAGCGAAAATATAATGAAAAATCATAATGCATTACTGCTTTTTTTTAATCACAAAAATGCAACTATTATTTCATTCACTTCCGCGTCCGAGCTAATCTTTATTATGTTTTAAAATTCGTGATATAATTGGACTCCCTAAATCACCTAGAGATAAGATAACATAAGATAACAATTACAACTCAAATGATACAAAGACTTTATCATTAGAGTATTTTGTAAAACAGTGAACGTACCTGTAAAACGAAGGCCGACACACGAACATTGTAAAAACCCTATACTTTTTCAGTACATTTCAATGACATTGAAAACTGAATAGATCTAAAACGTATCAAGTAAATGACATTTTGTGAAGGGACGAGTAAAAACGTTAATTGAAAAGGCCTATTATAGAAATAACCAACAAATAACCTAATAGTTAACCAAGAGTACAGCGCACGCACGTTAAATCCAGCTAATTTTAATGTAATTAACATTTGAGTGGAAAATTAAGAAAAAATAAAGAAAACTGCAAAACATAATCGACTCTATGTATACACAAGCTCAAATCAAGGGTAAAATAAAAATAATAAAATAATTATTATAAAAATACCACCACCAAGGTTAAAAAGCGTTATTACGACATACAATTAAGCTTTATATAATGTTAATGTTAACTGCGATGTGCACTTTTGATGGTCCGTACGGTCTTCAAACTACGATAGTAGATTAATAATCAAGGTTCTTTTTATATTGGCCAAACAGTTGTAGAATCTGATATAAAGTGGTCACTGTCGCTAATGCTGCCGCCAGGGAAATGCAGTATTTGCAGAATACAGTTTTTTTATACTTTAACCTAAGTTTAAGGCAGACGGGCTACCTGATGGAAAGTAGTCACCGTCGCCTATGAACATTCGCAACACAGAGGAGTCGCCAATGCATCGCCGGCTTTGAAGGAGAGCTCTTTTCGCACCTTTCTTGAAGAACCCCATGTCATAGCGCTCCGAGATTACCTCAGGAAGAATCTCAGTCCACAACTTGCACGTCCGTGGCAAAAACGAGCGTGCAAACCGTTTTAACATGAACGCGTATAAATATTAT
Organism: Spicauda simplicius; assembly: GCA_949699795.1. Taxonomy (NCBI): domain Eukaryota; kingdom Metazoa; phylum Arthropoda; class Insecta; order Lepidoptera; family Hesperiidae; genus Spicauda; species Spicauda simplicius. Next base: position 11,755,992 of record OX453065.1, read on the forward strand.
TTTCAAATCTTCTTTCACCTTATTTATATTGCATTAAAAACATATCTGATATCAAATCAGATATGTTTTTGACCAAACCGGATTTATTTGCAAAAAATATGCAAATGGCGCATTTTATTCTTATAATTCAAATTTACTGCATTTAAGTTTACAATGATCATTTAATCGACCAACAATGATCACCTAATCTAGCGCAATTACTTTAGTTTTCCTTAACTTTTGTCCGAAATCCAATAAAAAAATAATTCCCCTCGGGTAGAAAAAAATCTTCTGATGCAAATACCGCAAAAAATTTAATCTCGCAACAATGTCAATTACTGTCTTTCTACTAAAAGCGCTGAATGCAATTCTGTTACTCGCCTAGTACACGACATGAATATCACTTGAAGCTGACCGATACATGGCTATCCTTGAGGACTGTTTATTTCTAGTAAGTGGTCCCAGCCGCCATGGAGAACTGTAGTTTCGTATACAGTAGGCGTTCTATCTGAAGCCTATCATTGATGCGATTCCGTTCCCGAGGTCTTAAATTGTCGCATCATATCAAAGCATAAGTAAAAACGCTTTTTGGACCCGGCCAGCCACGAGGAAAGCCACGACTCTGCCACAGGCGAAATATAAAGTTGTACTAATATACAAATAAAATATATTTAGGAAAGTAAAATCAAACCCAAAATGGTCCAAATATTTTCTGACTGAAAATAAATTGAAGAAAATAAATAAACATAAGAAATCTACAATATAACTTTACCTACACTAATTATAAATATATCGTTACTATATTTATTTTTCTAACTAAAATTGCTAATAAGATTAAAATTTGCTTCCTTATCTTAATTTAATGCGCTTAATTATTATTAAAATTCAAAGTTCACATAGAAAAAAGACATAAATAACATTGAGGCACTATTCGTATTTTCAAAATAACAAATTTTGTGACATCGTAAATTATTTTTACGATTAAAATACGGTTTTATAAATTTGGAAAGTAATGAAATTATTTAGAATAGACTTTTAGCCGAAGTGATTTAGTTTTAATAAAGCAGAGAATATTGCTACCTTGTTTACACAAGCCTGTATATTGCATAAATTTGAATTAATATTATGTTTTATTTGCGTATTTTTGCAATAAACCCATAACAAAATGTTCACACAAGTAAATTCATATGTATCTGAGTTTCATAGATGCATATCAGATAGTTTAATTTGGCTAATGTTTACGTAGATATTACGTAGTGTTTTACGCTTAGAAGTAATATACATAGAGCAAGAAAGCCAGGTTTCTAACTTCGCTTGTAAAGAGAGAAGACTGCGGGTGCCTTCTCTATTTGTCTCTTTCTCTCTTCTCGCTCAATTCAAGAGCAATAGATAGGGCATCGTATCGTAATTCTTCTCTTTCTAATCATGGGACGTTTCTGCTTACGGGCAGCGGTATGTCTTCCCTACTCTATGTATAATATCTCTATGGTTTAACTTTAACACATACACATTTTTTATATGATTATAAACGGCGCCGTACATATTTAAAGACTATTGTTTTACACGTATATTCTAGATAATTGTCGAGGTTACGTTAATCGCAGATCTTCCGCGCTTGGGGTGACGCTGCTGTTTAAACAGAAAAGACCTCGACGGTTACTCCTTTCCTGATTCTTGTCAATTCAACGCCCTTGAAAATAATTACTAAGTTTTTATTAACACAACGAAACATTGAGAACCTTTATTAAATTATTTTTCACAAGTTACAGTTGGTATTAATGTTCTATTTAAAATACCGGATTCGATATGTAAATCGATGCGTTATGAGTTCGTCCGGTCAGTCACTCTGAGACAAACATTCGAGCTGATTATTGCCGCGACGAATACCTAGTTTTTTTTACGACAAATTAGGATTTATGACCTTTTAAAAAGAAAATACAAAACAAGCGTACAAGTCTTTGACCGGAGCGCATACGGAGCGTGAACGGTAGCGCCATCTTAGAGCTACGTTCGGAAACGCGTCACGCTGCACTACGCGCAAATTGGTTCCACAAAGTGTAACTAGATGGCATGAGCGCTCGTACTGTTTTCATGAACAACATCTCCTCATAATTACAAAAAATATAGATAGGTAGGTTACAATAGAATTACAAAAAATATAGATAGGTAGGTAGATATAATATATATAATTTTTATTTTTATATCATTGAAATAGCAAACGAGCATGCAGTCCACCCTATGCCAAAGTGGTCTCTGCCGCCCATGCACAACTGGGGTGTACGCAACTAGAAGATAGAACATAGGTTCTATCGAAGACAATCACAGTTGCGTTGCTACTCCCGAGGACTACAATGGATACCTTATATAAAAGTATGCCGGCAACCACACCCTTCCATCAAAACGCAAGAAATGCTTCACGCTAAAAACAGGTGTGGCGGTGTAACCTCTCCGATCGAACTACACTGGTCCTACCACCTGGCAAAATTAATTAATACGCAACAAATTATACAATAGTAACAGATACCGATTTGACGCAAATCGTTAATCGCGTCAACTGTTTTGTGCTCCACGTCTATCTGCCCACCGGTATATGACTAAGTTGTGTAACACGTAGTTACCTAGATAATATTATTATGCATTAACCCTCATTCGTTTACTATCGTATGTTACTCATAAAATAGATATAGACGTATTACGTTATAAAAATCACGTAATACAATACACATTTGCGGAATGTAGAGATAAGAATGTAGAGATACACCCTCATAGGTCACTACTCATTTTGAATACGTTATAATACGGGAACTTCCTACCTCGATGGTAGGAAGTTCCCTTAGTTCCACCAAATCCCGCTATATTCTTTTACAGTAGAATAATATTGATTAAAATATTTCATTGTAATTCCCAAGGTGGCAGGTAGAACGAGTGTGTTTCGACCGGGAAAGGACCACTACCACACCTTTTTCTATCATGAAGCAGTTTTCTTATTTCGGTGCTGGATTGTGTTTGCCAGCTCTCTTTTATGAAGTAGCAAACAAGCAGTCCACCTGATGTTAAGTAGCAACTGCCGCTTTTGAACAAATGTAAGTATAACTTCATGTAAGTGTAACTTCATATAAAACTGGGACTCTATCTGAAGTCACTCACATCCTGGGCGTTGCTACTACAGGGAACTAAAATATTCAAGTAAACCGGTAATATACAAAATTGCAGGATTCTAGGCTCAGCGGTTTCATCTGTGCTTTGATCTCTGGGTCTGTCAGTCAGTTACCCTCCTGATTCATATACCTACACATAGATTTTTAAATTGTAACAATGAATTAGGCCAGGAAATAGTAACACAATCACAGCTGGTGTAAGGCAAACATGATCGCAATAATTGCACTCAAAGGAAGCTATCTGCCACTTATTGTCCGATATCTGATCCGCCTATAACCTACATTTAACTTTTAAAATCAGTATCAAAATAACCTCGTAGGTCAACATCCAACTAAGTTGATAACGAAGGTAAATTTCGAATACATAAATAAACGAACACTTTTATTTACGACGATAAGTCAGATAAGTTCGTTCATTCAGTAGATATCGTACTGTACGATACAATTTGTTCGTGTAGTATTTACTACGACCACGTGGCCGAAACACGCTCGCAATATTGGAGTGCGCTGACTAACGTTACATTAGTCAAGCAGAACCACTGTGATGTAATTCACTGTGCTGTTTTCAAGGAAACTATGCGATATATCCATGTTATGTACTATCTAGTCTCGTAATCAGTGTATCCGTCTGTCGTTCAAAATTTGTTCGGCTGTGATTTTTGCACTGTTATATTTTTGTTTTGATTTTAATTAAAGTTTTTTTTATTATTTTTTAGTGAAATGTATTAAGCAATAGATCCATATAAAATCAAATGACTTGAATGAATGAATGCAAGCGCCCTTAAATTACTTTCTTGATAACCAAAGTTGTCACCCCCACTAATATACTAGGTTACCCCGATTATCTGTAGGCAAGATGCGAAGTGTTATTATACCCATGATTCATCTCCTAAAAGCGGTAAGTTCATGACTATACTTCGAAGCATCGGAGAGAAATAATGAATAACAAAATACCTCATGGCGCCCACGTGCGAAACGGAACTATTTCGCCGACAACAAATAGAATTCTTCGGAAACTACGGGGATTGAGGAAAATTAATAATGTGCTTTTTTATGCATACTTTGTAAAAGAATTATTTCTCGACCGGAATTCATTCATATTTTCCCAGAGGGAAAAACTTTAAGATGAAATATTGTGACTCATCCAATTAGATCATCTGGAATGTAACTCGTCGCTTTGGAACTCATAACCCATTTATCTGTAATTTCTCCTTTTTTATTTGATTGAAGTGGCAAACGAGCATGCAGTCCACCTAATGGTAAGTGGCTATTGCCGCCCATGGACATCTGTGAGCAACCTCAAACATGGATTCTATCTGAAGTCAATCACAGATGCGTAGCTACTCTTGAGGACTATGATGGTCGCCTCATACAAAAGTGTGCCGGTACTTGGTTTCGCTTTGACTAATTGTAAGATTTATTTTATAATCTCTTATACGAACTCCTTTTCGAGCGTTGACAATAGTTACACCTCCTATGGATACCGCCTACAATACGTATATGTCAAAGCCTATTTGAATACGGTATAAAAAACAATTCGCGTATTTTTGTTTCGAAAAAATTAGGTGAATAAGAACGCTTAGTTAGGTTTAACAAATTAATAATCATTTTGCACAATCAGTGATGGGGCCTCAAGCCTTATAATCTTTAGATTAGATATATAATTATGGGGCCTCTGGCTTATAATCTTTAGATTAGGTTATTACTAAATAAAAACAAATTTATGTAAAGATTTGTACACAGATAGAAAATCAAACTAGAAGATATTTTGTTGAAAAGCCGGTGACTTTCTTAATTTACAAGAAGTTTAATCCTGACAAAGATATTATATGAATGATATAAAGTATCATGAAGACTAAACAAATAACTTTAACATGTTGTGTGAATAAATACAGAATGCCACAGTTTCTTGTAAAGATGATATGCCTGAGAACTTACAGGTTTCAGCGAAACGTGTGGTGGGAACAGCATGTAAATAACCCAGGTGCCATACCTTCGTCAACTAAAGCAGATATTTGATATGCTTCCAAAGCACGTTTACTGCGATTGTTAAATAACTTTGATTAAATTAACAATGTGTTTCATGAAAATAGTATTATTATTTTTATTTATAAAGAATTGCCATATAAATAAATTATAGAAAGACTGATTCAAGTTTTTCTATTTTCTTGGCTACACGTCGAGGTGTAGAACAAACTTTTTACGTAAGATTTATGTTATAAGTTCAAAGAAATCCTATGAAGAGTTTGTTGAATAAAGCTAATGATATAAATCAATTTACTTCAAATCAACATTTTTAAAACCTCAATCAAATTAGCATTTTTTCTAAACTCCTATATCAACATCTATTTCTAAACCTCAAATAAACTTTTTTTTTTTATTAACACACTTTCACAGTTGTTTCTTAACAAGAAATGGTAAACCAAATAATTCGGCCGTATATCCGGTTCGGTAAAAGTTAAACCAAATAATATTCGGTATTCGGCTATTCGGCGCATCTCTAGTTTTTATGAATAGTAGGTACATTTGTTTGGCACGCTCTACAGCTCAAACCACTTCGCGAATTTTAACGTATGCAGTGCCATTGAATTGACACTGACACAGGCTATATATTTTTTAATATATATAAGATATTTTTTATTATATGAGCGACATATTTATCAATAATAAAATATGGGTATTAGATGAAAGGAAGTAAAGAGTATAATTTTCCATTGCCCTCTAATCCAAATAGAGCAAGTTTGGGTAGTGTTTAAACTTAGAAAGCTGAATGAAGTAGCAAACGAGCATGCAGTCCACCTGATGGTAAGTGGTCACCGCCACCCATAGACATCTGTAAGCAACTTCTTATAGAACAGGGGGCTCTACCTGAAATCAATCACAGATGCGTTGCTACTCCCGAGGACTAGGTAGCCTCAAATAAAAGTGTACCGGCAACCACACCCTTCCATCGAAAAGGAATGCTTTACGTCAGAAATAGGTGTGGCGGTGGTACCTCCCCGGTCGAATTACACTAGTTCTACCACCTGGTACCCACAAACTTCGACACCCACTATAGTTAAACACCCGTCAAAATATTACTCTGCTTTGTAGCAAACATTGATATTGCTTTAATGTTAAATATCACACTATTATGTAAATTGATACTGTAGAACGCCCAGATTGATCAGATTTGTAAACTTTAAGTTAGCGTCCGAGGGTGAAAGTGGTTCGACATGTTTAGGCTCTCTCGTCCAGTACATTTTACCGAGCTTTCCAAAGCAATTTGTAAATATAATCGCCTAATACGTATATACGTTATTGGGTAATGTCATTTCATGCTTTCTTTGTATTTTGGGGGATACATTTGTTACCCTAATAAGTTATGGTGCTGAGTACAAATTAGTTTTATAGTTCAGCATATTGTAGGTCAAGTTAGGACAGGTTGACATAATAATTGTCGAATTTACAAAATGTATTATACGATTCAAATTTGTTTGGGTATATACGAGCCATATTATGGTAAAAAATGACCACTTTAAAAAACGTAAATAAAAGCTAATTTTGAATATTTTCTTGTCAATTAACATATTTAAAAGTAAACATTATATGTATACATTATATATAGGTCACGTTTAACTCTAAAATCATTTAAAGTTTATTGCATATATTTTAATGTTATGTCAAAACTGCAATGATTTGCCAGAATACACACACTTATTACTTATGCAAATCCAGATTATCTGTACCGTTCGTATGAGTTACGAATTAGGATCCCTTAAAACAATTTATTATTGTTTCCGTTTTAGCATATCATTGGCCTATAATTGCAAGTTAATGTCATATGGCATCACTAAATCAAAAACGGCAGAGTAGAAATAGTATTCCTGCAATGCTTGTATTTATGTACTTATTACAAGACACCAATCGGTGCAGCAAGCTTTATTTATGGAATTAGTAAAAGGAGTAGAAAAGAAAAAAAACAATTTTTAGGTCAAGGCAAAACATAAACGTAAGTGTACAATGTGCGGAGTAAAACATAAACAAAAATCGTTTTGAACATATATAATAAACTCATAAGGGTACTTCGGAACTAATAAGCACATTATACATCCGACGAGGGCAACGTGAATGCACTGAACTATAGAAAGTGTGCAGCGAGACAACTTTCGCGACCGAATTCGAGAGAAAGTAGTCCGGGCCGCCGTGCGCATACATTATATCACTTTATCCGACCACTTTTGGATTATATCACCACAACATAAACAACATTAAAACATATTAAGTACGCAGATCAACTTATATTATCGCTGTGCGTTGCATGTAATACGCTTTACATTTCATACCGCATGGCGCAACAGTCGAAGCTTAAGTTCAGTTTTCACCAAGAAACTGTAGCAATACGAGTACCTCAAAATTAATTAACGGATATTTTCTTGGTTACTTCGATCATTTGCATATATCACTCTCAACATATATTCATTTCCGTTGGTGTATTGGTTTGAATTGGTTTGGATTTGGCAGCATAATGTTTCAGGTTGAGAATTATGAAACGATTTAGCGTATACCTATTGGCAAGATCTTCCAAAAGAAAATATATAGTATAAGATATTGACGTCAGTTAATATAAGATATCAGATATACGGTACTTTAGAAAGAGTTAAAGTAGACATACCTATATTAGGTGAAGATTTAGATACACTGTAAGATCAAAATGAAACGAAATGAACATAATAACAAATATATGGATATTTGTTATGGACTGAACTTTTGTTTGAATAGACTACTGTTTAAATTCAATAAAATAATCATATGAAGTAAACACAATAAGAAACTCAGTCATCATAATACGTTATTTATTTATCGACTTTCGTAATCGTTATCAGTTTCCAAGCGGAACCGGCGATCGAGCGATCGCATCCGTTTCGCCAACATTTATTTTTTAAAACCTTTCCATTTTAGCTTAATGTGGTTTACCTGCTCACTTCGAAGATTCAGAACAGTCAGATAGCCGATATAAGGAGATACCGTAGCATGTATTTTTAATGACATACAAATAGTATTAAACATACAAATTTTTATTTCGTATTTTTTGCAAAATATTATTGCATTTCTATTAGAGTGTTTTATAAACTTTTTATTTCTAGGGTCTATTTTAAATGTCTGACAGACTTAAACAGAAATCGAAGTCAGGTTTAGCTAAAAAATAGAGTGTTTGAAGAAAATCCAATCCATGATCATCCACGTTTTAATAAACGTGATTTTGTTTGTTTTCTGTAATTTTTGTTTTTCCCCGCCTCCAACGCATGTGGGTAAAAAAGCACATTTTAATACATACAGGCCAATTTCATTGTTAATTTGACTTTTGATAATGGTTACAATTATCTATGGACCAACAGTCCCCATATCTGCCATGTTTTTCCAGTGTCATTTTGTTACCAATTTTGAAAGAGAGCTTTTAATTTCCCGGTATCATAAAACCAGTGCCGGATTAGCTACATAGCAAGAGTAGAATGCTACGGGCCCCGCGACTAGAGTGGCCCCGCAGATCGGCACCTACCTATTATTTATATTTTACCATCTTTGCTATCCTAAAAATCTTGAACTGAAGCAAGATATAGAAAGTGTCAACTCTAAATTTTCCCAGATTAACTCCAGAAAAGTTTACTAGTAACAGTTTTGTTTTATTTAATACCCTTACTTATGGCAAACTATGGGCCTACTGTCAGAATTTGCTACAGGCGCCGCGCTGGCTTAATCCGGCACTGCATAAAACGGAAGTTTTTACACGTGCGCGATGAAAACTACATATACTTGGTGTGTAAGCTTTACTCTGGCACATAACGTACGGAAACCGAACAAACGTGTGTACGAAATTAGCGTATCCATGTGTTAACACCGGCTATTTACAGACAAAGGAAGGTCACAATCCGGCGAGCAATACATACAAATGAACGTAATTCCATCACACCCATTGGTTTCCTGATCGATAAGACGATCCGATGATCATACATCTGTAAATACAAAAAGGAAAACTGACTAACTACTAATATCAACGAACAGCCCAAACTATTGTGATTAAAAAACATGAAATTTTCCACCATGTTTCCTTTTATAGTGAAGATGAGCACTAAGAAACGATTTTTGGAAATTTGCCCTTTTTGGAGTTAAAAATGTGGTGTTTATAGGAAATTTCGCCAATTTTGATGCTAATTTAATAAAACTCAGTACTTAGTTTGATATACTGAAAACTCTGTTCTTCCATTTTGATTTGGCTTCTTATGCTTTGTGGTAGGAAAAGGAGTATCTCAAAGGGAATGTATCTCAAAAGTCTAATGGATGAATCATATTATGGTTTGTACGAAGTCGCAAGAACGGGTTCTGCGACGAAAAATTTACCTATTAACATACTTATTTAACCTAGACCCTGTCTGATCTATCTCAAGAGTTTAGCAAAGTGGGGTACTCGAACAGCTAGGGGTTCGTCATTCGATGGCAGGGGTTCGCGACAAAATTTACGTAATAAAAATACAAAATTATTCCATTTTTGACCACAAACAAACACACCCATCACAATAATAGTAGTTTACATTTTTTTTGGCACCTTTTATTGAATTAAAAACATAATTTTCTTCCACAGACAGGGGGGATATAATTAGTTAAGTTAAGGGGGTTCGCTGTCGCTTAGAAACTTTAACAGCGGTACGTAGAGGCGAAAATTGAGAAACCCCGAACTATCTTATTAATATTATAAATGTGAAATGATGGATGGATGGACTGTTTATGTCCTGTATTAATACAATACTCATTACCGTTATAGACGTGATCGCGGGTGAAGCCGCGGATTAACCTAGTCTTTAATAAACGATTATAAACGTCTTAAATAAACGGTAAAAAACCATTATAAACTGTTTTGTACATGTGAATGAACTCATCTCCTAGACAGACGTCATCCTACACAGATCCTAATATAATTCTTGATCTATCTTAGGTACTTATCTCTAATTCTAATGGTAATGTGATGATGGATTCAATTACTCTTTCTTTCACTTACGATTTTGTTAACGTAAAGTGCTTTCAACTATTAAAGGTCTTTCGCTGGTAAGTGCAGACCTTACTTTAAGTACGCTAACATTGCCGACCACCCACCAGTGTTGCCAACTCTCAAAACTGTAGTCCCCTAAAGTCTTCATTAAAAACCCCTAAAATCCCCCATTATGAATTATTAATTGGAATTCTTCCTGGCAACCTGACTTGACGACGAAAATAAAAAAAGGTCTTCGGGTGTAGTGACGTTTTTTGACGACGATGACGTTTTTTTTCGTCGTGAGGTATTGATTATATAAACTGGCGGGGAAATATTTCCCATTAAAAACACCTATATGTTGAAGTTATAAAAACCCCTGAAAATACCCCTAAAAATTTTACACCCCTAAAAAATCCCCATCCTACTTGAAAATCCCCTAAATTTGGGGGGGAAAACCCCTAAGTTGGCAACACTGCCACCCACTTCTACATACACATTCATGTCTGGACATGTTCGTCTTTAATGGAATATCAAACGGTTTGTCTCGAATCGCATCTGACTCGTACTTTCACCGTTAGCTTACCGTTTCAAAAGGCTTTGGAGTCGGACCAAATTATGTGGCGCGACTGATCACGTCATATTGACGATGAATCATTATGCCACGATTGGTAAGTCAAAAAATGAGATAGTTGCGCAAATTGCTTCCGGCGTTGAGACATTGGAAATATAAGATGAACATTTTAAAGGTGGCAGAACTTGCAGTGGGTTGACATGGCATCATAACATCATATTTCGATAATTTTAATAGCAGTTTGAAAGGTTTGGTAAAGCAAATATGCAATTACAAAAATCTCGTCAACCCATTATTGTCCAACAGCTGGGCAAGGGTCTTCTCCCAGAATGAGAGAGTTTTAGGTCATACTCCCCCGCGCTGACCAAGTGCGAATTGGTGGACTTCACACACCTCCGAGAACTTTTTTTTAACTCTCGGGCGTGTAGGTTTCCTCACGATGTTTTCTTCACCAAAAAGCAGTGATAATTAATTTCTAATACACACATAGTTTTAGAAAAGTCAGTGGTGCGTGCCTGGGTTTGAACCTCGGACCTCCTGATCGAGAGGGCAAATTTCAACCATTAGGCTTAACATTTCAACCATACCAACCACAAAAATACTTTCACAAAATAATTTTAGATTTAATCTTCAAGGGTCAGCAACGCATATGTAGTCGACAACATTTCATACATCGATCTAAATTACGGATAGTTTCCATAAACGGCAGTGATGTCTTTCAATCGAATTAACTGCACGCTCGTTTACTACATTAGTTTCTTAAAACAAATTGGAACTAAAAAGTTAACTGTTCTTATAAAGATTAATACCTACTAGTAGGCAATTGTAAAACGTGATTTTGCAGGAAGAATGTTTTCGACAAAGAAGATCGAATTGTGACATTGAAGTAAATGTATGCAAAGCATCTGTATTGTAGGCACTTTCATATCTCGCTCGCCTATCGTAGTAATGAACTACGAAACTATCTATAGTTACTTACAGAAGCTTTTTTTTTTGTCGAGGGGGAAACCTTCAAAAGGTACCCGACGCCGTGGGAGCGACGCAGGGTTATGTGGGATTTTTACCGCACTAAAACCCCCCCGGTGGCCGTCGTTGGCGCTAAAAAGGAGGACTCCGGGATCTCGAAACGACTTCAACCGGAATCCTCCGAGCGCGTTGCCCCATCGGGCTCCTCCCAGATGGGCGGCTGGGCCCACCGCTCCGTCTAGTCTTTACGACGGTATGCGACCACACATACCACCGTCTTTCCCGGGATTGCCTGACCGAACGGTTCGAGCTCCCGCTCTAGCCGTCTGCAACCCCGGAAGCCCCTTTTAGTCGCCTCTTACGACAGGCAGGGGATGCCGTAGCCCTATTCTGATCCCGGACCTACAGGGACTACTTACAGAAGCTGTGCCGTAGTTTTGGAAGAACCTACAGAAGGGACAGATGTTGTATGGCTTTATGGTATTATCGTAATAACGTGGCAATAAAAAAAGCTAAAATAAATGAAGATCTTGAGAATGATGTAGCCTTCTAAAGCAAAATAAGAAATACTAGTCACTCGTAGCAACGGTGAAAATTCGACCGTAATTTAAATTAAAAAACTAAACATATTATCTAAAGTTGCATGAATACTTCTCAAATTTAAATAAATTGTAATCATTTTCACGTTACTTTGAACGCACCCGTTAGAGATAAAAAAGGTTTATTAACTAAGCTGTATTTAAAAGCAATAGCGGGTATTTTGACAAAGACATCTGACATTTTTGATGTTATGTGTTTTCATAATATGACATTGGATGTTCTATTTCGTTTAATATGTATGTGTTAGTGTCATATGCAAGGTAGTGTGTGTAATGTGTTTCTAGTTGATTTTATGAATGTTTTATGCATTATTTGAAAAAAATATTAGCATAGCGCAATCCTTCTCTATATCAACTATAACCGTGCTTAATTTCATACTCCTCGGCCTGCTTGAAGTATCTTGAAAACGAATCACAAATTTTTGCTTCACGTATTAATATATAGATTTGTAGATAAATTGAGGTAGATTCTAACTTGCAAAAGATATTCGGAAGTCCGAAACGGGCTAAAATCTCAGTGTCGAGAAATTCTTATGCCCTGTAAAAGGGCTCACACCGACGTAGTATCGGAGCGTAGGGTCGTTACGTTCCAAGGTACGTATGATACCGCTTTCCGCTCAAACGCCTAACGTTTTCAAGAGCAAGGCTTTGCTCTAGATTATCTAGACATTCTAGACACAACCGTGTCTGCGCCTTGTGTTAATGAAATGTGGGTAATGTATAAGTTACATGTAATATGATCAACCTGTTCCTTAATTATATTCCTGAGGATAATATATGAAGGAAACAGCATTGGGCGGGTAAACATGTATCCTTTATTTAACATGTAAATTGATCCCTACTAATGGAAATCTTTCAAAAAGATTACAGTGAATAACATGTCGCTACTTCAAAACAAAAGGGCCACAACTTGAATCGACCTAATTTTACAGGAGAGCCATTTAAAGTTTTGAAAATCAGTTCTTGTATAATTGCTCTGTAATTTTAAATCAGATAAATATGTGTTATACACTGTTAGAAAGATATTTTTATTCTTCTTTTAATGGTTAATTCTGATATGGTTTATTTTTTTCTAAAAAAAAGTTCTAAAAAATAAGTTGAATATTTTTGATTTGTGGCCCTTTTGCTTAAAAGTAGCGATGTGTTATCTATTAAAATGACATCGTCTGCCTTATAGTGCTTTATCCTTGAAGCCAGATACAGTTGTACAATACTAATATCATTATGGCAAAAAACAGTAACATTAGCACATTACAATTATCCATTCTATAATAATGTTATATTTTAAACTATTATTGAAGGTTTCATTCTCAAGTAATTTTCCATTGTCTGTAGGAACTTTAAAGATAAAGATGAGTCATGTGCCTGCGGTAGAAGAACTTATCCAAAATTAGCAATATTGCGTACCTATATTATAAACTCATTAAAATTTCTAGTTAATTAAAATTGTATGACAATATCCTACGTATATTGTATAACTTGATTAATTAAGATGTACTCCGAAATCGTCACATGTCTATTTAGGTCTCGCTCGTTTTTTATAATGTATCGGCGAGAAATACATAAAAATGGTAATTTTAGATAACAGTACTTATTGAGCCAAGTTATACGTAATATACTGTTGCTTCGTGTGCAGTTTTTTATGAACTATTATAAGGGATATAAAAACATTTTGTGGCTTACTTTTATAACAAATACAAGGTTGTGTGCAAGGAGTATCTAGGTACTAAGTATAAGAGTAAACGGCATCATGTAGCCTTCGAATCCTCACTTAATTTGTATGTTTATATCTTTTCGAACACCTGCCGTTTTAAATCCGATACTATCAATTCTAAGTACAGCTTTTTATAAGTGTATTTAATTAATTTTATTTTAATTATGACACAATCGGTCATCAGCGAGATCTCTAATCTTAATCGCAATTTAATTAAATTGTATCGCGGATCCATTTATGACCCGATTTACAAGCTCTATACGTATATTGCAATCAAAATACATGACAAAGCAATATTTATCAGAGTAATAGATCATTTGTATCAAATATACCACTGTCGACTTCAAATACTGAGGAGTTTCGGCAGGCAGGCAGGTTGAAGGTGGTAGAACCAGTGTAGTTCGACCGGGGAAGTACCACCGCCACACCTATCTCTGGCGTGAAGGGTGTGGTTGCCGGCACACTTTTACATGAGGCGACCATCATAGTCCTCGGGAGTAGCAACGAATCTGTGTTTGACTTCAGATAGAACCCATGTTCTATATGAAGGTGATTACAGATGTCCATGAGCGGCAGTGACCTCTTACAATCAGGTGGACTGCATGCTCTTTGCTACTTCAGTCAAATTAAAAAAAAAGGTACGCAACATATAAGGTGCGCGCACCATTCTAAAGTGATGCAGTTGTCAGTAACATTGGCAGGATGTGGTTACCGTCTCACATGAGGCCATCATGTGACTACCTCAATCCTCAGAAGCAACGCGTCTGTGATCGACTTTACGAAAAACCCTTTGAAAGTTATTACAGATTACTAAGATGTCTAGAACTCTGATCTTATCTCAGGTCATAAAAGTTCATGGTCAGCAGAGACCACTAACCATCGACACATGCTCAAACTACAATCTCATATAAACTACCAACTACCAATCATTAAATACGTTTCCAACTTGGAAATACATAACGTAAATATGATATCGAAAGCTAATAAAGTCGTTTTCACTTTCAGGTTTATTATCTCTAGTTACATCGATGAAATCAAGATGGCTACTGCACATTTTATATTCCAAGGTGAGTAATTTATATAGCACTTTGTGAAACCAGTAGCAAAGTAATATCAGATGAAGAAGTTCTCTAGTTTATCTTGGCTAGTCTGATTAGTTCTCGCCGCACGACAACTACGTACATAAGGGGCTTAAATCACCATCAACGATCAACTAGTTTCCAAATAAGTCTACAAGATGGAATATATATTATGTAATATTGCAATAAAGTCGGAGGTGTGTGAAGTCCACCAATTCGCACTTCGCCAGCGCGGTAGACTATGGTCTAAAACTCTCTCATTCCGAGAGAAATCCCGTGCCCAGCAATGGGCCAATTGTAATAACTTATGATAAGTCTACAGATTTTATGAAGGCCTAAATGTCATCTCTACGTCAAACAATTGTAAAAATAAAAGCCTTGTACAGACAAGCGGAAATTGTATTTTTATCATACGTATAGAATGGGGATATTCAGGTTCGGTCGTACTAGATCAGAGACGTGAAATGAAGAGATTGGATTCAAAAACGCTCTCAGAAAAGATTCTTGCAATCTAATATTATAGGATATCTGTTATTTATGTCTGTTATTATCAGATTCACCTCTATTGGTCCAAAGAGTTAAATACATAGACGTAAAAATAGTTAGACGTTATAATAGAGGTTAAGAAGTTTGTATAAGTTAGTTTTATTAAAGTCGTATCATCTTCGTATCTAAGACGTAGTTCAATGCTCCCTTATAAATAAAAAAAAATATTCGGTTACAATTCGTATAATTCATTAATTAAACGACACTTGGAATCAAGGCAAGCCCGTTCAGAACGTAAGAACAATGAAAACAAGATCAAAATTGGAATTTTACGAGTGTAAAATCATAAATCGCCTATAGTTAACACTCTGTAATAGGACTTAAGCATAGATGGTGACCTAAAATGGATCGCTTTCAGTCTACGTCACATCGCGTGCCTGGTAACAGCCGTCCATCATACAACTTAATGGCCCATTGTTTTCTTTCGACGACAAGGCTTGCATTTTGCTAATCTTACCGCCTAGTCGCTGGTTAATCGAGACTAATCACATTCGAACAATGGGATGACAGACTCTCAGCCTTACAATAGTCGCTATTGAAATAAATTAGCCGAAAATCCCTGAAATTAGAATGAATATTTTCGACTACTTTATTTTGATTAGAATCAATTAGTGCGTGTGGAATTCGTAATTTGAGACAATTGCTACATTAGGTAAATATATGTGTCACTATAGGCTAATAGTATATCACGACAGTTTTTATGCCACTATAGAATTTATTCACAATTCCTCAGTGCCTGAAGTAGAAATTGTTCGAGCATTGTGTGTTGCCAGTGATGATATATGGCGCCGAAACGTGATCCTTCACTAAAGGCCTCATTCGAAGGCTCAGAGTCGCTCAGCGTGCTATGGAGGGCTCGGACTTTCGCTACGAGACATAATTCGCAACGATGAAATCCGTAGAAGAACGAAGGTTACCGAAATAGCTCCCAAAATCGCAGTGGGCCGGCCATATCGCTCGAAGGACCGATAACCGATGGGGAAGAAATGTCCTCGAGTGGCGACCACGTTTAGGCAAAAGGAGTAAAGGTCGCCCCCCTACCAGGTGGACCGATGACCTGAAGAAGACAGCGGGAAACCGTTGGATTCAGAGGGCACAGTACCGGTTGGAGTGGCGCCATTTAGGGGAGACCTATGTCCATGGATGGATAGAATTTATATTTCTTAAACCGAAGCAGTTTCTCTTAGTATAAGTACTCGTATAACCTTTTAATCATATCGTTATAAGAATCAATTTGTACCCAGCCTTCCGTGAGCTTACGTTGCTAGAAAATTACGATCATATTTTTTCTGCGCGAGCAATAAGTAGGTAATCGAGACGACTGTAACGGCATTCTAAAAACTTGATCAGATCCATCACGCAATTAACGCCACACCCATCCATAACTGACAATAGTAATAGTCTAATCCAACAGTCTAACCCAACAATGTGGGAATTCTCAACATGGGGATCACGGTCCCCGGCTATTATTTATTGGGTGTCATATCTTCAACAAAAACATACGAAAAATACAAATGTTAATCTCATATTATTAAATTAAATATTACCATTTACCAAGTCAAATATTTTCGAAAAAACAACATAATATTTCCGTATAAAAGGATAATAAAGAGGTTATATTGACAGTGTAGTGTCACTCGTGCTTCCACGAACAATCTAATGACACTGCACAATTGTATTAAAATCCGTTACACCGTTTGCTCGAGAAACATTACCCTCCTTCTGTCGCTGTCGGGTAACAACGAGGGCAACGTAATAAAACATACAGTTTGCTTTGTTTATTTTTTATTTTTTATCTGATTGGCGTAGCATGCAGTCCACCTGATGGTAAGTGGTCACTGCAGCCCATTAACATCTATAAACAACTGCATATAGAACATAGGTTTTATATGAATTCAATCACAGTTGCGTTGCTACTCCCGAGGGATAAGTTGGTCGCCTCAAATAAAAGTGTGCCAGTACGTATGTAAATGGTTTATCATTAGCATTAAATATTAAGTTTAAACAAACAAGACTACTTTATTTATTTCTTAAATCGCGACATCAAATATTTAAGAGACAACGATCGAATCTAGCATATCGTGTATTCCGTAATCTTGAAAAGCTATGTTCTAACCCGCAGCATGTCGTGTTTCGATTGAGATATATTTGTTTACGGTGGCGCCGGAGCCAGGGTGACCGATGCATAACACGACGCGTGCGATGACGCGTGAAGCGTGACCGTGACGGGACCTAGGACGAGCGTCCTCGCGGATCTGACCAACCATAACGGTAAGGGCGGTGTCACACAGCTAACGGAGAGTGAACAGAAGTCAGAGCAGCTATTGAAACTCAGAGCACGAATGTTACGATGCTAAGGGCGGTGTCACACAACTAGCGGAGAAAATACAGAACTCAGAGCAACTATTCAAACTCAGAGCACAGATGCTTCTGTGTTACGATGCTAAGAGCGGTGTCATACAACTAGCGTAGAATATACAGAAGTGTCTTTAAAGAGTAGTGAAGATGTACGTTGTATGGTACCCTTTCACGCAAAAACTACCAATCGGATTGCACTGGAATTTGGAACGCTCATCGTTTAAGACCCAAATTAACACGTAGGATCATAACCGCGGTAGACATGATCGAAGCAATGGAAGGTTCGTAAATAACTACGTAAAAGATTAAACAACAAAGATATACGTCTAAATTTAGACCTTAATATACATATATTAGAATAAATAGTGTTATAACTAGAACCTTGTCATAAAAATAGAGTAATAATTTGTCCATGTCACCTGTAACTAAGTAACTAACGCGAACCGTCTTAACGTAGATAACAGCTTAAATTAATTGCTAGTGAAACTTCTATAAAACTGGAAGATACTGGCAAAAATCGTCGAAAACACGTAATTAAACAATGCGCTTAGGAAGAATAAAATGTTTGATCCCCGGAGAATTTTAAGCCGAAGCGCCCAAGTCACATTGTAGTCGGTATTCGGAAATGCATATTAAATGCCAGAAGGGTACAATCAATTCTCATGGGATACCATTTTAGACGTGTGACGTCATGAGGCAACGGCCGGCGGAAGTGTTGTAGACAAAGGTCCCATGGCATCATAATTCCTTGAATTATACAATGAGCCTAAGATACAAAATGCTAATAACATACTAAGTATATTTAAATCATGTTTTTACCTTAACTCAATTGGAACGGCTTATATTAAAATATGAGAGTAACGAATTTACCTTGAAATCAAAAATCTTTTTATACGAGTACATATTTTTGTGTAAAACAAGGCCTTTTTTGAATATCCACGTTTGTTAAATATTTTACCACTGTCTTCCTATATAAAAAACGGAGCCTACAGTCGGTCACGAACTACAACTTAAACATTATTGTAGATAATGTTACTGTATAAAAAACCGGCAAGGCGCGAGTCAAGACACCCGCACGAAGGGTTCCGTACGTTATCTATATAAACCTCAAAAAAATCATCATCATCATACAACCCATTTTTGTCTCACTGCTAGGCACGGGAGTTCTCTTAGAATGAGAGAGTTTTAGGCCATAGTCCACCACGCTGGCCAAGTGCGAATTGGTGTTGTATAGGAGCCCCCCTTAAATATTTATTCCATTATGTTTGTAGTATTTGTTGTCTTAGCGGCAACAGAAGTACATCATCTGTGGAAATTTCAACTGTCCAGCTATCACGATTCATAAAATACGGCCTAATGACAGATAGGCGGATGCATAATTTTTATTATAAATAAATAAAAAATAAAATAAAAAATACGGACAGCGAGGTCTCAGTAATAGTGATCCGTTTTTAACCTTTCGCTACGGAACCCTAACAACGATATTATCTACTTCAACACGACACAAATAGACCAAACAAGGATCGCAACTTATAAATATTAACTTGTGCTGAAGTCACGAACTAGGTAGTATACAAGACCTAATCGACATCGTATTGTACTGTGTTGGATAATTTTAAAACAGCTTTATTCCAGTCAAATACTGCAAAATAAATAAATGCATAAAGAGCATGAAATTCACAAAATACAATTAGGTGTGATAATAACGATAACTTAAAATAACAATAACCATTACAAATTCAGAGTTTGAACTACTATTCACGAATACGGAAAAGATGTTAGCTGTTAGCAGCACATGAATTTAATTTATTAATACGGCCGCTTCGAACAATAAAGTGGGCAAACATGATACACGCATAATTGTCGCGCCACGCCCCTTACAATAAAACATATGTGCACATTTCGACCCAGTTGTGGTCGTCGGCAAACCGGGCCGACGTTTCGGCGAGGTGAGCGACCTACGATACCGCGATCCGGTTAGAAGCTTATCGCTACGTCACGGCACGTCACGACAATCCGACCGGGAAACTGATTGTGCAAAAATAGTCAGGTTTTTCGCTACAATAAGATAGGACTGCTTCGTGTACGGAAGCGTCACCGCTATTTCTGTATAACATACGCCTTTGTATTATCATATTCGTCTTACGATTTTCTACATTTATAGCCCCACACTAGGATTTTATCCTGTGTCGTGGGAACCGTGGACACACACAAGACGAATACACAAACACCTAGACCCAGAACATGAATCTAAATTCATCATTCAGATAGCTGTCTGGCCGGGAATCGAACTCGGGACCCATTGCGCGTCAGACCGGTATGGTAATACTCCGCCACGCGGGTCGTCATATCGGTATTTATATGAGCGATATCATTTGTTAGAATTTAGGCATTTAAACGTGATAACTATAGTACAATTATAAAAATGTTGGGAAATCCTAACTTATATAATCTTATCTTATCTTAATACTAAAATCACAAGTCACCACGTTCCTCCATTCTTATATATAAAACCTCTCAACTGATTTTAACGAAATTTTAGTAGGTGTGTACTATTGGTACTAGATAAAATACTCTTGGAGCCGATAAGTGGCATTTTTGTCAAATTTGTTTTTGTCGAAAAACAAAGTCTGTTCTGCACAATAGCATTAAACATACAATTATGCCATATTATGATCATTCAACGTCATATTATTAAACTTCTGTGCGTGGAAAAAAATAGAAATAATATTTTGTTTCCAAAAAACATTTACTTCAATTTATTTTAAAGATGCACTCTACAAACTGGGAGGGATACAAATCTATAAACTGGGAGTTTCTTTTCACAAAACTACTACTACGTACTAAGAGGTAATATGCGACATAAAGTGCAATGCATCTACCTACACACTACACAGTATAATCACAAACTCTTAATAGAAAACAGAGATACAATCTTAAATTGTTGTGGTCATTGACACAGCTTACGTAATTGAACATTAATAGATACGTCGGCGTACCAACTCGTAAATGTATTTTCATTTGCACATGAGAAGTTTAAGTTCGAGGACACCTTAGCAAACAAATAAATTTGATGTGACTGTCTGCGAATTTAAAATAACGCCTTTTTCTAAACTCATTATGCACTATTGACGCAATACTAATTGTGTTTTTTTTTAATTTTTGACGTAACTAAGATTTGTCACTAAAATAACTAGTCTTGTTTTTTTTTTGACGTCAGTAAGATAACTACAGTGCAGACTTTCAGTTGGTAAATTCTTAGTGTCTTCTTATACCGTACAGCTTGTACTTCGCGAAAAGTGGAGGTCATATTTAGGACTTTTACCTAAATCAAAAAATTTTACACCGTCCTCAAAATGTATATATTATTCCTGTGTTTTTACACAACCTATATTACATTTTTACATAATGCATTGCATTAAAGTATTAGGTTCGATCCGAGGCTAGCATATTTTATTAGTCCAGTGTATACGAGATTACCATGATCATAAATTTTCCAATTTTCTATTGATAACACAAAACCTCATCAATAGCTACCAAACAAAGAAAACTTTGATAAACGATAAAAAAATACCTTCGTAAAATAATGATGAACTATTTTCTCCCTGCTATTTATGTAGATTTAAATATTTAGACCAGATATCTGTTTTTATGTTGAAACGGATAAAAATAGACAGTGAACCGACTATCGTGGCAGGTGGCTAGATCCATTAAATCCTTCACTGTCAATCTTTTACAAGATACCATATACCAATGAATGACCGATTATTGAACACAAATAACACGGTTATCGGTGTAGGTTGAGATTTCTTTGTTGATATTAAAATAACGGGCTAATATCATATACAGTAATATCGGGTACCGTTATATCAAGTGAAAAGTTTCAGTCTATGAATCATTGCATACGAAATAGTTATTTTTTAAATCTACTTAATTGTCTAAAGATGTAAATATTTTATTTTACTAATTGTGATTTTTTAAGACTAATACAAAACATGGGTCATATTATATCGTAATGCGGAAACCAATTAAATTGACTAGATATTTTGTAAAAATTTAGTCAAATACCAAAAACGTAACTTAATTATTTATTTCATTGTAGATTATAAAAAAAAACTTGAATAAAACATGATTCAATAGCCTCAATACTACTACCGTAGTTATATTCGTATGAGATCTTAGAACTTTTCTTAATTCCTTGCAAAGTGCTAAATCGATGGCCTACATGTAGGAATCTAATATTAGAATAATCTAATAAATTAAACTCAACTCTCCTTGCATAGGACTGTCAGTTGCTTAGTATACAATTACGGATGTCCGACCAGTAACCCACACTTCTACTGTAGCCTCTAATTTCATTTGTCAGTGAAATTGAATCGACGATACTAGGTAAATTTGTAACGACTTTACCTTGTACGTAGAGAGAAATATTTCTAACTTAACCTTTTCCCATTTCCGGATCTTTTGTCACCTTGGAAGGAACTTAGTTTCATTAGAAAGACATCAGATAAGGATATTTCCTTAAAATCTGTGTATTTAAACGTGTAAAGCATTACGCGAGATAAAAATCAAGGTGGAAAAATATTTGTTTGATGACGCAAAGAGTTTATATCAAAGCAGATAAAGACTGTTCAGACATCACATTATATTCACATCTACCGAATAAAATTGCCCGTACACTTCGGCAGTACGTAAAAAAATGAGTTATCTATCACTAGGCAGCGGACAATAAATCTTTAGCATTTTTTCCTTCATACAGTTATGCCTATCCATAACCTTACTCAATATCCGATAACATAAGTCAAGAGGAAATGAAGAATAGACAAGCGATAAGTCTTTATCTTCAATATGCTTTCACAATAAGAGTGTAGAAAAAACATATCTAGTCATTCTTTAAATATTGCGACAGTATCAAAATTTTCGAAACGATAATTATATAGTGCTTACAAAAACAATCACACATTACTCGATTCATGTGAGGAAGTTTAATCAGTGTCAAAGTTCAAACGCCATAAAGCATCTATCGACGTTGACCTTAATCGATTCCATGGTTTCCCTATATTTAAAAAGGTTAGTTAACCTTGTCGAGACTGACCGGCGGACCTCCAAATTACACATAACAGTGGCTTAGCGACAAAAAACGCACAAGGTCTCGGTCGGAAGAGCCAGCATCGCTTCCTCGTATAGAAACAAACGAATAATTATCCCACAGCGAAGATACTTTTTAATTTAAAACGTTTTATAGTTTCAGATTACAGCAGCATTTTATTGTAACGGTAACAGTTTTTAGAGTTACATTATTTTTAGTCATTACTCATATTTCACTTTGTTTTTTACTTGACTTTAAAATTTCGTAGCGTAGACTTGTTTTTCGATTTAAGTATTATGTTACAATATTTACAACAATAGGTATTTTTTTACCAAATTACCATTGATTGTATAAAATCGGTTAGATCACCGGCCAAATACATACAATATTTATATGAATGTATTTTTTCCATCGATTATCTCAGTTAACAATCTTCAGTTTCGTTGCTAACAAATTTTTTTACACCATTGCTAACAATTTAACATTACAGCCTATATGGCGTAAGTGTTGATAAAAAGTTGTGATGACTCATATATTGTTATTATTTTAAACAACATCTTAGTATCGGTATCAGGTATTAGTATCAATAATTATTCGCAATCAAAATGTTTTCACACAGTCCTCAACGCAAACTGTAACCGCAACCATTAGAAAGGGCATTGCATATTGATTGACTTATATGGGTGTACATTACACATTTTCACATCTATATCATCTAATGGAAGACGTGTTACCACACCGATCGAATTTTATTTAGATATGTTAAAAGTATCTCTGCTGTGGGATCAAAGTCATACAAATAATTTTATAATATACTTCGCTTAACAAATCTTGGTATTATACAACTCGTTACTGGCTCACTTCCGATGACTGCACGTCAGGGTAGGTTAATCAAGCGCAGTAAGCTAACTGTTCTTTTAACTTTTCTTTGCATATTATCTTGTTATACATCATATTTCGCAATGTTCGTTGTAGATGCAAAAAATAATGAAAAGAACAATTAAGTCGCGTTTAGTTGAAGTAAGCCCCAATTTTATGGCCGGCATTAATGGTTATCGAAACATTAGGTGTATTGACATATTTTGACAGGTTCGTGTGATATAACACGATATAATTAATGCATTGTGATAATGTTTGTCTATTTATGTTTTATGCGATTGCGTATCAAATCTCAATAATCTTCATCGAATCACCTTATTATGATTGACATCAAATTTATGTTTTGAATACATTTTTCTATTTAAAACAATTTTAATATGATTTGTTTCACACAAATGATGCCGGAGAAGCTAAAAAATTGAAAACCCTATGAATAATTACAATAGGTAAATTTTCAGTATAAAACTCCTTTTAATTTTCTTGCAATACAATGAAGTTCGTGATACGACCCAATAAAACCTGTTAGATGCTCGTAATTATAAATACATATTAAAATGTATGCACTTCGTTTATAATCGTTGCAAATTTAATGCAAAAGGATATCCGTTAGCAGGTCCTTATAATACATTTTATTTTTTTATTTGATGTTAAAAATATATTTGTTTTATAAAATTGGGGCTTAGTCATCAAAGGTTAGACCTAAAAATATAAGACGAATCCAGTTGTGTTCACAATAAAGATAAAATTTGTTTGTTAAGGAATGTGAAGATTTCATACAAATAATGTGATAAGATAATTAGCGTCCAATACCTGTGATTATAAAAGGCCGAAATATTTATCTTCAATTACGCCTTCAAAGTGCACAATGCAAATATTCATATTAAAATCTTAGACACATCTAGATTTATATATTAAATCTTATTTATTCATAATAAACATGTAACGTAATTTCATTTACTTTTCATTGGAAGACGTAATAAAAAATAAATTATTTTTGAAATATCATTGTGAAGAAGTAGCATTTATTTAATATTTTTAACAAATAATGAATTATAGTAAGAAATAAACTCTAATTAATTAAAGATTAACAAAACCCAATGTCGTATGAGAACAATATTTTGTCAAATAATTCCTTAAGTTACTTCATAGTGCTGCGATTTCTTCACAATGACGTTTCAGTGTTTATATAGTTCTGTTAACATTATGTACATAGAAATGTGTAGCAGCGAAACCCGGTCGTGTTGATAAAAGCTATATAGATTTACTCCAATAAAAGAAAATAGTCTCGATGTAATGATCTCTCACAGATATTTATAAGAAATACAAAAAATATTAAAAGGTCAGTTCATCTCATGAGCATCTACAACTAATCCTCAAAGGATATAGGCAAGTTCGGGACGCTCTGCTACCCAAGGACTATTAAGTTGAACGATTCATATAAATATTCTTGCTGTGTCGTTTTAAGCCAATAGACAGCAGCTCTCCACTTTGCTTCAAGTCAGATGTAACTAAGAACTATAGCAGTATTATGAACCACTTACAGGATTGGTAATTGTGATCATTCAACGACTACTAATAGAAACACGCTAAATTACACAGTGAAATCAGTGTTGCTGTTCGTTTAAGTTCAATTAGACTCGAATCCTGTTAATTTAACCATGGTCAAGGAAAAATGGAGCAAACCGTTCAAAACATTTTAACTCTTTTTTAGCAATGTGATAAAAATAAGAATGACAATAAGAACACAGAGTCAATATAAACTATCGCAATAGCTAAACTAAATATAAGACTACCTATTTTTATGTCTACAACAAAAGGAACGTAAAACCTCCGAATTATTCGCGGAAGCCAAACAGTTCGCAGCGCGTATAATTCGTCCACGATAATGATCTAGAGAACATTACTGCACGAGACACTTAAACTATGGAAATTGCTTTAAATACTTCAATAATGTACATGCATCAACACGGTTATAAACTACAAAATGTACTTATTACCAACACATCGCGAATCCACTATAAAAATGCTGCACATAGTCGTGAATAAATTAGTAATCCAGCCACCTTATTAGATAGATTTGACACTTACCATCACAGGTAGCGGCCATGAATTTGCCGTTCGCCGAGAAGTCCACGAGTAGAACAGTGCCGGGGTGGCCCTTGAGATTCTTCAGCAGCCAGGGATGGCTGAACTCCGTCTTGCCTTTCCATGTCGCTCGTTTTTTAGTCTTGCCTGAGGTACGGCTCTCAGTCACAGTCGCGTCGGACGTTGTTTCGGCTTGATTTCCTGTAACGTTTTAAAGGGCGATATGTTATAATTAAAGCAAAAAAATTGAGGTCAATCAGTGTACCGTACTGGAAGCAGACCAATACGGAGATGATTAGTCATCTGATGACTAAGGATTAAGCTATAAAGATGATTAAGAAAGGATTAAAATAAAATCAATTAAAAACGTTGTGGACGATAAGTGCATTTTTTGGGAAAAGGAAACTGATAAGTTTATTTTGACGATACTTTAGAAGGAGTTACGAGTTCTATTCAAGGAATATATATTTTTTTATCTGATTGAAGTAGCAAACGAGCATGCAGTCCACCTGATGGTAAGTAGCCACTGCCGCCCATGGACACCTGTAATCAACTACACACAGAACATGGGTTCCATCTGAAGTCAATCTATCCGTTGCTACTTCTGAGTACTATGATGGAAGTCTCATGTGAAAGTATGGCACCGCCACTTCCCTGGCCGAACTAAATATGTTTTAAATAACCCAATAACTAATACTACAAATCAAAATTTAACCACAAAATGTCAGTAATGAATATTGAATCATCTGAAACATGATAAGCCTAAAGAACACCTTGTTACATACAAAAAGGTAGAGGCCGGCGTTCAGACACAATCTCACGTGTTTACGTCTCCTGCACGTCGTAATGAGTTGGGAAAACGTATGATAAAAAATGTTTGAAGCAAGTTATGTAATTTTACGTCAATACCATTAAAACCGGTGGACGGCGAGTAACGACCGTGCAATAATATAAATATTTTCGTATTGCGTGACTTATCTCTCTTTGGCGTTTTCCATATCGATATTTCTTCACATTTTGATGGTTAACTATACGTAGCGTACGTTTTTGTTAACTGTGTAATAACATGTTTAGCGGTTGAAAGATTCAACAAAGATATTTCTCAGAGTTCCGCATTCACTTTCACTTTCTTGTTTGCTTTTTCCGGCAACTACTTTTACGATGAAGTGTTAAATAAAACTAATATTATCGATAATTTCTGTTACCACGACGCTGTTGATAACACGAAAACTACAAAAACAGTTTCTCTGAATCGATGAATTCATGTTTTTTAACACGATTCGTAATGATTACGATCACAACACGATTATACAAAAGTGATATCACTAAGCATAACTTCATACAACAACGATATTTAGATATTAATTTAGTTTTATTTGAAAGCAAATGTAAAACTATATCTTTCTTCATAAGTTTTGAATATTTTAATATTAATAAACTAGGTCTTTGTAGAGATCAACACAGCTTATCATACTATATCTATATTACTAAAATTACGATCGGATCGAAGCTATTTTTCATATACGAGTATATTGCGTGGTTTGTTAATATTAGTTTTATTTTCTTCATATCAAACTATTTTGGTTTATCAAACTCATGCGTGGTTGGGTTAACCAAATCTACCTAGTTTCGAGTTTCGACAAATCTTCATCGCACTGCATTCGCCGGTTCATAAAGAAGTATCTTAAACCGGTATAAAATAAATATTTCTTATTTACCTATTACCTTTCTTTTTTATTTGGTATCAGATGATTTCTTATAATGAATGTTCTTAACTCTTTTATTGTTTAAGGATATTTACATTAATAATGAGTTTGGTAATTTCTCAACAGTAACTTCAATTTGATGTACCTTAAACTGACACTAATCGTTAATAATAAATTCGGGAAATATGTTTCACTGTTTTAACTACAAAAATTCACATAAAACATTCATAAAAATTTTAGCTACAATATATGTTTTAAGACTAATTATATGCCTTATTATAACAAACTTTCTTATACTTTTCACCTCCAGACAACAAACAATTTATTCAACAAACAGTTATTGCATGAATATCATGGCATTAAATGACTGCATACACTATGCACACAGCATTCCTATAAAATGACTGTGCACACATGTCATTGAAAAAAGCATAAGTATAAAAAAATAGTCATAAAGGAAACCAGTTAATTAATTGTTAAAATATATGAAATAAAATTTGTCCCAAAAATACAAGAAATAACATATTGCTACACTTATACATCTCAATATTATAATTTGTAAGACTGAAACATCTGTTGAAGATAAATTGCTAGGCATATGAATCTTTTAGAATGAGACATAATTCATAAATTGTTTCATTTTCAAGTTAATCTCCACAGCCACATATAAAATATATTTATTTACAACATTTCTTTAATAATACTTATGAGGATATGAGAAAAATATTATTTTAAATGTAATTATTTGTGATTTCAATACTAATTAATGATTAAATTACAATGTTTTTTAACTCATTCTTGATATGCAAACAAATATAATTAATTATTATATTAATATGGCCATGATCCCAATTAGAGGTCTTTTTTAGGGTGTTTCTATTATAATTTTTTAGCAGTAGGCCTTGTTTGTTAGAAGCATTCATTTGAATAAAAATAAAATAAATTGGCACATTTGTTTGTATGTGAGGGTCATAATATGCCACTCAATTATAAACCATTTATTCCTGATTTTTAATTTTTCATACACACTTGGTTTGCATAACAATACACAATTAGCTTAGCAACATCAGTCTACATTCAACAAGGTGGATGTCCTAAAATAGTATGACCAATTATTTTTTATACACCCTCCTCTTATAAGTATCAAATGAATAAGTTTTCTGTAAACATACAAGGAACAATTAAATTAAAGGTTTGTTTTTATAAGTATACATTAATATGTTTTACTTTTTAGCCACAAGACTGTAAAAAAATATATCATATATTATGTATAATAATTCATGTTAGGTACTAAATATTTTTGTTATTACTTCTGATGATTTATATTCTTAACAAAGGTAATACAATAACTATATAACTATTACACTGAATACAGATATCATACACATGTTTGCTTACAAGTGTGTCTCGTTTGTTTAAAAACAATCATTTATTTGCCCAGATGCAACTTGTCATTGCCAAAGAGAATTTATGTAGGAACAGATCAATAAACTTATAGAAAATTCATGAACTATAAAATATTACAGACAATATTCTAAGTAATCTGACGTTGATCTTATGATCAGTATATCAGATCTTACAATCATAAAGGTCAGTGTATTGCCTATAATTGATATTAGGCTTGAATCTATCTAATTGCAATTTATTTTCTTTTTACTTTATTTTCAATGAAACCACTAAGTAAATTCCTTAGACATAAGCTTTTCTCTCCAGTACTGAGGTATAATATTCTCATTCTCATATCTAATAAAGTTTTTATTAACTTTAAAATATATGTATTATTACATAGTAAAACAAATAAGCTATAAATTTTTCAATCTAAATTGTAAATAATTCATTCCAATCAATATTTATAATACAGGTGTTCTTAAAAATTCTTGTTTTGATGTGTATACTTACAGTACTACCATTCATAACTTTAATTAATGCCGATTTTCTCATCATTTATACATGACCAGTCCTTGCAAAGTATTGTTTTCGTTTATTTACTTACTGCTTCTTAAGTCAAAATTTTGTAAAAAATCGAATGGTACCTACCGCCAATCTAAATACCTAATCTTGATAAAACTCAAAAAACACATGGTGTTGTACATCTTATGCTTACTCACGTTTTTTAATATTTTTGCAATTATAACGTCATCTACAAGTCACAGAGTGGATAAACAGTTATCTTTCATTATACGACGGGTGCAAAAACCGCAACCGATAAATGAACTCGCGAGGTTCTATTTTCGCGGCGCGCCAAATAACAGTGTGGGTACACCGATAAACTCATGTGTTTCCCATCTATTACACACATATTCTATTACTTTTTAATACATCAAAACATAATAAAACCCACCTGAATCAATCTCAGAATCATGCTTTTCTACCTCGCTTTCGTTGCTGCCGAAAATAGTCTTGTATATTAAGTGTAGTATTACACATGTCAGTACTGTTATTCCGACCACGAAGAACGTGTTCTGCGACTGACCGGCTTGAATATCTTCCATTTTCACACAAAAATACAATATACCAGCCGATACAATAATACTTCAGAACTTCGATAAATACCAATTGATCACGCGGTAACAAATTCACTGACTGACGACTGACTGAATAACTTGAGTGATATAAGTCTTGACTTCAACTGACAGACGGGCTGACTGAAAGGTTGAATGAAGTGAAACGGATCGCGCGCTCTATATTCATTAACTCACGACAAATTCACGATGTAGTGAACCTATCTCCATGTTATTTAAATTTACTTCTTAAATCTTTAAAATTAGGGTTTTATTTCATTCCTAATCCAAATCTAGAAATATAAATGTTAACTTACAAAACGTTTCGTGTCACGTATACTCTTCATTAAAACATGTATATTTAAAAGTTAAATTAAAAATATTTTAAATAGTAGTACTACACAATTTTGGATGAAATTAATTCAGTTACAAATAAATACGTTGATACTTTTTTTACGTTAAATACCATTTGTCATACCATCAAACCCAAAGGGTGTTTTTTAAGATATCGTATAATTTAAGTGGAAATAAATAGTTTTTCTGGTACATTGTGATTTGCAGTTCTTGTTTAAAACATTTTAATGAAAAATAAATGATCCAAATATTTAAAAAATAACGTACAACGTGTATGCAATGTGGCCTTTTCTTTACAGTAATACATTATTTTTAGATCTGGTGAAAAATATTTTAAACTGGCGATTAAATATTATTAATCATAAAATTGGGTGAAAAAATATGTGACATCCTAAAATATCTGTAATTCCAACGAATCAGTTTACATTGACGTTAGCAAATTTTCTAGCAATATGGATAAACAAGCATTATAATTAATGGATTTTATAAAAATAAACTAAATAATAAATGCCCAACCGCAGTAGAAGCCCCAGGTATACTATTGATTTAATTTTTTAACACAGATACCTAATAAGTCATACTAAAGGAATAAAAGCAATACTAATGGAAGTAAAACATTATTTGGTATTTGTTGAATGTCTAAAATATTTATTAGTATTTTTATAGTAAAATAGTCGTAAAATTGTTTATTTTACATTTATGGTCTTAGATGTAGCATTTAATTGAATGATTTATGTGAACATACGTTTTGTGA
The DNA here is from genome assembly GCA_949699795.1 of Spicauda simplicius. Lineage (NCBI taxonomy): Eukaryota > Metazoa > Arthropoda > Insecta > Lepidoptera > Hesperiidae > Spicauda > Spicauda simplicius. The sequence continues at coordinate 11,787,336 of OX453065.1, forward strand.
CTAGTATTATGGCAATACTGATTTATATTTGTCTCAATTAATTGCTTGTGTTAGACAAGGAGGTGAAGTTCCAATTTTAAAGTTTCTAGAATGGTTTCGAACGAAGTTCATTCATTTAATCACGATGACAACCATGACATTTACATAGTCTTTCGTTTTATTCAGTTCAGTCAGTTGAAGTCCGTGTGTAACAGCGTTCTGTCTGTTTAGCAAAGAGAAATACTTAACCCGCGATTTACTAAGTGATTTTTATTGAAAAATGCCTCGCCGAGGACGTTCAGCAAGTCCGCCACCCGCTCCACAGAGAAGGTAATTATTGATTTTGGAAATGGTTTTCTTTTGTTGTTGTTTTATCGTTGGTAAGATAACCTCAAATTCTATTTTGTTTTAGGGCTGCTCCACCGCCTAGCCATGTTCCAGCTCACGCTCCACCATCGTCGCCGGCCCCCATGGCCGCTCAGCCACAACAGCCCTCGTTGTTCGGTCAGATGGCTGCCACCGCTGGTGGTGTCGCCGTAGGATCGGCAGTGGTACGTATATTACGTTACGTAATATAAATATTGCAATTTTTTGCCATTTTTATGTTTTTTGCTCGCAGATTTTTTATGTTACATTTTTGTTACGCAATTTCATATGAAAATTGCGAATCTATTCACATTAATTCCTAAGTTAGGCACTAAGCCAATTTAAAAATCACGTGATAGTGTGACGTTATTAAGACATGCTGTCGGGGATGTAAATAAACATGTTTTGCACAATAATTTCTCTATGGGCTTTGTCATCAAAATATTATTTGCAAATCATTTTAGATAAATAGACAGAGTATGTTTCAAGTGATGTGCCAGCTTCAATTTTAAATAAAAAAATAATACGCATTTTAAGTGAATCACTGATGTGATGCTATTCCTAAGAACTTAAATGGGTACCCTAAGTAAGAATAGTGATTGTACTGTTTCTCTGATAATTACACGCTTTCTACACTCATAGCCCCACTGTAGGATTTTCTCCTGTGTCGTGGGTACCATGGACACACACAAGACGAATACACAAACACCCAGACAGAATCTAAACTCATCATTCAGATACCTGTCTGGCCGGGAATCGAACCCGGGACCCATTGCGCGTCAAACCGGTATGGTAACCGCTGCGCCACGCGGGTCGTCAAATATAATATATATGAATGCAGAGGATTATATTAATATTAATATATTAGTATAATTATATATGAATGCAGAGGATTTATGCATTTTAAATCAATATAATGATGATATTTAAGTAAAAACTGTTGCAAAAAAATACTTGTTTATATATTTGTTGACATCTGTAGATAAAAATGATAAATCATGATAGATAGGTCTTTGTTCAATATGGTCTTGGTATAGAATGAATATATTATGATTATTCATTTTATTACTGTAACAATGAGTTAAATTTAATACAAATTTAATACAATTTGTTTATTGTTATTTTTCCATCATGTTATGAAAATTTCCATCGAACAGATTTTAAATGTATATAGACATAGAAATCTGTAGCTTACAATATTTTTTTTAACATATTAGGCCATACTTGTACAGTGAATAAAAAAATTCTTGTGACTTATTCTCTTACTTTTGTTGAGATTCAAATTTTCTTATTGACACCACTTCTATGAGTCGACAATAATTGTATTAAATCTGTCTTATTTCAGGGCCATGTTGCTGGTAGTGCTCTAACAGGATTGTTTAGTGGAGGAAGCAGCAGCGAACCCGCACAAGCCCAGGCGCCGCCAGCACAGGCCACGTACCAGCAGTACCAGGGCCAACAACCCCAGGGACCTTGCGCATGGGAAATTAAGCAATTCATTGAGTGCGCTCAACAGCAACATGACTTATCACTGTGCGAGGGCTTCAATGAGGCACTACGTCAGTGCAAATTGAACAACCATGTTTAATTTAGACTTTAATTTCCAGTGGTGCCTCTTTCTTACAATTTCCGATCATGGTATATTTTTCTAGTTATTATGTTTGAGCACTTGTTATGTAATTCAAATTCAATTTACCTCCGATAGAACATTCTATGAGGCATCATTTTATTAGCATAATTATAATGAGGATATTTATTTTATATTACGTTTAGTAAATTTATAGCTTATAAATTTTATTTTATTTACACTATATTATGTTTGAGATGCTGTAATATGAAATATCCATATTTCATTTACGTAATTAGGAGTAGACAGTTAAATTACAAATAAACATAAACCAAAAACCAATTTTTAGTTTTATTTGTTCACCTATAGCTTTACATTTTCTGAATAGTTTTTGTTTTTTTTTTGTTTTACAGAATAAATTAGACAATAGTTAAATGTGACCCCCTTTGTTGATTTTTTATTTTAATGATTAATATTCCTGTATGGTAGAAATTTTTTTTACATTTAAATAAGAAACAAGGTTATTATTATTTATTACTCAATTATAGGTAAAGTACCAATCAAGTATGCATTCCACCTAATCGTAAGTGGTCCCTTTCACCAAACGATATCTATATGTAACTTCACATAGAATAGAGGTCTGAATCTATTTGAAATCAATGCACCGAAATGCAAGAACTGCTTTACGCTAAAAATACGAGTGGCGGCGGTACCACCTCTGTCAAACTACACTGGTGTGTAAAATATACTATCTGATGTGTAAAATATACTATTCTGACTGGTTTAAAAACTGGCAGCAGATTTTTTATTCAACCATAACTTTAAAGTACAGCCATTCTATATAAAACAAGTCGTGGTATTTTATGGATTAGTAGATTTTATATGTAGAGTGAAGTGAACCACTGCTAATCCGACAATCGTTTTGTTGATTTTCGAATTATAAGACTACTGCCTTCAGCGTTATTAAGACCCTCTATAATCAGTTTTTTTTTTAAATAAGAGTATATTGACGAAAATTCCGACAAATTATAATTTAAAGAATATATTATAACTACGAACTATATAATTAAGTAAAATATATAGTACCTATGTGAAATTTTGTAAATTAAACACCAACTTGGAGCGTTAATATTTTATAATTTACATAGTGTGCTAATAACAATAAAATAGTTATGGACGTTAGAAAATACGTGTGATAAAAAACGAACCAGGTACCTATATATTACGTATAGTCAAAATACAAAATATTGAGGTATCAATCAACAATGATATCACGTTCAATGCCGACGACTCGCCTTGCAAGTCGACATAAATTTGTCTGTTTGTTGTGTTTGTGAGTCTACTGTTTTTCGCCAATATTTCCTTTCCGTATTTTCTGCTGAAAATCAAAGTGTAGACTAACTAAACGCTAATATGCGCATTTACACGGTATCCCTTACTTTTGTTAAGGAAAGAAAATATAACGATGATATTAAATTCCAATTCGAGATAATTTTTTTTTTATTCTTGATTAACTTTTTATAATTTTAATTAGATTTATATATATTATTATGTGTTAGCCGTAGCGGAAGCCGCTCCCGCTACTCTCATGCCGACCAGCATGCGCCGGCGCGGCCTCCCAACATCATCGTGACGCCGATGCCACGCCGTTCCATGTTCCGCGATGCAGCATCTATTGCGGGCGGTGTCACACTTGGCACTACTATGGTAATGGTCGTGAAGCGACTTATTTCGGAGTACCAAATATTTTATTATTTATTCACCTACCTGTTTTGATTAGAAGGATATGATAACTCCTATATGGTGGACTTCGTAGAAGCTGTACAAAGTAATCGATTGTCTATTTTTTCCAAGATTTAAAAGGGGAAAATAACTCCGTATTAATAAACAACTAGTTGAACGCCGCAGCGTCGCCCACGTTAAAAAAAAATCGATGTATCTATTTTCCACAATAAAAAGTAGTCTATAATTATGTTAATCCAGAGTGTCAGCTAACTCCCTACCAAATTGTATGAAAACCGGTCCAGCCGTTTAGACGTGAAGAAGTAACAAACATTACACACTCACCAACTTTTGCCTTTATATTTTTTTTTTATATGCCTGAAGTAGCAAACGGTGGTACTTCCCCGGTCGAACTACACTGGTTCTACCACCTTAATAATATTATAAATATGATATTTATTTAAGTTAAAATAAATATTTCTCATAGCAGTGTATTTTTGCGCAGGGGCATTTAGCAGGCGAAGCTATATCAAGCATGTTTACTGGGCGGCGCCGAGAAGAGGTGATGCAGTCTCTACCACAGAACTATCAACTGGGTCAAGAGCCGAATGGACCGTGCGCGTTTGAAATCTCTCAATTTTTGCAATGCGCCACAAATCACGAAAATTTGCAGGAGTGCCAAGCTTTCAGCCAGGCACTCAGAGAATGCAAGCGACGTAACAGTGAGTACTTACGAATGTTATTCTGTGGGGGCATTGTAGTTCTATAAATAATGAACATTAAAATACCTTTCTTAATATATCATAACATATGAGTTCAATGAGAACCGCGTACGTCACGTTCAATTAACATCGTCACCTAACAAATTGTCTAAAACTTAATACTTTCTAATTTATTCAATGATTTTTTTTCAGATTTGCCATAGTATTCGCCATTTTACTTCAAGAACCTTCTATCGACATAACCAAGTTAAGTAAAGAAACCGCAATCCTTATATTTTGTTAAAATAATATATAATTTCTAGAACATGCAGTTGTTTTGTTTTGGTTTCCTTTTCAACACGTGATTATTCATATAATGATGAACTTGAATAGTAATCCATTCAAGTTTCCTATACAGTGACGTACAGTTACATATAGCTTCCTCTATGAAGTTATTAACAACGTCATGTGTTATTTGTTGTTTGTGAGGAATGAGATTTGATAAATTACCACGTTAAGTAGCAATATCTAAGAAATTACTCGTTTTTCTTCGAATGAACACCTTACGGGAAATAAATGGCTAAATCGCACCTTTATTTAATTTAAATAGAAAATGTTTGTAGTTAATAGTAGAGGATACTATATATCATCGACCTTCACCGATCTGTTTAATGGATAAAATTTATTCGATGGACAATTTAGTTAATTAAAAATGATAAAAAAAACATGGGTTGCCTGATAAAATCTTGGTCAGGCTATAATTAATTAAAAATTGAAAAATGTTTGTTTTTTAAATTTCACCGTTAAATTTAACGAAAACATTTTACACTCACGGTAAGTACACAGCATGTAGGATATACAAACGGCCGTCCCTGTAGTTCCGGGATCAGAATAGGGCTACGGTATCCTCTGCCTGTCGTAAGAGGCGACTAAAAGGGGCTTCCGGGGTTGCGGGCGGCTAGAGTGGGAGCTTGAACCGTCCAGCCAGGCGATCCCGGGAAGGACGGCGGTATGTGTGGTCGCATATCGTCGTATAGACTAGACGGAGCGGTGGGCCCAGCCGCCCATCTGGGAGGAGCCCGATGGGGCAACACGCTTAGAGGATTCCGGTGGTGTTTGTTGGAGATCCCGGAGTCCTCTTTTTAGCGCCGAGGATGGCCACCGGGGGGGTTTTAGTGCGGTAAAAATCCCACATAACCCTTCGTCGCTCCCACAGCGTCGGGTACCTTTTGAAGGTTTCCCCCTCGAAAACAAAAAAAAAAAAAAAAAAAGGATATACAAACGGAGGGTTGCCAATTTTTTTACTAGCATAAACGCTTGTGTTGCCTGATGTAAATGGGTATTTAGCTCATAGTTATTTTCACCCATCTGTTTATCTATTAACCAAACTTAAAAATAAGCGCTATTTAATTGTGAATATATATCATAGTATTAACTTTAAATTAAAAAAAAAAACAAAATTTTACTTTTTAAAATACGGCAACAATCATTCAGGACTTTTTACGGGCAACCCTATATAACCGTATTCACAATATTTTTTTTCGCAAAATTAAATATATTTATCAATTATAGCCTGACCAAGATTTTATCAGGCAACCCATCTTTTTATCATTTTTAATAAAATAATAATTTATCCAATAAGCAGATCGGTGAAGGTCGATGTTATATCGGATTTTAGACCACAAATGAAGTAAGTGTAAATAAAACAAAATGTACAGGTGTATACATATAAACTTAAAATTTATTTACACCTTAATGCATACATGTTGTGACGTTTTCTGTATAAAGATCAGTTTGTAACACAAAAACTTAAAAATGAGGTTTGACAATGTAATATTCGAAATAAGTTTAATTTTAACATTTGACACATTAGCACGTAACAAAATAAAGTTACCTTTTGTAGTAACAGAGAAATAATTTAATACACGGAGTAGGTAAATTAAAGAAAAGAAATTACTTATAGTATCTGTACAACGAAAACTTTGAATAATATACAATTTGGCACGATAATTACTGAAGATAATACATTTATTAACAGGCCAAAACTTCAGGTATTTTTATAATAATGCCACTGTAACTACACTCGGGTCTTTGGATTTGTTCGTTAATGAAAATATTTCATGTATGTTCTACTGACCGAGAGTAACATTTCAACATAACGACTAACAGTAATAAAATTGATAGGTACAACTGTATAATAACTTGAAATTTTCTGATAATATGGGGGACTTCGTGTGGCGAAATCTAAGGCTTATCTCTAACAAAATAATCACTTTGTGACAAAACAACCTGGAGCATTTATAACATGTAACAATAACTGTAGGATTCCTTATAATTTCTTTTCTTATCAGTTAGTACATTTAATGTGAATTTATACTTCGGCAGGCATCATTTACACGATCATTCTGAAATAACGGTAATGATTATTCGATCGAAATTCGTTATTCGTCTTACTAATTATAATTCAACTAATAGTAAGTTTTAACGCTTAAGCTAAATCAGTCTAATTCTTAAAGCGACATAAATTATGTCTAACAATAAAGCTTAAACGAATGCCATAATCACACACTGGAAATTTATATTTTGAAAAATAAGGCCACTTGTTTTCAATAAGGTTAAACCAGTCGTAAATTAAAACGATAATGGTATACTGCTCTGAAATCAAATTTACATTACAATTATTTTTTTTATATAAACAAGAATACGCTACGAAATTATTCTAATGTTAATATGGCGCTTCATTACAATTAAATATATTTTGTATTAACAACCAGAATAAGAGATTATAACTCCCGCACCCAACCTTTTAGTATGAAATTAACTGCAATGTAAGTAATCATACAATGCAAACAAACGACAGCTGATTAACATTAAAACCATTACAAATACCCAACTAGAACGTGTGTTCAAGAATTCATTCTCACTCCACTATTTATATAACATCAATATAAAGGATCACAAAAATAATGCACCTGCGCTTACATATTGTACGAAAAAATATCAGGCCATCTGGCGAACAATTAGTCTCAATATCCAAAAATAATTTAAAGCTTATCACAAGATTCACACTCTGTGTAAATTTTTTGTTGTCATAAATATTTTCCTCCGAATCCCAAGGTCGAATATGATTCATAAGGAACCAATGAATGTATGAGACTCGTAAGAATTTTTACTTGTCGAGATTGAAGCGAAACTGTACAAATACATACTAATATAATATTAACACTATATAATGCTACTTAAATAGCGCTATAAAAACTGGAATTTACATAAATCTACAGCGTGCACCGGGGTTTTATTTACAAATAAACATTATTTTGATTGGACATAGAAGCCGCAAGGAGAACGTTAATCAATAACACTTTATAACGTGATCCAAAAACTTGTGCAGATAGTATCAACTATCCATTTATAAATATATTACATTGGTACGTTTTGGTAGCACTCCTTGCGGTAAATAATTGCATTCGATTGGATTTCGACAGCCGAGTTCTCATTAGGTCGATCTAATGCAAACAATGCAATTCAAATACAATATGCATCCGGCACATTTTTCATAAGACATAAGAACTGTTGGTCCAACTTGGTGACAATGTGAACTGGTAAATAAACAAATGGGTATGTTCGGGTGAGGTGCAATCGGTCACAAGCGCATCTCCCATAGTACGAGGTGTGCGTCTCGCGGGTTTGGGTCAGCGGCGGGGGCGGGGCGTTCTGCCGCGTCGGCCGTCTGTCGCCAGTCCACGTATCCACGCCCGCCTACTACGGTCACGACAGAACGACGCGCCGTACTTTCACCCACCACGTAATCTGCGCCGCGGAGACTTCGCGCCGCACTTTTACTCGGAACGCGTAGCTCCGGCGCGTTCGCAGAATCGCTGCGGGATATTGAACGTTCCGACGAACTTGACTTCCCTGATGATGAGTCCGGAGTAGACGCCGCGAGAGGCGCTAAGTTTGCCGCGCCCGATGCTCCAGAACTAGTCCGCGAGACACCTCTTAGAGCCATAGATTCCTCGCTACCCGATGACGTGCAAAGGCTGGAAGCTCTCGAGTCTACTGACCAGCTGGAGAGATCCAAACTCCGAGGTCTTCCGGCTCTCATTCGCAATCGTCTGTCGAGTGTACTGACGCGGAATGGAATAGCAGCTAATTCGGGATCACTACGCCGGAGCGCTTCACCGCCCGATCCGTTAACGTCGGCTTCTCCGACGCAATCCTTCACAAACATGAGATCTCCAAAGAGTCCGTATACGTCGCAAGCATTGAGATTCGCACATTTGGGCAATGTCTTACTTAATCGAACGTCGCCCGGCTTCTTTCTCCTTATTACAGCGGACTGGACGCGTTGGGGCCGGTAAGGACTCAGCTCCTCCGATATCCGTCGCTCGAGTTTCGGTTTGTCGTTATCTTCTTTGGTCTCCTCCTCCTTAAACTCTTGTACGGTCTCGGCGAGAGCACGCGCATTCGACAGATTCCGTCGCACTACGTTAACGTCGATTTCTCTACTCTCTGGCTGTAATGAGAGGAGGAACGTAACGGGTCCCGCGTGAGCGTGGTATGAAACGGCTATATGCCCTCCGATGAGTGGAAGGCCCTCGAGTTTCGGCAACGGGACTGTTACGCTAACACCAGCGGTCGTCCCGACCCACAACAAACCTTGTACGGCCAATAGAGCCGATACGTAGGCCGGTTTGCTTCCTTCCCTCGCGCCGATAGTTTTCGCCACATCTGCAGCGATGTCAATATTCTGCAAGTGCTCGAAGTTTTCCGCGTGGTATAAACTAACGTACGTGGAATCAGAGAAGGCAGTCCACAATCCCACCCCGGAATGTGCGAGATACCTGACAGAGCGGTCATTGTCACCCTTCAACTCTAATATACGCATAATCTCAGCAGTAAGGGCGTTGATCGCAAACACTCTTCGTGCACATGTCGCGTATATTATACCATCGATTGGGAGAACGCAATGTACTGGTTTATCGCCGAGTTCTATGGCAAGGGGTTCATGCAACGCCCAAGAGTCATCGTGATTTCGTCTAAACACTGACACTCTGCCGTTGGCGAGTCCCACGAACATGGAATCGCAGTGGTAGCGAATTTGCGTGACTGGTGCGATGGTGGGTACTTCCGTCAGTTTCTCCTGCTTCTCCGGTTCCACGCCGGAGAATATGATGAGCCTCTTGTCCTCAGTGCCGAGCCACACTGTGTCACCGCACAGCGTGGTCACTTGTCGTAGTCCCTTTGCATATTCTATCGAGGTCACCTGTAAGGAGAAAAACTTAAGTTTTAAGTAATTTTACTAAATGTGCTTTTTAAATAATTTCAAAGGATTGTTAGATCTTTACTGATTGAGAAGTTGGGGACTAGGATTTAAAAGGGCGACCATTAGTATAGTACATTCATACGCACTTGGTTGGTTTGCATGTCACTCTTCAGTTCCAAAGGTTTCAAGAAGTTATCAAATGTACTTCGATGACATAGCAGTTTTATTAAACTTTTTTGAATCGAAAGCGTCTGAGTCTGACACACTGAAGCCATTATTTTCCCGCTAGTTTCCATCGTAAAGATGGTTCATGTGTCAGCGTGGTCACACTGCTTTAATAACAGGAAGTGACCAAGTCAAACATCCCCTGTTGGACTTCTATTGTTTTGTTGATTAATAAAGTCAGGGAGCCTAAACATTTTGTGAATCACATAATTATGGTATACACATTTGCCAGGTGGTAGAACCGGTGTAGTTCGATCGAGGAGGAACCACCAATATACCTATTTTTAGTGTGAAGCAATTTTTGCATTTCAAAAAGGTGTGGTTACAGGCTCACTTTTATATGAGGTAATTATAGTCCTTGGAAGTAGCAACACATTCATGATTGACTTCTGATAGAACCGTTTTCTACGAAGTTGCTTACAGATGATGTCCATGGGCGGCAGTGACCACTTACCATTAGGTGGACTTCATGCTTGTTCACTACTTCAATAGAATAAAAAAGTCATAAGGCAGTCATGAGGACTACCCACAGGAGCAAAAACTTGAAAAAAATAATGCAAGGAGGTATAACTTTACAGTACACAGATAGCTCATGGAAAGCGTTCGGTGACGATGAGGCAAATTTCATGATTTTTGTTCACCCAAAGTTCTCAACGCGCCTGTAAAAGTTTTCATCACTACATAGTATAAAAGAAAGTCGCTTACCACTGTCTGTCCCTATGTATGCTTAGATCTTTTAAACTACGCTTCGGATTTTAATGCAGTTTTTTAATAGACAGAGTGATTCAAAAGGAAGGTTTTCATGTATAATACATGCATAGTATAGTGGAGGAAAATTGATAATTTTAGATTTTTGACTTTTAGGCAGAATGAAAAAAAAAACAAGTTCTCGGAGATGTGTGAAGTCCACCAATTCGCACTTTGCCAGCTCGGTGGACTATTGCCTAAAACTCTCATTCTGAGAGAATAACTGTGCCCAGCAGTGGGACAATAAGTTGACTAGAAGCGGAACGAAGTTCGCCGGGTCAGCTAGTTTCCTACTAATATTATAAAGGCGAAAGTTTGTGAGTGTGTATGTTTGTTAGTTCTTCACGTGTAAACGGCTGGAGCGTTTTTCATAAAATTTGGTAAGGAGTTTGTTGACACTCTGGTTTAACATATAGGGTAGTTTTTATTGTGGAAAATATTATTCCCACGGAACAATCGATACACCGATTTAACGCGGGCGAAGCTGCGGGGTTCAGCTACTTTCATACATACTCGTACATACATAATCTCGCAAGCGTACAATCACACAAACGCACACACACACTTACATACATACATACACAACGAACAAACTCGAACACACTTATGCTGAGCACACACATACAAATACAAACAGGCATACACCCTATCTACTATACATAATACAACTAATCTAAGTATTATCATTAGTTTCCTAAGTTTACTGTGAAGTACTCCGAGGTGGGCGTAAATAGTAGCGACACAGTTCAACACTATTGCTGCTGTTTACGAACATTACAATTGTAAATATGTTTTTGTTGTTAAATAAATCTTTAAGTTTCAAAAAAACACGTGTCCTCACCCTAGTATCCGGCAGGTCGATAGTAACGAGGGTCTTCAACGCCGCCGCGCGGTGCGTCAGCACGGCGACGTGCGTGTCCGCGCCGCGCGCCACGCCCGCCCACAGCAGCGAGCGGGCCCGCCGCGCGCCCGAGCCGCGCGCGCCCGCGCTACCCGACGACGTGTAGAAGCAGCCGCAACGCACCTGTACGGATGGGAGGGGGGGTCTTTTAATTTAGTCGGGTTATAACCGCAAATGGGCGTGGTGTATGTGCTAAGTTAAATAGGAACAAAAGAAAGGAATATCGCAACGCACCTGTAGGGATGGGGAGCTTTTTAATTTAGTCGGATTATAGTCGTAAATGGGCGTCGTGCATGTGCTCAAGTTAAATAGGAACAAAAGAAAGGAATATCGATAGGACATTATTATAGCCACAAATGAGCTTCTTGTGTGCGGTCAAGTTTGTTAAATAGGGACAAAAGAAAAGAATATCGGATGGACCGTTTTATCATAGCCGCGTTATAGCCACAAACGGGCATTATGCACTCAAATTAGAAAGAAACACAAATAATTAATCGAAAAAGAAATATTAATAAAGATGCAATTGACTTACTTTGCGCGTCATTAAATTTTATAGAGTGATTTAGAATTCAAAATATTTATTGTACAAAACATAAATCAACATCAAGCTTTAGGAATATCAATTATTATGTTGTACAGAAAATTGACAGTACAACTATTATGGTAGGATTTAGTTTGCTCTACCTCTATTAACTGGCACTAAACCAGCTTGGTAAAGTAAGCTTCATAGCTTCATACCACCCATCCCTTGTTTTATATAAAGACTTATATTATGCGCAGCATTAGAATATAATAAAAGATAAATAAAAGCTGACATATTATGTTGTTTTTCGTTGAATTTTGCTTTCAGATCGACTAGCCCCTAGAACAAAATCTTATATGAAAAATTACTAATTAAGTATGAAGTTGTTGATTGCAATAGCCATTTTAGGAACTTATTTAATAAGTTCCTAAATAGCTATTACAATGATTTTTCATAGATCGTCTTGTTTGTCGTAAGTAATCAATGTTTGTATGTCCATAAGACTTCTAAGCTTCATACTGTAAATTGGTAATTTTTCACATATGATTTTGTTCTAGGGACCCGTCGAGATATCCTTATAAAATATCTTTATAAGATAACTAATATATTACCTCAGTTAGGTTGTTAGACGAGTACACAGGCGCGGCGGTGACAAACAGCGGCATCTTGTGAGGCGGTGACTGGGGCGCTGGGGCAGGCAGCCTCCACGCCGGCCGGTTCGCTCTGGCCGTAGCCAGTTGCGCTAGCCGTAGCTCCGTGGCCCACGCTCGACGCGCGCCCGGTTCGCTCGCGCGGAACGTTAGCGCCTCTTCCCGACCGCGGATAGTCAGTTGCAGGCAGCACGAGTCTACCCACGCCATCTCGTCGTCTTTTTTCTGTGGAATATTAGTTGTTTTATATAATCATGAAAAAGTGATATTTTAAAATTCAGGGTATCCCCTGATATGTAAGTAACGCAGTATATTTTCAATCAATTTGTAAGGGGAGCAATTGCAAGAAGACCGCGTATGGTTTGAACGGGGAGGTATCACCGCCACACCTATTTCTAGCGTGAAGTATATTTGCGTTTCGCTGGAAGAGCGTGTTGCCGTTTCACTTTTGTCTGGGCCGACCACCTAAGTCCTCAGAAGGCGCAAAGTATTTCTGATTGTCTTCAAATAGAACCCATGTTCTATATGAAGTTGATATTGGTATTGACTGGTAGTGACCACCTACTATCAGGTGGAGTGCAGGGTCGTTTGCTACTTCGATCATTAGGTGTCATTTTTGTTCGAGACTGTGTATCTAGTGTATTTTTATATCGATGCCTACGTCACTCTCCGTCTTCCCAACTATCTCCCAACATATAAACCATATCATATAATAGCTATGTGGCGACGTGAAAGAGGAACAAACAAACACACTTCAATATTACTATGGAAGTAAAGATAATCTTCATACCTGTATACTCTGCTGTATATTCTGCAACAACGCCTTGAACATCTCCGGCGCCAGCTCGGGGTAGGGTGTCCGCAACGAGGCCGCCAAGTCCGCCATCCGCGACACCGTCTCGTAGTCGTGCATCAGTGTGGACATCTCGTTGCAGAGCGAGTCGCCGGTGGACGTGCTGCCCGTACTGCTCGAGTTTGAACGGAGACTGCCGCTGCGGTTCATGCCTAATGAAGGGTGAATATTATTTTAATTAATTTATCCGTTTATAAACAATATAAACAAAGATACATGAGTATAATTGAATACAGAGGTCCATATCATATATACCTTATAGACTAACATATATATCAGTATATTCTTATAACTAAATAAATCACGTATTTGCGGCGACGTGACGCGCGAGTCTGGTAACTTCCGAAGGTCCTCTCCTTCCACGAAACTTCCGGAATAAAACTCCCTTCGGCCACAGCTCTTCCTTCAGGAAGGTCGATACATGCTCAGTTGGAACGCGTACTACAAATGTACTGAAGTCTACTGCGTTACGCGCCACCAACTTTTCGACCGCCAGTCGGAACTTGGTTTTAATTTCCAAGTACTCCACAATGTCAGACGCCTTCGTGTTGTAGTGTAGACGTGATAGTGAAGTTCGTTAAGTTTTTTGTTAAAATTTATGTCTTTAAATTTTGTTAGAGGAAAGAAGAACAGTTGGATATGCTGCCTGATACATGGCCCAACAGGTAACATATGTAGCATATCTTGTGATTCACTATGAACCATTACTCACCAGTAAAAATCAGTTCAAGCGTGAAGTTACTAGGTTTATTTTGGACTAACAAGGACTACCTTATTCATTCAAGGTCATAAATTTACGTAAATATACATACCATATTTATCTCTATTATATTCACTAGTCAAGTGCTAATACACAAAGTGTGTTAGCACTTGACTAGTGACTTGACTTGACGCACACACACATACTCACACACACACTCACTCACACACGGTACACATTATCAGTTAACACAATAGACGGTTGTATTGTTGTTGGTATTATATCTGCACCAATTACAAATTGTAAATCTGTAATTGGCTCTAAGTGTAACTATATCAGAATTGTATCTCTCTAATTCACAGCTCTTAAAATTGTAATTTTAAGAGCTGTGGATTAAATAAATATTGCACAAATATGAATAGAATTGAGTCAATATGTAATGTAATTTTTTAATTGGCAATCATCTAAGGAAGTGCATACCTTCTGGTATAACTAAATTGGTCCCACTCAAGGCTCGGAACCGGTTTAAAAATACCGGTTAATTTCGATTAAATACCGGTAAATATAATCGTTCTTTCATTTACCGGTTAAACAGGTGAACGGTTTATAATTAACCCAAATGATAAAGGTTACCGGTTACTTTTGTACGATCGGTTTGGTCACCCAAATTAACCGGTTAATTCCATAATTCCTATTTTAATAAACTAGAGTGAATCGGATAGATTCATGTTTTGAAATGTTTACGCCGAAGCATCGCATCGGGCGCATACTATTATCATCCATTGTTGTCCATTGTTGTTAGTTGGATTCAGAAGGCACTTGGATTCATTTAGGGGAGGCCTATGTCCAGCAGTGGACCTTAAAGAGCTGGTGGATGGATGGATGGATGGTTGTTAGTTTATTCGTATTGATTTGACGTGCCTCATAATGAACACTTACTATCACAAAGTTTTTAGACGCAATCGCACACGCTTCAATTTTATATAACGTCGTCGTTCACCCTCTTTTATCTTTCAGTAACCATCTCATTATTTTTGTAAATATCTAAAAAGAATATTAACTAGAATAATAATAATGGTGACTATTACCTAGCTAATATAAGTAGAAGAATCGAAATAAAAGTGTTAAGAAAATTCTCAATTATATCTTTTATTTTCAGAAAAAATATAAAAACGTTAAATTTTGACAGGACAGTGGAAGTAAAATCTAATTTAATCATAATAATAATAGTCCATTCAAATTTTACATGAGCTTTGCATTTTTTAGAGAAGCTTAACCCCAAGTTTTTGGGGTCGCCACTGGTCAAAAAAAGGGTAAAAACACTTTTTCGCGATATCTCGGAAACTATGCATCTTACTAAAAAATTTTACGTCATAATTTGTAGCAAATTGTTTCGCCTACAGATATGTTTATATAACTTTTTGCCCTAATTTAAAAATTAAAGAAGTTATAAGCAAAAAAGTAAGATTTTTTTTTTTATATTTTCTTCTTTATTTTTCTACAACTTTTATATGTTTTACAAAAAAAAAAGAAATACTTCAGACCCATCTTGTGAGGAAAATTATTCACTATATTTTTTTTATTTTATACATTAACATTTTTTTTATTTTATAAGTTAACCGGATTCTCATGATTTTTTTATTGTAAATATATTCTTAGAAATTTTTTGTTAAATTCGTATAACTCTGTAGGCGCGTTTTTTCAGACTCTAACTCAAAGGTGGTAAGGAGAAGAGGAATGAATTAGTAACAAAAATCCGTGAGATGGGCAGCAACATCTCCTTGCGTAATTCTTAGACCTACTGCGGTCACCAACTCGCTTGCCAGGCGCGGTGGCTAGCGGCAAAATCCCCAAAATGACAGGTGCAGAGAAACCGGCCCCCAATCCCTAGCAGCCCCACTATTCCGGGCTACGGTAGCGGCCAAGGTAACGGCGGGGCAGGGGGTGCTAAGAATCTCCGGCAGAGATCCGTCTACCGCAATCGACGACTTCTGCACCTGGCAACATACAACACCAGGACACTGAGTACCGACGAGAAGATACGGGAGCTGGACGACGATATGCACAAGTTAAACTGGAGTGTTTTGGGATTGTCTGAAGTCCGAAGACAGGGAGAGGACACGATAATCCTAAAATCAGGTAACTTGTTCTATCACCGGGAGGGCGAACATCTGTCCCAGGGTGGTGACGCGTTCCTCGTCCACAAATCCCTCGTCAACAACGTGGTAACAGTCGACAGTGTGTCGCCAAGGGTAGCGTATCTTATACTCAGAATATCTAAACGGTATTCGCTGAAGGTCATACAGGTAAAAACAAATATATGCGCCGACTTCGACACACCCAGGCTATGAGGTCGAGATAATGTACGAGGACGTAAGTAGAGCCATACATACCTCAAAAACGCACTTAACCGTTGTTATGGGGGGATTTTAACGCCAGATTAGGCAGACGGAATGATCGCGAGCGGAATGTCGGACCCTTCGGAATTGGACAACGGAACCACCGAGGCCACTTGCTTGCCAACTTCTTGGAGAGGGAAGACTTCTTTATGATGAACTCTTTCTTCAAGAAGAGGGCGAAAGTGGACTTGGATAAGACAGACAAACGGCACATTTAATGATGTCTCTGTGGTGTCTCTAGGTCTTGGGTTCTCTCAGAACATGCTCTCGGTCTTATGAGGGAGAGGCGAGAATTATGTGTGCAGTCTCCAACCTCAATGTCGAAATACAGACTGCTCAATAATCAGATCTCTCAGAGTAGGCGACGCGATTGGCGTGCTCATACACCCATCGCATAAAAGACGCTATTGAGCGAAAACCCAGGCTCAAGAGTGTTCGCCAGGAACCTGTGCGTTGGGCAGAGCCTGCTGACGAGGTTGAAGACAGACTCGAACACCATAGTTTCGTCTAAACCCGATGTTCTGGGAGAAATTAAAAAACACTACGGACAGTTGTAGTAATATGGCGGTCGACAAACGTGCCAAATTGACCCGAAACTATACTGAGGACCTCTCGGACGTCAGCCTGTACAAGATAAGAGAGGCTCTCAAACAGCTGAAAAACAACAAGGCACCGGGAGATGACGGAATCACAACAGAGCTGCTAAAAGCTGGTGGTAAACCGGTACTAGTGACGCTCCAAAAGTTGTTTGATTCTGTCATCAATAGCGGGATCTCCCCGGAAGAGAAGGCAAAGGCGTAGTGGTGCTATTGTTCAAAACAGGCGATGAAACCCTTTTGAAGAACTGCAGGCCCATTGCGCTTCTGAGCTAAGTGGGGATTCAGACAAGGCGATGTCATATCACCGAAGCTGTTCACCGCTGCGTTGGAAGATTTGTTCAATCTGATGGAGTGGAAAGGTCTTGGCATTAACATCAATGGCAAACACGTCACACACCTACGATTTGCCGATGATATAGTTATCTCGGCAGATTCGCTGACGGCCCTCAGCACTATGCTAGGCGACCTTAACAGTGCCTCACAACGGGTGGGTTTAAGATGAACATGGACAAGACAAAAATCGTGTATAATGTCCATGTCACACCCGTACTGGTAGTTGTTGACGGCACTCCTCTCGAAGTTGTTGACGAGTATATCTGCCTGAGACAAACGGATGGGTAAGTCCAACTTTGAGAGGGAGGTCACTCGAAGAATCCAACTCGGCTGGGCTGCGTTCGGGAAATTACGTAGTCTCGTCTTGTGGACGAGAAGATACTACGTAATTTCCCGAACGCAGTCAATTTGTCAATAGTTAAGTTATTCAAGCAATGTGTGTTGCCAGTGATGGCCTACAGCGCTAAAACGTTGTCCTTCACTGTAGGCCTCATTCGGAGGCTCAGGGCTCCGCTAAACAAATATCGCTGGACGGCACTATGTCCTATATGAGCGCCGACTTCGGGACTATGTACTAAGTACTAAGTGTGTTCTAAACCAAAATTAATAGCAATTATTTTAGACTTTCAGTGACATTGAAGTCGGTAGATATTTTTTGTTAAAAAGTTTTTATTTCACGCTTTTTAGTGACTATATAGTGATATTTGTATTTCAATAATGACATTTAAAACCCATATGGGTGCAAAGTTCTCATCAATATAAATGAATTCAGCCCAAACACAAGGTAGCTACTGTAGGTTTACAGTAGCTACCTTGTCAACAACTTTTCAACAACCGTTGAAAAATTTTTCAATGGTTGTTGAAAAGTTCCTTAATTGTCTTCCGTCTTCATCATCAGACCAGAAAGGTGTAACGTTTCCATCAATACAAATTAAACAAGCTCAAACACAAGGTAATTGCTGTAAATCGTTGAGGAGTTCCCTCGACTGTCTTTCGGCTCCATCATCAGATCGACTCCAGACCTTCATTATATTATAGTACTTTAAATTGTTTAATAGAAATATTAACAAACGCACTAGTCACCCCTACGATTTTTGAAATATCCCCTCAACTTCTCTAGAATGACATCATCAGATCCTGGTTTCCTTATCATGGTTCCATTCCTGGCATGTATCCTTTCCAACAAAAAAAGAATCTTTAAAATCGGTTCATAAACGATGAAGTTATCCGCGAACAAACATAAAATATATATATATATATATACGGTCGAATTGAGAAACCTCCTTTTTTGAAGTCGGTTAAAAATTGAAGCGCGTGCGATTGCGTATACTTTGTGATAGTGAGCGCAGCGTCCAGAGCATGTCTAAAACGCGGTAGAATATTAATAAACTTGGCATTAACCGGTTAATTATGGCAACCAAAACCTAAATTCGTGAAAAACCGGTACTTCGCATAAACCGGTAATAACCGGTTAGGTACAACCTTTAACCGATATTCATTTAGGTTTGGGGTCAATGACCGAAACCGGTTTAGAAATAGAACCGGTTTCCGAGCCTTGGTCCCACTTTAGAGTCATTTTGTAGTGGAGGATACAGGAAAACGTTGCTGCCCATTTCTTGATTATTTCAAAGGACAATAATGAGAGAAAAGGAACACACACCACGGGACACACAAACTTTTTTAAATAATTGATTTGAAATTATTAGAATACTAGTTCTTACCCGCGGCTTCGCCCGCACGGTCAAAGGGTATTAAAGCTATCATTTGATAGCGTGAGTAAGATCTTGCAAATGAATTTTACTAACGCCATCTATTAACGACCTCTGGAACTACTAAATGTCCAGCAACTAACAAAACATCGATATTCTCATAGGAATGAACGCGGTAAAAAGTAGCCTACGTCACTCTCCGTCCTCCTAACTATCTCTCAACATATAAACTATATCATATAATAGGTACGTGGCGACTTGAAAGAGGAACAAACAAACACACTTTCACATTTATAATATTAGTATGGATTACTTCACAACACTGTAATATCTATTAAAATATAATTACCAACCTCAGTGGGGTTGGTAATTATATTTAATAGATGGTGAACAGAACTCTTGACTTTGTAAGTCGTCCTATGCCGCGGCGTGGCGTCGCCGCTTGGCGTAAGGTCTGCGTGCCTCGAGGATCCCCTCCTTACCCGGGCAATTCCCTCAGTGGATACACTGTCCACCGGTACTGTGAGCTGCCGTCAGGCAGTGTTGCAGCCTTCGGTCTTCTGTGACAGGACAGAACTCACCTTGAGCCAACACCCGACTGAGCGTAGGCGACGTGCCCGTATCGAGAACTTCCACGTCCTGCACCGGGTGCGCCCACTTCAGGCCGAGTCGCTCCGTGTCGTCCCCGTTGCCGCCGGCGCCCACTGACACGCAAACCACTAGATCGTTCAGTAGCAGAAGCCTCCGTGGCTTGCACTTCGTCAGGGAGCCCGATTGGTTGAACTCCTGAAAGAGATATATGATTAGTTTTAATTTATAAAACTTCTTTTATTTATCTAGTAAATTATTTTATTAAAAAAAATAGTGACAAGCAATTTTTATGTGAACATATTTTTTTTGGTGAAACGTATATAAATTATCATTAAAATACGCTTTCTACACTCATAGCCCCACACTAGGATTTTTTCCTGTGTCGTGGGTGCCATGGACATACAAGACGAATACACAAACACCCAGACCCAGAACATGAATCTAAACTTATCATTCAGATACCTGTCTGGCCGGGAATCGAACCTAGGACCCATTGCACGTCAGACCGGTATGGTAACCTGGTGTTGCAAATGTCCATAGGCGACGGTGACTGACTTCCATCAGGTGGCCCGTCTGGCTTATCGTTAGGCCCAAATATAAAAAAGGCACGTGAGGCATACTCACAAGTTGCAACAAGTCGTCCTGTCGCAGCAGGTGCCGCTTGTCGCAGCGTCTTCCTACAAAGCTGTTGGATAGTACGCATCGTACTCACAAGTTGCAACAAGTCGTCCTGTCGCAGCAGGTGCCGCTTGTCGCAGCGTCTTCCTACAAAGTTGTTGGATAGTATGCATCGTACTCACAAGTTGCAACAAGTCGTCCTGTCGCAGCAGATGCCGCTTGTCCGCGCGCGAGGCGAGCAAGCGCGCGGCGCCGAAGCGGGCCGCGCCGCCGCCGCCGCCCGCGCCCGCGACGCCGCCGCGCGTCAGACGACGGAGCGCCGCGCGGAACGCCTGACCACACAGACACGGTAATGTTATACTTATCGCTTTAAAGGTAGTAGAAATGTTATTTTTTTTTATTTGACTGAAGTGGCAAACGAGCATGCAGTCCACCTGATGGTAAGTGGTCACTGCCGCCCATGAACATCTGTAATCAACTTCATACAGAACATGGGTTCCATCTGAAGTCAATCACAGATGCGTTGCTACTCCCGAGGACTATGATGGTCGCCTCATGTGAAAGTGTGCCGGCAACCACACCCTTCTATCGAAACGCAAGAAATGCTTCACGCTAGAAATAGGTGTGGCGGTGGTACTTCCCCGGTCGAACTACACTGGTTCTACCACCTTGAAAATACCACGTTACACTGTTAGTTACTTTAAATGTGGGAGAAAACACAAAAACATATGATTATATTAGAACAACGTTATGACGGATTAAAGTAGATTTTTTCTGTTTTAGAATAACATCGTTAATTTAACGACTTTTTGGATTTTGCGTCAAAGTAGAATGACAGATTTCGAGGAGCTAGGAGGATTACGGTCCGACGGGGACGGCAGGTTTTGGAGGAATGTTGTGGTTGGCGGATCATTTTTATTTGAAGCCATCATGTTAGGTACCGGGAGTAGCAACACATCTGTGATTGATTTCAAGACAGAACTCTTCTTCTGTATGATGTTTGCATACGGATGTCCACGGGAGGCTCGTTAGCCGATCCCCCGGCCCGTTAACTTCTATCTTATATAAAAGGATGCATTGTGCCTTATAAGGGCAATGTTAAGCGCCGATGTATTGCTTGAAGTGTGGTAAGGAAAACATGCATATCTCACATTTCAAGTACATAATTCTCAGGGTTAGCAACGCATCTGTGGACAATCTCAAGTAAGACACTAATCTTATCGTAAATTACAATTGTCTATGGACGGCAGTGGCCACTTACCATCAAGTGGCAATCCACTTGATACTCGTTAGGTACTAGAATACATAAAAAAAAACAATATTGCTAGTCTTTCTACAGTTAAATGTTCTTTTCGTACTACATTCGTGGGTAAGCTAAGTAGTCGTAAGTCAACTATGGTTCTATGAAACTAAAATAGAATTTTAGTCGTAACATATTCCAAGTATAAGCATAATAATACCTGTGTCCTTTCGGCGTCCCGTTTCCTTTCATTTAAAGCTTCAGCCAAAGCCTCGAGTCTCGTCAACGCGCGTTGTAAAGCGACGCGATCGGCGTGACCGTGAGGTGTGTGTTTTAATAAATCCTGTAAAACAAATAATGCTTACATATTAAAAGCTGTCGCAAAAAACATGAAACAAAGATGACCATGTACTTTTTACCCATTCGGTTAATCGTTTTAAACAAGTTATGCTTTTTTGTATTAATAATTTAATAATGTAACTTGTTTAATGAGAGAACGAATAATTAAATTAATAATATTTGAATTAACTACAAATGATCTAAGGAAACAACGTGTCAGTAAAACATTTTTAAATTCGAATCATACCATACATCGATCATGGGTTTCCTCCCATAACGAAATGTATTAAGTCATAGATTATAATGCTTACTATACGCATCTGTTGTTAGATTCAGATAAGACTCCAATCTTATTTGAAGTTAATTACAGGTATTTATGAGCAGCAGTGTCCACTTACTATCTGCTGAACTGCATGTATGCTATTTTTACATTATATAAAATGCTGGTGTACCTGTACCTTTTATGACTATTTCTATCAAAGTGAGCTCTACAGGCAATAGTGACCACTTACCATCTACTGACCTGCATACTCGTTTAGATTTTTACATTATAAAAATTGTTAGTAGACCCTTTAAGAACTTTTTCTATCAAACTCACCTGTAAGAACATAATAAACTGCGGAAACCGTTGCACGGGCTTCACCATCAACCCGAAGAACGAGAGCCGGTCGTGAGCGCTGATCTGCTTCACCTTGAAGAAGTCGGCCAACGCGGACTTTCGCTTCGACTCCATCTTGGCCAGCTCCATCGCCACCGAGAAGTTGTTTATGAAGTCCGAGTACACATCCAGCACCACTGCCTTCGAGAACGCGTTTAGGAAGACCTCGCCTGGAAAACAATGTTACGTATATATCATCGTTTCTAATAAACTTTAGTACACTTATGATAAAACTATGAAGGCATTATTGATTTTGTCTTTTGGTTTTTTGCCTTTTCTGAGAACATTTACCATAGTACCGTTTTTTTTCATACATTACATTTCACACATTTACACCATCAGAGAGTAGGGATTTCAAAGAACGAAAAGCCCATCGACATTTTAAAAAAAGCTGATATTTTGCCACGTGAATTTTACGATTGAAATCAAGGGTGGTATTTAGGACATTAAAAGGTAAGTTTTTACTACAAAAAGTATATTTTTGTACAAGATGAATATTAACAAAACTAAAACTTGGGTATTTGAATTTTTCGCATAAACTTTGAGGTTATGTGAAAATAAATCAAATCTTATTATTACCTACACTTTTGCTATTGAATATTTTTCCACAGGACTTGTAGTATTTCCGGAAATCAATGTAAATCTGTTTTACCCCCCCTCCCACTTCCCGACCTCAGACCGCCCGTAAATTATTTTTCCTTTATTTTATGTCATGTTCTCTTCCTTTTCCAATGGGTTTTATCCTAATATATTTTTTCACTTTTAAATTTAATTTAAAGGGTTCGTCATTGGTCTATTTACGGTTTAATGTCGACAATCGAAAGGGTTTAATTAATGCCTTATTTTATTTCGACTATATTTTAGGCTATTAGTGAGTTCCAACGCAACTTGAACATACTTCACTTCAATGCAAAAAAATGAAGACTTCATAAGAAATAGACTAGGAAACTTGTAACTCAAAAATGCTATACATTTTTGGGTTCCCGCTTTAAATTTCAAAAACTGCGCACGTTCGAGCAAGCCGAGCGTTGGAAGTTCGTAAATCCTCGTCACTAAAAACTTGTCCCACTCGTGTTATAGGATGCAACACGTGGTCGCACGGATACCTACACGCTTTTTTACGTCGCTTTCGGCGGATATGCAGGTGGCATTGAACTGAAGTGAATTAGTAAAATGTTCGGTACCGTATACACATTTCTACAGATAGCTCACGCTAATTCGACTTATTATATGCTTTTTCTACCACAAATATCCGTGTCAGGCGATTCTTACTTTTCGTGTAAAATATAAGTTGTGTGCATTGGATATAGCCTTGTTATTTTATATTCCAGAAGTACTAACAACTTGAATCTATTTAGAAGACAGCTGTAGAAGATTATGTGTGGTATACCTTCTCCATAATAGTTTATTTCTTCTACTCTAGTAATATTAAGTCAAAGACGAAAGAAGCCAAATAAGACTCCTAATATTCTAAACTCTTAATAAAAACGATTTACATTTTTTGATATTAAATGCAGGTCCGGTCGAGTTCTGAACTGATCAACAATATGATGCAA
This sequence comes from Spicauda simplicius, assembly GCA_949699795.1. Classification (NCBI taxonomy): domain Eukaryota; kingdom Metazoa; phylum Arthropoda; class Insecta; order Lepidoptera; family Hesperiidae; genus Spicauda; species Spicauda simplicius. Next base: position 11,811,578 of record OX453065.1, read on the forward strand.
ACAACATACAGAGTATAAACGGAACGTACTTCAATCACGTCCAGAGGGGGCGTAAACGGCTGCGACACAGTCTTAACTATTGCAATTGTTTACGAATGTGCAAATTGTGAAATCTTTTTTTTTATCTGGCTGAAGTAGCAAACGAGCATGCAGTCCACCTGATGGTAAGTTGTCACTGCCGCCCATAGACATCTGTAATCCACTGCATACAGAACACGGATTCCATCTGAAGTCAATTACAGATGCGTTGCTACTCCCGACGACTATGATGGTCGCCTCATGTGAAGGTGTGGCGAATATGTTTTATTCAATAAAAATCTATGAAATCTTTGAAACGTAACAATATAAAATATTCATAAGGTTTTGAACCTTCCATCCAACTATCAGCCGTTCACAAAGCAAATTACATCGTAAATAATTCATTAGTACCATAATATGAATTAGTCATTACGGAGATTCGACTCCGATTCCGTAAAGTCGGAACTTTCAATTGATATTAGATACACCGACACTATTAAAACGTAAGGTTATAATCGGACATTAATCAAGCGTTGCAACCATATCGTAACAAATCGATCGTAGTTTTAATAACTTGGTAAGAACAATATTTTAAAGCGAAATTAATTAGCACGTTAATTTATATTTGGACTGATTTTAACACTAATGTTTAAAACAATCTTAACAATCGTTTCTCCGTCCGATTTGGCTTCCAATTACGGTTCTAAAATCATCTCGGTGCATCTTATCTTATTCATAGTAATACTATAAATGGGAATGTAAGTTTGTTTGTTTCGCATTCACGCAAAAACTACTAGTCATATTTAGCTGAAACCACACACTAAGATTATGACCTATATTATACGTAGGATTGTCAATACCGTGGTAGATATGAGCGATGCGGGCGAAGGCGCCGAAATAAGCTAGTTAATATTATAAATGCGCAAGTTTGTGATAATGTATATGTGTTTGTTTATTTTTCACATAAAATTACTGGTCGGATTTCGCTGAAATATAGCACTCAGATAGTTTATAACCTAGATTAACCCGCAGGGTAGGTAGGTACTCATCACCAAGCTAGACGAGACCAAAGCAGACAAAGCCGCTGAAATAACCTAGTCTTTAATATGAATGTGAGTACAGTCACCAATCTTTTCGTCGCGGTCCCATGTGCATGCGCAGTCGGCGAGCGCGGTGTGGAAGTGTAGGTGAGGAGTTGATGAGTTAGAATGATCGATAAGATGAGTACCGTCTCATCACCGTGGTAGACGTGACCAAAGCAAACACCGCCTCGGACTTAACCTAGTCCTTAATATGAATGTGTGTATAGTTACCAATCTTTTCGTCGCGGTCCCACGAGCGTGCGCAGTCGGCGAGCGCGGTGCGGAATTGTAGGTGAGAAGTTTATGACTTAGATTAATCGATAAGATGAGTACCGTCGCATCACCATGGTAGACGTGACCGAAGCAGACAAAGCCGCGGAAATAACCTGGTCTTTAATATGAATGTGGGTATAGTCAACAATCTTTTCGTCGCGGTCCCACGTGCTTGCGCAGTCGGCGAGCGCGGTGCAGAAGTGTAGCTAATGAGTTTATGATCTATACTAACCCATAGGATACTCATCACCAAGCTAGACAAGACCGTAGTAGGTGAATTCGCGGTAAAATCCTAATCTTTAATATGAATTTGTACATGTGTATAGTTACCAATCTTTTCGTCGCGGTCCCACGTGCGTGCGCAGTCGGCGAGCGCGGTGCGAAAGTGTAGGTGGCATTGCAGGATGTCGGGCAGCCGGTGGAAGAGGGTCTGGATCTTGCTGGCGTTGAGGATCGCTGGACTGCTCTCCTCTAAGGGTTTCTTGTAGTCCTGGTTAAATTAATACGTATCTGTATTAGTTATTTGTTTTACAGTACAACGTACACAACGGTAGATACTTAAAGATTTATAATAGTGTATTTTTTTATTTAGAAATGTTTTACACAGAATCTTGTTCTGGTCCTTTCGTAGATTGTGATTTTTTTCTGATAATTTATTTTATTCCATTTTGTAAAATATCTGGTAAATGTTAGCATATGAAAAGGGGTATGTTTGTCACAATACTGTAGCGTGGCGTCTTAATTACATGTGGCTAAAAAAAATCAAGATAGATTTAGAACTTCGTTGGACCTTCGGGTTCCAAATTAAAGAGACGTGAAAATTCTGCTATAAAATACTAATAAGTTATTCTGCTTAATATCGTTTGGTAGGAATATTATCGCAATTCTAGAATACTGTGCAACATTATCATCACACACTAAAAATTACCTAACAAATTTAAATATAACTATTAGGCAGTTTACTTTATTTACAAACTCATATCGTAACTAAGAATTAAAACTGTGTATCTAACATTGAACAAATTAGCATTGCATGCGGGTAACAAACACACACGCAATGTAACTTCACCTCGAACTTTGTCGTTAAGATGTGCGATAAAAACTTATGAAACTCACAGACGGCGCGTCATCGATTGAAATAGTACCGCGTGCTCATATTAACCGCCAATACATACACGTGTGAATTGAATTTGAATTTATAATGGTGCGTTTTTAATGACAATTTAAATAGTCGCCAACCCATTATCGTCCCACAGCTGGGCACGGGTCTGCTCTCAGATTGAGAGTTTCAGGTCATAGTCAACCACCCTAGCCAAGTGCGGTTGGTAGAATTCACGCATTGTCAAGAGCTTCGCTGTTACTGGATATTTCTACACCATTAGTAGATTTTGAAGGTGGTAGAACCAGTGTAATTCGACCGTGGAAGTACCATCGCCACACCTATTTCTAGCGTGAAGCATTTCGATGGAAGGGTGTGGTTGCCGGCACACTTTTATACGAGGTGACCATCATAGTCCTCGGGAGTAGCAACGCATCTGTGATTGACTTCAGATAGAACCTATGTTCTGTATGAAGTTGATAACAGAGGTCCATGAGCGGCAGTGACCACATACCATCAGATGGACTGCATGCTCGTTTGCTACTGCAGTCAGATAAAAAAAATACAAGACTCCTACCCGAGTTCGATTTTAAATGGATCGCTAGCGTTTAGGAGTAAGTTGTAACCCCCCTCCAGCCCTTTACTACTCTCTTCAAACGATATGTTCTTTGGAGGAGACGTTCATGTCGTCGTCGTCAACCCATTATTGTCCCACTGCTGGGCACGGGTCTTCTCTCAGTGTGAGAGAGTTTAGGCCATAGTCCACCGCGCTGGCCAAGTGCGAATTGGTGGACGTTCATGATTGAATTTAAATTAGTTTCAACGAAAAAAAAAGAACACATCCCTTCTATTGTTTTACTTTCACGCTTAATACAATTGGCATCCTCCAAATAACACACCAACTAAACAAATGATGCATCTCTTAATAAATCCGACAAAAGCGTGTTGCAAAACAAAAATTATAGGAAACAGGAAGCGATTAGTTAGAACTATTAAAAGTGTGACGGTCACAGTCAATTCGGCTATGAGGCCAAACGGCGAGCCTACATTAGACAATGCGTTGCTAAGCGTGTAAGGACAAAACATGCGCCATTTAATATAACGTTGGCCTCAACTTGCAAATATTAGAAATAGGGTTGTCACGTTTTAGTTTAATTGACTATATCCATTTTCAATTCGACGCGGTAATATTACTAAGGATTCCACACAATGTCTACAACGCATATGTATTTTTATATATCTAATATATAAATTTCGATGTCACAATGTTAGTTACTGTACTCCTCCAAACGGGCTTGACCGATTTTTACCAAATTTTATATGCGTATTCAGTAGGTCTGAGAATCGGCTAACATCTATTTTTCATACCCCTTAAGGGTTTTCCACCTTTATTTTTTTTTATTTTTAAAATGACAAAACAACGTTTATCGGATCAGCAAGTAATATATATAATGTTTTACTAAAATAAAAAAAAGAACGGTTACGCGTTAGCTATTAGAACCTATTGACAACGTAACAGACTAAAATTTAGTAAGTTAATTTTCAATAACAAATCTCTTTAAAGTTTTCAAAAGATCGTTAGTCCTCAGAGCTATCTCATTCCTATTTATCCTGTTTATATTTAAACTACCATGCCAAATTCTTATTAAATAAACATGTAGATATTTACTTTATGTAATAGCAAACGGAAAAAACTTCATAATTCATCTTTATTGAAGTCATTAGGACTTGCTTCAAATAAAATTTTATTAATTAATTCATTTTTATTATTGCAATTAACGGCCAAATGAGCACACACGACCGGCCGGATTTTACTTGGTCATTGACCCAAGCATACAATATGGTCCTTAAATAAATTGAATGAAAGCGGTGTATGAACATGGCTGTCGCACCTGTTCGGATGTTATTGCATTTAAGCGGGTTATATAGTCTGAAAATTTATGAAGCTAAATGCATCTTTCTCCAAAAAAATTAATACACTTTGCAGATTTGTTAAGCAATTCTGTTCCAATACTTATTTATTTATTTTTATATATACGTATGCATAAAGTGTGTATATAAAAGTAGGCAAACGTAAGGTTTTAATTCTAAAATAGCGAAACGATAATTTATTGATAATTAAGATTTTATTTACTTCTACGATACGTAGGTATGTTTCAGATATTTCACATTAAAATATGTTTCAGAAAAAAAAACAGCTAATCATAGGTACATATTAATACAGAGTGGTCAATGCTCGATTTTCGTCCTGAATATGTATGAAATAGTTTGTTATTAATAGCACGTAATTATCATAATATATTCGTGATTTTTTGTGTATTTTTTAAATCATCTGCGAGCACGAATTTTCATGAGTTAAATAAACGTTCTTTGTTTAACCTAACACACTGTATATAGGCGACATGTTTACGTAATTTCAGTATTGTTTATGTAATTTTCCAGCTGACAACCCTAATAGATACCGGCCTACTTCCTAATATGCAAATCTATAACACGTAAACAATGGTCTAACAATATCGGAGTGGGTTAAACGAGTTCATCTTTTTATTTACGTCTAAGGATCTCCTGCCGGTTCCTCGCTTTTGCTCGCAGATTTCTGTCATTTGCAACAGAATATTTTAATATTTACAATGCTTATGGAAATGGTATGCGAAAGTAGGTTTTCAAACATGTTTTACGCGTTTCTGTTTTAACTTTTGTTTGCGCAGGACTGTAAAAGTCGTTGTACGCTGTCACTCACTCTCTGTTATTCTGTGCGCAGTGTCATGCGCAGTCATCGCCATACATGTAAACCTATTTTTTTTACAAACTTACTGATAATATAAATGTGAAAGTTTGTGAGGATGTATGTGTGTTTTTTACTCTTTCTTTTTAAAAAGTACCGGCCGGATTTCGCTGATATTTGGTACACACATAGTTTTATGACTTAGAGTAAAACATAGGAGACTCATCGTAGTATAGGTAACTCACCGAAACACACGAAGCGACAGGAATAATCTAGTGAAATGAAATGGAATGTCTTTATTTTGCATAGCCGCACGGAGGCACTTACAAATTGTCAGTTAATTTTTTTTTTTACACTACCACCGGATCGGAACACGACCTCAACTGAGAAGATCCGGCAAGAAACTCAGTGGGTTTTTCTCTTTTCTTTGTATATCTTTTTTTATTGCCATATTGTTTTTACATTGGTTATAAAAGTTATACATAAGAACGAAACTAGCAATAAACAATTAAACAGTTTACAAACAATATAGTTCAACAACAATATAATCGTCTAAACATATCAAATTGTTTCGCTCAGCATATTAAAGTCCTCGGTAATAAATCTTCAAACCTTACTTAAAGTTGTTTTCACTACTACGTTTTTGATAGAACATGTTACTAAAGTAAAGTAAAATGTAAAAGGTGAAATAAAGATTGATTTTGGTGTAAAAAGAACTTTTCTTAAAAGCCGGTGATGCATTTTCCACTCGTCTGGTGTTGCAAACCATCAGGTAACTCGTCTTATAGATTACATTTGGCTATAAAAATTAAGTTCAACGCTAAAATGGATTTAAAGAAACCGAAACTCGATATCAGATATCATGACAGGCAATAACTAAAACAGATCCCAGCACGAAACGTAATATCAATCGTAAAAGAGCGCTTAATTTGCATAAACCGTTTCAAACGGAGGGACACCTTTCACCTCATAAAGCGTATTACTCGTCTTACATAAGCGATTCAGTAGTCGACTCGCAATAGGCAATAGGCCACAAAGCAGGCTCAACAACTAATCTCATTAATAAAACACAAGTCAACACTATCCGTCCGTTTTGCAACTGACACAACGATTTAATTAAGTGTCCTTTCATGACTGTCACACCCCCTAGCCAGGTGGAGATTGAACCGTTTGCCGTGTTGCGCAATTAGGATTATCGCATGTGAATTTGCATAAATATTCGTAGTTCAGGCATGTGTGGCTGTCTGTCCACCAAGAGATGAGCTCGTAAGGCACGTCGGGCTACGAGGACTGCGGTGCGTTCCATTGGGAATCCCGTTTTTTTTTTATCTGACTGAAGTAGCAAACGAGCATGCAGTCCACCTGATGGTAAGTGGTCACTGCCGCGAATGGACATCTGTAATCAACTACATACAGAATATGGGTTCCATCTGAAGTCAACCAGATACGTTGCTACTCCCGAGGACTATGATGGTCGCCTCATGTAAACGTGCGCCGGCAACACGCTAGAAATAGGTGTGGCGGTGGTACATCCCCGGTCGAACTACACTGGTTCCCTGCAAGCGCTGAGGAAGGTCACCGAGACCTCCTCGGTGGCCTTCCTGTAGGTAATAGTCCCACAACCCGGAGCCTCTCCCAAAGCTTCGGTGTACCTTTTTTAGGTTACCTCCCCGTCACAAAAAACGTGGAGATTGATCTGTTTGCATTAATACGTTAACCGTATTACGTAATCGGAATTATCGTATGACAATTTGCACAAGTATTCGTAGTTCAGTTCAGTTCAGCTATCGGTTATGATGTCTGCGTGGGGATTACCAGAGACGGTAATCGACGCATAATACTTTGCGTAAACGGTGAAACTTCAGGAATATGCTATTGTTTTATTTGTTTTCCTTTCAATTTTATTTAGTCTGCCAGTGTTCTTTATATATATGAATGATGAATGAAACTTATCCAGCATTTAATATATGTAAATATGGAAAAATTCTTACCAAAATCTATTATTGAATGTAACGTTTATAAAATAAATGATCTTACTAAAACTCTTGTAAGCACGTTTTCTTTCACGCAAAAGTTATTGAAGTGAATTAAATGAAATTTGTTACACATATAGTTTATTGCCTAGACTAGTACATATAATACAGGGCACCAAACTGTGAACCAAGTGGGCGAAGCTGCGGGAAAAAACTAGTGGACTATAATGCTAAGTATGTTACCCTAAATTAAGAACACAAATGAGCTTGAGTGATCATACATCAATACACACTTATCGTTGCTGACCCAAACGAATTAATCATAAAGCTAGATTAGGTCTCGCTTTAGATTAATGATAGTTATCAGTTTTTAATATATATAGTCGATACATTGACAGCAAAGCAATTTCAGTTAACACGAATTGCGCAAAGCAAATATTTGAATCGGCCTTGTAATTACTGGATATTTGCCCGAGATAAACGGTACACTGTATGCACATTCTGTATACACGATTTTAATTAATTTTAGCTCACGTGTCTACAAAACCTTCGGAATTTGCAAGTGGTGTACACTATTAGGACATAGGGATTACATCAATACACTGTTCTGTGTAACAGTATTGTATATTAGAATGACTACCATTTTCTACGTTCATAGCTACACGTAAAATTCTAAACATCTTTCAAACCTCTGCATGCGATACACACAAGCGGCACAGACCATTTAATTCCATCAGCACTAACATATACCTATCGGTTGCTATACTTGAGAGTTCTTCTAATTTTTCACGTTTTGTAAGGTAAATTCTACTAATTGGCCTAAGACAAAGTTTTAGTCACCTTTAGAAAAACTATATGATTAAGAAAGCGACTTCAGAAAGTACAATATTGTCTGTGAAGTTTGTAAAACCAAATACTTGAGATTGACTTTCGTAACATATCTTTACGACTCTACCACATGCCGTGTGGTCTATATGTGGTCATATACACAAAGGTCGCTGATGTGTTCGCACTATTACGAAACCATTCCTATCAAGTCGTGCATGCAAACTAAATTACTAGCACTGTTGTATCGTATTAATATTCATAGATGTCACGTAACGGATTTTATATGGACTTAAAGATGCTATGATATCAAATGATTATATTTAATACTACTTGCGACACGCGGTTTCACTCGTGTTAAAAAGATGAATATACTTTGATTTGTACTAACTTTTGGTAGATTAGAGGTATCTTTCAGAATACTAATACGTGTTAAATGAAGATACGGATTACAAATGTATTATTCTTATTCTTTGGCTATGAATTAACTAGTGATAAAAGCGCGAAACTATCCTATTATTATTTATGTACTGTTTTCCAAATTATTTTTTTTACAGATATATGCGATTTACTGACACGATAGAATGCATTTTATTATAACGTGTGGATGTATGTCAACGTACTCATAAATTAATACAAATTTATATATTAACACGGTCATACAACGTGCCAAATAAATTTATTTCGCAATTATGCAAACGTTAAAAATATTAAATAAAGCTTATAGTATATTGCTTATTTTTAAATATCCAATAATACAATAAATAGTAAGTATAATATTAGGACACATGGGAACATATAAACATATCATGCATTCATGTTATATGTTCATATATGTTCATATTGTCAAGGAATAACAGCTTGACTCTACAATGAAGCAAATAAACAATATGTAAGTATCCTTTGTGATTTCCTATCTATGCTAAAATAACAATAGTTGTTTATTTACAAAAAAAGGTTTGCGTGATGCGTATATCTTATAAAGATTTATGCTATAAGATAGTTGGCATGCGTCCATTGTATATAGGAGATTATTATGTTATTTCTATTGTCACTTGTGGTATCTAACATAGTGAAAGTAATATTGCCTATATAAAAATTCTAATAAACGCGGATTCCATTAATAAATAATACAATATTATTATTGTTCTTTAACTTCTATGCTCCCCTAAAACCAAAACATCGCCTTTAATAATTTTATATTCAAAATATACCAAATTACGAAAAAGTAGAAGAACGCCTTTTTAGTCGTCTCTGATTTCAAAGTATCAAAAGCCAAGACGTCAGTCAAAACGTCTTTACTTTACTTACTTTTTCCTACATAAGTACCCTAATTTCTCGCTTCTCTTCCATTCGTATTTCTATTCTCCTATCGTCTTTCCTTCAATGGCAATTCGTCTAAGTAAGAGTCTAAGTAAAGAGTCCACCAATTTCCATTTGGCCAGTGCGGTGGACTATGGCCTAAACTCTCCCATTCCGAGAGAAGACCGGTGCCCAGCAGTGAGACAATAATAAGTTGACGAGAATGAGATCCTATTTTCCCACCAATCGTTCAGAGCACGCATGGCAACGCTACCCTATGGGGGACTAAGCTTGTAGCCTGTCGTTAGACATATAAATACATCCGGTGTACGTAGTAAGCCCAACCATGCAAGCATGCGTTCATTGAAAATGCATTAAATAGGAAATATGCCATTTGCAGTAATGACTAATGACCGCACTCGACCTATTCTACTATTTCTATCTTACTTTCATCCAGTAACGGTCAATAATTTAACTTTAGTATTTATTATTCGTTTTGGCTAATAAATTACTAGAAACGTTAAAAACTTGATTCATTACAAATTGGATTATTATTTAAATAAATAATTCACACTACTGACTAAACGAACGTCTATTTACATACATTTGCTTATTAAAAGGAATATTTTAAAAAAAGGTATATACACAGAAAAATAAATAGAAAAAGTACATAGAAATTCGTATTATATTAGATCATAGTTTGCTTTCTGTCTCAATGTGCAAAGAAAAATGATTTTTTCTCTTTCAAATTCCTAATAGCCAAGAAGGGTGATATAATTAATTACAATCGGTTTGTATTTAAAACAAAAATTATATAACTTTATCACTAACGTATATCAACCGATTTACTTTTATAAGCGGCGACCATCTCAGCCATCGATCGGAAGAAGTTACGAATCTGTGATTGAATTTGCATAGAACACTTGTTCTGTATGAAGATGCTTACAGATGTCTATGTATGGCAGTGGCCATTTACCATCAGGCGGACTGTATACCCGTTAAATTAAAATAATAATAATATACTATATCTATTATTACAAAATCAAACACGTAACATCGGAAGGCCCGAGAGCGTTTAGATAAGCTAAAATAAATCATCAGCGAGAAGATATTAAACATCGGCGCAAGCTGTGAACGAATTCATTTCAATTTGCATACAAAATTAACATAGGCACGTTTACAAATAGCTGCGCACTCTCACGGACCATTTAAACTTGTTCAATTGCTTAATTATTTCTTAAGATCCAGTGATCGTAATTCTAAAGATTTAATATTTACGATTCGTTTCATATTCGCCCTTCAGATATTTATGAGCACTGATCTTAATTGAAACGTTTTAATATTAATAAATGATATTCATTTCTCTGATTGGATTACCTTGTTAATTTAACGTGATTGCTTTTTGTCATTACATTTATGAATTGGTCATGGGCGCTTATAAAAATGAAAACAAATTGACCTTCAACTGCAACTGCGAGTAAAATTTCTCTCTTTTTTGGTCGAATCATCTATCGATTATAGTAAGGAGCAGCAAAAGAGTCACTGCCAGGGCCTGATTAACCCTTAGGCTAATTAGGCGCGAGGATTGAGAGGGCGCACTGATATCGTGTTTGCATGCGAATGCACTATTAATCTAGCATCATTGCATCTAAGAACATATTTTACCTAGACCGAGACAAAACACTAACACACCGGAGGATGTAGATTTGGCGATCTTTTTTTTTAGCTCGACAAGCTAATACTTTTAGGTCGACTGCAACACACCTGGTGGGGGCGCGTCCTTATAATTAGTCTAGAGCGGTCAGAATTCTTGATCAGTCGCTGGTCACTGCTGTGGTTACACACATGTGCATTGGATTCTAAATATGAAGATTCCTAACTGAGAACTGATCATAAATTTGTTGTTGGTCTTGAAATATTGAGACTTGGTTTAACTTGATGGTCTTATAATTCGTAACAATGCCTTGCCACACGTTAAAATTGAATACAGCAATTATGCTCACTTAGAAGTCAGACAAAGGTTAGCTGCGGTGAATTATTATATTAAAATAATTATATACTTATACACGACGTATTATTACAGTGATTCATTGGCGATTCAAGGGCAAAGAGATCGCGATACAGTCGCGTGAATCCTTGCTCTGCGTGGCCTAATATTGCCCGAAACAGTCGCGCGTTAGTAGCAATACTGACGAGCTCTTACGGAATCCTTTGGACGACCACCCACATTATATTCAAATTACATTTAATAAAAAAAAACATTTCACTTACATTAACAAGTCTTTGCAGCGTCGCCACATACGAGTTCTCGCTGTGGATTATGGCAGCGACCACGTGCCTCCTTCGGAGCTGCACTGGAGCCAGGGAATCCGGTGGGGCACCCAGGGACGGAGGAGGTACACGCCCGCCGCGGACCTCGCCGCCGCAGGAGAACATGTCTTCCTCCAACTGAAATAAACAAATACGTAAAGTTACAATTCTTTAAGCACCTGACATGAACATGAGTGAAATGATGATATTACGTCACCAGAAAACGACATAATGAAGTTAGTTCGCAATCAGTTATTAAATATGTTAGTTATATCAAATATTAATTTAAATATTAAATCAATTTGTGTAAGTTGATAATTATACTAATTTAAAGAGTAATATGCAAAAATTTATTTTAATTTTGTACCATATTTTATGAGCCTCTGAATGCTAATTTTAGGTTTCAACATCAACGTAAAATTCTTGACAGCGAGCGCTCGCGGGTACTTACTTTACTTATCTTTTTAAATACCGTAAGGCCTCGCAGTTTTGCATACATGTTACGCTTCAGAGAAAAGTGGGGTAAAAAAACAAGCTCAAAAAACATTGATATACAAATAAGACAACATAAAATGTTTTCTAATAAAGAATCCGTGTAAAAAGTTACGTATTAGGATACGTTTAGAAAACGACTCTCTAGTCATCGGCTTATCGTGTAATGTTCCTTACGGAGAACTAATTTCCATTTATGTTTTTCAACGTGATACACCATAATATCTACCTACGTGATACCCGTGATATACATTTAACATTGTCTTTTCTAATCATTGCAGCACAATCCAAATTTAACTAAACTTAACTTTTTCTGTCTGTTGAGTAAAACACGACACTCCTAAGAATTAGAAAAATTGCCGGTAGAAAGTAGCGCGGTCATATTTAAATGTAGGAGTAGGAGATTTGAAAAAAATAAGTTTTTTATTTTATCATCAAACGACAAATTATCGAGCTAGATATTTGTAAAAACTATTTTTGTTACTTTTTTTTTACTCGAGAAAAGCATTTTAGCACGCAAACTGCACAATTATACAAAAATCGTTGTAAGGTCACGTTCACGAACAAAGAGTGGTCCTTAAATAAAAACCCTAAAGCGTGATAAATGACCATCGCAGGTAGAGTCCGTAGCTTGTACATTTCGGTAATTCGATTGCACGAAAGAGAACGAAGAAACCTACACTCTGATAAAGTAAGAAACAAAAAAGGGTTGAGTCAGTAGCGTAGGTGGATCATTCAAAAACCAATTGTTATTAAACTATGGCATAAGCACCTGGTGCTATAGGCCAAAAAACAGCACTAGTTCTAATTCTTATTCAAATCAGTTAAATAAACAGAATATATATTTATTTACGTTTCTATTTGGATTACATAAATAACGTATTTTCACTAACACTTTATCTCTTCATCGCTTTACGTAACTGTTGAATTGAAATCTCAATCTTTTCGAAAAGAAAAAAATTGCGATAAAATTGCAGATAAAAAATTGCGAGGCGCACAAAAAGAGTTAAAAAGGCGTCTAGAGGTTTTAATCGTTTTTTGTTTCCTAACACTAGTCTAGTCTCAGGTTCCATTAAAGGGGAACCGATGCGAGACGAAGTGGCAAGATTAGACGCTTTCCTTATCGCCGAGCGAATAACGACATAATTAAAAATCTAAAAATAATTGAAGTTTACCTACACATAAATAAAAATGTATACAAATACTGTTATTGTAAAAATCTTAGCTATTTTCGATGGTCACTTCACTCCAGCGTTGCCAGATTTTTTTTTAGTAAATCGGGATTCTTCTTCGCGAGAGTTCTTAAAAAAAAAGTTCTCGGAGGTGTGTGAAGTCCACCAATTCGCACTAGGCCAGCGCGGTGGACTATAGCCTAACTCTCTCATTCTGAGACAAGACAAGATCAAGACAAGCCCAGCAGTGGGCCAATAATGGGTTGATGAGAAATCGAGATTTAGAAACGTTTTGAGTAAAAAAGGCGGGATTTAATCCAGCAGTCCTCGCGGTACAAAGAGTGTCGCGCCTTAAAGACAAAAATTTCAGTTTTTTCCTTGGAGTAAGAAGGTGCGGAGGTATTGGCTATCATTTGTTTTTTTGTAAAAGTCCAGTCCTTTCCGAAAAGCGGGACCGAGCCTGTACCGCGCGGAACATTTTATTTTGGCTACAAAATCGGGACGTCTGGCAACCCTGCTTTAAGTGCGGAAATCTAGTTTTAAAATTAAATCTATAAAATAGGGTACCTATGTTATTGATGTCTGTTAGTATTAATGCTCGCGTAGTTAATTCGGTTTAGTTAGGCGTTAAGTTGGACTAGGTTTTATAGAGGAATGATAGATACCTCGCAAAATTCCCCTTTCCGTGAACAGCGGAGAATAAAAAGGACCATTTGATGTATTAGTAAAATAAGAACTTCCGTAAAAGGCAATTTAAATATTGAACCAATTTAAATCATAGAACATAAAAAAAAAAAAACAAATTAAATTAAAAATACACTGACGATGAAAAGTTTTTGAATTCGTCGTCGATGAAACAAATGTATCGAAAACGACAGCTAATCTCTTTGCGCGTGAAATCGGAAGCGCATTTTGTGGCGCTTAGCGACCTTAGCTCTCCACTTGAGCAACAAGTTGAGCCGGTCAGTAGTTTTGCTGTAGGTCAGTTAGTTAAGCGATTATACACCTGAATTGTGAATTTGTTTATTTCTGGGTCTGGGTACTTGTGTATTTGTCTTTGTGATACAGGAGACAATACTCACGGTACAAGAGAAAATCATAATATCGGGTTATAATTTATTATTACAGCGTTAATGAATGATAGAGATAATACTGTACACGTGATGATCTTTGTATAAATAGGTCCTAAGGTAGTATCCTAAGGTCAGTCACAAATGGGTATATCAAATGTACCTAAGAAACATGTTGGAATACCTCGTATCTCTGTATTACTACATAGTTTTAACCAATACATGGTAGCATTAACACAGCTGTTAAATTTTTGTTTGTTCTCACATTTTTGCACCAATAAATATTATATATTCACCCTTAGTTTTCTGAATTATTGCTATACTTTAACAATATTTCAAGTTAAAATTCGAATACACAAACACTGACGCGCACTCAAGTCAAGTAACGCTACGCTTTGACTGTAGTTATATAAATGTAAATTGTATTTGAGATATCTTTAACAGGAAAACAAACAGCCTACCTGACCTAACCTAGCGAAACAGGTCCCTGTCAACAGTTGTTCGTAACGGGTACAATTGGACCTACTATTGCAAAAAGGAACCAACGAGTTTTTCTCTCATTATAATTAAAAAAATGTTAATGATTTTCATTAATATCATATTAGTATACATATAACAAAATTGTAAACAGATTTTATTAAAAACAACCTAAAATTAAACAGTATTTTGACAAAAATGACTTTTTCTCAAAACTGTCGTAGTGTGGGTTGATTCTGTTTTGCATAAGTATGTCCAATTATACGTTCCTTGGCGCAGTTTAACATTATACGTAATCTGCGAGAGATCATTTCATAAGCCAGACGTATCAAAGGGAAAATTAAAAGAATTAAAATGCGAACATAGAATGCTAATACAATAATTGCTCCTACATAATTAATATCAACCACTTTAACGTTAATTTACCTAAGTAGTGGTAGCGAGATAATGAACAGGTTATAGTTGAGTACCTACTTGCTAAGCGGAATAATTACATTTTGAAATAATTACATCAGACGCGCACAAAACCGGTACTATGGAGAAAAAGTTGGACTTCAGTGTTTTGCGCATCAATATGTACAAATATTTCACGGGCAGTAGACATGTAACGTTCGCACCGCCAGTGCTATTTATGTTTATTCATTAACAAGATCTACATGTATGCATTAGCACTTGTATCTATATGTTAAGCTGTGGATGTTATGAGATTACAATACGACATACAAATAAGATGTTATATTCGTCGTAGATACATTGTTATTTCGTGTAGGCGGGAAATGTGCGTGCAGTTTCACATGTACATCAACACATTCACTGACAGCATCCAGATGATGTGATTTCACTAGCGCATTTACGATCTGCATAGAAACTCGAGCGTGTATGATGAAATTTCACTGGCGTGAGTTGAATCGCGCGTCCATCTAACGCATAATATACATACACTCACATCGCCGGCCGATCACGTCATCTGATCGATACCTTTGCGGGGCGCTGACGACAGGAAACCGGACCATCTGGACACCGTCACCATTACTAATGTACGCACGTAAACGTCAAAAGTGGCGTCCGCTGGGGTCACGTGACTTACGCCAAACGTCGCCATCGCATACTGATCTCTGTCAGCCAAGAGTTTTACACAAAACATGTTTTAGCAACTTATTCATACATTTATCACAACAACAGAACTCCGGCGAGTCTACTAACGTTACCCGAAATCTTTTGACATTTACGAACAACACGTTATACGCCGTGTATCACTAGAAATATACTGATGTAAAAAATTACAATCGTAAACATCATTCCACTATGGTAGCGCACTGGACAGCGATCGCACATCATTATATCACATGTTTAAATAGACTATTTATTTAGTAAACTCGTGTGTACGAGGTAGAGTTAGCGGCGTGTCGAGTCGTAACTGACGTCTCTTGTTGAATGGTCAAACACTCGAATGATCGTGATTCATCTTCAATGGGTATGTGATTCATACATACTATATATTTAATTGTACAGTTCCTTAACCAACATGTGGAATTATAGACGGCGAGCGGGCCAATGAATGACGTCTCTTAATTCCAGAAATTGTCAGCGTTAAAATACGAGTCAATGACCAACGTGTATGGGAGACAACGCCTCCGTTCTTCAATACGATATGATCTTCTGTATGTATTTATATATAGACTAAGATGACAAGGTACCTATTCTTCTTTATTACTTTGCGTACCTATCAATAATATGCTAAAGAATACAAATAAAATAAAAAATCCGTAATTTTTTTCGTGATTATCCACTTTTATAAAATACTTTTAAACTCAACCTAGCATTCTCCTCACATACACCTGATATAATATTTGTTTACATATAATTATACAAATATTAATTGACCTTTAAAATACGCAAATTTATTAATAACATGTAAATTTAATTAATCTACTTCTGGTTCAGCACTTGACTCATTCTTTTTGTTTTTTTTTTTTTAATTAGTTGGTTGTTTTTGTTTATAATAAATATTTACTTATTTGTAGGATGTCTCCTACACAGCAAAAGCGAATTCTACCACGGGAAATGTCTACTCGTGTGTGGGTCTCTTTCTTAATTCGTCAAATGCAAATATACAGATGAAATACTGAGGTGAATAGCCAAATTAACATACGAAGTCTCTATATTAAATTTTTGCGAAGGCGTTGTCGCCAGACATCGATCAATAGGAAGCCTTCGGAATAATGATTAATCTAAGATGTTTTTTTAACGTAAGCTCAGTCGTGCGTTGTGTATCCGGCATGTTTCGGAAACAATAGTCGAAATAGGTATACGTATTCACGTATTCATTACTTATACATAAATCTCGCAATGCGTTAACGGATTATTTATACCATACAGGCACGGTGTTTTAAACGATCAAATTTTGGTATTTATACACACATATTTACCCTGGACAAACATTTTGACTTGTTATTTCAGGTTATGTTTATCTAGTTAATAATTTTAATTATAGAAATTGTAAGGAAATGACGACATGTCCCTTTTACTTTATTACTGTTGAATGTAATGCTTAACGTAAAAGCTGATTCCATATTTAATTCATTCCATTCCGTTTAGCATCTTTACCTGTATCTAATAGTAGATACACTATTTTGGATAAATCTTTTATAGATTAAGTTTACTGCGTAACATCAGGCACGGGTAAGAGTCGGCTTATTACAGTCACTAGTATATTGACAGGTATGTGCACACAATCAGGCCAGAAAGTTCAAGGGCTCACTGTCTTTAAATGTTCTGAACTTCCATATATCTCAAAAAAATATCAAAGCACGAGGATGTCATTAAGGTCCTAATAATGGACCGACTGTACAATAGTTGGATGGTTTATGTAACATGGCTGTATTTTAGACCCCGCGGAAGAACGATCACCATACCGGCCTGTCACTCAATGAATTCCGGGTTCGATCCCCGGCCGGACAGGTTCCTGAACGATGAATTTAGATTTCTGTTCTTAGTTTGGTATTTGTCTACATCTCTATGTATGGGTTTGCCTACGAAATCCACATAAAACCCTAGAGCTACGAGTGTACAAAGCGTTATTCTGACCGAACATCTCACCTCAGGCAGCTTGGGCATCTTGTCCGTCTCGTGCGCGTGCATATCGTACTGATGCGTCGAGCCGCGTCTCACGCTGAACCACCTCGCGAGCCGGCCTCCGCCCTCGTCGTCGGGCGGCGGCGCCGGCGAGGGCGCGTTCCCGCCGCTCCGCCACCGCTCGCATAGCTCGCGAGCGCGGCTTAGCGTGTTGCGCAACTGGCCGCTGCTCCTGGAACAACATTTATAATTAATCGCTAGGTACAGATTAAGCAAATTACGAGTACGGTGTAGTCTTGTTAGTGATTTAAAAACATTATGTTCAACGGGGTCGTATTACGGCCACACCTATCTCTATCTGCTCAGCTTATCATCAGCAGGACTGCCATCCTCGTTTGTTACTTCTATCTTATTAAAAATCCCTGGCGCTCGTGAATATGTATGACTTGACTTCAAATAGAATACAAGTCGTATATAAAGGTGATGAGGCACTGAAGATTGTATTAAAACAATTCATATCGGTGTATTTTCATTATCATATTTTTTACAGTAGAACAATGGACTATGGACCCGAATTACGAGGTAGCCGAATTACCAGCCTAAAGGTGTTGTTTGGCGTTGTCATCTTGATCAAACCAAAAAGTGTCTTTCGACGTTTAAAACTAGCCAAATTTATAGTACATATCCTGCAAGCTTACGTAGCTACGGCAGCATTCTTTTTTTTAAATATTTCATAATATTCATCATATTCAAATTTAAATACCACGAAAAGCTATGTGTCAATTGCAAAATATGCATGCATGTTAGAGACCAAATGTTATAGTTATATTTGTTACTGTTACTGATTTTATTATATTCTTCTTCTTTTTATCATCAAGACCCCTTTAAGAAATATTAAACGTGATAAATGACTCAATTAAAATCCGCTTAATTACTTTCTATTTTTATTAAACTCCAGAGCGATTGTTTCTGTTGACCGTGATTACGGAAAATCGAGCGGAAAATCGATTATGTACGATATTTGACCGTGCCCGAATACCTAACAGTGAAAGCCACATAATAGCGCCTGTTCAAATTGGTAATAGGTGTTATTCAATTACATGATACCCGATACAGTTACGTTACCAGTTCATTAGTAATATTGGATATGTATACGTCTTTTGTATTCTGAACACGCATTGTCTTAACACATTGTTTCTAATACTGGCTTACCTTGTTACTTTTTAATAAATATGCGATAAAGATAATAATTATGCGTATAATTTGTCCTTTCTATCATTTCCATGTCTTTTACGCGCGAACCATACAATAAAAAGTAGCCATATGAGAACTTCACATTATTTTGAAGATGCTCGATTGAAGCATTTTAATCATCCGAAAGATATTGCTCAAATGAAATATATTGCCGGCTAAAGAAAAGTATATTTGTAAAATGTATATGTTTTCATTAATTTCTATGGAGAGGAAAAGTATAGGTACATTTTATTTCGTTTTCTGTAGTCAACGTATTAAACAATTAGATCTTCAAAGACACTAATTGAAGATCAATCATTACGTCGCTGAAAAGAGACAAACGTAAAAGTAAAAAAAGCGAAACAGCAACGACCATTAGACGGATCAAACAAATTGATGTGAGACACCGTTATTAATAGATCACATTAATTGCTTTACGATTGGCAGGATGCTGGCAATTAGTACCGCGGAAGCTCTTCAATTGAGTGGAGAAAATACGATCACAAATACTCATTCCACGAAACAGTGAAACGTGTAATACACACGGACCGCCGGCAGTAAGTTATTCAACTTTCCGACTATTAAATATCTATTAGGTTTGGAAAATGATGACATCCGCACATATTACATGTGAATAGTTCTTGTTGAAGTGTTGTTGAAGCTAAGCCAAGGAGATTCTTTGAATTAAACATATATAAGCACAATTTAGGTTTATTCGAGTGGAATATATATAAGCTGAATGTTTTATGATTACCAATTCTCGAACCACGGAACGGCTTCATTTAGCGATGAAAATATTTGGTGTATTTTATTTAATAGACATATTGTAACAACGGAATAGTACTTGAAATACATATTGTTATACATATTTATATGTAGAAATCCAGAGTAGTTATATATGTAGAATGGTTATGTATGTACTATTTACGCTCAAATTTATTCTAAAAGAGACATTTTTGTCTCGTAGACTTGTTCAGTTATAGCGATAATTTCCCATAGACATTCCATTGTATGTGATTGCATAGTGACGTAACAAAACAATCCTGTAGGCCTTCACATACTGAATAATGAGTTGTCACGTTCCGGTTATAGCGATTGCAAACAATCAGATCAAACAGACACTGCTAAACGATCCTGTCATCGGCATCAATCGAACATGACGACCGCAAATACTCATATGACAAATGGATAGCAGTTATTAAAACGACAATAGAACAATTAGCGTGACAAAATACTAAACAAAGAAACCGTCGAAGGTTGCGACAACTATTAAATTAAATAGATATTGTTTATTTGAGTATCCACTGCAAATACATGACATCAGTGCCAGTCAATCTGAGACTGGTTAGCGTGTTAAAAATACATGAACTTTATTTAATGTTCAGTATCAATACGCGCCTATATTTATAACCTATTCAATTTATTTTTATAGTGTGAAATGTGTAGTTTCTAAATGATACGGCCAATCAAATGTCCGCTAATTAATATACTAAATAATATCTTGATTTGTCAATTACTACACGGAACTAGACTTCCGCGTTTGAATTGCTTTATGAAAATATAATCCAATCGGCAATGTACTCGAATTTTTTGATCGAAAAGTGTAACTTTGATTTTACAAATTGGAAATAATTATAGTTATATACTGCACATTCATCAAATTTTTCTAAATACATAGTTCCTAAACCTCATTGCATTCATAACCTAAATTAAATTCTATCTGACTGACCATGTTCTGTAATCTATGCAAATCGAGATCTATTTCACGCACAAGTTGAGTACCACTGTATTAGACCACAAATAGAACGATGAACGATAATAAAATGGTACGGATCAATTGTTAGGTAAAGTGTTATTACCCGACTGTATCAGAAGAAGGGGAATGTTTTCGAACGTAGTGATGTAACGAATATCATTATTTGAACCTTCGCGTATGTGAATGAATAGTTTTTTGAGTTTATGGTGTAGGGAGTCGGAGGATGTACATTTGACGACCGTTTTTTGGCCGACAAACTGCAGTTCGAATACATTTGTATGGATTTGGCGACCTTTTTTGCAAAGCACTGCAATTCAACATTCGGAAATATTCGCACAATTCTTGCGAATGGGAATATCCTAAAACATGCAAATATTCGTAATGAAATGAAATGTCTTTATTTTTGTATAGGCCTACGGGGGCACTTACAAATTGTCAGTTATATCTTTTTCTTACACTACCACCGGATCGGAATATCGTATATCGTAACATCACTAGTATAGTATTTGGTATATATTATAACAAAAACTGAAGGCAATCAATTGTTTTTAAGCTTTCGGGTTTTAACAATTTAATAATGTTGTTTTGTTTTGGTGTTATTGGTTTCACCATGGTAGTACCGTGCATTTGCGCCAACGGGTTTTTCATTAACCCAGAGTATAATAAATATTTTTCCTAAAATGATGTGTCATTGTGT
The DNA here is from genome assembly GCA_949699795.1 of Spicauda simplicius. Lineage (NCBI taxonomy): Eukaryota > Metazoa > Arthropoda > Insecta > Lepidoptera > Hesperiidae > Spicauda > Spicauda simplicius. The sequence goes on from OX453065.1 coordinate 11,833,157, forward strand.
ATTATAACATAACTCGCAGTGGGTGGACAGAGCCAATTCTACCACTTATTTATATGTACCAATGTATTACTACTTGTGATAATTTACTACTTAAGCTTTTCGTATGTTTGCGTTTCGTTACCGTTTCGAAAAATAATTATGATATTATTCCATTATTTATTTTTAAAATTTATGGCCCGCTCTGTATCACTTTAAGCGCCATTGATAATATGATATTTGATAGTAGGTAGTTTTATTAGATATTTATACCAAATTTCCTTTTATAGCTTAGATGACGAATGAATTACTACACTTCCAGGTTGGTGACATTCATCCAAGGACAGCGACGTATAATGCATAATAATTCAAGCATATGAAAATATATTTTTATTTACTTCGGAAAACTTACACTTTGGAACTTACAGGTACAGGTACAAACATATATCAGTAGAAAAGAAGGCCAATTAAAAGTTTTCCAGCTTAAATTATTTAACAAAAGTAAAACTATAGAAAAATCGGTAGTAACAAGTACCAAAAATAACATCTTATGATCGCTTGTTTATACAAAGTTTTAACAAGAAAAGAAAAATGTCGCCATAATCCGCCTTAATTTAGATGTACTTGTACTAAACATATATATGACAAACAGATCTATATCACACTCCCGACTGATAACATTTAATGACCTGCTGGCTCTTAATTGCTCCATATGTAAATAAGTATATCGGTCTGACCTAATGGAGGTTTTCGAAAATAGTAATCGCATTCTGAATGCGTGATCGTGACCGCTTTTGGCATAAATGAAAACAGAAAGACGCTGTTGTTCACCACCTAGATGTCTAATAGTCACCTCCTAATGTATGGGAGGAGAGAGTGTACTGTTAGGTAAGTTGCTGGTCAAGACGTGACCGTGTACGATACAAAGTACTATATATTAGCAGTAAATGATGTTTCTTTACGTCATTTACGTACTCCAAAAGTTACAATATTCTCAAGAGTCTAAGTCTTACAAAAAACAACATTATGAAATATTTTATACCTTTATCAGTTCAGTGCTGGTGCTCTGTTGCAACATATTGAACTTTACTGACACTTCGATTAAAGATTAAGACCATGAACGAATGTCTCGTATATTCCTAATAGCTTTGTATACTTCTATAGAAGCGTCGGGATTGACAAATCGCTTGGCGTCATCGCTAAGCATTCACATACTTGGTACAAAATGACAAAGTACGAAGCAATCCTTAGTTTACTGCTAAGTATACCCATTCACGTTCGCTTGCGATATTTACACAATTTCAGATGTCAATTGCTTATAAACATTGCTTAACTTGTTTACGATCGATTCATACTTAAAACTTATTCATTTTTAGAGATCATTCAATGTGTTATAACGACTTTGACCTGATTTGGCTCTTCTGCTAGCTTAAGCTCTGTTTTTTTTAATGTAAGTCAGGTCGTGCATATTATTACATCTTAATTACGTAAGCAGTTTAATATGTAAGTATATGAAACATACAAAATATTTCATCTATATAAAGAACTAAGTTAATATGTAGGTTATCCTTTGTAGTTGAATTCTTATAATGTATTAAGATTTAGATTAACAAAAGATAAAATTTGTTATCATGTTAGATTTAGGCATATAAAATGATTTCGCTGGAGCCGTTTGTTTATCACCCCAATCCTTACCAACCCACGATAATCCAGGTGAAGTTGAAAACGCCTTAATTAGATATTCTATCGAAATAATCGAAGAGCCTTGGGCAGCTTACTACTGGCGAACAAGTATTTGTGGTGCAATTTCATGAAATCCTTGAGAGTACATTTACAATTAAGCGCGAATTGCTTGCGCCCACGCTGCATCGGCTTGTCATATGACTTGCGGAGTAAAATTGTAAACGATACAATTTAATGTTCCGATAATAATTTAGTTACACAGCGCCACAGACATTTCGGAATAAATATGTGGGTTCCAGGAATGTTGTTTGCCTTTTCTAGATACTGCTGCGAAATCGATGTCTTTTCTCTATTTAGAAATTAAAAATTTGGAAACAAAGTCAAGTGCACCTGTAAACCATCTTGATTAATGAAAACGTTCCAGCAGACATTTTTTAAATTTAATAATTGTTTGTGTGATATTTTTTACTAAACTTTAGTCTATTCGATCATAGGCATAAATAATGTGCATGCCAAAAATAATAAGTAAAAAAATGATGATAAGACAATGCACTTTAATACAAACATAGTCATTAGCCCATAAGTTGATCGGTGACTTATATTTTTTTTAATGAAAATTGCTCGAACGCTTAAAGACAACGACATTAATTGCTTAATAAACGAAGAAGGGCAGTAATTAAACTAAATAAACAGACTATCTATTCAAATCTATACAGGCGGGTAAAGATAAATAGACCGAGATGTAGAGCTTGGCATTTACGAGTATTTCAAATGAATAATGCAAAACTGACGGCATTCCGTCTGCGCAGGCGCACTATCTGGATGACCTGTGCCGTGCGTCATGTAGTAAACAAGTTATATATATTATTCAATGGTATTACATACTGTCTTCCGCTTGCGGTGCCGTCCGCGTTTATAGCCGCTTAAGCTGTTTTTAATTTGGTGTGGTAATAAGTGAGTTAAGCACTGATGCGTTTTGTGTAAAGAGTGTGGTGAAGGAGACATGTATCTGAAGCGTTCCAAGTTCTTATGGGTTCCAACGCATCTGTGGTCAATCTCAGACTCAAATTGTATCTGAGGTTGGTTACAGATATATTGGGGGCATTAACCACCTACCATTAGGTAAAAAGGATGTTCACGCTCACACTTTCTACACTCTTAGCCCTACACTAGCATTTTCTGCTGTGTCGTGGGTACCATGGACACACACAAGACGAATACACAAACAAATAGACCCAGAACATGAATCTAAACTCATCATTTAGATACCTGTCTGGCCGAAAATCGAATCCGAGACCCAGTGCGCATCAGACCGGTACGGTAACCGCTCCGCTATGCGGGTCGTCGTTCGTTCTATGCATTTATTTTTAACAATATACAACCTAAGTAATCATAGCTACATATTAAACACTTTTAATAAACAAACATACAGACAGTTTAGTCAAACGCTTGTATACATGTTTATTGTACATATAAACATGCTGTATCATCCATATTGGGTACGTTATATACGTAATTCTTCCTATTAACTATGATAAGTCCATTGACAATTATAACGTTCCAGGATATTTCTATACGTGTTTCATTCATCAATTAGTAGGCAACTAACGAGCATTTGACCTCATTTAAGAAAAATAAAAACTACTGTCAATGACAAAACAATCATAGTTAATGAATCCCCTTGCAGCAGATTCGCTGTCTATTTTCAGCTTTTTATTAGGCCTAGTAACCACAATTAGGCTGTAAAAGTCTTCAGTTTATTGCATTTGAGCTTTGTTCATATATTTTTATGGAAGTTAAGTGGCAGCCGGTCTTGTGGTCAGTTTTATGATAATTGGAATTTGTACTCGTACATATGCTTGATACGTGTTGTGTGCGCCTAATAATATTGGTTAGGCGTAACAAAGAAAAAAGTTTATTTGTATCAGATCTAATGGTTTCTTAATGTTGCCATGAGAGGAGAAGAAGGGATGGCTAATTTCACCCCCTACAGGTTCAAATAACATTTTACGTATTAGATTTTCGAAATTATGCGTCGCAAAGTAGGTTGATGTCGTCTTTCTTGAACGGCAAGAGCCAATATTCCATATATACACATATCAAATGCCTCATGGACCAACGGCTGGAGACACTCATGTGTCTATGCTCATATGATAAAATAATCAACGTTTGATTTAATTATAATTTGATCATAAACACGATGCTAAGTCCCGATGCTAAAGAAACGGGAAGATGTTTCATAAAGCTTAAGACCTTTGCTTTAACTATTTTGAAAATATTGGTTGTAATTTGGTAATTCAATACTTAACCTATAATATTTATACAAGAAATGATACTTTAGTCATTGTCTAATTCTGATATAGTAATATTAATTCTACAATTAATGTATTAGCTTGAACTACGAACTAGAAAAACGATAGACTATATCAAATTATTGGTGAAACATCACTCATTACTTACTAGAAATATTAAGCACTTCATCCGTAAACTTAACGAAACAGAAAAGACAATACAAAATTAACAGTAGATGAATCATCTGATTTAAAAGTCAGACCTGAAGTAACACTAACAATGGGGGCCGGGGTAATTACATAGTGGTTGAAACATTGTACTGTATAGTATATATTTACCATTATCATTATCAGTAACGAACATGCAAATTGAAGACTATACCCCAATCCTTGACACTGTTTTTTTTGTATCTGCGTGTAGTGTTTAATGTCAACTCAATACTGCGCCTTTGTGTGCATAGTAATACAGCCATTTTTTAAGATTACAAATACTTACAAATAAGGCTAACACTTACTGTCCTCAATTCTTGGTATTGTTTAAAGATAAATAAAATTATGTAGTAAGAATGTAGTTACATCTACGTGTAACATGAGTTTTGTCCGTAATTAGCGAAGACTTCTAACCCCGTATAGGTCACACTACGGACTAACAAGCAATAAATGAAACATGTTTCTCGCACGTACAAGAGATAAAATATATAAAGTCTATGCGTTTTAGGACTATCTCTAAATCCAAATATACACTTTATAGATATTAGTAGTGGTCCGTTCACCAATTCGCACTTGGCCAGCGTGGTGGACTATGGCCTAAAACTCTCTCATTCTGAGGGAAGACCTGTGCCCAGCAATGGGACAATAATGGATTGACGAGAGTAGTGGTTGGATTACTGATTCTGTTTTAAGGGTGCGGTAAGGCAACAATAGACGAATTTAGTTGCTGGCTCACCATAATATTAAGCGACCATCTTAGTCCCCGGGAGTACCAACGGATCTGCGATTGGCTTTGGATGGAATTCCTGACCTACATGAAAAATTGAAGATGCTTACGTATGTCCATAGGCGGGAGTGTCCACCTACCACCCGGTGAAGCAATAAATCAAGTTGAAGTTAGTTAAAAACTAAGGTATAAATTCATATCTTACGGTCAAAACTTTCTTCCTTTCCAATAACCTTCCTTCACTGTTTCTTACACCGACGCTAACAGTTACATAACACCCACAACAATGCTAACAGGAGGTGAATAATCACCGAGTGGCAGTGCCCTCGCTGGCCTCAGCTCGTACAGGATATTCGTGTTAATTGGCGCCGCGTTGCCCGCTAATTGTTCAACGCGACGGACCACACGAGAGGAAGTCTGTATGTCGGTTAGTGTTTTGTGGTGAACGGACACGGTTTAAGTTAATCGGTTTGAACATACCGTGGATAGTCTACTACACTGGGATCTTGGATGCTGATTGCGGTTAAGTGACTAGGTCATAACTAATATTTCAACTCTGAATCAAAATCAGTTTATATATCAAAAAACTGACCTAAAAATGACGTAAATAGAACGCTCTCTGAAGAGTGAAAGAGAATATATTCTCTTCTGAGAGTATCTTCTACGCACTATTCAATGTTTTTCGTTAATTAGACAGACAATATCTATATACATTTTAATTTGATACACATGGCATGATCAGTGGATAACTATGGCCAGACCTCCATATACTAAAGTTTGTTTACACAACAATAACTTATACGAGTAGTAACGATATTTGGGGCAAAAGTCCATGTTTGAGCATACTCAATTACACGCTGGCATTTTTAGTTTTTTTCTTAACTTAAATAATATTAATGATTTAATAGGACTTTGTGAATCATATAAAACACTTTTCATTATACTTCATTAAAGTAGTGCAAGTCTAAACTCATAATAAAGGATGAGGATTGGACGTGGAGAAGGATTGAAGTCTCATATATAATTGGTCATAGATGTCTTGTTACATCTTATACTATGTTAGAACGTTTTGTGTTTTTTGCTTTACCTCAATCTTGTAACTAGATGACATTAAGATGAAACTGCAATGTTTTTAGCAAGTTGTATATGGTCTAGCGAGAACCGTGTTATCCGAATCTAAGACACAGTATTTTTAGAATTCATCTAGTTATTTACAATCGTTAATTAACAAATCCAGAAATTGAGATAAAAATTAAAAGCTTCATTTGGACGTGTAATCATGTTATTTATTTGAATTTAATATTCAGTCACAATTTCATTATATTGGTTAATATTTCTTTGCTCTAAACGAATTTTCGTTTACACCTATCAGTACAACATCTCCACTAAAACATTAGTGGCACACGAGGTAAGGGCTTATTTGTGCAATTAGCTTTGTGGCTATTTACAATTGGGATGAGCATTTCCTTTGTTAGCCAGTTATTTGTAAGCTGTGTTTGAGTACAAATTAACAACTAATGATGATTACCAAGAAACGCCTACTGAGGAATTAATATCGAGATAATCATATTGAACTTTTGAAAATAACTTTTAATTGTTTTTACTTAATATTCACACAATTTAAAAAATAAAATAATAAGATTGTCATTAAAACTTTTACCTAATTATAATGTAATTTTTTTCATCGTCTTCAACCCATTATTGTCCCACTGCTGGGCACGGGTCTTCTCTCAGAATGAGAGAGTTTAGGCCATAGTCCTCCGCGCTGGCCAAGTGCGAATTGGTGGAAGTATTTGGTGGAAGTATTGTAATTTTTTTCATTGCTGGAACGCAATCTATATAATTTATGATAATTTCCGTTACATTGTGAAGTTGATAAATATTTCGTTTTTGGATGCCCTAACGATGTGATATAAAATTGTTAGTGTTATATGAATTAAATTATAATTAATGGAAAATGTTGTCTTGTAGTATGTTCAATAAGCATATTAGGAACTTCGTAACATAATCCCTTTCCAAAGCAAGAGAATATGTTGCGAAAGCAACCTTTGTACATGATCAAAGGATAGCTTTCTTGTCTTCCGAGTTCAAGTCTTTTCTTTTCGTTACAGAACGTACAAACAAACATTTAAAGGTAGCTTAACTAAATAGTTCCTTAATGTAGTCAGACATTAGCCATATTTTAAAATAGTCATACATAAGCTCAAGAATAAACTACCGAAGCACGTACCAACACTAACGTTCCCAACTTCAGTTGCGCTCCCCCATTCCGAGCGAGAATTGGTTCTAATTTCGGAATCGCTATCAATCATTGTTAGCTCGACGGACTACTGTATCCTTTATTTTCGAAAGCTTCATTTATTTGTTTAAACAGACTATTATGTACCCCATAGAAGTATGGGGTGAATGGCCATAAGGGTAAAGCTGAATTGAAGCACTTGAAAGACGGTACGCATTAAAATGTGTATAAACAGACAGTAGTTGCTGCTGTTTACAGGCAAACCCCATGTGACTTGATTTGGGTGTTCAACCTGAAGATTCCTCGTTTTCCATTGACGACTAACAATCATTTAGAATACCTTGCGACGTATTCGACGACAACAACGACGACATTCTGAACCAAAAATATAGTGGCGCTTAACACTTTTATGTGATAGAAATCGATGTAGAAGTAGTATTTCCAGAGTTACAAAGATAAAACCTGTGTTAACTTTATATATTTCTCCTATTAACCTTATCTTCTGTCGTTATTAGAAATCCGACTTTTCCTGTGGGCAATAAAATCATATTAAATACAACATAATTTAATACAAATTAGGCAAATAAATAATTGTTGCTAAGTCGACACTTCCACCATAAAATTAACATCTTGTTTTATGTTAATCCGATAATTATCATGAAACACTGTGAATGATTACTAATCAATCATATTTAATTTCAATTTCCTTCCTTCAACACCTACGAATATTTAAATTCCCTTAATTCAAATGGTAATCGCCTAATCACCAATGATAATATTTGAAATCTGCTGTATCTGTGCTAATTTAATATTCAAATGAGACATAACGGGAAATTAACTCTCTATTTTCCTTGAAAAATATGCAAGAAAATAACTAAAATAGTTCTTAATCAATCTCGTAAATTACTTACGTAAAATATTTTTAAACACCCAAAATATTTATAAGATTATTAAATGCAAACAGCAAAATTGCAAATATAAATTTAGTAGATACACTGAAGTCTTTTACTTTCACACATAATTTGCAATAAAAACACTTCACGTCTTAAATTATAAACAAAATAACATGTTAAATAAAATTAATGTTATCAATTTTATTTCCACTTGGTCAGAATCAAACTTAGATTTTTGCAATTCAGCAAATCCATACATCAAAACCACATTAATGTACAAGTGTTTTCTACTTAAAGAATAATAAATATAACCATTATTAGTTTCCTAATCGAAAAAATAATGTTTTTTGGCTTACCTCGAGTCCAGGGTTGAATTGAGCCTCTGGGAACGCCTGAGGGGTGCGTTCCTCACTGCGCTCACCGGCTCCTCCCAGCTCCCTCCCGCCGACCGGTGCTCATCTGGTCAAAACAAAACGATTAAAATAATAAAATAAACTAAAACCTGCTTATCAAAACAAAAATATTTTTAACGTTAAACATGAGAAATATTCATTTCTATTCAAATGCAAATAACATATGGGTTGGCTTTGATCTCTAAGGCAGACTTTATCTTTTTGCGTTTCGGCGAACTACTTATGCCATATTTTTTGAAGAAAAAGCAAAGAGAACATCTACACCCAATTCCAACAAAAGCCATATGGTATCTTATAGACACAATATCCAAAAAAAATACACATTTCTAATGAGCAACATAAAAAAAACAACATTTGATACATTTAAATAATGTGTCTTTAAAACAGTAACTTAACATATGAGAGTGGTTTAAATAAGCGAAAACATATTATGATGAGGCATTATCGTAAGTAGGTAGTGACAATTTCCATCTCATTTTGTTTTAATTTATAATACAAAACAAGCATGAAATTATAACTACTGCTCATCCTGAGAGAAAATAAAATACAGGATAATACAAAATATTTACCTACACTTAAAAGATCTACTACTTCCTTGAAACAATGAATGAAATTGTTCGAACAGAGACTCAAACTAACGATTCAACGCGACTTCGTGTAAATTTTAAACTTTCGCAATAAAGATCATCACAATGACTCAATAAGGGAAACAACGGCATACCGAAACAAATATAGCCATTAAAAGTAATGCAGCACATTAATGGAGAAGATGAGTTGATTTTGACGCTATTAAAATAAATTGACGGCAAACCGAATGGTAGAAAGTGAAAAATCAAACGTTATAATGAGATGATTATCGAATTAGTGTTTTTACGGGTCTCTGGTTAGAATTGACATAGAAATGCCAGCTGATCGCGACGTCCATCATTACCGCGGAGTTTTTTCTCCGATACAACGAGGCCGGTTAGTCGGTCACAAGAGGTATAACGGTCACAGCCGCTGCCGAGTGCAATTACACAACAAATATTTAACATTTCTCCTACACTTATTCATCCGGACGGGAAACGACCGCAAAGTCTGCACCTGATTCAACATTGTTATGTGGGTAGCGGTAATTAATGTGTCTTGATAATGTTCATGTGAATATCGGTTAACACAATGAGTATCTTAATTAGCGTTATTGAGCATTTAAAAGTGGTTTTTATGTGTGAAACTTGTACTCGCTATTGATTTAAAATTTACGCCTGAGAATTCTAAGTCTAATGTATGTATGTATATTTTCTAATAATGACCCCGTTTTTTAAATTAAATTCAGTTCAGTAACTCCTCAATGCTATAACCCATGTTGATTATTTTGAAAAACTATTGAAATAAATAAGCAAGCATATTAATACTTAGATTTACGTTAAAATATAGTCGATAGTAGTAAATTGTCGTTATTAAATTATAAAGCATATTTGCTAAGTTATCATACTTGTACGTTAAGGCAAGGCGGTGACCATAGAATATATACTAAAATAAACAAGAGTAAGATTCAACTCACCCAAGCTACGTTGTAGACGTCCTTGAGTGCTATATATTAAAAAGTAAATATTTGGAATAAATAAATACTTATACAATAAAATACGTGTATAATATGCATATATGAATTGATACATATATTTTTCTATTGATTTTATTTTTTTAATGCATGGTATAGAATAGATATTTGAAGACAACATAATATATGGAACATAATATACAAGTATAGCACTAGCAAACATATATTTACAAAATATCGTGTTAGTATATATAACTAAACGCTATAATATAACTAAACGCTTGTACACCAAAAAAGATGATTCAAAGTTATTTCATGATATTTTTTGCTTCTATTCGTACGGGTACATTATAGCAGACCTTGAAGTTACAGACGTAGGTGGCGAGGCGACCACGTTTTCGGTTTTCGACCACGTTGTTTCAACCTTAAACTTTGTTTTAACATTTTGCAAATTTGGATTTGTTCTATTTATAACATCGACCAAGATTTAGTAGCAATAATAAGCGCCATTTAAACTTCGTAATCACTTTATAAACATGAGTTCTGAATGCATAGTTAAATGATATTGACGTAAAGTTACAATAATCGACTCGTTTCTATGTAAATTACGTAAATAAACTTATTGAAACGTACTTGTCCGGCATTTCTTTATTAATTTGTGTTTAAACTTAGATATTCTGCTGTCCGACTTCCTAGAAAACTTCATTGCTTCACTTTCTCTGTACATTTCACGTCACATACACTATCATTGCAGCGCAAACTCATTAACAACTAACTGTTACATAATCAACTATTTCCAAGATCATATTAACGATCTGTACACTGAACACATGCAAGCACAATACCGCGGTTCGTATCACTAAACAAGCGTTTCTTATAACGCGGACATGTATGATGGTCGGTGTCATACAGTTATATGTTCACACACACAAACTCATCGCTAATGTATAGTTGTAGGTTGATTCGGTAAGACAAGCAGGGTTGACGACCCTGCAATGGTTTTAATACGTTTCCGACATAAATTTTTACTGTTTACTTTGGGTATACAAATTTAATCATGTTTACTAAAATTAGCTCGCTCGTTATCTTGAACAAACATATTACAGATGGCGTTCACGTGTTATTATTGATTTGGAAAACAATACTGTTTACTCATAACATTTGAAGTAAAATAAGTATTACGTGGGAAAAGTTTAACCGCTAACAACTGTAACGAATCTGTTATGGAGGTTAAACGTAATTCATAAAACAACTTTGGTTGTTAAAAATTACTTTATCTGTAACACGACCCACTTATTTTTTTCATTCAACTTAATGTTACTTAAACCGATAGCTTCAGATTCCAATGTATTAATACAAGTAGAAACACATGTATGTGGTTTTGGGGTTTACTCGCCACTTTATTAAGCAATAGTTGATTATCGGTATATTTTTGAGTGATAAGTATATTAAAATATAAGTATAAGATAAGTTTTTAAAAGTAAAAGGTATTTAACTTTATTTGTAATTATTTTAAGCTATTTTAACACAAACGGGAAATTGTTATGTGACAGGTAATAAATACGTGTTAAGTAAGATTGGGTGATTTATGCACTAACTTAAAAAAAACGACTTAATATTAGAATTCAGAAGTCCTCATTATATACATTCGAAAAGTTCAAGTGAACTAATGAAAAGAATGGAGACAAACGTAACAGTAAGACACAGAAATCGACACAAATGTATTTGCAAGAGATGCATTGGACACGGCGTACAGCGGTGGCAGCATTTGTATCTGTCAACGTATCGAGCACGTTGAATTAAGATGTCCGCATCCTGAACAACGGCGATCTCCACTTAGGGCCTCCGTAGACTTGCTACTTTTAGCATACGCGATCGAAGATACGGCTGGTTTCTGGATGCTATACACCAGCGATCGAACGCTACAACTCTAGTGCATTTAAACACCGGTCGTAGCTGCTTTCGTCGCTCGATGTAGCAAATGGACGCGAGAAACACGATGCGGCATAAAGCTCTCTCGGTGGCCATTCCCGGCGCTGAAAAAAGGACTCCGGGATCTCCAAAGAAACGCAACCAGCGGCCTCTGAGCGCGTTGACCCATTGGGTTCTAGGCAGTCGCAAAAACGCGAATCGTCGAAACCAAAAGTAGCATGTCTGCTAAGGCCGTCATACTGATAGTGGAGCTCGGTGACTCGTAAATCATAATAACGTTGTCAGAGATAGCATCTTCTAATACTTTAAACGTTGATGGCTCGTTTGTGTATGTAGATGTAGCGGTGAAGATTGTATTCTTCGACCTTTGTATTTTTATTGTAACTACTGTAAATTATCTGATTTATTACACGATATTTAGATTTAGTTGTAACGAAGAGATAAGGGTGGCTTTGAATAAATATTGTTATGAGATATAAAGTTAACTTTCCGTAAGCGCGCCGGAGGTTGCTACTAACTTTGTATAAATAATTATATTTCTGTCAGCTTTTCCAAGTAAACAAATAAAAATACTATAATTATTTAAATGAATTCTTTAAGATAGTTGTTTGAACGAGTTATTAATAATAATGAAACCTGACATACATGAAAAAAAAAATGAAAAATGATTTATTTCATAAATGAGTTTGATACAATTATCTGTGTTTGGGGCATCATTTTAAGTAATTAAATACCTGTGTCAGGATGTCCCGCTCTTCCATACCTTACAATTACTCATTTAAGAGGTAACTTACATTAAAACATTTATTATACACATCAATATAACCTATTAATTTATTCGCTGTATTTGTGTTGTCCAGATTGATCTTTCGGATTTGCTAAGAAGTCCTTCAAGACAACGAATCAAAGAAGAAAGTTATTGTTTAAAGGTCGTAGAAGTCAACTGTGCAACAGTCGTTTATCATCCTATGTTTAGGTGTGTTCAATTACATTGCAACAATAAAATAGACAATGACAATTTCACAATTGTATTTTCATTTCAATTATGTGACCTTATCGTTGCAACATATAGAAAGAACCGTGCAAAAACGAGCGAAACTAACCGCTCACAACCCATGTACCAATACCAGATTGGATGATAGATAGACTACAAAGAGTTAATATATCAGTGGGCCGCGCGATAACCCAATTAGATGGTACACTAACCTGTGGGCAGTGTAAACAGTAAGAGCGAAATTGCAGGTCCATATCGCCGGTCAATTTATGTAACGTAACCGATTTGTGAATTCAAAATGTTTTTGAGTCGAAAATGTCGAGGCACCGATAATACAACGTAATGAAAGCGAGCTAAGTGTCCCATCTTACAATAGTTCTGACTTAATAATATTTTGTAATAAGTAAGTACAAACAGAACTAAGAGTAACGTGTAACCTTAATGAGACTAAATGAAAAAAGCATACATAAAATTTTCTGTACAGCCTCCGCCGCCACCATTGCACCCAACAGGGGCGCAGCTGATGCTGTAACTACAGTTGTTGAATTTTAACAAAAACTAAAAAATGCACGGACGATCTGTCTGTTATTTAAAAAAAGCTAACCTGATTAAATGGTACACTAACCTGTGAGCAGTGTAAGCATAAAGCGCGAAATCGCAGGTCTACTACGATCGTTATGTACGGTCAGTACCGAATGGCTATCGCTGATCTCGGCACTGGGTCGAGATCAGAGCCGCCGCCCTGCACGCCCCGTCACTCACACGCTTATTGTTTGAACCGCCTGTTACTGTGACTCTCAACCTCGGCTCATACGCTTTTTTTATGTTGAAATTTGCTGCCCGGTCAGCATTGAAAGCAATTTGAAGCTCGAGGTACTTCGGATCCTTGCACGCGTGCGCAGATGCATTGCTACCGTTGAAGACTAACAATTGCTATAGACGACCAAGTACATATGAATACTTTATTATCATGTCTGTTTCTTCCGCATCTTTCAAATCAAAATATAATAGCTGATATTGCTGTTATATGCTAAAAATATGGGTGAAACTCGCATAACCGATTCAGGGAGAACGTCACCAACTGAAACTTTAACCAATAACTTTATTTTATTTAAAATGTTATTTTAAAATATAGAAACGGAATATTTTAAATCAGGTCGTTTTATGAATGATTTTAATACATTACTTAAAATTTTATAATATTACTTGAATGAGCAATCGGCCAAATAAACATCAGCAGGTATCAAGTATCAACAGCGTTTATCAATAGCAAGCCGGATGAATGAATTCCAAAACGTAGGTTGGGCACCTCTGGGCTTTATCTTATGATTCATACCGGCAATTGCAAGTCTGAGATAAGAATGCAACAAATAGGGCGTTGCAGGCAAACAATCGGGCATGGGAAGTTATGCGGCCAACACGATTCCAGTACTGCGTGCGTCCTAATTTCCATCGATACTCAATGCTCGAGCGTAATGTGCATTCAATGCAATCTATTCTTAGATCTTGGTACGTTATGGATTTGAGTCGTCATTGGGACTTAAGTTTTCAGATGTGTAACGAACTGAAGAATTATATTAAATTATGGCCATATACACGATTTAAATATGTAAACTAAATCCAGGTTGATCTTACTTAAAAAACAAGAGTTCTTTCGTTTTAAAATAAATACAGTCGTTTCAAGTAATTATAACAATGTAAAAATGATTAAAAATGTAGTAAAGCGTATAACTATTCTGATCTGCAGTTTTATTGGTAAATTGTAAGAAGTTTTCTGATCCACGTTAACGCTAAGGAGTGCGGGATTAACTCTCCTAATCTAATTATCCATGTCAGGTTTCATAGGTGGGCAATATAAGGGACCGATTTTCAGAAAACACCGCGGTAGGAAATGTTCGAAGACGCGATCAGTGTCAAATATTCCTTATTTTGTCCAATCGTCAATGAATGACGTTTAAGGTATTATATGGAAATCCAGTATTGACTAATACTATGAAACGTTTTAACCGCAATGAATAGGATTTCAGGTAAACACACATCAAATTAATGCGAAAAAAATTTCTTTTCCTGTTTTCCCTTTTGTTGACGGTCGGGGTTAAAATCAGGTTGTAATATGTACGTACGGACAAAGTAAGTTTACAACAGGTCTGTCCGTCCATCCATCAGCGTTTTCTTGTCAATTGCTGGGCGTAGGCCTCCCTTAAATGACCCCACTTAATCCGATCCTGTACCTACTGAATCCAGCGTTTTTCCGTTGTCTTCTTCAGGTCATCGTTCCACCTGGTTGGGGGCTGACCTGTGGTACTTTTGCCTAAACGTGGTCGCCATTCTAGAAGCTTCCATCCCCATCGGTTATCAGCCTCAACAGTTCCGCACAGTAGCTAAATAAATCCATATTTTTTTATATATTATTAAATGTTACCTATAAGCTATAAATTTATAGTTTGGCGAGTTCATAGACACATTTTTGATACAACAAAGTATAATACGCATAAATATTCTCAAATTAAACGAGTGATAGAAATTGTCCAATGACGTATGTTTCGATAGTCAGGTACGTCACTTATAATTTTGATGCTGCCAACAGCCATTGTAAATAAATAAACACGTACCAAACGCATACTAAGATTAGTAGTAAAGAATTCACGCAGACTTAGAAAAATATTTTTTTGACAAAAGACCAAACTCTTCCCAGCTTCTCGACACTCGTTCTTTACCACTGAGCAACGGACATCGACAGTTTTTTTCATCGACTTTCAAAATTTTCTTTTTTTTTATAATTTAATTTTTGACGGTGGTAGACCTGTGTAGTTCGACCGGGAACATACAAACCGCCACACCTACTTTTAATGTGAAGCATTCATTGCGTTTTGATGGAAGGCCGGCACACTTTTATATGAGGCGACCATTCTAGTCCTCGGAAGTACCAACGCATCTGTGATTGACTTCAGATAGAAACTATGTTCTACATGAAGTTTCTTATAGATGTCCATGAGCAGCAGTGACCACTTACCATTAGGTGGAATGCATGCTCGTTTGCTACTCCATTATTATAAGAAATAATTAATAATTTTAAAGCAGTCGGGTTTTTTGCTTCTATTAATTTAATAATGTTATCTATTGTTATTTTTTAACTTCAGTCAAAACTATATAACTCTGGTCCTAATAAAATCATCAATTTAGGAGGTACATTTTTCCGTAGATAAGCAAGAATCTACGCCTATAGTTATTATATATGCTTATTATTAACAATTTTATGTAGGTATAGGATATTCGTAAAATTTTCAACGTGAGTAACATTGGCATCTTTTACTAAGATGGAACGTAAAATTAACATTTGCACAAGCAATAGAAATAAAACTAAATGTACAACAGAAGGCTAGACGTTGCCCTCTTTTAAATTAAACTTTCACTTCGAATGGATAGATTGTTGAATATCAAAATTATTAATTTTGATCTATTATAAACTTGTCTTGACGATATTAGTTTACGTACATTATTATGTTTTTATTTTATTTATATTAAATTATTATCGAGAAAGCTGTTTTATATTGTGATAGTTTTTTTAATAAAGGAAATCGCCAGTAAAATAGTAGTAAAAAAGATTAGAAAGATCCCAAAGGTTCGCAAGCCGACCTTGCTGACCTTGCGAGAGTATCGTCAACTTGTCGCAAGATAACAAATAGTTATTTAATCGCAATAGCCAATATTTGACGTATCTACGCTTGATAGTAATATCGCACCTATTTGCTTGAGCGGCTCCTCTGTAACCGGACATAGCTTGACTTTGTTCACGACGATCACGAGCGTAAACTGCATCGTAACACACCGACACTCACACTGCTATTCAACTTTCTCACATTACTTCCACATATTGAGAAATGCATTGTTTACGTGCAACACAACGCGGAGTTCGCTTTAAACTAAGCGGGATTAGCATAATGGACTGTGTCAATTGCTAAGCTGGCAAGGGAAAAATGAGTGCGTATGACTCGTCTCATCCAATGTATGACAATTATTATTATTAGCGCAAGTTAATTGTAATGCGTCTCCCTCCCGCGTCAATTGAGCGCGTGGCGAACACAACGGGGGAACTTTCGACGACGAATATAAACACGATCGACGCTATTCCTGGAAATGGCAAATAGTTTACGATACCGATTCCACTCAGTGTTTATACTGTGCCGAGGCGCGCGGTTTCAGCTATTATTCAGTTCGTACTGGTTGCTGAAAATGCATGCGACTTAGATTTTCGTCTCAAGCCAATTAACTTTGACTAAAATAATGGTTGCATTGCAAAAACTACACCGCCTTGACCTTCGTTTTAATTTTGCCAATTTTACAGAACATTACGCACGCTTAGCAACAATTTTCGAATTAAATCTTAGCGCCGTATAATCTATGCGGGTAAAAATGGAGTGGCTACGTACGTGTTAAACGTTTCTTTTTTATTTTCCTATTTGCTATTGCTATCAACTGAATGCTATTCTATTTCTAGTTACCAAACATCACTGTTTCACGTCTTATCCCAATAACGTAAGTAACAAAGTAAAATAATAAGCATTTATCGTACTAATATCTTTATTACAAATATAAATATCAGTAGGTCATCTTATATATTGATTTTCAGATTCACTTTATTGCGATTGCAAAACGGACAAAATAATACTGTTACTTTTTAATGAAATTGAAAATCCTCGGATAATAGGCGACCACTGCCGTTATGGACATAAATTGGTATAACCCCGTATGGATACTTCATCTAGTGTATTACATTAATATATGTAGTACAAGAGCCTATGTGTATACATCGAAGTATCAAACGAGTATCCAGTTTTCCTGAAGGTAAGTGGCCGCTATCGCCCAAGGACGTCTTAAATAAATCCCAGATAAAGTTAATCTTACTGATGTTGCTCGCAGTTGCGTTGTAACCTCTAAGGACTACATTGAAACGTCTCGGATAAGATTGCCTCCCTTGCCACATCCTTCAAAACAGCAATTATTCGTGGAACTCGTCGGTAGATATTGGCAAAAACCTCTCGAATTTGGGCTCATATGATTCGTTGTGAAAATTCGAATGGATTGGTAACAAGAATCTTAAATCCCTGATGATAAACACATTCTGAGGTGGATAGAGGCTCTTCAACGGCTACAAGTTTGGCCTTATGTAATCAGTTTTGAAGAGCCCAGTACATTGGGTTTAGTAGCGTGGATCTGACGATGAAGCTAGTAACTGGATAGTAGAATAAGAATCTTCAGTATCTATAAGCAAACGCCCCAAGTTTTCGACTTTTATGTTTAGTTTTCATTGATCAACTGACTGGATTCGGTAAAGGTCTGATGAAGGAACCGGGAGGTTAAGAGTAATACGTGACTACTTCTAATAATCCATAATTAACTCGAGTTTGGGTTCATGACTCGTTTTGAGTTGAATGTT
Source organism: Spicauda simplicius (assembly GCA_949699795.1). Lineage (NCBI taxonomy): Eukaryota > Metazoa > Arthropoda > Insecta > Lepidoptera > Hesperiidae > Spicauda > Spicauda simplicius. Next base: position 11,851,492 of record OX453065.1, read on the forward strand.
TCAAACCAAAAAGTAAAAAATACATTTTTTTTTGATTTTATATTAATTTATTACATTTAACACCTCATGAGATTTCGCCAATATAGTGAGGCAAGAGTGTTACAAAAAATTATATAATATAAATATTATTTATATTAATCGATATGCAATTTAATTGATGAATATCAATTGCTATATTTTTATTTCATGTTAGATTTTATTTCACATACGTTTCTACAGACGACATTACGTAGAAGAAAATAGTACAATCGTTCTGATGCAATCAGATAAAAATAAATCAATTTATATTTCATTCATTTTCGAAGTACAATATAATACCTATTTAGCAGTAATTTTAATAATTCAGCCATCGTGCCTTACAATTAGACTCCTTATTAGACACAATACTTATGGAATTGCGACATTTAAAGGGATGTTCGGGGCCAGTAGGCGGAGCGTAGGACTTAATTACGAAAACGCCCGCAGACGAAAGTGTTAAGTAGTAGTCACTTACATTTAATGATTATTGCAACCTACACGACATATTTTAAATCCACCTGACTAGTACTTGCAAGTTGTTACGTAAATTATGAAGTCTGTACAAAATATTTCATCGTAGTCCATTGATCAAGGTTAGAATGTACAAGGTGCCTCATTGTAGGTATACCTATACTGAATGAGTTAGGTGGAAGTATTAGCCTTACCAATAAAGACCACAGAGACATTTGTATTGACATATTTTTATACACTAGTCACCCGTCGTAACGGTCGAAATTCGACCGTAATTTAAAAATAAAAAACTGAACTACATATTATCCAAAGTAGCACGAATATTTCTCAAATTCAAATAAATTGTTATAAATTTCAAATTATTTTTAACACACCCGTTAAAGGTAAAAAGAGGTTTATTAACTAAGCTGCATTTAAAAGCAATAGCAAAGACATCTGACATTTTTGACGTTGTGTTTTCATAGTAAGACACTGAATGTTTTATTTCGTTTATTATGTATGTGTTTGTGACAAATGCACGGTAGTGTGTGTATTGTGTTCAGTTCATTTTATGTACGTTATATGCATTATTTGAAAAAAAAAAAACATTTTGCACTCCTTCTCTACGTCCACTAAAACCGTGCAAAATTTCATACTAATCCGTCCGCGGCATATTACTAAAAATGTTTTTGCTTCACGTATTAATATATAGAAGATCTCTACAATATTATCGCAACAAACTGTCTCAAGTATATACGAGTAGATAAGACTAGAGGAAGTTTAGATGAGACATCATGTCACAACAAAAGCTTGTGCATAAGATGTACTTAATAAAACTAACAATGACTGATTGGCAGACAACGCACAGCTTCAACTGGTCGTCTTCAAGCTAGAGATTTTGCACAGTTCGTTATGCAATCCAGACGAGCTCTACGAAAGGGTTATTTAACGTTTTTTTCTTTTGGGGGGCTAAATAGAGGGTGACAGCTGGGTATCAATAACTCTAAAGTTGAATTGAATAAGCTTATTATGCCTCTGTTTTGACTGAGGACGCGCGAGTATCATCTTTAGCAACAAGCAAATCTTATATTACGGTCTGAATAGCAAAGTATGATACGTCAGAGGATTCCAACATAAAAAAACACGCTTTCTCATAGCCCCTACCTAGGATTTTCTCATGTGTCGTAGGACACACACAAGACGAATAAACAAACACCCAGACCCAAAATATGAATCTAAACTCATCATTCAGATATCTGTCTGGCCAGGAATCGAACCTGGAACCCATTGCGCGTCAGACCGGTATGGTAACCACTCCGACACGCGGGTCGTCTAAATACATACTTCAGTATCTTCGGTATCATAACTAAAGCTATCTCTTCTTTAGTTGTTACATATTTCAGAGCTACATGTCCGCTTGTTTAAAAATCCAGGTATTTATACTTAAATACTTACATTTAATGAGCACGACAGAGTCGTGGGGCTCGCACTGGACCTGGGTGGCGTTCATGGCCAGCAGCCCGCCGCCGCTGGCCCCGCCACCCGCGCCGTTCGCCTCCCTGAAACACATATGATGAGCAAACAATGAGCAAACATGAGCCAACAAATGAGAACAAATGAGCAAACAGTACAACAACCACACAGGACATTGGATAATATGATGAGATAAGATACAATAACAGACTTAAGTTATGTAGACTGGCAAAGGATTTCTGTTAAGTCATAGATTAGGAAACGTAGACAGAGTGCGGTGAACTCGTTGAAGAGGATTATAATATCTACTTAGCTATTCAACTGGTATAAAAATATGGTGGTAGAACCAGTGTAGTTCAACCGGGGAAGTACCACCGCCACACCTATTTCTAGCGTGAAACATTTTTTTCGTTTCGATGGAAGAGTGTGGTTGCCGGCACACTTTTATATTAGGCGACCATCTTACCATCTTAGTCCTAGGGAGTAGTAACGCATCTGTAATTGACTTCAGATAGACATGGGTTCATGCTCTATTTGAAGTTGCTTACAGATGTCCATGGGCGGCAGTGACCGCTTACCATCAGGTGGACTGCATGCTCGTTTGCTACTTCAATCAGACAAAAAAAAGGCTTTATTAAATGGTCCTTCCAGTCCAAATCTATGGTACACACAACACTAAAAAACTCAATAACGTATTTTAATCAGTCTTCCTAAAACATCTTGTAGGTCGTGAAACTTCCTAGATTCGTTGTACTACGTAAAATTTTGTGAATTATTTTTTATTGACATTTCTTTCATAACCATTCGAGGACCTTTCTTTCCCATCTGTTATCGGTCCTTCGAGCGATGTGACCGGCCCATTGCCCTTCAACTTGCTAATTTTGTGATACATGTCGGTAAGCTTTGTTCCTCTGCGGATTTCATTGTAGCGAATCATGTCTTGGTGCGAAATTCCAAGCATAGCTATCTCCACAGCACGCTGCGCGACCCTGAGTCTTTGAATGGGCCTACTGTAAAGACCACGTTTCGGCTCCATAGGTCATCACTGGCAACACACATTGCTCGAATTTCGACTTTAGGCATTGCCTAATTGTGGACGGGAAGATACTACGTAATTTTCGTATATTTTTTTCCTACATATCTACAGTTAGTCGTATTTACTTATTTTGTTATTATAAATGTACTTGCATTATCTTATTACCCTTTAATTTTTGTAGATAACTTCTAAAGATATAGCTAAGTAATATCTACGAGTTGAAGATGACACTCTGGACAGAGCAATTCTAAGCGAAGTCAGGTGGTTCGTAGGCTAGATAGCTTCATTTCCATAAAACAACATAGGTATTAAACAATTCAAAGTAGGAACGTAACGAATACGATGAGTAACTGTTCTGATGATTAATGTTCTTGGAACAGGAGCCGGCTCCTTTAGGAGTAGGTTCTAATAGATCGATTTGAATTACAGCCAATTGCACTTCGCAATAGTAGTGTAGTATATCAATTAATATGTAAGTCTAAACATAGAATACTATAGACAATAAATAAATAAGGATTCGATAGTTAATATTACGTAAGGGATTATAAGGACCATATTTCATTACGTGTTATTACTATTCCTGTCATAGACCGTACACTTCGTGTAAATAGTTTTTTTCCATCAAGTTTATAAATGTCATAAGTTCCTAATCCTGTTAATAATTATGACTAACCTATAGTTACTTGGGACCAAAAGACAATAATAATAATTTATGTCGTTTATTCTGCGGTATATAAACAAGAGTTCAGTGTTTAAGTGCAAGACATGTAATATACAAAAGAAAAAAAATAACAATTGATTTACCTAGTACGAATACGGCTATCGCAAAAAGAAAAGAATTTAGATTTAAGAAAATCTTTCTTTACATACACTTGAAACATACCTAGTTAAAAATAATATTTGAAAGACCTACAATAAAACCTACGTATTTTCTATACATACACTGTAATTTAGTACACCTACTTATAACATAGAGCAACTTAACACTCAATGCCAATTTTTAATGGAAATCTTAATGAAATCTTATATTTTTGTGTTGTAATGTTGTCTGTTAGTCATTAATGAATTAAATTTTCGTAACGTTTCTAAACTTAATTACTTATATGTACTACAACAGACTAAAATTAATATAAGTTGCACAGACAAAAAGATATTAGCATTGATCAATGAAGTTCGAAACTACATGGTTCATTACATAAATTGTATTATAATAAATTATTTTAATAATAATTTGACATACCTAATTGAGTTATGAAAAAAGTTTTTTTGCGATCAAAATAAAATAATTACGTACGTAACCTCGATTTGGGTAACATTGAACATTTTTTACAATATTTGTGATATTATAATCTGTTTTATATTTATTGCACCTTGTTTTTATTAAATGAACAGTGTCCTTTTTAGCTGGTTTATTAATCTAACACAATAAATTTACGGAGAAAACAATTAAACTATCCACAATTACCCCTAAAACTCAAATTCAAAGTTATCCTTAGTTTTGGGTAACTTTGAATATAATTTTTTGAGGATATAAAATCCGTCATTAATCGAATATTTTAAGGTCTGAGTAAAATTAATTAACATATTTTTGTTAATTAAAACCAAATCTATAAAAAATACATTTATTTTGATATATAAATACAATAGACATCTTGGTCTTGCCATATGAATCAAGGTCGATCAATTTGGTGGTAAAATAAAATACTAGTTTTTTTTTTATTATTTATTCCATCCATCCATAGGATGGACGGAACGTCGGGTACCTTTGGAAGGTTTCCCCCTCGAAAACAAAAAAAAAAAAAAGGATGGACGGAACATGGACATAACATAGGCCTCCCCTAAATGGCGCCACTCCAACCGGTCCTGTGTCCTCTGAATCCAACGGTTTCCCGCTGTCTTCTTCAGGTCACCGGTCCATCTGGTAGGGGGGCGACCGGTACTCCTTTTGCCTAAACATGGTCGCCACTCGAGGACCTTTCTTCCCCATCGGTTATCGGTCCTACGAGCGATGTGGCGGCCCATTGCCACTTCAGCCTGCTAATTTTGAGAGCTATGTCGGTAAGCTTCGTTCGTCTACGGATTTCATCGTTGCGAATCATGTCTCGTAGCGAAATTCCGAGCATAACCCTCTCCATAGCACGCTGAGCGACCCTGAGCCTCCGAAAAAAATATTTTTTTATGATACAGGTAACTTTGAACCGTTCAAAGTTACCCATATAACATCCAATTTCGACGTCGTCAAAAGTTTAACAGTTTTACGCAATATTCAACATGGGATACGGATAGTACAGTTTCAAAATAATAATATACAATATACATTTTAAAGATAAACACCAAAACACACCTGTTTACGGTAAGTTTTATATTATAATTGCTATTTCAAAATGAAGCATCAAACACTTGCAACAAGTTCACCACGGAAAAGGCGGTATTTTTTAAAATTATGACATTCACAGGTACCTTTTTTTACTTTCATTGCTATTACAACATTTTGGCAAACCATTTTACGCAGGTACGATATTGAAACAACAAGAAGTTTCCATGTAATAAATTAATATATTTTTTTCACAACTTTGTTCAAAGTTACACCGCTGTTCAATGTTACCCAAATTGATTGTACTCATTTTAAATGTGTCAACATTATCAACATACCTAATTATAGGTAATATTTTGTACTTTATAAAATAATCTTTCTTATAAGAGTAAGTTTTGTCAAAGAACTGCTTTTAAGCAAGTATTTAAGCAAAATAACTAAAATGTCATTGACATAATGAAGCATTACATAATTATGGTTAGTCACTAATCCAACCAGTCACTAATCCGTAATTAGATTAAAAGAAATAGGTAGGGCTACATATATATGAATAAGTAATTATCTGTCATTATTATATGTGTATATCAGAAAACTCAAAGAATAAACTTGTATAGTATAGACAATAGAAATGACAAATAAAAAGTAATAAAGTTTTACAATTCAAAGAAAAATAAAAGTTAAGTACTATAAACCTATTTCATTGTAACCACTCATTATCACTACTACTATCCACCTATAATTTATAAAATACCATTAATAATACTCATGTTGTAGCAGGCACACTATCTGTGTACATTAAGATCTTTTTGAATTACTTGGTGTTTTTGTGCATTATCCTATGCATTTTAATGTAAAAGCAGTCCTGATGTAAATATTGTACAAGTAAGTTAAAAGTGAGATTAATATTTTACTAATCTGCCGAATCTTTCAATTTACTAATGTTTGACCCATTTTATTCAGCACAAATGTCGCAAACAAAATAAGGGTTGTTTTTTACAAATACTAGATTGAATAGTTTCTAGAATCTCACCAAAATGTAAACAAGCTCCACATAGAGAAAGTCTCCAGAAATAATTCTGTACAACACAGTAAATTTTTTTATAGGTGGGAGGTTGTGAACAGATGTGAGTGATAATAAACTGGCACAAATGGCAGCTGCTTTTATGTGGTTATCTGAGTGTCATTTCAAGTGTTTTCAAACCCATGTGGTGATAGACAGGGGTGGAATATTTATTTTAACTAAAAATGTGTTGTGCACTATATTATTTAGCTTTGCTTATTATTATGCTTGGTGTGCATATATGCCTATAATACATCATAACAGATATTTGGGAGATTTTCTCACCAATTAAACATTGTGTGAGATAAATATTTTTATATCTATACTCGAGGCAAATTCGATATGGAATGTTTAATAACAAAGCGTTGCCTAGCAACCACTGACAGGAAGGGGAATGCAACTTTTTGTTGTTAACCGACTTCCAAAAAGGAGGAGGTTATCAATTCGTCTGTATTTTTTTTTTATAAGCCATCTTTTACCTATTATTAACTTTTATCTGTAAGTTATAATAGGTTGCAAATCCCTTCATGGAATTAAGGTTGTCACATCATTAGTTATACAATGACGATAATGGTAAATAAATTTTGTTAAACTGGTTTTAGCATATTATCTTGCAGTTGGTCGTTATTCGTTAATCAACTCTTTTTTTATTTAATGCATGCTTTGGTTGAATATAAAATGCATTTGTGTACAAATTCATGCAAGTTGGGGATAACCCTACATAGGAATTTTTATGGATTGTTTACATTTATTCCAGATGAATTTAAACAGAGTATAGTTTCATTTATAAGATTTTATTAATAAACATCTAGCTAGGATAAACCTCTAGCTCTATAGCTAGGATAATCGTCAACAAGGGTTGCTCAAATACAAATATGTTGCTGGTCTTTACCATTAAGATGGATGCACCATATGTAAATCAGCCAGCATTTACAGCAATTGTGTGTGACACAGAACTGCTTCAGGCTACATTTGCAGCAGTGGTACTTCCATGTGGCTGTTTGTTACTAGCCCAAACTTACTACTAATACATAGGTACCTATATGTATTTAATATAAAATTTGGGCATATTGCATCCTTGATGCAACAAACTCACAAATAGGCAGAATTGCAAACACCAGTCTTTTTTTGTATTAAATCACATTACAACAAACAATTGTTATTATATTATGTTACTATGATATTCAAGCTCCTGTAGGTGGTAATGTAGAATAATACCTAATAGGTTTTTCCGTAAAATTACCAAATTACCTGTACTGATCATGCATATTATGATAAGAAATCAATTTTTAAATATTATTAGGTAGTATTACAAATAACAAATTATTATGAAATATTAAAAATATAAATAAATAGGTTAGTTAGCTATTATTAGATGGACCATATGTTGCTCTGCTATTAAAAAAATAAATATTTTTTTTATCAACATCTAAGCTGAAGTGACTTATTTTACTATTCTTATGCATATATTTTGGGTATAAATGTCATTAATTTTGGTAAAGAGCCTAAATACATAATGTGTATTTTAGAACACATGTGCATTAATTGAATGAATCACCATCCACAGGCAAAGTAGGCCAGTATCATCTAGCATTACACATCCAATGTTTTGCTATGGCAGTGTTTATAATGATAAGATAATGTTATGTACACCTTACAGACACCTGTACTATACTATATTTATATGTAGTTAAATTGGCTAAGCATATGTAAGCTACAGCTAAGATCCAGACTTCCTGTTCTTAGTGATATATTTGTCTTAAGTTATCTGTTTGTAAATAAAACAAGATATTACCACAAAGTGTGTCTAAATGACCTAAAGTAACTTTTTGCACTGAGTATAAGTACTTTAATAATTTTTATATTCTAGATTATTAAGTTCCTGTGGCTTCACCCACTTCAGTTATATCTATCAGGTATCCTATCTGATATAAACTATGTATAGTCCATTTTTTGACAGTTGAGTTATTTAGTAAACAAACCACCTAACTTTCGAAACATCACATTTTCACACAGTTACACGCGTCAAACGACCTGCAAACAATTACATCGGTTCACTTGATGTATTACACTTTGATTCACAACAAAAACTGCTTTAAATTTACAATTGTAATAGATAAATTTAATTAAAGTTGCAAAACCGGAGAAACTAATTTGCACAGATAATTTATTTCAACACAAATTTGACATTTCGGTCATTTCCAAATTAGTGATGGGAAGGACGAATCGATTTGTTACATTGGTTTCATGATTTTGTTAAGTGACATTAATCGATATATTTGTTCGTGGTATAAACTCATAAAATTTAAGCAAGTTTGCTTTCGCGTTGCGTGTTTGTCGCGAGAATAACGAATCATATCGCGATAATTTAACTGTTAAAGCACAAAAGTATTACGTATGAAAATTAACGAATTGAAATTTTTTTTTTAATCTGGCATATTAAAACGTAAACTTCAAAAAATTTAAACTAAAATAATTCAAAATACATAAAAAAAATAAATTAATATGAAGTAGGTAATACAGATATATTTTTAATACAAGATTTTAAATAATAGACTTCAGAAAAAATAAAATTCACGAAAATATGCCTACTAAATAAATTAAGATAAATTATCACAAATAATAAAATATTTTAACAATATTTTAAGAAAAATATGAATTGAGTGATTAATTATGAAGTGAAATATTAACAAAATTCAAATGAATTCTCAAAAATTATTTGAGCTGGTAACAGTATAAAGTGGCCACAACAATTTATTTTTATTAATAGAAATACGAGATTAAAGTATTTAGTCTGTAAAAGTATACAATAATTTCACTGTTTACGTCAGGTAAAAAAATAAGACGAAATACAATTAATTTATAAGCGAGTGAAGGATATTTTAAACATCTATGCTACTCTCATTTATCGTTAGTATTACATTTACTAGTGCATATTTGAAACAAATACATTATTTTATTAAAATTATTTGATTATTTTCGAAAAAAATATCGTTGAGTATAATCGATGTTGATACGATTCGATACAACAATTTGCAGTAGCTTCCCAAGGTAAGATATTTTGATACTTCCCAACCCTATTGATTGACACTATCTCATTGACATTTAAATGACAGTTCGAGTCGGCCATGTTTGTTTACCAAATAGATCAAGTGTTAAAAAATGAGGTATAGGTATGTAGTTTATAAACCTATTTAAGGAAACCTACACACCTAAGAGTTCTTAAAAAAAAAAATACTGAGGTGTGTGAAGTCCCCCAATTCGCACTTGGCCAGCACGGTGGACTATGGCCTAAAACTCTCTCATTCCAGAAGAAGACCCATGCCTAGCAGGGGGACAATAATAGATTGACAATATATATATATATAGGTTATAAATGTGTGCTAAATGACAGCCAAATCTGAACAGTAGTTTTTAGAAAGAGTAAGAAAAACACATTCAACTTCACAAATGTTTGTATTTATAACATTATTTGATAAGATGGGCGTTAACCAAACATCAAGTAACATGATTATAAGGTCATAAGACCTTCCTTAGTAATTTTCAAAGATAATTATCAGTATAAAGGATTCCTGAATCTCTGATTGTGGCTAAACTTTTACTACAGTGCTATCTTAGAAACAATGATTTTCTCTTTTTATTACAGTTGGGTGAATACATTAAATATGTTCATTCAAAATAATCTCCTATTTGAAAAAAGAAATTATCTTTATATTGTTTGTACTTTCAAAGTCAATAAATTTTTATTCAAATACTTTCTTGCTAAATTTAAAAGTTGGTGGGACACAGTTATCCAAATTACAGTACTTAATAGTCTTAATACCATCAATAAATGCTATATAAATTTAAATTAAGAATAATTTAGTGTCGTTAACATCCAAAAATATTTTTTTAATTTAATTGCAAAATTTTATCAATCTAAAATTCTCGAAGTTCATAATATTTTATCTACAGTGGGGGCGATATAAGTTTAGATGATGGATTTTAATTTGTAAAAGCTCTTAGGGATATTTTTTTAAATAGCTAAGTATAGTAGTTAGGTCAGATAGGGGAGGATTTTCAGGATTACGTTACGTATAAAGTAATTAATCCATAAAATCGCAGTACCATCCTGGTCAGCGAATGGATTCATTCTCTGAGACCTAACTAAAATGGGTCAACCGCCATTCGTTGTGGGGTATTTTTCTCACGTGTTGGACATCGATTACCATTGCACAGTTCCAGGTCAAAGTACGTTGAACTTAAGCGCGTTACTTACCGTAAAATGCTTATTGCCGGCACTTGCTTCCCGATGGAATGCGTGCATTCGCTAGGAAAGCATTACCCACTGTTTTATGCACGTTTCGAAAGTTTCCTCCACGGAAACCTGCCACGACAACAATCACTGATCACACGCTCGGGTCCACGATATACAACAGGAACGTACTGAAATAGCACCACTCTTGTTTTATTCACAGACAAAAGGCACTGGTATCCAAGTAACGTACACTTCAAATAACGACACTGTTGGCCGATGTCCGGACAGTTTTGTCAATGTTTAGTTCGTTAGTCACTAGCATTTGTAAATATTTTTCACACGCGTAAATACGTGAACTTGTCTCAACAATGTTTGTAAATCAACGGAAAATAAGAACGAAACGTCAAACTCGCTACGATAACCGAAAAACACAAGGCAGGCAACAAGAAACGAACGCGCAGCTGGCGGGCTGTCGCCTCTCGCTTGGTCGCGGTGTATTGCGGGGGGGCAGGCGGGTGGAGGGGCAGGACTGCCGTCTCCCTTCAGTCGTCCCGCTTCGTCTCGCAAGTCATTTTCATTATTACGCGTTCATTTTATTTTATTTAAAGCTGGCTATATGCGTTTACTACACGACTGCATCGAGCTTATTTTGTTACAATAAAATTACAGGCGAATTATGTTGACAACCGGTTGGTTCATCAACTCTACGGCAATAAAAGCTTAAAAGACATTCCGGATATTAATCTAGTGACACTAATACATCGTCAGTACACACTCTACATCCGAATATAATGCTTACAGGCGATTCAAAACTTTTCATATAAATAAATCCAGAAATCTACATTTGAAAATATCATGCGGAACAAAAATATATCAAAATACTTTTTCAGGTATAAAATTTTCGATTTAAGTGGGTATTTAAGTAAGTTTGTAAATAAATCTACAGGAGGCAGGAGCGTGCAACATTCAACATTCACTTTGCTGATCTTTGTATTGATATGAGACAACGAATATAATGGAACGCGGTTTGCGCAAATGAAAATATAAACAAGCAGCTGACTGGACTCAACTGGACTGCGTAGTCGCATGTTGATGAAAGCACGCGACGTTCGTCTTCAGAAATCTGCGTGCGCCTTGCACTTCGTGCACCATGCACATTCCATACTAAAAAAACCCTTTTCACACGACACACTTTCGTTCAATTTTCGAGAAAGTGATCCATCATCGGCGATCTATCATAAGACGTGGTTATTTTCTCCTTCTGACTGCGAGGGGAGGCAAAACAACCATCCCTGTAATTATTGGCAGTTTGCCGGCAGATGAGTAAATGCTCGAAATTCTGGGCTGCAGGGAAAGTGAAGTGTTAATGCGACAAGTTGATCATAGTGTATCGTCCCTTTCGAACCACGAACCGGGAAGGAATTCTGCGAACTTTGTGTCTGACCTCGCTTTACACTGTCTGCAGGGTAATTGGATTTTGTATAAACGATGTCACGTAGGTACCTTGCTTCAATACCTACCTATTGGATGTACACATTCTGCGGGTCAATATAGAAATATCATACACCACAACAATGTATCCAATAGTTTTTGTGATATCTATTTTTGCTTTGGGTTTTGTAGTTAAGTGGTTCACCCTAATTCAATATCCCATGGCGCCCATAGCGGAAACAGGGTGTGGTGCAGATTGGGTGTGTCCTTGAAATCTGTTTACCTGAGTGCTCGTCCGGAAATAACTATTGGGTTTCATTTAGCATTTGTTGCCTGAGCAAGTTACGCACGCATTCGTAAATTATGAGATTCAAGTTTATTGACTGCTTACTTCTTATGGAGTATTTTTCAGGTGGCCAATGCATATTCCTTGGACAGGCATATCTAATATTAAACTACGTTCAGAAGATTGTACTTAGTATGATGGCCTCTTTATGTTTGTTTAGTACTGGATAAGTATCTCGTACATTTTGAAAATATGAATGTTACTTAGGTGCTACTACCTATAGTCTTCTTAACTTTGCCTTTACTGTTCAAACGGATGTCCTTTCTATTTATATTCAAGGATAAATGGTAAACAGGCACCCTGCATAGTTTTGGCCTGTTAATATATTATGTCCAATGCACGCTTTACAGAACCATGTATATTACACGTACTTTGCGTTGAAAATGATATTGAACGAAATGTATTATTACTCTTATAGTAGGTATCTTATAAAATGTATACGTACCTTAAAAGTATTATTTATTTTTAAAGGGATTATAATAGACAGAGAAATTTGTAGAGAAAAGGTATAATAATTTCTTCTTATACTATGCCCAGTGAGTGATTAACACTGGGGATAGTATAAGAAGAAGCAGACAATGAACGGAATTTCGCCTTATCTTTAGGTTTGCTTTTCAGGTCAAGTGTTGAAGAATGAACAACCAAAATCCTTATTTCTTTGTAACGTACATTAGTTTTATATATAATATACATAACAATTATGGCGTAACGTGTCAGGTATTTGAATGGCGCGGAGATTGTTGTCTAGTACAAATGTTTATTTGGGTAGGTAATAACTATATTTATACCATACATGTCGCATGCCGAGCGCGCCTTGCTCAAAATATCGCGTCGTCCCGGCGACTTCCGTCGATTCACCGCTGACAGTTCAGACAGTTGGACCTTTTCCATAAACAGGCGACACGTCAACGACATCTAACGGATGAAGTTTTCAATGGCTTGTTCGTTTTTAATTGCTGAAAGGATGAATAAGTTTCCACTTAGCACAATGCCTTTTGGTTATTTCAGAAATGCTAATTATCTGGATAGTAGTTACCTACACCTCTAATGTTAGGTACAATTTGTATATGAGCTCTTTAAAAATACTTGTTTCTTCTTAGTGATTAGACTATTGACTATTGTCTTAACGGTGACTTTAATCATGATATTTAAATATATATTACATAATTAAGCGAAAATTCATTTTCTTTACCACAATTCAGATATCGCATTATTAATTCAACCCACTTATTTTTTATGTTGCCGAAATACGTCGCACGTATACTAACGTCCAATACATAAGTCAGTTTAGCCTATGGACATCTGTATCCTAAGTCTCCAAATAGAATATCTAGAGAGTTTCGTTTGAACAACCTCCAAACCAAAACACATCAGCTATGCTTATGTCCTTTATAGCACGTGCAACTATAGAGTTATAAGTTACAGGTGGTAGAACCTGTGTAGTTCGACCGGGGAAGTACCATCGCCGCACCTATTTCTAGCGTGAAGCATTTCTAGCATTTCTATGGAAGGGTGTGGTAGCCGGCACACTTTTATATGACACGACCATCATAGTCCTCGGGAGAAGCAACGCATCTGTGATTGACTTCAGATAGAACCCATGTTCTATTTAAAGTTGCTTACAGATGTCTATGGGTGGCAGTGACCACTTACCATCAGGTGGACTGTATGTTCGTTTGCTACTTCGTTCAGATAAAAAAAAAGGAAAAAAGTAGAATAAGTATTTTTTAAAGGTACAATGGAGACAGTTCCGGTTTTTTTGTAACTTTTTATGTGATCATTGTCCTGGGGTTATGAGCAGAAGGATGAGTTATCAAAAGGTACTCGCAGTGTAAGTGCGGGCGGCGCTTTTAATCAAGTTTTCTGCTTCATTTGTTGCTCGTAACTCGTGTTTAAAGCATTAAAACTGATATGCTGCTTGATACTTTTACTACTTAAACAATATTTACTGACAGAGTCTTATTTAAATAACAAGTGTCTGCCTGGCGGCTCTACCCGAGTATTTCCTCTACCCTGTTTTGGTAGTTTACGTTTTTGTAGTTTGAAATAATAATATACCTAATCTGATATAAAATATTTTAATGTTTATTCTATCAAAACCATTCATCCAGTTTTAAAACTGATTCATTCAGGTCGCCACTGGATATGTTTCAAAAGTGACATGAAAAGTATAAAAGATAATGCCGTTAATTTAACAGTCATCTAATTTGAGACAGATGATGGATTCATCTGTCTCAAATTATATGGAATTAGATGAATGTTTTTATTTTGTAAAAAGTTATTTTATTTAGTGTAATTTGGATTTCCTCACCATGACCCGCATATATTTTGATTCAATGAGCTCATTCATAAAATAGAGCGTGAGGTTTACAAAATTCTGTGTTTCCAAAAATAATATTCGAAATAGTAGTAGCAGATCATACTTACCACATAATAGAAGTTAATCGAACTAAAAAAATAAAACTAATGCGCTCCATGATTAAATCATCATCCTTTCGTAATTTTAATGAAATGTAGAGACGTTTCTTTTTCGTTTTTATTTCTGATATAATAAGTATTTATAATATAAGTAATAAGTATCATCTGATATAATAGATTGTTTTGCTTAGTTCTTAATTTATTTATTTGTATTTTACAGTAAAATTGCTTATAGTATTAGCAAAAGATATATTAGTAAACACAAAGAAATAATGTCGCAATGCTTCGCATTTAATAAATATTAACTCAGCTATAAGTTCCTATCCTACTTTAGAATATATTTTAGCACTAAGTCTGTATTAACCTACTGAAGTAATTAACAGTAATTCCAAGACAGTCGCGTGATTTCCCATAGTGTGTGTAGTACCTAAGTATAAATTACCAGTAGTTATTAATTACTGCATTTTTTTCTCGTATGTCATGAAGGTAAACTTGCAATTTATATTACATATTCATTGTTTATATTTTGCTAGCACGTAGTCTTCCTGATGATATAAAGTGATTGTCGTCAATGATCTGTAATCAACTGGGATTGAAGTTTTATTTGAAAAAATCTATGCTTTCTGGGCTTAGTATGTTTTCTCAAAATTATCATTGTTTCGCTTTTGCAATGACTACAAAGTGCGTAGCAAGATATCAACAAAAAAGAAAACATGACATGTACATTGCAATGTATTGGGGGTTCAACCCATTATTGTCTCACTGCTGGGCACGGGTCTTCTCTCAGAATGAAAGAGTGCAATATATTGGTGAAGTGTAATAAGCTCTTACTAAGGACACAAGATATGGTTACGTAGGTATACGTAACTTCAATAAGCACAACATTTAAGCAGAACTACATTGCTTACCAGTAAAGCACTGCAGCAATGATCACTACATAGTATAAAACAAAGTCGCTTCCCGCTGTCTGTCCCTATGTACGCTTAGATCTTTAAAACTACCCTACGGATTTTAAAGCAGTTTTTTTAATAGATAGAGTGATTCAAAAGGAAGGTTTTTTATATATAATGCATGCTTAATATTGTGGAGGAACACTGATAATTTTAGATTTTTGACTTTTAGGCTGAACAAAGATCTCCGGGTCAGCTAGTAAAAATAAAAGTAAGTGTGGCGGTTACACCTGTTCTGTCGAATCACGAAAGTTTGTTCAAGTTTAAACCACGAGAACATGTTGAACATTTTGTCATTGTTTATTTATTTATATTTATTATAATTTATATTATAAATAAAGGGTAACTACTATGAACAACATAACTCACGAGCCGTCAGCCAGCTTGTCGGCCGCTTGACCCGACCTCATGCATTGTAGCGTATTATTTGATAAGGGAACTATAAAACTTATGAAATGCATTTGTAGAGAATATTTCGATGACTAAGTGTGGTCCTTTTGAGACGTTACGATATTTTTCACTATTCAGGTTTTAGCTAGAATATAATTTAAGATTAACTTTAAATCCAAAAAATGTTGGTAGTTAGTAAAGCGAACAACCGTAAAAAAAATATATATATAAGGTCGAATTGAACCTCCTCCTTTTTTGAAGTTGGTTAAAAATAAGGTACAATAAGAATATGTAAAGGAGCTCACTTACATATTGCCCACCGACAGTCAATTGTTTCTTGCAACATCGCATTGAACTACAACCTAGCTTTTCTACTGTTATATATGCGTTAATATAGTATTGGTTGGTAGACGAGTTAAGTGACGTGCTCAAACCTTTGATGATTACAAAACATAAAAAAGAATAAACCATTCGACTGCATAATAAATTCGAATCTATGCATGTCTTTTCGTTTTATGACGTTACTTTTCTTGCTGCATTTTGGTTTAATAACTAATATTTAATAATAAGGCATATATATTATCCTTATTCTAAATCCAGACTTTGGCAAATATCTGTTACCATTAAAGAATTTCATACTTTATTTTCTATAACCATTTCCAATGCTATTAATCATTATAGTTTACAAAAAGCTATATACCTACTTATAAAACCTAGTATTTGCTTACATAACATTGTGAACAAACTTACAAAAATATAGCTTATTAGCGTGGAAAGTGAGCATTTATACTACATTGTCTTCGAGCCTTCAGTCAACTTGTCTCGTTGGCCTGACCCGAGAGGTCATGCATTGTGGGTACCCGTAATACGATAAGTGATACATAAAATCTTATTACTAAATGCATTCATAGACTTAGATGTTTAATACAGGATATTTTCCACAGCGCGGTTACGTGATATTTTAATTCAATTTCTGTTAAGTAACGCATTTTAATGAAGCAAAAAATATAAAAGATACATAAAATTATGTACAACAATAGACACAAGCAGAAGTTCATTGATGTAATCTGTGATAAGTTATGTAATCAAAAATTGCTTCAAAGTTATGAAAATGCTGTTTTTACATCCAAAATATGCGACGATCATACGATATAGGTATCAGAAAAAAGTACACTTTACATTTAACATAAGATATTTAAATAGACGTTTAGCTTTATCTGTGACAAATTCTTCTCTTTAAATCGAAACGAAAACTCGTGCAAACATTTCCACAGCATAAATCCTCATGGGAGGGCAATGTCCATAAAATTTGAATTCAATTGATGCACAGACAATCTGTACCGGATACTTTCCGAATCACTCAACCAATTAAAGGGGTATTAGCGAATTGAATGGTGTGTATCAATAGGACGCCATTGTTATGGGTCGCACGGCCCATTTGACCTGCGTTATCAATCGGTAACATGCGGGACCCGGTCGTTGCTCTACCTTTGAATTGTTACTTGCAAACAAATGTTTATCTATCACGAGTTCGATATTTGCGATTGCTTGTTTTGGACTCTTCTAGATGAACTGGAACAAGCTCATTATATACAGTGTATCT
The DNA here is from genome assembly GCA_949699795.1 of Spicauda simplicius. Classification (NCBI taxonomy): domain Eukaryota; kingdom Metazoa; phylum Arthropoda; class Insecta; order Lepidoptera; family Hesperiidae; genus Spicauda; species Spicauda simplicius. The sequence goes on from OX453065.1 coordinate 11,869,218, forward strand.
TAGGGAGGGGCTTATACTAAAATATTTTATACTGAAGCAGTTCTTTTAGGCAGTGAACCAGTACTTTAAATATACATAGGTATGAAACCTATGTGTATTTAAAGTACTGGTTATATTGTAAACTGTTTCTCTACGATGACATAATATGCCTCGCATCGCTTTGTTTTTTGAGATATATTAAATGATTTTTTCTAAGTATTTAATTAAAATTGATTGCAGTAGTTTAAGGATAACACTAAATGTTTTTAAAGGACATAGTATTTTTTCCTTTTAGTTTATATTTTCATATTCCTCGTAGAATAGTCATTTCTATCACATTTAAAGACACTTTTTTGTTAAAGATTAATACAGCTACCAAATATCTAAATGTTAAAAACTACATGGCCAATGGCTAAAGTGGCTATTCGTCAAAACATCGGGACTCGGCTAATCGATTTTTTTCCCGGTATTAACTCAGGACCGGTTCCGTGGGGTCTTAATGCGCGTCTGTTGTTTTGTTTACCTGTTTTTAACCTTTACTCGACGCCATGTTTTTTAATCCCTACGAATAACTTCACTTTAAATGTTGTAAATGTGTCTCTTTTTTAGGACAGTTACAAATTCGCTTAATGTATGTTATTATTCTTCTCGAATCTTACACGCTCGAACAATTTTGTTTTATTTTTTGCGTAAAATGTCACAATATTGTAAGAACTTCTTATACTACACGTTTAAAAATACATTATTCACAACTAAATATTGCATACCTCTTCTTGTGATCTACGTTCGGTCGAAAGTAAAATAAACTTTTTTATTATTTTACTGTTACACCATGATATCTATTATTTTTATTTTTGTATAGGAACTATTAATATTTTGATAAAACTGTTATGAATTTCTTAATTATAAACGGTAATATCGGGGTTACGGGTGAAACTACAGGATTAGACACACAAGAAGAAGACAGACTTTTTACTGGCAACTTTATTTACGTCTATTATTTACATGGTATGGATACTGGCGTTGATTTTTAAAATCGGCCATAATAACTTGCAATGTGAATCATGCGGTTTCCTTTACAGCTTTAAGGAAGTGGTATGCTTGTCTCAAGTCTGTCAATTCTCAGATTTAACTCATCTTTAGTGAAGTTTAATTCTAATCTTATCTGCGTTCGATTACAAACGTCTACGGGCGGCAGAGTCTACTTACCATCAGGTGGGCTGCATACCTACTTATTTACTTCTTGTATCATATACATTAATGGAGAGTAGTGAGAGTCTTATGGTTGAAACTTGCCCTCTCGATCGGGAGGTCCGAGATTCAAACCCAGGCACGCACCACTGATTTTTCTAAATTATGTGCGTATAAGAAATTAATTATCACTGCTTTTTGGTGAAGGAAAACATCGTGAGGAGAACTATACACCCGAGAGTTCTTTAAAAAACCAAAAAAAAGTTCTCGGAGGTGTGTCTAGTCCACCGATTCGCACTTGGCCAGCGCGGGGGACAATGGCCTAAAACTCTCTCATTCTGAGAGAAGACCAGCAGTAGGACAATAATGGGTTGGGACCATGCAATGATGGGCGAAATGATTTTGAAGAAACTTAACTTACACTAAGGGCTCTGATTAATTCTGATAACCAGCACAATACAAATACTATTTCCGCCTCACTAAAACAGAATACATTTTCCCACAAAACCTGTTAGTCACTGTACATATTGGAATTTTTTAGTCGTGTTACAACTAAACTTTAAATCTTCATCTAGCACATAATACCAACAGGTATTACATAACCAGCTGTGACTGATCGTATTTCGCATAAAATTTTAATTTTACCGTGAACCCTTCGGCGACTAACAACTTTATGTAACTCTATTCAACTATTATTTACAGGTAATTCTTCGTAGGCGGCTACGTAACAGGTCACAATTATTTTAAATAGCTCATTGTGGTAAATATAGCCTTTAACGTTGTTTACATGGTTAAAGCAAGTACCTATTTAACTATGTACATAATGGTGATGTGATCAAATGGGGTAATTGCGGGATATGAACGGACAAAAACTATTTAATTGAGGAGGTTGTACGACCAATTTTCAAGATAAACCCATTAAACTGATGTTTTTATTAGCATAGTTTGTATGTAAGTGAATATTTGATGATGTTATATCATAAATATTTGGGTAATATGGTATATAATACTAAACAACATAATATGTAAAGTAGTGCACCAGACTCATTGAATCAATGAGATAAAATTTTATATATTCGTGCCTGTTGTTAAGTTGTTGGTCGTTATAAATGTATTTATAAAAAACTAGATGAGCCGGCGAACTTCGTAGCGCCTAAAAGTCAAAAATCTAAAATTATCAGTGTTCCTCCACTATATTATGCATGTATTATACATAAAAAAACTTCCTCTTGAATCACTCTAACTACTAAAAAATTGCTTTAAGATCCAAAGCGTACTTTTAAAGATCTAAGCATACATAGGGACAGACAGCGCGAAACGACTTTGTTTTATACTATGTAGTGATATACTTTTTTGTGGTATTTAGCTTTAAATTCAAAGTATTCTTTCCATTGTGGCAGTAGTCCCTTACCACAACATTGATCCTTCATTGTAATTGTATAAACGAATACCAGAAACAAACAGTACAAAGCAGAGTCGGCTCAATTTCTATGAAAGTCGTGCTAAACGTAATCCGTCTCATTAGCTCAGACAAAAATTAACCGTTCGCTTTCATTCTTTCATAACGGCAAAGACAACGATCGAAAGTTCAAACTCACAATGGTTGTACATAAGCCGATGACATCGTCGTCTTATCGACCATCACTAGCTGAATCACTGCCCATACAATTCTCTTAATTATTATAATTTTCGTAGTCAAACTCATCCGCGCGATAACTCGCCTCGAGTGAAAGTATTCTGGTTTCTATAATCACACGGTCGGACATAGATGCAAGTTCAATGCCTTGATTATGACTGTTATTCAAATTATTCTTTTGCTTTCTTACGATGAATGGTTACAGGTGGGTGCTGTAATATACGTAACAGGCAACGCGTACTGGTCGTGACACGCGATTTCCATTGCGGTGTCAGTTGGTTTCCTCGTCAAAGATCCGGTTGTAATTAATTATTTTGTTGTCGATTCTGTTTGCAGGCGAGCCAGTAAACGGTTCAGTGATCAATCGCGATGGTACAGAATACGTTATGTTAGAGAGAACACGCCAAAACGTGGCTTTGATAACGCGATAAGCTAATTACGCTACATGTTAGTTGCAGAAAAAACCAATCTGATTGATTATCACGAAGTTTCGATTATGTATCTAGAGCATGGTGTGCTCGCAATGTTAATTTGTCGGTAATGTCGGACAGTTAGTCACCTTATAGAAACTATTGGTATTCAACGTAAGATATGTCGGCCAGTGGGGCCGAAGTAGATGTATTTTAACGCTATTGCAACCGCGTAAGGAATTCAGCTTTACGACTTTTCGTGACTAAATTATTTTCTCATGACATTTGAAACGGCTACAAATTGAAAGCCTTAAGCGTAAAGACTACTTGATAACACTGTATCTAGATCTAAACAAGTTATATTTATATACCTATTATAATAAATTTATTGATTTTTATTATGTTTCGGAAGATTTGTATGTAATCTAATGATACAAATTAATCAAAAATCGCTTTATTGATACCTACTTTTATAGTAGTAAGTTTAGAAGTATTCAGTTAAAGAACGGTTAATGAAAAGGATATCAATTAATTATCAATTACTACCTGAAGTCTCAATTTTTTTGTATATCTCTATCATAGATGAGGAAGATGTTGAGGAACTTCCCCGCTACATCTCTTCAAGTATCCACGTCCATCTCAAGATCTTGCCTGAGAACACGTCAACAGGGCTTCAGATTAGATTGCACACGAGGCACATGTAACGGTGTTATTGTGGACATTCACCGTATGCGCTGAGATAACAAGGTTAACGGAGCGCCCCCGAGTCATACGAAATGTTACTAATTGTGCCTTATGGAGTGGATTTGAAATTTCAAGCGTCAAGTGCCCCGTCAAGAGGATGGTATAAAAAAGCGCCCCTTAAATGTCTATTTTCTTTTTTAGTATTTGTCTTTATAATGGCTATATACATAATCTGTTGTCTGTACAACAACTGTCTAGCTTTCAGACTTCAGGAGATAGGTACACCCCGGTTACAAACAGACGGACAGCGGAGTCTTATTAATAGGGTTTTTACTCTTTTTGTACGGAAACCCTATAAACGGTAGTTCTTTTAATGACAACAGTTTTAGATCATAATTCATCTTAGTACAGGTTGTAAGACAATAAAGATGTTCTAATTTAGTCTAAGAAAAAATGTAATTGCCTTTCATAGTTGAACTGTGGGGTCTTTTAGTATGATCTTAAGAATGGTAATGGTACAAGAATGGTAATGATGCTTCTTATTTTCACCGTTATTTCAAGTTCACTGTTTATTTACCCGAGACACAACATCGAAACATGAAAGAATGCAATGTTACGCTAGAATTACATACCTGGCTTTGTTTACGTAAGCAAATGGGAACCTGGGTGTCGTAAATACTAACATTGTGCTCTCATTCTTGTTTTACGTGACGAGTAAATCACAGAGAAAGCCGTGGTTTGAAACTCATCCTGTTAGATACGTGATTTGAATCCCGGGCACGGATCTTCTTCAATATTTTTAAACCATACGTGCAGATAATCGTTACGGTACGTTTTTTTTATATTATTGAAGTAGCAAACGAGCATGCAGTCCACCTGATGGTTAGTGGTCACTGCCGCCCGTGGACATTTGTAAGCAACTTCATATAGACCATAGGTTTTATCTGAAGTCAATCACAGATGCGTTGCTACTTCCGAGGACTATGATGGTCGTCTCATACAAAAGAGTACCGGCAACCACACCCTTCCATCGAAACGCAAGAAATGCTTCACGCTAGAAATAGGTGTGGCGGTGGTACTTCCCCAGTCGAACTACACTGGTTCTACCACCTTTTAGAACACCACCACCACCTTTTATACGTTTTGTTGTGCTGTCAATGGTGAAAACATTGAGGAGACTTACGCTCCTATGAAAAGTTATAAAAAAAAATGTGTAGTCACAGATCGGCACCCGTCAGGAATATGGTTTCATTTTGAGACCGATTCGAGGTAAACCTATCTTAAATATTTCAACAGAAAATTCCAAGATCTTACCTAGAAGAACTTTACACACTCGTATATCAGATGCAGGAAACTCATGTCGTTAATTAACATGTTTCACAAAGCGTCTCTACGTAAAGCTTGCAACAGTGATTGATGTGATTTGATGCATGTTTGCGTATTTCTTGCTCATATTATAATCTAGTTGGGACTACTTTTAACATTTTCTCAGAACTACTAGTTGTCTCAGAGTTACTAGTTGAACCCCGCAGCTTCGCCCGCGTTAACAAAAATCGATTGTCCCGTGGGAATAAGATATTTTCCCGCAATAAAAAGTAGCCTATATATTAATCCAGAGTATCAGCTAACTTTCTACCAAATTTTATGAAAATTGCTTCAGCCGTTTACACTCGAAGAAGTAACAAACATACACACTTTCAAACTTTCGCCTTTACAATATTAGTATGAAATATTATGATTAGCGTGAAATAGTTCTCGCGTTCTAGTGGAAGGGTGTGGTTTTCGGCTCACTTTTTTATGAGGCGACTATCTTAGTCCTTGGGAGAAGCAACGTTGACGTTGACGTCAGATAAAACGCCTGTTATAAATGAAGTTGCTAAAAAATCCGTGGGCAGCAGTGACCATTTACCATTAGATAGACTGCAAGGTCATTGGTACCACAATTGTCTATCTATATTTTTCGCCCGGCCATCGAAATAAAAACAAAATCAATGATTTTAAATATTTGAAAAGATAACATTACCTACATTTTGCTTTTTCCTATCAAAGAAAATAGGAAGATCTATTAACAATGAGAAAATTGTGTACAATATAGAAGAAACGTTGATAAAGTTCATATGAATTAGTATAAGTGGCATCTGCAGCTCATGGACATATGTAATCAATCCCAATAGAATTATGGTCCTACCTGAGATGGGCTACAGATGGGTTGCTACCCTCGACTACTAAGTCCGCACACCTCAAAGAAATATGTTTCCCTTACCACAGTTTTTAAACCGAAACAGGAAGTAGGTACTTAACTGTCACATATAAATTGTCATTGTCTGATTTTCGAAAACACTTAGTAATTAATCAGGTAATGAGTTCTCGGTATCGTAGCACATATCAATATCCTACTACAGTTGTACTGTTGATTGGATTAGCTGAAAGTAGACTGTGACCCATTTGCCTATTTCCATTCGTGGTCGCTAGATATTGTTTCCTATTTAAGGCGTTTCCTTATTCCAACAGGTCACTGCCGTCCAATTAGCCTTTAATTTTCTACTAATTGATATAGCTGCTTTGTTTCCATGGATGCGTGACTCAATGGCAGCTATGAACACATTTAATACCTCGACTTTGCCTGTATTATCATTTAGACAATTCAGGGAAAGATGAATGTAAGAGAATTATATTGATAATTTACTAAGTAATATTACTGAGTAATGATATCAATATAATTCTCTTGTATTCATCACTCAACCATTATAAGTCAACTGCTGGATAAGGTCTTCTTTGGCAGGGTATTTTATTGTAGTCTTTACTACGCTGCCGATCTTCTGAATTGTTCTGATAGCAGCGCTTACCAACTGTTAAGCGCTGTTATCAGAACAATTCATAAGATACATAACTATGAGAAACATAACAATACATAACTATGTAAATTAATCAATGCGGTCTACCTGTTTCACTATACAATATACACTTAAAATCAGATATATCGCGACATTTCTTAGAAAAATTGCTTAATGTTCAAAATACGTGAAATATTTTTAAAGCTAGTGTACAAAATATATTTATACAATACAAACTTATCTTTATTTTTCGATTTTATCAGACCATTACGAGTAAGTCGCCGGGTCTATTATAAGAATAAGGGGAGAAAGTTAGGTCTTTGGGGAAATAAATATTGTGTTGACTATTATGTGGCGACTTAGACGCCATTTGTATTTTAATAGAGTCGTGATTATAATTATAAAATATGCAAAATAGTCTATAACAATAGAAAAGCTGAATATGTAATAGGCCATTTTATTTATATTAATAATATACGCGTGTGCTCGTAACAATATTTGGATTATATCAATATGATTTTTGAAGTAAAATATTTAACAAGGCTAAAAGGTAAAATATAAAAGACTATATTCTGATCCAAAGCATTGATATTGAGTGATAATGCTCTTTTTTGGGTTTTGTTTTGTCCTCATCCTTTGCCTTAGATATTCTAACATTTTTTGTTTATTGTTGTGTTATGAATATAGTAAAACCACGCCTCGCCACTCACAAATAATAAAGAATAGTTAAATTAAATACAAAGTAACACACGAAAAAATAACTCTATGTAGCCTTTGATATAGAGTCGCCTATTATAGTTGATAATTGCAAAAGTTATGTAAGGATGAAATCTTGGAGAAATTATATCTGACGATGAAAGCCTCAAGGCGTTTTTCTTTATTCCATTACGGGGATCGAATTATATATGAAGTGCGGTCACCGACCTCGAATGTTTTATGGCCATGCAATTGATTGAATCGATTAACCGTCATAGTTTCCATGTGAAATCAAATCGAGATCTTACGAGTAAACTGTACGTTATAATTGAATCATAACAAGCAATTTATTTATTGTAAATAAATTACAAAATTGATTGACTTTAAACATTAGAAAACATGCTAATAAGTATCGTCTAATACCGAGAAGTAAACATTTACTGCTATATATCTTGGAAATGTGGCCTCACTTGTCACCGGTCTAGATTTAGGTGCGCGCATTGTGAAACATTAAAATTATTTTTATACGCCTTACGAAAACTAACATAATACGTTTAAGCCGTGTCTATTGTGAAATTGTTAAATTTCACACGCTACTGAAATATTACTGTAGCCTTTATCAGGCCACCGCCTCGTAGATCATGTAGAAGTTGACAATGGCCACGATTTATTTAATAAACACGCATATGTCTTGCTCGCTGATAACTTGTGCGTAGGTATAAATATCCGCTGGGGTAATAGGTAGCAACTTTCACTAGATCCCAGCATTCGCGATAAGTTCGCCAAAAACTTCGCGAAATTTATTTTCTTCATAGTATGGTCACGACAGGGCTATAAGTTATTTGGCTATGTTGCTTGAACCAAGGTCAGAGAACCGGATGGTGTTACAATACCGTACTTTCGTACTCGATCATCGAAAGCGAATGCGATGCCTCCCGTTTTGGTGACAACTTTCAGTATATATTCGAACCACTTTTTGTCCTTTCCCAATCGAATTCTCGATAAGCATCAATCGTACAAACTGAGCAGGTCCACTTTCCAGAGTTACATAACCTTTCGGCATTATCATTGTTACCGAGTCAATTGAAGGGTGTGTGCGATAATTCACGAAAGAAAGGGGCTTTAATTAACGCGTAGGAGGTTTTATGACGCTTATAGAGACGTTAGTGCATTACGGTCGCGATTAACGACTTAAACAAGTATACGTAACGGTAACTTTTTATCAAGTGATTACTGTACAATCACCGCTGAATATATATTTTTAAAGTAGCAATCGATGCTGTCCACCTGAAAACAAGTGACCACTGCCGGCGACTCCTGAGATTATTAACTTCAGGTAAAATGAGAATCAAACATGAGGTCGACCTCTGATGTGTTGCTACATCTGAAGACTAAATTAGAACCTCAAGATACTTCAGCATCCAGGAACCTGGGATAAGTACTTACATCTCATTTTTTCCAAACCCATTAAATCAGAACACCGCAGGGATTAACCCAGCTATTATTAGACAGAATTGATTAATTTCAGAACACGAATAAAAGTAAGTACCTTGACGGCATAATAAGGCGATTGACAGTCGTAAACAGCTAAAAATAGGTAGTTTTTTTTATCAGTTTCTGACTTAAACATTTAGGTACCTAGTTTTCTCGAAGTGTCGATGGACAAAAACAACTTTTGTATTTTTGTTTATTTCATATGCGCTATTGATATTTTTCAATATGATGAAAGGATAAACAATATATATACGTGTAAGTGCGCAGTAGCAAGTCTTTATTTATACTTTATATCATACATTTCCATGAGAAACAGTTCTTGTGCGCACATGCTACTATTAGCCTCCGCTTCGTCATAATATCGAGAGCATGGTGATTCGATGATTCAGTATTTATTAATATACATAGTAATAACTGAAATACAAGTGTAACATAATAGTAAACTAGCCTTTTTTAAATGCGACTTATTCATATATTTAACGGGATAAAATATAGAATTTAAGTATTCTATCTATTTTTGTGCTGATCACAAAACATATTCTATAAGGTAAAACACAAACTGATACAAACATTTTTTTATGTAACATATCTGGTATTAAATTTTTCACTTTAGTTTCTTACAACGACCAGCATTGTGGCTTAAATAGAGAGAAAGTCAAATAGCAATAGCGTTAAAAATAATTATGTTTCTTTCGGTTATGTAACGTACAGTCTAGTCATTTCCTCGCGTGACTGAAGAGCTAATAGAACCCTGACATAGCTTGTTGACTGTGTTTTGAATGACATCAATTTGTACTGTTTTAATATTATCTCATTATGTATGTTAAGTAGTAGCCGTTATAAAAAGTACGCTTTCCCGTGCATCTTCGTTTGAATGCATTCCCGTGCATTTTTTAAATTGATTTCAAAATGGAGCAGGTCCTTAGTTAACTACTCACGCATAAACTTACCTACATGAGACCTAAGTATTAGTAGGTATATCAAAATAAAGGGCTGAAAGACAGGAGGTGCATCAGTTTTCTCTCATATACCTAGGTAACATAATATCGTAATGACAACGAGGTAAAGTATTAGATTTTCAGGACGTGAAGAACTAGAAACATCGGCATAAATTGAGTCTTAGCTGAAATACGGTAAAGGTGAATTATTTTGGTTAATTCATATATTTGTAAGCAATTCCGTGGAGCTTCGAAGTAAGATGTTATTTTATACCTCAACCCGATAATTGCATTTTTCTTATTGGACTAGGAACTCTACATAATTGGTTCGTAATCGTGAATCCTAATAAAGATAAATATTGTAGTTATGATAATAAAATTATGTAGTATGTTCCAAAAATAAACTTTTTTATGTTTGACCTTCTGCTCAAAGATGATTATTATACAAATTCAATGACTAAGATGTAACAAAGGAGATAATAATTATTATGAACAGGACTTGTCCTGCAAAATTGGACTTGTCCAATAGTCTGAACAAGATAATTGCTCTTAGTTAGCTCCTTTTTAACAGTGTCAGAGTTTCCTCAGAAATCGCGTGAAAACTATTATCCCCGTCACGCGAACGAACTTCAGACAAAGGTCGGTACTAGCAAAATTGATAACCTAACATTTCACGTTTACAATAGAAGGCCACTAACGACAAATGTTAATTTGTGTTACACTTTTGTGTTTGGCACGACACACTATTCACATATCGGAACGAACGAATTCAGTTGCGGCCTTGACATAATAACATTTATACGAATTCGGACCGAGCAATTAGGTAATTCGCCAGACATGCTCTGGAAGCTATCTACAATGATATTATCATGATTGATTGGAATTTGCTAATTCACTACGTGATTGATATTTAGTGCTTGCGATTTGATAGATAATCAAATGTGTAACATAAAAATGTACTTTGTTTCGTTTCAGATACATAATTTTGCATAACTCGCGAATTATTGCTATGTCTAATGATTTAAGTAGGTACATTTCAAAAATTAAAAGTGATAAAATGTAAATATATATGATTCGTTTATGGTAACGTCATTTCAATCTGAGAGGTTTGTAACTCAAAATTAGGTACATAAGAAATCCCAATTTAAATGTGAAACGGAGCTATCAAATCTATTGAATTTTTGAAAGGTGGTAGAATACATATTGTTCGATCGGTGAGGCACCACCGCCACAGTTATTTCTAGCGTGAAGCATTTTGATCGAAGGGTGTGCTTTTCAGGTAACTTTATTATAAGACGACCATCTTTGTCCTCGGGAGTACCATCTGTGATTCACTTTAGAAAGAGCCCTGGTTCTATGTAAGGTTACTTTTAGATGTCCATGAGCAGCAGAGACCTATCTGGGAGAGCTATCTGCCAGGTAAAGTGCAGGGTCGTTTGTTACAAAAAAGAACAAAATAAAACAAATCAAACAAAGTAAATACCTACTCATAAATACTGATTAAATTAAATAAAACATATTAATAAATGAAAGACATAGATATTTTTTTGCGTGCAAATTTTATTTAAATATAGATATCTATTATCGATATTGACATGCTAAACTACGCCATAAAATACCAAATTAGTAATACATTGTTGAAAACGTGTACAACCTTGACTAAAACGGTAGTAATATGAAATCTATAAAACCAATATTAATTTTGGCAGTCAATAAAATACAGTTAAGGTATTTTAGACCGTTAATTATTTCTCAAATGTGGTTATTTCGGTAAAATAAAAAGGCAAACGGAGGCGGGATGACATTGGACTAAAACCTGTGGCTATAAACATTGAAAGGTCATCGGAATTAACATCGCTCGTGTCCCAGTTTGCGGATTCACAAATTTACACACGCAGGTAGTGTTACACAATGTCTGGATGTATACAGGACGTCCTGATTCTATCCTGATTCGGAATTAACATCTCTCGTGTTCCAGTTTTTGGATTCACAAATTCAAACACGCAGGTAGTGTTACACAATGTCTGGATATATACAGGACGTCCTGATTCTTTCCTGATTCGGAATTAACATCGCTCGTGTCGCAGTTTGCGGATTCACAAATTGACACACGCAGGTAGTGTTACACAATGTCTGGATGTATACAGGACGTCCTGATTCTATCCTGATTCGGAATTAACATCGTTCGTGTCCCAGTTTGCGGATTCACAAATTGACACTCGCAGGAAGACACATAATATCTGGATGTATACAGGATGTCCTGATTTTATTCTGGTATTTATTGAAATTGGTCATAAATCACATGAAATTAAATAAGATTACACGACTTTATTTTGTAGAGACCTACGGGGTCACTTACAAATTGTCAGTTAAATTATTTTTTCTTACCGGACCGGATCGGAACACGTACGCAGCTGAGAAAATCTGGCAAGAAACTCAGCGGGTTTTTCGTGTTTGTTGTGTACTTTTTTTACCCATTATGTTTTTTACAGGGCAATAAAAGCTAGCTCCAGGTATATGTAAAACTGTATGGTTTTCCGTGAAGGGATTACCACTACAACTACTCTCGTCTTTTGTCATCCCATTCTTGTCCCAATGCTGGGAACGCGTCTTCTCTCAGAATGAGAGAGTTTAGGCCATAGTCCACCGCGCTGGTCAAGTGCGATTTGGTGGACTTCATACACCTCCGAGAACTTGTTTTTTTAAAGAACTCTCGGGTGTGTAGGTTTCCTCACGATGTTTTCCTTCTTCACCTTCACCGAAAAGCAGTGATAATTAATTTATAATACGCACATAACAAAAATCAGTGGTGCGTGCCTGGGTTTGGACCTCGGACCTCCCGATCGAGAGTGCAAGTTTCAACCAATAGGCTATCACTGCTCTAATCACACTAAACTTCACTACACCAGCTACACTTAACGTGAAGTACAAGTAGGTGTTGTTGTCTTGTATAGGTATTACTTTAATCCTTTATCAATATTAGTTGTTTCTAGTAATGACGCACCTGTGATCAGCGTGAAAACGTGAAGTTTTAATTCTCAATAATTCTAATGATAATAATTTATAATCATGACATGATAATTAACTAATTAAACATAAAATGAATTAATAGGTCGTAATGGATGTTCATACTAACATAGCTTCTAAGTAATCTGTTACTAACCACATTTATGGGTCTTTAGTTTCCTGAAATAAATGTTTTTTTTAAAGAATGCTTGTTCTTCATATAGTGATTACTTACGATCAACCGGGCTGTGTGCTCATTTGATACGTTATCCCTATAAAAAATAATGGGCATTGATAACGTGCAAAAAAAATTGACATATATACTGTATTTTAAATGTATTCCTTTAAATGGTTAAAGAAAACTATAACTTTTTAATTTTGAGCACCAAATAGACTGACGTTTCTTAAGATATGTTTTAAACAATTGACAGTGAAATAAAGCATTCTTATTTTTTTAGCTTTTTCCTGTCGCTATGTCCGCTTGGGATCTCCCCGGTCGAACTATACTGGTGATTCCTCACAATTTTGGTGTAAGTCAATTTGCCAAAATTCAGACAGGTACAGGCCTTCAGCCGCAGCCCCGAGTCTCACAATAAACCACCTTGATTCTGGCCAACCCGTGGGTGAGTCGGCGGCTTATTTTTTCACAAACAGTTCGGTAATCCGTGGGTGCACTCGCGCAAGGTCAAGGCTGTGATAAATTATTGTCGCCTGTGCTTGCGCAAACAATCGCGATTTGCATAGGATTCGAGGCCGGAGTAAGGACCGCCCGCGCCGCCGGACTTTGGACTCAAATAAATGTATTTTAAATAGTTACTTTATGAGCTTGTACTTTTTTTGGTACTAGAACTATTTGCATTATGATATGTAATAGATTGATATGTTCCATGAGGCCACCCACATAAATAACACAATGATATTATGATACGGCTGGTATTTCGTAAGGATTAAAAATAAAAATAATGTGTACAAAAATTGCGATTAAAACGTTACATACATGTATGTATATAGCACCTACATGTTATAGATACCTACTATGAATGCAATAGAGAATGCATGCAGTCCACCTGATGGTAAGTGGTCACTGCCACCCGTGGACACCTGTAAGCAACTTCAAATAGAACATAGTTTCAATCTAAAGTCAATCACAGATGGGTTGCTACTCCCGAGGACTTTGATGGTCGCCTCAAGCCGAAAACAACCCTTTCATTAAAACGCAAGATATGCTTCACTCTAAAATTAGGCGTGGTGGTACCTCCTCGGCTGAACTACATTAATTCTACCACCTGGAAAAATACTATGAGTATGTGTATTTTGATAGGTTTTCGCAACAATGCCTTTGTATTTGTTAAGAGTATAATTCCAATTGATTCTATTTATTGTGAATAGTTATCTTAAAAATGTTACGCCGATTATCTCATACATATTTTTTGTACCACAGATCGTGCACGTGGACCTATTTATCTAAATAACCTTTCATGCTTTTAGTAAATGTTATCTAGGTATAATTAATCAATAGTGGTTAGTTTTATTTAATCAAATTATCTGGTTGACCCTGCCGGTCTTGTCCGCTGAGTGGGTAGTATGCAATTAATAACGTGTGGAATATTCTAGGAGAGACTCATATAGTATTAGATATGTACATATGTTGATCAAGAAATATAAATACGATATGGAGACCTGCAGTGGTAGAGTTCGCTATGATAAGACAGCTGTAGCAGAACCTCCTCACATACTCCTCTCTTATACATAGAATAACTTTATGCGTTCTAATTTAAATAGTCCTTCTTTTTATTTAAATGTTAGGATGTATCTGTAATCGACATTTGATATTTCAGCTCATTCAGCAGCGTAGCAACGCAACTGAGAAGGATACCAAGAGTTTCACCAGCCTTTACTTTAGTGACAGACTGTTGATACATAAAGCACTGGCTTTAACATCTAGGGAGAGGCACTCCTCTCCCTAGATATAGCAGTTACTATCTACGATATCATACCTATTTCTAATGTGAAGCATTTCTTGCGTTTTGATGAAAGGGTGGTTTCTGGCTCACTTTTAAATGAGGTGACCATTATAGACCTCGAGACGCATCAACGCATCTGTGATTGACTTCAAATAGAATCCATGGTCTATTTGAAGTTGCTTACACATGCCCATGGGCGGCAGTGACCACGTATCATCGGGTGCACTACATGCATTCTGCACTGTTGCTCACGGGTGTCCATGGCGACGATAACCACTTACTATCATGAGGTGGTAAGCATGCTCGTTTGCTACTTCAACCAGAAAAAAATCTTTGGCAATGCCAAACGATAGAAATCCAATGTATATGTAGTTGTTTCTGTAAGTACCATGTAGCATAATTAGAACGTCATTATTTCAATTACTTTCTTTACTTGTAAATTCTAATAGATCACTAGAGAACTATTACGACTTGAAACTTAGAAAGAAATGAAAAAAACAGGTGCGAGGACATACATCCGGTAGCGAAGTATTGACAAATGTTTAAAAGAAGTTTCATTTCGTTTGACTTACGTAACTATCAAAGCAGTTCGAAGAAGTTTCTCAGAACTGGAACTAGTGCACGTATCAATTCCTTTAATGGTCTATTTGTGGGTGTAAATTTGGAGCACGCTTACTCCAAATTGAAAGGCAGACTAAATAGTCGCTGATTGTTTGAACAATTAGCTTGAAGAGATACACTTATGTGCATATCAGAGATGCCGAAAGATATACAAATGGATCTATTGTAAAAATCTGTATGTACGCAGTCACTTGTATGTGGTCACTTTGTCGTATGTATATTAGAAAGATCGTACTATTTATAGCGATGATACATCTACAAGAAATGTGTAAAAAGAGCTGTGCTTCAAGGCCAGCGATGCATTGGTGACTCCCCTGGTGTTGCAAATGTCCATAAGCGACAGTGACTGCTTTCCATCAGGTGATCCAGAAGGATCGTTAGGTCCAACTATAAAAAAAATCCTTGTTGTATGTCCTATGTCATCATGATACGTGCAGTCGGATGCAAGCTATAGTTGTTAGAGTGAGAAGATGATTTTTCTATGGGTATACTAATACTTTATGCGTGGATTTAGTCACAAGTAGGTAAATCAATAAATGCAGTAGAAGTTGCAAACGGGTATTCGAATACTCGATATTTGTAGACCATTACCAGTAAAAGATATTACAAACTAGTAACTAATTGATGTTTTCATTCCTGTAAATTATCATCCTGCCGAACCACTATGAGTCGTTAAAATCCGAAATGTCCAAAAAGGTTTATATTTAGTTAATATTTATATGGGATGCTGAGTCATTTAATCATGTTGTTTCAGTATAGACAAGTAGAAGATATAGTTAACTTTGGAATAAGCGTATTTTAATTAATATCTATGAAAGTAATAAGTAAGGATTGTTTAATAATGCATTATGATATACCTATGTAGGTATAGGAGTATGTTAGTAGGTAAAATTAAATTATGCTATCTTTGTTTGGTTACCGATTGTTTTTAAGTTCGTCGCCTTAATTTTATTTATGATATTATAATAATAACCTGGGTGGCAAAATGTGGTCCAAAATTACTTTACAATGTGACAATTAAATAACAATGTGAGTTCAATAATTGTATAACTTATTCAAAATTATTAATACGATTTCCTGTCTTTTGTTTTTCTGAACACACAGACGGACCGAAGCTGGCACCTGAGTGCTTGCCATATGTAGAAAACAAATAATGTATACAAACATACGGTTACGAAAACCGCTAACCACTAACTTGCGTTGCAAATCAATATTTACTTAGATTGAAGCAAACCGCGCGAGTAAATAGTGAATTACCTGTGTTATTCAATGCTGCTGTGTTTATTCAATGATCGTAACAGTTTAGTTTCTTGCTAATTATTTATTAGATAAGCTGGGGGGTAGATGAAAGGATTTTGGTTTGTAATCTCTTCGAAAGTAAACAAAGCATGACGCAAGAGTATTTGACTGTCTACTTTATCCTTCGAAGAAAAAGTTAAAGCGAAATCTGGACTAATAGTCCTCCTCGCTTCAGTTTATTCGTAGGATGTGGAATGCTTTTTAATCCTAGTTACATCTACTATTAAACAATATACAAAACCTCTCTTTAAAAGACCGGCGAAGCATTAGTGTCGCAAATATGTCTTATATCTACTGTAAAAAAAATATTGCACGGTATAACTGGTAAATTTGTAACCTTTCAAATTTACATAAAATAAGTATAAAATTAATACCATACAAATTAAAACTACGTTACAACGGAAGCATTTGATATTTTAATTTATCTCTTGATATGAATCTAAGAAGGGTTGTGGTGATGCAATCATTACCCCTAAGGAGTGGGTACGCACAAGGTTATGTGGTTTAATAGACTATTGAATGACGTAATCAGCACAAATAGTACTTAGGTTAACGTACAAAGTTAATGAGAAACGGTCGGCAGGTGACGCAAAATGACTTAATTTTCATAATACAAAAAACTTAATGTAATAGGGAAGTGCGTAGTAGGAAATGATTATATTTTCTTTTGTAAGAAAATGCGTCTTATATGCGTGTTTTATATATCAGATAAGCAATGCACTTAAAAGTATCTTCTTCTTCTTTATAAAAATGAATGTTTGTCTGTATGTCCTTTATGGAATGTAGAGCCCTTTAGAAGTGTAAGTTACTCACGAGCTCGCGAAGGTTTCTGGTGTATTTTTTGCATAAAGCAACGCAAAACCAATTTTTTTTTTTTTTTTATTTGACTGAAGTGGCAAACGAGCATGCAGTCCACCTGATGGTAAGTGGTCACTGCCGCCCATGAACATCTGTAATCAACTTCATACAGAACATGGATTCCATCTGAAGTCAATCACAGATGCGTTGCTACTCCCGAGGACTATGATGGTCGCCTCATGTGAAAGTGTGCCGCACTGTGCAATTGCCACTCGAATGTGGGTTCTGTGTTCCATACTCGCTCAGTTAGACATCTGAATGATGAGATTTCTTTTTGAGGGACTGTCTGATTATTTTTGTTAAATATACCAAAGTAAAGAAAGAAGAAATGTTAGAGGTGATAACAATACTAAGTATTCAAATGTCCATAAACTAGGTTTTTTATATAAACTGTATCTTTGAAAAATATAAATATTTAGACAGGAAACATATACTACTTGATATCGTCGTTTGACTAAAGGAAACCTAGTTTTACGAAATTTCAAATTATTGTATCCAAGTCTAGTATAATAAAGTGGTAAGTTTCTAAATTTAAATCTGACGAAAAGTAAAAAACTTTCAAGGTATCTTAAATGCTTGAATTTTGTCGCAAAAACTTGTCAATACCGTAATATATTTGAAAGTGCTAGAACTTTCCGTGATTCACCTACAGCAGTGCCACACACATCGGTCTTATAGAATCAGTTAATCTTATAGAATCAGTGAATTTTATAGAATCATCGGTCTTATAGCGTCCTTTCGTTTTGGTTTGTTACAAGTACGTGAATCGACGTATTTACCTGCCTTTTTTATAGTGGATCTGATGGTGAACCGTCGGGAGGTCACTGCCACATTATCTGTAAGCAACCTCATACATAACAGGGGTTCTTTCTGAAGTCATTTATAGAGACCACTCCCGAGTTACAAGATGGAGTGAGCCGGCAACCACACCATTTCAAAGAAAAGCAAGAGTGGCATCACGGCGGCAAGAGATATAGGTGTAGCGGTGGCATCTCGGTCGAACTATGCACCTTGTTTACTTGCCAATATTAGTAGGTTACATTCACCAGTTAGTAATCTTTAGTTCTTTATATTGCAACGAACGTATAATTGTTGATCACATACATACATACATACATGTCCCTTGCTACACGTATGAGACTACTACTGGAATTCAATTGGCAAGTGCTTGCAACGTTAGCTTAGGTAATACCTACTTTAGTTTTTCTAATTTCATCATATACGAGTATAAAAACTTCAACATATAGGTACATAACTACCACCTAAATGAGTAAGTTTATATTTTCTTAAGTACCTAACTATGGTAATAAAACACAGGTCGGGGATTATTCTTAAAATTTATTGTACATTGGTTCACTGATATTCATTTAATAACTTAACAATAAACTTAGCAATAAAGTCAATAATAGCGCTTATGTGCTTTATATTTTTTAATACCTACATAATTCGGAAACATTTTTGTCTACGATGAAGCTTTTATATGTAAGTTTAATCTCGGCATTAATTTTGAAATTAATTGAAAAAAACACCTAATATGGGGAAAATGAATTGAATTTAGCTGTATTGCTATATCTAAGCTGTATTGATTGACATCATACATTTGATTAGAGATTTGATTTGAGTAGACAGTAGACAGTATAACCTGGAAACACGAGGTATGCTCTAGACCTCTTAATTTTGATGGACATAAATAAAGTTGTAACAGAAATAATTTAAATTCGATAGAACTATGTGAAAATTAAATGACGATTAAGTAAAAAAATCATCACCCCTGTAATTTCGGGATCGGAATAGGGCTCGTAAGAGGCGACAAAAAGGGGCTTGCGGGATTGCGGGCGGCTTTGGAGATCCCGGAGTCCTCTTTACAGCGCCGAGGACGGCCATCGGGGGGGGGGGGGGGGAGGGTTTGAGTGCGGTAAAAATACACATAACACTGCGTCGCTTCCACGGTATCGGGTACCTTTTGAAGGTTTCCCCCTCGAAAAAAAAAGTAAAAAAATCGTACAATAGTTGGTAGTATACAGACATTTCGTAAAATTAAGACGAATCTGCGGTACGAATGAAGTGCAAATCCGTACAGCCCATGTTTACAAGTAGACGAACCGTTTAGTAATAAGTTAAACGAAGTGAGAGGTAAATGCACTTCACTGTGTAGTTAAACGTCAACTCGCCGTCTTACAGCGTATGACGCAACGCTCACCTGCTATATATGGAACAAAATACATAACTCGATCGCTACTGCATTCCATTGCCTTAAGGAACGACGTGCTACTGTGGATACTTAAACATTTGCACTGCGTTATAAACAATAGCCTTTGTTAAACCAGATTAATGAAATGCGGAAAATTATCTGTGGGATACTAAGAAAATATCTAGTTTTCAAGTGACCTTGTAATTTTTCAACGCAATTAGATTAAAGTTGTTTTAGAACTGAATTCTTGCAATATCAGTAGCAAATACTCGATTAAATTGGTTACTAACTAAGATTATTTTCCTTATTGTTTTATAGTTTTTCCCATTGAAACTTTCAGTTGCCTTGAACAGTATCAATTTATGTTTGTATTGAAATAAAGTTGAGAAATGCATTGACGTTATTTGAATGGCAGTATTAACTTTTCTGGACGTGATAAATACACGTAAGTGCAAGTGCTGTAACGTATTCACATTTCCTTAATAATCCTTTATATTAATATTGTTTACACGTAATAAATATCGATCTTTGTTCTCTGTTAAATTCATTGGTAACAGAACGATCTGTTTACATCTCCGGCTAAAGATAAAATAAATATCGGAGCAATGTTTATGCAGCATTCTATGCGAAATCGTGTTAACCTTGCTTTAGTGCATACCAAAGCGCATTGTATACGTACTGTTGGAATTGAAAGTGTTGTTATGGTTTTATTCTACCTTGTTGCTTTTGTACGCTATTGTTAAGTGCATAATGAAAATATGCGATTCAAGTACCTATCCAAGTAGTA
Source organism: Spicauda simplicius (assembly GCA_949699795.1). NCBI lineage: Eukaryota > Metazoa > Arthropoda > Insecta > Lepidoptera > Hesperiidae > Spicauda > Spicauda simplicius. The sequence continues at coordinate 11,889,806 of OX453065.1, forward strand.
TGCGCTTGCAAATTCAATAACTGTTATAAGAAATTTAAGACACCTATCCTATCTCATTGACTATCCTGTAGTGGCTGAGCAAAGGATTGATTGAGAAAAATACAACATATGAAGGATGCGGTTGCCGGCTCGATTTAGAAGAAGCGACCATCTTAGTCCTCGGGAGTAGCAACGCCTCTGGGATTAACTTCAGATTGAAATCCCTGTTCTATACGAAGATGCCTACTGGTGTCCATGGGCGGCATTGACCACATACTAAAGGAGACTGTTCGCTTACTACTTTAACCGGATTTAAATATGCGAACATTGAAATCTTGATACTATTACTATTTACAAGAAATAACAAATTTCTGGTAAATAGTAGTAGTATCAAGATTTCAATCATTTTTGAAATTATTTTCGAGCGAATAAAAAGTGAGAATCAACATAAATAACGTAGTTATGATTGTTTTCAATCGTCGTGTGAAAGAATTTTGTTGCAGATCGAATTCTCGCTAAGATTAATACTTTCTCACGATCGGTTTCACCTTGTGATTCGTAATAACTGTTGAGTTTTGTATGATCCATGTATAGATAGGTACCATGCTTATTATTTAACTATCTCTAAATATTAATAAAGTAAAAGCGAGGCTTGTAATCAAATTTATTTAGTTCGTCGTCAACCCATTTTTGTCCTACTGCTGGGCACCGGTCTTTCTAAGAATGATAGAGTTTTAGGCCATACTCCATTGCGCTGGCCAAGTACTAATTGATAGACTTTACCTCACCTCTAAGATTTTTTTAAGGAATTCACGAGTAAGCATGTTTTCCTACATCGTAAGGGAGTGATCATTGATAGTGATTCAATCTAAGGCTTAAAAAAACATGCCCTTATTTTGTTACGAAAGGATTAAATTAAAACGTCAAACAATATAATGAAAAAAGCCAAATAGTTATTAAGTAAGTTGAACTACGTCTATAACTATTAGGTAATGTGCATAGGCATCATATATTGATAGAAATTTACAAAGTTTATCTGTAAAAAGTTACGCATTTATGTTATTACCCGAATTCGTCACAAAGAGGGTAATGTACTTTTCGTTAATTCATTAAGCTGATTAAGCTTAAGTCACTATTGAATATTAGTTGAATTAACTTGTCAATTATATGACAAATGAATACGTTGAAATGAATAGGCATGTGATATGTAGTTAAATGCCTAACAAAAAATATAAATGAGATCTTAATGCGTTTAGCGAAAAGTGATTTAATAAGGCGTACAAAAGTATAAATGTTTATTATTAACTGACTAGCTGTTGCCCGCGACTTCGTCCGCGTTTCCGTTGTTTTTCGTAAAAAAAAAGTAGCCTATGTCCTTCCTCACGGTTCAGTGGTTTTGATGTAACAGACAGATTAACTTTCGTATTTTAGTAAGGAAATATAATATGTCATATCTACAATACTGTTGAAAAATATCGCAATACGGAACCGCACAATATTATTGTTAATAGCTTTGCCCGCGACTCCGCCAGCGAGTGACTCCTTGTGTGTTATTGAGTTAATGTATTGGTAATATTGTTTAGATCACGTTCACATGAGGCTTATGAACCTTTTTTATTTTTGTTTTCGAGGGGGAAACCTTCAAAAGGTACCCGACGCCGTGGGAGCGACGCAGAGTTATGTGGAATTTTTACCGCACTAAAACCCCCCCGGTGGCCGTCTTCGGTGCTATAAAGAGGACTCGGGCTCCTCCCAGATGGGCGGATGGGCCCACCACCCAATCTAGTCTTTACGGCGGTATGCGACCACACATATCGCCACCTTCCCGGTATCGCCTGGCTGGACGGTTCAAGCTCCCACTCTAGCCGCCCGCAACCCCGGAAGCCCCTTTTAGTCGCCTCTTACGACAGGCAGGGATACCGTAGCCCTATTCTGATCCTGCCGAAGGCTTAAGTACTTATATAACGAAAATACTTCAATGCAAAGCTTCCGGGTAAACTATGTTGAATGTTGATCCATCCGGCACGTGAACGTAAAGATTTTTGGAACTACTGACCCGGGAAAGAGCGACGTACAACTGACCATGCGAGAAACAACTGACACCGAGATCTACTCCAGCAACACGAAAAGTCTGCCGTTGAGCCTTATTAATTGTCATTGCATAACACACCGATACTGGGAATTGCGTTCTTTTAAATTGGAATGGAAAATTATTAGGTACTAAGGGAATTCTGGGAATAAAGACGGTTTCTCCTGCACCGCAACCTGTTAAAATTTGAGCCTCGATTATATTTTGTTGCAACCGGGTTACTTTTAGCCGAGTTCCATTGCAAAGTTGTGGTGGTCTTAAATTTCGGAGCAGAATAATCGGAATGCCAATTTTTAAACAAATTTCATGAGAAGGAAGTCCGGGCATATTTAAAGAATTTAAAAATTCTATCGGGTAGTTAGTGGCGTCTTGTTCATCGACCATTCTATTTATTGAACTATAAACTTTGCTTTCCCCTTGTATATTCGACAGTATTTTATTATTAATCTCAAATGCCTGGTCATTGCGAGGAGTTAAGATGGATCTTTCGCATAGCCAAGAATCGTCCCTATTTAATATATTTGTTACGTCATCGTAAACCGACGATATAAGATGTAGTTGGGATTGCACTATACAACATAACTCAGGCGTCAGAATAACTTTTCCTTGGTGTAGTTGTGGATAGGTACCTTCGCCAATCTTTAACAGTGTATCAGAAAATTGACGATCATCCGGGTTATCTCCAGTTCTCACTCGCATGTTTATAGTTAAATGCACCGATTGTATATCACGCCACAAATAAGAACTTCACTCTTCACTGTTCACTGTTCACTGTTCACTGTTCACTGTTCACTGTTCATTTTTCATTTTTCATTTTTCATTTTTCATTTTTCATTTTTCATTTTTCATTTTTCCTTTTTTTTTTTTCATTTTTCGTTTTTCGTTTTTCATTTTTCATTTTTCGTTTTTCATTTTTCATTTTTCATTTATCTTTTTTCATTTTTCATTTTTCATTTTCATTTTTCATTTTTCATTTTTCATTTTTCATTTTTCATTTTTCATTTTTCATTTTTCATTTTTCATTTTTCATTTTTCATTTTTCATTTTTCATTTTTCATTTTTCATTTTTCATTTTTCATTTTTCATTTTTCATTTTTCATTTTTCATTTTTCATTTTTCATTTTTCATTTTTCATTTTTCATTTTTCATTTTTCATTTTTCATTTTTCATTTTTCATTTTTCATTTTTCATTTTTCATTTTTCATTTTTCATTTTTCATTTTTCATTTTTCATTTTTCATTTTTCATTTTTCATTTTTCATTTTTCATTTTTCATTTTTCATTTTTCATTTTTCATTTTTCATTTTTCATTTTTCATTTTTCATTTTTCATTTTTCATTTTTCATTTTTCATTTTTCATTTTTCATTTTTCATTTTTCATTTTTCATTTTTCATTTTTCATTTTTCATTTTTCATTTTTCATTTTTCATTTTTCATTTTTCATTTTTCATTTTTCATTTTTCATTTTTCATTTTTCATTTTCATTTTCATTTTCGTACAGATAGATGACTGAGTTATAAACGTAAGTGTAGACAAATATAATCAGAAAGCTTTGAACTGCTAAGCTATCGGGAGTTACACGTGTTATTGTGAGTCAACCATAAAAGATAGACATATGCTGTCGTAGGATATTTTTTAGATAATTTTAAGGAAAATATTTCCCTCATACATGATTTCTGTGTAGCTTTAACCATTAAGGTTGCACACGCGACAGAAGCTTAAAAAAGTAACTTCTCCCGTTTTCCCAACATTTCCCTTTACTGCTCTGCTCCTATTGATTGTAGCGGGATGAAAAGTATACTATAACCAGCCCAGGAGTATAAAGAATAATCGTACCAAGTTTCGTTAAAATCCACTGAGTAGTTTTTGTTTCTATAACGGTTATACAGACAGACAGACAGACAGACAGACAGACAGACAGACAGACAGACAGACAAAAATTTTACTGATTGCATTTTTGGCATCAGTATCGATCCCTAATCACGCCCTGATAGTTATTTTGGAAAAATATTTCATGTACAGAATTGACCTCTCTACAACTTTATTATAAGTATAGATAATAATTATTTCATTATGGTATGATTAATTCATTATCCCTACGAATTTTATAAATCCCTACTAATAATGTTACAAAAGTGAATGTAAGTGTGAAAAAAGTATTTTGAACGTGGTAATTCTAAAAGTAAAGATTTTGATATTTATTTAAGGACTTCAACGCAAGCGAAACCGCGGGTAGATAGTTGTTTTATTAACATTTTTAACACACTTCTATTGACTTGTATTAATTCTTGTCTGTTCCTGAGTTCAAATTGTGTAACAAATCACGTGATATATTATCGTCATGTTAGTGACATGAAATTTTATACATATTATGATTATGATTTTGATAATGCTACAGAATTAAATTAAAAAAAAACGCAATAAAATACAACGTTTAATATACCATGTTTCTATAAATGTCTAAAAAGTAGTAAACAATTTTAACGCTATGAAACTACGCAAAATAGGTATAAATAAATCAGAATGAATTCTCAATAAAAGAGATAATTTTTAGATGCTCATTATCTATTACAAGCCGACTACAATTATTTTATTCTAGTGTTAGATATTTTTTAGAGCAGTGATAGCCTAATGGTTAAAACTTGCCCTCTCAATCGGGAGGTCCGAGGTTCAATCCCAGGCACGCACCACTAATTTATGTGCGTATTAGAAATTAATTATCACTGCTTTTCGGCGATGGAAAACATCGTGACGTTCTATACACCTGAGAGTTCTTTAAAAAAAAAGTTCTTAAAGGTGTGTGAAGTCCACCAATTCGAACTTGGCCAGCGCGGGGGACTAAGGCCTAAAACTCTCTCATTCTGAGAGAAGACCAGTGCCCAGCAGTGGGACAATAATGGGTTGTACCCCATTAGATATTTTTACGAAAACGACTTCTTAAACTAAAATTTATTGATTTTAACAATTTTTACAAGCTTGTAAAATAGCAACATAAAAGTGTGGTAATTTATATAATGGTCTATTTAGCTCATTTCATTTGATACCTACATTGTGATTATATTTAAAAAATAAGAGTTTTCCTTTGCCTCTGTTTTCGCGGGCGCGATATTCGAAAGTTATATAGTCTATGTCATTCTGGGTGGATTCGATTCAAATAACATATCATAGTTTACAATCCGTGGAGCTGTTTATGCTGTAGTACGTGTCAAATAAATAGGATTCATACATACACGCGCTCAAAAAGCAGAGCCTCCTTTTGGCGGCAGTCGGGTTAAAAGGAAATATCCCATGAAATGTCAGAAATTTCATCTTTATAACCTACCAACTAGTTGTCAAGAAGCTGATACTTACCTCGGCGCTAAAAAGAGGACTTCGGGATCTCCAAAGGAACGCAACCGGAATCCTCTGAGCGCGTTGCCCCAATGGGCTCCTCCCAGATGGGCGGCTGGGCCCACCGCTCCGTCTAGTCTTTACGGCGGTTTGCGACTTCCATACCTCATAATTTTACTCACAAAACGTTCTGAGAGTTAAATGATTACGAATAAATTAAAATGCGTTTTCCGGATTTATAACGTAAGCTACATTTAATTATAACGATCAAATCGGAATAGTATTTCACATAAGATCGCGATAAAAACATCTCTCCTTGACATTTCTCCGTGATGTAATGACTAACATAATATGTGATATAATATATCTTAATGCAAAGAGATGCGGACTTCCGCAAAACCGGTACCTGTTGACGATATGTCTATGTTTTATATTAATTGAAAACTTCTTAGGTTAATTTTATGCAATAGAAGCAGGGATTAAGTACCCATTGGAACCTCTAGATATGTGTTATGAAAATTGTTAGTTGAACAGGAGTTAACCTAAATCTTGGAATTCCTCAGATTTTCAGAATGGAACTGGTGTTTGGCCTGAGAACTAAGGACGCCTTATGTGAGGTATCTGCCATGCCCTAGCCTAGTGTTTTATATGCTTATCAACACCGAACTTTATATTAAAAGCAGAAAAGTAATTGCGGCCTATAGTTCTTTCTATTACATTTTTTATTCTATCATTGTAACCTAAATTTACCTTACACTTATGTTTTACTGGGATTAGATAGAATTACTACAAAACCTTTCTGATTTATTGAAGGTCAAAACCCCGAATTGACGCGCACTGTTCAATATTCAATAATATTAACATTATGACATCACTTGCATGCCAAAATAAATATATTGAGCAATAAAACAGAGGTCATTGCCGTCGCGAAGCATTAACATTCGCACTCGCGAGAAATAACAGAATCGCAGCGAGATCGCGGAGTGTTCTACAAATATTTTTACTTCATATCCAAACACTCGAACCTCGTCCAAATGATATCGTGATCTTGAATTTGAAATATCTCAAGCGTCTCTTTAAGTTCGTGAGTTTGCATTTCAGTTGTAATGCGAATCGCTTTAGTCCGTGAACCATTGTTTGGCTGCGTTATATTTGGACCATAGCGAATTAAGTGCGGATACGTAGGAGCAAGCTAACCAAGGCTGATGAGTCTTCCTTTATGCATCCCGCGTAAAATCTCCAAATGTTACTCGTACTTTACGCAGTCCATAAGGAAGCGAATCATCTAGATTTATTAAAATGATCATTATCGTCGTTAACGAGTATTTAACACGATTAAATTGCTATATTTATATCTTGCATAAATTTTCATTAACTTTTCATCCAATATTAATAGCTCGTTTGCGTTATAATGAATGCATACGTCAATAAAACCTCAATCTTAGTTTTGCGGAAATGGTTTCTCCGCGATTAGTGTCATTAACTGTAGTTATAAGTAAATAGCTTCATATTCATCCATGCTTTAATATACTTAAGACGTAATACTTTTCGGCTCGATTACGAGCTCCCTTTTAAGGGTTCCGTCGTAGTTATCTCAATTGGACGTGGCAATGGCGCCAGGCGTAATGAACAATCGCTCGAGTATTAACTCTTGAGTACGATTTTTTAATAACATTAAAGAAGCGAACGAGCCCACCTGATCACTACCGTCGGTGTTTGAAGTTGTTTACTGGACATCAGTAAACAACTTCAAACACCGTAGAACTCTGTTCTATCTGCAATCAATCACAGATGTGTGCTACTCCTGAGAACTAAAATTGTCGCCGCATATGAAAGAGACAGGGTAACCACCGTAGTAGAAACTGCTTAACGCTAGAAAAAGCAGTTGTGGTGGTACAGTCGAGGTCACGGGGCACTATGACATAGGGCTCTTCAAAAAAGGTGCAAAAAGAGCTCCCCTTCAAAGCCGGCAATGCATTGGCGACTCCTCTGGTGTTGCAAATTTTCATAGGCGACGGTGGCTACTGTTCATCAGGTAGCCCGTATCGTTAGGTTTAAATATAAAAACAAAAAACATCCCCAGACAATCCATATTCGTTCTAAGAACTTATAAAAGTACATGGCGTCTCATGCCACAGGGAGAGGATAGGTATTAGTAGGTTCTCTATTCCAACATCACGCATGATCAAACGTATTAACGTTGAATGCGTGTTCTAAATCTTAATCGGTAACTACCTACGCGTGTAATAGTTGTAACTTGTCGTTGCCTTGCCGTTAATTCGAGCGATTATCGAGCAATCACGCTTTGTCGGTATTTATTATCTGTATCATTTTGTTATTACTGATATTAATTTGGATGTCCCAAATTTAAGTAGGTCGTATGGCACTATTCTGTAGACAGATAACTGTTTTGGAGAAGTGGCAGAAAAGACACATACACGCTTTCTACACTCATAGCCCCCATAGTAGGATTATCTCCTGTGTCGTGGGTACCATGGACACACACAAGACGAATATATACACTAAAGACCAGACCCAGAACACGAATCTAAACTCATCATCAGATACCTGTCAGGCCGGGAATCGAACCCGGGACCTATTGCGCGTCAGACCGGTACGGCAACCGCTCCGCCACGCGGGTCGTCAGACTACGTAACGGTGATTGCCACTACGTAATAAGTACCTAGTCGAAAAATTCGCACTTGGCCAGCGCAGTGGACTATGGCCTAAAAAACTCTCTCATTCTGAGGAAAGACCCATGCCCAGCAGTGGGACAATAATGGTTTGTACCCAATAAGTTACATAGAAGACGACATTTAGATCGTTTTCCGCGACTCTCCTCGTTTGGAGTATGTTTCACACGATGAAGAGCTTCTGACGTTTTAATTTAGATAATAAACAAAGTGCCTAATTTCAACCAAATTTGATTGGTTAGTTTATGCGTGCAAGATAATCCGCAAATATATCCATCCGTTTATCCGCAAAATATTTTGCCTGTATACTATTATAATACATCGATCATAGTAATATTGAGTCTCTTTCAGATCTAAGTAAATCAAAGTGCGAAATTGCTAAGAGGCATATGTATTTTACGTTACTATTGTACTGGGAAACGGTGATTAAGACTATCATACACTGATTCCGTGTAACTATTTACGTTTTGATACTCAATCCTAATGGCAGGAACGAAACAACAATAGGAATCACTATCCGTTTTGTGTCGTTGTGACCCGTACTGATCATTACGGCGATAAGATTATAGGAAATGAACGAACGGACGGACCGCGAACCGCGATGGGTGGTCCGAGCCTTTACTAGGTGACCAGTACACTGAGACCCTCAGCAATGTTATACAAACTTCCCTCTGAGTATACTCGTGTCAATAATAGATCCAATAAGGGGTCATGTAACGATGGCTGTATATGAGACAGGCATACGATCCCAAAAACTGTCTCAGCGAAAGTGTGTGAACGCGGACAAATGTATTTAGCATATTTTCTAGTACCTAATTCATCAGCACATTTTGCATGATCAAGACGTGGGTGGTATGGTTTGAGAGATAAATATTTTTAGAGAGCAAGTATTAAAATCAAGACCAAGTACACTTGGAATAGCACTCTCGAATTAGCTTAGATAAATTTTCTTTCATATTGATATTGCATTTAACCATGATTTTTGAAGTGAAACTTCTTTATCGGGGTTGGAAAAAAAATTAGTGTAACATTTTTTCGTTACGCGCCATCTTTTTTTTCCGTTACGCGCCATCTTTTTCTTATCCCTACCACGCGTGATATTAGATAGATTATTATAGATTAGATTATTAGATAAAGTTTAATAAAAGCATTTTGTATATTAAAATACATTTAGGTAGCTAAATATGCATTACACGCATCCTTGCATCCCTATGCAAATACCTCAGATTAACATTTACTAGATACTGTTATTACCTATAATTTCGTAATCACAAAACTTTCTTCTTTGCTTCAGTAACAACCCGTATCATATGATCTTATGTCCTTCGTATAATCGGCTATAATACATGGATGTTATAAAATGAGCTATGAGTTGCAAGCGTGGTGTGTGGCCGTTCTCGCAAACAGGTTTCTTAACCGCGGGCACATTGCCGTAACCGTAAAAAAACGTTCAAATTTAACGATGCCTCCTAACGAGTCAGTCAAAACACTCCTTCATATATCTTTCAATAGAAATCTCACTTTCTGTAGCATAGTGACATAGTGATACAATCGCTAGACAGGTTACGTATTATGTCGTAACAAAGTATATTAAATATCGATGTATATAAATAGTTTTTTTTTATTATTATCAGACTGAAGTTGCAAACGAGCATGCAGTCCACCTGATGGTAAGTGGTCACTGCCGCTCATGGACATCTGTAATCAACTTCGTACAGAACATGGGTTCTATCTGAGTCAATCACAGATGCGTTGCTACTCCCGAGGACTAGGATGATCGCCTCATATAAAAGTGTGCCGGCAACCACATCCTTCCATCGAAACGCAAGAAATGCTTCACGCTAGAAATAGGTGTGGCGGTGGTACTTTCCCGGTCGAACATTGGTTCTACCACCTTCGTGTTGTGAAAATGTTCACAACTCATTCATTAGTAAGTAGTAAACATTTACATTACCTAAAAATAAAGTAATATGTTCATTGGTAAACACCGTACCTTGAAATGGTACCTTGAAATGGTATCAAAAATAACGCAAAATAAGATGAACGATATATTACCGTGAGAATAGTAGTAAATTGATGATGATTTGCTTCAAACCACGCAGTAATGACGAAATTTATAGTGGGAAAGGAATTCATGCGACACGTCCAAGTAACGTGTTCCAATTTCAGTGATTACGATTGGGATTGCCATCGCTTGTTTGCTCAAATCTAGCAGAAGTTAAGCCTAAATCACAAATAATAAATGAAATGTCTTTATTTTGTATAGGCCTACGGGGGCACTTACAAATTGGTGTTATGATTAAATGTTTTCAACCTCTTAATCTACCTAAAAGGCATGCAAAATATGTCATGTATATATTGAAGATTAAATTTAAAATTATTCTCAGTTATAGTAAGTAGGCAGGTAGTTTATTAGTAGGCAGTAATAACTAGATATAGCAGGATATATATAAGAGCGACGGTGCACTAAACTCCAAAAATGTAGGAAAAGCAAACGCTTCTTTTCTCGGGATATTTGGAATAACCTTACGGATTTATTAACCACATTTTTTTCTTATTTAATTTTATATTTTCAGACGTTTTAATCTCTAGCAATTGACAAACAATATAAGCATAAAATACAATAACATCTAAACAAGTGAAATACTTAAATAATTACGTAATATCCCACTAACGTTTAAAGACGACCCGCTATTGAGCTCTCGCCTATAAATTCACAGTAATTGTTCACTATTGAACCTACACAAAAGATGAATGTGAGTGACAGTGCGAATCTAAAGAGTTTCACTCGTTCCTTTGACCGAATGATATTGTAGACATACGAAGACTTGTTCGCAGGATATCGATTTATATCTACATTAAAGGGTTCTTGCGTAAACAGAAACCTTTAAACCTTTTTTATGATAAAGTTTTTCAAGAAAACTTTTGTAGGTAAAGCCGTAGATTATTACGAAAATTCACTCCATATCAAGTACCACTAATTCATTAGACATCTAGAAATAATTTGCTTGTACTGATGACATACTAGCGTATAGTTCTTTTGTTTTTTTTTATTTTGGCATTAAGATATCCTAGGCATAATATGCGTTAAGATGTAAACACTTATAACCGAAAGAAATCGATTCGGTAGTCTACGAAAATACCAGTCCCTTGAGAGGCATATATTTATAATGCGTATGATATAGAATAAAGAATGTCGGTCCTGTCCGGTGGTCACGTGTGGCCGTGGGCCCGAAATGAAAGTGGTAGTGGGCGTATACCATACAAGTGGCGACCATGCCGATTAGATTATCTTGAGAATGAAGCTGTGACATGTTTGACATAGGAAAAGGTTGTCCCGGATTATCGTACGTTTGAGTAATTTGTTCATTCATTATTTGAGGGCAATGGTATGTGAATGGAATCACTAAAGGAATATTATAAACGGATTTGAAATTGTTTTATGGATACAATATAATCGGTAAAGGCCTACAGCATTTATTAGTATTACACAATATAATAATAATAACAGACAATACAACTACGCAGTGAACGATACTACTTTAGTTAAATTGTGTAGTGTTTCAAAGTACTACAACTACGCAATGAGCGTTGTAGTTCCTACTTTAGTTAAATTGTGTTTAGAAGAGTTATAAGCGAGAGACGCAAAAGTAAGTAATACTTGCAATACCGATTTTACATACATTGCCGCAATTACAAAATCAAAAATGTGGTTGCTATCTTTTTGTTTATAGAAACGCAAGTGTTGAAACAAACACTATTGTTTTAGTTTTTTTTCTTGCATTGTTCTATGAATTCTTGGAAACATTACAACAATTTGAATACCTACTGAATTCTTGAAGATTCGCCGTTTAGTAATTTGCTTTGATCGTATGGTCTCGCACTAAATATTTCGAAATTTTGTTTGAAACGCATTCGTTAGAGATATTCGTATGTCGTAATCAAACTATTGTCAATGAAAGTCGTTGTGTGAATGGCCGAAGAGTCAGTAATAGTTGAATAGGTAGTTTATTTGTGAATGTCAATTTATGCAGGCTTTGTCTTCTTTTTCTCATAATAAAACTTTTTGTATTACTTTCTTAATTAAATAGAAAACTAACTGTAGCTACGTAACACCACGAGTCGTTTATAAACGTGTTAAGAGTTTTATGCGAATGGTAAATGTTGAGTAGTAAGGTTGTTTATATTAACAGCTAAATAATATATATTTTTAATAATTCTTTACAGTAAAGGTATTAAATTTTAGTAGTGGTAGATGTTAAACTAGTAAGTATTTAATTTATAGTAAAGATCACATACACAAAAAGATGAATTTTAATAAGCTTCATATAGTGTTTATATGTGTAGAGAATTAATAAATTGTCCAATCAAACAGAAGTATCATGTATTTTCTCTACTCATACTCCTAGATATCTTCAGTGGCAGGTATGTTTTTATGTAAAGCGTAGCAAAAGAAAATTAATGCACCTCTAATCTCATACGATTATTCAATTAGCTTAATTTCTGGGCGCATAGCGGCTTACTTGAGGCCTTAATTTTATACCCACAGGTTCCATCAAGGCTCTCGACAGGACCATGTCGTACATATTTTTAAACCAGGCGCACTTAAGGGAGTACATTACCTATAGTTTAATATAAGTAAGTGCAAGCTAACAATAACGAAAACAACAAAACAACAAAATTTAGTTTTATCAACCTCGTTTTCTATGACCTTATGCGAAGACGAAGTCCTTGTGTCCACATATGATTACATAAAAAAACGGTTGTCTGTAAAAAGTCGGTTTACTGACGATAGTCATAAGAAAATACTAATGGAATGGTTGCATTTTATAAAAGAAAATTTTAATTTTATTTGTTTAATAGATATTTTGTATGGATATAGAGGAGGAGGTAAATGGAAATCACAATGGAATTGATCCAGTTACATTTATTTGTACGCATAAATACAATTATGTAATTTTTTTGACATAATTGTATTTATGCGTATTGGCCGATTATGCCTCTTTGTCGCTCGTTCGGAGCTCTAGCTTGCACTTCAAGCCTTAAATGGAACGTCTCAGAGCGAGGTAACGTCGCATGAGTCATGCTTTTTGGTGCATGTAACCGGCTCCATCGAATTATAAGATGACGTTGACACGTCAAAAACATTTGCATCCGCCACAAATAAATTGTAACATTTCGCCTTTTCAGAACCACTTTCTAATATATTACCTATAAAAATAGTTTCGAGTCTTAGGAGGAAGATGTGTACCTAAAGCACGATTTTTTAGTTAGCGTAGTCATAAAGCCAAGTTTAAGCCTATTAAATCGTGGGCAAAGGAAGATTTTATTTCTTATGTTACTCAATTTTTCGTCTTTTGGCACAGACTGTGCTCATAGGCAATGCTCTTGACCTCGACTCAAAGTTGACTCATGATGAGCAGTTAATAATAATGTGGGAATATTTTAGCCAAGAAACTGAGATACATGTACAAAGACAAATATTTGCGCTCCTTAGAAATTTAGAATTTCTCTCATTGTAATTAGCGTTCGCACGCATTTGTAGAAACTGTTTTTGAAGCGGAATTTATATAGCAGAATTTGTAGCGGTAATTAAAAGTTGTTTTGTTAAGTAAATTTAATAATGTTCTTTATACATAATCTGTATGAAATACGTTAAATTGTTTATTGGATTCATATTGTTAATGTACGAGTAACAAGTGCAACTCGAAATTTGTACAACTTCAATTTGTAGGGTGAATTATTTATTTATTGCACCGTATAAAAGTTACAATAGAACTAATGTTCATGGCATTCTTTGCCTGGGTGGCTGAAAAATTTTGGGATGATGGTGATTATCAATGATTACTTATCAGCAATAAAGACTCACGCTATAAACATTCTTTGTTCAATGGTATTTGATGCTTGTACTTCTATAATATACTGCTGTGTATGAGATTGAAGTGGAGTCTGATTAACATTAGTATCTATACATCAACCTATATCTCAGGTCATTCGTATGAGACTAAGGACTTGGAACAGCTCTAACTTGTCAAGTCCTCAGACGAAGTTCCACGAATGTTGTTTGACTGAATACTTCGTTTTGTCAACTTTGCGTACTTAACGGACTCTTCTTAAATACGGAAATGCATTTCATGTTTACCCTTTGCGGACATTAAGACCAAGTGGGTCAGTGTAGCTGGCATATATTTCATGGAATGAAAGAAGCAAACAATGAGCTGTCCTCATAATCTTAAGTGCTTTCTTCTTCAGGGATATATGACTTTTATGAGAACCTTAAACTTATTTTTCTATAAAACAAAACATTTGTTTTTATGTTATTGAAGAACCACACAAGCATACAGTTCATCCAGTGCTGTATTCACTGCCTCCCATGTACATTTGTAATTCATACACAACAATGAATAATCTACGATGAAGTCAATTACAGGTACTTTGCTAATCCTGATGACTAAGATAGTCATCCCATATAAAAGTGAACCGGCATCCACAACCTGAATCGAAATAAGGGTGGCGGTGGTACCTCCCCGACGGTACTTGCTTTGCCAACTTCATCCATCCAACAGCCTTTGAAAGTCCGTTGCTGGACATAGGAAGGTCTAGGGAAGGAATAGGTCTTCTAATCGACGCCACGTCGACCAGTCCTGAGCCATCTGAAATCCAGCGCTTACCCGCCATCCTCTTCACGTCATCAGTTCACCTTATAACTTGTTTATTGTTATTCGTCATCGAAACCATTGTATTTATTTCTTTTAGGACAGGCTCAATATCATGTATGTAGTTGGGTAAAGCTGTCAAATGACTAATCGTTCATTCCTCGTTAGGTGTGTCTGCACACATGCCTTCGTAATCCGGCGTAGGAAATACTCGAAATTCTGACGGTACTCCGCACATACGAATACGAATAGTGATGTAGCGAATGTTATAAATTGACATTCGCGTATGCGAATATACCTTACCGACATTCGCGAGTGCCAATGCGAATACCAATGTGGGTTTTTTCAGTCCTTGGTGTGGAGAGCCGGTAGATATACATTTAGCGACCTGTTTAGTCGACAAACTGCGGTTCGAATTAAATTTATATAGATTTGGCGACGTTTTTTTGCAAAGTACTGCAATTCAATATACGTTAACAATTGAGCAGTGATAGCCTAATGGTTGAAACTTGCCCTCTCAATCGGGAGGTCCGAAGTTCAGACCCAGGCACGCACCACTGGTTTATGTGCGTATTAGAAATTAATTATCACTGCTTTTCAGTGAAGGAAAACATCGTGAGGAAACCTACACACCCGATAGTTCTTTAAAAAAAAGTTCTCGGAGGTGTGTGAATTCCACTGATTCGCACTTAGCCAGCGCGGTGAACTATAGCCTAATACGCTTTCATTTCGAGAGAAGACCCGTGCCCAGCAGTGGGACAATAATGGGTTGACGATAAAAAACATTACTAAACATGGGAATATTCCCGAATGCCACTACAAATGCGAATATTAGTTACATCACTAGTATGTACACTAGAAACCTCCAGAGGTCCAATTAAATTGGTCGTTATTTCGACACAGGAAAAATTCTAGTGTGGGGATATAAATAGTTGGCACAAAAAAGCTGTATAACACCACATCGCACCTTTTTAATCAACATTGTTACAAAGTTGGGTAGGTAGTATGTGAAAACATTTTAATTTAATATCTATAAAACTATTTATTACGTGTTAGAAATAGAAAGTATAACATGGTTGCGATGCCCTTACACTTTTATTGCTAATATTTATAGCTTTGCGTTTGATCTATTTCGCTATCAATTTTTATTCACTCATAAATTACATTACTTTCACTAGTTTATGATTACAAAAAATTGTTATAACAACAACATAAAATTTATATGTTGGTAGTACTGACGAAATGAACTTTTTATGTAACGTTTATGAATTTGAAATATATAACAGGTATAGGGTATCGTTTTATCATATATACTTGATATGAGATAATGCTCATCAAGGATATTTGTAACTAAAGCCTAACCTGTGGTCGACCACAAATTAGATATTAAGATTAAGGTAGGTACCTATATGGCGTCTCTGTAGTTTCGGGATTAGAATAGGGCTCCGGCATCCCCTGCCTGTCGTAAGAGGCGACTACAAGGGGCTTCCGGGGTTGCGGGCGGCTAGAATGGGTGCTCGAACCTTACGATCAGGCGCCCCCGGGAAGGACGGCGGTATGTGGGGTTGCATA
Organism: Spicauda simplicius; assembly: GCA_949699795.1. Classification (NCBI taxonomy): domain Eukaryota; kingdom Metazoa; phylum Arthropoda; class Insecta; order Lepidoptera; family Hesperiidae; genus Spicauda; species Spicauda simplicius. Next base: position 11,906,124 of record OX453065.1, read on the forward strand.
CCATCGTAAAGACTAGACGAAGCGGTGGGCCCAGCCGCCTATCTGGGAGGAGCCCGATGGGGCATCGCACTCAGAGGACTCCGGTTGTGTTCCTTTGGAGATCCCGTAGTCCTCTTTGTAGCGCTAAGGACGGCCACCAGGGGGGTGAAAAATAAGGTAGCTATATGCGTTTGCCTCCTTTATCACATTCTGATAATTGTTAGATTCTAAAAGTGGTAAAATCAGTGTAGTTCGACCGGGGAGGTACCACCGTCACAACTATTTTTAGCGTGAAGATTTGTTGCGTTTCGATGGAAAGATGTGGTTGCTGGCATACTTTTAAATGAGGCGACAATCATAGTCTTCAGGAGTAGCAACGCATTTGTGATTGACTTTAGATAGAACCTATGTTCTGTACAAAGTTGGTTACAGATGTCTATGGGCGGCAGTGACTATTTACGCTTTGTGAGTAATTTACACCTTAATCTATATTAACACGTTAATATATACTAGTCGCCCGTAGCATCGGTCGAAATTCGACCGTAATTTAAATTAAAAAACTAACTTAAAGAGGTTTAATTATCTAAGCCGCATTTAAAAGCAATAGCGGTATTTTGACAAAGACATCTGACATTTTTGACGTTATGTATTTTCATAGTAAGACATTGAATGTTCTATTTCGTTTACTATGTATGTGTTTGTGCCAAATGCACGGTAGTGTGTGTAATGTGTTTTTAGTTGATTTTATGTATGAAAAATGCATTATTTGAAATAAATATTAACATTCTGCACTCCTTCTCTACGTCCACTATAACCGTGCAAAATTTCGTACTAATCCGTCCGCGGCATATTACTTAAAAATCCGTCACAAATTTTTGCTTCACGTATTAATATAATAATTAACACGTGAAGCAAAAATTTGTGATCCGTTTTTAAAATACTTGCCTCAGGCGGAGGAATATGAAATTACGCACGGTTATAGTTGTTGTAGAGAAGAATCCAGCAATGCTATAATTTATTTCAAATAATGCATTGAACATACATAAAATCAACTAAAACACATTACCCTCATTGCCTTGCATTTGACACCAACACATACATAATAAACGAAATAGAATATTCGATGTCTTACTATGAAAACACATAACATCAAAAATGTCAGTTGTCTTTGTCAGATGGCAAAATACCCGCTATTGCTTTTAAATGCGGCTTAGTTAATAAACCTCTTCTTACCTTTACCGAGTACGTTCAAAATAACTTGAAAATTATTACAATTTATTTAAATTGTAATAATTTACTAAATATTGGTGCTACCTTAAAAATATGAAAATTGGTTTTTTAATTTAAATTACGGTCCAATTTCGATCGTCGCGACGGTTAACTAGTGTTATAAATTAGGAGATAGCACCTGGCATATCACTTAAACATGTATAAGATAACTATTAAACTTCTTCAAAATTCACGTCCCTCAAACGATATTGATGGCTACATCACGAAACACGACATCAATACACGAACATTCGGCGATTCCCGGTACCTCATCAGTATTCACATGCGCGCGTGTGACTAACACCAACAGTCATGCGTGTCTTTGTTTAGGAGACAACTTGGCGAGTTGTATTCAAAGGTTTAAAGATAGAACGTATTTCGAGCGGTACGTCCAACGCGTCTATTTTTGTTATAAAATTAAGTAGTAAACGAGCCGTCCCCTGATATTAAGTGTTTATTACCTCAAACAAGTGTTGCAGTCGTAAAGTAGGAAAACACTTCTGTTCTTGTTCGATTACACTAATTAATATCATGTAACATGACAATTAACTTTATGTTTAGGTCATCTGATGTTAAGTAGATATTTATATATGTCGGCGTTAGTCTGGAGATAGAAATACTACTACTAATACTTCTACTGTTACTAATACTAGGATAGTGGTAGACTTGTCGCAATCAAACAGTAGAGCCTTCTACCACCGTTAAAAGCAATTCTGCATCTGCATTCTGCACGTGGTTTATATCACTTATTATGAGGTCTTCGTATGTTTGTTAAACTAAAGTAAACACAATCAAAAGTTTTAGATAGGATATTTTTAATGAAAATGTTATGTTTTGTTATAAACGAAAAACAATATTTCGCGCGCTTCAACCAACAGCAATGTACACTATCGTATCCGCTCATGCAACATCAACATACATTGCGGTCAACAAGATGCATTCCAAGATGAATGTCACCAAAATGTCTTATTGGGAGGCCTGTCCAATATAGGACCTCTAAGGGGCCATCCGTAAGTTACGTCACACGTTAAGGGGGGGGGGGGATTGATAAAATGTGACAAGGGGTGGAAAGGAATACAAAATTTTGTATTGTCACGTGTAACTTTGGAACTATTGTTTTTAACTTAAAATTTGTATGTGTAGGATAGCAAAATATGTGACGTGCAACTAGCGAGGGGTCTCACAAATGTGACGAGGGGGGGGGGAGGGGTCATCATAAAATTCGTGTGACGTCATTTATGGAAGGCCCGTAAGTGCTAAGGAATTAATGGTTTCAATTCGTTCTATAGCTGATATGCATATGTCTACATGTTGCATTAAAAATCCAAGTACTATGTTCTGAAAATTAATTGATCATGTAAGTGACCCTACTATAGTATCAATAAACCGACTTAGGTACTGCTCATACAGTTAAATGATTTCGTAAGTTTTAAATGTCACCTAAAATAAATTGTTTTTAGTAAAACCGTTATTACACGCTTAAGTCAAATTAGTCGTTGACTTAGAGCCCTCAATTAGTCGTCTACGAATGCTCTACCACCGGTTCTCAAACTTTTTTCGTCTATTACTTGATTTGAATTAACAAAAATGTAGCACTCTCCAAAAATTCATTATTTTAATTTTTTTTACAGTCAAACTAAGCAGAAGTAAGAACAAATAAATCGATGTAGTCTGCAGTTTTGTTTAAAGTTAAAAAATGTTAATCAGAGAATTTCTTTCATTATTCATTTTGGTTAATAATCGTTTCAATATCTTTGACTTTTATTTAAGCTTATTATGCCTCTAGTATCTGCCTCTGGATCTCGTAATCGGGCGCTATCGTTCACTTTGAGAAGCAGCTAGCTCTATACTGTCTCTACATAAGTAAGTGTATGTTACGAGACAGGAACAAACATGAGGTAAGTGACAAAGCGTGTATTTCAAAATGCCGTTCCAATTTTTGTACATTCAGAGACATTTTTCAACAGTTACATGAGAAAGATCTCAGTCAAATTAAATTTAGTAAGGTTTCAAATTTCTAAACTAAAAGTGCTACGATTATATTATTGACTGAAAATAGAAGAAGACTATTTAAAAAGTTCTGGGATCTTTAAATTATCTTGTTTTGTTTTTAAGAAGGAGCTTTTTGCCTTATAGTAAAAATATTCATTGCTCCTCTATACGAATATGAGAATAAACCTGGCCCATTGATTATTATTATTCAGAAGCTGGTAGCTTAGGCAATCTGTAGTTCCGGGATCAGAATAAGGCTACGGCATCCCCTGCCTGTCGTAAGAGGCGACTAAAAGGGGCTTTTTGGTGAATATTTTGGCGTAAAAATCTTCAGTAAATAGTTGACTGTAAATGGATTTTTTAAATAATCATACATGTAGCCCTCAGTGCTCGCTCAAGCAACAAATTGGACACCCCGCAATGTAGTTTCAGCAATTACTACTCAAACGATAGTAGCCAATGGGCGGTGACCCTAAGTATATTTTTGACATGACAACGTCTTATAATTTGATGGAGCCGGCTGCACGCACCAAAAACATGACTCATGCGGCGTTACTTCGCTCTGAGGCGTTCCATTTAAGGCTTGAAGTGCAAGCGAGAGCGCGAACGAGCGACAAAGAGGCACAATCGGCTTCCGCGTTCGGCAGCGTTCGACATCTGTCTCTCTCCTATTTGAATGAATGATGCGTCCGCGTCAGCTGCTATACAAAAATGCAACCATTCCATCAGTATTTTCTTATGACGTTGTCACATTTAACTATCGTCAGTAAACCGACTTTACAGACAACCGATTCTTTTTGTGAAATACTCGTATAGTAAACTCAGCCTCTTGCAGGAGCGGATGACAATTCGCTCCTGCAAGTGTTTAAATTGATGGAAGGTAGACACCACCACAGTACTACTATCTACAGTATTCTAACTTCTTACAAACGCACGAAACGTAAGTTGTACCTACGCGCCTCGATTTCGGTATCCAATAGCCAACGAATGTGCCGTAGTGACGAGCGGGCGGTGTGACGTTTTTCAAGCAGTGGATCTTTTTATTAAAATAATAATGTAGCGAAGAGCAGTTGTAAACTATATCCAGTGTCCAGTGTTAATATTTTTTATTTTGGTTAGTAAAATATTATTCAGTGTGAAATTTATAACTATTATTTGTGTACGATTTGTTATTAAGTCTCACAAATATTAAAAGAACGAGTTGTTTAATACCTTAATCTACTGAATAAAATACATAATAAGTAATAAAGAAAGTTAAGTATGCAGATGTAATTAAAATACTTTAGACGGGTAGCCCTAACGCATACTCTCGTCCAGCACGTCTGTAGGTATAAAATTCAAGGACAGGGCAGAGTTAGATTACTGTATGATAATAATACTGTGACACCACTTACCATCAGGTTAACTGCTAGTTTGGTACTCCAATTTCTTTTAAATAGTCTGTTACTTGATATTAGTACTTTCGAACCGAATTCACAACAACTCTCAATTATTTGACTAATACATATGACTGAGGTTGAACCTTAACGGAACAAAGGAAATTCCATCCCAGCAAACATAGGTATGCGGTAAGAATACGTCAATATCGTGTGTAGTGGTGCGGTGCGTTTGTTGCGGCCTGCTTTTCACCACGTTATTAACTACACTACTGGATTCGGCAATAATATTTACACACGCGCCGCTTCTGCGAAAATGCGGTTTCCGGCGGCGTGTGCGCTATCCTGCTGTCGTCACAGTACAACGAGAATAGCGTTATCTGATTTCTTACTTAATATTATAAATGCGAAAGTTTGGAAGGATGTATATGTATTTGTTCACGCCAAAACTAAACACGCACGCTTTTTACACACATGGCCCCACACTAGGATTTTCACTAGGATTTTTTCCTGTGTCGTGGGTACCATGGAGACACACACACTGACGAATACACAAACACATAGACCCAGGACATGAATCTAAACTATATTCTCATACCTGTCTGGCCGGGAATCGAACCTGGAACCCATTGCGAGTCAGACCGGTATGGTAACGCACTGCCACGCGGGTCATCAAACTACCCTTTAAATTTCGCTTAAAGGCACATGCCTAGTTTATGAACTAGGTTAACACTTGGGATACCCATTAACGGTAGATGTAACCAAAGCGGACAAAGCTGCGAGAGTGACCGAGTATATAAGGAACTGTGGTATTCCCAGAAATAGTAATACTTCTGATGTCAACCTTAGGCAGTATTCTATTTGGAATTAATTATGTCAAACGGCTATAATTTCTTAACATCGGCTTAATTCGATGCTCATATTTCAATATTTTCATTAAATAAGTAAGACTGCATATTACTTATATTGAAGAAACATCGACTTAAATTTATAAAAAAACATAAATGTACTGGAATAATATCTTACTGTATTCTTTTTACTATGTAGGTATATTCAAGAAGCCACTGCCGCTGATCCGCATTCGTTGAAAAATAACATACTACTCCACAGTTTTAGCTCACAAACACTATAAATAGTATACTGTTGATTCCTATAAAGTCTCTATTAGATATTCCTAGTATTCATAAAATTATAAGTGTATAAGCACTTCCAGGAATTCTTATAAATATCTTATTTTATACTAAAATCATATGTACATCACTACATGTGTGAAACAAAGTCGCTTTCTGTCCCTATGTATGCTTAGATCTTTAAAACTACTCTACAGATTTTAATGCGGCTTTTGCGAAGAAGGTTTTTATGTATAATACATGTATAATATAGTGTAGGAACATTGATAATTTTAGATTCTTGACTTTTAGGTGGAGCGAAGTTCGCCGGGTCAGCTAGTGAAACATTTTTTTTTTTTAATTGATTGAAGTAGCAAACGAGCATGCAGTCCACCTGATGGTAAGTGATCACTGCCGCCCCTGGCCTTCTGTAATCAACTTCATACAGAACATGGGTTCCATCTGAAGTCAATGACAGATGTGTTGCTACTCCTGAGGACTATGATGGTCTCCTCATGTGAAAGTGTAACGGCAACCACACCCTTCTATCGAAACGCAAGAAATGCTTCACGCTAGAAATAGATGTGGCGGTGGTACTTCCCCGGTCAAACTACACTGGTTCTACCACCTTGATAACATATTCTTCATATTGTAGTAAGTAATGTTCTATCTGTGCTGTGATGCTTTGTGATCACGTCGCCTATATATTTCTGGGACCAGCTCCATATGGAATAGATGGTCACTATGCCCATTCGTTACCAGCTTCATATTAAGGGTAAAATTTAATGTAAAGCCACGATAATTAAATTCTAATTGAACCATACGCGTAGAAAATTAATATATCTCGCTATTATTTTTTTATTTGTTTAATATCTACATAATTTGTAAACATCTTAAGTCATAGCAAATCAAATAATATCTAACACATATAGCTCATTGCCGATATAGAAAACGTTGATTGTTGTGAAATTTAAAACGGGCAATGATCATGTTTGTAAACATTCCCGCTTTAAAATAAAACTTGTGAATGGACTCAAATAATAATAATTGCACATAGCACGATAAACGGTTCTAAAAAGTACTTGAAATAATGTCAAAGCATAAATTTTAGTGTACTAGGGAGTATTCATTTCATTCGTAGCACCACTAAAAGCCTCAGAGTGTAGATCTATAAATACGAAAACCACAAAAATGCATTACGACTCTACCTAGTTACTTTACGTTGAAGACAAACAAGCGAACCATCCTTTTGTGCTACATCCGTGCTAGTTTTCGGAAATCACCAAACATTTCTGTTACTATGCACCTCGCTTAGAATTCACCTTATTCTAAAAGTTAACGTGTTTTGGTTTAGAGAAGCGCTCTAAATTATTTGAATACCGCCGTGACAGGTGTAAGTCGGATGTCGTATGTATTGAAGCGCAAAATTCTCTATCCCAGATATTTAAAGGCATCGGTTAATGAAATACGGTTATAACACCTTCCTAGACGGCTGAATGACGTTTCTAGAACGAGCCTGAGATATGGAGCGTCTGCTTTGAAAGTGATCTACTTATATTGTGTTGCCGTATCTCGTTCACAGAACAATGAATAGTGATGCCAGATACGTATCGATATCCGGATATATCGAGACGTTTACGTTTCGTTACTTTTGGATCCGTTTTTGGTTTTGATAAATGATTGATGTATATATAGCAAAATGTGTACTTATTCTATAAAAGCTGCAAAAATGTATAGCATTTCGAGATTTCGAAGGTCGTACAACGAGTATAGTTCGACAGAGGATACCTCCGCCACACTCTTTTCAAGTATAAAGTACCTAGTAGTTGCGTTTCAGAGGAAAATTGTGGTTGTCAATTCATTTTCATATGAGGTGACATCTCAGTCCTCGGTAGACTTGGTAGCAACGCTTGTATGCTTGACTACAGATACCCCGGTTCTTTGTGAAGTTGGTTACTAATTATGTTCGACAGGGACGACTTATCATAAAAAAAACAAATATAGGGTAAGGTTACACTATATACTACATATTTGGTTTTAGTTCTGCAATTCCTGGATACAATATTAACTCATGGCCTTTATTATCGATAAAATTAACTGTCGACAGGTTTATTGTTATCGATACTTTTGCATTGACACTGACTGGTTTAATAAAGTCAAAGATCCGATGTAACGTTTCGTTACACACCAGAGGCGATGGTTTTTGCTTCGTTACCAAAATAAAAAGCCGTGGTATTGTTTTCGTTCCGCAAATTTTTCAAATATTTAATTGTAATTTAATGGTACGTATGAAGTTTCGGAACAGCTCTCTTTGTCTACAACAGAGTTTCTCAAACTTTTGGCTCATACCCCTGTTAAAGTTTCCAAGTGCGGACCCCCTTAACTTAAGTAGGTAATTAAATCCCTCCTAAATAATATTTTTATTTTAATAAAATATAACAATAAAATGCGAAAAGAAATATATTTTTATTACTATTCATGTGATGGGTGTGCTTGTCTTCTTGTCGAAAAACCCCTGCCATCGAATGGCAAACCCCTAGGGGTTTGCGTACCCTACTTTGCGAAACCCTGATCTTCAACAACGGTTAAAAAAACCGGTTAAGTACAATTCTAACTCGCGGACGAAGGGGTCCGTACCATTATCTATATAATACAACAAAAAACATGTTAGTTGTATGGGAGCCCCCCTTAAATACTTATTTTATTATTTTTTTACTTTTTGTTGTTATATCGGTAGCAGAAATACATAAACTGAAAATTTTAATTGTCTAACTATCACGGTTGTTGAGATACGACCTGGCGAAAGACTGACAGACAGACGGACAACCGAATCTTAGTAATACAGTTCCGTTTTTTACCCTTTGAGTACGGTACCCTAAAGAGTAAATAAACAGTATTATGTTTCACCAAAATATGAATTTATCTTATAAAAAAAAAATGTGTGCGTGTACTAGCGTACACTCGTAAGAAGTGAAACTTCTTTATGACGTTATTTTTCAAAAAATAATTTTCTATATCCAACTTTACAGAAATTGGTAAATAAAGTTAAATTAGATAAAGTTTAATAAAAGGCTTTTATTAAACTTTATCTAATAATCTAATCTATAATAATCTATCTAATATCACGCGTGGTAGGGATAAGAAAAAGATGGCGCGTAACGGAAAAAAAAGATGGCGCGTAACAGAAAGTAGTTTGTAGTTAAAAACCATCCAGAAGACGCTAGTACGGACGGGACGTGTTTCATAGATGTAAAGAAAAGTATGGAAAGTGATACAAGCAATTAGCACGCGGGAAAGTATATGAATATTTAAGAATGAATTGAAGGAGCACGTCTGTCGTTCAATAAAAACTTTCCGCGTAATTGATTTTTTAAGAATTCGGGAAATATCGCATGTGCTTCGCCTGTCATAATCATACATCAAGTGGTTTTAACAGCCGGTGAAATTGGTTACTTAAATGTCAAGGAATTGGAATACAATTTGACGATAATTCGATGAACCTTGGTTTTTAGGCATTACTTTAGATTTTTTGTAAGCAAGTAACAGAGCAGTGATAGCCTAATGGTTAAAACTTGCTCTCTCAATTGGGAGGTCCGAGGTTCAAACCCAGGCACGCACCACTGATTTATGTGCGTATTACAAATTAATTATCACTGTTTTTCGGCGAAGGAAAACATCGTGAGGAAACCTACGCACCCGAGACTTCTTTAAAAAAAACTCGGAGGTGTGTGAAGTCCACCAATTCGCACTTGGCCAGCGCGGTGGACTATGGCCTAAAACTCTCCCATTCTGAGAGAATGCTCGTACCCTTCAGTGGGGCAATAATGGGTTGACGAGAAGTTACAAGGACCAACGCCATACCTATTTCTAGCGTGACACAGTTCTTGTGTTTCGATGGATAGGTGTGGTTGCCGGCTCACTTGGAATATACGGAATTCATCTTAGTTCTCGGAAGTAGCAACGCATATATGATTGACTTTAGATTGAACCCATATTATACATGAAGTTACTTACAGAGTCTTTGAGCGGCGGTGACCACTTACCACCAAGTGGCTTGCATGCTCGTTTGCTACTTCAGTCTTATATAAAAAAATGATGTTGGTCCCGAGGCTAACAAAAAATATAAAGTTACCTTGCCTAAATAACATTAAAATGTAATTTATCGATCAACGTAAGGATAATTTAATCATAATGACGATGTTTACGAATAACAAGAATTAAGCCGTTATAATGCAATTAAAATGTACTTTAATTGAAACGTGCAAAGATGTTTCAATTACGATTACGATATTTACGAATTACCAGCTACGAATTAAGATGTTTTAATGCAATTAAAATGTACTTTCATTGATTTTTACGATTGCTGAATTAATTCGTAAATCGTAATGCCATCTTAGGTTAAATACAATTAAAACAAGTTAACATTAAGTTAATGTAACTACGATTACGATTGACGAAATGCGAAGTGAGATGTTTAATCGTTACTTAACGAGTTACGAATGAAGTTTTTGCAATAATGGTGTATTTATACACTTTCAAATCAAACAGCGATTAAGATTTTAAATAGCATGTTGCCTAATATGTATTAATTAATTTAATTTAACGCAAAACAGAAATGTTGTTACAGGAGAGCCAGGTAAAAATGAAACAATGCTTTTTGTCTTTGTGCATGATAATAAAATTTAAAAGGTGTTTACCTGCAGTGTAGTTAAGACCTTAAGCTTTTTTTGTATAAAAGTATAAAAAATAATATCAAATTGTACGAATATTCTTGCAAAGTTACGTATGCTATTACAATTTATGAGTACATAGAGTCCTTTAAATTAGCGACAAAGTAAAAAAAAATAAACAGGACGATCACGAATACTTCACGATGTAAAAAATAGTTGAATAAATGATATTTTTAATAAAAACTTAATAAATTATGCCTATTAGCACGCGTAAGGTAGCAATGTTATTAAATGCATGTTCTTAAATAGTTACAAATAACCGTGTTGATAAAAAAATTACGGTACAAATAAGGCTAGATCGTTATAGATAATGAAACTGGCATACTTTTAGTGTTGAGTGTGTCGGAGTGCCGATTAATTGAATAGTGCGATTAAATATAATCAGGATTACTTAGTGTCACTCACTGCAAGTGGTGAGTTCAGTGGTACACAAGATACCTTTATTTGTTGGAACGACACATTTTATTTTATAACAAATTGAAGACTTATAGCCGTCATACACTTACAATTATTACAAGAAAGAATCGAAAAGGAAACTGTAAGCTTAGAGAAATCTTCAGTATGTTGGAAAAGGTCAGATATGTGTAATCTATTCCTAACGACTTAGGTCGTATCTTTTTTTTATCTGACTGAAGAAGTAGCAAACGAGCATGTGTTTGAGAGGTTTGTAGAAGACACTAAACCAAGGCCACGAAACATAAGCTACAATACGTAGCAAAGTTTCGTGGTCTAAAAGAATCTGTCATATTTGTTGGTAACGTTTAATGCTGTCGCATGCAGTACCAGAGTAACGCTCGAAATTTCGAGGCTTTTGCGTTAACTTTCAGAGGTAAAGGATTTGTCGCCAATCTCTTTTATTACACATAATCTCGTGTCCTAATAAGATCTGACATATTTGTTTGTACCGCTTATCGGTTTGTCGCTTGCAGCACCAAGCGAACGCTTGAAACGAAAGCTTTGTGGCCTTAGCACTAGCTTTCTGAGGTTTTAAGAATTTGTAGCCGACCTCTTTTGTTCATTCATATTTCATTCATATTTGAAATAGTTGAGTTTTTTACTTTATATCATTTTTTTATTCGTCGCGTATATTTTTTTATTCTCGCATTTGTTCAGCTTAAATCAGTAGTTTTAGTTGCCGTTTGGATATTATATGTTACTGATGAGTTGGTGCCAGTTAAACAGTACCTCCAATTAAGTGGTGAAGTCGAGTGCGGTGGCAAGTTCAACGGCGTTACATTGACACGGAATCCGCGTGTGAGTCACACTCGAGACCCGCATCTACCACAGATTATATATAAAACAGTACCAGTATGAGTTTATAATACTTCCTCAAAACAAGCGTTGTTCTTATTTTCGCTTACATATTGCAATGTAACATCAACACTCACTTTTAACACGCTTTCTACACTCATAGCAGCATACTAGGATTTTCTCCTGTGTCGAGGGTACCACTAATTATGGTGGTGGTACCTCCCCGGCCGAACTACACTGGTTCTACCACAATGTAAAAACATTACAAGCTACGCCCAGAAACGTAAGCGTCCAATGTACATTCTGACGATCCGTGTGGCGCAGTGGTTACCATACCGGTCGGACGCGCAATGGGTCTGGGGTTCGATTCCCGGCAGACAGGTACCTGAATGATGAGTTTAGACTCATGTTCTGGGTCTGGGTGTTTATGTATTCGTCTTGTGTGTGTCCATGGTACCCACGTCGCAGGAGAAAATCCTAGTGTGTGCGTATTTATACCTTTTTTCTAAAAAAAAATACTATTTGTAGATGAATAGTTGAATCTTTATGTAGGTATATTTAAACGTTGTCCCTGTAGTTCCGGAACCAGAATAGGACTACGGTACCCTCTGCCTGTCGTAATGTGTAGGCTAAGCTAAGTAAAGGACGGCGGCATGTGTGGTTGCATGTTGCCGTAAAAACCAGAAGGTGCGGTGAGCAGTTCACGCCCACCAGAGAAGAGCCCGATGGGGCACACGCTGAGAACACCGGCGGCGGTCAACTGGAGTTCCCGGAGTCCTCTTCGCAGCGTCGAGGTAGGCCAACGGGGGGGTTTTAGTGCGGTAAGAATCCCACATAACCCGCGTCGCTCCCACAACGTCGGGTACTTTTTGAAAGTTTCCCCCTCGAAAACAAAAAAAAGGTATATTTAAACGTAACATAAGAATTGATCAATTCTAGTAGTCGTTGTGATACAATTCTAGTACCTAGTAGTGACGATGTTAGTCTAAAATCAAGTTTGCTTAATTTGTACTAATTTCCAGTATTCATAAGAACGGACAGTCACACATGTTCCGAAGTTAATCGCTGCGGTACAAAATAATGCACAAGCAACTTCATTCACATGAGTAACCTGTATCATGATCACCGTTGTCGTTTAAGTAACCGCCAAAGGCATACACAATGGACCTACTTAAACCGTTAAATCCTTCCAACAGGTACAGTGTGCTACTAAATACATAATGATTATCTCACTGGCATCAACCGTGTGCCGTGGCCAGCATTCGCACTGGCTAATTTGGGAACCCGCGTCCGCTTAACAACCGGACGCCATAAAACAGTAGACAGGATCTGTACGAGCACGCTCTACGTGTGATGTAGCGTGTTATGGATAAGTTACAAGGATTAGGTATTAGTTCTTCTTACTCGAGTGCGTCAGAAGAAGGGTTATGTTTTTCAAAATTGTAAGTTTGTATGTCAATTTCTTTAGCACGTGCTACATCCCAAAACCGTTTTACGGATTATTTGACTGCATATGATATTATTTGACTGGTGGTGGAATCAGTGTAGTTTAATCTGGTAGGTACACCGCTACACTTGTTTCTAGCGTGAAGTTCTTACGTTTCGGTGGAAGGGTGTTGTTGCCGGGTCACTTTTATAGGAGATGAGCATCTTAGTCCTTGACTCTTCGGGAGTGGCAACATTACCGAGATTGATATAAGATAATAGGGAGGCTAGTATTCGCACTGGCTAATTTGGGAACCCGCGCCCGCTTAACAACCGGACGCCATAAAACAGTAGGCAGGATCTGTACGAGCACGCATTACGTGTGATGTAGCGTGTTATGGGTAAGTTACAAGGATTAGGCATTAGTTCTGCTTAATCGACTGTGTCGGGAGAGTAATGTTTTTCAAGCGCATGTATGTCAATTTCTTTTCAATTGTACCATATTATATTTTCTCAGGTGGTAGAACTAGTGTTGTTCGATCGGGGACGTACCACCGCCACACTTGTTTCTAGCGCGAAGATAGATTTTGCTGCCGGCTCACTTTGGTAAACAAAGAAGATTGCCAGAAGAGCTCAAAAAACCGGAAAGAAATCGATTATTTTCATATATACAGATTTTTTTTCTACCTAGTTATATATAGTTACATGAATGACCGTATATTTCACTTAATGTAGGTCATTAAGTGAAATATACGGTCATTCATGTATATATTTTAGAATAATTATCTATATATAGGATGGATGGATGGACATGTACAATTGTACACTTCCATTATAACTAGGCACAAACTGGCCATGTCCTTTGAAAATAATACACAAATAAAACATTGTTTGTTTTGTAACTAAAACTTGAACCGTGGTGTAAATGTGTCATGGTCCTCTTAATTGCTTTTATGCGTATGGGGGATACGCACCTAATGCGGGTACGTAACGCGATACCGGAGGTCATGGTAGCTTGTATGCAAAAATCGTAATGCTAATAACTGAGATTAGCTTGTGGGCGACAGTGAGTCACTACGGTGGGAGTGCTCAGCGAAGGTCGATCCGACTTGGTCATCAGAAACCGTTCTCTTAGATTTAGGTTGATATGATTTTTGATTTTTGACACTTTTTAATATGGTACTTAGAACTGGCGCCTTTACTTATTTTACTACTCCGTTGGTTTCTAGTTGTAATATACTTGTACTGTTGTTTATACATAGGTCGGTATCATATATAAATTTCTGGGTGCCTTATAATCGGAAAATTACTTAATATTTAAGTTCTAAAATAGATGAATAATCATAGCTATTGTTTCGATTTAAGTGACAAAAAATGTTTTTGGATAACATTTAATTTCATATTTAATTTCATATCTATTATATAAAATTCTCGTGTCGCAGTTTTTGTTGCCATACTCCTCCGAAACGGCTTGACCGATTTTTACCAAATTTTATACCCTTAAGGGTTTTCCACCCTTAACATTTTTTTTTAAATGACAAAACAACGTTTGTCGGGACAGCTAGTTTTATTATATTTTTAATTATTAATAGTCTTACTTTTCATATAAGTGAGTAATACTTTAATAGGCCGCTGTAAATATGAACACGTGAATGAAATATGTACTTCTTTATATAATTTTACATCATCATTCATAGTAAATTCACGCAATTATATGACATAGTATCTAATACATGCAAATACTTATATGGCTATCCATCAGCATACAATGACTTAAAGTCTTCCGTGTTCGAGTTGATACGAGTACCCACTTATGTATTCTTTTCAATCGAGTGGCGATCGTTATTGAATGAGCGTGTGAAACCGTACCACAGCCTTTGTATGGCTTTGTTATAGTTAATTATCTGGAGACAAAGAAAATACGAGCGCATCTTTAACCAACTATAGGAAACTGTAGGAAAATTACCTTTGTATCGTGGATTGAATATATGTCAGTGGATCGAATGTGTACTAGTGATGTTCGAATATTCTCACTCGCGTTTATTTATTTATTTATCTATTTGGGAAACAAACAATTCATTTTATATATGTCGGAAATGGCGGTATTGTGGCAACACCGGAACGCCAGCGCCATCTATTGGCGTTCGATGAAGTTAGGGTTGTACCAGTTTAATGGCCGACACCTCAGTCTATCGTTGACGGTCGGCCTAAGCAGACGACTCTAAAATCATCCCGCGTTCTTAGTGCTACGATTACTTGCCTACTTAATTTAGTTTGATTAATTCAGTGATTATAACAAGTTTAATTCGGCAATATACTGTGTGTTAAAATCAAGTCTGCAATTTATTCTCGTGCTAACATTCCCTATCAGAGCTCACAGTAGGTTATCCTGATACGATGAGCGAAAAAGAACCACCCTCTCCGTCATATATACAAAATAGTTCTTAAATACAGCCATACTTTTCCTAATTTCACTTCACTTCCTTTTTAAATAGTTCCCATCCATGCATTCTGTATTGCTTAAAAAAAAAGATTATTATAGATGGGTAGAAGTCGTAGATTTCATTTTTGGTTTGACACTTCTTGAATCTGACGTACAGCCTTCCCAGTTGCGTTCGGAAATGGTCCGGACTGAAAATCAGTGCTTGGGTTTAATCTCAGATTTTACTGAGCTCCGGTGCCTATTTCATGGACTTTTGCTGCAGCACATTTTAATTCAAAAATAGATAAACAATTTTGATACTTTTTTTGTTGTTCTGTGTTTTTGCATGTACCAACTTATGTTCAATGTTTTGTAAATCTATTTTGTGTTGTGTCTTAAGTTATGAAATAAATGTTTTATCTATCTATCTTAGATAGAATATTATGCTTAGGAATAAAAGTGTTTCCACAGTTGTAATTCGCGAATATCCGCATGTTTTTACACATTCGCATTCGCAAGAATTATGCGAATGTTGAACTGCAGTTTGACGACTAAAATAAAGACCGCCAAATGTACACAAATTTGGTTCAATTTCAGTTTGAAGACCAGAAAGAAGAAGAAGAAGCCATTTTTTTACATTTTAGGGCCCTTCTGCACTACTCCTGTAGCGGTGCTAGGTATATGGTTGACGTAAAATTTAAAAAAAAACTGAACATTCACATTTCCGAATGCGAACACGAATATCCCCTATATTCGCGTTCGCATGAATGTTCAAATAATGACATTCTTAACATCGCTACGAACATGGTTCAATATAGGTAAGAACGATCTTATGAGACCTACTTACAACAAAATCGGGCTTATGTACGTATGTATCATATGCAATCAATTCCAGATAGGATTAGTCTACAAGGGATATGCCGCAGATCCGTAGATCTTGCATCCCCTGAGAACTAAGCTTAATCGCCTCAGAAGTATTACCTCAAATTTAAACTCGCTCATAAATGAACCCTTCCCTATTAGCAGGTTTCGTTGAGTTTTCAAGAAATGTAATTAGCAGTGCAGCACTTAACAGCCAGGTTATGAGGAAGAAATAGGTGTAGTGTGCGTCTGGCGTAGAGCCACGAAACTACCACATTGAATGGTTTTACTAGCGCTTATAAGAGGTGATATGTGTGTGTTTTATTGTGGCGATGTTTTTATTATATTTGTAACACGAAGTTTCGAATACTTGTTAAATTTTAATACGTTTTAAAGATAAATGTATTTAGTATTTGTAATTTCTTGAGCAGTGATAGCGAAATGGTAAAAACTTGCCTTTTCGATCGGGAGGTCCGAGGTTCAAACGCAGGCATGCACCATTTATTTTCCTAAAATTATGTGTGTATTAGAAATTCATTATCATTGCTTCACGTTGATAAATAACACACCTCAGAGTTCTTTAAGTTCTCAACGGTGTGTATGCCCAGCAATGGGATAGTAATGGGTTGACGACTAATGTCTCATGAGTTGCGAGCATATTATAAACAAACAAACACGCTTTCTACACACATAGCCCCACACTACGATTTTCTCCCGTGTCGTGGGTACCATGGACACACACAAGACGAATACACAAACACCCAGACCCAGGGCATGAATATAAACTCATCATTCAGATACGTTTCTGGCTGAGAATCGAACCCAGGACCCATTGCGGGACAGATCGGTGTGGTAACCGTTCCGCCATACGGGTCGTCCCAAATCACAGTTGTGAAAAAAAACTTCAAACAGGCTTACTTTGTTGTTGATAAATTTCGGAATATCTTTATTCCGAAGATGTTCTGGAGATGGCCCTTTTATCGTCTACCCGTTTGTTTGCTGTTTGTTTTCACACAAACATAAGGTACCTAATATAAATATGAAAGAGTATTGATATATATAGGTATGAATCAGACTAATAATATCTCGGAATTGTTCGATTTTAATATGTAACGGGTACTCACGATTTGCGATACTCACGAAATGTTTTGCTATGCTATCTAAAGCTATCTTCAGCCATCTTTGTTCCAGTATGATACTAGCTGTCATAACACTAGATTGATACATTATGTCAAGATGATAAGATGACCGTACGCCGAAACTCAGGTCTTAAATTATTTAGAAACGTGTCTAAGTCTCACTAATCAGATTAATTTATTTGACTTGTCTATTTTTTGACATAATGGAGTGCTCTACAGCTTTTTTCGTTGTGGGTCAATGGACTACTGAAATCAATTTATTAGATGTCAGTGATTCATTAATATCATTGTCTTGTTTTTGTATATGGATTTCATTGCATAAATTATTAATTTTAATATTATAAAGCATAAAAATATTGAATAAACATAACGTTATAATATGCAGTTTCGATTACTGAAGTAATATCGGTTACAACTAAATACCAATTATATATATGGTTAGGTATTTTTTTTGGATAGATATACCAGAGACCACGGAGAGTTTTTTTATCTGATTGAAGTAGCAAACGAGCATGCAGTATACCTGATGGTAAGTAGTCACTGTCGCCCATGGACATCTGTAAGCAACTTCAATTAGAACATGGTAAATTAATTAAATATTAATAAATTAATAAATTAAAATATTAATAAATTAATTAAATATTAGTAAATTCATTAAACATTAATCTGAAGTTAATCACAGATGCGTTGCTACTCCCGAGGACTATGATTGTCGCCTCATATAAAAGTCTGCCGGAAACCACATCCTTCCATCGAAACGCAAAAAAATGCTTCACGCTAGAAATATGTGTGGCGGTGGTACTTCCCCGGTCGAACTACACTGTGTCTACCACTTGCAATTCTTCTTATACTTTTTCACAATACTTAGGAAGGACGATTTAAATATTGCACTTCGTAATGTTCTATATGGCTAGACCTTTATAACTAAAAGAAAAGTTTACTACATCTTTATGAGACATACTTATATGTATAATAGTTTAACTCACCATAAAGTAATGGCAAATGAAAATATAATACAAGTTGTAAATATAATTTATTAATTTGAATATGACAAAATATGAAATAATTAAAATTAAATTAACATAATTATATGTATATACAAAATAATAACTTAAATTTAAAAAGAAACAAAATGCCAAACTAAAAATAAAAATCTGCATCCAAATTACTGTCCATAGGATGAGTTTCCAGAATGCTGGCAACATTACCTCGTTGAATAGCAAGGCTAATTCGTTGACCAAGGTATGTGCCAGCTTTCTGATCATTCGTTGACTCTATCAAACGTTTGGAATTTGCTTAAAAAATAATTTTGCATTTAATCCCCACGGTCCCATGGTTTCCACAAGTTGTTATGGATTAAACACTCCATTACTTTATTTGCTTCGAGATAAAATATCCTTACGTCATTCTAATGAGTCAAACTGGACCCACCTAAGGCTGCGTCATATTGCTTTCTACATGAGATCATGATTAAATGTCAACCAATGTAAGTATAATTTATAGATTTATGATTTTATTTACGGAATGCATTATACAATATATTTTTGAGATTTAATCTGGTTTTCGTGGAATTATGAATATGTAATTGAATGTGTGAAATCACTGTCAAATGCTTCATAATACATATTATGATATAATGATTTATTTAATATGTGTTTCATTGCAATACCTGGATCCATTGCATTAATATAGAAAGAAAGAAAGAAAGAAAACTTTATTTCCAAACGCAACACACATACAACGTAAAATAATATACATAAAGTATATATGAATAATTACGGAGAAAACTTTTAAAAATATTCAATAATATATTCAAAATTAATTGCACGTATCCCTATGTATGTATGTCGCAATTTGGAAGTTGGAACTCAATTGCCATGGCGTTAATGATGAATTGCACCACGACGCTGGCTTTCAGTGAGCCCACAATATCAATTAAAAATCCAGTGGAAGGATGTGGATGCTAACTCACTTTTATGTGAGGCGACCGCCTTTGTCCTCAGAAGTAGCAACGCGTCTGAGATTGACTTCAGATAGAGCCTCTGTTCTATATGAAGTTGCTTACAGGTGTCCTTGGGCGGGAGTAACCACCTACCATCACCTGATGGTTAGTGGTCCACCTGACTGCATACAC
The DNA here is from genome assembly GCA_949699795.1 of Spicauda simplicius. Lineage (NCBI taxonomy): Eukaryota > Metazoa > Arthropoda > Insecta > Lepidoptera > Hesperiidae > Spicauda > Spicauda simplicius. Next base: position 11,925,811 of record OX453065.1, read on the forward strand.
GTTTGCCACTTTATTGCTACTCATCATCCATCGTAGTTCAACTCAAAAATTAAACTTGATACTCATCAAGGTAGCACGAATATTTCTCAAAAATAAATTTAAATCGTATTATTTTTTGAATTATGTTAAATACACATATTAAAGGTAAAAATAGGTTTATGTGTTTGTGTGAAATTCATGGTAGTGTGCGTAATGTGTTTTTTTGTTGGGTTATTGTATGTTTTATGCATTATTTAAAAAACATATTGGCATTTCGTACTCCTTCTCTACATAATCTATAACCGTGGAAAATGTCAACTCCTCCGTCCATAGCAAGTTTCTTAAAAACGGATCGCAAGTTTTTGCTTCTCGTAATAATATAAAGAATATTTATTTTATGTCACAGATGATATTAATAAGAAATCGCAACCATTTCTACAAAAACATTAAAAGAAAATGCCTTTTTTCGGCAGAATTTTTTCGGCTTTAGTTCAATAGCAGTTTTACCTAACTAAAATTTATGTAAAATAGTTATAAACTCTTCCAATGTGTGTAATGTGTGGCCCTTTTTCAGAACTTTGCTGCCGTATTGCTATGTGGTAGAATTTTGGGTGACTTATTATTATGCTATATTGAAATGGTAACAATATTTTTGTGTGTTTGTTATTTACAATCTGTATGCGTATTTTATAAAATTATATGGTCTTTACTAACATTTTAATTATTATAAAAAGAAAGCTATCGAAGTTGTTACATTTAAAAAAGATTTATCAAATTAAAATCCAATTAATTTCTCGTAACTCTGCATTATCATTCTCAGTCGATTACACATGTCTATGAGCAGTGACTACTTACTGACTGGTGGACTGCATGCTTGTTTCACACTTCAACTGTATAATGAGCAAATAAACAAAAAACACACTAGTGACTAGCATGAATTCTGTCACACTTACCTTATTCGTTTTTTTGTTTCTTTTTGCACGACTCATGCACATTTTTGTGGGTGATTGTACTGAATAGGCAAACCGTCGTTTTTTTTTTTTACTTTAAACTAACAATAAGGCAGACGGGCTACCTATTGGAAGGTAGTTACCGTCGCCTATGGACATTCGCAACACCAGAGGAGTCGCCAATGCATCGCCGACTTTGAAGGAGAGCTCTTTTTGCACCTTTCTTGAAATACCCTAGGACATAGCGCTCCGAGAATACCTCAGGATGAAGCTCATTCCATTACTTGCATGGCCGTGGCATAAATGAGCGTGCAAACCGAACCGTGGAGAACCGCCACGAGTCCAGCTGGTGAGGATGGAACTTCATCCTTCGGCGATTGGTGCGGTAAAGAAAAGGTGACGAAGGCACCAGGTCAAAAAGTTCCTCGGAACACTCACCATTGTAAAGCCGGTAGAACACGCAGATGGAGCCTATGCCCCTCCGCAGGCTTAAAGGTTCTAACCGATATTCGTTTGTCAACAGTAGATTACCCAACTACGTCAGAAGGAGGGTTTTTTGTCCTCATGTATGTTTGTACGTACGTATGTCCATTTCATTAATGACGTTTTGGCACGCGCTACAGTCAATGGCTTTACGGATTAAAATATATCTACATCGGCTCAGTTTGTACAGGCTATATAATTTTTAAATATGGCACCTGTAATCATAAAAAGGGGCCATGAACGTTTTTTTATTATCATAGCAATATGGTTATTAAATAAAAGCTAGTAAGTATAACGTTATAAATGTATATAAATTTGTTTTTATAATTTCTTGTTTGGTAAAGCATTTTTTTAGGATGAGTGTACCGAATAGATTAAACGTCGTTTTGTATACATCAGAATATAATTTACATACGATTGATTAAACTTAGACTCAACTAATTTAATTTGGTTTACAAAAAGTTTCAAATCTATTTATTAACATGTCAAGCAAAAACTTGTGATCCGTTTCTAAGATACTTGTCGCAGACGGAGGAGTATGAAATTACGCACGGCTATAGTTGATGTAGAGAAGGATTACGCAATGCTAATATTGTTCTCAAATAATGCATAAAACATACATATAATTGACTAAAAACACATTACACGCACTACCTTGCATTTGACACAAACACATACACAATAAACGAAATAGAACATTCGATGTCTTACCATGAAAACACATAACGTCAAAAATATCAGATGTTTTTGTCAAAATACCCGCTATTGATTTTAAATGCAGCTTAGATAATTAAACCTCTTTTTACCTTTAACGGGTGCGTTATGGTCGAATTTCGACCGTTGCGACGGCTAACTAGTTCAATCAAATATTTTATTATTTATTATATAAATAATAAAATAAATTGATGAAAAAAAATGAAAGATTGATATGAGTGTGAAATAAACAGTAAAACAATATAAGTTGGAATATATATACATATAGAAGTAGGTGAAATTAGCACAAGACACATATAGCGGAATGAAAGTGAAGAATAAAAGAAAGAAATGGGATGAAGAATGAAAGTACGAGCAGTATAAAAGAGAGAACTAGAATGAAAGGTAGTCAGCAAACACAGTCTCTGATTATGTTAGAGGATAGAGAAAAAAAAAAAATTAAGCATACTATAAAATATTATGAACAAAAATTTACCTTACCGCAGCTTTTCGACTTTCAATCGTATTAAAAATCAGCGAGGCTATGAAAATTAACTTACAATGCGAAAATAAATGTTTGGTATCGAAAATAAATTAAATTTGCGATTCTGCCCTCGATTTGTTGGGGCAAGCGAATTAGTTGTCGATTTTATCAGCAAACACGAGCCTGTCATTCGCAATCAAAAAATTCAAATAAAAATAAAACTCAATGAACATGATTGATGCTCCGAACTGGAATGGACAGACGTAATTAGGGTTACATGTAAAGAGATTTGAATTTTTCGATGAAAGGAAAATAAAATACTTGTATTCTTTATAATTTGGAAATAGCGTCATTGTGCACAGATAAGCAAGTAGTGCAAGTGTTTTTGACTGATTCTATAAACTCCAAGTAAGGTAAACCGCGTCCCTGTACTTCCGGAATCAGAATAGGGCTACGGTATCCCGTGCCTGTCGTAAGAGGCGACTAAAAGGGGGTTCCGGGGTTGCGGGCGGCTAGAGTAGGAGCTTGAACCGTCCAGCCAGGCGATCCCGGGAAAGACGGCGGTATGTGTGGTCGCATATCGTCTTAAAGTCTAGACGGAGCGGTGGGCCCAGCCACCCATTTGAGAGGAGCACGATGGGGCAACGCGCTCAGAGGATTCCAGCTGCAGTCCTTTGGAGGTCCCGGAGTCCTCTTCATGGCGCCGAGGTCGGCCACCGGGGGGGTTTTAGTGCGGTAAAAATCCCACATAACCCTGCGTCGCTCCCACGGCGTTGGGTACCTTTTGAAGGTTTCCTCCTCAAAAAGAAAGGGTAAACCGGGGTCGTTTGAAACTATTTGTTTTTAATTGCTCACTGTTAGAGCTATTAGAGCTGTATACAACTTACAAAGTTTTTGGGATGAAAGCAGAGTCATTTGTCTTCAAATTGACATCAAAATCAATAGCTTAAATAAATAAGATTGCTAGCAAAATTATATTTATGGAGTGTGTGCCATTGTTACAACCGGCCCATGTCAGAGGCAAAGGACATACTTAGTATTTTTCGTACTACCGCTTTTGTTTCAGTTCCTCTATGCCTAAAATGTTGCGGACGGAGAAGATCAAATCCAGTAGGCTAAGTAAAAGTAAGAGGTTAAGTCTTGAAATTAGCTTTAGATTTTTCCTGTAATGTTATGATAATTGAACAGATGAACGTATGCTTTTCAGTTATTGACATACATGCATAGACACACATGGTTGACGGCACACTTTTATATGAGGCGACAATCATAGTCCTCGGGAGTAGCAACGCATCTGTGATTGACTTCAGATAGAACCCATGTTCTGTATGAAGTTGATTAAAGTTATCCATTAGCGGCAGTGACTACTTACCATCAGGTGGACTGCAGCATGCCGTTTGCTACTTCAGTCAGGTAAAAAAAATGGACAAAATCTCCCTAAAAGAGATGGGCAGCATGAGCAGTCCCGACAAAGGGCGTACAGAGGAACACCGTGGAGGTTTTAACCGGTAGGAGTCCGGCATATCCTCTCAGCTGCCCCCGCGCAGAGAGGAACCCATGAAGGATTTACCCGTACGTAAAAAAAAGGCAAAAGCTAAGTTCATCACTACAACTTTCAGCTTCGTTCGTCATTTATTGTTTCTCTATTGTCAATTAAATTGTACCTGCGTTACTTGTTAAATACTGTCTCAATAAAAACTTCCTCCAAATCATATGATCCGTTTCCGAGAAACCAATTACGTAAGTATATTATACATTTATCTATGTATACTGTTATGTTTCTTGTGTGAGTTAACTACGGAGTCGTGAATGAAAATAATTGTATTTTGGCCTCTGTATTGAAAACACTAATTAATTTACAATTCAGTTTATTATACAAAAGAAACCCACTATGAAACGATATCTACTAACTTATCAAAGCAACAAAACTTGCTTCAGAAACGCATTAGTATTGATGTTAATACCAGTGCGCTACAAGTTATTCGTAACAAAAACCCGCTCATGCAGTACTGTTAATTGACATAGAAACGATGACTCACTGCTGACCCTAGCCGCAAAAAACCACTGGGTTGCTATCATTGGACCATCTCCATAACCATTGTATATCACAGTTTGAACCTGTTTCATTATATCTTTGCTTTCCTAGAGATGGATGCGAAACGTAGGGTTGACAGAGAATAATGGCAGCCTTCGTGTTTTCGATAAGAGATGGCGCCAGACGTAACATTAATCACCCATTTAAGGTTTTTAAGTCTTGCATAAATTTAGTAAATACTATGTGTAGATTTGTTAACACCATAACAATTTACGAGTATAAAAAATATGTGCGGAAGTATTTGTTTATTGTTCTAAATTGTTACAGCGTTATCAAGTCTGTTTTTTGTGTATTTAAATAGTATATGAGTTGGTATATTCTCATGGTATATTCTCATGGTTGGTATATTCTCACCTATATGAGTTTATGAATTAATCTTGTTTTATTACATTTATTATAACTAGAATATTTAAATGTATTTTGTAGGTTTGCCAATACTTTGCCATTGCAAAAAAATATTTTAAGTATTTTTATTGATTAGTTTTATACAAGAATACAAATTTATGTATTGCTGACTGGCTGTCAATTATTTTTAAAGGGTGAACGTTACGCGGGTAATCATAGCGGGTTTAAGCTACAGACGTCCAAAGCAAGGCGGAACGTCTGGCGTTACTTGGGGGTTTTACCTACAATTATTGCCTCCATCGGATACAATTGCTTTGAGTAGGTTGCCTGAATTAATTATATTGCAAGCTCTTATTTTTCAAATAATTGATTGGCTAAAACTTAGCAACAGAGTGGAATGATGTGACGTGCGTCGCGCGTGTAAGATCCTTGATCGCGCTAGTTAACGCTGTTCATACTGTTTTTAAATACCGTCAGGCGTGCGTTTACCCGGCCGTTATTATAAATTTTTTGAACATCCTTACTTGATGTGAACTTTATTTACGAAACGATAAGAAACTTGTATTATTTAACCCTGATAATTTTACAGCTCTTTGTTTCGGAAAACAAAACTTCACACGGTTTCGTAAACACCGTATTTTCGTTTTACGAAAAGTAAGCATTCACCGCCTATTATCGTTTTTAGCGCACTTAAACAGTAGCATCATTATCGTGTCCGTATTAGAGGCGTGACAGCCCTAACAGACGCTGAATGAGTAACGGGTAGATTCCTTATAAGAATGCTTCGGGTCAAATCTGAGGTTGGCATCGACGATCGGTGTCAGTGTTTCACGTTTTCTCCCATATGTCAAGCCGGCCTCTTTGTATTGCCCCGACGTATCAACGTTTGACTAGAGGCGAAATTTTCGTACGCACGCTAATGATATAACGACATGTAATGTAATAAGTTTTTAATGAAATGGAGTGCACTTTCTATTTCAATTACCAGTTGTGCTACTGGGTGGAAGCGATCGAGTGAGAGTATTTTGTAAGTGGTTAGGTTCAGATACTGCTGGTTTGACAGTTTGATAGGTTAAATGGTATTTAGCTGGAATGGTACGCACAACGCTAATCTTGATTGCTTCAGTGGTAAAATGTAGGCATTAGTTGCGACAATTCCTTCTTCCGTGAAAGCTTTAAGTTGTGAAAGAAAATAAGCAGATATATGTAGGTACTATTTAAAATTTTATAGAGTTTATTAGCATAGTCATTCGATTGATTTTATTACTCGACTAAATCGACTTTTTTTAGTTTTACTTTTATCTAATCTAAGGTTACGAGTAGGTATATGAATAAACGCGAATATATCGCATGTAATTAGATATGTAAAAGGATTAAATAGGGGTCTAACGTACGTTTCAAAATTCTTCGATTATAAATGATGCCTTGAATTTGTGTTTGACTCTCTGGCAAGAAATAATGAAATATCTGTTTTAAGTTGCATGTTTTAATACGGTTGAACAAGGGATAAAAGTTTGGTTTCAGTTAGGTATTATTTAATGCCCAACTTTCCATCCCGTTGCGATAAGGACTTTTATTTCAATATATTTATATTCGCAAGCATCAAAACATTTTATGGAAACACCTCAAGAGACAAATAACTAAATCTTTATGAAAGTAGGGTACCTATATTATTGCTAAAAGCATGAAGTTTTGGTTATTAAATCAGCCCTATACTTTTTAAATAAAATTAAATACTTTTTTGACTTTTTTTAGTTATAATCTTTGATTAGAAATAAAAAAAATAAGTTTAATGGTGGTTTTGTTAAAATTTTGTTTTATTTGCGTCACGATGTTGTGGGACAACATACTTAACTTATAACTTACATTAAAAGTCATATATATATAAATGCAGCCAGATTGCACTGTTATCTACGCCAATAATAAATAACATTAAAATAAATAACGATAAAATATTTGTAATGTTCACTGAAGATTATTTACTGTAGTGCCATCTATAATACTAAATTCAAAATATACTTCTATTAATACAGTAACAGTGACATCTACCGGTAACTTTTGTATTTATAACAAAGCTTTCAAGTAGTGGTGACCGTGTCTCGAGTTAGTTATAAACTTTAACGCTAGAGGACTCTATTTGCAAAGTTACTGTAATTCATTAAAGAAGACACTATAAGTTCTGAAGTTACAAAAACATTTTTTTTATTGATTAAAGAATGTTTTGCATATTTTTCGACTTTTTATTAGTCCTACTCTTCTACAGTTTTGTTATCGCAACACTTACACATTTTCACGAGAGCACAACCTCGCTACGACCTAGTGAGACCCCAATCTGAGGTTGCGAACCCTGAAGGGGATCACGACCCCTATTTGAGAAACAATGCAGTAGATAAAGCGAAGCATATATATACACATGGAAGCAACAATGCTTATCTACACTTTTACGAACATGAAAGGAATTTAATGGATATATTGTCTTTTTAATGTTTGAATTTTTCTATGTTTTGTGATTATGTAACTTATTTTCAAGACCTATAAATAACAATCATTACTTTTTCGACCTCATTAAAAATATCAGTTTAAAAATAATTCTGTGATCCTATGCAAAACCATTTGATAGGTAACTTTTTACGACATTTTGGTGCTCACAAAAGTTTCTTAAACTCCTTTATGAAATCAATGATTAAACTTGATTAATCTTGGGTACGTAATGAGATGTTACATATTAACAGTCTATAGTTGATAGCGACGTTTTACACGTACAGCAATAAATCTAAACTTCGGAAAATCAAACCAATCTTTGCAGAACAAACGTTACAGGTGTATATTAAAACATAGATCTTCTTGTTTCAAATTTAAAGCCACTTCCGCTCTAGACATTGTCCATTGTCACTGTAGGTGAAGGATGAGCTAGGTGACTGACGTAATAGATGACCCTCCTTGACTAGAATGAGACACAACGGCTCGAGATTGACTGGCACCATGTTGACGCCCATTGTTCGAAGTGACGTTCTCATTTTGAAATAGGCTGAGTTATAGGACGCGTTCCAGAAAACGCTCACAAAGCACAAAACGCCCAAAACGTCGTTCCACAAGACAACCGTAGTCGTTGTGGTCGCGGCGAATACGTCACTCATGACGTCATGACTTACGCTCACGCGAAGCTCACGACGACATCTAATATGGTGGGTCGAAATGATCGCTCCACTAGTCAGTATTCTGTAACGCTCACGAGCTAGTGGAACGGGAAAATCTGCGGTCGTGAGCGTGCACTTTGTGAACGTCTAATGGAACGCACTCAGTGTAAAAGAATTTTGAAAAGATAAGGAATTTGAGGAAGATTACGTTATTAAATGTCTTTTTTATAATTATTTATATGTTAAAAGTAATAGGTAATTTACGTAACTCGTAACTTTATTCTGGATCTTTACACAATTATTATTATGATACGTTTCATCTTCGTTTGCAAAACATTTTCTAAGTACTCACCCTTAAATATTTTTGGTTCTTTTTGCCCTTTACTTCCGCTTAAAGATTACTGGCATATACCGCCCAAGGATATCTTTAATCAATCTCTAATAAGATTAGAGTCTTACCTGAGGTGGTCAGCTTTACTTTTCGGAAAATCAAACCAACTTTTCAGAACAATTGTTATAGGAGTCTAGGATGAAATCTTTTTGTTTTCAAATATTAAGGCCGGGCACTTTCACGCTGCGGTAGACAGTCCATTGTCACTGTAGGTGAAGGATGAGCTAGGTGACTGACGTAACAAATGACTCTCCTAGACCGAATGAGATACAACGGCTCGAGATTGACTGCCACCACGTGGAAGCCCATTGTTCGAAGTGACGTTCTCATGACGAAATTCGCTGAGTTATAGTATTATAGAATTTTTAAAAGAGAAGGAATTTTACATCACAGTTTTTTTCGTTGTAATATCTGGTAGTTTCCGATCTTCAATCATTTCTTATAATTATTTATATGTCAAAATTAAAGGTAATTTACGTAACTCGTGTCTTTAGTTTACGTCTTTACACAATTATTATCATGATACGTTTCATTTTTTATAGCTATCATTTCTGTCTAACGCAGTCTAAAAAGTATTATATTTTTGGTTCTTTTTACTCTTTTCTTCCTGTTAAAGATTACTGGCATCTACCGGTCAAGGATATCTTTAATCAATCTCCAATAAGAATAGAGCTTTACCTGAGGTCAGCTGCAGATACGTTGCTCCTTCACAGGGTAAAGTAGGAACGCCTTATATAATTAAATCTTCCTATTCATAAGTTTTAGCCTAAAACTGTTGTATAATATGATGATGTAAATAATATGATGTAGGCACAAAATGTGTGGCTTTACCCACTTTTTTTTTTCTTTTTTTTTTTTTATTTATTTTCGAGGGGGAAACCTTCAAAAGGTACCCGTCGCCGTGGGAGCGACGCAGGATTATGTGGGATTTTTACCGCACTAAAAACCCCCCCGGTGGCCGTCCTCGGCGCTGAAAAGGAGGACTCCGGGATCTCGAAACGACTTCAACCGGAATCCTCCGAGCGCGTCATCGACGGAGCGGTGGGCCCAGCCGCCCATCGGGCTCCTCCCAGATGGGCGGCTGGGCCCACCGCTCCGTCTAGTCTTTACGACGGTATGCGGCACACATATCGTCTTCCTTCCCGGGATTGCCTGACCGAACGGTTCGAGCTCCCAGTTTAGAGTTCATATTTTTTATATGCTGAGTTACGGTAAAATCGAAAGAGGGGTAACACCTTACGGTTGAAATTGTAGACTTAATTCAACCATTTTTATGGCAACTTTATAGACCACCCCATGACCTGTACCTTTGTACATGAAGTTGTCAATTCACTGAAAATGGCTACATTAGCCTAAAATTTCAATTTTACGGTTTACCTCATCTCTGATATTACCCCAGCTACCTTTACCTTCGTCATATTCAATGCTGTAGGCATCTACTATTTTAATGCGACATATTTTCCAGATCGAGGATGAAGGCCACTTCGTTTATAATAAAACTATTTTCCATTGATATCAATGCAAGAGTACGTGGGCCATCGCACAAGTGCGCCTGACAGCTTTGACAGAAATCCGTTCCATCATTAATCCTCTCGCCACCGCTCAGCCATCCGTCAACGAACACGCGACTTGGGCTTATGTCACACCGTAGCGTAATTTTTAACCTTTAGAACTTAAAAAAAACATCTGATGTGGATGTCACACGTATATATTTTTTTAGAAGTGGCAAATTGAAACCCTTCCCAAAATGCTATTTGGGCTCAATGGAAGTAGATGGTACGTGGCCATCGCACAAGTGCGCCTGACAGTTTTGACAGAAATCCGTTCCATCATTAATTCTCTCGCCACCGCTCAGCCATTCGTCAACAAACACGCGACTTGGAACTACGTTACACTGTAGCGTAATTCTTAGTATTTTGAACTTAGAACAGAATCTGATGCAGACTATCTGTATTACACGTATATTTTTTTTAATAAAAGTAATTTAAAGCCCAACTTTATATTAGAATATTGGTTGAAAAAGTGCGAGATTTCCTTTAGGAGATATTGACTACGTGACGTAAACCTAAACTCCAACTCTCCTCCACGTGACCAAGCGTGGTGTTTTGAATACACTTTCCCCCTTGAAATGTTCACGTGGTTTGGATACATTTCTTATCTGCAAAATATTGCTAAAATTCAAGAAACATAATATAATACAATACAATATTTTAAATTATTAATAGCAGCGTAAATAAGTATTGACTACCTTGAGTTCATAGTTTACATATATATTAAACAAATAGAATAATGTTAGCATATTTTTTAGCTTCATTTGCGGCTAAAAAACTAAGCCAGATGTGAACTTTCAACTAAAGTATCGATTAAAAGGATAAAAGTCTTAAATTTAACAGAATTTGTGTATGCGGATGATAAACATTGGGTACCATTGGACTGGAATACCCCAGTCCAATGGTACCCAATGTTTATCATCCGCACTCCATGTCTCCAGACATGGAGTGCGGATAATAAACGAGTCGGGCAAATGAACATTAAGTAGGTATATAGCTACGTTATTGTTTGCTACAAACTTCAAATCGTTCGCGACGGTCTGACACAAGGCCTTCATGGCACGCAGAGCACATATCATGCGGAGAAAATCCAAGAAAAACAGAGAAAATGGGTATATTTTCAAATAGAGCTACTATTTCTAGTGCTGTACTGTTCCTATTGTTGTTTTTTGTTCCTTTCATAGCAGCCTTAATGAGTGTGTGAAATGGACCAGGTGTCCTAGTGGATATTCTTTGTGCTGAAAGAGAAAAGAATGTTTCATATAAATGGTCGCTATACAGACTCGAATTCAACGAGTAATTTTGTGTAATTAGTATAAAACCTGAAAGAAGATTTTATGTACCAACCCACTTTTATTTCGTTTGTTCGTTAAACTGACAAAGTGAGTCTAAATGAACAATGCATAATTTTATTACATTATTTTGTTGTAAAGTTGTTAATTTTAAGCACAAGAAGTTCCCGAATAAAAGAGGGAAGTTCTTTGAGCAACGCGTTTATGATAAAAAAGCCGGAAAGTTATTTCGAAAGCCAGAAGCGATGAAATTAAACAGATTCCTGTTTCGCGCTCAACGAAAGCGTTTATAAAGTTTATTCGTATTATGAAAATGGACGACGGGTGGAGTTTCGCCGCTTTCGGTAAATACTATAACGTTACAACGAATTCCGACGATTAGGTCGACCACAATATTATTACGTGACTGGGCCTCTAAACGGACAGGCAGGCAATCTCTATAAAGAGGTATTTGGGACCCTAATTTACACCCCCTTCCGTAATATTCGGCTTCTCAGTTATGAAGGTCCAGTCGACATCGGCTTTGCTACCCTCTTAGTCTCCGGGATCGAACTCGCTCACAGGGACGTATATATGAAAGATATTACGGACGAAATCCGACGAAAATATGGTAATACATAAGTTGTAATAACGTTTTTTATTGGAAATGTTTTTAGATCTTCATTTTCAGACCCAACCGTATTCGTTATGGTTGGAGATTACGCGATTACAGTAGGTAGTAATGGTTATAGGTGGCCAATGCAAATATTAAGTGTCGACACCTTCAATACTTTACATTATTGGTTATTAAATATTACTAATTTTGAAACTCGTCGTTTTATATTTGTTCAGACATTTTAATCTTCTTTCTAAGCTTCTTGCGTCTAAAAATCTTTATAAATGAGAAGAAGACAAAGGCATGACATGGCCATGGGTATCCTAAATATATTAAAGAATAAAATTCACAGTCACAGAACGTGACATTTTTTTGTAAATAAGGAACTACTTTATATGAGGCACCATCATAGTCCTCGGGAGTAGCAACGCATCTGTCTTCAGATAGAATCCATGTTCTATATGAAGTTGCTTAGAGATGTCCATGGGCGGCAGTGACCACTTACCATCCGGTGGTCTGCTTGTTCGTTTGCTGCTACAATCAGATAAAAAAAAACTATATGTCAATTTCTTAATTCAAACCAATATCTATGAGTTGTAACTATGTTTTGTTCAAACAAATAATGATTTTTTTCTATAATCGTGCTAGATAAACAATAGTGTTAAAAACTGTGCCCTGCGATTTTGGGTTATGGGTTTAAATTCCTATGGTATACAAATGCAGTAAATCGTTTTAAATGAAGCTGAAACAACATATAATTTACATTAAGCTGAAACAACATCATAATTTGAACTCTGAAATTACTTGTTCCTGTATATTGGAAATGGCAAATTCCCGTTACAAGTCGTGGATATTGTATTGAATTAATTAGATAAGAAAGTAAGTTTGAATTTAATAATTTAGAAATTGACATACCATTCTTTTACTAGGTATATGAACTAGCTGACTCGGCGAATTTCCTTCCGCCTAAAAGTCAAAAATTTTGAATTATCAGTGTTCCTTCACTATATTATGCATGTGTTATACATAAAAACCTCCATATTGAATCACTATATCTATTAAAAAATCTTCTGCATTAAAATCGGTAGCGTTTGTAAAGACAGACAGCGCGATGCGACTTTGTTTTATAGTACGTAGTGATATCACGTAATTTTCTGTGACTATGAAGCTTCATTTTAACACGCTTTTTTTAGCATGGGTTATATGTATGTATGTATGTATGAATGTTTGTGCGTATGTATGTATGTACCTAAGTGTTCCACTCGTTTCTAGACGCTTGATCCATTTTGAACTTTGCACACATATTAAGGACCGATGACAAAGCAATCATTTGATAACAGTTTTTTAACATATTTAAGATATGCATCTAGTGTATGATAAAAAAAAAAACAAATATCTTTCGTGGAACTAGATTTGAGGAGCAAGACAGAAGTAAGCCATGTCTTTTATGTACAAAACAGAAAATTGCGAAAATTTACGTAACGTACTCGGATACTAGAAATTTCTATGATACCTATTTCTGTAGTAAAGCACCTAATTAGCGCAAGTTTCTATTGATATAAGCTAGTTGTAGGTTGTAAGCTAGACTTAATTTCTCATTAAGTCTAAATAGTATTTCTACTTAGCATGTGTGGGGACGGGAATACAAATTTTGGGCAAGTTGCGATCTGAAAGCGAATTTGTAGACTTATTATAGTAGTTATCTATCTATACTTATAATAAATCTGTAGAGAGGTCTATTCTGTACATGAAATATATTTCAAATATATTTCAACTAGTAAATAAATAAAATAGTAATGTAACGGCAGCTATACGGGGCATTCTAATTTAATTCTCGGGTGGCAACGCATCTGTGATCGATTTTTGACAGGATTGTGGAGGACCACAATCCTGTCAAAAATCGATCACAGATGCGTTGAATAGGATATTTATCACTAGAAAATGGCTCTACCATTCTTGTATTATCATTAATATGGATTATAGAGCAATTTACTTCAGTTGGGCGACTGTTTGCTGTTAAAACTGTTATATTTAATGTTAGGTATATTTAAGTTTTTTCCCTGTAGTTCCGGGCCAGAATAGGGCTATGGTTTACTAACGCTTTGAAAGCTCATGGCTCAAAACTCGGAATCAATAGGGGAGCCTGAGGTTCAATTCCACAGATTTTTTAATGTTACGTCAAATAAATTTATAATATCGTTTAAGTAAATGGCGGAATTAACATCCAAAAGTCTTCACATTTGAGAGTTCTCATAAAAACATAATTTAAGTGTACCAATTAATACCCTTAATAGATTTTTTAGTTTTCCTCAAAACAAACATAACATTGTTCTTTATACAGTGCATGTGAACGTTTTTATTATTATTTTATACTGAAACCTAACGATGAGGCAGACGGGCTACATGATGGAAAGTAGTCACCGTCGCCTATGGGCATTCGCGACACCAGAGGAGTCGGCAATGCATCGGCGGCTTTGAAGAAGAGCCTTTCTCGCACCTTTTTTGAAGAGCCACGTATCGTTCTAGTTTTCTGCCGTAATTTGCAACGTACTTTGAAATAATGAGCGTAAACAGGAACACTGTTTGTTTTGAGGACACATTGTAAACTTCTACTAAGGATTTTTTTTATCTGACTGAAGTAGCAAACGTGCATGCAGTCCACCTGATGGTAAGTGGTCACTGCCGCCCATGGACATCTGTAATCAACTACATACAGAACATGGGTTCCATCTGAAGTCAATCACAGATGCGTGTGTCAGAATATGGGAGACTCGGTAATTAAAACTACGTGTTAGCTCGTTGGCAATCAGTATCAATCTGCTTTTATTCCACACAGTTACATCAACAATGGCTTCTTGCAGCTAGGTACTAAGCTATCTCTATCTATAGCTTTATTCTACTGTACTATACCTTACATAGCTTACCCTAAGTTACACTGAATTGTATACCATACTCTGTTATATAATACTTCATAGAATGGCTATAACTTGCAGTAGGTACGGCTATCACGTGCTACTCCCGAGGACTATGATGGTAGCCTCATGTGAAAATGTGCCGGCAACCACACCCATAGTGGCTCAGTGGTCAGATTATGGTCTAAAGCCCTTACACTGTGAGACAAGACCCGAGCAAAACAGTGGCTCAGTAATGGGCGGGGAAGACTATTAGCTTGACTGTTTATTTGTGATATTTCGCTATAATCATTTTCGACAGACGTGGGTGGAAGTGGGTGGGATAAATGTCGTGGCCTTTAAGTAGTATTGCTATGGCATTTGGTGTATGTTGGTAGTAGTTTGTTTAGATGTTAGTGCTGACCGATTTTGATATTTGCGTTATTTTTAGAAAGGAAATCAAATGATAAACAGATTCTCTTGTGGAAATTTTGGTGGCATAACTTTAGTTTCAGATTTAATTTAATTTGCTTAATGTTTCAAGATATTTTAAATCGCCGTCAACCCATTATAGTCCCACTGCTGGGAACAGGTCCTCTCTAGGAATGAGAGAGTAATAGGCCATAGTCCACCGCGCTAGTCAAATGCGAATTGGTGGACATATTTTAAATACCTTTATCTTTATTCGAATGTTATTGAAGATCATGATTAGAAGTTTATCTCATTTGCTGTCATCCATAACCACTCTGTTACGTGGCTTCCATGTCAAGCATGAGATACCGTAAAAGACGAAGCTATCACCTGGGAGAGGTGGTAGCTTCGAGTTTAAAAGTTTTGATAACCACTTTTGATCCTATATTTCGGAGACCACTATAATTTATGCATAATGCAACGTAATCCTTGCATGACGATCTTTTTTCGCATTCTTATTGTTATAAGAATTACATGGCTTATTTTTGATATGTTGTCATTCGACAAAATGCACCCCTGAATGTAGCACCTCTAGAACCTCGCCTAAATGCCGATTTCGAACTGGCACGCTTCTGGTAGCTGATAGCTGGTGCAACTGCTTTTCCTGCCAGTGTTCTTGCATTACTGGGCACAGAGATACTCTTAGATTAAAAGGAATAGCATCGGTCCCACCGAGATCCCCAAGATGAAGATTGGTTGGTTGGACTTGGTGCAAGTTTTTTTTTTAATGTAGATTTATTCAAGTTGCTTTTTCGAGGAATATAATTTATAATACACATACCTATAGGTAATAAATTGGAGCTGTGGGTCTGAGATTTTAATCTCATTTTTTTTTTAAAGATTTAAGTAGCAAACGAGCATGTAGTCCACCTGATGGCAAGTGGTCACCACCGCCCATGGACATCTGTAAGCAAATTCATACAGAACATAGGGTCCTATCTGAAGTCAATCACAGATGCATCTCTACTCCCGAGGACTAAGATGGTCGCCTCATATAAATGTGTACCGGCAACCAAATTCTTCCATCGAAACGCAAAAACTGCTTCACGCTAGAAATAACTGTGGCTGGTGGGTGGTTCTCCGGGCGAACTACACTTAGTTCGCCCGGATAACTAAGTGTATTATAATAGGTGGTAGAACCCACTGGTTCTATACATCATACATTAGAATACATCTCATACGTTTTAGACTGGAATTATACCAATACGCTATTACTACTCCCACAAAACCTTTATAATGAACATGTTAGCTAGCCAAATACACAGCGATTATGTTATTAATTATATTATAAATTAATCTTAATTAATGTAAGCGTACTCAGGTGGCAGTGATTCGCAATCCACATATGAGTACCTATATAGTCGAATGCTCAGTTGACAGATAAGCGGAAATTGAGACGGAGCGCCGGATATTAACCACGTAAGTACATATACATTAACCGGCTTAGTGGTGACTAAGAACTGACTATGTTTGTATTGTATATATCTTAAACTATGTATGTTAATCTTATGTAATCTAAAAGTATGTTAAATAAGTATGGTCAGTGGGGGACGTAACATATGAGAACTACTTTCAAGTGAGTGAAGCTTCTTCGTAGCGGTTATGTTCTGCCGCGAATAAAAAACCGTCAATGGGAATGGTTTGGAAATAACCTCTAGCGATGTGCTAGCAGTACCTACTTGAAGAAAACAGGAGCACATAGAAGGCGCTGATACGGTTTACTTGTTCCGTCTACATCCGCAAAAATATAATGCAGTGCGAATACAAGAAAATGATCATAATTTTTTAACTTATGAGTACAGAAAACGCGAATGCAGAAACCGTGAATAAAGAGATTTTACTGTACCATTATATTAATACGTGAAGCAAAAACTTGTGATTCGCTTTTAAGATACTTGCCGTAGACGGAGAAGTATGAAATAACGCACGATTATAGTTGATGTAGAGAAGCATTGCGCAATGCTAATATGTTTTCAAAACATGCATAAAACATACATAAAATCAACTAAAAACACATTTGACACACACACATATAATAAACGAAAGAAAGATCATTCAATATCTTACTATGAAAACACATAACGTCAAAAATGGCAGATGTCTTTGTCAAAATACCCGCTATTGTTTTTAAATGCAGCTTGCTAATTAAACCTCTTTTTATCTTTAACAGGTACGTTCAAAATAACTTGGAAATTATTACAATTCATGCAATATCGTGCTACTTTGACAATATCAAGTTTCGTTTTTTAATTTAAATTACGGTCGAATTTCAACCGTTGCCACGGGTGACTAGTTAAACTTAATTTGTCGATTTTTTTGCTCCGTCCCTCTCGCACTGCGATATGTAATAAATGAATATTGGTAGAAAAATCGTCAGACCCGAATTCAGTATCTGGATTATAAATGGGATAAATTATTGTCTGAAATTCAAACGTATGTGAAGGTGGAAGATGGAAGGTGAGAAATGACTGATAACCCTGAGCGACACGTCACCCGGAGACCTCATTTCACTTGATTTATGACTTTACGAATTCTCTCATTGCCACTGTTACATATCAAATCCGAACCAAAATTGGTTATTAACTAGCGCCTGGATCAAAATTGATTAGTGTGCTATAATTTCCATGCTTATTGCTGAAAA
Source organism: Spicauda simplicius (assembly GCA_949699795.1). Taxonomy (NCBI): domain Eukaryota; kingdom Metazoa; phylum Arthropoda; class Insecta; order Lepidoptera; family Hesperiidae; genus Spicauda; species Spicauda simplicius. The sequence goes on from OX453065.1 coordinate 11,943,808, forward strand.
ACTTTAACAGGTTTTATAATAGTAAATTCCATGATATCAAACACAAATAATATTGTAGGATATTACAATAAACAAATCTTAAATATATAAAAATAAAATAAAAATTACCAATATTTATATTTAATGAACAATATTTATATTTTTAGTATGTCTAAAATTGTTATAAGTACAACGGATTATTTGTATATGAGGGTTTTAATTTAATTTTGTTAACTTCACAAATTAAAGGACAAAAGCAATGTTTGATGATTATTGATTTGCAGGTGGTAGAACCAGTGTAGTTCGACCGTCGTAGTACCTATTTCTAGCGTGAAGCATTTCTTGCGCTTCGATAGAAGGGTGTGGTTGCCGGCACACTTTCACGTGAGGCGACCATTATAGTCCTCGAGAGTAGCAACGCATCTGTGATGGACTTCAGACAGACATGGAACCCGTGTTCTGTATGAAGTTGATTACGGATGTCCAGTGACAGTGACCACTTACTTACCACATCATGTGGATTGCATGCTAGTTTGCTGCTTAAGTCAAATAAAAAAAAAAACTTTTTTACTCACGCGGTTAAAGTTTGTTATAGTAATGAGTTTTCTAGTTTTCTATGTGTTAATCCAGGTCTTAAATAATATGTGTCACATTTCAGCGAAATGCGATTTGTATTAAAATTACTCAATCTTACATCAAGTTATACATACATACATCTTACATTATATTGGATATTCTATAAATAATTTAAAATTGAAGTCTCTCTTCTTTATTCGTTTTTAAAAGAGTTGTGAAGGAATGTATTCGTATAATTAAGCATATTGTAAAAACAATTACAACAATGTAACATTTAATTTTAGTTTATTCTTTAAAACACGGTAAAGCGCGAATTGAATCTGCTCTCTGAAGGTTCAATAACGCAACGGAATACATTTTATGTTATATTTTATAAAGAAATAAGTTACTTTTCATTAAGTATCCTCAACTCAAGTTCAAGCCCGACTTACACTCAGCTGATTTTTACTCTTTGTTGTTTAGCTCTAAGAGTTTGTACAACAATCATACTAAGTTCCCAAAACTTAAAAGGTGTAGGCGATAGAGAAACATTTCTTTTATGGATCCCCTAAATTACTTAGTCTTTTTAAAAGCATTTATTTAACTTAGGTATAATGTTTTAGTATGTAAGTATGTATGTGTGTTTAGGTCTAATCTTGCTACCTTAATTTAGCCTGCTTCTCCGTGTCCGATCGAGCTGATATTGGAAATACAAGTATAGTTCTGATGACAATGCAATTATATATAATCAATATAGTTGTAAATTTCAAATGGCGATCGCAACAAAATCGCGGACTACATATTTTTGTACAACTCATGGGTATCAAACGAAAGGGCCTAATCTGTAGAAAATATACACCACAATAAAACATTCAAATCCAAAATGGCCGCCGAAAATATAGCAAGGTAATATATTTTCGTACAACAAATAAGATATCGGTAACAAATAAAAAGGCTTAATTTGACGAAATTATACTACGAATACACTACGAAAGAAAAAATAAATCTTCGATGGCTGCCATAGAAAGATTAAGTATTACAGGTTTTAGTACAACCCACCTATAATAGGTATCAAATAAAAAGGCACTAGATCCTGGGACAACTAAAAATAATAAAAAAAAGTAATTTTAAAAATATTTTTAAAACAAGCTTTTAATTTCAATGCACTGAAAAGAAAAAAAAATATAGTAGTCAAACCCATCATTTTGTTTCATGGTACAATTTTCTATCATATAAAAGCTTTATATTTATTAATATTATTTTATTTATGAGACCTTCCATAATACAATACATATTCTATGGAAATTTTCCTGGATTCAATACGTATTAGGGCAAAGGGTACCCGTACCGTACCCTAAAAGTAGCAAGTAAGCATGTCAGATGTCTGGATTTGTGGGACGTGGCAGGCTTTATATAGCCTAGACCGGATTAGACTCATCACACGTCTGAGTTGCGGCATGTACGAGGACATCTGCGGCAAACAGTTGCAGATGTCTTTATTTAGATTATATTATGTATTTTTACTAGAACGTTTATATTAGCATATCTGTTTGCGTTCATAAATAAAACACATCTTTTTTATCTGAATGAAGTAGCAAACGAGCATGCAGTTCACCTGATGGTAAGTGGTCACTGCCACCCATGGACATCTGTAATCAACTACATACAGAACATGCGTTCCATCTGAAGTCAACTACAGATGAGTTGCTACTCCCGAGGACTACGATTGTCGCGTCATGTGAAAGTGTGCTGGCAACCACACCCTTCCATCGAAACGCAATAAATGCTTCACACTAGAAATAGATGTGGCTGTGGTAGTTCCCCAGTCGAATTACACTGGTTCTACTACCTTGAAAAATTATAATAAATAAATAAGAAATATCGAAATCTAGAACAAATAATCTAGTTTAAAAGTTAAAGATAGTATCTGGTTTCACTAAAATGTATCTTACCTGGCCTAAATCTTATCTGTGGACACGTTTAGGCAGGTGAATTTTGAGTTTGTCGCTGAACTTTGGACATATTGTAGGATGAAACACCAAGGTAGGTAGTGCAAAATATTTTCTACCTTAATGAATACAGATTGACATTCTGGCTATAGATAAGTGTTAGCGAGCTTATATTTGTGTGTGTTTTATGATATCAATGCTACAGGAAGTGACTATTGGATAGTCGACAAACACTTTTCATTTTAAGTCGTCGTTACATTTATGTTCGTGCATAATATATACAAATAATTTAAACTGGTAAAACCGTAAATAAAATAGATTATATACAAAGAAAACAGACTCGTTAGCCATGGAGCGCAAACTTAAATTGTACCCGCTTTTGCTGGCTTCCGACAGATAAAATGCAGCAAAAATATCAAATGAATGCGAAGTCTACATTCCTCTTTTGTTAACTAAGCGAATAAAACTGTCCACCCTCTTGAGAATAGAGCGTGAAAAAGACTCCGGATAGGCTATTAACACGTTGACTATCTTGTAGAGACGGCGAATGATAATATTATTCTTTTATTCTCTATACCGTAGTATGTGTTAACCGTGCCAGTTATTCATACACTTATGGTTCAAGTTTTGATAGAAATATTTAGAAGAGAACAACAGTGAAAAGTCAACAGTTCATCTATTTACCAGCCTTTGGCTTCCACTACTTCATATGGGCAAAAGAAGTCGCTATATAAGTTAGTATTGTAAAAAATACACAGTAATTAAAAATACAATAGCAAAGGATTGTTTCCTTTATTACATCAAATTGAATTCGTGAATTGCATCTGAAATTTCATCATCCTGGTAAGCTAATTAACGCGTAAGTAAAAACATTTAATTACATTGTAAAATTTGTTAAACACGTTCAGTAATTTTAAATACGAACGAATAATGTCGGTTTGGCGTTTCGTTGGAAAAGTGTAGATGCCGGCTAATTTTGATATGGGGCAACCATATTAGTCCTCGGAAGTGGCGACGCATTTTGATTGACTACATCTATTACACTTGTTTATGTGGAATTGGTGATAGATGACCATAGAGGACAGTAAACATTTAACACCTCCTGATAAGTGAACTATGCTTGTTTTAAATATTCAAATTGTAGATGTTTAATAAGAGGCAAAAAAGTCGTAAATTTAAAAATAAGTCTTAAAAAATTACGTATCTAATTGCAAAGCCCTTTTTTGTGGAATTTAAAAAGAAACCTACATCTACAAAACACTTTTTTTAGCGCTTCACAAGTTTCGTGTATCTTTCTTCTTAATATGAAATTAAAGGTGATAAAATATACCTTTTTACTATAGAGGGGGAAACTTTCAAAAGGTATCCATCTTCGAGAGAACAAGTCAGGTTAAGTGGAATTGTTACTACACACTACAACCCGTCGGTGGCTAACTTTAGACCAGCAGAGAGGACTCCGGGATATTTGAAGAAATGCAACGGAATCCGCTGACCGCGTCGCGTCGTCATTTTCAACCTTTATGACCATTTTGGTCTCCCACACTACGTGGTCTTTTTTGGACATCTGTTTGTCATCTCTTACGATAGACAGGTCTACAGGGTCCGGTAGAATGTATGCAACTTTTTTTTGAGATATAGTAGCATATACGCTTAACTTATTTTCGCTATTGAAATACCTTTTTAATTGCTGCAATATATTCAATGTTTTAGATTGCATTACAAAAGCTTAAGCATCTTTTAACCTTCTTTTAATTTGTTATGGCAGGTGTGAAAGGCCTGTAATAGCCACTAAACATTACTTTAAAGTTTACAAGGCTTCTTTTTCTGAATAGAACTCTGTAAACAAACTTGAAACTCTTGAACCATTGGATAGCACAATATTAACACGTCGCCTGCCTGGTGCAAGCCTGCTACATTGAACAATCAGGGTTTTTTATCTTTTATTTCCTACAGTCTACCACTCTTTCTAATTAGATTATGCCATTTATTCTTCAAGAGTTTATTATCTTTAAGTACCGTCTAGGAAGGTTGTTACTTAGTAAGGTTAATTGCAATTCCGTAAGGCTCTTGTCAATAGAAGAATAAAAATAATGTAATATTTTTCCCGAGAGTATTTTATTCTTTTTTATTTATTTTACTCTTAATGTTATCTATTCATTTTATTCTATCAAAGATAAGGTTCTCATAAATTATTTTTATTCTGTACATATTTTTTAAAATTTTGACATTTTTTAAATTTTAAATTTTGATATTTTTGACGACCCGCGTGGCGGAGCGGTTACCATACCGGTCTGACGCGCAATGGGTCCCGGGTTCGATTCCCGGCCAGACAGGTATCTGAATGAAGAGTTTAGATTCGTGTTCTGGGTCTGGGTGTTTGTGTATTCGTCTTGTGTGTGTCCATGGTACCCACGACACAGGAGAAAATACTGTTGTGAGGCTGTGAGTGTAGAAAGCCTGTGTTTTTTTTAAAACTGTTTGGTAAGAAGGTTATATTGTACATGGAAAATATGTAAAGTAATAATAAATAAAATAAGCTCTTTTTTTGCAAAAAATTGCTAACTAGAGATGACATTTAATTGTTCCATGTCAATAATATTTCATTGGCTTTAATGAAGACATAGATAACGTATAAATCTAGTAATTCACTGCACAGATGGAAGGCGGGCGGAACGACAATATCTCCTTTTTACTGCGAGTAGCGAGAACCAATTACAGCGGCAATTAACTTGATTTGAAGGTCGGTCGTTGCTTAACTGACGGTTGACCAGTCAATTAGAAAGAATAATTGGAGATTGGACTGGATACTTTGAATATATGTGAGGTTTGGTGTTCTTTATCTATCTTTTTTGTGTGTTTTAATCGTCGGCGTCCTCAACCTATTATTGTCCCACTGCTTGGCACGGGTCTTCTCTCAGAATAAGAGTTATGCAATAAAAATCAATACTTGAAAAATAATCCAAGTCTCTCAAGTCGGTTTTTTCACCGAAAAAAAAAAGTTGTGAGTTCCATGTGATACCCAGTCGATTATTATTATTCAGTCCATGCTTAAAGGAGCTTTCTGTCTTAAGTTACGTAATGTTCTAATGTTCTAACCTAACAACATCTTATAGTGACCATATCAATATGAAAAATCTTTAACGGCAAAATGTATCTTTTCAAGCTTTCCCCCTCGATAACAAAAAATAGGTAGAATTAGGTGAGGCGTTTCTTTATCCGGAGTCGAACAACGAGGAGCTCTATCGCCTTCATGAATTACTTTTCGTAATAAATCCGTTAAAAATTTTTTTCGTAAAAAAATAATGTTGAAGTAATTTCGCAATGTATTAGTACAGGACTACAGGTCTATGTTAAAGTTAAACACGACAATATTATAACAGATTTTTAAGTAGATGAATAACTAAGACGTTTTAATTTAAATACTTTTTCATAAATATTAATTGAATATTGTAGGGTAAGTAAAATATCGTGTTCGTTTAATGACCTAATATGTACTATTATTTATAAGACATGTATCTTCCGAGGTAATGAGATGAGGCATTGCTACAAGAAACATCACATAAAAAGGAAAACAAGCCGGTATATCTCCTTACAGATATGATAAAACATTTTGCCGTAATGGAATGTAAATTAGCGTACAACAAACAGCTCATCTCCATGAAAATTTGTATTGTTTTTGCTTGTAAAGCATCGTAGCGAGAACAAATAATAATTTTCCAGTCAAAATATACCTACCGCGTAACTTGGTTCAGCGAAGTTGTTCCTAACATTACAACAACACGCGGCACGGGATGTAAAGTCCGCTTTTCAGTATGAGATATAATGTATCTTTAATATATTGCAAGACTTTCTTTTACCCGCGGTATCGCTCACGTTGAAGCCTAGATTTTGAATTTTTTCGACAGAAATCATATCTGCCAAAATATTTTTTTAATAACATGTATTCTATGTTTTTCAAATACCTTTCAGAAAATGTGTGCAAACTTTCATAACAATCTGCTAAGTAGTTTTGGTGTTAAAGTGCAACAAACAAACAGACTTACACTCAACATTTATAATATTAGTAGGGATTTACATTATAATACAAAAATACGTCGCGAAACAGTAAATAGATACCTACTCATTAACCTTATTTTTAGGTATATATAATTTTGGTGGTGTAAATAACAATCACCTTTATTTTCGTAGTTTCGTGGAACATAATACAGGTTAATATATCTCGTGCCTAAAGCACCTGCGGTTCGTTAAACAACTGAACGGATTGAAACATAACTATATTTAAATATTATATCAAATAGTGAAAAGCTAGCTTTATAAACGGGTAACTGACGTCTGTTTTCGCTCCAAATTACATAACTGGGTTACGGAAATAATGATGTGGCTAATACTTTCGAAAAAACGGATGTTTCTTTTGCGAAACCAAAAATGGTGTAGTTTTTACTATTTGTTACTCTTTGTTTCTTCCGGGATTTTCGGTCGATAAATGACTTTCCGGCTACTTTTATTTGTTTCGGGGGAAATCTTCATAAAATAAATTATGTTATGGGAAGATTTTGTTATGGTGATATTTCTATTTACTAAAATCCTTCGGTTGTTCCACCACGCATATAGGATAGCTTCAGGTACACCAGAGATGGAGGAAGCCGTAACAGAATTTTTAAATTTCTTAATGCCTTCCGGAACTCCTCAACATAAATTAATGTTAAAAGTAGGTTCACCATAATCTTACTTAGAAATTTGAATCCGCCAAAATTACTTCAAATAGTATTTTCAAATTCGGAAAAGTTCAAATCAATCTTTATAATCGATGCGTTTTGGTTTAAATGTGGAGGAGTTGATTGAAAAGATGTATCCCGATATTGTGAATTAGACCACTAAGAATGAAAATTGGTTCAAAAAAGAGGTTTACAATATTCGAATTCGTCTAATTGTTCCACCACGTATATATGATAATGACCAGAGTAATGCACTGATGCTTCCCTTGCGTAATTCCTTGAAGCTTTCCTTATGGCAAACCGTCCTATTCCTTATGAACGACTAGCTTTTGCCCGCGGCTTCGCTCGCGTGGAATTTAGTCTGCCACATAAAGTTTGCAAGGCGGTAGAGCAATGGTTTAACCAGGGAGGCATCACCGCCGCACCTATTTCTACCGTGAAGCAGTTATTGTGTTTCATTTGAAGGGTGTGCCTGTGCCTGCCGGCTCACTTTTATATGAGGCGATCATCATAGTCCTCGGGAGTAGCAACGCATCTGTAATTTACTTCAGATTGAACCCTTGCCCTACTTTCTAAGGCGATTAACATACGGTACCGCTCACTGCCACGGTAGGCGGTGAAGCGGATCTCATGTTGTATTGGGGTCTAATAAATCCGTTGATGCCTCACAAACGTACACCGACTGGCCACGCGGTCCAGCGGTGTTCTCATCACCACCGTGTCTCTGCGCGAACGACAGTGCGGGGGGTCGGCGCCTCACACACGGGCTGGCGCCAAACCGCGCGGATCATCGTTGAAGCAAAAATGCATTTCGATGTCGAAAAGTTTATTTTGATGATCGGTTCATCCGCGCGTACAGGTGCGTAAACCGCCTTACGCTAAGTACTCACGGAGCGATATTCACCCGCGGTCGCCGCGGTTGCGGGCCCGCAGCTTCTGTAGGATGCAGATATAAATGTAAAAAATTAAAGCAATACTCACGACGCGTTTTTCGCCCGCGATGCGCGCGATTGTTTGCGGCTCCCGCTGCACCGGCGGGCAACCTGTAGAACCGCGCGGGCCGCGGTCAACCGGAGCCGCGGCGGTTTGCGCCCGCGCGCTCTGCGATCAGTTGGCGGGCGAGTGCAGTAGTCAGGACCTCAACTGATGGTAAACCGCACGTCTTGCGGTTTTCGCCCGCGACGTTTGCGGTAGATAATCGCAACCGCGACGGCAGCGGAACCGCACAAATAAGCGGTCTCATGAGTTTCGAACAGAAGCTGCGGGCCCGCAACCGCGGCGGCCGCGGGTGAAAACCGCTCCGTGAGTACGTAGCCTTACCGCGCGGGGCACCGCTATTCGCGGCGATGCGCGGTGCCGTGTGTTAATCGCCTAAATCAGTGTGTTCAAATTTCAAATCACAGGCACGTATATTAATTTGAATTAGTTTTGTCGGCAACAGATATTAATGCTTACTCTGAAATTAAAAGTTTTAAGAAAGGGTCTCAAAACGCGTGACGGTTATCAACGCGCAGTTGGCTAGCGTGGTCGATTGAATAACATATTTAACCTTTCCGCTGTTTCATTCTCATTGACTTTTTTGTCGAGGGAGAAACCTTCAAAAGGTACGCCGTGGGAGCGACTTAGGGTTATCTGGGATTCTTATAGCACCAGGACTCCGGGATCTTCAAAGGAACGCAACTGGAGTCCTCTGAGTTCATTGCCCCATCGGGCTCCTCCCAAGTGAGCGGCTGGGCCCACCACTCCATCTGGTCTTTACCACGATATGCGACCACACGTATGCCACCGTCCTTCCCGGGATCGCCTGGCTGGACGGTTCAAGCTCCGTCCATCCTGGCTCTCACGATAGCATGCAACCACACATGCTGACATCCCGAAGTCCGACTTCCCGAAGTTGCTGACTGGGTGTTTGGAGCTCTCCATCTAGCCGCCCGCAACCCCTAAAGCTCCCTTTTAGTTGCCTCTTACCACAGACAGGGGATACCGTAGTCTTATTCCCGGAACTACAGAGACGTCATTGACCTTTCACATTTTGCTCCGTGTTTTATAACCATTCAAATATTTATATCATACAACTTCGTTGTATACGGCGGCGGCGCACGGCGCGTACTGCCGGTCAATCAATTGACTACGCAATATATTATACTCGTAATATCTTCTAAACTACTTATCCAATTTAAATGGTGTAAATGGCAGATTCAATCTTTATTAGATGCTTGATTTTTTGAAATCATTTATTTTGGTAAGGATTAATATTTAGTTTGTATAAAACCCATGGAAACATCAACTTGATAGTTTTAAAATTTTCAAAGTATAAAAAGAGTTATTGTGGGTTATACATAAAATATAGACATATGCTGTCGCGGACTTTTATTTAGATCTATGTGAGCCAAACAATTCCACAGTACATTATATTTCGATATCTCCAACGGTTTAGGCAGCGTACGCGAAGATAGCTCTCAGAGCACAACTTTTTTTCTGACTAACCTGATATTTCTCGTTATATTATAATCTTATAAAAAAAAAATCATTACAAATTATAGCCCATGTGTTATTCTGATGTATAACCTATACTACTGTAAAGTTTCAACCTAATCCGTTGAGTAGTTTTTGCGTGAAAGAATAACAAATACACATACATCCTCACAAACTTTCGCATTTATAATATTAGTAGGACTATTAAATTCTCGTACTATCTAACTACGTTTTTCGGATTTTTACGTAAACATCTTGTGAACTTTCGGATATAAGAGTTAAGTGGACTTAGCGGTCAAAGCAAAACCTCTTTTTGAGTCACACCGAAAACACTTGAAACTTCACTTTGAGGACGATTTAAAGTTGTAAGCAAGATGTAGTGGTGTAAAACTCCTAAGTTGAGTTAGTGCTTGAAAACACTTGAATTCGAAAGATGTTGTAAGACGGCATAATGGGTTCCTATTCGTATTTGGAGGAGATTTCACATGATTATATACAAATATATGAAATTTATAGTTTAATATTTATATAGCGAATAATTTTAATTTAATATTTAGTTTAATTTAATATTATATATGAGGAAGTGGGAGAGTGAGGGAGGTCAGGGTCTTCATTACTTCATTCTTGAAGGTTTCAAATAAAACGCAAGAGTTATTCTTCTTCACTTGCAAATTTAATGAAGAAACAGTTTTCGATTTTTAAACTAACTAAAATAATGATTTTCGGCAACGTGTTTTTTCGTAAATATGCGGTCTCCTGCCGACATTTATATGAAATTTAATTAAATATTTATAAATAACATTTTATACACTATACGAAAATAATTAACGTCATTATAATATTACAGAACTGTTTTTTCTAGGAGCCTAAGAATAAAAGCCTAGAAATAAAAGCCTCAAAGTTGGATTAAAAATATGTAGCTTACATTTACTTTACATGTTAAAACGAGATGTTTTTATCAAAGGAGATTAAAAATAGGCAAATAAAAAAAAAAACTCGTTAAGTTATTTGCCGGATCTTCTCAGTTGAGGTCGTGTTCCGATCTGGTGGTACTGTAACAAATATTTCGGTAACTGATAATTTATAAGAACATCCGTAGCCGTATTCAAAATAAATATAAATATATCGCATTTCATTTCGGTTATTATAAAAAAACTAATCCTTATCCATCCATCCATCCATCCATCAGCCTTTTGATGTCCACTGCTGAACATAGGCCTCCCCTACATGGCGCCACTCCAACCGGTCCTGTGCCCTCTGAATCCAACGGTTTCCCGCTGTCTTCTTCAGGTCATCGGTCCATCTGGTAGGGGGGCGACCTGTACTCCTTTTGCCTAAACGTGGTCACCACTCGAGTACCTTTCTTTCCCTTAGACTATGCGACCATGAAAAACGGTAGAAGGATTATGTAATAGGACTCAATAATTCCGTGTTACCTATAAGAATGTAAGCGCTAATCTCAGCTTAATTAAAATTGTTCTTTGATGTAAATACTCGAGAACGAACAGTGACTCGTTCGCTCATGGAATTTGGGTCAATCTAGAATTCCCGACATTTGGGTTAACGTCCCATGATGTCCCGTAAATCGTAACACACGCAGGCTTTGTCTGCGCTTCAAGCCGCGCGAATCTTTTAAGTTGTTTTAAAAGAAAATGGAAGATATGCCCTTACTCATGCATAATAGATTTTCGCGCCCAAACATTTACTTTTATTATTATTATTATTATTTTAAATTGAAATAGCAACACGTTTGCAGGCCTGATGATAAATGGATGCAGTAATCCATACAAATGTGTAGTAAGCGATTTTATACAGAGTAAGGGTTCTATCTGAACTTAAGTTTAGTCTTGCCACCCTTATTGAGCCGGTAACCATACATTTCCATTGAAGCACAAGATTTGCTTCATACTATAAATAGATGTGGTGTTGATGGTACCGAATTATTAAGCCATTGAGCTTATTTATCGAAATTATTCTTTAGTGTAACTGTGAATAATCTGGTTGCAATGGTTACTGTTATATAATGTATCATTAGTATATAAAACAGTTTTTTGAATACGGCTGAAATATACGTCAGTGACTGTACTTTTTCTTTAAAAAAGTATATTCTACACGAAACTCCATCAAATCAAAATATTTAAATATACAATTTTAATACAGAATTTTATATATAATTTGTATAATTAAGTAATGATCTTAATTATGCAAATTATATATTCAATTCTGTAGTAAAATTGTACATTTAATAACAAATTTAAACTCAATTTCAACTGCAAAATTTCGTCATTATGAAAGTAAGGTAAAGCGTATGTAGGAATTAATTGTATAGTTTAATCCGCGGGTTGTTTTTCGAAAGTTGTGTAAAGGTAAAATTGTTCTCACATCACCTTTCATGTCGCCAGCACCGGCGCGCGGGATGTGGTACGCGGTTTATAACTTTTGCAATAATAATTTGTGTAGTTCCTAGACTTGCATTGATGCAACTAAGAAATTAAGTTGACGAAGGAACAATAAAGTTTATAGCGAAATCCAAGTAGCAAGCGAGTATTATTAAGTCCATCACATAACGTCTGCATTCAATTCTACATAAGATTACAGTCGTACTAGGTTGGCCTGTGTAAATGTAGTTTGTATGTTTTGAGTAAGTGTGTCACACTCATATCCTTCATATCAGAATACAAAACTCTTGGGTCCAACTGACTGAGGGTTCTATAATTTTCAGTAAGATTGGAGGCCTATGTAGATTGGCCAAAGATGCATTGGAATATGCCGTGTGTCACCTCTCCATCTCCTAACTATAGGGACGCAAGTTTGAGAAACTTTTAATATTTAAATCAAACATAATTATATCAATAGCAGATAAAATGCAGAAAGTTACAACATTATATCGATTACTCTTGGGTTTTCCAAAATATACAATGAGGATCTCTTTTATAAGCCAAACTATATGTATTTCCACATTAGTGTGCGGAAGTAAATATTTATTAAACTACTTATTACTATTATTGACAATGATAAGATTACGATAAAATATCGATATGTTACATTGAACTTATCGTACTTGCACACACTTATCATATTTTTAAAAGCCGAACACATTAGTTTTAAAACTCTACGAGAAAGCAATATAAATTCTGACTCTGGGACCCTCGCAGTCTCATTACAAAGAAAATTAGTCTCATCTATTAATACAAGCTTATTGTCATACAAGTTATTGCAATCAAATCAATATAGGAATTAAGAATATATAATACTAGTTGACCCGGCAAACTACATTCTGACTAATAATCAAAAATCTAAAATTATCAGAGTTGTATTATGCATAAAAACCTTCCTTTTGAATCACTCTGTCTATTAAAAAAACTATTAAAATCCATAGCGTAGTTTTAAAGATATAAGCGTACATAAGGACAGACAGCGGGAAGCGACTTTATACTATGTAGTGACAATGCAAAGCAATGTTACAACAACATAAAGCAACAAAACGGAATGTTAGGACAAAAATATATTACGATTATCATCTTACTTTTCAGTGGGCTTTCAACTGGAATTTAAGCCCTTAAGTACGTAAGTATCAAGAGTAGCCCTTAAAAGAAGGATTACAAGATGGCTGGAAATTCGGCAAGAAATTCAGACCATATAACTTTTATTTTCCTTGTACTAACGAGGTGTAATACCCGTTGAATTGCCATCCAGCCGTGTTATGGATGTGAAGTAATATTTAATAAGTGTTTTTGATTTAAAGCGGATCTTTTGTCAAATAAATTACCAATGGTCTGTACTTTGTACATAAATATGGATATGGTTGTATGGTATTTAAACTTTCTGAAGTTCGACTTATCGAGGTGGTAGAACCAGTGTAGTTCGACCGTGGAAGTACCACCGCCACACCTATTTCTAGCGTAAAGCATTTCTTGCGTTTCGATGGAAGGGTGTGATTGCCGGCACACTTTCACATGAGGCGACCATCATAGTCCTCAGGAGTAGCAATGCATCTGTGATTGACTTCAGATGGAATCCATGTTCTGTATGAAGTTGATCATTGACGTCCATGGGCGGCTGTGACCACTTACCATCACGTGGACTGCATGCTCGTTTGCTACTTCAATCAGATAAAAAAAAACCGAGGCGTTCCAAGTAAGTCCTATGGGGCAGAAACGTGGCTAACCTCAAGTAGGAGTCTCATCTTATCTGCAGTTAATTACACAATGTCCATGAAATGAAATGAAATGTCTTTATTTTGTATAGGCCTACGGGGGCACTTACAAATTGTCAGTTACATTTTTTTTCTTACACTACCACCGGATCGGAATACGACCTCAACTGAGAAGATCCGGCAAGAAACTCAGCGGGTTTGTCTTTTTTTCTTATTTATATTCTTTTTTTTTAATATTATTACAATCATGTTTTTTTTACATGGTAATGAAAGTTAGCTCCAGTATCTTGCCTTACAGTTCAGTAAAAGAGAGCCCTGTTTGGCAAGATACGCTACACTTTGACATTTATTTAAAAATACTATAGTAATGCATGTTATTGCAAGCTGTTTTGTCTTTGTCATGGGCTATAGTGATAAATTACCATCTCATTACATGCTCGTTACATACTTCAATATTATAAAAAAGCGAAAAAAATATTTCTTAAACTAACAATTTCCTTTGAATGTTTCGACAAAAATTGCCAGTTCTCGTAGACATTTTGCTGACAAAAAGCAGGCTAATACGACACGAGGAGGGCAAATCCCATTGACAACGTACCATTTTTCACTTCCACATAACAAAATGTCAACTCCATTGCCGACCTTTGTCATTGTCAATATTCTGTTGTATAAATCAAATATGTACAATACAGACGTTCGTCACACACATACACGTCCGTTATGGGCCCCGTCTGCTATTGATATTGATCATTAATTTAAACTATTTTTAAAAGAAAGTGGATCAGAAAAACGCCTAATTCAATGATTTATGTCTACATTGGAAAACGAAGTGATTGGATGTTGAAAATATATTTTTACACTAGAGACAAAAAGATATGAAAAAAACGTATGTAGCTTTTAAATTAGATGGTCTACGATATTTTATTTTATTATATCTAATCTATGAAACCATTTTTACTCGTATATGAGTGTGATTAATTTTAGTTACGTATTTTTACGATACGCCAATTTAACTTTTCTGTTTCGATATGTAGTTCATATAAAAAATAACTATGTAGAAATATTTTTTTTGTAAATCTTTAAAGGTTATCAAAGATGACTTGCAAATTAGATAGGTTACATAAAAATCTACAATATTTATAAAAATGCAAACCCAATATCTCAATATTATTCAAACTTCAATACTAAAGAAATATTGTTATCGGCTTTTTCTGTTTTTACGGGCACATAAAGCGACGGTAGTCGCAATTTACGAGGGTTGAATGGAAATTCATGACAAATGAGTTTTAGTTAGAAAACTTAATTCGATACAGGGAACGAAACAATGGTGATTGAGCCATTAACATCGCATTTATTATCGCCTAATGATTTTGAAATAACTGCGAACTAGTTTGTAGTTTAAGCACGTAAACTATGTTACTTTCGTTCAGAGGTCATCAAAATCTCATTCCGCGGGGACGTAAAGGTCAGATTGTAATATTATTTCCTTTTTGTCGGTGGCCTTATGTAAACGAGGGTCTATATTCCTTGTGTAATCTCGACCATGTTTTGGCATATCCGTCAACTCAAAAACCGTACATTCGATTCCGCTTTCATAAAACGCTTAGTGCGTTACGATGGGATTCTGTGTTCATGAAACATTATGGCATTGCGACAGGACGATTCTGCCTTCAAGAACCATTAACTTTGCCTACTTTATGACAGGATGACTCTTCTTTCATATGAATCATGAGAGGACGACTTTGTTTCCATGAATTAAAGGCATTACAAATGGACGATTATCCCTTTTTTATAATACAAGAGTAGCCAACGAGCATACCGTACATTTATTGGTAAGTGGCCACATCCAACCATGGACTACAGGTTGACTACAGATACCTTGAGGACTAATGTGAAATATTTTGGATAAGTAATATATTTTTCTATTACGTGTTTACCAAATGCTTATTTTGTTCTTAAATATTTTATTGGTGATGAGGGGTGACGGCACACATGTGTGCATTTCAGTAATAGTGTTACGGTACATGTCTCAATACATAGAGCGTAAGCTGGAAATTCCTTTCTGGAGGGCCTGGAATAGTGCACACATATTGCACATTCTCGAACACTCTTATAAGTATTTTTTACCTGTTAGTTTTAAGGTTTACTTTGTATGCTATAATGGATAAGTAATAAAAATGGATTATTCATTTAATAACAGTATTAGCTTAAACTACCACTTCTATATTTTGAACATAAGTTTTTTTAATTTTATCAAGATCAAAAGTTAACGGGTAGATACCTTCGATCGGTATCAGATGGGTTCCAAAGGTAAGGGTTAGCAAATATCCTCTTTTCTGTGATAATGAGTTGGAGTGTGCATGCATACCATGAAATTCAATGCATACAATTTTGCAACTACACTGTACAAGTACAATTTACAACTGTTACAAAATACAGGTTCAGACTACTTTCATAGTTTTGCTTTTAGATATCCGAGAGTATCTTACACCACTTTGTACTAATCTCTGTGATGCTAATCAACTGAGTTCCGATAGCCCTTCGCAACGTTCATTTAAGGAGTTTAATAGAGCGTCGGAAATTAAAAAAAAAATCAATAGATGGTTTTCAATTTTCCTTATCCTTCCTTCCTTATCCTACGACTTGTAATGCAGATTTTGTTTTGTATTGGATTCAGTAAGATACCCATTTACCTTATTATTTTATATTCGTTAAAAGGAAATATTATTGGAGTTCAGGTAGTAATATATTATCAGCAATATATTTATGCTAGTCTAAAGAAAAATGAAAAAACCCGACTACTTAAAAACAGTTGACTGAAAGGGGAAAATTGATAAGCAAGTTACTTCATAAGGTGACAAAAGCAGATTTTCTTTATTTTTTGTCACCATCTGTAGCGCATTCATAAAAAAAACATATCTTTGGTAATGACATATTCTCGTCAACCCATTATTGTCCCACTGCTGGGCACGGGTCTTCTCTCAGAATGAGAGAGTTTAGGACATAGTCCACCGCGCTGGCCAAGTGCGAATTGGTGGACTTCACACACCTCCGAGAACCAGTTTTTTTTAAAGAACTCTCGGGTGTGTAGGTTTCCTCACGTTGTTTTCCTTCACCGAAAAGCAATGATAATTAATTTCTAATACGCACATGAATCAGTGGTGCGTGCCTGGGTTTGAGCCTCGGACCTCCCGATCGAGAGGGCAAGTTACAACCATTAGGTTATCACTGCTCTGACATCACTGCAATGACATATTAACAAAGATTAATCTAAAAAACAATTACTTTCCTTCTGACGCAGTCAGGTGAGTAAATAATGGGAACTGTATGATGAAAAGAAGCAGATTGACAATACTAGAGTATAGACAGAAACCGTTATTGTCGATTTGTCGGCTTATTCCGGGACAATTGTAAAATTAATTTAAATCATAATACAATGAACATATTTAGTTATTTTTAAAATCCTATAAATTAATCTACATTAGAGAGCATTTTCCAAACCAAAATAAGAAGCTAACAAAAGTAAAAGCCTTAAGAAAAATAAAACTCGCCAAGAAACAGCTCTGCATTACATTTCTTTTCATTTAGCGGAATTCTACTAACTTACGTCTTCATTCGACTTGACTCCTAATCTGAGATTTAGTTGAGCGTTCGACTGCGCAGGATTCCTCGTCTCAGAGCTTTGTTCGGTCTCAATGCAAATCAATTGAGCGCTCAAGCCCGTTGCGTCTCATAAAGCGATTGCACGAATTCCGCATTCCCCTGCCTGTGCAGTTCTTTTCTTACTTCTCAATTGCACGAAATATTAGAATTCAGGGGTTAACATTGATATCCTAATGGAGTTCTTGTGAATGAAAATAAGCTGGTATGTTTGGAAATTTAATGTATGTGTATACGTTGTTATCTGAGCAGCATTTTTGCGTATTTCACCACCCCAAAAATACTTTTTTGATTATACAATCATTATTTTACCATTGTCACCAGACATTAGATGTTAGAATGTTACACCGCTAGCAGGAATGTTGTAGCCAATGTTAAAGTCGATGTGAGAAAACAATATTTTTCAAGTGCAACAGAAATGCAACCGTATGTTAAATTTAAATTATAATATTTATATTGTTATAAAACTTCTGTTTGACGACCCGCTTGGCGCAGCGGTTACCATACCGGTCTGACGCGCAATGGGTCCCGGGTTCGATTCCCGGCCAAACAAGTATCTGAATGATGAGTTTAGATTCCTGTTCTGGGTCTGGGTGTTTGTGTATTCGTCTCGTGTGTGTCCATGGTACCCACGACACAGGAAAGATCCTACTGTGGGGCTATGAGTGTAGAAAGTGTAGTGTGTAACTCGCGGATTTACTCGTATTGGCCAAACTAATTTATATACCTATATTTTCAAACAGGTAAAGCGAAAGTTCTTGTAAATTGCGTATTAGGATTCATGGTAAACATCTTTATATTCAAGGTACAACTATTAAAGTCCATTGCTGGAGATAGGCCTCCTCTAGGGGGTTGTTAAGAATAGGAAACCACGCTTGACATACGTTTTGATATTGTTAATTATTATTATAGTATAATATAGTATTGTACAAAATCTATTTTCTGTTTTTTTTCTTGGTCGCCTCCCTCGACATTTACGGAAAAAGAGGTCCTCGTAAAAACTAACAAAAAATTTTGGGGTTGTTAATATGTATTGTACAAAATCTATTTTCTGTTTTTTTTTTCTTGGTCGCCTCCCTCGACATTTACGGAAAAAGAGGTCCTCGTAAAAACTAACAAAAAATAAAACGAACCTCGAAGTGATTGTAAAACTGAAAAGTAATTCACCACAAAAATGAATATTTTATTTAAAATAAAGTTCCGTAAGCAAGTTTGCAGTGATGTATTGGCATCGCGAGCCAAGCCGCCGCGGCCTGCGGTATTCTGAATTGTTTGCCACTTTTTTGGAAGCACAATAAGCTGAATATTACCTTTTTATTGCACAACCACACATGGCTTAAAATAATTGGTTGTGAACTTTTGAAATTGTTTTCGGCCATCGTAAATGAAATTAATCCGAATACGAACCACGATAATTCTGTGGTTTCTCTCATTGCAAAAAATAGTATTAAAAGAAAATTTCATCCGACATATATTTTCAACAATTATGTTGCGGAAACAAAATTGTTGTTAGAATGAATGGAATCTGTGTCAGCTTTTCACGACATATCTTTTTATGAGAAATTCTATGCTACAGAATACTTGAGCGCGCAGAAATATCGTAAAAATAGGTGCAAATACTTTGTTATTTATCTACTACTTTCGACTGTATAAAAATAACTAGAACAATTTCATGTTACTACTTTTCGTAGTATTTGATCTCATACCTGTACGTTGCCTTGAATTATTGATTTTATTTGAGAATCAGAATCTAATGACATCCGAGAACGAGAATGAAGAATATAGAACACCTCAAAGCATCTTCTTCCCTCTGGTGTTCTCCTTGACTTTCATGACACCAAGACGTGGTATGAAATTACGTGGTATACCTACTATATTATCGTCTTTATGTGGCATCCCTATCTATTTTGAGGAAGTTTTTTACAAACTAACCATTACTTATTATTATGCCCAGAGGGGAATTCAAGGGGGGCTAAAAGCTCAAGTCTTCCTACACGTGAAGCAGTTCTTGCGGCACACTTTTATATTATTTTTATAATAATGAAGTAGCAAACGAGCATGCAGTGCACCTGATGGTAAGTGGTCACCGCTGCCTTCATATAGAACATAGGTTCTATCTAAAGTCAATCACAGATGTGTTGCTACTTCCGAGGACTAGGATGGTCGCCTCATATAAAAGTGTGCCGGCAACCACACCCTTCCATCGAAACGCAATGAATGCTTTACGCTAGAAATAGGTGTGTCGGTGGTACCTCCCCGGTCGAACTACACTGGTTCTGCCACCTTCACATCGGTAATTGACTTCATATAGACCATGCTCTGTATGAAGTTTCTTACAGATGTCCATGGGCAGCGGTGACCACTTACCATCAGGTGGATTGCAATATTATAAAAAAAATATGTAAAATGATGTACTATGTAAGCCCATCTGCAACTACTGTTGCTAATGTATATTTATTATTGGCGACATAAGAATGCATTTTCATATTCATGGTTTTAGGAAGATATTGGGTTTTAAGTTTACCTTTTGGATGCTGGGTCTAGTCTCTCTCTGCTCGAAAATCCTGGATGCATAATTTAGGCCTTAGACTCCATATAACGTTAATCCTGGATAAATTGAGCCTCTTTTTAACCGACTTCCCAAAGGAAAGAGGTTATCTATTCGTCACGTATATTTTTTTTTTTTTTTTTTTTTTTTTTTTTTTTATGTATGTTCGGGCGAAATGGCTAGAAATCGTCGACCTACCGACACGATTCATACGACATTGTATGCGACTAGTTTCACAGGCAGTCCCATATTGAGGAAAATGAAAACCTTCCGGCGGTTTTCCCGGAAAATTGGAAAATGTCGGTTTCTTAAAATCTTGAATAACTTGGGTGTTTCTGAACCAATTTCCATTTTCTTTCTCTCATTTGATAGGAAATTTCGTCACGCAACTTTTTCTCTTGGACATGGGTATGCTGTGATGCTTAACTCTTTGAGTTATGGGGTGGAAACCACCACCACTCCTCAAGTTTTTTAGATAATTTGAGATAACTCGGCTTCTGCCGAATCGATTCTTATGAAACTTGGAATATGTATTATATATCTATGCTTATATAGGTTGACGAAAAATTTGACCTTCAACTCTTCGATCCTGATGATGCAGGGATACAGCTATCCTAAACTATAACATTAGCTATTTGGTGCTTACATATATGTGACGAGACTACTAAGCAGAGACATGTGATGAAAATTTGACCTTCAACTCCTCAATCCTGATGATGCAGGGGTGCCTCAAGCCTAAACCATTGGGGTTGACCATTTGGTGCTTATGGGTATGTTATAACAATACTAAGCAAAGACATATTATAAAAAAAATGACCTTCAACTCCTCAACCCTGATGATGCAGGGTGCTGTAAGCCCAAGCCGTAGGTGATGGCCATTTAGTGCTTACTGATATATAATAAGATAGCAAGGCAAAGATGTACGATGACAAATTTGACCTTCAACTCCTCAACCCTGATGATGCAGGGGTACTGCAGGCTTAAACCATAAACGTTAGACATTTGTTGCTCACGGATTTGTAATAACATTGCTAAGCAAAGGTATACGACGAAAAATTGGACCTTCAACTCCTCAATCCTGATGATGCAGGGGTATTGAATGCCTAAGCCATAAAACTTAGCTATTTCAATCTTACGCATTCAAAATGATATTTAAAAAAATGTAAGGTAAAACATTAGAAAAATGGTTGTATACGGTGGAAAATTGGACCTTCAACTCTTCAATCCTGATGATGCTGGGGTGCTTCAAGCTTAAACTATAGGCGTTAGCTACATGATCGCTACGTATATCTGATAAGATTACTAAGCAAAGATATAAGATGAAAAATTTCACCTTCAACTCCTCAACTCTGATGATGCAGGGGTACTTCAGGCTTAAACTATAGGCGTTGGCCATTTGATGCTTATGGGTATGTAATATATTTACAAAGCGAAGACGTATGATAAAAAAGTTGACCTTCAACTCCTCAACCCTGATGATGCAGGGTACTGTAAGCCCAAGCCATAGAAGTTGGGGATCTGTTGCTTACGTGCATGCGATGAGATTACATAGAAAAGATATGACATGATCATTTTGACCTTCAACTCTTCGGCCCTGATGATGCAGGGGTACTTCAGGCTTAAACCATAGGCGTTGGCCATTTGATGCTTATGGATATGTAATATATTTACAAAGCAAAGACGTATGATAAGAAAATTGACCTTCAACTCGTCAACCCTGATGATGCAGGGTACTGCAAGTTTAAACCATAAGCATCGGCCATATGGTGCTTATGTATATGTAATGAGATTACTAAGCAAAGATATGACATGATAAATTTGACCTTCAACTCCTCAACCCTGATAATGACGGGGTCCTTCAAGTTTAAACCGTAGGCATCGGCCATATTGTGCTTACGTATACATAATGTTGTTGTTCACAATACCAACAATGAGTTTCGGAGAGGATATAATTATGATCAAAAATTCCACTTTGAATACAATTACCTAAAAGATGCAAGAGTACTACCAACCTTTTTAAATTGGATGGGTTATTTTTATCAGTATCAGTTGAATTATACTCTTAGTTATAAGGTTTATATTACTTTTTCTACTTTAAATATTGATAATTATAGGTCTATTCTTTAAATAAATGTTTACTCAGAAAAAGTTGTTTTATTCGGTTAGGTTAGGTTCGAACAGATTTTTCCAATTCAGAATCTAAGGGAGGGGGCGCGGTAGCGCCCCCGACCGGTTGTGTCAAAGAAGTCTATTTTTATATGATGACGTCAGCACATAATTTTATTCATCCGAAAATCGGACGAATAATTAATTTTATTCATCCGGTTAGTGGACGACTAGCAACAGCCATAACTGATTTTATCGTGACTGAAAAGCGTGAAAAAAAAAATTTTAAACAAAAAATACAACCGACTTCCATGCCACATAAAAGTAAAAAATAATTTAAATACATGTTGGTTTAGAGCAAACACAGTTCTTAGTACATAGTCCCGAAGTCGGCGCTCATATAAGATACATGTAGTTTCGTCATGATCCAGCAAAATATGGTAAGCGCCGACTTCGGGACTATGTACTAAGAACTGTGTTTGCTCTAAACCAACATGTATTTAAATTATTTTTTACTTTTATGTGGCATGGAAGTCGGTTGTATTTTTTGTTTAAAATTTTTTTCCGAATCAGAATAGCGTATAGGTCGGCGCGACACCGCGTATTTATGAAAAACACGTCACCGAAAATAACTATTTTAGTTAGTTTAAAGATCGAAAATTGTTTGTTTTAAATTAGCAATATTTAGTGATTTTTAGAATTGTAATTTAGTTTACCCTCCATAAATTTGTTATTGTCACCTCACCAAACATTGTTAAAAAACGGCGAGACCTGCTAATTGTGAATAAAGTGAAGAAGTTTACTTCTGTGTTTTACTTGAAATCTTCAAGAATGGACAGTAATGAAGACTCCTGGCCATCCTGACGTCACATCACGCGCTCACTTCGTTATATATAATCAGCATATAATTGAGCTCTTCATTTTATCTATTCTTAGTACCCAAGGAATTCTAATAAGTGTAGGAAGTGCCATTTTCTTGATTTATTTGTCTCTTATTACATTGAAAGATCCAATTCTCTCTTAATTCAACAATGAAAAGGTTACCGCGCCGCGTGAAGTGAAGATAAAAGCAGCGTATGGTACTATTTACGGGACATTATGGCACGTTAACCCGAATGTCGAGATTGACCCAAATTCCAGCGAGAATCGGGACTGTTTACGTCTAGTATTTGCTATAAGTGAAGCTTCTATGTTATTTTTATTTATTCTATAAATTAAAATTACAAGGAATGAATGAAACGCCTAATGGTAGTCAATTTAATAGGTAGTACTAGTGTAGTGTAGTTCGCCCGGGGAAGTACCACCGCCACACCTATTTCTAGCGTGAAACATTTCTTCCGTTTTGATGGAAGATTGTGGTTGCCGGCACACTTCCATATGAGGCGACCATCGTAGTCCTCGGGAGTAGCAACGCAGAATATTTGTTCCATCTGAAGTCAATCACGACTTCAGATGGAACAAATATTCTGTATGAAGTTGATTACACATGTCCATCGGCGGCAGTGACCACTTACTGTCAGGGGTACTGTATGCTCGTTTGCTACTTCAGTCAGATAAAAAAAAAGAGTGGTCAAAATACATAACAGTAAACGTAGTTACATATACGCAGCATCGCAACATCTATATATATATATATAAGGGAAAACAGACTTAACTATTGACATATCAACGTACATCTAAAACTATTATATATAAAACCTTGAAATTTGATACAGAGGTTCCTTTCGTGACGTAAGTGAGCACTAAGAAAAGATTTTTGGAAATTCAGCCCCTAAGTGGGTGAAAAACTGGGGCAATTTTGCATGTGACAATGTGATTTTTTAGTCCAATCGATTTCAAATTTCCCATGAAAACTGAAATGAATGAACTCTACATCTGACTGACGTAATGACTGACACATCAACGTACAAACAAACTACTATGAAAAAATTGGGGATTTCAAAACAAACTCTATCTATGCTGATAGAGTTTGTATTGAAGATCGCTAAATTAGATGCTAACTTAATGAAACTTAGTATCTGTTTTTCGGGTTTGATATGTTGGAAAATCTTTTTCAACATTTTCGAAAAATTTACACCTACGAGTAAGGGACTAAAATGAAATTATTTCGTTAATCCGCCAAATTTGATGCAAGCTTAATTCCACTTAGAATTTGGTTTTGCGGTTCAATATACTGGTGTTGGTTTACAAAACGGGAATAAAGGGATGTCCAGCCGTGCACCTTAAAACTCTAATGATGGATTATGGTTCGCGTAAAAACGTAGTCCCGGGAGTGTGATAGTCCCTCTCTAAAAACCAAAATATCCCTACAAAGAACTTAATAACGCCCCGGTAAAAATGGGTCATTTATTAGTTAATTTTAAAAACAGTCCCTGTTAATCGTCAAGGTTAATCACTGTCACAAAGAGTAAATATTCAATCAATTACTGTTCTGGCATTTTCATTAATTATATTTTATTATAAACTGTGTTTTCGCATTATATGCTTCTGTTTATTAACACCCTTGAAATCACTCACTAACCAATCAGTTATTTTTAGGGTGAATAATAATAAACAGTTAAAAAATTTACGGTGGGATTCAGATTGAGTTAATTTATATGCCGTATGATATAGATAAAGAAAGATAGAAAAGCTAAAATACTGTAATCGAAAAAGGGGCAGTCAAATGTGAGCTACCATTTTAAAATTTGAAAACAGCTATAAAAGAAACAATATCATAGTATCATACTGATAACATAACATGATGCCCACCAATTTGCACTTGGACAACGCGGTGGATTATGGCCTAAAACTCTTTCATTCCGAGAGAATACCCGGGTCCAGCATTGGGACAATTATGACTTGACGATACTGATATTATAAAAGCGTTTGTGCGGATGCATACACATATATTTTTACAAGAACAACGTGTCATCTAGATTTGAAAACTACATTTTTTATTGAAGACCAATTGTTGAGTTACACCAAATAAAATTTATACACAGATCGAATACGATCATTATAAATGTAACCTAATAACTTATCGGCAAATTAAAAAAAAACTGATAAGTATGAAATTTAACAAAAAAAGGTCAATTTGAGCTTGCCACGTTGTTGTTGCAAACAGGACATATGCTCTTTCACGCAAAATTAATTATACGGATTCCACAAAAATTTACCAACAGATATATATAGATCTGGATGACAACATAGACTTCTCATTACCGTCGTAAACGTCATTGAAGCAGGTGGGAAAAGAAACTTTTTTTTTAGTATCTTTAAAAAGTCTTTTTGATTTTAGGCATAGAGTTTTAAATAAGTAAATGCATCAACATAAAAACGAAACCACACTAATTTACTCGTACAAGTAAAACGATAGTTTCAGAAATCACATAACCGCTGCTACTTCTTTAAAGTTATAATAAAATATAAGCACTTTTTTGTATTAATTTTATCCAATGTTCTACTAAAAAGTGCATAGAAATATAAAATCCAAGCACTTAATCCTTTGGAACTCAATCAAAGAGGAAAGCTTTTTGTAATTTACTGGTCAAGCAGCAGTTAAGCAACAGCTACCGACCTTCAAATTAAGTTAATTGCAGCTGTAATTGGTCCGCGTCGGGCTCGCAATAAAAACGAGATATTGTCATTCCGCCCGCCCAAGGATCGCCCGCCCTACAACCGATGAATTTCATTGCTACGCTCAATTATACGAAGTACTTTTGTAATTTTCACATATTATTGTTATTGCTTCTTATAATTCGTAAGTAACTTATAGTACCTATTTACTAATATTATTTTATAATTATTTACAAACAACATGTAAATAATAACTAAGGTGTATGGTTCGACCGGGGAGATACCACCGCCACACTTACTTCTATATCACAACACAGTAAAAAAAAAATTCGCTTCCAGCTGTCTGTCCCTATGTACACTTAGATCTTTAAAACTACGCTACGGATTTTAATGCAGGTTTTTTCAATAGATTGAGTGATTCAAGAGGAAGGTTTGTATATATAACACATACAATATAGTGTAGGAGCACTGATAATTTTAGATTTTTGACTTTTAGGCGGAACGAAGTCTGCCGGGTCAGCTAGTATTATTATAAATATCGCATCCGGTTATTTTGAATCGAAACGGAAAGGCGCGTCGAGCGGTGCTAACTTCACATCGTCGCGTCTTGGCAGGGTCGTGAAGTCAGCCGAGGGTCGCAGACACATTATTGTGAACGGCACTCAAAAGTGATAACTCGGAACTGTCTCTCCGTTTCGTTCTTTTGTAAAATTAATTACCATTGAATGTATTAGTTGCTGTATTTAAGATAAAAGTCTTTGTAATAGTTATATCAATACAATTGACACCAAGATTTGTTATTCTGCACGAGACCCATAGTCGCCCACACCATCTATGATGATATTGATGTCGCATAAAACAAATGCCGATATATGTTTTACACTTCTTAATTTCCGAATACTACGGTTTTCAATAATAGAAATACTGAAACAAATCAAAATTTCAAGGACCAGTGTAGTTCGACCGGAGAAGTACCATCGCCACACCTATTTCTAACGTGAAGCAATCCTTGCGTTTCGATGGAAGGGTGTGGTTGCCGGCACAATTTTGTATGAAGCGACCATCGTAGTCCTCGGGAGTAGCAACGCATCAGTGATTGACTTCAAACAGAACCCATGTTCTATATGTAGTTGATTACAGATGTCCATGTGCGGCAGTGACCACTTAATATCAGGGGGACTGTATGCTCGTTTGCTACTTCAGTCAGATAAAAAAAATCAAAAGGAATATATGAAGCGATATACCTACATCATACTTGAAATAAAATTATTTAACTTTTAGAACGATTTAAGCTGTCAAATTAATGGTAATTGAACGAATGAACATGTTTATTAAATTTCAAGTGTGTTTTATCCTACTCCTTTCGTTCGTACAGTGAGCAGTCCGCAATACACGACAGGACAGCGAGCAAGTTGGAGGAACATAAAAACATCTAATTGAATTTTTTATCGCCGTCTAAGATGTTCCGTCGCTTTATTAAACTCCTTGAATGGAAGCTGTGAGGGGCAATCGGGTCTTGATTTGCATTACCCGGATGAGCACAAAGCATTGTAAGGAGTCCTGGAATTTCTAAAGGCGAGCACCTAACGCGTTGACGGACTTCTATTCAAGAATATTGATATCTGAGTGTAGATGTAATCGGACATTTTCCAATTATTATTAGTCCAACCTGTGGTAGAGCATTCATCATACTGGTTTGGGTACCGGATTCGATCCCTAGCCATACAAATGATGAATGTAGTTTTCTGTTGTGGGTCTGGGTGTTTGTGTATACGTTTATGTGTGTATTCATGATACTCACGATACAGAAGAAATTTCTAGTACGGGCTATGGATATAGAAAGCATTAAGAATTAATTATAGACTTATTCATCTCATATCACAGCACTGATTTGGAAGATAAATAACTGTAATGCCACTGCCGCATACCGTCGTAAAGACTAGACGAAGCGGTGGGCCCAGCCGCCCATCTGGGTGGAGCCCGATGGAGCAACGCGCTCAGAGGTTTCCGCTTGTGTTCCTTTGAAGATCCCGGAGTCCTCTTTGTAGCGCCATGGGCGCGGACGGGGATGTTTAGTGCGGTAAAATCCCACATAAACCTGCGTCGCTCCCGCGGCTTCTGGCACCTTTTGAAGGTTTCCCCCTCAAAACCAAAAAAAAAAAATTGCCACTGCAGTACATGTTGATTTGGTAGGTTGTACTAAGTGAGAGATACTTGTGCAATACACTCACATTTAGTCCCCATGAGCACCAATGCATCCACGATGGGCCGCAGGGACAGCGTAGGCCTCCAAGAAATGGGCAACTTGGCCACTTAATGCATGGCCACTTACTTCATCTGCATTAATAAAAAAACAACCTACGAAAACAGTAATCATGTAATAAACTCCATATATGATGTTAGTTTATGGACAAGCTTTACACTTTGTCGAGATAATGTGGGGAATGTAGACCCTCGTTTATATACAACCCTTCGACAAAAAGTAAGTAATGCCTAGGTTGACCTTCATTTGCCCTGTAAATGACATAGTAATAACCGTTAAGTAAAAAATATACCAACTCGCACTTGGCCGGCTACATTAATGGACGACGTAAAAGTATAGTAGGTATTTGTGTTACAACTTACAATTTAAACTTAAACTTAAAAACTTAATACGCTTTCTACACTCATAACCCCACAGTAGGATTTTCTCCTGTGTCGTGGGTGCCATGGACACGCACAAAGACGAATACACAAACACCCAGACTCAGAACAAGAATCTAAACTCATCATTCAGACACCTGTCTGACCGGGAATCGGACCCACTGCGTGTCATACCGGTACGGTAACCGCTGCGCCACACGGGTCGTCAAAATTGACTTATAGATTGTAAGTGATTCAAAAAACATTAGTGATCGAAATCGCGATTTTAATGTCTTACTCAAAGTTGTTCTGTTCCTCGTATCCAATTACTGAGTAAATTAACGTTCATTTGTCATACATTTCCATTTTAAGCTTGCAAAATGTAGCAATAACTAATATTTAAAAGGCGGAGAAATGGGAAAAAAATTACAGTCCACAGCAATATTTATTCGCCATTTCGTAAAAGCGATAATGCAGTTTTCGTTCTGTTTTTGTAAAATTATACAATTTTTCATCGCAAATCCCGTACCAAGGAAATGTCGAACAATAGAAACTTTTGAGGGAGTACTTTTTCTCGCACGTAATCTTCTTTCCGAGAGCAATTTCGTCACTTGAATTCGGCATAATTTATCAAATTCTGCGAGGGATTGCACATGCACCCCAAGCTCCCCTGCTCAGCTGCGCCCGGTCACAGTCGTGGGCTAATTTTTTATCTCCCCTGTCTACCCCCGCGTCAGCAATGCGGATCCTTAGGGAACAAATCAGAAGGGAGACGAGCCAAGGAATCCACTAAACTCGATGATATAAATCTAAATCGGAGTTGTGGTTCGGAAAAAGGCATTTTTGAAGATTCCTGATAAGCGGATGAATTGTAAAACAGGGTCGTAGCTTGTTTTACCATCAGATTTGGAAGTTTGCTTATAGTTGGCGTGTTACATTTTTTTCGAGTTATGTTTTTATAGTATCATAGTTATTGTGGCACGATATATGTATGTAAATTATAGAATGCTTTAAGTTTATAAGCATAACATTAAATCTAAATGAACATTTTTTATTGTTAATGAACTAAGGCTAAGTAAAGGTTAATTCTATATATTAAAACGTGAAGCAAAAACATTTTTAAGTAATATGTCGCGGACGGATTAGTTTGAAATTTTGTGGACGGTTATAGTGGACGTAGAGAAGGAGTGCAGAATGTTAATATTTTTTTCAAATAAGGCATATAACTTGCATGAAATTAACTAAAAACACATTACACACATTACCGTGCATTTGTCAGAAACACAGTAATAATAAACAAAATAGAACATTCAATGTCTATGAAAACACATAACGTCAAAAATATCAGATGTTTTTGTCAAAATATTGCTTTTAAATGCGGCTTAGCTACATTCAATTTGGGTAACATTGAACAGCGGTGTAACTTTGAACAAAGTTGTGAAAAAAATATATTAATTTATTACATGGAAACTTCTTGTTGTTTCAATATCGTACCTGCGTAAAATGGTTTGCCAAAATGTTGTAATAGCAATGAAAGTAAAAAAAGGTACCTGTCAATGTCATAATTTTAAAAAATACCGCCTTTTCCGTAGTGAAGTTGTTGCAAGTGTTTAATGCTTCATTTTGAAATAGCAATTATAATATAAAACTTACCGTAAACAGGTGTGTTTTGGTGTTTATCTTTAAAATGTATATTGTATATTATTATTTTGAAACTGTACTATCCGTATCCCATGTTGAATATTGCGTAAAACTGTTAAACTTTTGACGACGTCGAAATTGGATGTTATATGGGTAACTTTGAACGGTTCAAAGTTACCTGTATCATAAAAAAATATTTTTTTCGGAGGCTCAGGGTCGCTCAGCGTGCTATGGAGAGGGATATGCTCGGAATTTCGCTACGATACATGATTCGCAACGATGAAATCCGTAGACGAACGAAGCTTACCGACATAGCTCTCAAAATTAGGAGACTGAAGTGGCAATGGGCCGCCACATCGCTCGTAGGACCGATAACCGATGGGGAAGAAAGGTCCTCGAGTGGCGACCATGTTTAGGCAAAAGGAGTACCGGTCGCCGCCCTACCAGATGGACCGGTGACCTGAAGAAGACAGCGGGAAACCGTTGGATTCAGAGGCCACAGGACCGGTTGGAGTGGCGCCATTTAGGGGAGGCCTATGTTATGTCCATGTTCCGTCCATCCTTTTTTTTTTGTTTTCGAGGGGGAAACCTTCCAAAGGTACCCGAAGTTCCGTCCATCCTATGGATGGATGGAATAAATAATCAAAAAAAAACTAGTATCTTATTTTACCACCAAATTGATCGACCTTGATTCATATGGCAAGACCAAGTTGTCTATTGTATTTATATATCAAAATAAATGTATTTTTTATAGATTTGGTTTTAATTAACAAAAACATGTTAATTAATTTTACTCAGACCTTAAAATATTCGATTATTGACGGATTTTATATCCTCAAAAAATTATATTCAAAGTTACCCAAAACTAAGGATAACTTTGAATTTGAGTTTTAGGGGTAATTGTGGATAGTTTAATTGTTTTCTCCGTAAATTTATTGTGTTAGATTAATAAACCAGCTAAAAAGGACACTATTCATTTAATAAAAACAAGGTGCAATAAATATAAAACAGATTATAATATAACTCCGCCGTTGCCGGTCCCAAGCCCGGATGAAAAAGGAGGAGGGTTGGTTTGGAGGAGACAAGACCAGCCGTGAAACGTCAACGCCGAGCCTCGGGCGGCGGTTAATTAACCCGATAGCTCCAAGACCCATTCGGAGCGGCCAGCAGTGACCAGAAGGAATTAAATCACCTTCAAAAGACTGACGTGGAAGGATCTGGGAACCCACCACGTTATTATTCCCAAGAAAACCTCATCAATGGAATTGGATAAAACGAAATGCGATCTGTCTTGCGACCCGGCTGACGCCCGGCGCTCATCGGTACCCGGGCCGGTGAGTGTGAAATTGGCTACCGATGAAAAAACAGAAACAAAAACCGCAACTGATTGCTTAACACCAGATAGATGCCCTTCGGCAAAGAACCTGAAAACATCATGCCCCATCCCCATGAAATCACAGCACCGTATTGGTACGTGGAACGTAAGAGGGACGTTAGGACACGGCAAACTAACCATCATAGAAAGGGAAATGTCTAATCACCATCTGTCCATTCTTGGAATTAGCGAAACCCATATGCGTGGACAAGGCCACTTCACTACGTCTTCCGGAAACACCATATACTTCTCTGGCCCAGATAATGAAAGTAGAAATGGAGTCGCTTTCATCCTCCCGCACCACATAAACAATAGCGTACTAGGATACCACCCAGTGTCAGACAGAATTATTACTCTGAAGCTAGATACAAGACCTTGCACACTGAACATTATCCAAGTGTATGCACCAACTGGACAAGCGGATGACAGCGAAATCGAACACTTCTATAACACCCTGACTGATGCGCTTAATTCCATACCCAAAAGAGAGATTTCCATGATCATTGGGGACTGGAATGCCAAAATTGGGAGCACATCAACAGACGATCACCTTCGGAATTTTGTCGGCAAATTCGGACTAGGCTCTAGAAACGACCGTGGGGAAAGACTCCTAGAAATGTGTATTGATAGGAAGTACAGCATAATGAATACCTATTTTCAACACCACCCACGCCGTTTGTACACGTGGAGATCACCAGGAGATCGCTATAGAAATCAGATTGATTACATTATTGTTAACAGCCGCTGGAGATCATCAGTCTCGAATGTCAAAACTTTCCCAGGAGCAGAATGTGGTTCTGACCATAACCTTCTCGTCGCATGGTTCGCTTTGAGGCTCAAGAAAATAAACAAACTACCTCCATATAAACCACGACAACTAGATTCTTTGTCACAACCCCTATTTAGAGAAATAGTCGAAACCAAGCTCAAAGAAGTCACTCCCAATCCGAAATTGAACTCCAACGAGGAGTGGGAGATCCTGAAGACCACCATATCCCACACGCTTGAAATGTTTGTACCTAAACATGACAAGAAAAACAAAATTTGGCTTTCGGATACTACATGGGATCTCGTGCAAAAGAGGAAAGGTGCTAGAATTGCAGGCGCACATAATGAACAAAGACCTAGTGAATACTCTTCCCTTTGCAAGGAGATCAAACGGAGCAGCTGCCGAGATTGGAACAACTTTATTACAAATCAATGCCAGGAAATAGAGTCACATGCACATAAGTTTCAAACCGCTGATCTGTTTAAAAAGGTTCGTCTACTTTCTAGACAATTTAAACCAAAATCGTGGGTCGTGGAAGACACGGATGGCAAACCCATCCATGAACTTGAGAAGGTAGCTGAACGATGGCGTACGTATTGTGAGGACCTTTACAAACATCCAAGATCCACACCACCAAAGGAGGCAATCCTCGGAGTCAAAGAGGATGAGAACTTAGAGCCACCTATTTTAAAAGCGGAAATCAACGCTGCGCTAGCAAAACTCAAGCCTAGAAAAGCCCCTGGATCCGATGGGATAACCGCTGAGATTCTAAAATCTCTCGGTGAAACTGGGATTAACATGCTTCACAGAATTTGCGACCAGATCTGGCGCAGCGGGAAATGGCCAAAGGATTGGACTGAGTCGGTAGTGCTACCTCTGCACAAAAAAGGATCCACCAGAAAGTGTGACAACTATCGTACTCTATCCCTAATATCGCACGCAAGCAAAGTAATACTCCACGTGTTAAACAACCGCATCAGATATTACCTCGATTGGCAGATTCCGCAAGAGCAAGCAGGTTTTGTAAAAGGAAAAGGCACGCGAGAACAAATTCTTAATGTCAGGCAACTGATAGAAAAGGCTTACGAATTCGACACTCCTTTTATTATGTGTTTTGTCGATTATAGCAAAGCTTTTGACTGCGTTGACTGGACCTGTTTGTGGAGGGTCTTAGAAGAGATGGGAGTTCCCAAACATCTTGTGAAACTGTTGCAGGGCCTCTATACAAGTAGCAGGGGAACTGTTCGAGTGGATAGAATTACATCGAAACCCTTCAGTTTCAACAAAGGTGTTAGACAGGGGTGTATCTTGTCACCTATTCTGTTCAATATTTACGGTGAACACATTATACGTTGTACCTGCGATGACTGGGAGGGTGGCATCACCATCAATGGCTCAAGAATAACAAATTTACGGTACGCCGACGACACCATCCTCCTTGCAGCAAACGAGGACGAAATGTGCTTACTTTTGGACAGAATGGAGTCAGCGAGCAGAGCACTGGGACTCTCCATAAATAGATCAAAGACTAAGATCATGGTGATAGATCGCACAGGTAGACTGAGCCTTACTGGAAAACTCAACTTGGAGATCGTGAACAACTTCGTATACCTGGGCGCTACCATCAGTAACAATGGTTCCTGCGAGTCGGAAATACGAAGGCGTATCACAATATCAAAAAACGCTATGTCCCAGCTTGAGAGAATCTGGAGAAACCGTAAGATCACATTAAACACAAAGAAGATGCTTGTCTCCACACTAGTGTTCTCCATTTTCTTATATGGTTCGGAAACATGGACACTGAAAGCCACAGACCGTAAGCGCATTGATGCCTTTGAAATGTGGTGTTGGAGGAAAATGCTCAGAATCTCTTGGACAGCGCATCGTACCAATAAATCTATCCTACAACAACTCCAGATAGAAAAAAGACCTCGACTATCAAACGTGTGCCTCCGCCGCATTTTGGAGTTTTTCGGTCACATCGCACGCAAATTAGATAACAACCTGGAGAAGCTGATTGTGACTGGAAAGGTTGACGGCAAGAGGCCTAGAGGCAGAAGTCCGATGCGCTGGTCAGACCAGATCCGCACCACACTCAATACGAAAGTTGCCGATGCTTTACACATCGCACAAGACCGGGGAAGATGGAGGTCCATCGTAAAGAAGAGGCTTCTCTCGAACAACCTGTGATGAGGTCACGACCCCCAGCATTGGGGAATCGATTCAAGGAGGAGGATATTTAACAGGTGCGTTCTAAATTACTTGAAAATTATTACATTTTATTTGAATTTGAGAAATATTCGAACTACTTTGGATAATATGAAGTTTAGATTTTTAATTTAAATTACGGTCGAATTTCGATCGATGCGACGGGTAACTAGTATAGAACAATGCATATAATTGTTGAGGAACTTTAATGTTCCACTGCGCGATCAAGCGCCTACGTACAGCTCGTAGACGCGTCTCCGTACTGGCCTGGAGCGTGTTTTACCATTTTCCTTAAATGCTGATTGGTGGAGAAAGAATATTGTAGATTGCGCCGATTGGTGTCCATCGTTAATCGGGATCTACAGCTTAACGTGCCGTGAACACGGATGCAAATATGTGAACTGTTTCTCCATTACTGCTATTAGCTGAGAGTCTAATTATTTCGTGTTCAAATTATTTTGTACTCTTGTTTAAGGTATGTTTTTTTTTATTTTTTTATATGATTAAAGTAGCAAACGAGCATGCAGTCCATCTGATGGTAAGTGGTCACTGCCGCCCATGTAAGTAATTACATATAGAACATAGGTTCTATCCGAAGTCAATCGCCGATGCATTGCTACTTCCAAGGACTGAGATGGTGCTTCATATAAAACTATGTATGTAAATTTAAAATTTAGATTCAGCATTAAATTTACCAAAACTCATATTTCTTTGCTATAAAATAGAAGTAGCAAACGAGCCTGGAAGCACACCGAATGTTCAAGTGGTTACTTCCGCTCTTCATAAATGAGGATTCTATTTGTAGTTAAATATCACAGATGCGTTGCTACTCCCGAGGACTATAATGGTTGTCGTATGTGAATATAAGGTACATGTAACGTTTGTATATATATGGACTCCATAGTATACCTTTGAAAAAGTAAGTATCATTAAGTTTAAATGCAATACGGTTAAGTACCTACTTTCTTTTCTCGTTTGTTTTTCAACCGATTCGTTTTTTGTAGTAGCTATTTGCCAGCATATAAAATTGATTGGAAACATTTCAAATTAATATTATTTTAGCAGTAAATAATGATTTAATTTAGTAATCATACATACGTAATCAAATCGTTTCACTATACAAGAATACATCATTTGACCAAGTAGTTACCACTACCAAGGTTTTCTGTAAAGCCAACGCCGCCACCACCGCTGGACGATGGTGACATCAGAGGCTTAAATGGAGCTAAAATAACATACAAACACTGACAAAATTTATGCTATATGGAAAAAGACGGACGATCCGTCTGTGGAGCTGTATTTATTTAATAAAAAAAATGTGAGACACTGTTTCGGTGGAAGAAGCCGGTAAGCACATCCTGGCTTTCTTTAATACATATAGGTGAACCTTGTAAACATCTTAGTCTTGTGGAGTAAGACTGTAACGTGGAGTACAATTGAGTCCACGTAGAACCCTTTTTCTATATGAAGCTGTTTAAAAAATACATATGGGTGACAGTGACCACATATTCCGACATCAATCCCATGACAAAATATATAGACTTACTACCTACATGCCATAATTATCGAAATTATAACCTGACGGAAGATAATCACAAAGTAATTAATGTATCATTCCACGTAGAATTTCATTCGCTGACAAATTAATTGACATTAATAAATACATTGTAGACGGCAAATGATTGGATACAATCAATTGGAAGCTCGTTTATTTGAGGAATTCGTGATTGATATTTGCTTTTATGTATCACTGCAAGTTTGCAATATTTTCGGTTAATTAATTTATTTCGCAATTACTCTTGCCTTGTTTTACCTGGACTCGTGTTGTTTTAACAATTTTATTTTATATACATTTGATGCAAAATATGCAATACTTTTTTATAAGGTTAAAGTAGTAAGTAGTATTAGTAAAAAGTAGTAGTAGTAGTAGTAGTAAATGAGCGTTTACCTCATGGTGAGTGGTCACTCCTGCCTAGCTAAGCAACTTGATATAGTACCAGGGTTATGAAGTTAATCACAGATTAGATTAAAAATCTCTTTATTCATTTTAAAAACACTTCTTAATACTAGTGGCGAGGGCCCCTGTACTAGGTTATATACCTGTGTTACTGGGTACCCCGCTTTTCCCCACAGGCAGTGAATAGTAATTATATAAATGTTTTTTTTTTTTTTATGAACAATCGAATTACATAACATTGAAAGGTGTGTGTGCGTGAATATTTAGTTGTAAGTAGTGCGTGTTACGTACTTGTGTGAGTGTGTGTGTGTATGAATGTATGTATGTATGTATGTGTGCGCGTGTGCGTGTATGTGTTGCAACTCCCCAAAGGTTAAGATGGTCGTCTCAAATAAAAGTGAGCCAGCAACCACTTCTTTCCAACGAAACGCGCAAAACTGATTCACGTTATTAATAGGTGTGGCGATGGTAATTCCATCATACGCGTGGTTCTGCTACTTCGTATGGTAGAAAGTAAAAGTTGGCATGTTAGTTGCTGATGAAATCACATTAAAATCACCACATTTTATTTTAAATACACTACTCGTATATTTAATTACTCGTACAAACCTCACCGGGGAAATCACGTCGAATCGCAGCAAATATTGGAATTAAAAAGCGGGAAGCAATTAATTTCTCTGCTCAATTAAGGAATGAAATTAGGAGTGCAACGAATATGCTCTCGGCACAAATAATTAAGATATTGGTCTCTTCCGATATTTGCTGATAAATAACGAGTTTTAAATTAATTACGTACTCTACCTTCAACGATTCTGATCTATGTTACACTCATTAGAGACATTGCGAAAACAACTAAACTACGCCTGCGATCTAATGATTTCTTCCAATAATATTATACATGACGTCGTTTAGTTCCACGCTATTGCCTGCTTTTAGAACTTGCCGGAGAAATTTTAGTCTTCTTGAAGATTAGCACATCCGTCCATCAGCATTTGTTCATAAATATGTCTATGTACCTATGTATTAACTGCGTTATTTATTTTATCATGTATTTTTGCGCTAAACATAATGGTGCATAGGTGAATCGGTTTAGTCATGGGTTATTTAAATACGTACAATTGGTGCTTTATAAAAGTATTTTTTTATGAAGTAACAAGTAACACTGTTATGTTATTAAAAAAGATCGTTTGCTTAAAAACTAATCAATATATGTTTTGGTTTTTGTAATATTTTATTCAACTTAACACTTTTTACCCGAATGCGTTAGACGGAGGGTAATATTTTTCGAGCAAATTTACTTTACATTTTGTGTCGAAATACTAATGTGAAGGGAAAAGTGTCATAATGGATATATATTTGTAATGGTCTACTTACTAGCTTTCATTCGATATCTTTATTGTTATGATAATCAAAAAAAACGTCCCTCCTCTCTTCTTCTCGGACTATGGACGCCATATTTGAATTATATAAAAACTATGTAATGCTCACAAGTGAGTCCTTTCATATGATATGTCATACGGTATAATCCGTATAGTCGTTTGGGTTGTAGTGCCAAATAAATGAACATACCTACAAACTTACATATACATATGCTCGAAAAACAATATTCTTCTTCAAACGCAGTTGGTTTTTTTTAGTATAGTATTCGTTAGTCCGAAATGAATAGTTATTAGCTTATTACAAGCAAACTAGTTCTCTTTATATACATCATATCTTTATAGGCTGCATAGTCTACAAACAAACATTCCCGTCTTCGTAGAAGATAGGTAAACTTCTCTTACCATAGAACTTAAAATTTGGTATTAAATAAAAGAAAAAATTTAAAAAATAAGTACAAAAAGCATGTAATTTAGTACAGTTGGTAAGTCCGAAATGAATATCAGCTAACGACAAGCATACTTCTCTCTATATACTCCGAAATGAATAATATCAGCTACTACCAAGCATATTTCTACATCTATCAAATACGCTACAAAGTCTGCAAACAAATGTTCGTCTTCAATTTATACAGCTGAAGTCGTGGATAGCAAAAAGTGCGCCAGAAAATATATATTGTTATATGTAGCGGGTTGTACCACGATCGTTAAAAAAGTTTACCCGCGGAAACCACGTATCGCACGAATTGTCACGAACTGTCTGATTCGACCTACATTTTTTGGATCCATTTTTCAGCTGCCTGAAACAGGTGATGTTATTTATGTACTGTGCCGTCGCTTTGTTTTTGCAACACTGACCTCGCCTGAAATAAGATTAAACTCATTGCGGCAGCCTTACTTTACTTAATAAGAAAAAGTACCTACTTGTGTTGACGTGAAGGAATTTTTATCTTCATATTGTTCATGTTTTTGCAAATACATATACTCCTATCTAATGTATAAATATATAAATATTTCTATGTATCTTGTAATAAAGTTAGATTTTTTTTATAAAGACATTGATTTATCTGCTTTATTGCTTATTGCCTATGTTGTTTAATGTGTTATACGCAAGTAATGCATTGCGTATAACACATTAAACAATAATTAGAATTTATAGATTTACTAATTGCCTTTGCTGATTGCGTATTTTCCTATTTTCACATGATTTAATTTTTAATTCGTTGCACAGCCATGAATAAATCTAATAATATATAAGTTTGTTCATAAGTACGTTTATAATTTATAGAGAAAATATTTAACAATATCTATACAGGAACGATATATTTATAAAAATCACGACACAATATTTTATCAATAGTTACAACCACCAGACTACGTCAACTTAGATGTTTATTCGAGAATATGTTGCCGAGATATTTCTTATCTTTATATCCTTCAAGAAAATATGGTCGGGAAAAATATTGTCGCTCATCCTTCATACTATAGGTCTTTTAAGTCTAACTTCAGTTTCTTCCTCCTTTAAGTTTTGGGTGGAAAGTCATCAATACTTACTGCTTTAATAAAATACTACCTTCAGATTTATATTGATTTTGGAATATTTTTAATATGTAACTATATTTTAACTATGTTAGTTAGATGCCAGATAGGTGGTAGACTAATGGTTCGACCGGGGAAGTACCACCGCCACAACAATTTCTAGCGTGAAGCAATTATTGCGTTTCGGTAGAAGGGTGTGGTTGCTGGCTCACTTTTTATATAAGGCGACCATCTTGTCCTCAGAAGTAGCAACGATTCTGTGATTGACTTCAGATTGAACCCTTTTCTTAAATGAGGTTACTTATAGATGTTCATCGGCGGTCGTGACCACTTACCACACATCAGGTGGACTTCATGCTCAATTGCTACTTCAAAATTATAAAAAGGTGCTTAAGACAACATTTTATACCAATTGTTTCTGATCAGCACCAATGATGCTCCAAATCAGCGTCGTGAAGAGTCCAGAGTAGTAACTTTGTCAAATATGTAAGAAGGCATTGTGAATGTGAAAATCAGAGTTATATTGTTTACAAAACTTAAATTTCGAGCCAAAAGTTATAAAGTATGAATTTGCCAACTGTTCAACTTATAGAAACTTGAACGTTTCATCTCGGAATCGTCTCTTAATTTACTTGCAACTTCACGTTACTCGTATAAGACAGTTATATTTTAACAAGATTTTCTTGCGAAAATTGTTTATTGTGTAGCATGGGGACTTCTCAACCGTGAACTGCTACTGTGATGATAAAGGCATTTTGTTTTCAAAACTAAGGAACTTTGTAATGTAAACAAAATGTCTTTTGGATCATGTAGAGTATCTGAAGTTTGATTAAATTTCTTATAGAAATAGCTGTATTCTGCGCGCGTTGCTACTAGAGGGCATACAGACAAACATTCATTTTTAGATAAAAAGATAAGCGGTATATTTAAAATCGTGGACAGATAATGCTAACACATGATAATCACAGAGATCGGAAAAACGCGGTGCTTCATTAGCGCAAAAATATTACTATGCTATCTTTTAAACTAAAACCATATATGTTTAATTATTGTAATTATACATATATCGCTGCAATGTGCTAAAAGGAATTGGCAGTGATGATATAGTATTTGTTATATGTATATAGTAATATAGTTGTTACTATAGCTTCATATAACTTTATGTCGAATTTCTATTTAAATTGCAAAAATATCATGGAATGTAATGATCATTTACAGACAGTCTGTCTCATCTGCAAATACGCATGTATACATACATACTCCGACACACGACATGCATGTGTATGCACACTCGCACACCCATTCATGCACACACACATACACACATTGAAATTTAAGTAACAAAATAGGATAGTTTTTATTTAATTTAATTTGTACTACGTTATACATATAAAGGAACAACGAGGCATCCTGGCACAGGTAAATCATCCATCCATCCATCAGCCTTTTGATGTCCACTGCTGAACATAGGCCTCCTCTAAATCGCGCCACTCCAACCGGTCCTGTGCCCTCTGAATCCAACTGGTTTCCCGCTGTCTTCTTCAGATCATCGGTCCACCTGGTAGGGGGGCGTCCTAAATATTTACTTAAAAGGATGCCTCAACTGTAGTTTCTAACATGTAACTATTTTATGAGTAATAAACTATTTTCTATTCTATTTAATATCAACATATAAGTTTATTTTATATGTACCAACATAATTAACCATTATTTCTAATTGACAAATGAATATTACGCACCCACATTTACAGTTCAAACTGAAATTTATACACGTTAAGCATATTTAAACTGTGATGTGTGAGGCTGACCCGGTTTTAGTCCACTTTGTATAATTAGCAACACTTATCCCCAGGGGATAGTGGCCGCACATTTATTCACACCAACTAGCAAATTATGTAGGTAACTCCATGAAACTAATATACTGCAAAATTTATCGGTACCAAATTAAAAACAAGTAACGTTTAATTTAAACGCTGTTGAACTAAACTTTAGTATTTTACGTGTAAAAGTATCCACCCATCTATCAGCTTTTTGAGTTCCACTGCTGCACATAGGAGCCCCATAATTGCGCCTCTCTAACTGGTCCTGTGCATTCTGAATCCTGCTGTTTCCGCTGTCTTCTTCAGGTCATTCATCTGGTCGAGGGGCGACCTTTAATTCTTTCCTCTAAACTGGACCGTCACTCAAGCACCTTTCTTCCCCATCGTTCATTGGTAATTATTGTTATTATGCTGATTTCGTTTTATACGAGGCGGCCGTCTTAGTCCTTAGGAGTAGCGACGTGACTGTGGGTAACTTCAAAAAGTGTTTCTATAGTATTTAAAGTTGCTTTAATTGCACATGAGCTTCAATGACTACTTACTATGAGGGGGACTAAATGCTCGTTTGATGCTTTTAAAAGAAATAAAGGATAAAAATATTAGGTATTGGGCTTGCCATATTGTCATATTATAAACAACTAGGTGAAGCTCACAGCTTCGCCCGCATTAAAGAAATCGATGTATCGATTGGCCAATTGGATTAAGATATTTTCCCACATAAAAACGTAGCCCATATGATAATTCAGAGTGTCTGCTAACTCCCTACCAAATTTTATGAAAATCGCTCCTGCCGTTTACACGTGAAGAAGTAAGAAACATACACACTCACAAACTTTCGCCTTTATAATATTAGTATGATTGTAATCACATCCAAATAGGAACCGATAATGATATTCATGAGTATCAGCGACTAGTACCACTTATCTATCTCAATAATACAAATAATCGGAATAAATATAAAAGGTATGAAAGATATAATAAATATTTTCACAAATTTGAATTTTGTAACGGGGATTAGTCCGACCCGACGTGAGGCATCAGATTATTGTGTAGTTGCTAACATTCGTCCCTAGAGAAATGGCTGTATATTAATTCAGTCTAATTAAAGAATATGCATTATTTATAAACCCAGAGGCTTTAGGATACTATATTTTATATTAATGATTTTAATTGCTGCCTATTTAGTTGATACTGCTGCTGAATTGGTATTTGATAGAGAACGTGAGTAGAAAACTGAAATGTACAATTTAAGAACTTTTAAAGAGGAGAAAAGAAAATAATAACAGATGTAGGCTCCTATTTCTTATTATTACAAAGTAATCATTATGATAGTGTTTCTAATTTCTATCCTATTTGTCAAAGAAAGGATTCGGAAAAGCGACATTCGTAACAGCTCTCTTTACTCTAGTTTACACTTTCATTACCGCACACATTAAAAATATCCATTCAAAGATTTTCCTGAAAATTTCACAGTGTTATCACTTCTACCTATAACTTTTTTTTTATAATAAATCGTATATATGAAATAAAAGGTCCTAATTTCATTGATTCATCGGATCATTTGGGACGAGTGGCCCCCCAGGGGGCGCTGGCTGCATATTACGTTGTCCTAATTACGATGAACATGTTAACCGAACGCGGTCCATAGCGCGGCAAAGAATTTAACATGTCAAACACGAGACAACAAGTATATTGGTAAATATTTTTTTTAAAGACAAAAACTTGAATAGCAAAAATATAACTTAGGAGTTATTTCTGTTTTAGTAATAAGTTTAATGGCAAATATGATTAAATAGTTAAAAGTTATTGCATTTTTACTACAAATCGTATAAACGAAATAAAAAGTCTGAATTTCACTGAATCATTATATTATTTGGGACGTGTGGCCCCCAGGGGGCACTGACCATGCATTGACTTGTCCCAATTACGAGAAACACGTTAAT
Organism: Spicauda simplicius; assembly: GCA_949699795.1. Taxonomy (NCBI): domain Eukaryota; kingdom Metazoa; phylum Arthropoda; class Insecta; order Lepidoptera; family Hesperiidae; genus Spicauda; species Spicauda simplicius. Next base: position 11,986,759 of record OX453065.1, read on the forward strand.
CGAACGCGGTCCAGAGCGCGTCAAAGGATTTAACATGTCAAACACGAGACAACAAGCATATTGGTAAAATTTAAAGGACAAAAAGTTTTACAGCAATAATAAAAGCTTTATAAGTTATTTTTGTTTATTAAATGGAAATAATAAACGAGTATAATTATAACGCAGAGGATTTAAGCGGTCAATGCTGTAGTCAAGTACTAGTCAGATTGAACATAGATGAGTTGCCACTTTTGAAGACTAATTTAGGACAATAATTGTAAGTATAATACCTTGGCGCTTAAGTTTGCAAACGCTTAGTGTTTAAGTAAACCTCACGACCAAACATATTCATGTTATATCTATTGTATGGGTATATAGGCGTGGAAGTGGTGGTACCGTACGTCGGACTCGACGCCTTCGACGCATATACCAATCTCTACTATATCACTTTTAATTGTTAAGGGACTGTAGTTATACACTACATAATAGAAATGCATTAAACGAGCATGTAGTTCACCTGATCGGAGGTGTCCACCGCTGCCCATGGACATCTATAATCAATCCCAGAAAAGACCACAGGCTCACTTGTGATTGTCCACAGATGCTTTGCTACCCCTGGGGACTAAGTTGAAACGCCTCAGATAACTATGTACCCCCACTACGCCTTTCAGACCAAAACATAGTAGCGGATAACACAGGTATTATTAGAAATAGGTGTGGCACTGGGCCTTCCGGAGTCGATTTGGATATAGTTCTATCACCTTTGAAACTTACTACTTTCAGACTACGTTCTACACATATTCGTTTTGTAGTAAAACAAGAAATTGTCACGTAAGTAGTAAGCTATGAGATTTTAGTTTGGTCCCCTAAGGAGTACTGACCGCATATTAACTCGTCCTAATTAAGGGACATACGTACCTATGTTAAACGAGGCTGTGGTTAGGTGCGCATCAAAGGATTTATGTATGAACAAATATGTAAACAGCTTTATTTATTTCTTGCTGATTATCCCACCCTTAACCTAGGGCGTTAAAAACAAGTCTGTTTTGTCTAAGAAACTAGAGGAATGAAGTTGTTTATTTATAAATAAATATATTATAATTAATTTTCCCGTATTATTAATATTGTTGTTCTGTGGGAGGTATTGATTGGACATTAGGTTAATTAAGTTATATTCCATTTCATGCAAATCTTCCCGGCCAATCTATCTGAGTGAGCTTGCATCTTGCATATCACAAAAGCAAAATTTAAATACATATGTGTGTATTACTGCTCGATCCACTTGTAAACGATAAATGAAAAGATTAATAGGTATACAAACAGGATCGAGGTTAAAATCTAATTTCTCCGTTTAACTGGATATCTGTCAGGTTGGGAATCCGGAACTCACTGCGTGTCAGTCCAGTTTTTTGGGAGAAGTTAAAGGTAGGCCGATAAGCACTGAAGAACCCATGAAAGCCAGTAACTATTACCTGTGGTCACTACATATACATTCCTAAGACGTTGCTTTGCTTTATGGACGACTTGCGTGGCGGAACGGTTACCATACCGGTCTGAATCACAATGGGTCCCGCGTTCGATTCCCGGCCAGTCAGGTATTTGAATGATCAGTATAGATTGATGTTCTGGGTCTGCGTATTTGTGTATTCGTATTGTGTGTGTCCATGTTACCCAGGACACAGGAGAAAATCTTACAGTGGGGCTATGAGTGTAGAAAGCATGTTAGAAAGCGTGTTTATTAAGAAAGTGAAGATAGTAGGTATAATTATTACATAACATATTTTTATGAAATGTGCCAAGAGAGCATATGCAGTCCACTTGGTGGAAATAGATTTAAAGATTTAAAGATTTATTTAACAACTTAAACATATTTACAATTGTAATGTTCGTAAACAGCAGCAATAGTGTTGAACTGTGTCGCTACTATTTACGCCCACCTCGGAGTACTTCACAATAAACTTAGGAAACGAATGTTAATACTTAGATTAGTTGTATTATATTATGTATAGTAGATAAGGTGTATGCGAGTTTGTATTTGTATGTGCATGTGTGTGCTCAGCATAAGTGAGTTCGAGTTTGTTCGTGTGTGTGTGGATGTGTGTGTGCGTTTGTATTTGTTTATACGCTTGCGTGATTATGTATGTATGAGTATGTATGAAGTGTATATTTAGATTATGCAATAGAAATAAGTAATTCAGTCTCATCATAAGTTAGATTTTGTAAGAAATCAGTCAATTTTGATTTACATATGCGGTAAATGAGTGGGATATAGATTTAGATTTAAATTGGAGTTAATTAAATCTGTTATCAACCCAAAACAAAACTAATTTGCTATCTGAGACCAGTTACCCTCAGACGCATACCTTCCTCGTATAGCTATATCTTCTAACCAGAACACAGCAACGGTCACCATTGTTGTTCGGCAGAAAAAGCCGTGGTGGTGCATGGAGTTATTTCATAAAGCATTAGACATTGAAGATCAATGTAATTTAGAATTGAATTCAATTCGTTGAGTACATTTTATTTGTAAGATCAACTTTTACGAGCGATTTCCTGGTAACCGTAAATAAAAGAGGAACCTTCATACGGAGTCCTTTTGTCATTTTTATTTCGAGATGAAAGTTTTTACGATTTCATCTATATCTAAAAGCACGTAGTATATTACTATGTACCATTGAGTTGTAAAAGGAATGTTACATGTCATCCAGAACAGTAGGTACTGACCCGCTATTGAGCACGACACGCCATTCAGGATGAAAAAGTGTACGTTATAGTTTACACTAGTGAAGTGCGGTCTGGGGTTTTGGTACCTACATTTTCCTACTTTATAGACCCTTTTTTAGAATATCCGATTATTCCGAGTATTTCCGATTATCCGAGTATTTTTGTTATAAAGTAAGTGTATACGCGAACGTTGTAAAATTCTCAGCAAAGTTTTAGCCATGTCTAACCTACCCTTTTTTTTAAAGTGGGTAATCCTCATGGATACCCAGCCACCCGGGGCGGCGGCTGCATTATGCCGGACTTTTACCGGATAAACCCCCCACTGTATTTTCTCCTCGCACAGTACGGCGGGAACACGGGTAAGCTTTCCCAGTCATCCACGAACCCGCCGGTTCCTGGCCGCTCCCGCAGCCCCTCCCCGCGTGGAGCATAAAGCTCCCCACCATCAGCAAGGCGCGCCAGAAAACACAAAGGCGCGCCTTACCTCCAAGGCCCCATCCGCAGGGCGACGGTCCAACCCCGAGACCGCCACCCAGGGGCCGTGGGCATGGCAAGCCGACACCCGCAAGGAACCTAGGGTAGGTTCCTTGCGGGTGTCGGCTTGCCATAACGTCATTGACTCCTGCTTAAAAGTTCACCTTGTATAATATACCTAGTTTATAAGTTTACATTTGTGATATGATGACTAAATAAATAATGAAGTCTCATTAATATTAAACGTCAAAGAACTTAAGGTACTGCTTTTGATGCAGGAGAAAATATGCTAACACCTACTTTATGTCGGCTCAGTGGTGTGGTTGTTAGATAATGAGGTCGAGAGGCCCAGGGCAACCTTGGTGCAGCCTAGTTTACCTGTAGGCTAGTTAATTTAGTCTTCAACATTAAATTCGAATATAAGATGTTGTCACACAGCAAATAGAGAATAAATTAAATCACGTCAAAAATTACAGTATATTTTGATGTAGTTTAACATATACTAGTCACCCATCGCAACGGTAGAAATTCGACCGTAATTTAAACTAAAAACTAAACTTCATATTGACCAAATATTTCTCACGCATGAATATTTCTCAAATTCAAATAAATTGTAATAATTTTCAAGTTATTTTGAACGCGCCCGTTAAAGGTAAAAAGAGGTTTAATTAGCTAAGCTGCAATTGAAAGCAATAGCGGGTATTTGACAAAGACATCTGACATTTTTGACGTAATGTGTTTTCACAGTAAGACATTGAATGTTTTTGTGTCAAATGCAAGGTAGTGAGTGTAATGCATTTTTAGTTAATTTTAGGTATGTTTTATACAATATTTGAAAAAAATATTAGTATTTGGTAATCTTTCATTACATCAACTGTAACCGTGAATAATTTCATCCTACTTCGTCCGCGGCAAGTGTCTAAAAAACGAATCACAAGTTTTTGCTTCACGTAATAATATAAAGATTACCATTCCATCTTTAATAAATTAAGTTTTTAATTTTTATCCACTTAGTTTATATACGTGCTTATGAGTTAGGTATTTACTTTTACATAGGAGGTAAGTATTGAATACGATTGCATTTCTATAATATTTGAGTCACGTTTTCTATGATGTAAAAGAAACTAATAGTGTCGGAATTTCGCTTTAATTATGTATTAAAACATGTTATACAAAAATATACCAATTTTAGGCAGTGAAATCTTCTGTGAAGAGTTTTTATAATACCCCGCATTTGTGCCGCAGTTTCCTTTTGTAACATAAAATAAGTTAAAGGTTACAGAAATGTTGTCAATTCAGCAATAGTACGTTGTTCGTCTGTATATCTCAATTTGAATGGCTGTCTGGAAAGCGAGCATGCTTGAATATTAAACAGACACCCTTAGTTAAAAAGTGTTTGGAATTCTTCCCGGTTTATTAGAATTTATATAAAGTATACTTACAAGTTAGACACAGTTGTGTACATCTCTGTTTTTCTTTCAACAACGTAAACTAGAAATGTTGTTCTTGTGGACTGAATTTTGAGATCAAAATAAGCTAAGTACCTATTAATAAACTAACTTCATGTTTCAATTCAGAACATTCAAACTTTCCTTGCGGATCCAGGAAGGGCTGGGTGACTCAAGTAACCCAAAATCCGCGGCAAATTTCAGTAAACGAGCATGCAGTCCACCTGATGGTTAGTGGTCAATGCCGCCCATGCACATCTATAAGAAACTTCATATAGAACATAGGTTCTATCTGAAATCAATCACAGATACATTGCTAGTCCTGAGGACTAAGATGGTCGTCTCATATAAGTTTGCCGGCAACCACACTCTTCTATCGAAACGCAAGAACTATAGGAACCAAGCCACTCCTGTTCTTAATTGGAAATATAGTATATCTGTATAGGAAGACCTCTTTTCACCATAAAATTCTACCTAGACCTATTTTCTTTGGCAGGTGTAATCCGGCCTAAACGAAAATTGTAATATACCTAATGAAAAATTTAAATTGACTTCCGTAGAAATGAATTTGACCAGTAAATCTTTTTATAATAAAATAATGTTTTTCGGTATAACTAGTGGTAAAGAACATAGTTAATGGACGAGACCTCCTTAAGATGACAATAGGTAACCATTGTATATATATGTATCGAATAAAAATGACTCTCGTTAGGAGAGAAAATTAGTGAAATCCATTTTTTAAAGGTTTGAACATAATGTGATCGCACTAGAAAAAAGTAAGTTACTAATATAATAAATGAAACTTAACTTGACGACCCGCGTGGCGCAGCGGTTACCGTACCAGTCTGACACGCAGTGGGCCCCGGGTTCGATTCCCGGCCAGCCAGGTATCTGAATAATGAGTTTAGATTCTTGTTCTGGGTCTGGGTGTTTGTGCATTCGTCTTTGTGTGTTTCCATGGCACCCACGACACAGGAGAAAATCCTACTGTGGGGCTGAAAGTGTGAGTGTAGAAAGCGTGTAGAAACTTACTAATATATTTCTATAATGGAACAAAGTCTAGAAAATGTAAATTAGAATGTTGATGTCAGAAGACACTTCTTGCTGAGTATAGTTGTAAGCAGCTCAGCAGAGCGCCTTAAAAACTAAAACGAGCGAAAACTCAGCTTAACTTTACCGTTGCTTCAGAAGTTTCTCAAAATATTTCACCAGTGCTTATAAACAATATTAGATAAGTATACCACATGCGATACAACGACGATCTTTAGTTACTTAAACTTGCATTATTTATTATATACCTATGTCGCAAACGGTTATTTTGAATCGAAGTTGCTAACTTCACATCGTCGCGTCTTGGCAGAGTCGTGAAGTCAGCTGAGGGAAGCAGACATATAATTGTCAATGTCACTCAAAAGCAGCAACACGGAACTGTCCATCCGTTTCGGTCTTTTATAAAATTAATTACCATTGTATGTATTCGTTTCTGTATCTGTGATAGAAGTCTTTGTCATTTTTATATCAAGAGATTTAACTCCGACTTTGGTATTTTGCATGAGGCCCATAGACGCCCACACCATTCCTGAAGATATTGATGTCAAAAGAAAAACAAAAGCCGACATATATTTGAATTTTTTTCCACATTTGATTTTGGGAAACTGCTAGATAACCTATAAGGTAGTAGAAAGTAGGTATATGCCAGTATACCTATAGTTGTGCAATTTAGTAGTGCCTCCCTAGTGCCATATATACTATATAGCACTAAGGGGGTACCACTTCTGCACTTCTTTCTAGCATGAAGCGGTTCTTGCCTTTCGGTTGAAGGTCGTGATTGCCGGTTAATTTTTATATGATGCGACCATCATAGAACTCGGAAACAGCAACGCGTCTAAGATTGGATTCGGATATAACCCTCGTACTGTATGAAGTTCCTTACGTTTAAGGTGATGTTGACGTTTAAAGTGACCACCATCAGACGGGCTACGTACTTGTTTGCTACATCAATCTTATAAAAAAAGATAGATACGTAAGAACGCGGTGTAAATCTTAACTGTGCCTCCTCCATTTAAAGTCATAGTTGGATTTGTAACTGCAGGGAAGTATTAGAAGTTTACGTCCACAAAGGTGTAATTTCATTTATAATATTTCGGTTTGTTTGAAATTACATGTTGAAAGTAGCAACTGCAGTTTCGTCTAATGTTACTTGGAGCTACTATTCCTGTCTAACTTTAATGCAAGTGGAATCTTACAAATTAACTTGATACAACATTAGCGCTAAACGACGGACGTTATGAAATGAAGACGAAAATTTTGGCGAGATTGTGGGATATAATTGAAGGATAAAATGAGAATAACCTAAAAGAATAAACATATTATTGCCAGGTGGTAGAATTCCGCGATCAGAATAGGGCTACGGTATCCCCTGCTGTCGAAAGAGGCCACTAAAAGGGGGTTTCCGGGGTTGCGGATGGCAAGAGTGGGAACTCGAACCGTCCAGCCAGGCGATTCCGGGAAGGACGGCGGTACACGTGGTCGTATATTGTCGTATAGACCACAGAGTGGTGGGCCCAGCTGCTCACCTGCGGGGAGCCCGATGGGGCAATGCTCTTAGAGGACTCCGGTTGCGTTCCTTTGGAGATCCCGGAGTCTTTTTTGTAACGCCGAGGGCGGCCGCCAGACGAGTTTTAGTGCGGTATAAATCCCACACAACCCTGCGTCCCTCCCACGGCGTCGGGTACCTTTTGAAGGTTTCGCCCTCGATAAAAAAAAGGTATATCTTAAAGGCATTCACGATTATAATATAATTGTATGTGTGCATCCGTGCGTGTGTACTACAAAAACGGTTCGATATCTATCCTTACTACACCTGTCCTTGAACCAATGAATATTTAAAAAAAGAGTGTGTGTGTCAGCTCCGACGCACGACTGGAGTTTACTCCTTAAGTCCGGTTGTCTAAAAAACGCAAAGAGTTTATTTAACTGAAAAAATATTTATACCATATGAAAGGGTAAATTAACAAATTAATGAAAGAAAAATCACAAGAACAATATTAATTATTCATATTTAAAACGAAAACAGCAATTGTACGTCGCCACTGATAGAAATAAACAAGCAAAATAACATATAGGTATAGTCGCTTTACAGCATGCCCTATGTACGTCTTAATACACTCACAACTAATTAGAAAGTTGCGCACTAAAGGTGCGCACCAAAAACGTAACGAGGTCATTCATCAATAGATTTTAGTCCTCACATTTTTCTTATACCGGGTCCTTATATATGCAAATCGATTCTTAAAGACTAAACTCCAAAAATCCCAGTATTCCAAACACTAAAATAAACTACACAAAACAAAGTGGAAGCAAATTAAAGTCTTCCAAACTCTATCATAGCGTTGACAGCCCACAATCGAGTATACGTCAAAAAGTTATTCGTATTTCCTTTTCGTAGTAAAGTAACGTTAAACAACTCGTGTGAACACGCAATCGAATGATTTATAAAATTTAAACCTTATAGCAAATTACATGGTTTGAAACCACCCTTTATGCGGGTTATTGGGTAAGGTACCGTTGAATAATTGCCACGCACGCGATTTCATAAATCAACGATTTATCCAGGATTAAGTCCTTTTATAAGGGTTCCTTGGAAATTACAAGCATTCTTTATAACCATTTATAATGGTCATTAAGTCCAGAAGCGAACGGTAATTTTAAGTTAGGAAAAATATTATGTTTTTGAATTAGTGTTTTGGTTCTAGATGCTATCGCCCTTAAACTAAGCACAATATAGAAATAAAATCGTTATTTTACAAGTTACATGCACGAGTACCATGATTAGAGGGTATTTTTTATCTACAATGATTAGTAACAAAACAATAATGGTCTTTACATATATATTATTCATAATTGAAAATGCATGTTGTCAATGTGGTAGAACCAGTGTAGTTCGACCGGGGAAGTACCACCACCACACCTATTACTAGCGTGAAGCATTACTTGCGTTTCGATAGAAGGGTCTGGTTGCCAGCACACTTTCACATGAGGCGATCATCATAGTCCTCGGGAGTAGCGACGCATCTGTGATTGACTTCAGAATCGGAATTCGGAAATCGGAATCCATGTTCTGTATGAAGTTGATTACAGATTTACATGGACGGCAGTGACTACTTACTATCAGGTGGCCTGCATGCTCGTTTACTACTTCAGTCAGATAAAAAAAAAAACATTACCCAAGTACACTTGTGATGTGAAATCTATAATAAAAATATCACGGCATTATTTAACTACCTTGTCAATATAATTAAAACAATAATACACTAATAGAACAAACATTGTAAGTTGAGTTTTAAATGGGTTAATCAATGTCTCTAAACCCTTACATTGTGGTGTTTCAAAAGCAAATCAAGCATTATCCGCGGCGGTCACCATGAATAATGGATCGCGCTCGCAGCGCGCTGTCAACGAGATCACGCGCCGCCATATTGGATTATTGCGAGTAAATGACAAAAATGGCTCCCGATATCCCGAGACCCAAGCTTCGCATCACAATAACATTTTCCGCTCGATCCGTTTAGTCGTTCCGAATTCATTAATTTCAATTTCTAAGGCCGGATTCTTTACAGGTAAATGTGTTTGTATGGTAGACGCCGTTTGAATAGTTGTACAACACAGTAATTATGTATAGATTAGTGAAACGGTGCGAAGCGACAAAGTATTTTCGGCGGTTTGTAATTGTCCAACGACTCCTACTGGTCTGGCGAATGCTTGGAATAATAATTCTGTTATCTAACAAGTTCTATCCATCACCCGCGTTCTATTTTTTCAGTATGTTATTGTTACAAGGAATGTAATGTAATTAGGAGTGAAAGTTATTCTAATTGAAATTATATGCTTGCTGTTTTTTTCTTTTTCTTTTTTTAATTAAAGTAGCAAACATGCATGCAGCCCACCTGATGGTAAGTGCCGCTCATGGACATCTGTAAACAATTTCACATACTTAGAACATAGGTTGTATCTCAAGTCAGTTACAGATGCGTTGCTACTCCCAAGGAATAAGATTGTCGCCTCATATAAAAGTGAAATAGTAACCACACCCTTCCACCGAAACGCAACAACTGCTTCTGCAATTAATAGGTGTCGATGTGGCAGTGGTACGCTCTCGGTCGAACTACACTGGTTCTACCACCTGGCAAAAAATAAAACTAAAAAATCAGTGGACAGAAAATAATGCATCATAAAAAGCCCCTGCGATCCATTAAGCTGTACCGAATTAATTAATTTCAATTTATAAAGCAGGATTTCTTACTAATTATTATGAATTATTGTACGCGTCCGCAGGTTTAACAGTATAGAAGAGATCAGTGGAAATAACCCGCAGCGAAGTAAGTAAACACCACATCGTATTTTCACTCGTCTGTAATTGAATAACGACTACCGCGGGCTAGAAAAAATAATTCTATTACCCACCAAACGTTCTTTCTTTCTCTCACATATAAGGTTGCCACCTTTTTTTCAACGATTAAAATACATTAGCTACAAAAGGTATAGAGAAAAAAGGACGTAGCTTCAAAATAAAGTACTATTTATATTATTACTTAATTTTTGGCTCTGGGATACTTTTACAACTGTGTGAGGTGATAGTGGGCAAAAAAAAATGTAGATAGTAACTTGACGCCTATATTTCTAAAAAAAGGTCACCAAATGTAAATGTTCTACTACATTCTAAATAAGGTAGCTACGGAAACCTTGTGATTAAAGGAATTTTAGTTTACTGATTATAATCAAACTTTTTAATCCCAGATATACAACATAAAGTATTTTCGCGTACTTAATTTTCCTCATAAAGTATAAAGTACAATTGCCCCGAATAAAGTACAATACTTTATAATAAAGTACGGGTGGCAACCCTACTCACATAGTATCTTTTTTAGAATGATATTCAAATGAACACACTTTTTTCATCACGTTGTCTATTGACTTTGAAAATACAAACATACTTAGAATACGAAGATATAGGAATTGCTGTTTTCGCTCGCTTGTAATTGAATAATGAACTTGCTGGCTCGGAAAAATAATTCTATTATCTACCAATCTCTCCTTTCATCTAACTTGCTCTGTATTTTTCAGAATAGTGCCAAAGCATAGAATTTTCATTGCGTAGTTATAGTTATAGTATGGATTAGGGGAACCAGAATGTAGCGTAAGTATTCGTTTAATTAATTTAACTGTTGCAAATAAATCCAATGCATTTAAACTCTGAAACAGGATACCTACATTTTTTTATCCGATTAAGGTAGTAAATGAACGTGCATTCAACCTGGTAAGAGATCACTGCCGCTCATTGGCATCTGTGAGCTACTTCATAGAGACGCTCATGGGCTCTTCTAACGGAACGTAAAAACTGCTGCACACTTTACGTAAGTGTGGTGGTGGTACCTCCACGCTACATACATAGAACCTACTTTGACGATCCGCGTGGCGGTGCGGTTACCATACCGGTCTGACACGCAGTGGGTTCCAGATTCGATTCCCGGCCAGACAGGTATCCGAATGATGAATTTAGGTTCTTATTCTGAGTCTAGGTGTCTGTGTATCCTTTGACTTTGTGTGTGTCTATGGCACCCACTACACAGCAGAAAATCCTACTAGAAAGTGTTTTTTTCATAGGTTCTACCACCTGGTAAATCTGTACACGTTATTGTTAGGTAGATCTCATTTCAGGAGTAATACTATACACGAAAAGATCATCTAAAATGGCCAGTAGAGACACGGAAAACATCGCGGCGTATTTTCGCTCGCTTGTAATTGAATAACGACCCCTGCTGGCTCGGAAAAATAATTCTATTATCTACTGATCTTTCCATCTATCCCTCTCGCTCTGTCTTTTCAGTTTATTGAAATGAACTTTGAAATTGTCTACACCTTTGATATTAACAATGAATATACTGTGAAATGAAATGTAGTATTGAATTTGGGCTTGGAATGTTAGGCGTGCATTAAGCGTGTTAGTTTTAGGTAAAGATATATATTTTCATTGACTGAATGTGAAGTAAAACACTGTACGGTAATTTTTTGGCCTGTATTTACTCTGTTTTGAAGATAAGTGAAATGTGTGAAAAAATAGCGGGACTTGGTTTGAGTTCAAATTGAATAGGTCAACATTTAGTAGATATTTAAGTAGCATAAATATTTTTTTAAAGTTTTTACGTTAAACTTTACTTTGTGGCTGTTGCATTAACATTTTCACGTCACGTCTTATACGTACAATAGTTAAATAAGTCGTGCTTATAGATAAGTCAATAATATAAGGACAAGTTGCTGCGTCCACCAATTGGACTTGGCCAGCGCGGTGGACTATGGCCTAAACTCTCTCATTCTGAGAGAAGACCCGTGCCCAGCAGTGGGCCAATAATGGGTTGATGGGGAAGCTGCTTAGATTCTACCTACATATTTTATTCGAAGAAAGCAAATAAAACTGTAATACTTACATTTAGAGCTTGTTGACATCTTGATGATAACTTGTTGTTGGGTCCAGTATCCAACAAGGATACTACTCGATATGATCCCACCAAAAATAAAGGTGACATGATTTTTGTTCTGTAAAAAAAGACTTCAAATCTCACTAACCATAAATGCTATTGTGGCGCTTCACAATTATTTCCTTTCCACTATTACAATTTTTTCATTTGCACCTTTATAATACGGTATCGGAGCTAAAGTTCCGCCTATATAAAATCGCTACCAATTAGAGGCAACAAGGTGGCCGTGCCTTTGGATTAATAGCCTTAATTAACGGAGGAGCCGAGGATCGTTAAAACCGTTCACGTACATCAGCGTCAACAGCGGGAAATGGTCACTTGCTTCAAAGTTGGAGTACGTGGTACACGTCAAGATATGGTAATTAGCTTTTTATAAGACGCGAAGACTTTATGAGAAGAGAGAAGACGATCTTAGTCCTTAGTCGATAGTGTTTTCTGAGAAAAAATAAAGAAACAATGTTGCTACTAAGATCTTTTGTGTTTAAACCATTTTAATTATTATATTTATCTCTTGTCATATAACAAATTATGTGACAAGAGATAAATATAATTCGTTTCTACTATATATAATTGTAATACCTATTGTTATTTTCAAAAAAATAATTACAAGATGGTTATAATAGTTTACTAACAAAACAAGTATTTACAAGTTGTTTATGTATTTGTACGTAGGTATATAAAAATAATAAAATTAAAGTCTATTAAATAATCTTTAAATGTTTTTGTCCGTCTGTTGTTTGAGCTTGGAAAGTTTAGGGCCAACTATCGCTAGCAAAAAAAAACTATGTTCTAAATTTTATTATACTAAGTACAGTAGCTTCGACTGTAAGTTGACCTTTTGCTCAGTCTGTTTATCTTTTATATTAAGGTAATTTGAGTGAAATATTGACTTGAAATAATATTTACGTAGCAATGAAATTATAATGAGCCACAGAAATGTAATCTTCTCATACAACATCTAAAAATAAGAGTAAATCTTAAAATAAGCGTAGGTGTAGGTTCTGAAAGAAGTTTTTTCGTATACCTGCGGTCGGCCTACAGTTTGACATTGCTTTTTATAGCTTTCCTTGCGTCAGTTTCCTTTAAGCGTAAACTTTTTACAGAGAAAGCTAAGAATAAATCATAAGCAAAATACTATTTGAAACCCTTTTAAAACTTTCGTATTTCCCTTGTAAATGTCAATTTTGTTTATCTCAATTTTATTTATAGTTGTAAAATAACGATTATAAAGATTTTTCTTTCTATATGTGTATTGTTAACGGAGAAAAACAGTTATCCGAATAAGTTGTGTTAAAAGAGAAGTAAAGTCTTTACTTTAAAAATACGCAAATACATTTTGATGTGTTTGCGCATTTTTACCATTGTTTCCATAAACTAGAGATTATTATGAAAACAAAAACCCGGCTGCTCAACCAAAAACGAACGAACTACACTGGTTCTACCACCTCGTAAAGCCGTTCGAGCTGTAGCGCGTGTCAAAGAAATTGATATACATTCGAGAAACATTTCTCTCCTTCTGACGCATTCGGGTAATAGAACACTGAAAAATAGCTGAAGTCACTCTTAATGTACGTTCTACACTTTTTTATTTTATTGAAGGAGCAAATGTGCATGCAGTTCACCCGCTGCTGCCCATGGACAGCTGTAAGCAATTTCATAAAGAATATAGGTCCTATCTGAACGTCCCTGTAGTTCTGGGATCAGAATAGGGCTATGATATGCCTTGTCGTAAGAGGCGGCTAAAATGGGCTTCCGGGGCTGCGGGCGGCTAGAGTAGGAGCTCTAACCTTTCGGTCAGGCGATCCATGGATGGACTGCACTAGAAATAGGTGTGGCGGTGGTACCTCTCCAGTAGCACTACACTGGTTTTACCACCTGGCTTTTTGATATTGGACAGTCAAATATGTCAAAAGTGAGACATTATTGGATAAAAGAATCAAGAATTCAAACTTTCGGTCGGATCGAAAATATTAATACGCGCATAACCTCCAAAAGTCACAAGTTAATAAAAATATTTAGCCTTCTACAGCTTCCAACTTGTTCAATACATACTTTACAATAGAAGCAGTAAAATGTTTCAGAGTCCACAAGAATTATGGCCTCGCAATTATTAAGCTAGGGATCGATGTCGTAAAAATAAATGATCACTTTTATGGCGTCTACGGGTCCAATTTTATGATGTGGGAATTTCAGTGGCCCCATAACTGCATAATATTACGCTTATCTGTACTGTTCTGAGACGATGTTTTCTTGTACAAGCTGCAATAAATGCAATAGAACGATAGAATTGTCACCCGTAAATTTGCAGAGTTGCATGTAAATAAACTCATGAATTTTAGAGAAAAAAAGATACATTTCAGTAAATCTTAGTATTTCTCAGCGAATCTTCATTGAGCAGTGATAGGTTTATACTTGCTCTCTCGATCGGGAGGTCCGAGGTTCAAACCCAGGCATGCACCCCTGACTAATATGCGTATTAGAAATTAATTATCACTGCTTTTCGGTGAAGGAAAACATCGCAAGGAAACCTACACACCCGAGAGATCTATAAAAAAAAATCTCAGAGGTGTGTGAAGTCCACCAACTCGCATTTGGCTAGCGTGGTGGAGTATGGCCTTAAAAAAAAACTCTCTCTTTCCGAGAGAAGACCCGTGCCTAGCTGTGGGACAATAATGAATTGACAATGAGATCAGATGTTGTTAATGTTGTTGTCAGAGTTGATCAGACTCTTACCGTAGGGTTTCAAAAGTTCATAATTTTAAAACATTTATGTCTGATAATTTTTGTGGCGTTAAAATAATAATTACAAAAATCCACTTGAAGCTTAAGCCTAAAGGAAAATATAACAAAGATACTGATGTCAATCTGATGGATTAACGTGAACTAGACTTGTGCAAGCATATGGTTTAAGACCTTCCCCTTAGACAGGAGACCCGTGGGACTCATGAAATGGTTTACTAGCGATTCAAGCTGTAGTGGAACTTTCTAAACGGTTAACTACCGAATAAACTATGATATTGTGGACGTTATGACTGGTTGTTTCTAAAGAAAAACACTATAAGAATTATTTTCATAACATATATCCCGGAAATGCCTTAAGGACCATAAATATATGTACGAATATATTTATATAAATAATAAAAATCAACGAGAACTTTATCCTAACATTAATCTGCAGTGTTTATTGCTGCAGATTAGAAAATTTTAAAAACCTTTCGTGTTATTATAATTATGGTGTTATACGTAATGTGTATGTAGTTATACGTTTTTTTCTACATATGCAAGTAGCAAAACTTAGTGATTGAGTTTTTAAATTAAATTCGATGTAAATGTTGAGTTATTACTTCTTATCTCTTGGAAAAATAGAAAAATAATATTCAGGAATAGTTTTGTCAAGAATAGCAGTGGATTAAATTAAACTATAAAAATATTTTGTTGCGAATATTTTTGTGGTATTTCTCAAAATTTTAAATTTTATGAGATAGAATAAATAAACATTTTATAAATATACCCGCCACAGTACTGTAGTGTTAGTATCTTAGCTCGAAGTCCACCTTAGAGAATTTATTTAATGCAAGTTATTGATATGTCCGTCAAGCGACGATTTTACTATCATCACCAACATCAAATTTGGGCAAAAATGAAATATGTGCGTACCTACAGACAATTACACATTTCGATCTAGAGGTCCTTAAATAAATAAAATAAAATTATTCGGAGGTAAAAACTTTGCTCGAATAAGAGTTTTCGTATAAGAGGCCATAAGTGCCGTACTTTACGATGTCGCGTGGGAAAAGAAAATTAATATTATAACTTTTGCACAAGAGTTTGTCGAGTGGGCCATCGAGACATCGGCAAGGGAGTGGAAAACTGCATGAAATTGATCTTAAACATCCATACTAGTCCATACTAATATTATAAATGTGAAAGTGTGTTTGTTTGTTCCTCTTTCACGTCGCCACATAGCTATTATATGATATGGTTTATGTGCTGGGAGATGGTTAGGAGGGCGGAGAGTGACGTAGGATACTTTTTAACGCGCTCTCTCATTCCCATGAGAATTACGATGTTTTATTAGTTAATACATATTTAGTAGATCAACACGTTGTTAATAGATGGCGTTAGTATCATTTGCAAGTTATGAATCACGCTATCAAATGCTAATATTCCCTTTGACCATGCGGGCGAAGCCGCGGGTAAGAGCTAGTTATTTTCATAACAAAATTAATTATTTAGCAAGACAGACCGACTGAGGCGAGCCTACTCAGTCTATGTTTCTTCGTTGAAGTACTCTTTGGATACGTGTAATTAATATGTAGTCGTAATATTTATTTTGCAGCTAATTTTATGAGGCGTAATGTATAAACGTACTTTATGGTGGATTTTACTCTGCCTTGGAATAATTGCTTTTACGACTTTGCCGTAAATCTTCTTCCACGTTGAACGTATTTTTATAGTTTCTTTTTGAACATGCCGTTTTTATTTTTACATATAATACTAAATAAAACATATATAAATCAAACAAATACATTTATTGTTGAATATCCTGAGAAAACTTCGATTAAATTATAAATAAATTTAGTTTTGGACGTTTTCGTATATCCATATGGTATTTTTGCTTAATTCGGAAAAATGTTTAATTTTCATACCTATTACACATTTGCCTTAATATAATTTTATATCGTTGTGTACTAATTATAATAGGTAATAACTTTTTGTGAAAATATATATAAATACCTGAGTGCTCAGTGCAAAATAACTTGACCGGTCAGCCTGAAAAACTTAACCATTCAGTAATGTTTCTTAAAAGTCTTGTGTCCATCACAAATATATTTAATTCCCTAACCTAACGTCGTGTTGACGAAGTTTGAATTGTAAATGCATGTAATGAGCGAGTCGGAACGTCAATATGTTTAATATTTTGTTTTTTGATATTCTTTTTTATGTTTTACCCAGCCTGACTGATATGTTGAACAACTATTATGTGTATTACAAAATAAATAGCCTTATATCAGTTATATGACCAAAAATACCTTAAAATTAACGTCGCGTATTGAATCGCATGGAGATTGCTTCCAATTCATATAACTTCCAACTTTGTCGACGGAACGTGTCACAATTTGTGTACAGTAATAGAATGTACATATATCAGCGTAATAAAACAAACTTTCTGTATGGATTGCAACAAAGTTCAGGTTCCGTGTAGGGCGTATGTACAGAACAACGAACAGGAAACAAATTTATGACCTAAGTTTTATAGCGTAGTTGTAAATCTCTTTAAAATATTTTTATGTGTCGCCTTTTTATCGACTTAGTACTGTTTAGTACGAGCTTAGTGTTTACCGCATTTAATGGATGGTTAAAGGCTTTGTCTTCTTAAAGTCGATTACAGGTGCGTTTCTATGTTTAATCGATAAATTGTTATCTTCTTTTATTATATTGAAGCAGCAAACAACCATGTATAAAGTACATGTGACATGTGTATACAACTGCCCATGGAACTTTATAACCTATCCGATACTGGATCCAAGTCCCATTTGAAGCCTTTAAGGGAACTGCCAGCGGCTTGTAGTTAAAAAGCTTATGATTCTATGGAGACATCTACTAGAAGATACAATCAGACATAATATGAAAAGAATATTCTTCAGTACTTCTGCCATTTATTTGAGTGTCAAAAAGATAAATAACTTTAATTTGTAATAATTTCTGACACAGCATATAAATTTTAATAAAGTGTATTAAATTAGATTCATTCGTTTTAGCTTAAAAGGATTTCAAGCATATAAACACACAGAAAAAAATCTAAAAAATATAGAAATGTCCATTAACACTACCAGCACCTAATCAACTTATTTTTAAAAATATATGCGATGTACAGAGACGCGAATTTTTTATTTTTTAATTACAGATTATCAAGTATAAGAGATATATAATATTTCATTATGTAGGTAAACATTGACATATTAAATTACTTTCTAAGAAGAGAGTCTGTCCTGGGACTCGCTATTAATGCTACGAAAACTAAATATCAAATCATCACATTATTTTCTAATTCTGAACAAAGCAATAGAACCCGGTTTCCCTTATATTTCGCTGTAAACATTTAAACAATAAATGATCTGTTAGTTAGCGCTTCAGGCCATTTACTCTACATGCACGCTAGCTCGTTTTGCTTCACATTAAACATAGTGGCTCTTCACGAGGTATTCCCGTGTCACATAGCTACACAGAAACAAATTGCATTCCTCTCGTCGCAAATATTATGCCTAACCGTACAAAGGGATATGACATGCGTTATAAATTGTGTATCCATAGTTCGCGGGACCATGCGTTAGGAATTTTATTGGGACTCGAATATTTGAAATATTTTGTGTTTTGTATATTACTTTTGTTGTTTTTACCCGAATGTGTAATGTAGGGTAATGTTTTCGTAGCGAATGTATTTATATTAGAAAAGTTTTTATCGATTCTTCATACTTCTGCTTGCTTATAAATTACACGGAACGTCTGTGAAAATAATGCTTTTGAGGCAAAAAATGTCAAGCAACGAGCAACTTCGTTATTATTTTAGTCTTATTAATTACTAGTTGTGTGATGCGGTTTCACTCGCGTTTAAAGAATGTAACATGTTACAAGTTGAAATTGTAATTACTTTTGATAAGGGTCATGATTTTAAAAATGAAAAAAATAAATGTTAAATACCTTAATCATCCAGTATCATTCAGTAATCATTCAGACAAACATAAATTTTATGTTCATACAAATATCTTCCTATTATTATTAAATCTCAATCCGCCTAACATGTTTACTAATTCATATATGTATGCGATATACAGACAAATATAACTTTCATTTTTATTGTATGTTTGGACAAGAAACCGATATATTTTATTAAAACGTCCTTTCATTGGAAATAAACGTAGTTATTTCAATTCAATCTATTATTCAGCGAATAAATTCATTAAAACGAGCGAGAGAATTCATTAAACCTGTGATGTCACTTTTCATTAGGCTTTTTATATTTCTATATTTGTAACGAATTCGAAACACTGTTCGCTTTTAACTTAACTACTGGGAATATATACGTAAATACGTTTAAAACGTTAAGTATTTTATTGATATGGTTACTGGAAGATGTTCATAGGTTAGATAATTATGTAACAGCTTAAGATACAAGGTCTCTTTTTTGCGTAAAAAAATTGACTTGCGAGACTTGGGTTTTTGACAAGTTTTTTTTCCTATCTTTTTCTTCCGGTACCTTCTACTTCTTGTATACCAACACCAAGTTTTCTTAGAGTTAATATTTAATGCAGCGCTCGTTAAACGTCTCGGTTAAAGTTCAGCCTTAAGTAATAATTATGCAATTTCGGGCAATTTACTCTGCTTAATACTCACATTCGTGCTCTTTTATTCCGTTGATAATTTTACAAGTTACCATTGAACATAAACGCAAACGAGCAGTCCACCTTATGGTAAATGGTCCCTGCCGCCCATGCACATGCGTAAGCCACTTCATATGGACAACGGTTCATTCTGAAGTCACTCACAGATGTATTGCTAGTCCCGGGGGCTAAGATGGTCGCTTTATATAAAATCGTGCAGGCAACCACACCATTCAATCGATACGCAAGAACTGATTGACGCTAAAAATAGGTGTGGTGGTGGTACCTCTCCGGTCAAAGTACTCTTCTACCACCTCTAAAATCTACACGTATTATTCCACTATATTAAATTAATATACAGGTACACTGATTAAATAACTGTAAATGTAACTTTGTAATCCTATGTATGTGCATGGGTAGAAAGTTATTTTTTACAGTTGATGTATCCAGAAAACTGGATGTTCTTGCGATTCGTTGGAAGGGTGTGGTTGTAGGCTCACTTTTATATACCATACTTTTATACATATACCATACCATCTTAGTTCTCGGGAATAGCGTTTATAATTGACTTCTGATAGAACCCATGTTCTATATGAAGTCGCAGTTGCTTACCTATGTCCATGGCGGCAATGATGTTTACCATCAGGTGGACTACATGTTCGATCACTTCACTTCAATCTTAAAAAAAACCTAACTTAAACACTTTTTTAGATGGTAAACGTCCGGATTTCATGTACATAATCATGGCGATCCTTATTATATTCATAGTGGTTGCGAACGAGCACATTATAATGACAAATTGTTCATTGCTGTGATGTCATTTTTCATTCCCCGAAGGAGGTATCAACGGGTGAATTAGAGCGCGTTATTAATTCTACAATAGTTATCACGCTTTGATTTATAATGTAATCGGTTTTCTTTATAATTGATACCATCATTATTATTTAATCGAAATTATTTCTAGCATAAAACATTTCTTGCGTTTCGTTGTGGACCCACAAAAAGTGAACCGGTTCACTTTTATATGAGGCGACTATCTTAGTCCTCGGGAGTAGCAACGCATCTGTTATTGACTTTAGGTGGAACCTATGGTTTACATGAAGTTGCTTACAGATGTCTATGAGCGGCAGTTTTCACTCACTATCAGGTGGGCTGCATGCTCGTTGACTTCATCAATCATCATAAAAAATATAATATAAAAAAAACAGAAATACTGTGTCTGTATTATTTATATATAATATTATAATATACTTTTTAATATACGATTTAATCTTTATAATACGTCATAAAATGTACATAGACCATAATCAATTGAAATCGCATTAGGCACAATCCCATTCCGTGCAACGCTTTTAGCGCTATCGGCAACTGCGGATGCAACTCTATACTGCACACAACCAAATGATGTCGAGTGAAAATGGCGTTAACGCAAATACCTATATTTTGGAATAAATTACCTATTCCCTATCGTATTCCGCTATCATTACAAATAATATAACTTATACTGATACTAAGAAAGAAAGGAAAGAGATATCAATTATATATTACGTTAAGTAGCACACTTAATTAAAAGTATAATAGATATTGTATATATTATGGTGTGTGTTTTTTATATTAGCAATAAATTAAATAATTTAATGAACCTGTAAAATAAATAGTAAGCCTCCTCGTTACTCTACCTATATTACTACTACATACACGTTTTGTTTAGATTATAATGTATGGTTACTAAGTAATGTCAATTTAATTTCAATATGGCGGACGTCCCAAGATGGCGGCTAAATTTTTCAATTTATGCACGCTATATGGATGACAAATGGACGCCCCTTCAGAGGAAAAACGTATAATAAAATTAGGTTACTATAAGAAGCTTGTAATTAAAAAGTTTTTATTTACACTTTTTTGTAAGACAGAATGTTAAGTAAACAAATTTAAGGTAATAAAAGCCTGTTGACTAAAACCAAGCAAATTTTGTAATAAAGTAGAATTTCCTGTCGCTTCCAAAAATGTGTTTACAAACAAACTAATGTTGTCGACACAACCCTTCCCGTTTTTAATTACTGCCTCCATTAAGGTGATATACCATTCTTTTACAGGTCGCATTTTCTCTGTTTACACTTAATTACTGTCAGTGTCATTATGATTATTTCAACAGTTTATCTCTAGTTTTGCCTAGTAAAGAACTAGTTTTTCTTTTGTGGGTTACCTGCCTAACCTGTCCAATTATACTTTGTTGTGGATTATGATCGCTTGCAATTTGGTCTTCACTAACACCACTTCAAGAGATGGATAGCAATGTCTTCATATGTAACGTTAAAACCGACTAAGGTCACCAACGCAAAGTGCAGTGACTTTTGGCGCTACACCCATTAGAGAAATTTTAACAGTGGATTCCATGAGGTTAATTTATGGATGGACAATGAATAGAAATGTTCATAGGACTAGTTCATAGTACTAGTTCGTTTAGCCAAAAGGAGCACAGGTCGCCTCCTCACCAGGTGGACCGATGACCTGAAGAAGACAGCGGGAAACTGTTGGATTCAGAAGGCACAGGACCGGTTGGAGTGGCGTCATTTAGGGGAGGCCTATGTCCAGCAATGGACCTCAAAGAGCTGATGGATGGACTAGTACATTAGTTGCCAATGGCTAAAATATCGTGGCTAGAATTTCTTTGAGACGTCTTCGTCTTTTTTGGGTGTAGTTTTTTTTTGCTTTCTATAGTTTTGGCAGTATTTTTTAGGCTTATTAATATGTGTCAAAATATATTTGTTGTTATCTAACTTTAGTATCACGTCTGTACAAATGTGAGTCGCGTTTTGAAAATTATAATAATATAAATATATCTACATTTTCTTTAGGCAATAGCCTACCGCGTTAGCCAAGTTTCGTTTGATAAACTTCAAATACTTTGAGAAAGTTTTAGTAGCCTTGAAAGAAATGTATACTTTGAAGAATTTTATTTAATACCTCATTTAACTTGTAGGCAACTCTACAGGTTAAATGAGGTTACCCATCGGTAACAGGGAAGACTTTAGAGAAAAGCCCATTTAATGGTTGTTCGAAACCACGACGAATACAAGAACTTTCAGCAGCCTGTTGGAAAAACGCTCATGGTTCAACTTTGGGGCATCACTACTACACGCTTTCTACACTCATAGCCCAAAACTAGGATTTTCTCCTGTGTCGTGGGTACCATGTACACACACAAGACGAATAGACAAACACCCAGACCCAGAAAATGAATCTAAACTCAACATTCAGATACCTGTCTGGCCAGGAATCGAACGCGGGGCCCATTGCGCATGAGACCGGTATGGTAACCGCTCCGCCACGCAGGTCGTCTAACTACGTATATTTCTTCCGAATAACAGCAGTGTTTAATGCTACTGTGTTCTGATGTGAAAGGTTTAGTCAAGGAGGCATACTTGTCCAAGGCATTAAATTAGTATTCAAGGGTAGCAACCCCTTTATTGCGGACCTCAGGTAGCGTTCAGTTGCCACTTACCGTCAGGTGGACCCATATCACATTTTCTACTTCTACATTATATTAAAAACTTATAAAATACTTCCAAGTATAGAACATATAAGTCATATACCTTTATTTACGTTATTTCTCTACGTGGGCGTACAATGACTACCGCACAACGCCGTTTAAAGTCAAACAAGTGTGTTAGACTCAAGCGGTCGATTTGTCGCGCCTCAAATTACACTGATGGGAACCCAATAGGTATACCGCCCATTTACACGATTCTTTAATGTTGGACACGTGTGAATTTCACCGATAAGTTTGAATAAGCTTTTATAGGAAGAAAAGCATCTTAACAATGACCTTTATGTACATTTGGATATGAAACGGATACTTATGATACGCGGTTTACATTTCTTTACTGATATTTGAACCTAGTTGGATGCATTGTGCATCACCATGGACCTGTCATAGCGGGGAGATATCGTAGACAAACATAGGTGGTAGGTTATTG
The DNA here is from genome assembly GCA_949699795.1 of Spicauda simplicius. NCBI lineage: Eukaryota > Metazoa > Arthropoda > Insecta > Lepidoptera > Hesperiidae > Spicauda > Spicauda simplicius. The sequence goes on from OX453065.1 coordinate 12,010,281, forward strand.
TGTATATCCTACTTTTCATGTGAATGTTTATGATATTTAGGTACTTTTAGTGAAGGGCGATGGTGAAAATGTAGAATAGAGCAAAACGACTTTAGAAAATTACATGACAATTGTTATAAAAAGACGGCATTTATAGATATCATCAGGTGTGATATTGTTTGATTGTGGTAGCTAGGACGACGCACCTTATACTGTCTTTTGTGTTCTGACTTCAATTGTCCGGACAACACTTGGATTGTGAGTTGGCTACGGAGGTTCAATATATAACTTTCTAACTTTAAACTTTATGTAAGACAAATCTTTTTTTTGTATTGAAGTAGTCTATCAGAAGTGAGCATCAGAATGAATGTAATATTTTTTTCGAGCCTATTTAGGCATGTATATTTGTACGCTACTATGTATTTTTTGGCACGCTCTACAGCCCAAACGGCTTAAAGTTACATGTGACATATCATTCAAATTGTCTTAGTTGTCATGGTAATGTAGGCTAAATAATTAAAACATATTATAGCACCTGTGAACAGGAGAAAGGACAGGGAAGGGATTATTTTTTATGTTACCATTAAAAATCTTAATTAATATTAATTCAGTTTAAGCAGTCGGGTACTTTTTATAACTTACTAGATGAACCCCGCAGCATCACCTGCATTAAAAAATTCCATGTATGGATTGTCCCGTGGGAATAAGATATTTTCCCACACCAAAAAGTAGCCTATATGTTAATCCAGAGTGTCAGCTTACTCCCCACCAAAGTTTATGAAAATCACTCAAATCGTTTAGACGTGAAGAACTAACAAACATACACACTCACAAATTTTGGCCTTTATAATATAAGTATGATTTAATTTCAATCACGTTATTACATTCAAATACGTGTAAAATATACTAAGAAGCGTACCAAAATCACATTTAAAACATCATTACAATAGTAAAGGAGATCTTTTACGTAAATCGCTCGAATTCAAACGGTTGTGTAAGATTGAACCGTTGTGCGGCCATGTCGATCCGCTCAGCCGCAAATTACGGCGATAGGTTCCCGATATACCGCGCATTCGGTCTTGGTCTTGCCAACTTAGGTAATAGTCCTAAATTGCTGCCACAAATGTAAGGGATGTATTATTATGTATAGGATTCGAGGTATTACGTCGTTATGCCTAGGGTTACCAGGCTTTGGTGTTGGATTTTTTTTTTTTATTTTATGTTGATTTTGCCGTGAATACGAATAAAATTTGACATTACTAAAAAGCTTGTTTATCTGTCACATTCATTAATGACGGTTTAACTAAATGACATAGAGAAAGGTGGCAGTCTGTAAACTCTTTGTAAATTCTGTTGACTCACCGTGAATTTTAAGATATGGCCGCCATATTTATTTGTGCGTTGTAATAATAGATTTAACCCGTTCTATGTTTTGATATAATAGGCCTGATAATACGAAAGTCAACCATAAAACGAACTAACTAAAATGATTTAGTTTTTAGTGGCAGCATGATTTAGTTTAGTTATTAGTGTTAGAGTAACCTGAGATCCTGAGATGAGAGATTTGTGTTTTTGTGTTGATTGCTTTTGCTCAGCGGCCGCAGAGTTTATTTACGAGTTAACGATATTTTATTTATTATCTTATTATAATGGAAATACACTTAGATCTATTGTTTTTTTTGTCAAAAAGGCATTACAGTATAATAATTGTGTTAGACTTTACGCTTTTCGTCCGGTTTTGATAAGTTTTAGGTTGGTAACCCTAATCTCGCCGCAAATAAGAGCTAATTGTGGATTTGCCCTAGATAAGTAACAATCCTAGATTGCCTCCTTAGATAATATTACACTATATTTTACATGAACACGTGCTGTTTTATTACAAATTTTTAGATAGGAAATCCTAGATATTGCGAAGTATTTAAGCTAATTTCTCATCCATTATAATAAATACTTTACGTTTGAAGTAATGCTTCTTTAAAATTGCTATAATCTTTATTTATATACCATAAGTGTATGTAGAAAGATTAAATATACGTAGAATGTTGATGTAAATTCTTCTGTGGCCAAAAATCTTTGAGGAAATTTGAATGACAATCAGTGTTAAATATTATACATCCTTTTAAGCCGTTATCGGACAGCAAATGTGGTCTACAAAAACCCTGATCCCATATTATGTGTAATTCAAACATGGTTGAATTGGAATCCGAAATTACACGCACGGTTTCTCGGCTGACCACGTAAAGCTCCCTATCAACTAAAGCGATCGTCCCAAACCGAATCGTAACCTCAAATGTGATAGCTACATTATGTATCTATTAGGAAAAGGTTCGCAAGACCTCGAAAAGCGTTTAGATGCCGTTTAGAGGAATGTCAATACTATTAAGGCGTTTACTTCGCACCGCCGCTTTGAGCATTGGTATACAAGTACAGATTTAAGCCAGTTCTTACCTGGAACGACTACGTTTATCGTTTAGCTACACTTAGTTGGTATTTAAACTTGAGGGTACCTACGATATATAAATCCTAGAAATAGGTAAATAGTATAAAAAGAGGAATCTTAATGTAATGGTGATGTAACATGATTTATGCCATCATTATTTCCTCTTTTATTTTTGTCTTATAGCAGGATGGTTCCATGCTGCTTTTTAGTTATAACATTAAATTTCAAATTGATTGTATGTAGGAGGTACCAATGTGTTTTTGATCGAATTTTGTAAATACCCCTATATAGATACAGATATCTTCAAATGTTAATGCGCGGTGGTGATTGTTTGTGTTATTATTTAAAAAGATAAATGTTCTTTTAATCCCAGGAGAAGGTTATCTCTGTGAACTGTTTTATTTCATCAAGGTTTTTTCTAAATAATTACTTAATTATAACGATGTTTTCAAGTGCGATAAGTTTCGCTTTTCACAAATTGATTACTTTCAAACCCCAAAATGGAGTAGTTATTGAACTCTACCGACGAAAACACTTAAACCTACCCAGTGTAAGGCAAACATGGCTGCAGGCATGAACCTATAAGGAAAGTTCATTAAAATTTCCCATATTTTTGTGCAATCAGTGCTGTAATCAAAGCACTGCGAATTTTCTGAAAAACGGTTGCCTTTTCTTTCCATTTTTAATCCTTTCATTTCACATACAGCAGAATGTTGGACCAAATTAGTTCAAAACAGTGTTTGATTTGACTAAAAATACAAATTTTATTTTTATTATACAATATAAAAGGAAATAAAAATTTGGAACGCATTGTGAATGTGATAGTACCTTTATATAAATATAGTTTTGTATATGGAATAAGAGAATTCAGCTCTGTGTTACAATTATTACTGCCTCTTAATTATCGAAAGTGCGTGAAGAAATTATCACTTGTATTAATAACGTAACTCATGAGATTTCCTAATGACTTTCAAAGGTGTGCAAGATTTTATTACCGTACTTAGGGACTTGGTTTTCCTGATAGAATATGTCGTAAATCCTTTTCATTCTGAAAGAAGATTCAGTAGCAAAAGTGTTATATAACTATAAGAAAATATATTCATGTTGTAATTACAATTTGAGCAAAAATGTATTTTATTTTATAAATTGGAAGCAATAAAACGGGTCCATCGATTAGATCGGTAGAGTACATCTGATGGTAAATAGTCTCTAACGCCCATGGACATCTGAAATTACTGACAACCTTAGACATTCAATCTCTATAGATAATTGAGGTTGACTTAAGTTAGAATGCCTCATATAAGTATGACTGGTACCACTCCCTTAAAACCAGGAAAAAGCAACGCCTCACACTGCTAATATTTGTCAAAAATAGGCGTGGCAGTGCTTTCTGAGTTGAAACACAATAGAGAACCTATTCAAGGTAGATTTTTTCCTTATATTTACTTTAAAATGTTCTGTAACTGTCGAGTTACATTCAAACTAACTCACAGGTAAGTCATAATCACACAAGTTGTGGTATAATTTGCCCTTCTTACAATAATTATATTTGCATTTGTTTATAACAATATTTATATTTGTTTGATCCTAAAGAAATAAACGGTAAGTTCTAGTTTACACAACAAGGTTGGTTTTACCGGGAATGTAATGATGCTATAGTATATTTATGGGCTAGGGTCGTTCAAAAGTATCTACTCTTATATGCCAGTAAATTAATTCAATAGCCAGTGTAATTCAGCTACTTGTTGGAATTAACATCATTGGATACATTTCGTCGATTAACGACCATATTTAAATATTCCATATTGTCATGGACACATACAAAGATAACACATACAAAAACTCCTAACGACCCAACGTCTGAACAGAATTCTAAAAGTCTATCGGGTCGGGGATAAATCATAAATTTGCTGGATGTCCGACCTGTGGTGCTTTGCCACGCTTCGTCGAAAGATATTTCGTTCATAGATTGCCAAATGTTACGTCATTGTAGGACTTGTCGATTTGTAACAATGACGTTAAATGTGTTTAAAAGAGTCAATTGATGGAGTGATAAGTCACACCTAGCACTTCCTAGCATGATGCAGATCTGGCGTTATGGTAGAAGGGTGGGATTGCTGGCTTCCTTTTATCTCTATCCTCGAAAGTAGCAACGCTTTCGTGGACGACTTCATAACCCTTATTATGTGTTAAGTTGTTTAAAGTTGTCCATTGGTGGCAGTGGCCACTTATGATCAGTCGAACTACATGCCAGTTTGCTACTTCAATCGTCTATCTATAATCTTGGATAAACGAGGGGAAACCCAAATCATAGTTAAAATGCGGAATTTATAAAGAACAAACTCTTATTATCTTTTAGTTGTTCGTGGAATAAAAATACAGTTTCAATATTTATCTTTAAAGTTTTTATTTCGTTTGGTATTGTTAGCTCGAAGCAGAATTTATGCTGGATTTCACCAGTTTTTATTCTTTTGCCAAACTCATTTATGTTGTTGAATAAATGATTATGAATCAGTCAACTTTGCTTGAATTGGAATATCTATTTTAAAATAATAATATATCCTACTAAGTAGATTGCTTTAAAGAAGAATATATTTATAATATATATAATTATAATTAATATATTTATAATTATATATATTTATAATTGTAGGCATATTCAAACGTTCTGTTAATTTAAAACACGTTTTTTTTAATTATAATGCATGATGTGATTACCTATAAGTGTAAGAACAATTAAAATGTATCCAATTAATTCCATTCTCATATGTGATTGTAAACATTGTTTCTTATGTTGGTGATCCAAATAATAAATAAATAAATAAATAAATAAATTTAACTTTATAATTATACATGCCTACAGATAAATAAGAAAAAATACATTAATAATAATAAAAAAATACATAAAAATCAATTAAAATGTCGTATAAAGTTACGCTCAAGTAAACAACATAGCACAAACGAATTATTTTGTAGTTTGGCATATGTTTGTTTCCAAATTTTGTCTGTTTATTTAATATAGGCATTTAACGCGCTTATAAATTATCATTGATGTATTTTATTATATTTATATACATATTTTTATAGCATCGAATACTGAATATCCTTCTGAAATATGTTCGTGTTTGTGTAGATGTATGTATTCTGTATAAATTGGTATATGCATGTAGTCAAATTTGGTAGAACGAGTGTGGTTCGACCGGGGTGGTGCCGTGCGTAATTTTATACTCCTCCGCCTGCGGCAAGTATCTTAGAAACGAATCACAAATTCTTGCTTCACGTATTAATATATACATTCCAATCACTATATATAAGTAACAAAATACCTACCTAACAAATAATGAGACTCGATACATTTTGCCGCAAACGCGAGCAAAACATCAACAATTTCAGATACAGACTTGACAGGAGGCAAATTAATGAAGAGCGGTCAGACTAGATTTATAGGGGTCCCTGGGCTCACTCTCATCGATTGCGACCCCAAAATTATTTCTATCGCTAGAATATTACCTTAAAACGATACTTTGTAAGCTCGGTTGCCTAAATTGTTATAGTGACTTGAATAAATGTATGTTAATAAAGCCTTAAAGCCGCACTTTTAGGATATTTTGTCAGGTTTTATGATTATGTCATATAATGATTACGTAAGCGTTTATGTGGCACTCATTAATGGTAAGTAAAATAGTTTTTGAAAAAGTTGAAAATGTTTTATGTTTCTTTAAGCGATTCTTTTTATCTGACTGAAGTACCAAACGAGCATGCAGTTCACCTGATGGTAAGTGGTCACTGCCGCCCATGGACATCTGTAATCCATACAGGACGTGGGTTCCATCCGAAGTAAATCGGGAGTAGCAACGCATCTGTGGCGTTGCTACTCCCGAGGATTACGATGGTCGCCTCATGTGAAAGTATGCCGGCAACCACACCCTTCCATCGAAACGCAAGATATGCTTCACGCTAGAAATAGATGTGGAGGTGGTAGTTCCCAGAACTACACTAGTTCTACCACCTTCAAAAAACATAGCTTTTAATGTAAATAATTAGAAAAAAATCGTTTGGTCATAAAAATACAGAGTACATAAAAACGCAATAAAACAGAAACAGAAGTGTAACTTTATCATAAATATGAATATCTCTGTGTTTTTAATAACCAAAACTACTGACTATAATTGGCAACCCGCGTGGCGCAGCGGTCACCATACCGGTCTGACGCGCAATGGGTCCCGGGTTCGATACCCGGCCAAACAAGTATCTAAATAATGAGTTTAGATTCCTGTTCTGTGTCTGGGTGTTTGTATATTCGTCTTGTGTATGTCCATAGTACCCACGACATAGGAGAAAATCCTACTGTGGGACTATGAGTGTAGAAAGCGTGTTTTTATAATAACTATTTAAGGAGGTATAAACATGCGAAAGATCATTAAACGTTCTTATCGTAACTCGAAGACCATCAAACTTTCAAACTACATAGTTATATCCACAAAAAAAAAACAAGTCGGTGCAACTGGTAACAAGCGATAGAAAACTAATTAAAAACTTTCAACGGTTTCACCGGATGTTCACATAAAGTATATTGCTGAAGTTCAGAATGTTCGTACTACGTTTAACCCTTTACTTGCGGCCGCTAATATTACTATTAGTTCAGTTTTATTATCTTCTTTATATCTTCTTCCTTCTTTATAAAAATTATTTTTTTTGTCTGTATGTCCTCTATAGAATCGTAAACCATTCATTTGATCATGTGATAATCTTTGGCAAAGTTGTTATTCATGAGGTCGCGAAGTCTTCTGGTGTATTTGTTGTGATGGCGGAGCAACGCGCGCAGGGTACAGTTAGTACAATACAATACAATACAAAAATTCATTATTGTACACCAATATATATGTAACAAAAACAAAAGATACATTAGTACTCTAATAATAATGTAAAAATAGTAAACTTATATATGACCACCCGCGTGGCGAAAAGTTCACCATACCGTTCAGATATGCAGTGGGTTTTGGGTTCTCGGCCAGACAGGTATCAGAATGATGAACTTAGATTTAGAGCTCCTCGGTGTAGAGCTTTCGTCCAACCTTAACTTCGGATAGTACATCGAATCCAAAGCGAAAATCGCAGCGAAAAAACTAGGAGTTCTCTCGAAGGTCAGGCGGTATTTCAGACCGGAACAATTGCTTCAACTTTATCAAGCACAAGTTCGGTCGTGTATGGAGTACTGCTGCCACCTCTGGGACGGATCTGCCAAATACCAGCTGGCGGCTTTGGAATCGATTAAAAAGCGAGCTAAGAGACTCATCGGTAACCCTGCTCTAGTAGACGCCAAGCTGCAGAGTCTTGATCATCGACGCAGGGTAGCACGACTATCGGTATTCTACAGAATACATTTCAGTGAGTGCGCGCAGGAGTTGCACGATTTAATTCCACCATCCACTTTCCGTTACCGTGGGTCGAGGCGATCGTTTCATCCCTATGTTGTTGATATGCCACCTTGTCGCACGTCCCGTTTTGCTTCAACGTTTTTAGTGCGCACCGCTAGAGAATGGAATGCGCTGCCCGCGAGCGTATTTCCTGAAAGGTACAAGTTGGACCTCTTCAAGGCCACAGTGAATAGGCTGTTTTTAGGCAGGCATGCTACATCTTCGACCGAATCATCACTTACCATCAGTTGAGATTGCGATCAAATGTCTGCCTATAAATTATAAAAAAAAGATTTATGTTCTGGGTCTGGGTGTTTTCGTATTTGCCTTTGTATGTCGTCTTCTTTATCGTGGGTGCAATACCCACGATAGAGAAGAAAATCCTAATATGGAGCAGTGAGTGTAGAAAGTGTTATTTGCTATTATTTGATTATCTTAGTCTATCGGATCTATAATTATATATATTACTAGCTGTACCCGCGGCTTTGCCCGCGTGCAAATCAACGTGTCACAAAGTTTTTCTCGCGCAAATCTCGACACCGTGGGAATTCTATGATAAAAAGTAGTAACATTAATAGAGTGAAAAACGAAATTAAAGTGTGTATTTGTGGGTAGGAACGTATTGTTATGTATTTTTTTGTAATTAGACGAATTCTAATATTGTAAATCGCTTTTTTGAACCAATTTACATTCTAATTCACAATATCGGGATACTTTTTTCAATCAACTCCTCCACATTTGAACCAAAACGTATCGATTATAAAGATTGATTTCAAGTTTTCCGAATTGGAAAATACTATTTTTCAAATTCAAATTTTCAAATTTTTAGATTCAAATTTCTAAGTAAGATTATAGGTAAACCTACTTTTAATATTAATTTGTGTTCAGGAGTTCCGGAAGGCATTAAGGAATTCAAAAATTCTGTTGGATAATGTACTGCTTCCTCTATCTCAATGACTGTGTCTACCGAATAGTAGATCTGTGACGCTGCTTTAAATTTAGAAAAAAAAAATCATTTATTTTATCGACACGTTCATTGGTGGGTGGGTATATTGCCTTCTTTTGGAACCAATTTATAGTGTTATTGGTTGTATTAACAATATCGGGATATACTTTTTCAACCAACTCCTCCACATTTAAACGAAGACGTATCGATATAAAGATTGATTTTAACTTTTCCGGATAACAAAGCACTATTATCTACTTGAAGTAAATTATTAGAAAATTGGAATATCACTGAACAGCGACATATATTCTAAGTTCATATTTTGTTTCATTTGGCCAAATATAAGATCTTTTAAGAGGTGCATCGGGCTATTTGTGTGCGTAAATCGCGCATTGTTCTTTGTAAAGCGGAAGACATAATCAAAACACTTTTACAATTCATACGAACAGGGCGCACCCGCTCGCAGGGCGCTGCCGCACCCTGCTCGCTTATTTTTTATGTTTTCTTTTATGTTCCAACCTAACCTAACCCATCCTGTTTAAAAAGCTACAGCTAAATCCAACTCTTAACAATAACATGACAATACTCCTGCATTTTCAGGATTTAGGTATTCAAAGTGACACTTTTCATCACAATGTTCTCTCAACTGGTTGTAATGTATTGTAATCAATAAGTACCAAACTCATACGGCTTAAGTAGGTTGTGTACTTAGATTATCAGGGTTGATGAATTGAAGTTTAATTTATTAATCACATTGCAGTTTAATGAGCTGTCATTGAACTTATATACTAAACACAACCGTAAGCATTATGTGACTACCTTTTTTAATTTAGGCTTGCACTATCCCGCATCATCAGGGAGGAGTTGAAGGTAAAAAAAAATATCCCATGTCTTTGCTTAGTATTCTTATTACTTATACGTAAGAACTTGAGAGCCAACTTCTATAGCTTGGGCTTGCAGTACCCTGCAACATCAGGGCTGAGGAACTTAAGGTCGAAATTGTCATCATGTGTCTTTGCTTAGTAATTATATTACATACCCGAAAGCATTAAATGGCCAACTCCTATGGCTTAGGCTTGCAGTACCCTGCATCATCAGGCTTGAGGAGTTGAAGAATGAAATTTTCATCTTGTGTCTTTGCTTAGTAATTATATTACATACCCGAAAGCACTAAATAGCTAACTTCTATGGCTTAAGCTTGAAGCACCCCTGCATCATCAGGGTTGAGGAAATGATGGTCAAAATTTTCATCTTGTGTCTTTGCTTAGTAATTATATTACATACCCGAAAGGATTAAATGGCCAACTCCTATGGCTTAGGCTTGCAGTACCCTGCATCATCAGGCTTGAGGAGTTGAAGATCGAAATTTTCATTTTGTGTCTTTGCTTAGTAATTAAATTACATACCCGAAAGCACTAAATAGCTAACTTCTATGGCTTAGGCTTGAAGTACCCTTGCATCATCAGGGTTGAGGAGTTAAAGGTCAAAATTTTCATCATGTGTCTTTGCTTAGTAATTATATTACATACCTGAAAGCATTAAATAGCTAACTTCTATGGCTTAGGCTTGAAGTACCCCTGCATCATCAGGGTTGAGGAGTTAAAGGTCAAAATTGACATCATGTGTCTTTGCTTAGTAATTATATTAAATACCTGAAAGCACCAAATACCCATTTCGTATAGTTTAGGCTAGCAGTATCCTGCATCATCAGGGGTGAGGAGTTGAAGGTCGAAATTTTCATCTTGTGTCTTTGCTTAGTAATTATATTACATACCCGAAAGCACTAAATAGCTAACTTCTATGAATTAGGCTTGAAGTACCCCTGCATCATCAGGGTTGAGGAGTTAAAGGTCAAAATTTTCATCATGTGTCTTTGCTTAGTAATTATATTACAGACCTGAAAGCACTAAATAGCTAACTTCTATGGCTTAGGCTTGAAGTACCGCTGCATCATCAGGGTTGAGGAGTTAAAGATCAAAATTTTCATTATGTGTCTTTGCTTAGTAATTATATTAAATACCTGAAAACATCAAATGCCCATCTCGTATAGTTTAGGCTAGCAGTATCCTGCCTCATCAGGGGTGAGGAGTTGAAGGTCGAAATTTTCATTTTGTATCTTTGCTTAGTAATCATATTACATACCCGAAAGCACCAAATGGCAATCTCCTATGGCTTAGGCTTGAAGTAACACTGCATCATCAGGTTTGAGGAGTTGAAGGTCAACATTTTTACCGTGTATCTTTGCTTGGTATTATTATTACATAACCGTAAGTGCCAAATAGCCAACTCTTACGGTTTAGTCTTGAAATACCCTTACATCATCAGGGTTGAGGAGTTGAAGATCAAATTTTTGTCCCATGAATTTGTTTAACAATCTTATTATATATCCATAAAAACAAATTGACTTACTTCTACGGTTCAGGCTAGCAGTACCCCTGCATCATCAGGATTGAAGAGTTGAAGGTCAATTTTTTTAGGAAATATCTGCTTAGTAATCTCATTCTACATTCAACCCAATTGGACTCCTACAGCTTAGGTTTGGCCGAGTATCGCTAATTTCGTTAATTTGCTTCAAAGAAATGGATCCTATGATCAGAACCGTATCAAACTCATCAGAGTACCCTTGAAGTACATTCTTTCAAATAAAAGAAAAATCATCAAAATCGGTTGGCGGGAAATTGAGTTATTCATCTATTTATCGCGCACATCGTTAATGCAAATATCAGACTTATGCCCTTTTCTTATGGATGCCACTGTCAAAAGTGAACTAAAAATAAATGGGACCCGACGACACGTACTACCTATCAAATGAAAAAAACAAACATCCAAATCCGTTCACCCAGTGCGGAGAAATCGAGTAACAAATATAAAATAAAAAAAAAATTAAAAAAAATCTGACGAATTGATAACCTTTTTGGAAGTCGGTTTGAAACGATGTTTTAACATAAGGGACCAGAAAATTCATTCTTAACTGACGTCTACGTCATATTAAAAGGAACCCCTAGTAAAAATCATATTCGTATCTTTAGCAGTTTAGGCTCTACGATGTTTATTCATTATATGAGTGAGAGAACATCCTTTCGTTTTTATATAAGTATATATAGATATAGAGATATAGATTTGTATAGTATCAAATAACATAGGTACCCACATAACCAATAAAAAATACATAACAAGGGAATACATTTTACAGACCATAACATGTTTAGTTGCTACCAATTCAACTATGCAGTTACTTATCTTATTAACACTTATCGAACACAGAATCAATACTGCGTAGTTTTAAATTGACATAACTTTTTTATTCGTAAACCGATTTACATAAAATAAACACTAAATGTTAAGTGAAGTTTCCCCCAACACATCAGTGAAAATTATATTCAAATTGGATAAGCCGTTTCTGAGATTAGCGTTTTCAAACACACAGACAAACAGACAAACAGACAAACAGACAAACAGACAAACAGACAAACAGATAAACAGACAAACAGACAAACAGAAAAGATTTCTAAAAACCATTATTTTGGGTTCTATATCGTATTAAAGACCTTTAGAAATGGTTTTCACCTAAATTTATTCCATGTACAGACAGCGACCTCTTACAGATTTATTATAGTATAGATTAACTTAAGATAGAGCTCCTGTTCTATATAAAATTGTCTATAGATGTCTACAGTATGACAAACTTAACATGTGAAACCACAGCAGCGCTTAATATCGCCATGTTCATAAAATTAAATTGAAAATGTCTAATGTTTTAAGGCTTTAGATTTACATTTTTACAATTTGGACATTTAATATGCTTAATTATTAAAATTAAAAAAAAAAACTAAAAAGTCTAATAGTAATTGAAAAAATAATTGACTAATGACAGACTTTTGGGATATTTACGTCCCATAGCGAAGCAAAAGTAATTCTGCTAGTATTGTTTATAATAGGATGTTGTAAGCCACAAATGCAGTTTTAGCAACGGATTATTACTTAGGCGGGAGGGGGTTAAGCGAATTAGTAATAATGTATCATCAAGTATGAATTGAACCAGCTTATTGTGTTTGTAGTTTAATTAACGTTAACTAATTAATAGATAACCGCTGACATCCCCGATAATGTTACCTATTGTTTCATCGGACTGTTATGAATTACCGTCAATACTTAAACCAATATCGGTGCAATGTGAAATAGGAAAATGGATAGGAATTTATTTTCCTATTTAATTGCTCAAACTTTAGAACGAACTCAATTGTTGTCAAACCTGCATATTTTTAATTAAATTGAAGTACAGTGTTGCACACACTTGCTACCTTGTACTTTCTAAGATGGTAGAAGGCTATCATTTGACCGGTAAGATCCGCCACCTTCCGGTTGCGTTCCTTTGTAGATCCAGGAGTCCTCTTTGTAGTGCTGAGGACGCCAGCGATCACTTACCATCATCATACGTAGACTGCAGTCTCGATTGCTACAATCGTACAAAAAGTCCTTCACATTATGTGCATGTAACATCTGCAATTGGCTGAATAGAATCGAAGTTGTCCTTGTTGTAATTTTAATAGCTCGATCGTATTTGTGAATATAAAATGTCTAATTTTTTGACAAGCTCTACAACCTAAGCGGCCTTTATTTTTTTTTTTTTTGTTTTCGAGGGGGAAACCTTCAAAAGGTACCCGACGCCGTGGGAGCGACGCAGGGTTATGTGGGATTTTTACCGCACTAAAACCCCCCCGGTGGCCGGCCTCGGCGCTGAAAAGGAGGACTCCGGGATCTCGAAACGACTTCAACCGGAATCCTCCGAGCGCGTTGCCCCATCGGGCTCCTCCCAGATGGGCGGCTGGGCCCACCGCTCCGTCTAGTCTTTACGACGGTATGCGACCACACATACCGCCGTCCTTCCCGGGATTGCCTGACCGAACGGTTCGAGCTCCCACTCTAGCCGTCTGCAACCCCGGAAGCCCCTTTTAGTCGCCTCTTACGACAGGCAGGGGATGCCGTAGCCCTATTCTGATCCCGGAACTACAGGGCGTAAGCGGCCTGACGAATTTTTACTTATGTTATTAGCGTTTTAGATAATTGTTTTTAATTAGTTAATACTGTGCTTTTGTTTAAAGATTTATTGTCTTTGAAACATTACAAATCATAATGTTATTATAATTTTATAAATATTATACGGATTGGTATTAATTGATCCTTATAGATGGCATGCCATATACCACGGTTCTCATACTAGTCTGACACGCAGAGAATCTCGGGTTTAATTCCCGATTCGGAGGAACAGATGTAAAAACAGAAAAAAAAATTGCCTAGGATGAATGAATAAATCTTTACATGTCTATTCTAACTTCACTAAAGAGAAAAAAGACACGACGCTAAAACGATTACGATATCTCAAGATAAAGTTAAGTTTACTTATAAGAATAAATGAATAGAATAGTACACAGTAAGAACTAGTTATACAATTTCAGTAGCATTGCAACAACTTACGTTACTTCTAGAAATTGCTGTAATTCACGAGTCTGCTGGGAATCAAACAAAACGGAGTGAACATCTAACAATTTGCAACTAACAGAGTCTGTTTAGTATTCAAACTAAGTTCACTGTATTCAAACTCAGCCGGTTCAAATTGAGATATACAGAGTGTAGAATTACAATGATTTGATTTAAAATGGCCTTTTGTGTTTTAGCGTTTGCGTTACAATTAAACGTTAAAAGTATTTTTTATAATATGGAAGTAACGTGCTGTATTCTTAATGGTAAGTGGCCGTTGCCGCCCATTACATCTGTAATCAATGAGATAAAATTAGTCTGACCTAAGATTAGCAACAGATGCTTTACTACTCCTGAAATGGAATGAAATGTCTTTATTTGTATAGGCCTTTTTTTGTTTTCGAGGGGTTTCCCCCTCGAAAACAAAAAAGGGGGAACAAACAAAAGAAGGGGAAACCTTCAAAAGGTACCCGACGCTGTGGGAGCGACGCAGGGTTATGTGGGATTTTTACCGCACTAAAACCCCCCCGGTGGCCGTCCTCGGCGCTGAAAAGGAGGACTCCGGGATCTCGAGACGACTTCAACCGGAATCCTCCGTTGTGAGCGCGTTGCCCCATCGGGCTGCTCCCAGATGGGCGGCTGGGCCCACCGCTCCGTCTAGTCTTTACGACGGTATGCGACCACACATACCGCCGTCCTTCCCGGGATTGCCTGACCGAACGGTTCGAGCTCCCACTCTAGCCGTCTGCAACCCCGGAAGCCCCTTTTAGTCGCCTCTTACGACAGGCAGGGGATGCCGTAGCCCTATTCTGATCGCGGAACTACAGGGCGTTAGTATAGGCCTACGGGGGCACTTACGACCTCAAGGTCCTGAGGTCTTTCTTCAATAGATAGAGTGAATCAACAAGAAGGTTTTTATGTATAATACATTTATAATATAGTAGAGAAACGCTGAAAATTTTAGAATTTGACTTTTAGGTGGAGCGAACTTCGCCGGGTCAACTAGTGTAAGGTAAGGGTGATTTGACTCTATGCGATTTAAACTGAATAACTTACAAGAAGTAATACATATATGTCAGATTGTGGTAGAACTGATGGATGATCACTATATCATATACGTAGTAGACATAGTAGACATATTAGACATATTAGACATAGTAGACATATTAAGAATTGTACTGTGCCTATAGCAAAATTAGTTGTGTCCGAATTATGGTAGCACTTTTGTGTTCGGAATTAAAGTTTAACACACCCTTTTAAGATTAACAGACATATCGAGTGTAGCTAGACCGGGGACGTATAACCGCCACACTTATTTGTAGCGTAAAGCAGTTATTACGTTTCGACGTAAGGGTATGGTGGGGTGACCATCAGGTGGACTGAATACTCGTTTGCAACTTTAATCGTATAAAGAAAAAAAGATTCACATTTTTAAAGCGATCTATCCAGTGGCAACGCATCTGTAACCAAAATTTAGTTCAAACCCGAAAGAGACTTCAGGGTAAGCAACTTAACTTTAGAGCTCTTAAGCATATTTTTATGCAGTGAAAAGTAAGGTATTGAAAAATATTTATAGAAAAATAGATTAAAGCCATATAAATGAAGCCATATAAATAAAGTGTTACTTTTAAACCTTGACAGTAATTAAATTTATATTTTTAATGAACTCTATAAAATAAGCATAAAACACGATAAATGAACGCGTTCAGTGAAACCTTGATATTTCAATAGTTTTTCATCAAAGGCGGTCGAACGTGCCTTTGTTAGTATAGAAGAGTAGAAAATAAAGCCATTAGATTTCTAAGAGCCACAGTAAACACTTATAGTAAGTGTAGATTAACTGGCCTACAACCTAAACTAGAGTAAGCCAAGGCTTAGTCTCAGCTCTGACCCGGCTTGAGCTCCCTCGACCTCATTATCTAACAACCAAACGTCTATAGTGACTAAAAGAATAAATGTCAGCGGTAAGTTTAGGCATCTGTTATTGGTTCAAAAGAAGCGGTATTTGAGTATCTTTTTATGTGAAGACATAGCAAACAGAGGTATAATCCAGATAAAAACTATTTAAACCATTGCAAAAATAATCTTAATGCTCATATCCTTAAGAAATACATTATCATATCATTAAGATATTTCCTGTGTCATGGGTGCCATAGACATGTAAGGAGGAATGCACAAATTGCCAGACCCAGAAAGAAAAATCTAAATTCTGATATCTGACTGGACGGGGATTGAACAGCGAACTCGAACTACTCCGTCTCAGATCAATTAGTTATCCGCTACATGGGTGGTCGATGGTGGCAATGGTGCTTCAAGTTACCGGGGTTCGGTGGTGGTAGTAACCACCCTTTTTATAAAGCTGAAGCAGTAAACAACCATCTACATCTCGTCTCGTTAACCCATTATTGTCCACTGCTGGGCACGGGTCTTCTCTCAGAATGAGAGAGTTTAGGCCATAGTCCACCGCGCTGGCCAAGTGCGAATTGGTGGACTGCGAATTGGTGGACAACTATCTACATAATGATCTTAAAACACGTTGTAACATATACGTTAACAATACCAAGTTAAATTGGATGATACATAACGAAGTGAAAACGAGACGTGTGACGTCAGGATGGTCGAGGAGTCTTCGTTATTGTCCTTTCTTGAAGATTTGAAGTACGAGTAAAACACAGGAGTAAACTTCTTCGATTTATTCAAACTTGAGGAGGTCCGATCGCTTCGACGGTTTAAACAAGAATCTTTTTCTACCGGCGTGCGCTCGCCTTTTTATAACAATGTTTGGTGGTGTAACAAATTTATGGAGGGTGAACTAAATTACAATTCTAAAAATCATTAAATGTTGCTAATTCAATATACAAACAATTTTCGATCTTTAAACTAACTATAATAATTATTATCGGCGACGTGTTTTTCATAAATACGCGGTGTCGCGCCGACATACATATCCTCTGCTACCCGTGAGAATTAAGTTCCAACATTTAAGTGAATCTAGCATGTAACATGTTTAATGCTGTTATCACAAGCCAATAATAGACTTACCGGCGGTTCGCAGTCGAACTACAGACATTTTACTGACTCTACATAGACTTTGTAGAAGATGATAAAATAAATTTTCGCCAGATGGTCGAACCAGTATAGTTCGACGGAGGAGGTACCACCGACACATTTATTGCGTTAAGCAGCTCGTGCATTTCCGTGGAAGGGTATAAAAACAACGCATCTGTTTGACGACCCGCGTGGTGGAGCGGTTACCATACCGGTCTATCGCGTAATGGGTCCCGGGTTCGATTCCCGGCCAGACAGGTATCTGAATGATGAGTTTAGATTCGTGTTCTGGGTCTGGGTGTTTGTGTATTCATCTTGTGTGTCTTGTGTGTGGAGATGTGAGTGTAGAAAGCGTGTTATCTGTGACTGACTCCAGGTAGAACCGCTGTTATACAGCTGTGGTTACTGCCGCCCGTGCATCTGTAACTAACTTCATATAAGGAAGTTGCTCACAGATGTCCATGGGCGGCAATGACGCCTCACTATCAGGACCAAAAAACATGCAGTATGTTCATTTGCAATTCAATCTGATAAAAAAAATCTTAATATATTTTCAGTCTTTTAATGTGTGCAAAAACTTAAAGAGTCAAACCACTGGAACCGTTAAATACCTAAATGATGTTCCATTCTCAATCAATATTTATTTCCCCATTATCGGCGATGAAATCTCGACAAAGCCGTCGCGGAGCGTTCCCTCGATCCGTTTGCGTCGCCTCCAGAGCTCAAATAACGTCCGGGGAGGGATTTCCTCCTTATACCGTTGTTTATTGGGACCAGATCGATGTATAAATACATTCTAATCACATAACTTCAACATACGAGTAAGTATTATTATGTAGTAGTCTATACCTATAGATGTACCACCTGGTAGAACCAGTGTAGTTCGCTCGTGAAAGTACCACCTATTTCTAGCGTAAAGCAGTTTTTGCCTTTTGATGGAAGGGTGTGGTTGCCGGCACACTTTTATATGAGGCGACCATCCTAGTCCTCGGGAGTAGTGTGTTCTGTATGAAGTTGCTCACAAATGTCCATGGGCTGCAGTGACCACTTACCATCAGGTGGACTGCATGCTGGTTTGCTACTTCAAACTTATAAAAAAATGTTTTTCAGATTAATAATTAAGTAATGTCTAAATACGTTAGTGATTTTTGGTAAATATTGCTACATACCTTATTTTATACACTTCGAATGAAATTAAACTTTGGAGTATCTGATATAATAATCATATATTTTTATTATTATAAATGCGAAAGTTTGTAAAGATGTACGCGTGTTTGTTATTTATTCACGCAAATACTACCAGTCAAATTTCGCTGAAATATGTCACGAGCGTAGTTTATGCCCTTGATTAGCACAGGTGACTGTATGCTCGGCTGCTTCTTCAATTGGATTTTCTAAAAGATAAAAAAACTCAATGTGTATTCAGCCTTTTGCTGCAAAAAATTAAAAAGTCAAGCTAGTGCCAACGTCAAATACCTAAATGATGCTCCATTCTCAATCAATATTTATTTCCCCATTATCGGCGATGAAATCTCGACAAAGCCGTCGCGGAGCGTTCCCTCGATCCGTTTGCGTCGCCTTCAGAGCTCAAATCACGTCCGGGGAGGGATTTCCTCCTTATACCGTTGTTTATTGGGACCAGATCGATTTATAAATACATTCTCATCAAATGGTTTCAACATACGAGTAAGTATTATTATATTTATTAGTATAATAATAGGCTAATGTATAATACATTAGCTTATTATTATAGTATTATAGTTAGTGTTTTTTGATAAAGCCTGGTACATATCTTATTTTATACACTTTGAATGAAATTAAACTTTGGAATATCTGATATAATAATCATACCTTATTAATATTATAAATACGAAAGTTTGTAAGAATGTATTTGTGTTTGTTATTCATTCACGCAAAAAACTACCACTCAAATTATGCTGAAATCTGGTTCAAGCGTAATGTATGCCCTTGATTAACATATAAGATACTCATTTGCGTGGTAGATGTCACTCAAGCGGACAAAGCTGCGGGAATAACCTAGTTTTTAATACTAGTGATTAGTGAAGTTAGGTAAAGCTTGTTACATAAAAAATCGCGTTTTAACACGCTTTGGATGATATTTTTGATACTTGATGATAACGATATGACATAATAAGTTAATTCATTAAATTCAAATGCCTCACTCGAATACCGATACTATAATTATGTTCCCCTTGTTCTCTTGCTTGTTGTCAGAGCTTCCAAAGAGCAAAAGGCAACTTACCTACACTACCGATATGTACCCTATATCTTTGTTTATTGGGATCAGGTTAAAATATAGATACCAATGAAGAAAGGAAAGTTTGAGTTCAGCTGTTGTCGAGGTATACGAGTAAATGTGTGTAACTACAGTTATACCTCGTAAACGGCTGAATCGATTTTAAATTACTCAACTTTTCTCAAGTAATGACAAAAAATAACTAATTTTTCATACACTTCGTACTGAAATAAATTGATACTAATACAAAATAATATCATTTCAATGTTTACGAGTTTTATGGTTTAATGACAATGATTCAATCAGAATAATTAAGGTTAGCATAAAATTTGGTTCGTATTCAAATCAAATGTCCGGTAACCGAAATCTTAACGCTGATATTCAAATTATTTTATAATTCTTGATTTAATGTTCTTACATCAGATCAAGTGGGCGATTTATCCTTACACAGATATTTATTGAAATTATGTTTTTGTTTTATTATATTAAATATTTAACCTACTATTATGAGTCGCGTGGTGTTATCTTGTATCTTTCGTGGATATCGTAGGAAGTGATTAAGGGACAAATCCCATTTTCAGGACATGAGCAACGGCATCTTCTTGTGTATTACCTCTGTCAGTCACTGTTGCATGTTTTTAGTAGAGCAGGCCTATTTCTAGCAGTGAACTTCAAAAAGCTGATGGATAGTCGGGATACCGTATCATTAAAATACTTTTAATATAATTATTTTAATATGTGGTCTATATTAATATCTTAAAAATCTGCTTTATAAGAAATTGACTCTTACCCGCAGCTGCGCCCGTGGTCAACAAAAAATCAAAATTACGTTGAATTACATGTAGCATTTGAAAGCTAAATGTCAACCCGCGTGGCGGAGCGGTTACCATACCGGTCTGACGCACAATGGGTCCCGGGTTCGATTCCCGGCCAGACAGGTTTCTGAATGATGAGTTTAGATTCCAGTTCTGGGTCTGGATGTTTGTGTATTCGTCTTGTGTGTGTCCATGGTATCCACGACACAGGAGAAATTCCTACTGTGGGGCTATGAGTGTAGAAAGCGTGTTAAAAGCGTGATTCAGGACTTGCAAATGAATATTACTAACGCCATCTATTAACAACGTCTGAAACTATTAAATATAGCGAGCGGGCTCTCGCTACATTTAGTAGTTAAAATTAGCTTACGTCACTGTCCATACTCCATACTATCTCCCAACATATAAACCATATCATATAATAGCTACGTGGATACGTGAGAGAGGAACAAACAAACACACTTTCACATTTATAATATTAGTATGGACTAAAGAGTTATTTATTTAAACCCGTTTAAAGTTTGTTGAGCATTTGTTTAAATAATTAAAAAATGACTTCATTATTTCGCTATGCTCTAATAAATATAAACATTCTCATAAAACTTAAATTAATATCGTGAGATCTCGTGGCCTATTATTCTACGAGAGACTGAATAAAATGAATTATTCAAACCATCTCTATTTTTTATTAAATTGTGTACCTACTTTCTAGCTTCTACTAAATTACATTTTAATTAAAAACCGAGTGGTACTGTTATATTTTATGTATTTCAATATAATCTTCATTTTATTTTACCTCCAGGAGGTATCCAAATTTCTTGGATACCTCCTGGAGGGAGCTTTCCAATCCAATATGGGGTCGGTTACAATGTTACAAATGTAAACTGGTAAAAAGAACCACATATTATGTACCAATAGATAGACTGTGACTATTATGAGCCCTTTAGTACTACAAATTAAAAACATTCCAAATAACGGTACGGCTCTTTTAAGACGCAAAATAGTCGCTTAATTATGTTTTTTTTTATCTGACTGAAGTAGCAAATGAGCATGCATTTCACCTGATGGTAAGTGGTCACTGCCGCCCATGGACGTATATGGGTTCCATCTGAAGTCAATCACAGATGCCTCGCTACTCCCGTTGACTATGATGGTCGCCTCATATAAAAGTGTGCCGGCAACCACACCCTTCTGTCGAAACGCAAGAAATGCTTCACGCTAGAAATAGGTGTGGCGGTGGTACTTCCCCGGGCGAACTATCCTGGTTCTACCACCTTGGTTTCGTATCATATTTGCTAAGCGAAGTAAAAAGTAATAATAATAGATCCTCAACTTTAAGCGTAGCCTATTTTTGGAATACGATTTTTCAATATTTAAACAGTGTCTCTGCATATATTTGCGTTTAAATAGAAAGTGCATGTAAGTATTTTTTCTGAAAAGTGTGCTATACTTTCGTGGCAGTGGAGTAATAATCAATTTTCCAAACATTTTTCTGAATGCATATGAATCTTGAAAGTCATTAATTTTATCTGGGGTTGATGGCATATGTCCACCAATTGGACTACGTGGCCGTTTGCTACTTGTATATTTAAAAAAATGCAATTAATTAGAAGTCCTTAGTATTTTATTACAATGAGTATAATTTTGTCAATTTGTAAGGACGTAGATCGGTGTAGAAAGGTTGTTTGGTCATTACGCTTATAATGTACTTTCTTAACCGTTAATTAAGGTTATTAATCCGAAGGCCACCTTGTTTCCCCTAATTGGTAGCAATTTTTATTTCAGCGGTGAAA